>HG995374.1:9395759-10645759 GCA_905333075.3 Atethmia centrago
AGGCATTCATCAAAAATGTCAGTTTGAACTACACAAAATATAAAACAGGTCCGGGCTGAACAACGTCTACAAGAAATGCAATTTAAAACGTACTTTTTATAACGTAGTTGCACGTTCGTTGTATGTTATTTTTTTTTATAGTTTAAAACGTTTAACGTTTAAATGCTCATTAGCGCGCGTGCGTATTGATACTAAATCACCAAATCATTGCAGGTTTTTCAAGTTACATAGCTGCTGCCTTACAGCTAGCATTACACCGTAACAATATAACTTAACAGGCTATAATTAAACAGACAATCCTTATTTTGTATCCATTATATTTTTTACTTATCGAATTCATTAAAGTCACTAAAAATATTCCACATTAAAAAGCTTTCATTAAGAGCCATTTCACGTTTTCGCGCGAATATCGCAGATTTCAGTCGCCTAATTTACCATCTTAGGTAATACTCTGACATTGGTGAATACATGTAAAAAATAGACTAATCCTTCGTTTTGACACTTCATGTAACACATTTACAAAAACTTATTTGTTTACTTTGTGGTGATTAATCTCCCACAACCAGTTTACTGAAATATCATCGCCGAGTCAATTTCAAACTCCTATATCTATCATTAATATTTATAAATTTAACTGAAAAAAATACATAAAGCATCAGAAATATAATTTGATCGACACAAACAGTACTAGAATATCGATTCTTAATAACATTAATTAGTAAAAAAATAAAGTCTTAAGCCAATTTTTAGGTTTTGTATCGCTAATAAATCGTGATTTTTTGGTTTAAATAAAGCGTAATTACATTTTTTTTTATTGGCGAAATAAACTATGGTTTTTAACAAACCGAATTCTAAAGTTTTATTAAAATCCCTTCATTTAATTAGACATAATATCGTTATTAAAATCACTCTAAATTAGAATAAATTCCGATGCTAAGCGGGCAACCGTTTAGTACGGCGTGAGTGCCGGTCGAGGTAGGACCTGCGCCAAATTTTCCCGCGTCTCGATTTTCGAGCGCACGTATTGTGAACGAATTATTATACTACGACTACAACATTTTGATTCACTTCGTATTTTTTTGCATAAGGTAAGAGTTTAATTTATTATCAAGTTAAGTATTAGTTTAGTAGTTTGAGAATAATTACATATTTTTGTTTTATTAGTTTTAGCAATGGAGCGAAAGGGTTGTGTATACCATTGTGTCAAAAAAAGGAAAAATAAAAATTCTGCAGCCTTAAAGAAAGCAACAGAAGCGAGATATATATAATTTGCGATTCGATTACGATATTATGTACACAGTAATCGATCAAATAAGTACATATCGACATGAACTATAAAACCGTAATTACAATTTTAAGGATTTGTATACACTGACACTTCGACATATAAAAATATTGATGTTTTTAATAATCATTTATTGATAAAAAAAAATATTTATTCGTAGATATTGAAACTTGACAGCTATTTTGTTTTCATTTCAGAATGAGAAATCGCATGAATCGAGTAGAGGAGGATAGTACCTTTAGAAGACACGCCACCACCGTACCGGGTACAAGTGGAACGTCAGATTCGATAACAGAAATTGTATGTTTGTAACTTGCTACTTCAAAAAGATACAGCTATACCTCTAAACGAACGTAAACTTTTAAATATCGACCGACTGAAAAGGTTTTACCAAAGTTTTACCAAGATTGTGTATTGCTAGAAATCATAGACCCTAGAAAGGCAAAATCAATGCTTTTACGAATTCATATAATGTAAATGATATGTGATTTTTCCCAGTTCATTTTTATTACATACTTTACATAACATATATTTGTGTTTTTTTTATTAGTCTAGAAAGCTATAATATAATAACTTTTTTCATAAATCTCTAACCATGGTGCATTACGATTATAAAGGCTCAAGACTGTTTAGTCCATCTCAACACTCGCGCTACACTGCTTGTATTGTGTATGTGTGGATAGCTGCGCACACATACACAATACTGCCGTCTTTTACCTAAACTCGAGCGCAATAATTTTGTGAAATGGCTCTTAAATAAATAATGTAGCATTTTTTCAATGGTGACAGCCCTGGACATTTCAATTCAACATTATTTTCAGAAAAATGTTCTAGGTGGCGTTTTGACTTTGCCCACTCAATTTTGAAGGACAATGAATATGTTTATTCATCTCATAATTTGATGCAATACTGCATTGCCCTGTATTTATATAATATTCGGCCATTTTTTTAATAATGGTACGGTTCATAATATTGGAAATATTCAAAGTTGGCAAGTTGCCAGAAGCCTATGTTTTTTTCCCAACACATAAATATGTTTTTTTTACTAACACACATACATTTTTCGGGATATTTCTAGTAATAAATATGGAGACATGAACGTATAGTACGTATATTATGTGGTACAAACACAATATGACATAAACTAACGCTTTCGAAAATAACTCATATACCTAATGCAAAAAAAATCTAAGTATAATCCCAACCAGCGTGTGCGACAAAATCCTTTCGTGGCATAATCTCGCGCTGAAACGAGACATTAATATGTTTTCACACAATCAGCACCCTAATTGCGTACCAATCACAATTTGAATGATTTTGAAATATATAGCTAATTCATTGCTTCATATGTTTGAAAAAATTGTCTGCTCAGCAACGTAAATAACTCAATGAACGTTGTTATACTGTCAAAATAAAACCAAATGCTACTGAGAGTGTGTTACGGTATCACCCCGCTGCTCCGTAGTTCAAAAACCGAGTTGCTTTTTATTACCTCGCAGAAGGTGGGAAGAGTAGAGTAATCTCCTCGGGGATAAAGGTGTCTTCGTCTTGTGCGAGCTTGAATCCCTCGCTGCGTTAATTGGGAGCACTAGAATCCTTCGTTACGGTCGGTAGCATGACACTGCTTTATCCCCTCGTTGAATAATCTACTGTTATCTCATAGTCATTTCTCGCTACAACGCGAGGCGACGCGATGACAGAACATTATCGCGCGCGCGAGTTAGCTCGACCTGCTTGTTAACCAATTAAATCATGAAAGTTTAAATGGACTGTGCAGTCAGAGCCTCTGTATTTCACCACTGGTTATAGTTTCGGCATAGTGCAGGTCCATGCATAAGCACATTTGGCCGCGCTAAGAACTTCTGTCAACCGCACATCATTGGTAACTGTTTTACGCGTAATCGCCCTTACTGCCTTAAAAAGGCGCTGTCAATAGCGCCTTTATGTGGTAGCAGTAAAGGCGATTTTTGGAGTGCAATTGTTACCACTGATCGCACAGTAGGTACATCGCATATTATGTTGTGCTCCTCTACAGATCGGATCGGATGACTTAGACTCTAGAATCTCTGACTGCTACCAGTGTTGCTTCCACCACCGTTCTTTAGTAACATAATTGTCATACTCACATTTCCACCAGGCGGCGGTATAGTAGGTGCTTCTTTTTCTAACTGGGTGCAATTTGCCAGTTCTCGCGCATAATCAAATAGTGACGCGACGTACTCGCGAGAGTCGTGACAACTGTTTAGATGTACCTCCACACAGTTTTTCACATTAGTACCCGTGCGATATGTTTGACTCTGTAAAAATAGCATATAACTGTTTAAAATAACTTGTATTGGATGGACAGGGTCAGGGATTTTTTAAACTGAATTTTATAAAGTTGAAATAAATCAAATAAATGCTCTTTTTTTAATTGGTACAATACCACAAACTTAAATTTCTCCAAATGTTTTTAAACCTTTATGTGGAGGAAACACAGACGATGGAAGTTCACACTGGCCGTGCGCATAATAAATGTGGAGGAGAAGCGCTGAGTACTACTGGTGCAGATACTGGACTACCACACGTACTGCGTACACGTACCGTATGTCTGGTAGTCCCGTAGTGAAAGGGAGATGGTGATTTGATTTGGTCATTTTGCTCAAGCACGCGGGTGCCACGCATACGGGCCAGATGCGTGGCACCCGCCAGGCCGCAGTGCACCTTTACTTGACCAAAAAACACATGACACAAAAAATACTATTCAAAATAAAATGTGGCAGCTCTCAATGAGCATCATATTAAATATGCGCCAGAAATAAAATCAGAAGAGAGACTTACATTGTATTGCAGGCTTGCCTTGCGAAGCCACGAAGAGTGTTTTCTCTCTTTTGTTATGTTAAAGAATCCCACTTTAGCTTTCACACAGCTGTTACATAAGTTAGCTTCAAATTTTTTCACACAAGACATGTCGTTGTAAAATTCTGAAAAATGTGAAATATGGGTAGAGACTTATACGTACACCAAGGCAGACGTAGTTAGTTGATAACTAGACACAAAAATACACCTTTACTTTATTGCACACTTTAAAAATAAACCTTATAAAATACTTTGTAGGTACTTAGTAGCTTTTACTAAAAAAAAAACTATAATTATGGTAGGTACTTATACTAATTTGTCTACCAAAACTTGTTGTGTGAATAGGATCCTTGTCCCTGCCACGGCTGAGGGCCACCTCCATTTTGTGGCATGCTTCCCTGGTCCGCGCGAGTCTCAACCAGTGGGTCTAGTGCAGGTTTTTATACCTACACGGAAAAAAAGGATGTCTTAAGGCGCTGACAAGACCTAATTGACCAAAATAGGCTTCTCTTAAGAAAGAAAATTGCCAAATCTGTATAGTTTGTGGTAGCGGAAAAAATATATGTTAATTTTGAACATATTTCCCAGAACTTGGTTGTCACCAAAACACGTTTTGAAAAAAAAATCTCGATACAAACTAACGTTAAACTAACCTCTTACCTTGAGTTCTAATCCAAAATATCTGTATTAAATATCAAAATACATTACGTATTTAATTAATAACAAGTACGTCTTATTCTAATTCAGAACTTGGTTGTTTTTTATTTTCGATTACTCAACTCAATTCTGAGTAAATAGATAATTACTTCATATTTTGCAATAAATTACAAGCGTTTTGTCGTCGCGCTTCTCTTTCTTTTCTTTGCAATCTGACAGTGACCGCGGTTTAGGTGTTGTCAGCGTCTTAAATTAAGACAATATCCTTTTGGTCAAGACAAATATTGATTCATATATGGGGAAAACAATATATTCTTGAATGAAAAAAAATTTTGTCTTATTAAAAATAAGACAAAATTTTATTTAATAAAACATTTAAGTATATTGTCTTCTTCGAAGACATTATACTTAAATGAAGAATTATTAAGTTTAATTTTAAGAAAACTTTTCAGTCTTCAGTAAAAACTAGATATTTTCTTCAATTAAGATTATTATAGTCTTGAATCAAAAATATTTATTTAAGTCAAGAATGAATACCAAGTACTTATTATTCTTAATTTGAGTAAACAGGTTTTCTTGGACTGAGTACATTTACTTACGTTAAGAAAATATTTACTTGGATTGTAACAATTTTTCTGAGAATATTGATATTCTTCGCTGAAGAGATCCTTTTTTTCCGTGATGCGATCGCGTACGTAATTTTGAATAATTGTTCTTCCCATTATTGCCACCAGATGGCGTTGCTTCGGTTTCAAGCAGTGCAGTAAAGTTTACGTAAACGCGATCGAATAGAGTATAAAAACTTGAATTAGGCCCTCAGGTCTCACCAGCGATCAACTTTAAAACCATAATTAAAACATAACTTACTCTTAAAAGAGTCCTTTTGTAAACTGAAATCTACAAGTTTTATGAGGTCTGTCGTGTTCACTTTGGAAATGTTGCAGACTCTACTCAGCGTGCTTAAATAAGAGTTGAGATTTCCGTCAAAATCAGTAACATTCTGACATTCTCTGAAAGCAATTAGGTGGTAAACATGATTAGAACAATAGATTAGTTATAGGGGAAAAAGGGGTAATCGTAGTCAGCGGGCAGTGGTGGTCACGTTCATAACATTCAAACGAAAGAGTGTAGACAAACGAATATCAACCATAGGGACTCGTTACACACACCTCCCACCTCGCCTGCGTCGCGCGGTCAGTACGCGGCCATCGTTTGGAAGTGAATGTCGCCGCATGTTTTCGCGCGCTTTGCATCTTATTTTACGAGTGCACAAAATAAGCGGTGAGTACATTATTTTAACACGAATATGTAATTAAACTTTTTTATTGTGTGACTGTATCCCTAAATAATAGTTTTGAGTTCATTTTGTGGTGATTTAACTACAAATTATTTTATTTTGCATTTTTTTTACCAATTAGTTATAATTGGGCAATGAGAGTCAGTGAAATGCGGACAATGGGAATTGTCTCCCATTGACCGCGATGTTTGTTAGTTGTGTTCAAACATTGATTAATTTTTATTATTGTTTTAGGAATGCCAAAAATACGCCCTAGGTCCACTAACAAAGCTCAGTGGTCTTCCAATGCACTGTCAAAAGCAGAAGACCTCATGAAACAAGGTCATTCTATGAGGTATGCTGCTAAAGCCACAAATATACCGTTTTCTAGTCTTCAAAAGCGACTTAAGAAGAAAGATTCATCGGAGCCGCGCCTCGGACGACTTCCTGTTTTTACAGAAGAAGTAGAAAAGCGCCTAGCAGACCGGATCAAATATTTGTCATTAATTTTTTATGGGGTGCCAGCAACTACAATCAGGAAGGTAGCATATCAGTACGCACAAGCAAATCACATTAAGCACAATTTTGATCCAAGTGCTCAAATGGCTGGACGTGATTGGCTGGAAGGATTTATCAAAAGAAATAAAATCTCTATTCGTAAACCTGAAGCTACCAGCGTGAACAGAATAACGGCCTTCAATAAAGAAGAAGTACAGCTGTTTTATACATTTTTAGGCGAGTTAATTGACAAACATAAATTTGCTCTCAAGAATATTTATAACTGCGATGAGACAGGCATTTCCACAGTACAAGATCCGGGCAAAATATTAGCTCCCAAAGGCATGAAAAGAGTCGGATCTATCACGAGTTGGGAAAGGGGCAAGAATATTACTTTATTATGTGCAATGAACGCTGCTGGTGGATTTGTCCCACCAATGTTCGTTTTTCCCAGAAAAAGAATGACTCCGCAACTTGAAAAAGATGGTCCAGCAGGAGCAATATATAAATGCTCCGACAATGGGTAGATCAATGAAAATCTTTTCTTAGAATGGCTGCAACACTTCGCAGGTCATACCAAACCGTCATCACAGGAGCCTGTTTTATTAATACTCGATAATCATGCCAGCCACATTTCATTACAGATCCATGAGTTCTGTAAACAAAATCACATCCATATGCTGTCACTACCTCCGCACACATCACACAGGATGCAGCCCTTAGATCTCACATTTTTTGGACCGCTTAAAGGATCGTACAAAAAGGAGTGTGATTTGTTTTTAAAGAATCATCTTGCAATAAAGATAACCCCATATGACGTAGCGGCTATATTCAATAGAGCATATTCAGCTGTGGCATCTATAAACAAAGGAGTATCGGGATTTCGAGCAGCAGGTATTGTCCCATATAACCCTAATGTTTTTTCTGAAGAAGATTTTATTGCAGCTGAGGTTTGACTCAGCCTCATGTAGTAATTCAAGATTCTTTCATTGTTGGTCCAATTTCATCTACACCTGAACCAATCAATTCAATTCCATCTACAACATCCGCAGCAATGGATCCAATTCCATCTACATCATTCGCAGCAATAGATCCAATGCCATCTACATCATTCGCAGCAATAGATCCAATGCCATCTACAACATCCGCAGCAATGGATCAAATTCCATCTACATCATTCGCAGCAATAGATCTAATGCCATCTACATCATTCGCAGCAATAGATCCAATGCCATCTACATCATCTGCATTAATTGATCCAGTACCATCCACATCATCTGCAGCAATAAATCTAGTGTCGCTTACATCATTGGAAGATTCAATTGATGCAAAATTAAACTCAAATATTGAAGACCTGATTCCACTACCTCGTAAAACACCTTCTGAAAAGGCAAGAAAAGGCCAAATGAAACTACATGCAAAAATTCTGACTTCAACACCTTTCAAAGAAAGTCTAATTGAAAAAGAAAATAAAAAAGCGGCGAAAGCAGAGAAAAAGAATATTAAAGATAAAGGAGGTAAAGGTAATAAGCGCAAATTTCAGAAAAAGGTGGTAAATAAAGCCAAAAGGCGCGTGCTCCAAGAAAAAACACTTCTTCGGAGTCAGATGTCAGCCTAAATCAGATATGTGATGATGATGAAGATAATGATGACGAAGATGACGGTGATGCTGGGAATGTCTGCCTGATATGTGGAGAATTTGGCCGCAACAAAGAGTTGTGGTACAGATGCACTTCTTGTGGGTTGTGGGCGCACAAAGACTGCACTGGGTGGGATTCACCACGAGGTTACGTGTGTGATAACTATTGATTCTCATTGTCTATTTAGTGACCATAATTATCCGCATATGCTGACAATAGTAGTCAACTCCGTTTTTTTTTTTAAATATTATAGTTCCTAAACTGTGATTCCAAAGATAATGAACCTATTTGAGACTGATAGTTTGTTAATTAAAGTAACTTAAGAGTTGATTTTAATAAAGTTCTAGAGATAAACCTGTTATTTATTTCAATTACTGCTTAAGTGACTCTCATTACCCTTTTCTCCCCTAAACAAAGAATCTATGAAAGTCCATTAGATATTTTCTCTATTCCGTGGACATATCTAAAAACCGGCCAAGTGAGTCGGACTCGCACACGAAGGGATCCACCGTATTTTTTAAAATAATTTAGTAAAAAGAAGTTCGAATAAAACGCGTCACTTGTATGGGGTTCATACAAGTAACGTGTTTTTTCCTTTTAATTTTTTATTTTATTTTTATTATTTGTCGTTATAACGGATAGGTAGTAGGTACACACTCTGTGTAAATTCAAGTATCTACCTATTAATTACGGTTTAAAAAATCAGCCGTTTTTTTTTGGGTGGGGAATCATCAAATAACTTCTCCCGGTCTGGGCGGAGCGGGAGGGTGTGTCAGACTCTTATGACTAAAACCCACCCGTATTCCTTCCGTTGCCTGTGCGCTAAATTTGCCTTTCCCTCAACCGTCCCGCCTCCTCCTTCGGGAGCATTACTGCTTCGCTGAAAGAGTTGACGGCTGCCCATGCCCTCTCGCTCCGTACCATGGCCTGAACCAGGGCTGGACGCGAGAGATCTCTGCCGCCGATTGCCTCCACGAGGACACGCCGGTGCTTTGCCCAAGCCAGGCAGTCCTCCACCGTATGCTCCACCGTGTCCTCCGGGCGATCCACACAGTGGTGACACCCAGGCGTTTCCTCCCGCCTTATCCGACACAGGAACCTCCCGAAGCTGCCGTATACGGTAAGGACCTCCGTCAGGCGGAAGGTGACGACGCCGTGGCGCCTCTCTAGCCACTCCTCGAAGAGGGGACTTATCGCCGCAATTGTGGCGTGCCCAGCACTGGGTTGCGAAAACCGTACTCTCCATGTCGCCATGAAATCCCGCCGGAGCTTCGTCCGCTGCGCTACGATTTCTCGCGGCAGCGGAGTTACGCCCCGGCGTTTCGCCTCCTCCCGCCACTCCCATACGTGCGCGAGGACTTTTGCCTCAAGATCTCATGGCGGCAATCCAGCAAGGAGGCAGCGAGCCTCCTTGCTGGATTGCCAGGACAGGCGACCATGCGGTATCCCCGGACCAGCCGGATGGCCATGACCCTTTAGGCCGCGCTCATCCAGCGGGCTGGCCGCTGCGCCAGGGGACGCGCCCACACAGAAGCCCCGTAAAGGGCCATGGACCGCACGACCCCGCGTAGAGCCTCCGGCAGGAGGTATTTGGACCCTGTAGATTGGGCATCAGCCGCTTCAAGGCAGCCCATGCCCGCTCCAGTTTGGGAGGCAAACGTCGGAAATGCTCCACGAAGTTCCACCGGCTGTCAAAGACGAGTCCCAGGTACTTCATCGTTGACTCGACGCCGATGCCCGCCCCTCCCCCCTCCTACCGTTATTTGGGATCCCGGCGGTGGCGCGTTCCGAGACCCACGAAAACACATGGCCTCGGACTTGTGCAGGGCCACCTCGAGTCCCAGTTGCCGGATCCTTTCGACGATTTTCGCAACCCCGAGTGCCGCTACTTCGGCCGCCGTCTAGTGTGACCTCCCCTGCGCCGGGACCAACATGTCATCAGCGTAGCACACTACGCTGACGCCGCTAGGGAGTCCGGCACGCAGCACCCTGTCGTATCCGATGTCCCACAGATGCGGCCCCAGGACCGACCCCTGTGGGACACCGCACGACATCTTGCCGGTTCCACACTCCCTGGTGACCGGGGTAGATGACGGCCCTGTCCGTCAAATAGGCCTCGACCACACGACAGAGGTAGGTCGGTATCCGGTGGTACCGGAGTGCCTCCCTGATGCAACTCCAGGGCAGGGTATTGAAGGCATTGGCGATGTCTAGAGACACCGCCAAGACGACCCCACCTTGGGCAACAGCATTCCCCGTCGTGAGGGCGCACACGCGCATGATGGCGTCCACCGTAGAGTCATTGCAGACCGCCTCGTCGGCCAGCTGGTGCGGGTGGTGCCGGATTTGGCGGAGAGCCAGTTTGGTTTCCGCAGGGGCGCTCCCCTGCGGAAAGCGCGGTCTGCAATGACTCTTTCAAAGAGCTTGCCCACCTCGTCGAGCAGCACGATGGGCCGATAAGCGGACGGAGAGTCCGCAGGGCGCCCTGCCTTCTTTATGAGGACCAGTTTCCCCGTCTTCCAACGAAGCGGGAACTGGCCCCTCTCCAAGTATGCGCTTAGGAGCCCCCTTAGTCGAGGCCCGAGAGCCTCCAAGGCCAGAACTCAGGCTTTCCCAGGTAAGCCTGGGGAAGTATTTTTGGAAGCATTCAACCTACGTACCGCCTCTCTCATCTCTACCTCGATCACCTCCGGAGCATCGTCGTCGTCGTCGTCGTCGATGGTGTGTCCCGTATCGGGCGCCGCAGTAGGTGGAGCCAGGGGCGGTGTGTTCCCCTCGCTAGTGGAACAGAGCGCTCACCACGTCCTCCACAAGCTGGGGCCGGTGACTCTGCGTCAGCGGGGGAGCCCATTGGCGGAGTTTATCCCGTACCACTTTGTACGGGCGTCCCCACGGGTCCCTGTTCAGAATCCCCAGCGACTCCTCGCAAGCCGATCCCCTGGCCCGCAGGATCACCGCTTGGAGGGTGGTCTTCGCCGCTTTGTACCCCTCGTACAGCTCCGCCTCAATGGCTTCCGTATCCGGAGGTCGAATACGGTACCTGCGGTGCCTGGTGTACCGGCGTCGCGCAGCAACGCACGCAGTGCGCAGACCCGTCAGCTCCTGCGACCACCAGTACACCTGGCGCGAGGCACGTCCAGGCTGTACCCGGGGCATTGCCACGTCACATATTTCGGACATGGCCTCCCGGAACCAGTCCGCCTCATCGTTGATGTCAGCAGGCCTGTCCGGTGATGACACCCAGGCCTGCACGATCGAGGCTTCCAGGAGGAGCCCCCGGTCCAGCTGCTTCAGCGCCCACCGCGGACCACTCGGGGCCCGTCGGACCGGCGCGTTTGAGGTCTGGGCGGAGACGTCAAACCGGATGTACCGGTGATCGGAATAGGTCTCCACCTCCTCCATGTCGCGCCAGTCAACTACACGCGGCGACAGAGCGGGGCTGGCGAACCCCACCATCCTGCCCCGTGTATCCCTTAACCGGGAACTCCAAGCCAAGTTCTTGGCATTGAAGTCCACGGGGAGGGAACCGAACCAGACGACGACGACTCTCAACTCCGCTAGGGAGTTATGGAACTCGGCAAGAGTTCGGTTCGGGGAGAAAATCTCCCCGAACCGTGCTGCTACGCAGCCCCGTCCTCTCTTGACGGCCTCGAGGGACGGAGTACTTTTTTACGGAGAGATTTTTCTTACACAGGTCGCGTCGGGGGCCCTTGTAGCTAGGGCCCCGTATCATTGATACGGCTGATACGGCGGTAGCTACGCCCCTGCCTGTAACAGACGGACGGACGGACAGCGGAGCCTTAGTACCTAATAAGGGTACCGATAGCACCCTTTGGGTACGGACCCCTAAAAACGGATCTACGTTGAGTAGATAACACATAACATCACGCCGGTTTTCTATTAAGAGTTAAGGAGTATTGAATTATAGTTATATTACTTTCCTCTATGGTTATTGTTCAGCCACATTTCGCTAGTTATGTTTTATTTGTTTACTTCTTTTTTTTCGTGTGGTTGGTGACTAACCTGGTGTCAGAGTTTGTATGCCGTTGCCGCCCATGGGCCTCTGAATTGACATCACGTGCCGTCAAGAAATATCCCTCAGGCATTCCGGTTTCTTCACGATGTTTTCCTTCGCCGTTTTTTAAGCAAGTGATAATTATACAATACGCACATAAATCCGAAAAGTCAGAAGTGCGTTGCCTTGGGTTCGAACTCGAGACCTAAGACTTGGCAGTCTGGAGGGACAGGCGTATAAATAGCCGTGTATCCTTGCGGGTCGAGGACGACAGAAAAATTATTATCTGGAATGCATAATAATTCAATTTGCCTTTTTTTTGAGCAAACTTTCAAAGAGGAATTTGTGACGGTCAGGTGGCGTTTGTAGCCTAACTCCAGCAAATAATGCAAAGCGGTACCTGTGCTTCTCCTGGCGAAAGTCTTGAAGAATCCTTCAGGGCAGGTGGCCTGGCCACCTTGCTTGCCCGTACACTGGTCACTTGAAAGTCTATATATTTGGATTTAATCGGACGCGGGTTATTATTTTTAATTTTGAAAACGTAGTACAGTATATCCCCAAGGATTACGGGATAACGTAATAAAGTTTGCGGTTTTGCGGGCGCGATGAATTGAGATTGAAAAAACTTGGTTTGCGGTGAGACGAAATGCTTCCGTTCGGCGCCGGTGCACTATGACGTCTGACAGCCATCATTAGCTGTCACTAGCCGCAGGATTCTCTAAATCCCGCGACACACAATATCCGCGGCTGCAATACAAGCCTAAGACAGACTACAGACACCTTATAAACCGTCCACAATCAAAAAAATGTAAGGGGCAATAACTTGCCACACCATACTCCCCGCCTTGAAAGGTCCCGAGCTTTCAAAGATGATAATCTATACGCTGAAAAGCTGGTGCGGTTGGGAGGATGAGATGATGTTTATATATCTGGCAGTCTGAAAGCATCAAGAGAATCCCAAGCAGCAGTTCAAAACACCATTACTAGGAAACGGCGTTCGAAATTAATTATCAGATTCCAAAGAATGAAATTGCAGTTTGATTAAATTAAGACAAAGTTGAATTACTAAGCTAAATTATAACTATGTAATGGCGTACCATTGAGAAAATATACTATTGTAAATTATAAACTAAATTAAACTACGAAATAATATAGTTCTATTGGGTTGGCAAAGGATATAACTTGGTGACAGGACGTTTATATGTACCTGACGCGGTTTTTACTGAAGCTACTCGAATTACACCATCCGATCCCGGAAAAACTTCCACTATGATGCCCAATGGCCAAGTCAATGGTGGTACGTTATCTTGACCCAAGAGAACGACAGTACCGATCTCTATAGGGCGATCGGGAGTGCACCATTTCTGGCGAACTTGCAACGTGTGCAAGTACTCAACTCGCCATTTGTTCCAGTAGGATAACACAAGCTGATCCAAAAGCCCTTTGCGGTTTGTTAAATTTATGTTTTCTTCTGTCAATTCAGAAGAAGGCAAATGCTTAAGTGGACTGGACATTAGAAAATGCGCAGGCGTGAGCACGTCCGGATGCGGGTCTGATGAGAGAACACTAAGCGGTCGAGAATTTAAAAGGCACTCGATTTGTACCAGTACGGTAGAGAGTTCCTCGTAAGTGAGAAGCTGCTTTCCTATGACTCTATACAAGTGAGTTTTAACACTCTTAATGTTCGACTCCCAAATACCTCCGAAGTGCGGAGCTCGCGGCGGTATTCTTGTCCACTCAATGCGAGATTTTAGAAGCTCATTTTTAATATCTGTTTGAACAGACGAGTTCAATAAGAAAGAATAAATATCATCAAGTTGCGCCTTAGCGCCAACAAAATTCCCCCCCCCCCTTTAATCCATCCAAAGGTTGTCTGTAAAAGATCGCTTTTAGCGATAAGACCGCCCATTGTGTCACCCCTTGTAAAATTTCAACGTTTGTATCTGTAATTTTTATGGTGTACATAATAAAGAGTATTCTATCTATTCTATCTATCTAAAATTGGTACCATTGTCTGAGTACATGACAGACACTGGACCGCGGCGAGAAATAAATCTTTTAAATGCGGATAAGAAAGCCTCGGATGTGAGGTCCGATACGAGTTCGATATGTATGGCTTTAGTTACCATACATATGAACAAACATATATAAAGTTTTTGCGAACGTTGACCTCTACGGCGAATAGGTGTGTAAGCAAGCGGCCCGGCGAAATCTACTCCAGTGTGCACAAAGGCTTTAGTATCACGGACACGGTATCCAGGAAGTTCAGCCATTTTGGGTGTTAGATGCGTAGGATTTAGACGGAAACAAGTGTTGCATTTCCGACAGCGGGTTCCCAGGTTAATCCAAGGATTTTGAAATTATGTTTATCATTATCCATGCCAGAACAATTAACTGGTAAGCGGTGAGACTCTGGGAGAATCTCCAACAAAGCGGGTGAGTTAGTAGCCCATTTGACCAGGTCAAAGGATCCTAACTTAAATAACTCAATTAAATCGCGGGATAATTGTATAGCAATCTGTTCATCAGGAACAGAATAGACATAATCGTCCATAAAAAACTGAGTTTCTACTAATTTAGAAGCCTCAGGATAGCGGTCGCCATGCTCACACGCTAAATTGCGTATTGTGCGCATCGCTAAATAAGGACTAGGCTTTAATCCAAAGGGAACGCGGTTAAAGTGAAAAGTACGTATAGGTTCATTTTTGTTGAATCGATATAAAATTCGTAAATATTTGCGGTGGTGCTCATTTACACCGATCCGTAGGAACATTTGTTTTATATCCGCTGTCATTGCGACAGGGAGGGTACGAAAATCGAGTAATAATAAAAACAAGTCGGCCTGTAAATTAGGTCCGACATGCAGAATGTCATTGAGTGACAACCCCGAGTGTGTTTTGGCACTAGCGTCCAAAACCACTCGAATGCTGTCTTTGTCCGGTCTAATAACGGCGTGATGCGGTATGTAGTAACCCTCTTCTGTTAATTCAGAGTCGGGTACCTCCGATAAATACCCCTGAGTTATATAATCGGTGATAGTTTTATTGTAATCCTCGCGTAGGGTTGGCACGCACGTGAATTTACGCTCGAGCGCAAGTAGCCGCCGATGAGCGACACCGCGTGAATTGCCTAATTCGGAGGGATTGCGCGCGAAAGGTAAATCGACAAAATATCTACCGTCTTTAAATAAAACTGAAGAATTAAAATTATTTTCACACTCTAATTCGTCCGGACTAATAAAACGCTGAGATGGAATTTCCTCTAGCTCAAAAAACTTCTGCAAACGTGACTCGACGTCAATGCTAGCAAGCGCGGTAAACGAAGATGTCATGTGTGTTACGTCACTACTATGACAATCAATATCACCCATCAGTACATATCCGAAACTAGTCAGTATAGCTGGGGGTGCGCGGGTGCCTGAGTCAACCCTATCACCTAAATAAATAAAAGGGAACAGCTGTGCTCCAAGCACAACATCGATTCCACCAGGTACTATTGGCAAAACTTAAGCATGCTCACTTAAGAAAATATTTCTCCGGTAAGCGCAGCTAGCGACAGACAAACCCCTTCCTGGTTTCGTCCAATTAGAGACAATATGCATTTGTGTGAGTATAGGGTATGTAACAAAAAATGTACAGATACAAGTGTGCTATTTTGGTCACCCACTACACTCGAGCCGGTATTACTCCGATAAAGGAGCCAAGTGTGTAATGATCAATACACACGCATTTCATACGACGGTTTTCAACCTGAGAGGAATAAAACAGACTTGTTAGTAGTTTCGTAGGCTGCTAGGTATTTCTCCCTAGTTTTTGGTGGCAACAGGCTGTCACTCGCGTTTCGTGCCTCGATTAGTATTTCCTGGGGGGTCAAATCTACGTGTTGCTCCTCACTCTTCTTTCCTACTTGAAGTCAACATTTTTGATAATAATAATTAACCACAATGAAAACGTACTTATGGATAATGGCGACCTGGTTTTGCTTCTTCAGCGCGCCGCGCTAGCAATTCGCGCGCAGGTATAAATAAAGGCACTGGCAAAACGCTAAACAGCCAATATAAAAAATATAATAAACACAAAATAATGTTTTGAATAAGCAAATTATTAGTATGTAGTGAAAAATATATAATTTTATGAAACGATGGTAATTTTGATGATTGATTTATCATAAGTAACCTAAAATAGTTTATTTATTCACAAAAATATTCATTGTAATTAGACATAAAAACTTTGCGGAGATTAATGATTGATTGATTGGAAATAAATGTAAAGTAAAAACACTACTGTATAATAAGCTGAATTATGAATCTAAATGCGTTGCCATAAGAGTCACTTTTCAAGCAAGTGTGTTGAAGAAATATTTCGTCATTTTTTGTAACTGTATTTTATGATCCTTCTATTATGCCGTCCTATTGTTTAACCGGATGTTCTGACGTTCCCACTGAATAACAATGGTACTTAGATAATGAACTTATTTTTTAGCAGTTGCAAAAGTTGTGACAGCAATAAACAAAAACTCTGATAAGTTTGTTTGTTTGTTTGTTTGGGTTTGTTATCAGAGTTTTTTGTTATGTTTTTGTTATCAGAGTTCAAATGCTACTGTAATTTTGCTATTTCAATCAAAACAGCAATAAAAGAAAAAGGCACCAAATGTTGTCAATTTCTAACAAAACTACGTAATTTGCTTCTTTTTGGGGTTCTGTAGTCAACAAGGAACCCTTACAGTTTCGCCATGTCCGTCTTGCTCTCTGACTGTCTGTCCTCGGCTTAGTTCACAGACTCAGTACTAGAAAGCTATAATTTGGCATGGGTATACATATTAATGAACTGAGATAGGAGCCTTTTGGCCTCGTACAGGACTTCGTTTTTATTTTAATTTAACTTTGTTTTTTTTTTTATGTTTCTATGAGTGTTTTTTAGTTTAATTTATGATCTCCTGTGCGAGTCCCAATAAATACTTTTTCTTTCTTTCCTAATCACGCCAACAAAGTGGTAAACTGTAATCTTGAAAAAAATGTTTTTTTAGGGTACGTTCCTTGCACATAAAGTGGGGATGATATATTTTTTTTCTCGTCTATCCCATAGTGTGGGTGTATCGTTGGATAGACCGTTCAAAGATATTGCTGATTTGTGAAAACTATTTTCAATTCAGGGATCCGTATGCATACAATTAAGCTTTAAAGTGCTCATTTTTGATAGTCAAATGTCCCCCTCCCCCTGCCAGATTAATGGTTGATTTTGGATATGTGAAAAAAAATATGGCAGTAGTACCTATATATAATGAAATAAATAGGAAAACTATCACAGCTAAGTAGGCTTTACAAGTTTACGAGTAATAACTCGTAAACTTGTAAAGCCTACTTTTCCTATTTATTTCGTTCGCAATTCTCCAACTGAAAATGTAAGTTGGTCGACTATTGTCGACCAACTTACATTTTCAGTTGGAGAATTGACTGTGACGTATATCGATGAACATGTTTTTTGACTACAATATTAAGTTTGTTTTTGAGATAAATTTATCTTAACTATGGAACCTTTCATTGTGTGTGGTCCGACTCGCACCTGGCTGATTTTTTATATTATTGTTTCCAAGTTTAAACACATTTAAATTTAGTTATTTACTTTGCAATAGTACTGCACAAGTGACACCTCACGCTGATAAAACACAAAAGATGACAATATAAACATTTTATAGCTTTATGCGGTGCCTGTTAACGCGCCTAGCGCGTTCGCTGCGATTTGTCTGGTGGCATCGCATAGGACATAGCGAAAATTGGGGAGGCAGTGAAAGTTAATAAATAACTAAAGGTGAACGGCAGATTTCGTACCGCATACTTTTTTTGTTGTTTTGTTATAGAATTTGTACCACATAATTAGGCAACTAAGCCATTTATTTTCATGTAAGTGTACTATTTTTAGAAGTTCGGATTAATTAATAATATAAAAAAAAGATTTTAATAACTACACGTAATTTAGTCGTAAACTAAACGCAGTTATGTTGGTATTTAAGTTATGCTCGCCATGACGGTATTACCCGACCTGCCCCCTTCTTAGATGAAGTAATATTAAGAATTAATTAATTATAAATAAAATAAATGTACTTAAAAAAGCTATTAACGGTATTGTTTTATTTACCTACACTCAAAACCCCATCAGGACTTCATCATTATCAAACTGTTGCAGTCAGCTGCTGGACATAGGTATCTCCTAATGCACTCCGCTGAGTAGGTACGATCCTCATGTCAATTTACCTACTTGATAATAAGTAAAACACTATAAAAATAGCGACAACCAATCTAGAACATATACTTTGTTACCGAAACAATGTTTATGTGCCTTTATGTAATAATCTACATTGGTACACCAGTATATAACTTTAAAAAATAAAACTGGCTATAACTTTTACGTCCCAAGTTCTAAAAATCCAAGAATTTAAAAATGGCTTGTCTATCATATTAACTACCAATTAAAACAAATAATATCCCAAAACACGAAATTTTATTAGCGGTACGAAACTCCCATACAAGCCTGCCGTTCGCCTTTATAGACCCGTCAGAGGAGGCCATGTGTCGGAGAGAGTTAAATATTATAGTGGATAGAATAGACATGATTTTTGTTGTTTGACATTCCTTATTCTAAATTATTATATTTTTGTGGAAATATTTTATTATTGATACTAATTAAATATAGCAATACCAATAATACATTTTCTAAACCAAACGGAAGATATGAGTACGAAATTACTTCTTGTCAACAATAATAATTCATAGAGCTCTCGCTGGCCGTGCCTATTAAAAAAATATCTCACAAACAAGTGAGCATAGCCCGCGCCTAGTGTGAGTGTCACACTTCTATACATAATTACACTAATACGAACACGACTAAAATAGGCTTCGTGCATCCCATTGGTCAAAACGCTTGCATCGGGCGATCGAGTCGTGAGCTGTGCTATACGATTATCGCCTTAGAGGTGAGCATGCGGAACTTTGGCCGATAGTACATTCCAGGTTGAGTCAGCAAGCGGTAAATTATTTAAATATGACATATCGTCATTTAATCTGATAAAACTAGCGGGAAGTCTATCTGTAATGCAATCAACAACTAATGCGTGTATATAATACTTATTGTGAGGATTAATCCGAGATTCTATATTGAGATAAATAAAGCCGTGTACAGGTCGTGAGGTCATACCAACACCTTGTAAAGACGAATTGCGTAATTTAATTATGGGTAAGTTCAAACGTTTACAACAGTCCACAGTAATTAAATTATTTTGCGATCCATTGTCTATTAAACACCTGACGACAAGCTTATCTCGGCCGCTGCTATCATATACGTATATCTGCGCGGTAGCTAACAAAATAGTTGTCTCTGTCGGTAAACATATTTTAGCGGCGGCACTAAGCGAGACAGACGTAGCGGCAGGCTCGCTCGGCGTTGAATCACTTTTTACTTCGGAGAAATGTAACAATGAATGATGTGTTTTCTTACAAATTTTACAAACGCTCCGTGACTTGCATTTAATCAAAGAGTGGGATATACTTAAACAATTAACACAGCCGCGTTTCTTTTTAATAAATTCGAAACGAGCTTGCGGTGAATTTATATTTTTAAATTGTGAACAATTGAACAGTCGATGATCGACGTCATCGTTATCACATAGCGGGCAACGGTTATTCGGAACTGGTTTGCATGACACGAACGACTTGGCGGTACTTTGCGTATTATTTATTCGATTGTGAGCTAAACTAGACTTAGCACGTGGTTCCGTCTGTGGATTATTAACGTGTGAGCGCTGGAGTACCTTAACATGGTCTTGCGAAAATGATATAAACTCCGTATAGGAAGGTAATTCTTTCCCACTCACACGGCTTTCAAATTGTTGAACAGTTTGTGCGTCAACCTTTCTTAAACCACAGTGTAATATTGCGAAATCGAATAAGTCTGGAATGTCTAACTGCTTCAATGCAGCGACAGACGCTGAATATCGTTCTACAAATGCATTCAGACTAGCAGCATTGCCGGCGCATCCTTTAATGTCCAGTATATTATTGAGATAATGAATACCTAAACTACGTTTATCTTGATACCTTTTGACAAGACTGTTCCACATAACACTGTATGTATCTCCTGTGGGAACAATTCCTGCAGTTAGTTTTAAGGCATCATGAGTTAATTTACTTATTAAATACTGCACACGCTGCGAATCCGTCAGATCAGTATTTAAATGAACATTAGTACGGAACATTTCATAAAACATGGGCCAATTTTCAGTTCTACCGTCGAACGATGGTAACTCGATTGGTGGTAACTTTATGCTTCTACCTCCCTTCTGATCTGATGTTAATGTTTTGCCACTTGAAAGAATGAGATTACGTTTGTATTTAATAGTTGAATATAAGTCTTCAATAGAACTTAGACTCCCATAGTCGGGTGGGGTTTCATCAATTTCAAACTGCAACTCATTGATCTGGTCAATTATTGTTTCAAACTTGCTGTAAGATTCACCAATAGATTCAGACTGCGCTAGGAATAACTCGTTCGAGCGTGAATTATAATTAGATATACTTTTGGAAGAATTATACAAGCGATTAACTCGCTCAAAAATTACTTCTTTTTTAGCAATAAGCTGAGCTAATTCAGTTTCTTGTTTTTGAGTTGCCATTATAAGGCACTATCTAATATTAATTGCTGTAAATTATCGTAAGTACTTGCAATGACTTGTACTTATTTAACTGATACCTATCCAGGCTCGAATGGACCATAAGTGTGGAGGGACAGGCGTATAAATAGCCGTGTATCCTTGCGGGTCGAGGACGACAGAAAAATTATTATCTGGAATGCATAATAATTCAATTTGCCTTTTTTTTGAGCAAACTTTCAAAGAGGAATTGGTGACGGTCAGGTGGCGTTTGTAGCCTAACTCCAGCAAATAATGCAAAGCGATACCTGTGCTTCTCCTGGCGAAAGTCTTGAAGAATCCTTCTGGGCAGGTGGCCACCTTGCTTGCCCGTACACTGGTCACTTGAAAGTCTATATATTTGGATTTAATCGGACGCGGGTTATTATTTTTAATTTTGAAAACGTAGTACAGTATATCCCCAAGGATTACGGGATAACGTAATAAAGTTTGCGGTTTTGCGGGCGCGATGAATTGAGATTGAAAAAACTTGGTTTGCGGTGAGACGAAA
Organism: Atethmia centrago; assembly: GCA_905333075.3. NCBI lineage: Eukaryota > Metazoa > Arthropoda > Insecta > Lepidoptera > Noctuidae > Atethmia > Atethmia centrago. Next base: position 9,417,159 of record HG995374.1, read on the forward strand.
TGCTTCCGTTCGGCGCCGGTGCACTATGACGTCTGACAGCCATCATTAGCTGTCACTAGCCGCAGGATTCTCTAAATCCCGCGACACACAATATCCGCGGCTGCAATACAAGCCTAAGACAGACTACAGACACCTTATAAACCGTCCACAATCAAAAAAATGTAAGGGGCAATAACTTGCCCCACCACTCCTGCGACCACCAGTACACCTGGCGCGAGGCACGTCCAGGCTGTACCCGGGGCATTGCCACGTCACATATTTCGGACATGGCCTCCCGGAACCAGTCCGCCTCATCGTTGATGTCAGCAGGCCTGTCCGGTGATGACACCCAGGCCTGCACGATCGTGGCTTCCAGGAGGAGCTCCCGGTCCAGCTGCTTCAGCGCCCACCGCGGACCACTCGGGGCCCGTCGGACCGGCGCGTTTGAGGTCTGGGCGGAGACGTCAAACCGGATGTACCGGTGATCGGAATAGGTCTCCACCTCCTCCATGTCGCGCCAGTCAACTACACGCGGCGACAGAGCGGGGCTGGCGAACCCCACCATCCTGCCCCGTGTATCCCTTAACCGGGAACTCCAAGCCAAGTTCTTGGCATTGAAGTCCACGGGGAGGGAACCGAACCAGACGACGACGACTCTCAACTCCGCTAGGGAGTTATGGAACTCGGCAAGAGTTCGGTTCGGGGAGAAAATCTCCCCGAACCGTGCTACTACGCAGCCCCGTCCTCTCTTGACGGCCTCGAGGGACGGAGTACTTTATTACGGAGAGATTTTTCTTACACAGGTCGCGTCGGGGACCCTTGTAGCTAGGGCCCCGTATCATTGATACGGCTGATACGGCGGTAGCTACGCCCCTGCCTGTGACAGACGGACGGACGGACAGCGGAGCCTTAGTACCTAATAAGGGTACCGATAGCACCCTTTGGGTACGGACCCCTAAAAACGGATCTACGTTGAGTAGATAACACATAACATCACGCCGGTTTTCTATTAAGAGTTAAGGAGTATTGAATTATAGTTATATTACTTTCCTCTATGGTTATTGTTCAGCCACATTTCGCTAGTTATGTTTTATTTGTTTACTTCTTTTTTTTCGTGTGGTTGGTGACTAACCTGGTGTCAGAGTTTGTATGCCGTTGCCGCCCATGGGCCTCTGAATTGACATCACGCGCCGTCAAGAAATATCCCTCAGGCATTCCGGTTTCTTCACGATGTTTTCCTTCGCCGTTTTTTAAGCAAGTGATAATTATACAATACGCACATAAATCCGAAAAGTCAGAAGTGCGTTGCCTTGGGTTCGAACTCGATACCTAAGACTTGGCAGTCCGACGGTCACACCACTAGGCTATCAGTGCTGCTATTTGTTTATTAATGTATAATTAGGTACGTAGGTACAGTACGCGTCTAGCTTTATGGCGGCTCTGAAATGCGCTATTGCTGCGCAGTACTCCACCCCTCACTGCCGCTGACACGTGAATTCGTTACTGCGCAGCGACGCGCCTCATGTTCCGAACCGCCATAATTTTTGAATCGGACTGTATTACTGCTAATTTAACTTACTCAGTTTCTGATACATTGCTTGGGTTTAAGTGTCGGGCCACTGTATTATTGAAGCATTTCGCCAATTTTGCTATGCTTTCCTAAAAATAAATGTATCCAGGTATTAAAAGCAAGGCCATTAAATTCTTTGAGCAGACAAGTACAGTTAGCAACGAAGTCGATTAACATTTAGTTTAAAAAAAATATTGATGAGATATTGAACAACCAATAGGTACTGTTTGGGTCGGCTTCCAGTTTTACCAGATGCAGATGAATACCAGTATTTTACATGGAGCGACTGCCTATCTGACCTCCACAACCCAGTTACTGGGTAACACGATACCCCTTGGTAAGACTGGTTGTCAGACTTTCGGGCTTCTGACGACCCGTAACAACTGTCAAAGATCTACAAATGACAGCCGGGACCAACGGCTTAACGTGCTTTCCGAGGCACGGAGGGATCTTGGTATGTAAAGATGGTCACCCATCCACGGACCAACCGCGGCAAGCGTAGCTTAACCTGATGGACCGACCCGTGCGGCTGTAATTAAAGCGGTAGCGGTCTTTGTTGGTTAAAATGTAAATGCCTCAGTACCGAAGTAATAATTTAGGTAAGTACTGGTTATTAATTCAAATTAAGGCTGAAAATGTGACGTTTCCCAGGCAATACCCTGAGAAATATGTTAATGGTTTCAATAATTTATAACATCACGCCTGTAAACCCCGGAAGGTTAGGCAGAAGAATAGAATAGAATACCTACTCTATATTATGTACACCATAAAAAATACAGATATAAATGTAGAAATTTTACAAAGGGTGACACAATGGGCGGTGTTATCGCTTAAAGCGATCTTTTACAGACAACATTTGGTTGGATTAAAGGGAGAAGGAGACCACCAGTGTACCAGTTACATATACAATACATACATAAAACATATACTTAGCTATCTAAATATTATATAGGTACTTTAATAAAAATGAAACAAGAGCAAGGAACTATATTATGTACCGAAGATCTTTTGAAGCAAATAAATGATTTGAATGTCTAAGAAGTGGAGAAGAAGCGGTGTGTGATACCTATAGTGGCTACAGTACACTCACACTTCGCCAGTTATGTTTCAAGTCCCATGTAATAGGGGGCGAGCCTATTGTCATCAACCGGGCACAAATCCAGACTCCGGGTTGTTACTGAGAAATTCCTGATGGAAAACCTAATAACACTAACCGACCTGGGAATCAAACCCAGGACCTTATGCTCTGTTGAGCATGAGGTCCTGGGTTTGATTCCCAGGTCGTAGTGCTTGCGCTTTTAACGTGGCTGACCAGCTGTTGCGATCGGATTATTTTTAATAGTTGTTCACTCAGCGTAGCGGTCATCTAAAGATGGGCCTATTTGAATGCAACGTATGGAACTCGTACATCTTTCATACAACGCCATCGCCAAGCTTCCAGCCATCATGGCTGGCCGGAACTGCATCATAGTGGTAAGGCGGGGTTGGAAACGTTGACAACAAACAAGAGACCATACTTAGACAAGAAAAAATGTAGGTACGTCGGTACTTACTCTCACTTCTGCATTTCTCAAACACGAACTTTCAGCTAATACTGAAAAGGTAATTCAAATTTACTTATTACTTTAAGCGTAGTTAGGTACAAATAGGGTTGCCAGGTCTTAAAACCTAAAAGCCGGACAGACCAGCCATTTTACCCGGATATTTGGGCAAAAAGACCGGACAACCTTAATTTTGTAGTCTTAGTAAAAAAAGCTTATTACAGTAAGGTGGGTAAATGTATACTCAGATGAATATTCGTTAGTGTGGCATCAGGCAGGGCGGGCTGACTTCGCCACGGCTCTTTAATATGTATGTTAACCATCTGATTGAGGATTTCAGCAGCATGTATGTTGGATGCCATATTGTTGACATAATGGGTCAATAATTTGAATTATGCCGATGATGTGGTGCTGCTGAGCCCCTTAATTGGGGGTCTCAGACAGCTGCTAAAGGTGTGTGAGGTTTATGCTGTGGAACATGGCCTGAGGTACAACGAAAGTAAAAGTGAGTTCATGTTATACGAGTATAAATATAAAAATAAAAACAATATCTTTATACCTTAAGTCGTGTTGCACAGTTTAATATGCTACAGTTTTATTCATTATAAATTGTCTTTTTATTTATTTTTTATTCCCCTGGTGGGATTTATATGTTGTGTCCGTAGATGTGTCCGTGGCATCATAGCGGGCCCTATCAGAATAGTAGCGCTGCGGTATTTATTTTTTAAATATCGCAGCATTATGCTGAGATAGGAGCCTTTTTGGCATCGCATTTTTATTGATTTTCTTTGTTGTTTTTTTTTATTCGAAGTTTAGTTTTAAATGCTCCTTTTTCTTACTTTTGTATTTCTTGTGCGTGTCCCAAATAAAATATTTTTGTTTCTTCTTTCTTTCTACACGTTATAACTGAGAATTTAAGTGACGAATTAAGGCTCGTACATACTGGCGCGACTTGTCGCGCGACGCGTCGCGACACAAAGGCACCGCTTGTAGCGCTACACGCGGTGTCTTTGTGTCGCACAGTGGAACGAATGTATGGGAGCGGTTGGACGTAGACATGTCCGAAAAATAAGAGTAAAATTATGCCAAACTAATGATGCCATCTTATTCGATTACTTAATGCCTTCATAAATTGTGGTGATGAATTTCTTCATAACTCCCATATTTCGGGAGTAATTTGAGAAAATGTGAAATTTTACTATGAAAATGAGTGTATCGAGCTCTCTCCCTCCTGATTCCGGGCTTGTTTCAAGTAGCGGTCTCTAATATCGTAATGCTATTACTAAGAGCTATATTTAATACTAAGACACATAGTGCGCCAAATGTGCACTTTCTGGGATAAAAGGAAATGAAAATTTAAAAAAAAAAACGTTTTTTCCCCATTTGTATTTACTTTAAACCGCAGACAGACTTATTAAGAGGTCTATAAATATATTATATATATACAGAAATATATATTAACAAAAATATTCACAAGAACTGATGAGAGTATGACTTTTAAGTAAGTTGATAATAAATTACCTAGTTTCATTAAAAGTACAATAAATAATTAAGATGTAAGCTCTAATTTACTAAGTTACACATTTTAAAACAATAACATCATTTAATTATCTTCGTCATCATCATCATCATCAATTAATTCAAATTCAGAATCGATGTCCGCTAAATCATTTATGTTAACAAATTCGATATCACTTTTCTCAGAATCCGTAAGCTCATAAAATTCCTTAAAAGAAGATTTTTTTACAAACTTATTTCCTTTTGGACGGATACTTGTAACAAGTGGATCAGAAGACAGTAAAAGATTGTGCATAATATCTTCATTGCATGAGATACTGCTATGCTTTCGAGAATGCCCCTCTCTATATTTTCTAAAATCTTTATTTCTAGCCTCAGATGCCTCTTCGGATAGAAAACCAATGGACACAATTGACATGTTCTGAACTATGTCTGGCCCATGCATTAAAATTTTATGAAGTGAAGAAGGCATATAATACCATGGGTATAACTCCACGTAAAGCTTAGCAGTATCAAAGCAGAACTCTCGGAATTTAGTTACGTTGATCTTCTCTCCTGATGAAATACACTGCAAGATCACACAGATTTTTCTTAAAAGCATAGCATCTATTCCGGTCAGTTCAGCAGATTTAGTGTAGTTTTCAAAAAATCTCCTTGCCGAGTTGCCATTGTTGGTGGATCCACTGCCTTGTTTCACAACATCGAGAAGTAAGCCCGTTTCTCTTCTTACAGCCTCTTGAACTCTTTTCTTCCTGTCATCAACTTGCCTTTTTGCTATATCACCCCTTACTTGCCATGATTTTATGTCTAATTTGTAGGAAATGTGTAATAAGCATTCCATTGAGCGAATCCAAGCGTGAAGGGTGCTTAAGCTATATTTATACATGTCCTCGTTTGCGTGTTTATCTTTGATTAACTCTAAATTATTCATTTCTTTAGGACAAGCCTTGCATATGTCACACACTGAAGCTGCTGTATTGGATATAATGGAATGAATTTTACCATCAATCATTGTCAACAGCAGTTGGTGTTTGACACTAATTCCATCAGTGATGGTGGATGGAGTTAAGGCTTCAATCTCTGCTTCGATTTCAGCCATCTCTCTCTGCACATTTTCTTTGGTTTCCTTTATAAACTTAAACAATATTGGCCGGCAAAATGAAGTGGAAGATGGTCGCTCGTTTTCCCAAATTGTTACACCTTTTGAGACGAGCCGCAGTGGTACAAGACTAATCATAAAATTACTAGCAAGATCGATTTGCTCATCTTCACTCGTCCTTTGATGATAAATGCTTTGGCTAGATGATCCGTCAAAACCCCATTTGCTGGTCAATACGAGCTGTTGATTGGATTGATCAACAGGGGTTTCTAACGACCTAATAAGTCTTCTTGAGGTTAAATCCATCAAGGCTTGTAATTTGATTTTTGCAGAGCTCTCTGTAACTGTGAGATCTTCTTTGGCCGGATAGCACTTAATTTTTTCTTTAACCAACATGTAGTAACTCGGGTATTGAAGAGCTCCTTCTTGAGTGTTGAAATCCCGAAGAGTGTTATAGCGCCATTTCGATAAGTTCATCGATACATAAAGAGCCAATGCCTTCAAAGGGGATATTTCCCGTACCTGAATTGATTTACCTTCAATGAAGGCTTTGATTTTTGAGGCCTCTTCTGGATTCTCCGTCAAGTATTTCATAACATAAGCTGTATCGCTTTGTCCTGCCTTTTGAAGCGCCCTTTCGGCCGAAAACATAATTTCAGCGCTGCTACTGCTGCATGAAAGACTATCTTCAGTGCGTCTTCTTTTTTGCCGGTTACTAAGGTCCTCAAAAGATTTACGAGGACTAGGATGTGTACAAGTTGAAGCATCAGATTTAGCAGGAGAAATTATGGGCTCGATGACGTCACTTATATTTTCTGTAGAAGGTTCCATATTTTCATTCTGTAATTCCGGCCATTGAATTGCAGCCTGTAGCCAAATCTCATGTTTCTTCCGAAACTTATCTGTGCTTCTTCCAGACTGTGTCCATTTTGCATAAATGCGGTAGCAAAATCGACGACACCAGTCTTTTAAACTTGTTTCAGCACTTTCACATAACTGAACACAACTGTTATCTTTTAAAACACTGAACAAATAGTTAAAGTCGCGTAAATCTTTATGTGCGCGTGCGCATAAAGCAACGTGAATATCAAGATTTGTATTAAAATTTGGAAAATACATTGCGAGATTAGCTTGGATACAACGAGGTGTAAATCAACACTGATTTTAAAGTTACTAATAGTGACCTATTTATATAAAATCCAGGTATCCCAGGTATCCTTTGTTAAATATTGCAAGGTAATTAGTTATTGTGATAATTAGTAAATGATGCATGCTAAATTAGTGTATTAAGAGCCATTTAGTAATTAAATAATAGCAATGTTCTTATCAGTAATCATTAGTGCATCAGTTTTATATGTAAACCTTAAGTCCCTAATTATATATCCTAATTAGCTTATATCTTCTCTAATTGGCTGCTCAGAAATGTTATTGTAATAAGGTAAACCTTTAGAAAAACGGTTTTAATCAACAAAATAAACAAAAAATAAAAAAATTGTGTTATAAAATAAACATCACTCTTTATCCCAGAAAGTGCACATTTGGCGCACTATGTGTCTTAGTATTAAATATAGCTCTTAGTATTAGCATTATGATATTAGAGACCGCTACTTGAAACAAGCCCGGAATCAGGAGGGAGAGAGCTCGATACACTCATTTTCATAGTAAAATTTCACATTTTCTCAAATTACTCCCGAAATATGGGAGTTATGAAGAAATTCATCACCACAAGTTATGAAGGCATTAAGTAATCGAATAAGATGGCATCATTAGTTTGGCATAATTTTACTCTTTTTTTTCGGACATGTCTACGTCCAACCGCTCCCATACATTCGTTCCACTGTGTGTCGTGTCGCGTCGCGCGACAAGTCGCGCCAGTATGTAGGAGCCTTTAGACATTGAGAGGGAGCGCAGGGTATTGTCGCGATAATATGTTCGCACACAGGTTCGCTCTGTGTACCTGCTGCTCCTGTTAAAATAGCAATGTACAAGGCATTCTGCCAGACGATCTACGCGAGCGGCCTGTGGGCAAACATTAGATACACAAAAAGCCTACAATATGCCTTGCGCGTCCAGTATAATAATGTGTTAAGGGTTCTGTTTCGGCTCCCTCGATATTGAAGTGCACGGCGTGCTTGGCATGCACACGCCAGCGTAGATGACATCTACGCAATTATGCGTAAAAAAAGTTGCGACGGTGGTGCGACGAGTACGGGGGAGCCCGAATAAAGGCTCCTACATACTGGCGCGACTTGTCGCACGATGCGACGCGACACAAAGACACCGCGTGTAGCGCTACAAGCGTTGCCTTTGTGTCGCGACAAGTCGCGCCAGTATGTAGGAGCCTTAACGTCTTAAGGATGATTGGTGAGAGAACCGATGCTGTTCTGCTTGGTAGGTTCACTGAATTCCATGTGTTGCGAGACCGATGAGCCTAATGGGCAGGGGTAGGTAGACGGTGTGTCAAGATTCTTTTTTTTTAATTACTAACATTAGTTATAAGCTAAAATATAAATATAAATACTAAATAAAATAAAATTCTTGCTACTAACAACCTTGCCTTGCCTATGGACTTTTTGTCAGAAAAAAATGATTTTTATTTTATTTATAACAAGACAATTCTTTAAGTAAAATAATGCTTTCCATCATATACTTAGTTACTTACCTGATGATGATGAATATGCGGCGCAGAAAGCAACACTATTTATCAAATGTAAAAAGCCTAACAAAAGCCGGACACCGTCTAATTTGAATGGTCTTTTTTCATAACATTTTATATTTTGCACTGATTTCGTTAAAACTTATGCGTTCTCAGCTTCAAGCAGACCGAGCCTGATAGAGATATTGATAGTCAAACTAGCTTTTGCCCGCGGCTTCGCCTGCGCGGAGGTCGTAAATTATTATTATCGCTCGGAAACGTACACACGGCTACATATCAAGCTATAATTTTCCAGTATTAACTGATTTCGCATTGTATAGGATTTCCGTACAATGAGAGGTCAGCTTATCCGCTTGCGCGGGACGAAGGAGTGCGACCCCTATTCGGAGACAATGGGGACTTACCGGATATGGAACAGTATAGCTTGATATATACCAGTGTGTAATACCGGGATAAAAAGTACCCTATGTCCTCTCCTAAATCATGGTCTACCCATGTGCCAAATTTCATCCAAATCCGTTCAGCCGTTTTAGCGTGAAAGCGTAACAATCAAACAAACTCACTTTCGCATTAAACATCACATCACATATAATATTAGTTAGAAAGTAGGAAAGGCCCCCATTATGATATCCAAGGACAGAACGATAGTGATAATCAGTGATAGGAATAGGTAGTGCCTATTTGCCTAAACTTCGAAGAACAGAGACAAGAAACGGAGACTTCCTTAGGACTAACTTTTTTTCCGAGACATCTGTCCCGAAATTTCGAGACAACACATAAATACATTTTACAACAATATTCTATGTGTTTTATTTTTCCTTTAGAGCCCATTAATTATTTAATGAACCTAGAGCGATATCGACCGGCGATTTTTGAGCATTTTTTCTTTCGTTTTTTTTTTTGCATAGAAATCTCCAAAAATCGCCAGACAATATCGGTGGTGTGAAAGGACCCTTACGTTTTTTTTTTTTAACTAGTTAATGCCCGCGGCTTTTCCCGCGTGTACTATTGTTTTTGTATCCCATGGGAACTATACTTTTTTTTTAATAGGAAGTAGCATATGTGCTATTCCACACCTTAATCTATATCACTACCAAAATCAGCATTTTCAGTGGCATTGAGTAATGGACATCCATACAAACTATCACATTTATAGACAAACTTTAGATAAATATAGACGAATTACTTATTCCAAATAACACATTTTTTTAAATGTAATTAAGTGTTGTCTCGAAATTTCGAGACAGATGTGCCGGAAATAATTTAGTCCTAAGGAAGTCTCCGTTTCTTGTCTCTGTTCTTCGAAGTTTAGGCTAATAGGCACTACCTATTCCTGTCACTGGTGATAATCTACGTCCCAGTTAGTTTTTTATTTTATTCGTTTTTTTTTTTAAATATCGCAGCATTATGCTGAGATAGGGGCTTTTTTGGCGTCGTACGTACGTAAGTTGTTTTTTTTTTTTGTATTCTGTTTAATAGAACATATGTTAATTTTGTTAGTTTTAATGCAAGTTTTTTTTTTACTTTTTGTATTTCTTGTACGTGTCTCAAATAGATATTTTTTCTTTTTTTTTCTTTCCTTGGAACTTAGCGTCAAACTTACGAGTCCTGTAACGTGGTCACGTGCAGGATGAATACGTCTCCGCTGTAGACGTCTTCGGGGAGATCAGCAATGCTGTTCTGTAACCGTCTCACCGTGAAAACTTGGGTGAAGTGACCGTGGAGTGAACTGTCATTGGTTCCGATTCCCTTATTCACAAACTAAACTAAATTTAAGTTTAGTGCATATTTTTCTTTCTATATCATTAAAAAGAGGACAGAAGATAAATTTTAGTTTAGTCCTGTCAAATTAATCAGCGCCTGTCACTACTCCATACAAGTTTAGACGTGATTAAAAACTTGCATACTAAAATTACGTCAATTTACGTCAAGCGCTGAGTAATTTGACAGGACTAAACTAAAATGTATCTTCTGTCGCTTTCTTAATGAAATAGAAAGAAAAAGATGCACTGAACTTAAATTTAGTTTAGTTTGTGAACCAGGGAATCGGCACCAGTGTCATCCCAACTGATGCGATAGAGATGGACCATTTAATTTCAAATTCAGTCATTAGTTTTAGATAGTTTTTTGTTTTTGTGAAATTGTAGTAGTTTTAGGCGCCATGGATAAACTGAAAATTCGTACAATTTTCGAATATGACTTCCTACGTGGAAATACCGCTGCGCAAACAACACGAAACATTAACGACGTGTACGGGCCTAACACTGCTTGCATAAATTCGGTCCATTATTGGTTCAATCGTTTTAAATCTGGAAATTTTGAGTTGAAGTACGAGCCTCGCGGTCGGCCGGTGACCATTGTCGACAACGACGAATTAAAGGCGATAGTGGAAGCGGATCCAAGTCAATCTACGGCTGAGCTTGCTGCGGGCCTTGGACTTAGTGTCAAAACAACATTGAAGCACTTGCGTCAAATCGGAAAGATAAAAAGCTAGATAAGTGGGTGCTACACGAACTAAGCGACTAACAGCGAGACTTACCGACGCGTCGAAGCACGCATAGCCTACTGAATCGGCATAGAAATTAGGGAATTCTAAATCGAATTGATGTGATGAAATTTGTTGTTTGTGATTTCCGAGAAGAAAATTACCTCAAATAATTTAGAACTTTGAGACTTGTATGGGCAACTGCAACGTTAAAAATGCCTGTCCTTATCCTAAAAACCTTTGTATGGGAAAAGTTTTTTCAAAAGCAACAAACTATGTAAATACTGTTCTCAAACCAAATTAAATTCTAACGCGTATTCATTCGAAATTTGAAGTTCATCTTTTTTTGTTTATTTTCGGCCAGTCTATCCATCGTAACTACAAAATGTATGGGAATAGTTTTTTGCAATTTCTGACTTTTCTAGTACTCAAACCTCTGTTGGTCTAATAGAGTTTTTTGATCCCTGTAAGAAACAAGATCGAATGGCACCTAAGACCGTTTCTTTTAGCTACAACGGTTAAGGTAGCTGCCCTTACTGCCCCGTCGCAAAAATCCACCCTGTATATATATACTTATAATAATTATTATTATATATTTATAAATCAATTGCCAGGAAAAATCCAAACTAACAGCCACAAAATCGAAACATTCGAAATTGTGTCTCTCGTGGTACGAAGTTCAGCGGGTCATTTTACAGGGAAAACCAATAGAATAGAATATAATAATATTTATTTGCATAACATGGTATAAAAAGATGGTAAAATACAAAAAAATACAAAAGCATACATTATCTAACACGTAGGTTAATGTGAGATTTTCGGTTTTCCCTGTAAGGGAATAATATATAAATAGGTCAGTAGTTCGATACCAGTGGTCAGAGATCTATAAACGTTATTTAGCACGTACATTAAGGTCGATCCGCAGTGGTAGCCCGCGAAATTCAAATTTTCTTTCGTTTTTTGCAACTTGCAGGCAGGTCTGTTTCAGATTGAATCTTTATCGACATGGTCTTCACATGATCTGACCAAGATTATGTCTGGACTTTAAAAGATGAAGATGTGACCTCTGAGTTTGTTTCGTCTTTTCTTCTCACACACTTTACTTCATCACAGTGGGCCCTATCAGAATACCAGCGCTGCGACACTTATTTTTTAAATACCGCAGCATTATGCTGAGATAGGAGCCTTTTGGCCGCGTACAAGACTGTTTGTTTTTATTTTAATTTTACTTTATTATTGTTTGTTTTTATGTTTCTATGAGTGTTTTTTAGTTTAATTTATGATCTCCTGTGCGAGTCTCCATAAATACTTTTTCTTTCTTTCTTCTCAGAGTAGTCAGATAGGAAACACCGAACGCATCTAATTTAAAAAAAATATGATCGACGTGTAAAAGTGTTTGTACAAACCTACTTACAGAAATAAAATCATTTATCATTTAATCAAAATATGATTCGCGACCATAACTAATATTTTATTAGTATTTACAAAATTATAATCATTAATACATCTCTCTTAGTTAGATTTGTTCCCGAAGAACAAATCTCTTATGGAAAACTTCTTATGAAATGTTTCAAAAACCGTAAGAAAATTTGGATTTCGCGGGCTACCACTGCCGATCCACCCGTTGGTTTAATTACGAAGTAGGTATAAAATATAAATACTCTTTGTTGGGGGTTTTTATCCATCTTGTAATTACATGTTTACTAACGCATTTTTAACAACAATCCGAGATTAACATCCAGTTTCTTGACGCGCATTTGGGCGGGCCGCAACGACACGAAAAATCCTCCTACAACATTTCAGTACACTACGTACAAGCGGGCCGCACGGCACTTTTTTGTGTTGAAATGTGATGAGCTGCGGCCCGATGCGTAATGCTACCATAATGTGCGCTTGCCTTAAAAAAACAATTTGGTGTCAAATCTCATGTCAAGTGATTTGATTGGCTGTTTATGTTATATTGGTGTACTAGCTGCGCCCCGCGCTTTCACCCGCATAAGCGTGACTTATTCCCGTGGGAATATTCGGATAAGAAGTATGCTATGTCCTAATGCAGGTCGTGGTCTATCCATGTTCCAAATTTCATCCAAATTCGTTAAGCCGTTTTATTGAAAGTTCGTGGGGATCACCCTGATTAGGATAGATTTATTGGATGGAATCAAACACGGCAGATGCGACATGATGACGGGAACCTTCTTTATTGTTGACAGATGTCACAGATAGACCACACAGATTACACAGAGCACATTACTGGTACATTTTAATGAATATGCCACAGGCTGACTTATATATACATTAGATGATTACAGAGCAAATATTATGTTCCTTTACATTCGGACTTCGGGGAGGGAAAATATTCAAATGCGATTTTTTCTGATAATGATTCTATCTCAATACGTCTAGTGCCACACACTTTTCTGTGTCAAAAACAGGAACTAATGAATGTTGCCACTTAATTTTTAACACGTTTTAGCGTGAAAGCGTAGCAAACAAACAAACTCACTTTCGCATTTATAAATATTAATTAATTGGGAAGTTAGGATTGGTCAATAAAACCAACCATGCAAAGATCGTAGCAAGTCGCGGTTTGTAGTTTCTGCGAACCCCCATAGAAAAACTAGCACTCACGGCAATTAACATGAGTTTTTACTCTAGTTCTATCTTTTTGTGTTGCCTGTTTGCCGTCCTCATTTTATGAATGACTTGATGACAATTTCTATTCTTCAACCGAGCACAAACGTAACTCAGTTCAAAACTTACATAACATCACGCTTGTTATACCGAAGAGTTAGGCAGATGTGTACCGACATAGCACCTACAAATTTCGACAGTAAGTATAGAAAGTTCAACTTCTACTGAAATCTAGGTTTTTGATTAAGATTTATTTAATAAGTATATTGTATTGTAGTAGGGGAAGACCAAAGAAACTATGGATCGACGGTATGAAAGATGATATGGCTGGAAAGGGGGTGACTACCGCGATGACAACTAATACAGAAGTATGGAAGAAAGGGACATGTTGCGCCGACCTCAAATAAAGGGCAGTGATGATTTATTTGAACATAGCTCTTGGATTGGTATATCTGCGGCCTTGCGACCGTTGCAAAGACTAGAAAATAGTTACAAGAATCGTCCGTCACTTTGAATTTGAGTTAAACTAGAGGTCTCGAGATCTATAAACGTTAGCAAGCTCGTGCTTTGAATTAAACATGTTATGATCCCGTCTCTATCTTGCACTTGACAGTTTCACAGTTGTTGGTTATTCCTGTCACTGTCCACAGACAGTGACAGGAATACGTCGAAAGCTAAGCGTTATGCACACATAACGCTTAGCTTTCGACGTTGATTTTTAGATTTTACTGTTATTTTTTTTTTTATTTTATTTGTCTCTTTATTTATTCATTCAGGAACATTTATAATCGCAATGCGTATGTCAGTCCCGTCGTACCCTAAATACACATTGGTCATATCTGGGCCATGAACCTGAACAGACTGGCCGCATCATCGCCTTTTGGTTGAGCCAGGATGTTATGGAATGTGCCTACTTCAAGTCTGTTCAACCTCAAAACCCTAAACAAATCATATCGAACACAGTCCATCAATAAGTGATGTAAGTCTTCAACAACTCCACACTCCACACAGTTAGGCGAATTCGTTTTTCTCATCATGAACGCAAACTTATTGCATGGAATGTGTCCAGGGCCTCAAGTCTGATATTGCAATAGTGTCAGAATGGTCTGTTCCGATCCTCATTAATGACGCCATTATATTAGTAGATTACCAAACTTGTCAAAATCAACAATTATAAAATTAATGATAGACCATTCTGACACTATTGTAATAGCAGACTTGAGGCCTTGATCTGAGTCTATGAGCCGTAACAACAAATTTTCGACTTAAATTACTATTTACAAAGCAGGGCACACGAAAAGGCTGGCTCTGCATGGTTTTATGCCAGATCCCTTTGTCTAAAGAGCGCTTGTCTAAATTTATATTCCTTCCAATCATCCTAACACTTATTTTTATATTTAGGTAAAACATAAGAATAATCCAAAATTATGTTAGTTCGTTTTCCCTTTTTAGCTGCATATTTTGCCAGCATGCCAGCCCTTTCATTGCCCTGTATTCCAATATGCGATGGTACCCATTGCAATCTCAATATTACACCTTTATGCATTTATTCATCTTAGATAGAATAACATAAGTTAGTGATATACCTCTGTTGCCAGAGGCGCATCGAGCTAAATGTTGCAAGGAACTTTTGCTGTCTGTGAAAATAACAATATTGTTATATTTTTACTGTTATTATCATCCTCCATTAAAAGTACAATTGCCAGCACATCAATTTCCACAAACTGTCAAATTTCTTCAAATGATTTTAAACCTTAAAATGTTGATAGTTAAGTTCAAAATTGAATGAGAAAATTTGACAGTACAAAAAAACCAACGCACCATCAAGAAAAAAAGGGAACAAAGAGTACCTATAAGATATACTTTATAGGTTTACACATGATAGAAAATTAAATAAATAATAAAAAAAACGTCTCTTACCACAGGAAACAAGTGAGAGGAAAATAACAGCTATCACAAATCGACACATGTTTACGGCACTAAAGCACATCGCACAATGCTACTGTTACAGACTGAATACCGTGGCCATAATTAGCTTATTATTTTATACACAATATTGTGATTTTCTTCCTTAAATGGTACACACGGCTACACATCAAGCTATACATTTCCAGTTTACGCTGACCTCGCATTGTACGGGAATCCAATACAATGCGAGATCAGCATATACTGGAAATGTATAGCTTGATGTGTAGTCGTGTGTACCATTTAAGGAAGAAAATCACAATATTATGTATAAATAAGCTAATTATGGCCACGGTATTCAGTCTGTCTCTCTCTACCAATTCCCGTGATTAGTCATAACTACATATATTAAAGTTTTTTCCGGCATTACATTTTCCTATCATCAGTGTGATTTTAATTTTATTATAGTCGTGTGCGATGCGCGCTCGGAAACGGACGCGTTTGCGCTACACAGCACGAATATTTTATTCGCGTTTTGCGCAGCGGTAACGACTGCCCAATTTTGTTCGCAATAGCTACAAAGCAGCTCATTGCCAACGAGCTTTTGGCATTCATCAAGCATGCCATCGTCTACATGGACGAGGTCAGCATCTTGCAGATCTGCAAGTCCTCCTTCAAAGAGGAAGAGGTATGCAGTGCTAAGTTGCTGTTATTTCAATCACTCGACCAAATCGGACAGATGCCATCTCGCCGGAGGGATGGTGGCCAGAAGAGTCTGCAGGACATCATCGACCTGCTGAAGAGGACAGATCCGGATGACGTGCCAGAGTTTGTGGCGAAGGAGCTACACAAGCTGCCTCCCGTCACTTTCGACCACGTCGACGTCACCAGGCTCCTAAAGGACATCACGTCTCTGAAGGTGAGCCTAGCTGAGATGAAGTCTAAGTTGGAGTCGTCGGATGTCACCATTGGTGAGCTGCGAGCCGAAGTAGCGTTGTTGCGCAACGCTGTTCCGACAAGTGGGTCACCGGAAGGCTCCAATGTAAACACACGTCGCGGGGCACAAAATGCTTCAGTCTGCAGTTTTCAGTCGGCGAGTGAATCTACGTCATCGCCTGTCAAGAATGCAAGCGTTGCATCGTGTTCCGCTGATCGCGTCGAGCCTGCCGGGGAAGCAACGCGCGTAATAGGTACATCGACAACCAAACGTGCCTATTCTGCAATTGTCGCCAAGACCAAACCTGCTGTGTCGCAAACAAAACGACAAGCAAAGCAACCTAAAGGGGGAAAGCAGAGTCGCTCAGTATCGAGTGCGACTAAAGGCGCTGTGATGGACCACAAACAGCAGGGTCCGTCGAAGATCACATGCGATGAGGACGGCTTCATCAAGGTGGAGAGAAAGAAGAGGAAGCCTACTTATCGCAACCAGTGTGGGACAGCGCCTGCAGGTACTAACATGCTGCTACGTCCTGCAGTACCGACCACGCAGCTGTACGTGTCCCGTTTGCACCACTCTACGAAGACTGAGGACATCGTAGAGTACATACGGGTGAAGACCAACTGGACCTTGAGGGTGGAGAAGTTGGAGGCGCGCCATAACACCAATTTCAAGTCGTTTGTAGTGCGTGTTCCGACTCATCATTTGGTGACCTTCCTCAAGGAAGAGTTTTGGCCGAAAGATGTGCTGTATCGGCATTTCCGCGGTCGGCTACGCGACACCTCGCAGCGTAACACGACGCCGTCACTTCGTGTGCAGTCGTTTTTAAGTTTGTTGTAGAAAATATGTATTAGTTTATAGTTATTGTTTTTATACTTATTTATGTATTATGTTTTTATGGGCCTTAGTTGCCTGAAATAAAGGATATTATTATTATTATTATTATTATTGTGAATTTTAATTTGTCATACGTCACATCGAAGTACTTAGCTAATAAGGTACTTTATCCAAGGTGACGTGTTTAGATCCGGCGAAATCACTGAGTCTATAATAAAAACAAAGATGTAGTTACTAACTTACTAGTTTATATCGGGTGTAAAAAGATGCTTAACTAAACAGATAGTCACTTATTCTTCCCGTTATTGTTTTTTTTTTTTTGTTTTTATTTATTTAATACTTTAAGCACACAAATATGTACAGAGGCGGACTTAATGCCATAGGCATTTTCTACCAGTCAACCACAGGTCAGGTGATGCAGAGACAAACAGTGGTAGGTGCAATAACAATAACTGTGGAATAAATATTTATTCAAATGTAAGGATATATGTGCATACATACATACATACATATACCTATTAAAACTTAACTTAACTTTATACATACCAAATTATACATAAATATAAGACCAAATAAATACACATAAATACACGAATACACTAAAACAGATAAGACAAACAATGGGAAAACATTACCGTTGTGATGATACTGCCAGCTTCTTACGAATGTGCTCGCGAACTTTGACTTTAAAGGATAATCGGTTCTTTGCCATCCTGGTTTCCTGAGGAGCGCATTCCACAGAGAGATAGACTGAACGAAGAAGGAAGAGTGAATGAAGTCAGTGCGGTGAGTGGGACATTGAAGAAGACGATTCTGTGAATAACGTAGAGATTTCTACTGTGGTTCGCGCAAATGTACTGAAAGTGGGGGGCGAGATAACTAGGGGAAGAGGGAGAGTCAAGAAATGAAAACAAGGTGCTCAGCGCCCTTTGCTCTCTGCGTTGGTGTATGGGCAACCACTATAGAAGCGACCGATGCGCAGAGACATGATCATATTTACGCAGATTGAAAACGAATCGAATGCAGTTACTGAGAAGACGGTCAAGTTTGTCAAGGACATCTGCATTTAGGTCGTAGTAGCACACATCACTATAATCGATGATAGGGAAAATTAAGGATTCCACAAGCATTGTCTTGGTACTTGATGGTAATAAATGCTTCAGTCGGTATAGATCCCGCAGCGTTCCAGTAAACTACTGGCTCACCCTAGCGACTTGAGTACGAGCATGGATGTTATAAAGGTTTACCACAACATCATTAAAAATGGCAGCTTTGTCGTCAACTGAAGCGGCTTCCATCATGGGCTCCCAATCGACCACAGATGTATCCCCCTTGAGCTTCGACGTTCATCACAGAACCTTGGGTTTAGGTTTGGGAGCTTTCAGGACGTATGAAAGGAAAATCATGTCGTGATGAGAAAAGCCAGTAGCGTCATGTTGACCATGGTAGGAAACGAGGGAAGGTTTCTGTACTGGACCATACCTAGGAACATTCTGGTTACAAAGATATTGGAGGTCTTTTTACGAAACCAGGTTTTAAATGGGATAACTTAACTTTTAAAACCCACACGACCCCAGCATCATTGCCTGCACCCAATGTTTTGCTTGTATTACCTTGCGTCCTACCGTAAACAGAGAATACACGCCAAAAAAAAAAATCGTTTCCCAGCAATTATTTTTGGGTAATGTTACTTACTGAGTTTGATGTACATAATGCGTTGATGATGGCTTTATGATGGGTTATTTCACACCCTGTGAGCCTTTGTCCACACGACGGATTCATGTAAGACAATTCATGTATAGTCCTAAAAAAATCGTAATATTGATTTTGTATCCGGTAAAATCCCCTGACATACCTACAGTTCATGGATGGTCCGGTATTGGTTGTTTAGTGTACATTCATTCACTTGAGGTCAGAAGAAAAAAATATTAAACATTCTCTCTTCTTGGTCGCGTACTTCATTACTGAAGGTCCTGTCCCTGAAAGGCCTTCGTGGCTATATGTATGATTTTCTTCCACTTCGTTCGTATCTCCGCTCAGGGTGGGCGGCGGCGTTAGGGCGGTCGTAACAAAGAGTCTGGTGAGGGCGGTTACTTGGTCTGACCAGCGGTTAGATGACCGATGCGAGATCTTTTCCAGGTTTTCAAGTTATTTGATTCGCGACGAGCAATGTTACTAAAATAACTGAGAATCCTTTGGTGACAGGTCATAGATAGTCTATCGCTTAGTACTAGAAACCTGCTGTAATTTGGCAACGTAATCTCTTATAAATATGTATTCATTGCCATGATTTTGTACATAGACTAAGAGAAATTTGTAATTTTAGGAGTGATAAATAAATAATTATTAATAATTAATTAAATTAACCACGCCAACAAAGTGCTAAAATAAAATATTGAAAAAAAAAATTTGTGTATTTCCCTTGCACGTAATGTGGGAATGAATTTTTTTTTCTCGTCTACCCCATGGTGTGGGATGTCGTTGGATAGGCCGTTCAAAAATATTGCGGGTCTGTGAACACCACTGTTCCATTCAAGGATCCACTTGCGTAATACACTGCAAATACATGCCTGCAAAATGTGTCACACTTTTAAAGTCAAAGTCAAATTATTTATTTCAAATAGGCACATAAAAGGCACTTTAGAACGTCAAAATTAACAAAAAAAAAATAGAATTGATTCTAGTTGCCCCTTCCAAAAGGTAGATTCGTATGGAGAAGAATGGGCAAGAAACTCCACCGTTACTTTTTTTAAATGTTTTACAAAATTTTGTATATGTACATTTTAAAATTATATGTGAAGACGATGCACCTAGAATAAAATTACTATACCAAAATAGGTAAAAAAAGAATGAAAAATAAAGCAATGACGGATAAATGAATTATGTGATAGGTACATGATGCTCACATATTTACAAACATTGTAAAAGTATACGTTTTCCTAAAAATAATAAATAAAGTCAGTGTTTGAGTTAAAGTAATCACAGAATTAAAATTCAACATTGACTTATTATTTGTATCAAATAATAAAAAGGTGTGCCGAGATTGGGCTCGTTTTGATAGTTATGATGAGACCTTACCTCCGGACTTGATGGTGTGACCTGAAGGTGTACTTCGGTGACTGCTACTGGAACTCGTTGACCAGTAGAACTAGGGGTGCCGAGTTTGGGCTCGTTTTGATAGTAATGATGAGCCCTTACCTCCAGACTTGATGGACTGACCTAAAGGTGTACTTCGGTGTCTGCTACTGGAACTCGTCGACCAGTAGAACTAGGGGTGCCGAGTTTAGGCTCGTTTTGATAGTAATGATGAGCCCTTACCTCCGGACTTGATGAACTGACCTGTAGGTGTACTTAGGTCGACGAATGGAACTAGGTTTGCCGAGTTTGGACTCATTTTGATAGTGATCCGAAGTCAAGTCAAGTCCGGAGGTAAGTCCTCATCATAACTATCAAAACGAGCCCAAACTCGGTACCCCTAGTTCTACTGGTCGACAAGTTCCAGTAGCAGTCACCGAAATACACCTTCAGGTTACACCATCAAGTCCGGTGGTAAGGTCTCATCATTACTATCAAAACGAGCCCAAACTCGGCACCCCTAGTTCTACTGGTCAACGAGTTCCAGTAGCAGTCACCGAAGTACACCTTCAGGTCACACCATCAAGTCTGGAGGTAAGGTCTCATCATAACTATCAAAACGAGCCCAATCTCGGCACACCTAGTTCTATTCGTCGACGAGTTCCAGTAGCAGTCACCGAAGCACAGCATCAGGTCACTCCATCAAGTCCGGAGGTAAGGTCTCATCATAACTATAAAAATGAGCCCAAACTCGGCACACCTAGTTCTATTCATCGACGAGTTCCAGTAGCAGTCACCAAAATACACCTTCAGGTCACTCCATCAAGTCCGTAGGTAAGGTCTCATCATAACTATTTAAAACGAGCCCAAACTCGGCACCCCTAGTTCTACTGGTCGACGAGTTCCAGTAGCAGGCACCGAAGTACACCTTCAGGTCTTTCCATCAAGTCCAGAGGTAAGGTCTCACAATAACTATCAAAACGAGCCCAAACTCGGTACCCCTAGTTCTACTGGTCGACGAGTTCCAGTAGCAGTCACCGAAATACACCTTCAGGTCACACAATCAAGTCCGGTGGTAAGGTCTCATCATTACTATCAATATAAGCTCAAACTCGGCACCCCTAGTTCTACTGGTCAACGAGTTCCAGTAGCAGTCACCGAAGTACACCTTCAGGTCACACCATCAAGTCCGGAGGTAAGGTCTCATCATAACTATCAAAACGAGCCCAATCTCGGCACACCTAGTTCTATTCGTCGACGAGTGCTAGTAGCACTCACCGAAGTACACCTTCAGGTCACACCATCAAGTCCGGAGGTAAGGTCTCATCATAACTATCAAAACGAGCCCAAACTCGGCACCCCTAGTTCTACTAGTCGACGAATTCCAGTAGCAGTACCGAAGTACACCATCAGGTCAGTCCATCAGGTCCGGAGGTAAGGTCTCATCATTACTATCAAAAGAAGCCCAAACTCGGCACCCCTAGTTCTACTGGTCGACGAGTTCCCGTAGCAGACACCGAAGTACACCTTCAGGTCAGTCCATCAAGTCCGGAGGTAAGGGCTCATCATTACTATCAAAACGAGCCCAAACTCGGCACACCTAATTCTACTAGTCGACGAATTCCAGTAGCAGTACCGAAGTACACCATCAGGTCAGTCCATCAAGTCCGGAGGTAAGGTCTCATCATTACTATCAAAAGAAGCCCAAACTCGGCACCCCTAGTTCTACTGGTCGACGAGTTCCCGTAGCAGACACCGAAGTACACCTTCAGGTCAGTCCATCAAGTCCGGAGGTAAGGGCTCATCATTACTATCAAAACGAGCCCAAACTCGGCACCCCTAATTCTACTGGTCGACGAGTTCCAGTAGCAGTCACCGACGTACACCTTCAGGTCACACCATCAAGTCCGGAGGTAAGGTCTCATCATAACTATCCAAACGAACCCAATCTCGGCACACCTAGTTCCATTCGTCGACGAGTTCCAGTAGCAGTAAATGAAGTACACCTTCAGGTCACTCCATCACGTCCGAAGGTAATGTCTCATCATAACTATCGAAACAAGCCCAAACTCAGCACACCTAGTTCTATTCGTCGACGAGTTCCAGTAGCAGTCACCAAAGTACACCTTCATCTCACACCATCAAGTCTGGAGGTAAGGTCTCATCATAACTATCAAAACGAGCCTAAACTCGGCACACCTAGTCCTACTCGTCGACCAGTTCCAGTACCAGTCACTGAAGTACACCTTCAGGTCACTTCATCAAGTCCGGAGGTAAGGTCTCATCATAACTAATTAAACTTGCCTAAAGTCCACAGCCCACATCTCTCTACTAGTAGAGGGCTTCCAGTGCCTAGGAGTCACTGAAGTATTTGTATCTAAGAATTATTTAGTAAAATTATAAAGAGCAATACGAAATATTTTTTGTAAGTACGAATATAACGAAATATGAAAAAAAAACTCAAAGTATCAAAATTTGTTCACTTGACTACAATAGTAGTCAAGTGAACGGTTAGCTGCGGGAATGCCCGCAGCTAACCATGCGTACACTTGTGTGTGTGACCCGTGTCAATGTAGTAGTTGGATTCTATATCTATTAATTTTGCAAACGCGTCCTTTTAACTAAACAAGATATACTTTCGAAACAAAAAGGATTCGAAAAATTTTGTACATAAAAACTTCATAGTCGGTAACCTTCTTTTAGGAAATGGTTGAAAAAAACTTGCAATGGCAAAACAGCAAGAATACGCAGTCTTTTTCAGAAAATGTGTTCATGGCGTACTTTAAAGAATTATCTTCTAAGTACAAACCTAGCTCTTTGTGGTGTTTATACTCAATGTTAAAAAGTACAGTCCGAACAAAGAATGGAGTGGACTTAAAAACATACTCTAATTTGTCAGCTTATCTAAAGAGACTATCCGATGGATTTAGAAGCAAGAAATCAAAGGTTTTATCGTCTGACGATTCTCGTATTGAAAAAATTATAAAAGATTCTCCAGATAACCAATGGTGCCGATTCCCTTGTTCACAAACTAAACTAAATTTAAGTTCAGTGCACCTTTTTCTTTCTATTTCATTAAAAAAAGGACAGAAGATAAATTTTAGTTTAGTCCTGTCAAATTAATCGGCACTTGACGTAAATTGACGTAATTTTAGTAGGCAAGTTTTTAATCACGTCTAAACTTGTATGGAGTAGTGACAGGCACTGATTTATTTGACAGGACTAAACTAAAATGTATCTTCTGTCCTTTTCTTAATGAAATAGAAAGAAAAAGATGCACTGAACTTAAATTTAGTTTAGTTTGTGAACAAGGGAATCGGCACCACTATCTGGCTACTAAAGTTAGTTAAATTAATTTTAAATATCTACGCGACTTCAGCCTGTGTTGTGTGTTGAACTTAATTATTGTTTCTTTTTTTTTCAGGTTGCTTTAATATTTGGTGTAACTGGTGCCTGTAGGATACAAGAATTAACAAATATAACCGTAAAAAACATAGAGAACCATGGCCAGATGCTTTTATACCTGATGAGATACCTGTCACGAAAAATAAAATACCGAGGTCATTCACCATACACGGTCCATTCTATGAAATTGTTAAGAAGTATGAAAATTTGCTAATTGTTTCTCTAAATAAACTTTTTACCTACTAAATAAAATGAGTTTTTTTTTTTGTTATTTTATTCACAAGTGTGTTAAAAAACGTCGTATGATACACGTCTGTATTGATGATTACCATCCTCGGCTCTCTTAGGCGCCTTAGCGGTAATCACCAATGTTACACACTAGTACCATAATGTACTATTAAGGTCTGTAGCTCAACATAAAGTGTTTAAAAATAAAAACTAACATTGACAAATGAAAAAATAAAAACAATGAAAAAGTAAAAAATTATATGGTTTGGTGCGGTGATAGTATTGTTAGTAAACATTTGTAGTGAGAGCGTGAGTAAATAGATGTGTATCGTGTGTGTATGTCTAAGAGTGCGAGTGTGTATGTGGGAGTGCGTCTGTGGGACGGTGTGGGTGAGAATTTAGTAGATTGCATTTGGTATACATTACGTCACGGTGGTAAGTAGATTTTCGGTGTCATCATAGTTGAGTCCCAGGAGCCACGTCGTAAGCTCCTTTTTGCATTGTCCCTTATTGAGGTTAAATTTAGGTTGAATTTTATTGATTTTGTTGAACAAAAATCGTCCCAGATAGCAAAAGAAGCGGTTAGAAAAAACAGTCGAAAGAGGAGAATGAGTGCGACTTACGGGATTATATCGTCTCTTAGCATGTGTTATTGAGGGGTGATAGGTGAGTAATGAATGTTGTTTTCGTAGTGTTCAGGATAAATAGTTGGCGTACTGTTAGGGTTTTTATTGCTTGTATAGAAGGTCTGCAGGATAACGGTATGGGAGAAAATTAGATACTTTTAAGATAACTCTCTGGGCTCTCTCGAGTTCAAGGATGGTTTTAGGTACACCACCCCAAATTGTTATACAGTAACTTATCAATGACTGAACGAGGGCGAAGTAGAATGATCTATTTAGTTTGTCATCCGCCACGTGTCTCAGGGTTTTGAAAACATATATCAATTTACGCAGCCTAGGAATGAGTGAGTCTATAAATGTTGTAAAAATCTAAGGGTTTTGTCAACTATTACCCCCAGATATTTCACAGATTTGGCTTTAGAAAGGTGGAAACAAGTGGTAGCATTGTGCGCTGTTGGGCACGAGTGGAGTTTAATGGTGTCCGGCACTGTAGGTAAATTTTATTTTTTAGAGCAAAGGTAACGTAATGAGTTTTACTTGCATTTAGTGTTAGTACAATACTACGCAGACATTTTGTGACAGTATTAAAACCCGACTGAGCGTACGAGCGTACGAATAAACATCACGCCAGGAATCCGCACTAAACAGGAGGGCTGTGTCATCAGCAAAACTTATAATTCTGCCCTTGAGCATACCCAGGTCGTTAAAATAGATGAGGAAAAGGGTTAGGCCAAGCACGTTGCCCTGAGGCACGACGTAAATGACTTTCCGTTCATCACTAAGAAAATCATCAATCTTAACGCACTGTGTACGCCCACTGAAGTAGTCTTTAAAGAGCTGAAGTTGAATCCCTCTAATTCCCACTTTCTCCATCCTTTCAGATAGTATAGGTGCAGAAACCGTGTCGAAGGCCTTAGAAAGATCTTAGAATATGCCAAGGATTTTTTGCCCTTTGTCTAGGTTTGGAACGATATAGTTCGTCAATACATGGACTGCATCCGAAGCTGACTTGCCGGTGCGAAACCCAAACTGAGATGATGAAAGAATATTATGCTTTTCCAGGTAATTGACAAGTCGAATGTTCATTATTCTTTCTGTTACCTTTGATGGGGCGGGGAGCACCGCTATATAATAGGCCTGTAATTATCAACTCGGTTTTTGTCACCATTCTTAAAGATCGGGTGTATAATAGATTTTTTAAAAACTTTTGGAAAGTCTGTGGAGAGTGCAAGGTACAAATGTATGTTTGAGGTGGTGTAATCAAGACCCGAAGTCTTTTTAGGAGATCACTGGATATCCTACCTTACCCTACTGCGCTGTTACTGCGAAAATTCATTAATAACTTCATTAATTCATTAATAACTTTCCTACTTCGACGTCGTCGGTAGGTAAGATTACCATGGATTGGGGAACTTTATCGCTGGCATCAGTAAACGAATCCGATGGATAGCTTACTATTTTCTCAGCAAGATGTTCACCAACAGTAGCAAAAAAGTCATTTATACTTTTAACCGAGAGCTTTGGGGTGTTTGACAACTTTAGGAGAGGTTTGGAAGTTTCTTTGTGAGTTGCCCTATTTGTTAATGTATTTATTGCTGATCAGGGTTGTCTACGATTATTACCAGCCTTTGTCAGCTCACTTTTCTCATATTTCCTTTTTAACTTCTTTAGCAGTTTGTTACAGAAGTTTTTGTACCTAGTAAAAGTTACCTTTAGTGTTTCATTGTTTGGTGACTTTATTTTTTTTATGAAGGTTGTCTTTGTGTCGAATGCAACGAAGAAGACCTGGAGTTATCCATAGCTTTACAATGATTGTTTTACGGTTGGGTACTTTGACAGGTTTCAATCACCTTTTTAATCGAGTCGACCATGGTTTCAGCCGCTTCATCGGGATCTTGTGTGTTGTAAACATGACTAAACCCAAGTAGCATTAGGGGTTCTATAACGGTTGACTAATGGTATACATTTATTCTTTAAGCTGTCTAAGTAAGCTGTATGAAGGCTGTATAGCACGCTATACAGTCCTTATACTACCGGTTTGGGCACAAATTATGCAGCCTTAAGTTCACAAAAGGTATACAGTAGCTGAATAGCAGCACTTTAACGGCAGTTTAAGAGAGAACCTGTGGTCTTAAAGCTGATCAACGGCATCATATATGATTCCATGTGGTTCTTCATACAGACAAGAGAGTTATAAGAAGTAACGAGTGAACAATTATACAGCCTCTATCTCGTATTAAGCTCACAAGTGTACCCTAAAAACTAGTAGCGGCCGCTTTTTCTTCAAATTATCAACTGAGTACTACATTCATTTGTAATAAATATTACGTATTTCGCTCGTGAGTGTCTATAAACAGCCATATTTTTTAATGTGACTTTATTATTACGGTAAGTACTCTGTGTTTATTATATTCTATTGTGTTAAAATTATGGGTAATGCAAATTTATTGTAAAGTATATACATTTTTAGAGTTAAAATTTTCACGCGCCTCGGGTATAATGCCGTTTTATCAAAAAAATAATTCTAAATAAGTAGAGGCGAACAATTAAATTTTTGATAGATGTGTTTGTATGGCATTAAAATCAGTCTATGGTTTTTTATTTGAACATTAACCACACAATTAATCACGAAAACTCCGTAGTATGTGATAAAATCGTAGTTAATTTAGAAATATTATATAGGTTATGAGTGAAGAAAATGGTGGACATTGTCTCCAGCTACAGTGAACCATTGTAACTCTAAATTATGGTTGTGAACTCTTTAAAGTCTCACATGTGTACCATTATAATGGCGTGAGCTCTAGAAAGGATCACATTGTCTACCATCTTAATGTCAATTTCTGTACAACTTATGCTCGATAAGCTCATATTCAGCCCTAGGCGGGTAAGCAGTTCTTCAATAGTTCACGTGAATACCCTTTTAGATTTTTTAGAATACTAAATTTTAGGGATCCGCATTGAAAATTTGAATTTTGTTTTAATACCACATGTTGCTTAGTATAAAGTATCCGATAATAAATGCAGCAGGTGTTATGATTGAATGAATGCGTTAATTATTGATATACGAGATGGTATTGTTAGAATACGGACTAAAATAAATAACAAAAATATGTTATGACGTTAAATTAAAGGTAGATACATAAAATAATTATAAATACCTGTCTACATATTATATCAACTGAATACGAATTCATAATAATCACGGGCATTGCCTAAAGCCTTCGTCAACGTCATTATTTCTTTACGTTAAAGAAACTTTTAACTTAAACATTTAGGTATATATATATATATATACACTATAGTTATTACTCAGTGTTTATTGTATTATAGTATTTTTGTGGTGATGTGTTAAGGAAAGGAGTGTAGGCATGTCTGAGCAGTTTACTTGTGAACTTTAAGTGGATGAATGAAAATGAAGAATGATGGATGAACGAATTCATTTGTTGCTGTTTAGACTGTAGGTATGTGGAATAGTATGATAACTAGTTTAATAATTTTTTTAGACCATGCCGTTCAAGATTGTACAAACAGTTGAAAAGGGGCGACGTAGACTTGGTATTGTACCTTCTATTTGGGAAGAAAATGGGAAGCTATTTTGGCCATCGGAAAAATTAAAAACCGAGCGTGTCTAGTAAGAGACGAGTCATCATTGGACAACTGGGAAATTCTAGACTATGTAGTCAGACGAAATAATTATCAGACCTACATGGCAGCAGAATATGATATACAGATTATGGAAAATCAAACGGATACTGACAATGAATCTCCAGAAACAACAACTAGTAACCAGCGACAGTGATAAACAATTTTGAAGATATGATGCAAAATGTGGTAAGTACGCTGTTATAGTTTGTATATTTTCAGCACTACCTATTTATTTCCTTACAGCCACCTTGCTGTTTCTTGCTACATTTATACGGGGTAGAAGGGACACCGTACCGAAAATAGAAACCACATACTCAGTACATCATTCTGAGACCCCCTATATATAAATTTTTCGTCGGTTATTAAAAAATAAAATCTGCTTTTCCATACATTTTGACATTATAAGTATTGCACTTTTGTAGGAAACAGCTGATTTTTATTTTAACCGACGAAAAAATTCTATGTGGGTGTTCAGAATGATATACTGAGGATGTGGTTTCCGTTTTCGCGTCGGTGTCCCTTCCACCCCGAACAGTACCGATTCTAAAACAGCGAAACTTCACTCACTACACACTCGCTGTGTGTCCACATACGCCGTGGCTTATGGATGAGATATTGTTTCGCGCACATTTGGCTGCATCCTGGAAGTGAGCGGAAGGCGGGGGGCGGCGGTGGCGGTGGCGGCGCCAGCGGTGCGGGGTCCGGCGGCGCGCGGCCGCGACCTGTTCTTGAGGTAACCGCTCGCGCTCATGCAGCACATGCCACGCGGCTGCCTTCATGGACTGTTCCATTAGATACTTACATACCTATATTATACGAAAAAAACAGTTTCCCTCGCCGCCGCAACCTAAATTTACCTCCAAATCAATTAACGTCAATTAACGTGTTTCGTTTTATCACGCCATTTTGTCAGTTCATTTATGTAATTTTTGTTTGTTTTTTGTTTTTCAGACGCATAATGACAATAATGTGGATCCATCTTTTCGAGCCAACAATGACATGATAACGGATGAAACTTTAAAATTGTTACCTACGCTCGACTGTGATCAACTTATTGGTAATCAAAACCTATTATTACAAAAAATTGATAACCAGGAAAAAACACTCAATAATATTGTTGAAAATATCCAAAAACTCACCCAGAAGGTGGCGATGTTGTCTGTGCAACTCAACGAGGGCTTAGCCATAATTATGGAGAAAATTGTCCAACCAGTGGCCGTTACTTTATTAAAAGACGCTAACCAGACTATAATGAGCCGTTCCGTCTCGAACATATTGACAAGAAACAAGATCTTGAAATTTTAGAAAATAATCTAATGGATAAAGCTGAGAGATCAAAATTAAAAAAAAAAAACTATCATTTTTGTGTCAACCCTGTGAAGGCAATGGCACAACATTTGCTTACAAATTGCTCGACTCATTAATTTCACACGAGTTTCTGTGTAATTGTTCTTGGTCTGGAGCAAGTCGTGGAAATTTTTCATAAATCCCGTTAAAATATTTTAAAAACTTTATTCAATTCTTTTGTGACATGTTACGTTCATGGGATCCTAGATTCACCATGGGACAGACTGAAATGTTTTTTAAAATGTGTCTGAAAAATACTGTCAAAAGAAAGTCTATGAAAGACTTAAGATCACAGAAAGACAGAGACATAAAAAGTAGTATATTATTGGGCATTCTATACCACTATCGGCAAGTTGCTCGGCGAGTGCGCCTCGCTGCCGATAGTGGTATAGAATGCCCAATAATTGATAATCGACTCGCCTCTCCACTCGACCGAGACAGTACATTTTGCTGCGTACTTGATGAGCAACGATGATCATCCATCAACTCTCCGTTTACTTACTCTCTAGTGTATAACTGTATACAACCAATGATCATGCGAGTTTGCTATCGCTCTGAAGGGTGGTACAGAATGCTTAATAATGAACAATCCACTCGATCAATGAACCAGTAACGCAAAAGAGGTTGTGGTAAGTTTATAAATGTTAACGTACTATATACATTCACTCATTTTTAATCGGTTCATTTCCAACAGTAATCATGAAATTTGTAAAACAACCGCAATCGCTGCATGTTGATACAGTCTGTGATGATATTTGTAAGACTAGTTTTCGCCATGGAGAATTATTACCTAACTCAGTACGATGTATCATTTGTGGTCCATCCAATTGTGGAAAAACCAATTTATTAATTGGTCTTCTTATACACGAAAATGGATTAAGATTTGAAAATGTTTATGTTTATTCAAAAACTCTGCACCAACCCAAGTACATTTTCTTAGAAAGAGTTTTGCAGCGGGTTCCCGGTATTTCCCTCCAGAAATATCAGGGAAATGAGGAAGTACTAAGCGTTCAGGACGCAAAACCCAACTCCGTGATTATTTTTGATGATGTTGCTTGTGAAAATCAAAATAACATGCGTGATTATTTTGCAATGGGAAGACACAAATGCATAGATTGTTTTTATCTGAACCAAACATATAGTAAAATCCCCAAGCAGTTAGTAAGAGATAATGCGAACTTAATCATACTTTTTAAACAAGATGAAATTAATTTACGACATATTTATGAAGAACATGTCAACACTGATATGACATGGATTGAATTTCGTGAAATGTGTTCGAAAATATGGAGTGAACCTTTCAATTATGTAGTGATTAATAAGGATTGCTCCAAAAATAAAGGATGTTATAGAAATAAATTTGACACTTTTGTTGTCTTTGATTAAAAAAACTTATATTTAAGACTGTTACCCTCGCGATATTATTATTCTTCAGACAACGCTTAATCAATCACGAACTTTTTGTTATTATGGAAAAATCACTGAAAAGACAAATTGTTGAGGCTGCAGATGCTGTTAAGAAGAAGGTGCGAAAGATGAGAGATGTTGAGCTTAATAATCAGCAAGTACTGGAATCAGTTTTCAAGCCGGTAACAGAACCACTCAACCAAATTGCTAATGTCAGTAAGCAAGCTTCTCTTATGCATAATATAGAAAATGAAGACACCGAAGTTCCGTTTATCGATAAAACTTTGCAAAAAGAACCAACAATTAGTAAAGGAACCAATGATAATAACGACAATGAAGACGAATATGAATCTGATATCGAAAGTGACTCTTCGTACAAATCATTAGTTGAAAACAACCAAGGTATTGATTCGTCATCCTGGTCAGTGTCCTCAGAAGCTCTGACCGATATTCCGTTTGGTGTCAGAGTAGAGGGCGGAAAATTGATGTTAGGTTCTGCTCGTATAACGATCAGTGATGAGTATATCATCGTAGCTGGACGCAGATACCGAAATACGTCTGGTTTAAAACAGTTGCTGTTGAAAAAGAACGCCGATTTAAGCTTGGTTACAGAGAGTGATATGAAACATTATAAGTCGATGCTACTTGACACGAACGCACATCGACGAGACTATGAGCCTGGTAAACCAATCAAAAGTAATAAAGGACAAAAATATTTGCAAATTATTAAGCCTCTATTCCAACTACGAAGTACAATTCAGGACCACCAATCGAAAGGAAAAGGACTACCCTTTACAAAAATGTGGAGGAAAAACGTTGATTTTGTTTATTGGGACGATCCAAATGAACTGGTAGATAGGTTAAAATTACTAATTGCATCTCGAGATGCTGGTAACACAGGATTAGATAATGAAATTATATCTATCATTGAAGAATTGCGTGAAAGTAAAGTTATAAATAAATAAATATTTTAAAATATGTTTATTTTATTATCAGCCTCTCGATACAATACACCTTAAATATGAACGTAGACAAATTCGGACACTACATTCACAAAAGAATGCGTTTATCAGAGTTATTTGAGTTTAATGAGAACGCATTGTTAAAATTAGAAAACGGAGATTTTGATTTAAAAACATCAAGACTAAGAGGAGTTCGATCTCCAGTAGAAGCAGACGATGCTGTAAACAAGGATTATGTAGATCGATTGAATGCTAACATGTTAAAAGAATTAAATAACCTGACCGTGAACAAGGATTATGTAAATCGATTGAATGCTAATATGTTAAAAGAATTTAATAACATGATTGGTTCATTGCGCTCTCAAATCATAAAAGACACAAAGGGCACAGTTCAGGCTACTTTAAAAGCAAAGATACCTGAGATTTCAACTCATTTGGAAGATAAGTTTTATACCAAAGCAGAGGTAGATAAATTACTACAAAAACTCCGTAATGGCAAAACAGCAAATTGTTAATGAAATACACAAAGCAGCACGAAGAAATTTCGTTAGACGTCCTGTCATTCTAAAGGGGATCGATGACTTGTGGCAAGCTGATCTGATGGACATGCAAAATCTAAGAAAATATAATAAAGGTCATAATTACATTTTAGTGGTGATTGACTGCTTCTCAAAGTACGCTTGGGCAGAGCCATTAAAATCAAAAAATAAACTTGATGTTACTCATGCATTTAAACGAATACTGATTAACAGCAATCGCAAACCGGTTAATTTACAAACTGATATGGGAACATAATTTTATAACAACTCATTTCAAACGCTTATGAAGACTTACAATGTTAACCATTACTCAACGTTTTCTACCAAAAAAGCTTCGATCGTAGAGCGACTGATTAAAACTCTTAAAAATAAATTATATAAATATTTTAGTCTGAACGGAAACTATATGTGGTTAGGTATACCGTTAGAGGTTACGTTAAAGATGTATAACAATACAAAACATCGTACAATTAAATTTAAACCAATTGAAGTCAATAAATCTTGCGAGTCTGTTATAAAAGAAAATATTAAAAAAGCCTTAAATCATGTAACCGTCCGTAGAAAACCTAAGTTCAAAGTAGGTGACTTTGTTCGTATCAGTAAATACAAACACCATTTTGAAAAAAGTTATACACCTAATTGGTCAACTGAAATATTTACTATAAAAAAAATTAATCATACCATACCAGTAACATATCATATACAAGATCAGCGAAAGCAAGCCATAATGGGAACCTTTTACGAGCAAGAACTTCAGAAATCTTACTATCCTGGTATTTATTTGATAGAAAGGGTTTTAAAAAGAAAAGGATCAAAAATGTTTGTGAAATGGTTGGGTCTAAACAACGAAGAAAATAGTTGGATCGAGAAAACTGCAATAGTGGATTAAAATAATTATATAACGATTACTTTTGCATCATTTCTCTCATTACACATTAGACAATGCAAGGAGGTGAACTTGTTAATACCTTAATTAATAATCTACCGTTCGAACTTCATTTACCCGGCTACAATTATTGCGGTCCCGGAACTAAATTGCAGAAACGTTTATTACGAGGTGACCGAGGTGTAAATAAGCTAGACGAAGCTTGTATGCATCACGACATTGCATATGCAAACCATACAGACTTACCCAATCGTCACAAAGCTGATTTGCAACTACTAAATATGGCTAAACAAAGACTTAAATCGAGCGATGCTGGGAAAGGTGAAAAACTTAGTTCATGGTTAGTGAGCAAAGTTATGAAAGCCAAACTGAAATCTGGTTCTGGCATTAAAACGTTTAAAAGTTTCGTGTCAAAAATAAAAGCAAAAATAAAGAAACTGAATCCAAAGGACAGTAAAACTTTAATTAACGCTGCTTACTCAGCAGCAAAAAAAATAATTCCATGCATTCAGAAAATTCGAGGGCCGCGAGTGATACCCTTACCAAAGACTGGAGGTATTCTACCTTTAATCCCAATTTTTGCGGGTTTATCAGCTTTAGGAACTTTAGCTGGTGGTGCGGCTGGTATTGCAAAAACTGTTAACGATTACAAAGCAGGTCAGCAAAATTTGCGAGAAACACAACGACATAATAAGGCTATGGAGTCTTTAAAGTTAGGCCAGGGCTTGTACATTAAGTCATATAAAAATGGTAATGGTTTATTCATTAAGTCTTCAAAAAACTGAAAAATAAGCTACCTAATCGTCCTCTCACTAATATAGACATCCAAAGGTTTGCATGCAACATCCCTCACTTTCGAGGAGTATACATGAAGGATCAGTTACCAAGGACTCCAAAACGGGTTGAATGTGGTGTCGTTAACTTGGACGACTCTAAGAACGAAGGCACGCATTGGGTAGCTTATGTAAAAGTATGCAATTATTGTGAATATTTTGATAGCTTTGGAGATTTAAAACCTCCAATGGAATTAATGCGATATTTTAAGAATTGTAATGTTTTTTATAATTATACAAGATATCAGAAATTCAACACTGTAAATTGTGGACACTTATGTTTAGAATATCTATGGAATTTTTGGAAATAAAACGTATAAAACTTATGCTTTTCTTTTATTTGAATCATTTGCAAGATGTCACTCACATTATCGATAACTGGAAACTCGTCAACTTTATCTACTTACTATCCTAACACGTTGCAACTATATGAACAGTATGAGTGTGCCTTATTGCATTTCGCAACATTTAATTCTATTCCAAACATTGTCAAAACGAATAATAAGTTCTATTATGGTTCTAACGAAGTTATTGAAATACCTGACGGCACCTATGAATTGCAAGATATTAATGATTATTTAAAATCTGAAATGAAAGATGCATCAATCAAATTACAGTGCAATAACAATACTTTAAAAGCTGCTGTATATTGTACAAAAGATATAAATTTTAATAAAGAAGGTACGTTTAGGAATTTGTTAGGGTTTAATAAGCAGATCTTAAAAGCAAATAAATGGCATGTATCGCACTTTCCAGTCAACATTTTACCTACAACAGTGATCAGGATCGAATGTGATATTGTAAGCGGCTCGTACACAAACGGAGAACCCAGTCACATTATCCACGAATTTGCACTCAACGTGCCTCCCGGATATAGGATTATAGAAATCCCGAAAAACGCGATATACTTTCCAATTAACCAAAACAACATTAGCTGTATACATATCAGGCTGTTAGATATAAATAACCGCTTAATCAATTTGCGCGGTGAAGAAGTGCAGCTGTATTTGCATCTCAGAAGAAAAAAATTATTGACTACAATAAATATATGCATCAACAAATCAAAAATATCAGTTCCACTCAAGCTTCCAACCAAATAAGAGCTCGCCCTAAGAAGAAAATTAAATTATCTATTGAAAACAAGGCATTTCTCAAAGCGATCGGTTTGCTAAAATGAATATCTTAGACGTTTTATCTGCTCCGACTTATGACAACACTGTTGAAGGAATCGAATTTCATTCTTATAAGCCCTACGTAACTAGTTTCAATAGAAACGATGAAATCCGCATACCTATTAACCAACAGGACTTGTATATACTTCCCTCAGCTAGTACCTTGTATTTGGAAGGAACTGTTGTCGTAAGTAAAAAGGATATGAAAGAGAAAGCCACTAGTGTTAATTTTACGAATAATGCTCTACTCTACTTATTCCAAGATATAAGATATGAGCTGAATGGAGTGGAAATTGATAGAATAAAAAACGCTGGCATAACTACCACCATGAAATCGTTAATATCAATAAGTGAAAGTGAATCAAAGATAGCCAATGCATGGGGCTGGAATATCGATGGAATAAAAAATATTAATGGGGGTAGTTTTTCTGCTTCTATTCTGTAACATCATCGGTTTTGCAGAAGATTTCAAGAAAGTCGTGATAAATAGTAGGCACGAACTGATATTGCTACGAAGTAACACTAATCTGAATGCTGTGAAACTTAACACCGGGGAATTTGTAGATGACGTTCAGATAAATAAAATCATCTGGCGTGTACCGCATGTAAAAGTGTCCGACAAAGAAAAAATAAGTTTGCTAAAACTGTTAGAAAAAGATCGACCACTCCAGATGATATTCAGAAATTGGGATCTGTACGAATATCCAGCTTTACCTAAAACTACAAAACATACCTGGTCTATCAAAACTTCCTCACAAATAGAAAAACCAAGATACATAATTATGGGTCTACAAACAAATAGAAAAAACAATTCAAGTTCTGATATGTCCCAGTTCGATCACTGTCATGTTCGTGACGTTAGAGTATACCTAAACTCAACTTACTTCCCGTATGAAAACCTAAATGTCAGCTTCGCGAATAACAGAATCGCTTTATTATACGAGCAATACATCAGATTTCAACAGTCTTATTACGGACGTCGCTCGGAACCCTTATTAAGTGAGAAACAATTCAAAGATTTGGCGCCGCTATTTGTCATAGATTGCTCTAGACAAGCTGATAATGTAAAGACAGGTCCTATTGTGGATGTAAGAGTGGAAATTGAGAGTGATTCCGATATACCAGATCAAACTTCTGCATACTGTCTTATATTGAACGACTGCATAATTGAGTACAAGCCATTGAGTAATACTGTGAGAAAAATATCATGAATCCGAATACTATCATATTAGATGTTCAAGGGTTTAAAGACCTGAACAATAATTTTATAATAAAAGAATTAGCTTTTGCAAGTCGTGATTATACGCAAACATTTTTAATAAAACCGCCATACTTGTTTAAATACTTAACAAGTGACGAAAAGAGACAAGTTAAATGGTTGGAAAGAAATAGAGGTATTTATTGGAATGAGGGATATATTGACTATAGAGAATTTCGGCGTATAATCGTTCCATATCTAGAAAATAAGGAAATTATTGTAAATGGTTTGGAGAAGGTGAATTGGATAAAGGAACTGTGTGTGAATTGTAAAGTATCAGACCTTGGTACAGAACAATGTCTTAGTTTCTCTGTTTTGCATAAAAAATACTGTGAAGGAAGATCTAATTTTAATTGTAATAAACATCTAAAGCATTGTGCTCTTAAAAATGTGCTTTGTTTAAGGAAATATTTAGAATGGGTATAAATGTATGTGCTCATATGTGTAATGTATTTAGATTATTGGTGTTAAGGTTTTTAAATAAAAATCAAAATAATGTAAATTTGCTTTTATTTTGTTAAACACCCCCCACGCTACTCCACAAATAACACAACCTAATACAAAATTAAATAAAATATCATAATGAAAATACAAATATTAACTACTTTACAAAAACGGTTAATAAAAGTCAGTACCTATTAAAGATTTTGATATTTTCTTAACTAAAGACTCAGTTTCGTCCATAACACTGTCGATGGGATCTTGAACAATATATTGAGCGTTTATAATAACGTTTTCACTGTCACTATCACTGTCTATGGTTTGAGGATTGTTGTTACACAGATCTACCACTGAAATTTTTATTAGCTTAATCCCTTTTCGCTGTAGTCGACTCATAACGAAGGATTTTGTAGGTTTTTGCTTTATCGATTTTTCCCTGCACCGTTGTTTTGGTTTTTTATCTTTCGTGACTTGTTTGCTTTGCCCGGGTTCACTGCGAAACATCTCGGAGAATCCCTCGTAAGGATCCTGAGCATACTGGCTGAATACAATCTCGATGTCAGAATTCTGGAACAAAATATAAACACAATTTATACCACTATTCCGCTAGTATAGCGTTTTAATTGGGTTTTCAATCGAGAAAGTCTAGATTTAGTTTAGATTAGTGACAATAGGCTCTGGAAAAATGCAACACAACACAGCTGCGAACACAATCTCTAGTTATGAAACAATCATAAAAAAACGAATTAAAAATATTTTACTCACCGACATGATGACTTTTGATGGAAGTTAAAAAGTATTAAACAGGTGTTCGCGTCGAATAATATTTCATAAATGATGACAAAATAACTAAATAATTACATGTCATACTAATATTGTCAACTAAGCGTTTGTGTCTCTAAGCTAAGGCCAATGAACTGCAACGTAGGTAACACTTATACATTGACAAATAACACCTTGTAAGCATGTTACTTAATCGTAAAACGTAAGTTATTCGAAAATCAACCTTATGATGCATGGTATTTTAGGTGCATAGTGAGATAACTGCAATCAGTGTGTGGTAATATAATAATAACTGCTGCTGATAACTGCAAAAAGTGTAATGATATTTTGAAATAAACAGGATTTCATAAATGAAACAAGTCAATAATTATAATAATTCACATTTTATTTCATTTTTGTATAACATTAACATTTATTATTTCCTAAAACTAAACTATGAGTAGGTAACACTTAACTTAAAATTATGATCAAAGTAATTCATTCTTAAAAATAAATGCATGACCCCAGGCTCGGGTTGATATTTGATCCACAGATATCGATCGTTTGTCATCATTTCTAGATAAAGCAACTTTGTTGACAGTCCGAGTAAATATTTCGTGCTTTATTGATTTAAACATATTATTTTTTCTCCGGATTACTCCACCATTAAATAAAATGGTTTCATAGTCTGATAAGTTTAAATCCCTGACCACGCATGATTTTACTCCTTTTGCTTTTTTAATGATACTATTAGGGGTTCTTATAGAGTAAAGTTTCGATCTCAAACCAACAAAATCAGTAATATATTTTCCTCCCATTTCATCTTTAAAGAGACCGGGAACCTTTTTATTTTTTAGCGGTATATGTAAATCATTTGTGATTTCATAGTTACTGCTGTCAAAATATTGTAAAAAATTATATTTCAAATCATGGTAAAAATCGTTGGTGTATATTTTATAGACAAAGGAATCGGTATCTGTGTAACATAGTTGCACTCGATCTTTATAAAAAGGCTTTACAATATTGTAATGAAAGTAATACATGTGTGCTTTTGAAAGTTCTAATACAGTGAAACCTATGTATATAGGTTTATCTAAAATAATTTGATCAGGTTTCATTTGTATTGCAACTAAATTTTCTGATAAAATAGATGCACTGTGGAAATAGGGGTTGGCTATAAGTTTCTCAGCGGATATAAATTTCTTAGTTCGATTGGACTGATCGCACCATTGATTAACTAAATGTACGGTTACTCTATTTTCAGTATTTTCTAATGTTTTTCCAAAAACACTGTTATTTAATAACTTAAAAAAGTCTTGTTCGAAGGAACTTTTTGCTTTCTGTCTTAATTGAGTATTTAACTCTATGTACTGTTTTAAATATGTACTCTGTCTAAAAGTAATTGCTCTATGAATTTTACGTAATATTAAACCATGTTCTAAACATTTTTTTAAATGAACGTAGTGAATCACGTAGTTGTACTTATTATACAAATTAGCTATTAATTTCTTTGTTTTACCTCCCGGGGGTACACATTTTTCGGGACAAAATGGTAAGTCATTATGGTCATTATGTAAATGCTCGGGATACAATAGATCGACTTCTAATATGAAGCCCCAGTTTGCGTTATCCTCTATAGTGGTAACATTAAAATTTGCTAATTCGTTATCACTTAAAAATCTGAAACTAGAGTATGGTAAATACTGACACATGCTAAAACCGTAAAGATTATTACAATCTAAATATACTATGAAACTCTCAGGTTGTGATGGATTATATTCAGGCATGTATTTGTGATTGGCTCTAGCATGCCGATGGGAACACATGCACAAACCGCCGCGTATACCGCTTTGTATCATTCTGATGATAGCTAAGTCCGACACGAGTTATAACTGAACGCCCGTTTTTAGCAACATTGCATCGAAAGATAAACTAGGTGCAGTAATGTAAAACGCTGGGTCAAGATTGTAATATTGTTTACAGGTTTTCCGAAAATTTTGAAATATGTCTGTTAACAAAAGCACATCCGTTTTTAAGTATAGATCCGTATACTCGCCGAGGTTATTAATATTGAATTCAGCCCAAACAGCCTGTGCGTGATTATAATCCTCATCTGTAAGTAATGTCTTCGTTAGTCAAATAATTATAAAAATTACCCTTAGACGGCAATGATTTTTGATCGTAACATTTCCAATTGGTCATGTAATCATAAGGATATATACCTTTTCTTGTCAATAAATTAAACTGTCTGTCTTTAGAAAAATGAAATCGAAGATTAACAAAATCTTCCACCTGCAATGTTTTAGCGAGCTTGTCTAAACTTGTCCCTAAAAAGTTGAATGAATCTAAAAATCTTATACAAATAAACTCGTTATCAGCAATAGGAATAAATTTGGTAAATGCGACGTATTTTTCTTTAGTCTTAGGGATTATTTTAATTGGGCCAGGAATTTCGCCTAACTTTTTTATAAATAAATGACAATCGTACCCGGATAAATTGTGAAAAAATATTGGTATAAATTTTGGTACTTTATGTTGCAAATTACAGTGTCGATGTGCTGCACCTCGATACAGGCCTGTAATATGACAATGACCTCTTACTTTATCGGTCAAGAGTAAATTTTCGCAAATATGACACTTAACGGCACGTTTGAACTCTAGAGAATTGTCATCAGTGAATATCATAGGCTCGCTTTTGGATATAATCTGATGTATTTGTTTTACATCCTCAGTAAGAAAATTTATAAATTTTGAAACACAATCATTGCCGCGATAACTTCTATAGCCTTCAACGCTATCATTTTTATTTGATGACACGACATTGTAAGCGAATGCAGCCGGCACGTGGCGTTTAGAGTATGACGTATTAGCGGTGTTGAAATCATCGCTGGAAATGGGTTCAAGTAACGTTTCGAAATCAGCGTATATGACGAATGGAATGTTTTGTTTCCTATCATAATTTTTAAATTTTAAAAATGAACCTTGTTCTGGTAAAACTGTGACGATCCCCCCACACAAGTGTGATTCAATTTGACTAAGCGTTGGAAAAAACAATAAACAAGTTTCACAGAAATATAGTTTACCATGATGTTTGGTCATCTGATTTCTAACTAAACGAGATAAATCTTTGATAAGACAGTAATGAGAATTATTATTGTTTTCTATAAACAGTAGATGGATACTTTTATTAGACTTATTATTCAACGTTGTATAAAGCGGTCCAATAATTGTCTTCTCATTTTTTAAACCATACCTACACATATATATTAACAGAAGGATTATTTTTCTCAAAGATAGCTATGTCCGAAAATGTGATTGGAAATGTCAAATTATTAACATTCAAAACATCCTGAAAGCGGGGATAAGACGAAATCCTATCGGGATGTCTATTTGTGGGGTACAATGCCGCCACAACACACCACAAAAAGCAATACTCATCATTGTTCCGAATATTCAAACAAGCTCTTTTACTTTTTATGAATTTCGGCAAAGTTAAAAATTTAGATCCGCTGAGTGGTTGATATTTATTAATATTTAATTCTAAATGTGAATTGCATAAAAAAGTCCAACCACTATCCCTTTCCTCAAATTCTTCAATTTTTTTTAGCAGTAAATCAATAGTTAGTTTATAAATAGAATCAAAATCGTAATTAAAATGTGTAATAATGTTGTTTGTACGGAATGATTTTATTTCTTGTTGATCATTTTTATACATAAGAAACGAAGCAAACAGTTCAAAATTTATTTTGACAGAGGTGTGTTTCTCTATTGAATTGTCTATTAAATGTTTGACTTGTGTACTAATACTTTTGAGAAACACCTCAGGAAAACTATGTATTTGTTCACCTGTCGCTATGATTTTGTAACTTTTGATTCGTTCTTTAAAAGAAGAATTAATAATTGCAACATTATCATACATAGGGGTAGAACTATTGTTTTTATGTACATTGCTACGTAAATGACCAGACCATCGACGATTGTCTACAAATACTTTACAATCAGAGCAGTGAGGCATTATGCTATTGTTTGAAATCCAAGAACACTTAAAATTATTATTTCAATAAATTTGGATTAGATAATACTTACAACTAATATTCACCGTCTTAGGTATACCAGCCAAAATATTTTATATAATTAGTACAACTTGGTCAGGACAATTTTACGCTGATTTCAAGATCCTTGTGTAATTCTTCACAGGCAAGTCGGTAATTATGTTTAGGCAGGATGTATCTGAAATAATAAAAAAAATGGATGCATTAGGTACATAATCTGATTAGGTAAGATAATGGTATATTCTAGGAAGAAAAATATATTTCATAATTACCTGCAAAATATGAAACATACACATAAGAGTACGTGTATCTGCGTGGTCCAAATATGTAGGTATACTTCAGGTAATTTAATAATTCTTCACAGGCAAGTCAGTAATTAATATTATGTTTAGGCAGAATGTATCTGAAACTAAAAAAAAATGGTTTATTGGTACCGATGAAGAATTAGGTAAATAGCTGTAAATTCTAGAATGAAAAATTGTCATAATTATTATAATGTTCTAAATAGTTATCGTATTATTGTTGTGTTATATTTGATAATTACCTGCACAGTATGAAATGATTCATACATAAGATTATGTATTTGCGTGATCCAAATATGTATCGACGGTTAAAAGGTAATTGGGCATAAGCGACATTTTGGTCGAAAATGAGTTATGAATGCCATCCTACTTAAAAAAAGAGATTAAGTAGGATGGCATTCATAACTCATTTTCGATTAAAATGTCGCTTATGCCCAATTACCTTTTAACCGTCGGTATGTATATTTCAGCACCGCGATATAACGAACACAGTTGCTCCAGGAGATGAAATTGTTGTTGTTTCTGGTGTGTGATCAATTAAATATTTATTTATAATAATTAACTTGATTGTACTGTAACAGTTTAGAAAGGTGCTCGCTCCGAGAGACTTTGAGGTAATAAATAATATTTTAGGGTTTTTGTTTTTTTGTCTACAAAGCAGAAAAAATATTTCATCATAAAAGTTGTTATTGCCTAATTGTTACACGTGTGCTAAATATAATTATTTATTTCGCGATCACAATAATCAGCTATTTTGGTAGGGTTGGTAACAACTTGGTAGGCATTCAAATATACAAATTTCACACAATGCACTAAATCGATTAAAATATATCATAGTACCTATGTCGATAGACGACATGACGATGACGATATCATA
Organism: Atethmia centrago; assembly: GCA_905333075.3. NCBI lineage: Eukaryota > Metazoa > Arthropoda > Insecta > Lepidoptera > Noctuidae > Atethmia > Atethmia centrago. The sequence goes on from HG995374.1 coordinate 9,460,131, forward strand.
TAACGTTCATGGTTTCCTCATGACCGTTACCGTAGTTACAGGAATTATATCGACGCTTGAAAGGCGAAATGTACTAAGCGACATAGGGCAAATTTGACTTTACATTATTAAAGTCAATTTTTTTTGAAAAAAATAATATAAATTCTGATTCAGATGATTAGATAATAAGATTGCCAAAACAGTAAGATTTACGCCTGTAGGATGATTACAAAAATTTATATGATTTTTTTTTTTTTTTTCTGAAAAATTGACTTTAATAATGTTAAATCAAATTTGCCCTATGTCGCTTAGTAAATTTTGCCTTTCAAGCGTCGATATTATCTATTTATTTTAGGAAATCTAGAGAAGTACGCGGTAGACGGCAGTAAGTTCATTTTTTCTACACGAAACCTAAATGTAGATGATGAAATAATTACCTTGGAAACATTTATTTACTTCTTTAAAATTATAAAATCCATCTGGTTTGTGGCGATTCCGATCACGCTATCGTTTGGTCAGCCCTAGCTTATTTCGCCGCATCGACATTCGATACAGTATAAAATTTTCCTTCGTCTTCATTTTACCAACGCGTATAATGCGACTATAGAAAAAAGTTACTTTAACAAAGCAATACCGGATTGATTGTAGTGGATTTAACATTCCTAACTTATAATTCGATTTTAACTTATAAGCCACAAGTTTTTCTGTTCGGTACAAAGTATTCGCAGTCTGCAAGTGCAACGAAGTGCTCTTGTATAATCGGTCTACAAAAACTCCGTGTCGCCTACAATATCAGTGACGGCATTGTCGATAGCCATCCGCTGCTGTCATCACCAGCCAAGTCATCAAACCGAGTGGAACTTCTGATCGGAAAAAATGTAAGTCTGATAAAATAGTCTGTTCGTTTTCATGGATCACACTTGTGATTAGCCTGTCATTTATAACTACATATATTTGTTTGTGAGCGCGTTACTTCACAGATCACCTGTTCTGTACATAGTATGACGAGCTCAGTCTCAGTGCTATCCCATTTAAATATTAGAGAACCAGTGTTTGCCCGAACACTTGTGTCCTATAGTATGCCCAGCGCAATGGACATTACTCCATTGGATTAATTAATAATATTGTGTGACTACATTTCCTCTATTTTTATTTCAGGTCAGACTCTGAGTGTGATTACTCGCAAGCATCGATCACTGGACACAAAGTGAAGGCCTGTCGCAAACCGTCTGCAGACAGCAATGGGAAACGCAAGATGCAGTCACAAACAACAACCGTAGCTCGTAGCAGGTGAATAATATTTTGAATTTATTATCTCCTAGTTCTGATTAAATTAAAACAGTAAAGTAGTACGTTTCCACTAATTGAATTATAATAGTGCAATTTGCATAAGTATTCCATTCGCTGATTAGTCACTTGTAATATTTTCTACAGAAATATCCGTGGTGTCGTTCATAAAATATTATGCGATTGTGCATCTCTCGTTCTAAACATTAACTAATAACAGTTTTCGTTATTATTTCAGTAAAAAAACCAACACTGGCATGGACATATTCGGCATCAGTAACAACCGCGACATCCCCCACAAAGAACATTCATCGGATCACCTAACTTCATTCTTTGTGAACCGCGTAGCCAGCGGCTGTGAGCGCCGAGCAACGATCACTGACGGAGAGTACTACATCGACTGCAAGGTGTACAAGGCTGACGACGCTCGCCTCACCGACTCCGCCGAGCTGTGGAAGAAAGCGCTCGTCCGAATCAAGTTCCAGACCGACGCGGACTCTCCTCAGTGGCGAAAACTACAAGAGCTCGTGCGTGCGACTGATATTTTGTTTCCAGACAAACCAACATTTTATGATAATTAAACCAAGTAACTAAGTTACAGTTGTTTATTATTTACAGTAACAACCCGTTAACGCTTTAGTCACAAGCTTTGGTTTGTTACAATCATCAGCCACCATCACTCTCGCTCGACATTCTGTTAACAGCGAATACAAACTCGAGTGATCGGTCGAGTGCAGTAAGTAAACGGAGAGTCGAGTTGATAGTTCATCGTTCTCCAAAACGCCGCATACTGGTCAGACGTATGGAGTAAAGCTCATCCAGTACGCGACACAATTAACTGTCTCGTTCGAGTGTATCGGTCGAGTTGAGTGGCGAGTCGAGTATCGATTTGGTCGAGTTAATCGTTCCAAATCAAGTTCTCAGTACAATGTACTGTCTCGGTCGAGTGGAGAGGCGAGTCGAGTATCGATTTGGTCGAGTTAATCGTTCCAAATCAAGTTCTCAGTACAATGTACTGTCTCGGTCGAGTGGAGAGGCGAGTAGATTATCAATTATTGGGCATTCTATACCACTATCGGCAGCGAGGCGCACTCGCCGAGCAACTTGCCGATAGTGGTATAGAATGCCCAATAATATACTACTATAAAACTTTATGCAGACGTCTTTATTGATATAATTATATGAAAAAAAAACAAAAAAAAATCATAGTATTGTAAAAATCCTCGCTATTTTTAAGATTTTCGATCCGTTTCAAAAAGATTCTTAATGGAGTTGTGAATTAAAATAAATACAAGAGGTAAGAGACTGAAGGTATACGTTTTGTTATGTGATTTATAAATAGAAATTATCAAACATTTATAAAGTTGTATTATTTATTATTTAAATGTATGTAACAAAGGTATGAAGTATTGGAATTCCTTGTATTCAATGCACACTAATTAACTTCTAGTAATATATTCAAATCATGTACAAAATCTTCAAAAAAGTCATTTAGATTTCTTGGTTTTCCTTTCCCAAAGTATATTCTAACTACAAAAAGCCTTATTCTAGGATTTTCAAAGATGTTAGACAATGTAGGCCAAAATTCATTAGAAGAACTTTTGAATATAGGCAAATCATTCACATTTATGTTCATTGAAATTGTATCTGGAACATCAATCCAATTTTGTAATATTTTTTTTTTATACGAGATAAAAGTAAGACTTTCACGTCTGTATTATGTACGGAACCATCATTACATGTCGTCGTAGTACTAACAAGAAGCTGTTCAATGTGTTGATTAGATTGGTTATTTGGTCTCACTACCTGTAAATATTCTTTTAAGATTTTTCTTCTGAATCCACCGGTCCTCACTCTCTTTCTCCAATTGGTTTTATGCATTTTTATTATTTTGGGTTATTACGTGTTATTAGAGTCGTCCAAGTGTTAAAGAAAACCACGTTCACATAATTATTTTGCTCAGAGGATAACAATGTTCTACTCGTGAACAAATAAACAGCTGTCAGTGTTACTAGATATCAATAGTGGTGCTTATAATATACTTTACACGTAGATGTGAACTCATTAAATGCTCTTTTAAAGAATAATTTAAAGGCTGACTAATACACTAGACCCGCTACAGCTACAAGCTGAATAACGCTCCACAAAAGGTAAATATACCAGCTTTTGGCTGCATTTATGTTCACATTTGTTGTATTAAAATGCCAGCAATATAACACCGTACATGTGGACCTTTAAATAGCCGGTGCCGTATTTATCACAGCTTAAATTACTCTTGTTCGGCTTTTAAAATGAAAGCTGACTTGAAGGTTAATGTTATCCTATTATAACACTAATAGTTACTTAATAGGCGATTTTTGAACTTCTATACATGCCTTACACAGGTATGAGTGAATTTGTTCACTTTAATACAGCCAATAAACCATGTGTGGCCAATGTAAATGCTTAGAGATCGCTGGTGAACTAAATGTGAACTATTAAAGAAAACAAAATGCTACTTGGGAAGTCAACTAGCCCTAAGTCTGCATTTAACTGGTTATGATTAATGCGTACCACTGTTTTTTTGCAGATTGTTTATAAGTCTTTTTAGCAAGAAATAATAGTACTGTATCATGGTCATTTAATGCAGAGTGCGCCACTAGTGTTGAGGCTGAGTATTGTGTTTTTAGAATGAAATGATCGAGACATGAGTTGAGTCGTGTGGTGTAGTGTGGTTTGGTTTAAAATAAAACGCGCTGTTCGAGGCAAATAATACATATAATTTTTAATTTGAGAAAAAAAATACAATTTGATTAGATAAAAAAATGAGATCAGGTGTGAATTTTGAGGTTTAGTCAACGACCTAAACGGATGATTGCAGCCAACCCTAGGTGCGTTGAAGACGCAGATTAGACGAAAAATAAAAAAAAATTGTGGTTATCTGATGTAAATTCCGGTTGGTGACTCGGCAGGGTGAGATGACCAGTGAACGGAAAAAACATGGAAGCATTCCTAGCTTTAAAAAATGACTCAAAGCAGATTGCGTAGCGGTGGGCGGGGCTTACCGATTGCGCCGCTCACGCTTTTAGTTCGTCCGCAGTAGGCAACAGCGGTGGTCGAATATCACATAGTACTTTTTTATTCGACTATTATTTACCGGTTGTTGCGTGTTAAATATTTAAAAATGCCTTTCTTGTGCAGTGAAGTGGTGTATAAATAAATCACATTTGCATAAAAATAATGCTGGAATTAGTTTTCACGTGTAAATACATCGCTATTTATTATATTTCTATTAAAAAATAAGTCGGTTTGAATTATGACACAAAATCTATGGGGATGATGTTATGCCAACCAAACAATTTACTTTTTTACCTGACAATAATGACAAATTTTATTAGACATAACCTTTTTTTTTTTCTATGGGGAACGGCATTATGCAAAATGTTTATTTTCACCAATTAATATGTCTTCAAGATTTTGGTGGATTGGCGTATCCCTCAGTAGCTATGTTTAAAGTATGTTACCGTTCTGAGTGTATCCTACGAAATATTATGAAAGTTCAATCAGGAAAATGTTTAACCAGCGAGCATAACCTGACTGTAATATCAAACAAATGCTTTCAATATGTGACCAGCTACTCGTATAATGACATTAAATTTTTTTTTAAAGTACTCTACTGATATCCCATCCCACGACATACCGTTTATCAAAAGTATTGTTCAAGAATTCCTTAAAATTCGTTAAACTCACAATTTTCCGAGGCACGTAACTTAGGTAATAGTCAAATGTCAAAGACGGTAATAACATTGGGATTCACCTTCATTATGTTCATGATAACATTGAGCAATAACAATATCTGTAGTTCCTGTCTACTCCCATGAAAAGAAGGCGTGAGTTTATCTATGTATGTAACACTGAGCAAATAATAAGTAGTGATATAATGTTAATGTATAGATACTTAAATTGTAAATAAATAAAAAATAGACCACACATTTTTTTATTTACCTTATAATAAATTTAAGCATACATCTACCTATTACTTCCTAAACACTGCTCTATTTACAGACCTCATAACCAGTTTAAAAAAATATATGTTTTATCATAATTCTATATTTTAATACCATCAATATCACGATTAATTATTTGCGTTGCACCTTATTACATAAAACATCCCGGGCGACGAATGGTGGGCGAAGCGGCGTCATAGAAATGTCGTTAGCGGCCTATACGTCACGCTACGCGGCGATAAGTCCCCTCTTTGAGGAGTGGCTGGAGAGGCGCCACGGCGTCCTCACCTTCCGCCTGACACAGGTCCTCACCGGACACGGCAGCTTCGGGAGGTTCCTGTGTCGGATAAGGCGGGAGGAAACGTCCGGGTGTCACCACTGTGTGGATCGCCCGGAATACACGGTGGAGCATACGGTGGAGGTCTGCCCGGCTTGGGCAGAGCACCGCCGTGTCCTCGTGGAGGCGATCGGCGGCAGAGACCTCTCGCGTCCGGCCCTGGTTTAGGCCATGGTACGGAGCGAGAGGGCATGGGCAGCCGTCACCTCCTTCTGCGAAGCAGTAAAGGCTCCTACTTGTAGCGCTACACGCGGTGTCTTTGTGTCGCGTAGCGTCGCGCGACAAGTCGCGCCAGTATGTAGGAGCCGTAATTGCTCGCGAAGGAGGAGGCGGGACGGTTGAGGGAAAGGCACGTTTCGCGCCCTCTCGCCCCTAGCCGCCGCAGGAGACGCCCTAGGCGTCGGGAATCTCGGGCGGATTTCCAGCCACCGTAGGCGCGGGCTTGCGGACGGTGAGCAATGGGTAGCTCACCGTCCGGTAAGGACCAGGCCCGGGTCGACGGCGCGTCATATTCCACGCGCGCCTCAAAGAGATGTCGTCAGCAGAAAAGTAGGGGTCCAATAGGGCCGATGCCTGCCGGGGTCGCGGGAAGGTACTTATGGGTCACCGAGGCCCCCGCAACACAGGCAACAGGAAGGAATACGGGTGGGTTTTAGTCAGTAAGAGTCTGACACACCCTCCCGCTCCGCCCAGAGCGGGAGAAGTTATTTGATGATTTCCCACCCTCAAAAAAAAAAAAGCGGCCTATACGTTACATGTTAATTTAAACCCGAACAATCACGAAATAAGGTTCATTTTTAACTGTGCATCCAGAGTAGTAATAATATTGTTTGTGTATTTTCGAGAGTCAGCGACGGGTTTTCTATGTGTGAGTTTGTTTGGGATTTTGTGTCAAGATGCGCGCTTAGTTCCCTTGAAGTAATGCTTCTATATTTTTTTCCGTTCACTGGAGGTGACGACACAAAGAGACGGACCGCGCTATGAAGCTCAGCAGCGGAGTGGCGAAGTAGTCCACTGCGTGGCGGCGTGAGACGTTTTGATGGACAGCTGCGTGGTGGCAAGTGATGTAGTGGAATTCGACCTGGGCGTGCAGATGATAACTGCCCAAAGTAGTACCCTAGGTGGTTTCCCACTGCGACGTGGGACTCAATTCAAACTCTTTAAGAACGTATGCTCGTATTAGAGCATACGTTCTGCTGAGCAGGATGAGACTTCGAAAATAAAGAATGAATAATATATTCCAGGAGTTTATATCTATCTAATCCAATAAACGTTAAATATTGGTGTTTTATTCCGAGACAGTCATAATGAAAAATATTTTTGTAAAAAACGCAAACTGATCTCAAATGAAAATATTTTATAATGACACCCTACCTTCTTGTCAAAAAAAATCAGAATTTTTCATTTTGATAAATGATAAATGATTTTATTTCTGTAAGTAGGTTTTTACAAACACTTTTACACGTCAAAACATATTTTTTTTAAACTAGATGAGGCCGGCATTTCCTGTCTGACTACTCTGAGAAGAAAGGCCGAAACAAACTCAGAGGTCACAGTCTCTTTTAAAGTCCAGACATAATCTTGGTCAGATCATGTGAAGACCATGTCGATTGGTGTCTGAAATGGTCTTTTGATGAAAGAACCACACAGATTGAGTGGACCTGTCCAGTCAGTGCACGCATTTGTCAGTCGTTGTGCAGCTCAACTCATAACTAAAGGAGCTCAACGATTCAACGAACAATACCAAAGAAAGGACATTTGGCTAGGCCGCAAAAAATACTCAAAACTGCCAGACCATATTAAAAACTAACTGAGAATAAAACAAAATGAAGCAATGATCCACATAGTCTTCACATTTACAATAATTAAAACAATATAATACTACACAGAGTAAATATTCATGTCATTGCATAAATAAAATTCATCAATGTCAATGTGTATATTCGGACATAATCTTGAACAGATCATTTGAGGACCATGTAGGTTGGTGTCCGAAATGGTCTTTTGAGGAAAGACCACACAGATTTTAGTGGACCTGTCCAGTCAGTGCACGCATTTGTCAGTTATCATTTTAATTTTAATATTCGAACTATAGAAAACATGTGTGCCAGTAAGAAAATATAAAAGAGGTTGAATAAGTAATGTTAAGAATGATAGATAACACATACAAAACAAAACAAAATTGTAGAATGATAATTCTAGTGGGCAGAGTATGTGAAGGCAATAGTCCATGTGATGCTAATATAAGTTTAGATAGCTATATTTGCTTGGATTACGGCATTGATCATTGATGCTAATATTTATATCACCAGTGACTATGATGTTATTATTTTATTATAGTGTGCGATACTAGTTAAAGTCATGTTTAAGGAATTAAGAAACTTCGTAATGTCTTTGTAGTTTGGAGGGCGGTAGATTGCTAGTACTAATAGTGTTGTGGTCTACTTTTAACAGGAGACAATTTGCATCTGAAAAGAATGGTTCTTCAGAAACGTTAAGATATGTATGCACATAGATTACTACTCCCTCATTCTGTGTTCTTGGATGAGAAAGAGTTGTAACCTGTCTAGTCAGGGATAGTTTGAGTGTTGGGCAGCCAACATTCAGTTAGGGTAATTATATCCCAAGCTATTTTGGTCCTAGCTAGTATCGTGTGTAGGCTTGATATATTTTTTGAGATACTTCTAATATTTTGATTAAGAATTTTGAGTGAGTTAGTGGGTATAACATTAGATGGAATACAATTGTCACGATCACATGTGGTTGAATCCGACACAGAGACAGAATCTATATTAGAGCAGTTATTTTGTATATTATCGAATGATTAATAATAATTTATTCTTGATTACATTTAAAAACATTAGTGTTAAGGATAAGCTGTTATTCATTGCTTTATGCTCCAGGTAGGCACTGTTACTGGCACAGGTAGGTAAGTTATTAATTTTATATGATCCTGTAATATGTTGGTAGGTACAAGCAATTCTGAAAGTTAGGTGTGTAGTGTAGGTATCTGTGATTTGTGTGTGGTCAGGGTGTGTTTGTGGTTTGTATATTATGTTTCTAAGATATTTAACATAGTTCAATATTTGCGTAGCAAGTTTTAGATGGAGGAGTATTTTGCTAATAATTTTACCGAGGCGTTTAATGTCTAGAGAAAATCGTTTTATCGTTAGAAGTAAGTAAATGTGTGATGTACATTTTGTTATAGAATATAATTTTGTATGTAGGTGGGTATGAGTTGAGTGTTAGTAGGTAGTGGTTAATAACATTAATATTATATTAAATTGATAGAAGATTTTAGAAATATTTTATAAAACTAGACAAAGACAAAAAGTACGGTAAACTAGTAATTTTTGCTTGCGTAGTTAAAGCCTATTTATTCCCTTTCTCCAGCATTGGGCTATTAAATGCAAAAATAATCTTTCAAATCAGACTGGCAGTTCCAGAGATCATCGCGCATCATCTTTTGATTTTATCCGGGGTTTTGATTGACTAATTTGAACTTAAATGGTTATTGTGACTTAAATATAATAGTTAGACATATACCCAGCGGACTTTTTTGTGGATAGTGATGAGTACCTACTTATAAACATGTAGTAGGTACATTATTTTTGTAACACATTTGCTCGTAAAGGGTCTCTTATTTCACCAATTTCAATATCGTATTGTATCTCATTACGTACCTGCGTTATTGTAATGTAAAACGCACGGTTTATCAAGATGCTCCGTCTAAAACGAACGGTAGGGGAAAGGTGTACTAGATGATTCACGTAAGGCAGAACGCTTGTATTTTAAACGATATTCAATTTAATACAGATGTAAAAGCGTTTAATCATAGTTTATTTATCTGTCATTATTTATCATAATGTTAATTTTTTTGATTTATTAATATTATAATTCACATATTTTTAAACACTACCAAAGAATAATCAATCAAATTGTGTGTGGCCATCTAAAATCAACAGCAGTGGGTCCTCTACTTCTTGTGGCGTAAAAAATGATCACACCATTTGGTAAAAACTTCCAGATTCATCCATCTAGATGAATTATAATATTACATGCATAGGTGGACCATCCATTAACTCTATCTTCATTCGAACCCTTCGAAAGATTAAGATGGGTTGAACAAAAGTTCCAGAGGTCGCGGGAAGGTACTAAAGAGTTACCGAGGCCCTGGCAACACAGGCAACGGAAGGAATACGGGTGGGTTTTAGTCAGTAATCCCGCTCCGCAAAGAGCGGGAGAAGTTATTTGATGATTTCCCACCCAATTACTGTAATACTTAGCTGTCGTAGTCACCCCCCTTTCAGCTGATGTAATTCGTGCTACCTGTTTGCGTCCAGTTCTTGCAAACACCTTTGTTTTTGGTGGGTACCGTAGAAACGCTCGTCTGGTCAACGTTATATATTCGATGGCATGGATGGTTTTTCGTCTCTTGAATGGATCTTAACACGGAATAAAACCCGTCTTCCACAGGTTTCTTAAAGGCCCGTGCTCGACCAGTTGAGGTGGATTCAGGAGCAAGAAGGGTTATATATATCTGGATGCCGCTGACGGAATCCTCTCAGCCAATCATATCAAACTTTTTCTCTGTGGAAAGGGTAGACGATATTGTTTTTAACTGCAAGTTGATACGCCAACGTTAAAACATCTTGTCTCGTTAATCCATACATCCTTGTCTCCATATCTTTAATGTGCTTCACTAGTTCAATTTCCTGTTCTGTCGTAAAAACTGTTTTTTTTTTGTACCTAAATATATTATTGCACCAACAGTCACATTATTTATTTATGTTTTAGTCTATGTATTTTTTATTAAAATACATAGACTAAAACATAATATATTAAGATATAAATGGTTAAAGATGGTGTACAGTCAGCTTCAAAAATATCGGGACGAACGACTGTTCAAAATGATCTCAACAACTAAGAAAATTGAACTTCATCTCGATTTGATAAAATTCTTGTCAGAATGACAGTTGTCGTGTACTTTCTTCATTTTGAAACAGTTCTTGTGTCATTGAGTTAATAAGTAATTTTCATAGTTGTTTTGATCATTTTTAACAGTCTGTTCGTCCCGATATTATTGACGCTGACTGTACAAGATGATCCGCACGGATCATTTTTATTGATTGTACACCAGTACCATAATCATCTCGCCCCAACATCAAATCGTCAAAAAAATCGTCTGTCACTCACGACGCCATTACGATTGACTGTGGCGTGGGAATATTACGGACTACGTCTTACCAATGAAAACAACTAGATGTCGCTAATAGTTTCGTTGCAATAAAAAAGGATCATCTCACCTCAACGGATCATCTCGTACACCTTTCCTCTACTTTTTTAAATCTTAGCAAAGAGTTTTTATGTCAGAAAAGTGGTCAACACTTTATGAATAAAATTAATTTTGGGAGATAAAATCTAATAAATAAACATTTAATTTTTTAATTTAATTAATTTTGACAATAAATTACAACCATTTATCTGTAAAAAAAAACACAAAAATATGAATTTACTTTATTAGTAATACTGGCTGTTTTTTGTGCCTTTGCATTAAAAAAAAGCGCTGATACGAGCACATCGCTAATTTGTGAACAGGTAAAAAATATTCCGCGCGCTTTTTCTTTTCGCTGTATTGTTTTTATTTGAAAATGTCGTCAAGTAATGATGAATTTATTAATTCGACACCGCCAGTAGTCTCAGAGGCAGCGAAAAAGGCTACCCTAAAGCCTCTTGCCCGAAAAATCGACCGATAGATACTTACAAGCGTATCAAAATTTCATCATAATATATGGAAAACAAGCACAGATGCAAATTCATTTTCATAAAGTGTGTTTACAGCCTATTTCATGGAACTTTTTCAAAAATATAAGCCAAGCTCATTGTGCTGCTAATATTCAATGCTAAAAAGCACTGTGAAAACAAAACATGGTATTGATATCAAGTCATACTCCAACTTGCTGGCTCCAAATTGTTGGCTTTTTACTCACATGGCCACTTGAGCGTCTCAAGTGGCCATGTGAGTAAAAAGTCGAAAGTATTTTCGGCTGACAATGGTGCCAATTCCCTTGTTCACAAACTGAACTAAATTTAAGTTCAGTGCATCCTTTTCTTTCTATTTCATTAAGAAAAGGACAGAAGATAAATTTTAGTTTAGTCCTATCGCTATATACTTCAAGCGCTGATTAATTATCAGCGCTTGAAGTAAATTGGCGTAATTTTAGTAGGCAAGTTTTTAATCACGTCTCAACTTGTATGGAGTAGTGACAGCCGCTGATTAATTTGACAGGACTAAAGTAAAATTTATCTTCTGTCCTTTTCTTAATGAAATAGAAAGAAAAAGATGCACTGAACTTAAATTTAGTTTAGTTTGTGAACAAGGGAATCGGCACCAATGTCAAGAAGTTCCTAAAAGAAGCTCGGGATTGCCGATATTTGGCAACAAAGGTCAGTTGAAACTAAATTATTGTTATTAACTTCTTTCACTTTCGTATTTCTTTACAATATAAGTGTTTTGTATGCTGTTTTTATCTCTTTTCAGGTTGTATTAATATTCGGTATAAATGGTGCATGTAGACGTCAAGAGTTGGCAAACATCACAATTAATCATGTCGAGAACCATGGGCGGGTTCTTCTTGTCCAGGTCAAAAACACAAAAAATAAAATTCCAAGACCATTCTCAATACAGGGGCCTTTTCACGACATAGTCAAGAAATACGAAGCGCTTCATTCAACAAAAGCGATGTCTAACAGATTTATCCAAAATTACCAAAATGGAAAATGCACTAGCCAACCCATTGGCATAAATAAATTTGGAGCAATGCCGAATCAAATTGCCACTTTCTTAAATTTAGATGATCCACATAAATACACGGCACAGTTTCAGAACGTCTTCGGCTACATTGCTCGGTGCGAACATATTGACACTAAAACGCCACGAAGGGTGGCGGTCGAACAGTGTAGCCGAGGGCTACTTAGATGACTCGATGAGAAATAAAGAAGAAATTAGCTCCCGCATTACAAGGAAGCCGCAGCCGCCTCCGTCGCCGCCACCGACTGCAGAACTCAGGGGGGTAACCATCACCTCTTATAGCAGTATTATTTCAATATTACTTTAGCGTGAGAAAGAGATGGAGCTATATGTCCTGTATAGCTCCATCACTTTCCCACTGTGAAGCAATATTATAATAATACTGCTATAAGAGGTGATGGTTACCCCTCTGGTCTCGTTTCTCCTACTTTCACTCAAGAGAGTGAGAGAGAGACTGGTGAAATTGTAACTAATAATAATAACTTGACAACATTAAAAATGCCAACTGACAACGTAATAATCAGTTTTACAAATTGTTCACATTTGTATAACTGCTTTAACAAATCATTAAAGATTTATTCGTTTAAGAAAGTCCGAGTTTTATTTATTTCCTCGCAAATATGTTATAAAACGTCGTATGACATACATGCGCTTTGATAATTACAGCCTCTGCTTTCTTGTAGCCCTCGCCTACGTCTCGGGCTAGCAATATCGCCTCGGCTGTGATTTTCAACTTACCGCACTTATATCATAATGTTCATTCATAGTTTTCGCAGCGCACGCTAAATAGTGACTTTTATAGGCAAAATTTTGATACCTTGGGTTACGTTATTGTAATTTTCGTAGGAATATCTATTTTATAGAAGTATAGACTATTGTTGTACTGCCTCGTTGGTCTAGTGGTCTCGCACTACTGCTGAGTGAGCACGAGGTCCTGGGTTCGATTCCTGGGTCGGGCAGTGTTATTGGGTTTTCTATCTGGAATTTTTCAGTAGCAGCCCGCCAGCCCGGAATCTCGATTTTTTTCGGTTGATGGCAATAGGCTCGCCCCCTATTACATGGGACTTCAAACATAACTGGCCAAATGTGTGTGTACTACAGGTACACCTCTGCCCAACCCTTCGGGGAAACAAAACGTCATGTTATGTTTATGTAATATTCACATAAAAAAAACGTGTTCAACAGTGACAATTTTTATTAGTTGCTAATTGCGTCTTCCTTGCAGGGCTCTTGCAGAAGCTTCCAACGCAACTTGTATACTCTGCATGGTATTGTTCAAGCTCTCTTGAGCATATTGAATTCCCTGCAGAGCGCTCACACAAAATTCTGTGTTGGCTTGGATGCCCTGTAGTGCTTGTGCTGACCTTTCTTCCACAGCAATTCGTCTTTCCTCAATGTCTCGTACCCATTCTGGCGCAGGAGGCGCAGCTTGACTACCTGGAATCAAAATAGGACAGATTATTAGGAAGGACTGCCTCGTTGGTCTAGTGGGTTCGATTCCCAGGTCAGGCAAACAGTTAACCTAACCTGGGAATTGTTTTTCTCAGTAGCAGTTCAGTCTGGATTTGTGCCCGGTTGGTGGCAATAGGCTCCTCTTCTTCCCTAACTTAAACATAACTAGCGAAAAGTGGGTGTACTATAGGTACTCCCATGTCCAACCCTTCGGACTTTCGGAGAAACAAGACGCGATGTTATGTAATGTTATTGGGTTGGTACAGATATCCCAAGAAAAGTATACGCTTCGGGAATCATCGTCTATCTTCGGAAATACGAACGCGCGATGATGAGATCGCAGTGTCGCGTATTGCAGCATCATGGTGAGATAGGAGCCTTTTTAGCCTCGCACAGGTCTTTTTTTTTTGTGTTTTCAATATTATATTATTTTTTATTGTTTTCATGATTTTGTTAGTTTTATGTCCTTTTTTTATTGTTGTATTTCCTGTGCGTGTCCCAAATAAACATTTATTCTTTCTTTCTTTCTTTAGATCTAAAATAATATAGAGCTGGTAACTGCTATAAAACCATGTAGCATGATTGTAAAACCATAGAAGTACTTGCCTATTTTCTATGACCATAATTACAAAATTATAGATTAACAACTCTATGCCATTCCAAAAAAAACTTTCTAAATTTTAAACTCTTAAGTGACAGACGGCGATCTGCGACCGGAATAGATAACCCGACAGAGAAAACCGCGCAATTATAGGTATACTGCAAAGCGTGGCAACACAAAACTTAGAAGCTTTGCCCTCTGTCTCTCGGGATTACTCTGTGGCGCGAAATTCGTGCTTATTCGGAAACAAGACTACCAAAGCACATACCTTTTCTGGTTTACCTGTACCTTTGTAACTATTACATTTCTGACTACCAAGTTATGGGCAGGAGGTGACATAGTGGTAAACGGCCCTGACATGTGAGTTGGTTTACAGTTGAATGCCAAGCAGGGGGGAATGCCAATTACTTTATGAAATATTATATATGGACAAAAAAAATATTGACCTTTTCGATCCATTGGGGACCAATGAGGTGGTGAAGCCAAACGTGGTGCATCTGGTTCAGATTTAATTTGTCGCATTGGTATATCTGGAGATGGAGTAACTGGTGGTGACATGTCACACTGTGGCAGTAATGCATTTGGCGGTGATTGTGATGCATCCGGCATTGGTGAAACAGGTGGGGATTTAATTTTCATCCGAACCTGTCCTGGTATTGGTATCCCCAGACTTATAAGCACCCTCTTTTCATTTTTTGTTAACAAGAAATACCTGTGAAGAGGTTCGCCGTTTGTTATTCCCTTCATCTGTTTCCGGATGGTACAAGCCTTTTTGCGCACCATGTACTTTGTATTATTCCAATACTAAAAGGAAAAATAAAAGATTATGATTTGATAACATAAGGTTTACATAATTTTGTTTGTTGTCGCTTAATTTTTTAAGGATTATGTTTTAATGTCTAAGACATGTAAATGTAATCGTAATTGTGTGAAGAGGTGTATTTACAATCACAGTCCTGTAAAAACCACTCATATAAAGGTGAAAGGGCTAGACTCTGACATGCATAAAAGAGTCCCATATAATCAAAATGACATAATATATACTATAACTTCATTTTAGTATTTGCCATGATTGTTGCAATAGTTACATTTATTTTGTGGAAATTTCTATTAGCTAGATATTACATTTCAAAAGAAAAAGTCCTCTAATAAACATAGATATGGTCTCAATGCCACTTTTTTAGAATAGAATCCAAAAAATAGAGTATATCAGCCATACCAGAGCAAAACATCAGTTCTGAAGTTATTTACAGGTTTACAACCAGAGTTATATTATAACTTTATACAGGTGAGTTTTTAAACAGGCATCACTATGGCATCTATGAGGTATCAAGTACTCTTCAAGCATTAATGTTATGTACATTTATGGCCAATTAGGGCTTTTTTTCGGCTATGCCTGCCACCTTGGGCACAAGCAAATTATTTATACCACACTTACGTCTCGCCATTGACCATAATTCTTAATGCAGCCAGTCCCGACGTTATTTAACCTGCATGCTAAGCGTTTCCATCGGGCATTGTTTTCTTCCTTGGCTTCCTGTCCGCTCCTAACACCGACAATGCCTTTAGCAAAAGTTGAGTTGGCCTCCATGTAATCAAGCAAAAGCTTCCATTGGCCTTCCGAAAGAATTTTTTGTGCGGGCATTTCTGAAAAATTAGAAAAAGGAAATGGTATTCATACAGCTTGTTAACAAATTATTTCGGGTACTCCATGCAAAGTACGTATACAAATTAAAACATATTTCTAAGTTTCCAAACTTTCACCTGCACCCAAGTAGAATATACTTGAGTCAACTTGAGTAAGTAGTTCAGTGCAAGTTCAAAGAGAGAAAATACTATCACTTGGTTTACGTTCACTGCAATGTGATGTAAACATTAGCCAGAAATTGACAGATAACATTGACAACTAATTGGACACAGAATAAAAATAAGTAAAAGTAACTTGCACATACCTACGACAGTTTTCGTAGATCCTGTGTATGTTACTTTTGTACTGACAGCTAATTGTTATGATTTTGAAATTAATTCGAAGATGACCGCGGCTATGGGTAAAGAATATTGGTATAAAAATAATTATACTTAAGTGTGATTGTTATAAATTAGTGTGTAAGTTTTTTTTCAATAAATAAACGAATGTTATTGAATATTGTATTTTTTTGTCAAATTTCGTTTTTGGGTACAAATATACCGATTTAAGCTGGCAACTCTACCGATCTCGCTCTATGACGTTCGAGACCATTGTGCTGCGGCCAATTGTTAATTGGCTTTAACTTGCAATACGTGTGATAGGTGTAATAAATTTTCTTAAAATAAAGTATTAGTCACAGAGTACTTTATACTATTCTCACTGGTATTTGTAAGTGCACAGAACACTGGACGTGAATCAAGTGAATATTCTTTTTAAAAAGAAGAAAATAGTTTCACATAATGGCTTGTATCTACCTCATCTTGCCCGTTTTCATAAGTAAGTACACAATTCTTACTTCAATTCAAATTCAAAAGACAATTCATTCGGTCACATTCAGAAGTAATTTATGTGAATCATCGATGTTTTTTCTTCATTAGACACCGAAGATACTCAGATTATGTATTAGACAGTGTCAGTAAGCAGTATCCCTGTATCTTACTCCCTTTTTTAAACGATCTTTTAAAACATGAAAGGGTAACATACACAAGCCACAGAAAAAGAATTAACCATTGAACTGATACAAGGTTGACTTAAAATCGCGAATTGACAATTGAACTGATATACGGTTGACTTTTAAATTACGCCTTCATATTGCAAGTTATGCAAAAAATGTATGTTAAACAAAATCGCATAAACATCAATTCTTGTGAATATTTAAGTATTGTAGTAAAATACTTTATGAAATAAATTCCGGAAATGATGTCTACCCAAAGTATACAAATCGAAAGTAATTTCAAATTACTAAAGATGTTTTAATGATTTTTGTTGTATGAACAGACTATTTTATCATCTATAATTTTCTGAACTACATGAAGGGGTTGGATCTAGTATCGTTTGGCAGGAGTTGGGGGGTAAAAGGGGCTAAAGTTGGTAGGGTTTGGGTCCCTGATTATAACGTTACCACTCTTCTTAAAAGGTAATGCATATTTTTCGAGAAATTAATAAAAAAATGTTTCTAACCTCAAATCCGTTAAGAAGCGAAAAACGAAACGTTTAAAATGGGCGATTGACAACCAAATCTGCCCCAGCATCTGTAGTCAGTATCCAGTATCAGTATTTGTAGTCAGTCCATGGTATAAAATGGTGCCGATTCCCTTGTTCGCAAACTAAACTAAATTTAAGTTCAGTGCATCTTTTTCTTTCTATTTCATTAAGAAGAGGACAGAATATAAATTTTAGTTTAGTCCTGTCATATTAATCAGCGCCAGTCACTACTCCATACAAGTTTAGACGTGATTAAAAACTTGCCTACTAAAATTACGTCAATTTACGTCAAGCGCTGATTAATCTGACAGGACTAAACTAAAATTGATATTCTGTCCTTTTCTTAATGAAATAGAAAGAAAAAGATGCACTGAACTTAAATTTAGTATAGTTTGTGAACAAGGGAATCGGCACCAATGTCGGGCAAATTCGATAACACGGAACGTAAACAATAAAACAGGTTTGCCGGTTCCGTTTCTCCTCGAGTTGCGTGAATTTTTTCTCTGTGTTTGTACTTCCACTGATCGTATATGTGTACAAAAGCCAATGTTACTACTGTTACTAGGAGAACTTAGGATGCAAGAGCGAGCGAAGCGAGCTCGGGACTTGGGGCACCCCGACTCGGACAGGTTAGGTTCGAAGGGGATGGCGGGGTCTAGTGAGCGAGCGGAGCGAGCGAACTCAGACCCCGCTATCCCCTTCGAGGTTATTTTTTTTTAAACCCTAGAGGCCCGCGAAGCGGGCCTCATACTACGCCTTTTAATCGACTTTAAGTGTTTTGAGGTTAGGTTACAATAATTTGTTTTTCTCAAGAACGGTGTGTTACCTTTTCATGGGAGTGGTGCCAGGGGGCAGGGAGCACCCCTCCTCCAATCTCCCCCGCGAAGCTGGGCTCATACTACGGCTTTTTAAGCGACTAAGAGTTTTGAGGTTAGGTTACAATAATTTGTTTTTCTCAAGAACGGTGCGTTACCTTTTCATGGGAGTGGTGCCAAGGGGCAAGGTGCACCACCCCCCAACCTCCTCTCCCACTCCCACCCCCCTTCTCCTGCCAAACGATACTAGATTTTTACCCTATATTCTATAAATCGAAGGCGATTCATTTGTGATTCTAACAGACTCCAAAAGTTCACTGCAACATTTGGCTCGGCACACTTCCCACATGCGAGGTATTCCGACAGCCTATGTAATTTATGAATTGCTCTTAAAGCTTCAATCTAAGAGTAGAAGAAAATAATAAGGTTGATATACTCACCAAACAAGCGTGTGTTGATGGAGTTCCCATGAAATATTATTTATTTATTTATATATACCTTAACCGATAAAGCCCCAATGGCTCCGAATAGGAGCCCTCGCGGCGCGCGATTTGAAAGTAATTATCGAATAAAAATGTTTTTTTTGAGATTGAGAGATGACGTTATTGAGCCACGGGCCTGAGCGGTTAATGTACACCACAAAAATACATGACAAAAAATAAATCAAACACTACAAAATATACAATGGGCAGGCTTATTACTCTACTGTATTCGGGCTATTTTGGAAAGGTTAAGGGAAAGTGTTCAGATCTTTGGCAGGAGTATTTTAACCTATTGACTGCCACGTCAAAAAAGCAAAGACGTGCCCTTGACGCCAAGCTACAAATTATTCTTTTAAATCTGTCATGTAATTGTGACCGTGGCGTGCTGGGCACGTTTTGGTCAGTCATCTATGCATATGCATGACTGGCGGTCAACAGGTTAATGAAAAATTAAAAGAAAAAGGGATAATGGTACGAACTATCCACCCAGAGATTTCTTGGGTTCAGTAGATTGATTGTAGCCTCAATATAAACTATAGCCTTAAGACTTCGTCCCGGGCATATTCCATCAAATAAGTTTTATTACTTAATGAGGAAGGCTTTGTCTCCAAATGAGTGAGGAGTGGTTGATGATGTCTTTCATATCCTGATGTAGTGTGTCTGGAATGAAAATACTAGAATTAATGTTTTTGGACGATATAAAAGGTATGATATTGGCTTGTGTAATAAATACCATCTTCGCTTTTCCAATGTCCAATAAGGCTAAACAATTGTACAAGTTAGTTATAAGGTAGATAGTAATCAACAATTTTGTGTTTTTCTGCACTGGGCAATGTGGTAGCTAAGCGACAAAGCCCTTCAAATAAATAAAAAAAAAAAACTATCAGTGCTTTTTTTCAAATAGGTATTCATATTTTCGGTAGGTACTAAAAATAAATATTCCCTGTGAAACCGAAAAGTGGCGCGGTGTGAACGCGACGCTCATTTGTATGGCCAAGGTCAACGGCGATTACCCTACCCTTAATCAAAGATTCTAGCAACCTTGTTTACCTTGTTAGCTAATCAATAGATTCTAATTACTTTATGATAAAAACTAATGAGACTCTGATAATGGTGGTGTATCGTAACATTTTGATTTACTCATTTATTCATTCCTGTCTACATAATTAAATTTCATGGTTTCCCGTAAACATACTATATAATTATTTTCGCAGCTTAGTGGTTGTAAATGTTATAAAAGTAAATGGTAAGGCATTCGCTGTTTTATTATTCGCTCTACTTACTGGTTTTCTTTATTTAATTCACAAAACTGATGTACAATCACAAATACAATAAAATAGTTACAAAATTTGTCTGATTGACATCTATTAAATGTGAATTTAGCATGCATATTTTAAGTAAGACACTGGTTTGTGGTATTACCTTTAATTTATTTGACTACTCGCTGCCCAATAAAAGTAACTTACTCCTTATAACATCAGCTATCTGCCAGTGAAAGTACCGTCAAAATCGGTCCAGCCGTTTCGGAAATTGGCCGAATCAAACAGACTTCACTTTTATTTATTTGTATAGATATTCCTATATATACAAATAAATAAAAGTAAGTAAGTGGTCCATCTAAGTAGCCATATAACTTTTATATAACAAGCAATGGTAAAAAAAAAACAAAAGACAGGCTAAACAGGCTCTGGCCATACGATTTATGTATTTTTGAAATCCTAAGCAGCAATATCTCAGACACACACACGCACGTGTGTGCGTGTGTGTGTCTGAGTTATTGCTGTAGTGTAGTGTGTGTACACTACACTACACTACACTACTTTTTCTACACTTGTTAAAAAAAACAAATAGAAAAAGATAAGCAAATAGATTGAAATAGACTGTTTTCTAAGCCTACACAATAGAAAATAACTATGATTTTTTTTTATTTATTTGTTTAATTAATGATAAGATAAGAACCGAAGCTAAGGGGCTTACAGAGTTCCCGGAATAATTGTGTAAGCATACCTTTTTTTTTGCAATAAGGTTATTTTTTGATAAGCTTGTCATTAAAAAAAACGCATAGAGATCTCTGTTCTTTCTTTGAGTATTGTAAAGAAGTGTGGTTTTCAGAAAGTTACGTATTATCTTTTGGACTTATTGCTTTTGTTTTATAAATATGACGATATTTGTACGAAAAAGTCGCTCACGCTACTTTCAACTTCGAATTAGCAATATATTGCAAGGTGAAACTGCACTAAACCCTATATTACCTGGTAGCTTATTTCATATAACAACTTCAATGACTAGGGGTTTGTAGAGCTACGATGCGTATTTTCTGAGTTGTCGTCGTTTTAGTGAACGCTCGCGTGTCAATTCTACCGACTATGGAAACATCGGGACAGGATATCGATTTGGAGAATTATAACAGTTAAGGGAATAATCACTTACAACTATTATTACAGATACAACCCAATGCAATAGCGAAGCAAACTTAATAACAACAACTTATTTTCTAAAACTTATTACACACAATGTCATCCTTGTATATTCACTCCGTGTACACGCAAAAGTGTGTTTTCCTCCGCTACAAGGTTAAGGGTGCGAAGCGCCCGCGTCAGGGGCGCCTCATTTAACAGATTAGTGTGGCCAGGAGCTACGGCCAGCAGATGAGGCCGCCGCGGCGCCGTCGCCGCCACACATATCTGTCGGGCTAAATGATACTGGCAGTCAAAGACATTCTCACAATCTGTCATTAGTAATTTAAAAGGGTACGGTTTAGGGTGCTGTTACCTTTTCTATTCAGCCCATAATTATGATAGTCAGCAACAAAAGTAGGTTTACGGGATCCTGCCGTTTTGCCGAAAAGATTTAGCCAAAACTTCACTACCCAAACAAATTTAAGCAACCTTTTTTTATAATTTATACCAATGCAATGTTTGGAATGATTTTAGTACGCACATTGTCATTTGGTAACTTTTTTACTTGGCAGAATATTATCAAGGATAATGTCATTTAGGCATATTTGGTCTTTAATCAAATGATTTATTACAGCAAACAATCTTTAGACAATAAACGTCAGAGAATGTGATGTGTGAATGAGATGTGCTTGAATTTGTCTGAAACAAGTCAAATTTATGGTTACATAAGGAACTAGTAGAGTAGGTTAACTATTTTAAATAATGGTTAGGTTAGGTTAAAACTGTGACCTCCTACGCACAAGCCGAGCGAGCGAAGCGAGCGGTGCGGCGGCAGCGGCCGGCGAGTGCCAGAAACGAATAGATTATAAATAAAAAAATAAATTATTAACAATCAAAAGTTACACCATATTTCAGGTTATTCGTTTGTCCTCGCCTGCGATACCAAAATTCTATAGATTATAATGCTTGTTTTTCCCTTTTCAGTTGTGTTTTTGCAGTCGGGTTTTTTGTTTTTTTAAATAATTTATTTTCTTTCAAGCTTTTTAGTTTTAATTTTTTTTTTTTTTCAATTCTCTACTCAACTAGCTAAGAATTTGAACTCATCATCTCTTGCCTATGCGTTTGTTTGTTACGCTTTCACGCGTAGCCGTTTCACCCGTTTTAGCCTGAACGGATTTGGATGAAATTTGGCACATGGCTACACCATGACACGGAGAAGGACATACTTAAGCTATTTTTCATCTTGGATCGCAGAGGAAGTCGCGGGCAACAGCTAGTTATTTTATAACGCTATGCTTAACATAAGTCTGTTAACAATGAGTACATAAATAATTCTCATTTATTATAAAAAATATGTGAACTATGGGGTCAAGAACATAAATCGTTTTTTTTTATTCAAGTAATAAAGCTCATATACAAATAGATACATAAAAGGATACAGACAAAAACGAACACTCACAAGATAACAATATGTCTGCTGCAGCATGGCCGGATATTAGGGAAATCCAGTCAGTTGGCGATCATCGCCAGGACGAACAACAAACACACAACAATGATAAAATTATAACATTGCTTATTAATGGAACACGTGTTTCCCTTTCATATTATTACTGTTAAAAATAAAGACAGACAGACGTTAGAGGGTTTGGTTTCCGCAATTAGTCCTTCAGGTGGACCATTGTGCGGACAGACAGACGTTTGCATAGACCTATTAATATAGAGCCAAATTGCTCAACTCCCAAGATAATTTCACTATGAGATTCTCATAAGTTAAAGTTTTTCTGTAATTCTGTAGGTATTTTAGGAGGGAATTTTCTGATAATTTAAAAACTTTCTAGGTATTGTCACAGCTCAGTTTGCTGAAGATTCAGCATTTGCGAACCCCATAACATTGCCACCAGAACTACAGCAGAAGTTCAATGAAACTGAAGTAGAAAAGTACAAGACGCAATACTTGGAACAGTTCAAGAAGAAATGCGAGGAAAATGGGCATCCTGAATTATTTGAGAGTGCACAGGTAAGTTATTTTTGGCATTTTTTAAATTAATAAATTGTTTAAAATAGATACCCGTCTAATAGAAAATGTAAATGATACCTATGTTAAGCTACGACGCGGTATACCAAAGAATTTACTAGATCGGTGTTACCATTGAGCTTAAAGTAAAAATCGTTTATTTCAACATTAAAACTACATTATGGAGACAGCATTGGTCCCAAACTAGGCGCAGCCTATATCTTGAGCTCCTAAAAGGCTCCTACATACTGGCGCGACTTGTCGCGCGACGCGATGCGACACAAAGACACCCCGTGTAGCGCTACAAGCGGTGCCTTTGTGTCGCGACGCGTCGCGCGACAAGTCGCGCCAGTATGTAGGAGCCTTAACTTATAGTTGTCAACACGAGTGGGGAACTACTTGAGGAGGTCCGAGGCCAGTATGTTAGTAGGTATGGTCAGCAACAAAAAAAAATCATAGTATAATTGTAATAATTCCTCAAACAGGATATTTAATAGCTCATATATAATTAATTAATTATTATCATGAAACGGTTTACCCAGGGAAACAATTAACACTTTGGCATAATTATAAAAGGTAAAAAAAATAAAATATATAATGGTGATGGCAGCCACAACGGCAACTGCTGATAAGGTACTACAATTATAAGGTCTTGAGGAAAACTCTTACCTTAACTAATTATGCCAGCCTTTTGGACACTTTTCCTATTGCTACCAATGCAAACGTTTTGTTTGAAGCCCGGTTATTCTTGCCCTTCCTTTTTATTATGATTTTTTAGATTATAAATGACAAAATAATGTAAGTAGTGCAAATAAGTTTGGCGATTGTTTTATTGTAGGTACGGGATAACTACGATAGGCACTATTATGCGGGTAATTGCAGACTTTCAACAAAAAAATGAGAGGTTGTTATAAAAAATATATCCAAAAAATAATTGTGCGTCGTATGTACTTTGTACGGTAGTACAGTCATCAAATTCAATTTGTGTTGCTCCACATTTCTGCTTCGGCAATTCTAATAACATTAGCTAATAACAAGGGGTTATCCCCTTGTTATTAGCTAATAAGATTAACCTCATTAGTTATATGTGCGTACCTAGTACCTACCTATATTATTTATCTAGACCGAGTTAGCGTTATCACTTTATCGTATCGGGGATAACGAGCTCGAAAATAGTTTTTAAATTATTTCAATACAATCAGAATGTATTGAGTATTAATTTATTCTCGAAAGAAAGACGCGTTTATTTTCAGACACGACTATACGAGGTTGATAAATAAAATGAACACACGATTTATTATTTAGGTGAAATGTGATACATTTGGGGATAGTAAACCTAGAAAAGTGGGTGCCTACGCGGCAGTTACTATGCGCATCAAATGTCAAAATATTTGGCCGTACTTGGTGATGTGGCCAGCTAGACATGGTGGGCTGATACCAGTCGGGGGAGCGGCAAATGTACAAGTATTTCCCGGGCTACTTATGGTAGTAGAAGGAACAGTGAGGTTTTAGTCGGTAATCCTTCGTTCTCCCCAGACGGAGGGTATCCATAAGGATTACCCCACGGAAAAAAGGTACAAATGCCTAAATTAAAAAATTAAATACGAATGAATGTGACAGCCTCACTTTATAATTCGAAGTTCCATACCTGTTGCCGACTTGGAAAACTTTAAACAGACCGCGCGCTCAGGTCGGTCGCAGAACGACAATCTCCACCGGTGGGGTTTCTCGGATGGTTCCGATTATCGATGTATATGCGGCGTCTCCCATCAGACGATGGCCCACCTTCCATCTTGCGCTGCATGCCTGTCACCTGTACACGTGACTTCCTAATGTCTGTTTCAGCGAATGGTGTTAACGTTACTGAGTCCTTACTGGGCCAAACAAAAACAAGAAACTTCTTTTCAAACAATATTTGCCATCTACACGCTAAGAACAAGAATTTATCGTTGGCAGATGAGATTTCATTTTATCTCCAGATTTCAAAATTGACGTTCTGTGTGAGCTTCCCTAAAATTAGCATCAATTTTAATAAATAAATTAGCACTAATTCTAATAAAGAAATTAGCACCAATTTTAATAAAGAAATTAGCACCAATTTCATTAAATAAATTAGCACCAATTTTAATAAAGAAATTAGCACCATTTTTCATAAAGAAATTAACACCAATTTTAATAAAGATTTTGTATTAGTGTCAAGAAGAGATACTGTAAGTTATTATGAACGGATGTTTGTGTGAGAAGCTAATTATAAGCGACCGGTTCTGTAATGAGTGACCTTCGTTAGTTAACGAGGTCGACGTTCCAAAGATCAACATAGATTTTCTTCTAAGACTTTAGTTAATACATTCTGAATGTGTTTTTTTTTTGTACTAATACACCTCTGCCCAATCCTTCGAGGAAACAAGGTGCGATGTTCTGTGTTATAGATTTTGATGTCTATATTAAATGCTTTATTAGTAGGTTTATTTTCAGACTAGTCTGTAAATCCAGTATCAAACCAACAGAAAGTACAATAATTAGCATCAACGCATTGTGTACGATTATAAATCAGTCGAGACACTCGATACTCGTTTTAAGGGAAAACAAAATGGCCAGTCGTTAATTTGATTTTGCATGAAATTTACAATATGAGTAACTACTCGATATTTCAAAACTTTTTGTGGAACTGAAACATAAAATGATAAAATTTTTGCTAAAAAAAACATCACAAAAGTTACCTCTGAGTTCCACGCATTTTTTATTTGTACTTAATATGCTGATAATTTATTAATTATCAGCATATTAAGTACTTACAAATAAAAAATGCGTGGAACGCCATAACCTTGTACACCCTCGATTTTTTCCTCTTTTATTACCCGACTCCTGCGAAGCCAAAAAGGATGGTTATTAAATAATACCATTAATTATTTTTGTTTACAATAGTATTATTATTTTTTTTTATTATTATTAATAAATTATACTATTAATTATACTATTGTATACAAAGATAATTAATGGTATTATTTAATAACCCTCCTTTTTGGCTTCGCAGGAGTCGGATAATAAAAGAGGAAAAAAAAATCGAGGGTGTACAAGGTTATGGCGATTGGGAAATTTTTGTGTATTTATACGCTGTTGCTGATATTTCTCATTCTCAGTATCTCGGATAACAGTAGCAATATTAAAAACACAACTCCTTTCATATATTATATGCATTTTAATTTGAGTAACAAAATTATAATAAATGTTTTAATTCATTGTTAACATTGTTTGAACAGTTTGAGGTGTATATTTTTGTGCACTTGTTTTTAATAATTATTATCTAAATGTTCTCCTAAACTGAAACTCGGAAAACTGGAAAACAATCGGATAATAAAAATAAAAAAAATGTTTAAATATTAAGCAAACTTGGTAAAATAAAAACTCTTTTTTAAATTAGGCGAATGGGAAGAGAAATTATATTAATAGAATCTATGTAGCTATAATGAACGCCTACTCATAGCAGAGAAAACGGGAAATCAGTAAACATTCTTGGTTAACTTATCATACACAAACTCCCACCTTCTTTCCATGGGGGCAGTTTCTGCCTAATAAACTACAGAACGCCATCGCCACCCACAACGATCCTTACATACTCTTCTTGCTTTCTTCATACATACATCGAGTAGGTAGGTGTAGGTAGCAGTGGCGTGCATTTCATATGCAAGACAGAAAGACACTGCCTACCCTACCTAACTCAGATAAATATTTATAATCTTGTTCTGATAACTAATATTACTTTGTCTACGAGTACCAAAAAATATTAATTCATAATTCAGCGCCACCTTTCGAGTGTCGGGTAACATCGATACAGAGTAGCCAGCTCGTTCGTACAATTTGACGTAATTTCGCATTGCGCTGCGCTAGCGCCGCTGAGTGCCACACACTGGTCCCAAATGATAAAAAAGGGGACATTAAGAAATTTTTGACAAAAGGTCAACCGATTCAGCTTATTTTTTTTTTTGTAGACAGCTGATGCAATTACAAATCACTTTTGTACATTGAGTTTTTGCCAAAAAAGCCGTATTTTCAGAGAAAAAATATATTCAAATATTTTTTGTATGAAAGAAATCCTAATTTTGTCTTTATCTTCCAATATTCAAACGTATTCAAAATAAAACTTAGCGCAGCTTGTAGAGGGGCTAATTTCTCACTACTTTGTCATAGACACTCAACTGCGATTTTGTGCTCCTTTTGAGTTACATGCACTTTAAATATTTTTTGTATGAAAAAATCCTAATTTTGTCTTTATCTTCCAAGATTCAAACGTATTCAAAATAAAACTTAGCGCAGCTTGTAGAGGGGTTAATTGTTCATCACTTTGCCATAGACACTCAATTGCGATTTTGTGCTCCTTTTCAGTTACAGGCACTTTAAATTTTTCGTTGTCGGATGAGCTTTACTAGTTTTTTGTAGACAGCTGATACAATTACAAGTAACTTTTAAAGATGTATTTTTTGTTAAATAAGCCGTATTTTCAGAGTTAAAACATTAATTCAGGCGGATTAGAAATAATCTTGTTAAAGATAGACTAAGATGTAATAACATTTTCTTCATTAATAAGTAACTCTTATAAATGTCTTTCTATTAAAAAAAGTCTTATTTTAAATATATAAACAACTTGGATATCTCAAAACGTGTACAGACATGTTCAGGTACAGGTAATTTATTGTGTGACTCATATTCAGATTATAAGCATTTTTTGGTAATGAGTCATTGCTTAATTAGCCGATTACTTACAATTTGGGCTATATTTGGTCATCTAACGCTAGTGAATGCGTCGGAAACGCTGAATGATAGAAAGGTATAAATTGCAATTAAAACTTTTCCTTCGTACTTTAACGGGCTTAGGACCGTCAAAATACAAACCTATATAATAATATAGGTATTGTATTAAGGCGTACTTAAAAAATTTGAACTACCTGTAACCCTAACGCTTAATTTATCTTTACATGCATGTTTTGTTTATTTATTTATTTTATACTTTATCACTTAATATGTATTTGATTTAGGGCAGGGATCTTGGCGTGCTTATCTATTACATACTAAGATGTGCTCCTACATAAATACCGCAAAACTACAAAGGGAATTTTTAATTGCAATTTATATACCTATTCATCATTCAGCGTTTTCGACGCGTTCGACTAGATGACCAAATAGAGCCGAAATCGTCACTTATAGGGTAATTAAGCAATGACTCTATACAAAAAAAAATTTTACATACGAGTCACACAATAACTTACCTGTACATAAACATGTCTGAACACGTTTTGAGATTTCCTTGTTTGTTTATTTGATACTGATAATTTCATATATTTGTAAGAGTTACTCTACAAGCTGCGCTAAGTTTTATTTTGAATACGTTTGAATCTTGGAAGATAAAGACAAAATTAGAATTTTTTTATACAAAAAATATTTAAAGTGCCTGTAACTCAAAAGGAGCACAAAATCGCAGAAGAGTGTCTATCACAAAGTAGTGAGCAATTAGCATCTCTACAAGCTGCTTTAAGTTTTATTTTGAATACGTTTGAATCTTGGAAGATAAAGACAAAATTAGGATTTTTTCATACAAAAAATATTTAAAGTGCATGTAACTCAAAAGGAGCACAAAATCGCAGAAGAGTGTCTATGACAAAGTGGTGAGCAATTAGCTCTTCTACAAGCTGCGCTAAGTTTTATTTTGAATACGTTTGAATCTTGGAAGATAAAGAGAAAATTAGGATTTTTTCATACAAAAAATATTTAAAGTGCCTGTAACTCAAAAGGAACACAAAATCGCAGAAGAGTGTCTATGACAAAGTGGTGAGCAATTAGCACCTCTACAAGCTGCGCTAAGTTTTATTTTGAATACGTTTGAATCTTGGAAGATAAAGACAAAATTAGGATTTCTTTCATACAAAAAATATTTGAATATTTTTTTTCTCTGAAAATACGGCTTATTTGGCAAAAACTCAATCTATAAAAGTGATTTGTAATTGCATCAGCTGTCTACAAAAAAAAAATCAGCCGAATCCGTTGACCTTCTGTCAAAAATTTCTTAATGTCTACTTTTTTATCATTCGGGACCAGTGTGTGCCATGGCAAAGACACAAACTATTCGCCTGTATATGTGTGGTCACACACAATGTCACAAATAATGCATACAACCGCACTGAGTAGACACTGCGTTCTTTTACAACACGACAAATTACGACACTTACCGAAGTTTTCCGATCCGAAGTTAGCTATGCAACTATTTTAAAAAATAGCATTGTTTTATTAAATGTTCGCACATAGAGAACAATTTTTTTTGTCGTTTTTTTATACTGAGTCTAGCCGCCATTATTTTGTTTATTTTGATTTGGTTGTGAGTTATTAAAGATTTTAACGTTGATAATAGTGTGAAAAATGAATAATATTCACTGTGAAAGTTGTTCAGGTGGTGTGTGTATCTTGACAAGGTAAAGTCAATCGTAAATTCAATATAAAACAATTTGATTCATATTATTGGCTCACAGGTTGCATACACAGTAATCGGTTGTTCTGCTTTCCTTGTCTACTATTTTCAAACAATAAAACCGTCTGGAACGACACCGGTTACACCGATATTCATAATTTAAAAGACATTTGAGGTCATACTACTACCCTGTCTAAAAACTCTGTGCACGCCGCTGGTACTCGTATATAGATAGGTTAAGGCGCTAACAAGACCCAATTGACCAAAATAGGCTTCTCTTAAGAAAAAAAAATTGCCAAATCTGTATAGTTTGTGGTAGCGGGAAATGTTAATTTTGAACATATTTCCCAGAACTTGGTTGTTACCAAAACACGTTTTGAAAAAAAATCTCGATATAAACTAACGTTAAACTAACCTCGAGTTCCCTTGTAACCTTGAGTTCTAATCCAAAATATCTGTTTTGAATATCAACATACGTTACGTATTTAATTAATAACAAGAACGTCTTATTTGAATGCAGAACTTGGTTGTTTTTTATTTTCGATTACTCAACTCAATTTTGAGTAAATAGATAATTGCTTCATATTTTGCAATAAATTACAAGCGTTGTGTTATCGCGCTTCTCTTTCTTTTCTATGGAATCTGACCAGTGACCGCGGTTTAGGTGTTGTCAGCGTCTTAAGTAAAGTCGAATTATTAATTCACTGGAGTAACCTGACATGTGCTAGCTGTCACTTTGTGTAATAAAATCATAGTATAAAGAGAGGAAGTACGTTATCTTCATACAAACGCACCGCGCGCGGCTTATACACTCACAGGCACAATTAACCGCCCACCTTGTATTTGTTTAAATTTTCAGAAATTGTCAAACTTAGACCACATTTTATGAAAGTTACGTAAAAAACTACCTTTATGGAAAAAGAAATAACAAAAGTATTGGAAATTCCAACATGTCGTTTAATAAAGGATGCTTACCAAAAATCGATTTTCTGAAAATCTTCGATGAAAATTGAAAAGTTTTGATTTCATAAATAGTGGCTCAGTTACAAGAAAAAATTTAAATTAATAATGGGTGTTGCCGCCTCTGGCCCTTATGACTTCTTGGAGCCGGTTTGGCAATCCATCCATGATATCTTGGATATCCGATTGGGGGATATTGTGCCACTCCTCTATCGCAGCCGTTTTGAGCTCTCCTAAGGTCGTAGGGGCTGGTACTCTTGCTCGGACACGTCTTTTGAGGTTGTCCCAAATGTGTTCAATTGGGTTAAGGCGCCTACATACTGGCGCGACTTGTCGCGCGACGCGTCGCGACACAAAGGCACCGCTTGTAGCACTACACGCGGTGTCTTTGTGTCGCGTCGCGTGACAAGTCGCGCCAGTATGTAGGAGCCTTTAAGATCGGGACTGCGTGCCGGCCATGGTAAAACTTGAATCCCGTCCTCATTAAGGTACTCACTGACGGATCTTGCGGTATGGCAACGTGCATTATCATGCATTAATCTGAAGTTTCCACCAATAAACGGTGCGAAAGGTATGACATGGTCTTGAAGAACTTCTTCCACGTACCTTTGAGCGTTCACACTGCCTCTATCGAATAAAACGAGATCAGTACGAGCCTCATGAGAGATACCTCCCCAAACCATTATGGACCCTCCTTGGTAACCCACTGTTTCGGTTATAGCGCATGGAGCAAACCTTTCATTTTGACGCCTGTAGACACGCTGGCGTCCATCTGGACCTCTTAAGGCTATTCTGCTCTCATCTGAGAACAGTACGTCCTTCCATTCCTCCACAGTCCAGTCAGCATATTCTCGCGCAAAACAAAGTCTAGCTCTACGGTGTTGTGGGTAGGGCTTCCAAAATTACGGAAATGTCAATTACGTAACTAATTACGCAACTTTTTTCTCCAATTCCGTAATTACGTAATTTTTCCTATTTTTTTTTAATCGACTATGAATAATACATACAATACAGCTCCTTACATACTCCTTTTGCTTCGTTTACGTTCATACATCTGGTCATACACGCACGCCGGTTGCGAGTAATACGCACCTGACCTTTTTGAAGAACATCATTAATGAGGTCATATATGTCTTTCCTGGGCGTCCCCCCCTCCCGGCATTTCCACTCACATCTGCCTTTTTTTTTGTTTGGAAATCATCAAATAACTTCTCCCGCTCTGGGCGGAGCGGGAGGGTGTGTCAGACTCTTACTGACTAAAACCCACCCGTATTCCTCCCTGCTGTGTTGCCAGGGGCTTCGGTGACCCTTTAGTACCTCCCCGCGACCCCGGCAGGCATCGGCCCTAGTGGACCCCTACATTTGTGCTGACGACATCTCTTTGAGGCGCGCGTCGAATACAACGCGCCGTCGACCCGGGCCTGGTCCTTACCGGACGGTGAGGTACCCATTGCTCACCGTCCGCAAGCCCGACTCACGTCTGCCTTGTTAATACCTTTTGTTAGTCACCTTTCATTCTTCCTCTCAACATGGCCAAACCATCTAAGCATACTCTTTTCAATTTTTGTCACTACATCTTCCTTTAAACCGCACCGTTGCCTTATCACATCATTTTCCAGCATATCATTTATAGTCACGCCACACATGCTTCTCAAGGAACGCATTTCCACAGCATTTACTCTACTTTCATGCTTCTTTTGCCACACCCAACATTCACTTCCATACATAAGTGTAGGCACCAGCACACCATTATGAACAGCCAGTCGAACCTCTGGCATCGACTGGTTGGTCACCATCGCATGTATAGCACCATTAACTTTATTTCCCGCATTTACTCTCCTTTCCACATCTTCATCAATCTTTCCATTCCTATTAAACAAAATCCCTAAATATACAAATTTACTTACTCGCTCTACACTCATACATCATTTATTTTCACATCACACACTGATATATGAATAATATATTTGTAAATATTATGGATAGAGTATCTACAATTTTTACAATTATCTTTTACTATCTTAAATTCAAGGAATTATCAAAATGAACGCAATATTTAAACAAAAAAATATTTTTTGAAGAATTTATCATCGTACACCAGTTAAGTCAAACCATTTTTTTTCTTCCCAAATATAATCTTTCTTCTTGAAAATGTGATCTCATAAATGACAAGGCAATTAAAGTTTTTTCACTACAAAAATATCCGGCGGATGAAAAGGCTCGCTCGGCTTCAACACTTGTAGGCGTTACCGAAAGCAAATAAGTATACGGTGCAGTCAAAAAAACTTCGCGACCGCCGCCAGCGCTGTCGTAAATGCACATTTCTACCCTAATAATGGAATGGAGATCTGTGTTTAATGTTGAAATTGGTTTATTTACAGTCACTTTGTTTATTTCAACGTATAATACTTTTTATTGGTTGACTATTTTGATTGATTTATGATACCAATAAATACGTATTTACGTAATTGCGTAATAACGTAATTACGTAATGGAAGCCCTAGTTGTGGGAGCAGTTTTGGGGCGCGAGCTGGACGAAAAGCCCTCAGATTTCTTTCTGCCAGTATTCTTCTAATGGTACGTTCACTTATACTGACATTTCTCACCTCAAAAAGACGCGTACGAACTTCAGAAGCGGTCGAAAAGCGATTTCTCAACACGTTGCTGACAACGAAGCATAAAAATACAACTTCCCGACCCTTGCCAATTTATAGGCACTGAATTAAAATTTAGCTAAAAGTTACATCCCTGAGACAGTAGGCAATTATATCGCGGATTGGACCGGAGATAGCCTACTAATAGGGTATTATTGGGCATTCTATCCCACCTACCGTTCCATCGGCTCACCCCGTTCACCTCGTCACTCTCGGTGGAGTAGCATGCTCAATAATACATTTTTCAGTGTGTGGATTAAGCGCTACTCCAATATTTTTTACTAGTTTGGTTACGAATGAAAACGGAAGTGGTCTAGAATGCCCGTTAACATATTATATTTTTCAGTGTGTGGTTTAGCCGCTACTCCACTTTTGAATCTCCTTTGGTTGCGAATGAAATGGAAAAGTGATCTAGAATGCTCAATAACAAAATATATATTTCAGTGTATGGTTTAGGCGCTACTCCACGTTTGAATCTTTCTACTACTTCCTCTCTTTATAGTATGATAAAATGGTCATGTTTATTGTAATGGTGATCGTTTAGTTAAATCGATTTATATAAGTGTAAAATAAATGTATAACAATAAGTGTAAAAGTCTAGAATTTTAAGAAAAAAAGCTTGTACGTGTCAGATCACTCCAGTGAATTATTAAATTCGACTTTAGGTATATATTTTCCCAGGATAAAAGACAGTATTTCTACATTGAAGAAAATTAAAACTAACGTTAGTATTAAGCGCCTTTGCCTATTATCATTAAAGTCTGCATCATCACAAAATAATCTAAACCTATTAGATATAAAACCAACTTATGTTATAACAACATCGATTAATAAGTCTATCATAGAAGGTCGAAAAACAGGTTTTTCCTCCCGCCCACGTAAGTGTCTCTATGTATCAAAATACCCGGAAAATTGGGTCGTCTGCGCAATTTCGTTCGTTTGACGATAATAGCCTTGTTGTCCCTCGGCTAATAACTTTGAAGTACATCAGTCAATATAAACGAGTAAAGGCTCCTTCAAACAGGCGCGACACGCGACGCGACACAAAGACACCGCGTGTAGCGCTACAAGCGGTGGCTTTGTGTCGCGTCGCGTGTCGCGCTTGTTTGTAAGAGCCTTAACATACAAAATTATCCAGATTTTAATACCCGCCTATTATTGTATGTACCACAGCAGAGCCAAGCGCTCTTCCCATGCGCACGAAGATTGGTCACCACGCCTGCTCAAGACGGGTTGGCGAATTCAGACTTATATTGAGACCGGTTTCCTAACAATGTTTCTGAAAATAGTGTAATGCAGTTTAATTGTTTTAAAGCTTATTTTTAAACAGTTCTCCAGGAGAAGTGGACACCTGTTTTCTATCGCCATTGTCACATTTTTACGCTCTGCATACCACATGAGAATTTTCGAGTTTCTATGAAAACCAGCTACGATTTTAGCCATGCAACTAGGATTTTTATTGAAATTAATTTTCTCGTCTTTTAAATTCAATGCTTATTGATGTCGGAAATATCTGCAGCAGATATTTATTGACACTTAGGTATGATTTAACGACGCAGTGTAGTTTTAAACAATGGAAATCAATGTCCTTTGTTCCACCATCTAGGACTTCCGGGAAAACCGTATGAAAAATTTCAGACCTCGAGGTTGAGGTAGTTCGTGACAGTATTTATCTGTTTCAGCATCACGCTAGCTTCTTCGAATTGTGAGATCATGCAGACATTAGAGTCTGAATGTTCTTAAGTTTAAAGGTGTCTCCAATTTAGCTTGATTTTTAGGGTTCGGACGTACCGAATGAATAAACGGAACCCTTGTAGGATCACTCGTGTGTCTGTCTGTCTGTCTGTCCGTCCGTCTTGTCACAGCACATTTTGCTCCGAATCTAATGGACCGATTAAGTTGGTATACATATGAATTTCTTTGACCCCAACACGGGCGTGTAACGTAAATAAATGAATTTTGAATATGGGGGTCACTGTTGGGGAACAAATTAGAAAAAAAAGTAAAACTTTTTTTTTCTAATTTGTACATGTAACGAACTGTACCATATGACACACTCTTACTGTGAATGTCTCAAATATATTTTATATATTTAAGTTATTAAAGAAAATATATGAAAATTGACCACAAAATGGACCTTTTTTTTCGAAACTACTGCAGCGGGCAGCTTATTTTTTTTTTTTAAATACAGAAAATAGTTCATTACTCATAGATTATAGGAAAACCTATAATAAGTCTATGGTGTTAAAATAACATTGTAAATCACTCAATATTGTGCGTAAACTACATTTGCAGTTGGAATGTATGGGAGAACATGTTTTTCAACTATAATGTTTAGTTAGTTATTGGAATAAATTCCATCTACGGAACCCTTCATTGTGCGTGGTCCGACACGCACTTGGCCGGTTATTTTTGTTGAATATTTTTATCGCTGGTGCTAGCAAATGACAGCAAGGGCTGTCATTTACTTGGCAACTGATCTCACCAGCAGAGTTATTTTTTTGGCACTTTAGAAGATTTAGCAAAGAGCTTTCTACAACACATCGTCTGTCGTCGAACCTTCAAAGCCCATGGCTAGTATTTTTAACTCTTATCTTAATTCAACAAACACTAGTAGGTAAGTCACATTAGTCATTTTAGCTCAAATATTAATTTATTGCACATTTACACGGTAACATACAATTTGTATTTGTATAATCCTCGGTTTGTGAAACAAATCTAATCAGTAATAACCTTGATTTATCAATCCGAGTGCCAAGCAAGAGGATGTGGATATTGGATCGTTGATAATGATAAGAGTCCGGTCTCGATCTACATGTTATTTATTACGTATAGACGTGTGATAAAAACAGATTAAGTGTAGGTTAATGAGGTGGATATAGATAGATAGATAGATAGAATACTCTTTATTATGTACACCATAAAAATTACAGCTATAAATGTAGAAATTTTACATAGGGACACAATGGGCGGTCTTATCGCTAAAAGCGATCTTTTAAGGACAACCTTCTTCTTCCTTCTTCTTTTTCTTTGGATATCCAAAGAAAAAGAAAGCAAAGAAAGTCTGTTTTACAAAAAACCGGCCAAGTGCATGTCGGACTACGCACAATAAAGGGTTCCGTAATTGGGATGAATTTATCCCAAAAACAAACTTAACATTGTAGATGATTAACATGTTCTCCCCTTAAATCTCTATACGTCAGTGCGGTCAATTCTCCTAAACATAATAATAAATAACATATCCAAAAATTAGCACTTTAAAGCTTAATA
Organism: Atethmia centrago; assembly: GCA_905333075.3. Lineage (NCBI taxonomy): Eukaryota > Metazoa > Arthropoda > Insecta > Lepidoptera > Noctuidae > Atethmia > Atethmia centrago. The sequence goes on from HG995374.1 coordinate 9,496,807, forward strand.
TTACGCAAACGGATCCTAGAATCGAAAAATAGTGTGCACAGACTCGCCGTATTTTTGAACGCCCTATCCAACGATACACCACACCATGGGGTAGACGAGAAAAAATATCATCCCTACATTACGTGCCATAGCATAACTTTTAAACAATATTTTATTTTACCACTGTCGGCGTGATTAATATGTTATATAATGATAATACCCATGCCAAATTACAGCTTCCTAGTATTTAAGCGTCTCTGAGTTAAAGCGGGGACTGATGGAAAATGAAAGGGAAATTATTTTTAACCTTAAAATGTTGATGGATAATTTTGTAAATTGTTTCGATTTTATGTATTCTATTTTCTCTTCTACTCTTACACACGGTGTCTACATCTCTTTATACTTTATATATATATTTTTTTTTTCTTTTTTTTTTTCTTTCCTGCCGCAGGTATGCTGGAAAATATTTCTTTAGAAATAGCATCACCTTTGTACATATTTTGCTGTTCTTTTCTTGTTTTATTTAAGTGTGTACATAAATGGATAAATAAATAAATATATACTATTCTATTTTTCTCTGTGGCAATGGTGCCGATGTCGACAATTCTGCCAATGTCAATGTGTTGAGAAAACGTACGGAGATGGTTAATTTCAAAATCGAATGAGAAAATTTGAGAAAGTTTGTGGCTACTTGATGTGCTGGCGGGCAGACCGCGGGCTGTACATCTAATACGATTTTTTTAAATAATTATAATTAAGTGTTCAATATACACATTACTCCCGAAGGGTTAGGCAGAGGTGTACCTATAGTCTCATGTAATAGGGAAGGCTTAGTTAAAATGCTGGAGGCGGGCAGCCCTATCGCATGTTTACGTACCGCACGGCTGTAGGCATTTATTTCAAAGATACGGCCGAGTTACAATACTGTATAGATAATATCGGGCCGAGGGTCCCGACGCCAAAGGGCAAAAAGTTGTACTCTCTGATAAGGCTCTATATTTAACACCTACCTATTAGGTGCAATATAATAAAACTTCTCTGCGCGTATTGTTACTGATATGATTTGGTGTATTCAAATGTTTGATTAATATAAATGTTATTTATATTAATAAAACATTTTTCGCTTTCCCATTTATTTTAAATCTATCTTTTATTTGTGGTTTCGACTTAAATAAAAGATTTTCTGTTAACATTTATAATATTGCCAAATAAATTAAAATACCTCAAAAGTTCTAAATATAAGAAGGTACGTATCGGTAATAAATTAAGTATTTTAAAGGTCGTCGACCGGTTGTCTGATTTAGTGAACGAAGAACGAATTCTTCGGTGCATTGACCCGTAGTTCCTAATCACGAGGAATCTATTTAGTTTATCGACATAAAGGGCGAAATTAAATTGACCTAAATACTTGTACAAGCATGGTTACAGTATCGTTGGCCCTTATTTAGCAGACTATACCGAGCAGCTTATGGCGATGACAGGAATAGTTACGATTGAATAAATGAGGAAAAACTTTGTTTAATCGAATAAGTACCCCTTCCTAGATAGCAGCCGGTAACCTACATAATAATGTTAGGGAAAGTCACGAAAATTGATTGTTAAGCAAATTGACCACCAATTAAAATTGTCCGTATATTCAAATTACAACTGTCTTTTTTTGACAGATGTATGAATTGAATTGACACGGCAAATTGATGTAGGGTGTCAATTTTCTTAACAATTAATTTACCAGACCACTCGTGTGTCTGTCTTTCCATCCGTCTGTCACAGCCGATTAGCTCCGAATCTACTGGACCGATTAAGTTGAAATTTGGTACACATATAATGAATTTCTGTGACCCAAACACGGACGTGTAACGTAAATAAATGAATTTTGAATATGAGGGTCACTTTTGGGAGCAAATTATAATATAAAATGGGTAGTATTTAAACGCAAATCAAAAAAATATCCTTTTTCTATGCAATAAGATTCCGAATTCCCATCAAAATTACTGATTGCACAGCAAAATATTCAACTCAAAATATCACTAAACACACTACAATTTATTTTCGCAGCGTACAGCGATTTTTCCTAAAGCAAAAGCTTTTTTATCAATGCACAGATAATAATCTTAATGCACATTATACATGTTAACTCTTTTTCTTTTAAATATAGCTTCTATTTTTATATTATGTACAGCATTTTTTCTAAATAAAACAGCATTTTATTAGTCACAGTCGTTACGGGGACAGCGGGACGTGATTAAATTTATTTCCCGTTGTCCCCATAACGTACATATAAGTAAAATGTAGCAGCTTAATAATCAGTTGTTAGCTTTGTTTTAATTTAAACTGGCATCGAATTTTTGTTTTGGTAATAGAGGGCATCTGGCGCTCGGCGGTCGCTGCCGCGACACGCTCGCTTCGCTCGCTCGCCTTCGCGCGCTCGCCTTCGCGCGTTAATGGTCACTGTTCTAACCTAACCTAACCCAACAACTGAAAAATTTGCTGTGCAGTCAGTATTTATGCTATGTATGTAGTATTTTTGTACAAAAATAAATTTAACTGTATTGCATTATGAGGAAAAAAGTAATGTTATATTGATGTATAATTTCGAATAATCTGCAGTTTGAGTTTTGTTAAACATTTAGTTTATTTGTAGTGAAGTAAGTTATTAGATGTAAATAAGAATATAAATGATGAGTATGTATTGATAGGCGATTATTTATTTGATATGCAATTTATAATATCCCATATAAAATAAAAGAGTTTTACAAACTGTACCGTGTGACTTATAAATTGAAAGATTTTGCTGTGCGGGCCTTAAATATACACTCAGCGGCACGGAATCTTGTCCAAGCGCTTATCTCGCAAATACTTGCGATAACAAAAGCTTTAAGTGTTTCCAATGGTTGTTTCTTATGAAGGTAGGTCAAAAAATGTTAACCCTTAGTTGAAGTGGGTAATTCATTATGTATGAGTGCACTGTAGTGTAACTTTTAATTTTTTGTTGAATCGGGATTCTTGAGCGACTAAGTTGCAAGTGTAAATATATGTGTTGTCAAAGTTCAGTTATTTCATCATTGTGTTTTCGTGCTTTTAATTCAAACACTAAAGGTGCTTTATAACCAATAAAAATGCCTTGAACACCAGCACAGGTTGCACAGGCTGCAGCCTGCATCGACCAAGGATTGTCACAGCGCGAAGTTGCTGTGGTGCATAAGGTACCACGTTCGTCAATACAGTATGGACTGAAACGATACCAGGAGACAGGCTGCTACTCTCGCAGACCAGGCAGGGGAGGTGTCAGGTGCACATCAGCCCGCATGACCGGTTTATTGTCCTGGAAATTTTAAGAAACCACTACCTTACCGCTTTTGAGATACGGCTCCAAATCGCAAAAGATGTTAATGTTAGTGAGCGTACGGTGAGAAGACGAATGGAGGAAGTAAACTGAAAAGCCCGTAGTAGCTCGACTTCAATACGCACGAGAACACGTCAGTTGGATCCATGAGCAATGGACCCGAGTACTGTTCACAGATGAGTGTGAAATCGTTTTACGTGCTCCAGATAATTGGGAGCGAATGTGGCGAAGAAGAGAGAGGTTTCTACCCATTACCAACACAAACTGAGTTTTAATGGAGGCTCTATAATGGTTTGGGGAGGAATAAGCTACGATACCCGGGGGCCAACCACCGCCTCATATAGCAGTTTTATTTTAATATTGCTTCACAGTGGGAGAGAGGTGGAGCTATACCCCCTGTACAGCTTCATATTCTCACACTGATGTAATATTAAAATAATACTGATACAAGAGCCGGTGGTTGGCCGCCTAAATTTAAAATTAAGAATTAAAAACGTCCCTAATTTGATCAAGGTAGAACAATGGACCAGTGTGCGTTCATTGTATCAGTGTGTCACCTTGAGTCACTTTGGGCAAAAGGTCAGTCCTTTGGTCATTGTACATTAATTATATCAAGAATTTTGAGAGTCATAAGTTCATTCCCATTGCGCATGCATGGTTGGTATCTAATCAGAGACGGATGTGGTTATTATTAATAGGGAAATATATTGCGTAAACTATGTACTCAGCACCTATAGGGTGATGTAAACGTGATTAGTTAGTAGGATCACTACACAGGGGCAAATTAAATTAGCTAGCGCAACTCCGCAGACGATGTCTATTGATGACTAAATATGATAAAACAAAAAAGCAAATTATTTGATGAGTTTTTTTTTTTGGTCATCAGCCGCCCGGTGGTGGAGTCACTTGAAATATCAGTTTGAATTTTTTTTTTTTTATTATTATCTTCACATACGTATACACAGTATACACTCATTCACGGGAAGGTACTTATGGGTCAGCTAGCTTCATATTTCTAACTGACCGACTCCTTGACAATTCAAAAGTGCCTGTAAATGGTTTAATTGAAATAAATGCTTAGAGTTTGAGTTGTTTGACAGTCGTTACGGGTAGCCAGAAGCCCGAAAGTCTGAAAACCAGTCTTACCAAGAGTATCCTGTTACCCAGTAAGTGGGTTGTAGAGGTCCGTAAATTAATGGTATTTAGCTGAATCTGGTTAGATTGTCAGCCAACTCTAACATCCTTGGCCAAAAGTATTGAGCACTTTACAAATTTCGCTCGTTCACGGTAAGTATGGGAGAAAACCAAATCTACTGTTGAAATATTCTTTTGTCGGTCATCTACAAAGATTTAAAAACCCACGCCGCAGCTAGCAATAAAACACCTGGGTGCAATTTATTTATTTATTTATTTAGGTTAACCAACAATTGTTTAAACTATATACATTTCTGATTTAATGATTAGAGTAACATTTACAAGTGCAACAATTAATTACAGGTTAACACCACATGCACAGAAAACGGCTTTACATAACATATTTATTAATTATTGAAATTAGAACATTTACATACAATGAATAAGTAATTCAAAACAATAATAAAGAAAAAATATCATAACATTCAATGCTGTATACAGCATATAAAAAAAAAATTAAAAAATCATTGGCACCTACTGATTAAATTATAATTGATTAAATTGATTACATTATGATTAATTATTAATTTAATTATGAATAAAGATATTGACCATAAATAGATAATAAAATTAAATTAAAAGAATAAAATAAAAATAATAAATTGCAATAAAATGTGTCTTACAATTTTTGTATTTATTTATCAGTTCGCTACCATCGCTCGTTGTGAACACATACAGTGATCTAGTGCGCCTTTGGTATTTTATTTCAAAGTTTTAAGTGTTAACGTTGCAATATGCCAAAACGAGACGAACTTTCTTTAGAAAAACGTGTGCAGATACAACTTCTGCATGAGCAAGGGAAATCACAAGTAGATATTTCCAAAACTGTGAAATGTACACGCCGATCCGGGCAATATGCTATTAAGCGATTCTCTGCTACCGGATCACATCAAAATAGACCGAGAACCGGGCGCAAACGCATCACCACAGACCGTTAAGGCTCCTACATACTGGCGCGACTTGTCGCGCAACGCGACGCGACACAAAGACACCGCGTGTAGCGCTACAAGCGGTGCCTTTGTGTCGCGACGCGTCGCGCGACAAGTCGCGCCAGTATGTAGGAGCCTTCAGGATCGTCAGTTACTGAGAGAGTCGTTATGAAATAGGAAAAAAACATCGTCAGAGCTCGCTGCTGAGTTGTCAGAACAAATTAAGAAATCAATTTCTGCTCGAACTACTCGTAGAAGACTCCAGGAAGCTGGTCTGAAAGGCTGTAAAGCTAGGAAGAAGCCATTTAGGCGCCACACAATTAACAACAGAGAAGATTTGAAACGCTACCTGCGCCTAGAATGGAACGCGATTACTGCTGAATACTAAAAATCTTGTTAGCTCTTTACCAAAAAGAATTTCTGCCGTAATTAAGGCAAAGGGTGGACCCACAAAATATTAATTTTCAATTAATAAATAGTAAAATAAACCTATATAAAACGTTTTGTTTTATTTCTATTTGATACACCTCATAAAACTGAAAGATGTCATGGGTGCTCAATACTTTTGGCCAAGGCTGTGGTACAATCCCGACCCCAACATGTTGATAGTTATGTTACTTCGCTAGGCATCACTTCGGTCGACGATTGTAATGTGTGCCTCGTGATTAGAACTATGGGTCAAAAGTCAGAACTGCTCTTGCGTTTATCGTTACCGAGCCAGACGATATATTGTCAGGTAATTCATCATGGAAACTTACTTAAGCATAGTAAACTAGTATGAGATTTATAGTTTTTAGGGTTCCTTAGTAAACAAGGAATCCTTATAGTTTCGCTATGTCCGTATGTACATAATAATCACGCCGAAAAAGTGCTAAAATAAAATCTTGGGGTATCGATGGATAGGCTGTTCAAAAATATTGCGGGTCTGTGAACATCACTTTTCGATTCAAGGATCCCCTTCCGTAGTATTGATAATAATACACAGAGTGACGTTTTACACAGAGAGCATATATTATATAAGTTGCAGACGAGTTATCACAGATGGCGCTAGTAGTTACATTTGTGATATTATTTTGTTACAATATTTTTATTAACACCTCCGCTTAACAAAATCATACATACATTGAAACAGGTAATATACCAAGCTTTTGTGAAAAATATTTATACTTTACAGATCCCAAACTTTTCGTGAAAATATCCACTGGCATTTCAGTAGTTTCTAAATAATCAATTTTTACAAACTTATTTGAAACTGCTTCTCTCACAAAATGGTACCTAACACCTATATGTTTAGACCTTCTATGATATATTGGATTCAAAATTAGTTTTTGTGCACTTTGACAATCATTATATAAAGTTATTGTTTCTGAATTACCTAAAATTTCAAACAATAAATTCTTTAAATAAATAGCCTCTACTGGCTTCTGACAACAAAACCCCAGAAAAAGATTTTCTGTCATTTGAATCTGAACCCCAATCTGCATCAACATATCCCTCTATACAATATTTATCTTTAGTAAAAACAAGACCATAATTTTTAGTTCCTTTTAAATACTTTAAAATTCTTTTTAAGTGTGTCCAATGAGTTTCATCATATGAATTATTAAACTGGCTGAGATAACAATCACTATAAGCGATATCTGGTCTGGTTAGACCAGATATATGGTTATCACAACTATTCTGAGATTTTTATAACCTTAAATTAATCTCCATTGGAGTTTCAGCAGTTTTACAATGTGACAAGTTATATCTTTTTAATAAACTTTCTATATATTGCTCTTGATCAACAGTTATTACATTTTCAGACCTACTCTTAAGCCTAAACACCGCTTAATTTGGCCCAAATCTTTAATTTGAAATTTACAACTCAACTCATGTATTAACTGATTAGTTGCCATTTTACAGTTTGAAAAAACAAAAAAATCGTAAAATCAAACAATGCTATTATGACTTTAACATTTCCTTCAAATTTAGTAAACAAACAAGGTTCATACTTGGATTTCAAATATCCTAAAGCCAAGAGGTAATCATAAAGTCCTCGCGCACGTATGGGAGTGGCGCGAGGAGGCGAAACGCCGGGGCGTAAGTCCGCTGCCGCGAGAAATCGCGGCACAGCGGACGGAGCTCCGGCGGGATCTCATGGCGTCATGGAAAGTACGGTTGTCGCAACCCAGTGCTGGGCACGCCACGATTTCGGCGATAAGTCCCCTCTTTGAGGAGTGGCTGGAGAGGCGCCACGGCGTCCTCACCTTCCGCCTGACGCAGGTCCTCACCGGACACGGCAGCTTCGGGAGGTTCCTGTGTCGGATAAGGCGGGAGGAAACGTCCGGGTGTCACCACTGTGTGGATCGCCCGGAGGACACGTTGGAGCATACGGTGGAGGTCTGCCCGGCTTGGGCAGAGCACCGCCGTGTCCTCGTGGAGGCAATCGGCGGCAGAGACCTCGCGTCCGGCCCTGGTTCAGGCCATGGTACGGAGCGAGAGGGCATGGGCAGCCGTCACCTCCTTCTGCGAAGCAGTAATGCTCGCGAAGGAGGAGGCGGGACGGTTGAGGGAAGGCAAGTTTAGCGCCCTCTCGCCCCTAGCCGCCGCAGGAGACGCCCAGGGCGTCGGGAATCCCGGGCGGATTTCCGGCCACCGTAGGCGCGGGCTTGCGGAGGGTGAGCAATGGGTAGCTCACCGTCCGGTAAGGACCAGGCCCGGGTCGACGGCGCGTTGTATTCCACGCGCGCCTCAAAGAGATGTCGTCAGCACATAGTAGGGGTCCACTAGGGCCGATGCCTGCCGGGGTCGCGGGAAGGTACTTATGGGTCACCGAGGCCCCCGCAACACAGGCAACAAGAAGGAATACGGGTGGGTTTTAGTCAGTAAGAGTCTGACACACCCTCCCGCTCCGCCCAGAGCGGGAGAAGTTATTTGATGATTTCCCACCCAAAACAAAAAAAAAAGAGGTAATCATTGACTCTCTGATACCATGCACGTGATGACTGTTTAAGTCCATAGATGGCACGTTTAAGCTTTAATACTTTGTTATCATCACTACTTTCTTTGTAAGTTACAGGTTTTTGCATATAAACAGATTCATTCAAAAAACCATTAAAAAAAGCTGTAGTAACATCTAGATGACGCATGTCCAAACTTAGTTTTGCTGCTAAAGAAAATAATAATCTTAAAGTTGTATATCGGAGCACAGGAGAAAAAGTTTCATGATAATCTATACCAGCTTTATGTGAAAAACCTTTTGCTACCAGTCTCGCACGATAACGCACAATACCAGCACTATCGTATTTTTTTTTAAATACCCACTTGCACTGCACTACTGTAGAGTCATGAGGTCTATCAACAAGCTCCCATGCATCATTTTTCTTGAATGATTCCAGTTCCTCCTCCATGCTTTCTCTCCAAAATTTATTTTCTGGTCCATTTAAAGCTTCCTCTAGTGTAATATCTGTAAGATTTTGATTATCTGGCTTTGTAATACATAAGTTGTTATAGCCAAATCTATCAGGTACTTTTCTCACTCTTTTGTTTGGAACATTTAAATTTTCTAATGAAACTTCTGGTTCTGACGCTGTTTCAAAAGAACTGTCATATGAGTCACTTACCGAAGAAGCTTCTGGAACATATGTGGTATCATTATCTTCACATTCAACATCAGTATCTGTCTTATCTGTATTTCTGTTTTCCTCTTCTTCCTCATATTTTTCTTCCTCCGCTGAAGCTGCGCACTCAATGGGGATATCTACTGTACTTTTTGCTGTTTCCATTATAATGATGTCTCTGCTAGTCGTGACAGAGTTATTTTCTGGGTCATAAACCCTATAACCTTTCACATTGTCTGCATAGCCCACCAAAATAAGTTCTTTAGCCTTCACATCCCATTTTAAGCGCTTTTCTTTTGGATTGTACATCATAACCTTACTTCCAAAAATACGGACGTGCCTTAAGTTGGGTTTGCTCCCTGTCCAGGCTTCATATGGAGACACATTATTTAATCCGGTAACAACTGACCGATTTCTTAAATATACAGAGGTATTTACGGCTTCTGCCCAAAACTTTTTATGTAAACCAGCATCAAAAATTAGACATCTAGTCTTCTCAACTAATGATCTATTAATTCTTTCACACACACCATTTTGTTGAGGCGTGTAGGCATTCGTTTTTTGATGTATTATTCCTTGCTGCTTTAGATATTTTGCAGAACTCACCTCCATTGTCTGACCTTAGAATTTTAATTTTCCTGTCTTTTTGTTTTTCTACCATTGACTGAAATTCTTTAAAAAACTTAAATACCTCAGACTTTCTTTTCATAAAGTATATAAAAGCCATTCTGCTGTAGTCATCCACGAACAATACATAGTATATGGATCCTCTAATGGATAAACGTTCCATGGGACCGCACACATCCGAGTGTACCAGTTCTAAAACATCCTGTGTCTTTGTCGAGCTAGGCTGAAAAGGTTGTCTAGACTGCTTCCCCTTACAGCACACAGTACACTTAGATTTGTCTATGTCTGCTATATCTGTGTATGAGATACCTTCAGCAGCTCCATTCTTTATTTTGTTTAAACTAGTACTGTTGATGTGTCCCAATCGTCGATGCCAAGTTTCACTTGATACCTTCGCTGTGGCTGCCAATAACTGTTCTGTTTGCTTAGTATATAATTTGTACACACCTTCCACTAATTCCGCCATTCCAAATAGAGCTTTTTGTTGATTATATATATATAGCACATGTTCTCTTTAAAAACTACATTATTGCCGTTCTTAATCAACTGGCTCACTGAAAGCAAGTTTGTAGTTAAACTTGGTATGCACAATACCTCTGAAACTGTGATGTCATATTCTTCACCATTTGCAACTGTAATGATGTTTACATCACCAGAACACAGCACCGGGACACAGGTTTTGTTTGCAACAATAATCTCTTTGGTTTCATGTTCATATGATGGATTCACGACATATCTTTGTTTCGCTGTCATGTGTTTGCTGGCCCCGCTATCAATATACCAATTTTCGCAGTTAAATTTTCCACTTAAAAAGATAGCACTGAAGGCGTTTGATTGTTTTCTTTTGCTTGTTTCGAAACCAGGACATTGATTTTTGTAGTGTCCCGTTTTATGATTTTATCAGCTTTTGATGTTTCTCCTGTCACATGTTTATGGTCATTTTTAGAGGTATGGCCATATTTCATACGTTGTGTACTTTTCGCAACAAAAGCATTCTCCGAATCCGAAACAGTTTTAACTTAACTATACATGACCAACAACTTTGTTTTAATGACGTCAGCACTAACATCTATTCCCGAATGTTCTATTGCCATTATCATCGGACTATATTTTTCGGGTAATCCTGCTAACATTAATGCACCAATCCACTCATCTGTTATTTTGAAGCCTGTACCTTGAGTCTCTGGCTTGTTTCAACAATTTGAGTAACATACTGGGTCATCGAGTCACAGTTTTCAAGTCGAATGTTGATAAGTTTACGCAACAAGCCAATTTTTCTTGTATAGCCGGTGTCATCAAACATATTCTTCAACTTGTTCCATAAATCATAAGTTGTTGCTGCGAGTTTTATGTGTACATACAGTGATGGGTCGATTGTTAACACTAGTTTCGCCTTAGCTTTTGCATCTTCATTTGTTTGGCTTGTCGTAGGTAAAACCGGTAACCTCTCAGTAATGGCGGATGCCATGTTTTCTAACACCAACACATTTTGCACGGCAAAACACCAATCCTCATAGTTCTCGCGCCCTTTAAACTTTGGAATGTTAGCGATGTAGTTCGTCGTCATTTTCACACAAAACCACACAGTACTACACGTTCTGTATATTAAAAATAATTTTTAATTGCGTTGGCCCATAACCTGATAATAATACACAGTGACGTTTTACACAGAGAGCATATATTATATAAGCTGCAGACGAGTTAACACAGATGGCGCTAGTAGTTACATTTGTGATATTATTTTGTTACAATATTAAGAGCGCGCGTTCAATTTAGCGCAAGTCAAAATCTGCGCGATCTATCAAATGGCACACACTGCGACACACTACAATGGTTTCTCAACATGTGCTATATTTATAATCAACAAAAAGCTCTAGCTTTTAGAATCCGAAACAGTTTTAACTTTACTACACATGTCCAACAACTTTGTTTTAATGACGTCAGCACTAACATCTATTCCCGAATGTTCTATTGCCATTATCATCGGACTATATTTTTCGGGTAATCCTGCTAACATTAATGCACCAATCCACTCATCTGTTATTTTGAAGCCTGTACCTTGAAGTCTCTGGCTTGTTTCAACAATTTGAGTAACATACTGGGTCATCGAGTCACAGTTTTAAAGTCGAATGTTGATAAGTTTACGCAACAAGCCAATTTTTTTTTGTATAGCCGGTGTCATCAAACATATTCTTCAACTTGTTCCATAAATCATAAGTTGTTGCTGCGAGTTTTATGTGTACATACAGTGATGGGTCGATTGTTAACACTAGTTTCGCCTTAGCTTTTGCATCTTCATTTGTTTGGGTTGTCGTAGGTGAAACCGGTAACCTCTCAGTAATGGCGGATGCCATGTTTTCTAACACCAACACATTTTGCACGGCAAAACACCAATCCTCATAATTCTCGCGCCCTTTCAACTTTGGAAAGTTAGCGATGTAGTTCGTCGTCATTTTCACACAAAACCACACAGTACTACACGTTCTGTATATTAAAAATAATTTTTAATATACAGAACGTGTCAAAATCTACGCGATCTATCAAATGGCACACACTGCGACACACTACAATGGTTTCTCTGTATGCGTGAGCGCTTAACCGTTTGCACGAATCATTTTGATACTTTTATGATTTTTTTTTTTCTAATTGTTGAAATAAATTTTAACAAGCGAGTTTAAAGTACTCGTAAGTATTTAGTTTTAAAATCGCACATATCTATTAAGATTGGCATTGAGTGACTTTTTCTTGGGTCGATCATCTCTGGCAACCAAGGGTGGATCCAGGATTTATTTCTGCCCCTTGTGCCCCACAAGGGGCAGACAGGCAAAAATAATCAATCATATCTGTTAAAAATAAACTTCATAACATATATAATTAGCCTATAATGTTCCCACTGCTGGGACAGAGGCCTCCTCTCTGTGAGAGGGAGTGGGCCGTAATCTACCACGCAGGCCCAGTGCGGGTTGGTAGATGTCACATGTCTTCGAATTTTGGTTCTAGGACATGCCGGTTTCCTCACGATGTTTTCCTTCACCGTTTTGAGAGCAGTGGTGATGTAATAATTTATAAGAAGATAGAAGAAAGAAAAATAAGAAAGAATGATAGAAGAAGAAAGATAGAAGATATGACTTGAATCGGCGTAAGGTGGAGAAAGATTACTCGGCAGTGCTAGTAGTCATAGGAAACGTGCAGAGCAATTGACAAAGTGTTCTAATATTCGGCAGCACCGATGCCGACTGTTGCAATTTTTAGCTCTCCCTTTAAAGCTAAAAAACAAAGGTCTTGATTATATACTTCAGCGCCTTGCAAAACATCCTCTATATCTTCAAACATTTTTAATATTGAAAATAAATTTGATTTTATCTGAAAAAAATAAATGCCAAAATTAAAATCTACCTAATAAGCATGGTCAACCGAACGTCAGTTACATGACCTGTATCATCGTATTCATCATAGTTTAATGCATCATTGGATTTACTCGACTGTTCTTCAATTTAATTCTTTTTTGGTCTGACAAAACCTACTCGTAAATTTGCTTTTAAATAGTCGAAATTTCAAGTACATTTCACGCGGGCGAAAGCCGCGAGTGGAAGTTCATCATCGTCTGCCTAGCCTTTTTCCAACTACGTTGGGGTCGGCTTCCAGTCTTATCGGATACAGCTGAATACCAGTATTTTACATGGAGCGACTGCCTATCTGACCTTCACAATCCAGTCACTGGGTAACACGATACCCCTTGGTAAGACTGGTTGTCAGACTTTCGAGCTTCTGACGACCCGTAACGACTGTCAAAGATCTACAAATGACAGCCGGGACCAACGGCTTAACGTGCTTTCCGAGGCACGGAGGGGTCTTGGTATGTAAAGATGGTCACCCATCCACGGACCAACCGCGGCAAGCGGAGCTTAACCTGATCGATCGACCCGTGCGGCTGTTATCACTTAGCCACAACCCCCTCGCGAGTGGAAGTTCATATAACATAAATATCCCAACCTTTTAGCCCTTGCCTAAGCCATATTTTCAAAATTTTTGCGTTTTTTTTTTTCCTAAAAATCTCTTTGTTTTGTTTCCCATTCCGTCTGTAACATAAATTCGTTACTATTAAAATAATCTCGTTCATCAAAAAAATATGGGCCACCAATAACCATGAAAACGATACCCATGATGAAAAATCTGAACATTTTCGCAGCCGTCATCTTGGATTTACATTTTGAACTCACTATCGGCTTTAGCACTTTCGAAAACTATGAAAACGATACCCATTACGAAAAATGTGAATATTTTCGATGCCGCCATCTTGGATTTTCATTTTGGACTCACTATCGGCTTTAGCACCTTCGAAAACTACGAAAACGATACCCGAAAAATGTGAATATTTTCGCTGCCGCCATCTTGGATTTTCATTTTGAACTCACTATCGGCTTTAGCACCTTCAAAAACTATGAAAACGATACCCATGACGAAAAATGTGAATATTTTCGCTGCCGCCATCTTGGATTTTCATTTTAACCAAATTAAATGATAATAAAATCAAATTTTCCAAATTAAAACTTCGATTAATCCTACGACAGCATGTCGGCAGGGCATGTCGGTGACATGAACCCATAAGTTATTCCTCTACCAAAAATTGCTCAACGCGCCTTTTTTTTTTTTGAGGGTGGGAAATCATCAAATAACTTCTCCCGCTCTGGGCGGAGCGGGAGGGTGTGTCAGACTCTTACTGACTAAAACCCACCCGTATTCCTTCCTGTTGCCTGTGTTGCGGGGGCCTCGGTGACCCATAAGTACCTTCCCGCGACCCCGGCAGGCATCGGCCCTAGTGGACCCCTACTTTGTGCTGACGACATCTCTTTGAGGCGCGCGTGGAATACGACGCGCCGTCGACCCGGGCCTGGTCCTTACCGGACGGTGAGCTACCCATTGGTCACCGTCCGCAAGCCCGTGCCTACGGTGGCTAGGGGCGAGAGGGCGCGAAACGTGCCTTTCCCTCAACCGTCCCGCCTCCTTCTTCGCGAGCATTACTGCTTCGCAGAAGGAGGTGACGGCTGCCCATGCCCTCTCGCTCCGTACCATGGCCTGAACCAGGGCCGGACGCGAGAGGTCTCTGCCGCCGATCGCCTCCACGAGGACACGGCGGTGCTCTGCCCAAGCCGGGCAGACCTCCACCGTATGCTCCACCGTGTCCTCCGGGCGATCCACACAGTGGTGACACCCGGACGTTTCCTCCCGCCTTATCCGACACAGGAACCTCCCGAAGCTTCCGTGTCCGGTGAGGACCTGCGTCAGGCGGAAGGGGAGGACGCCGTGGCGCCTCTCCAGCCACTCCTCAAAGAGGGGACTTATCGCCGCAATCGTGGCGTGCCCAGCACTGGGTTGCGACAACCGTACTTTCCATGACGCCATGAGATCCCGCCGGAGCTCCGTCCGCTGTGCCGCGATTTCTCGCGGCAGCGGACTTACGCCCCGGCGTTTCGCCTCCTCGCTCAACGCGCCTAAAGAAGTTTTGACTTCCGAAAATACTTACCAGAGTACTTACGATCACACTATAAAATATTATCGGTCATCAAAAATAAAATATTTTACTTTCCAAAGTATTAAGATTTGACGATCACACTAAGCTTGCACTATCCTTGTATACGCACGACAAAGGTCAACAAGGGTCAGGCAGAGCGCTCAGCGACGTGTCCTCTCTCTGGAAGAGCCCGCGGCCGACTGATTTGAATCGTTTTTTTTTTTTTTTTGATACGGGCTTTTATGCAGTGGTCCCGCGGGGGACCTCGACTGCTTTACCGGGTGTCGGTGGGGCCAGAAGGGCCTCTCACCTATATCGATCCGCACACAGAGTTTTATAGTAGTTTTAAAGTATTTATAGAAAAATAATAGAGATAATTTAGTTAAAATTTTAGTGTATATTATAAAGAAGAAGTTCTTCTATTATAGTAAATATTAATTATATTAAATTAAGTGAGATATATTGGTAAAAATAATCATTTTCTAGACTGTAATTTCAGAAAAAAATCAATTGTTTGGATTTTAATTTCATAAGTATGTAGTCGAAAACAAAAAATTTAACTATTTTCCTAAGGATTTTTGCAGTTATTTAAAAATTTTTTTTCGCGAAATTTGTCAGGAATTTCAGATATTTTTAGCTTCGAAATTGACACTGAAAGTGAAATCAAGAAAACCCCTGTTCAGTTATCTTGATGGCATTCCCAAACACTTTATTAATCGAAAAAAGTGTCTAACTAACAAACTAGACAACAATATTTCCTAAAAGTACCAGTAATTGGTATGTTTGTAAGATAAGTAGTCGTTGGATAATCTGGTTTGAAAAATCACGTTTTTGAGCCAAACAGCGCTCGGACCGCGTGTACGCTCTTATCAAGTATTACGCATTAAAGTGCAAATTTTTGTTAGAGTCGTTAAGTGTCCCACCCCACCTGTCAGCTAAATTGTTGTGGCCAGGTTGTGTATGGAGATGTGAAAAAATTCATAGCATAATTATAATTCAATTAAAAGGAATTCATTCCAACTTCCCAACTACGGAACCTTTCATTGTGCGTGGTCCGACACGCACTTGGCCGGTTTTGATTAGTTGGTTCTTGTGTTGGGTTTTTTTTTAATTTACTTGTTTATTCTGAATTATCTGAATGATAAATAAACAGATAAAAAAAAACGAGCGAGCAGGCGGCAGTAGTCGCATATAATGTGTAACAACTGACATCTCACCTTGGTAAAAAATCAACTGAGCAGCGACAGAAATTAACCTCAAAATGTAAAAAGCTAAATACTTAAAATAATTATTCGAATAATTATTAATTACTAGTGGTAGCCCACTGGTCGACCCCCTCTACTTACAACCTATAATTCATTATAGTATTTACTAATTCGATGAGTAGGTACAATAATTCCATTCTATTATAAAGTTCTTATTCCAGGCTCAAGCGGCTACTACATGTTACACATTTCCGTCCCTTTTCACGAAATCACTCCCACAGAAAGCGAGAGCAAAGATGTCACACATCAAAAATATTGTTACCTAGGTGTAATACAGCATATACAGGTTGAAATTGAAAACTTGCGACAAACTGAAATGGGACATTGTATACATCATTATTAACAACTTTTACTAAGGGACCAAATCTGTAATCCCAAAAAAAAAAATCTGCTTTTCCTACATTTTGATGAGGTATTGCGAACATAAATGTAGGGGACAGCAGTTTTTTTTTTTGGGATTGTAGCTTTGGTCCCTTAGTAAAAGTTGTTCATAATGATGAGTACAATCTCCCATTTCGATTTGTCGCATGTTTTCAATGTCACCCTGTACAGCTTAGTTTAAAGACTTAATTTTATTTTATTGTTAAGTACCTAGGTACACAGGGCTACATATCAAGCTATACTATTCCAGTATACGCTGACCTCGCATTGTACGGAAATCCTATACAATGCGAGATCAGCATACTGGAAATGTATAGCTTGATGTGTAGCCGTGTGTACTAAGAACTTTTTCACAAACAAATAAATATTAAGCAATCACGTATAAAAAAACTTAAAACGGACTGCCGACAGAAATGAAAACTTAAAATTTTGGAATAATATACACAGGGTGTGGCGTACATAGTGGTCCAACGCTAAGAGGTGGATACACCGTATATTCAGCTATCACATACCGCAATTTAAACCGCTTTTTTCCATAGGTCTCAGAATAAAATATTTGTTTATAATGATTTTTTTTATTTACTCTGTCAAAGTTCTACGAAGCTTGATTGTTATATTGTTATCGAGTAGTCTTTGTAATTAAGAGGCGATTGTGCTTAGGTTTTAAAACAACGGTTAAGCAACAGGAGTACTAGTACCTACCAAATTATAACATTCGGGACAACAGTAGTACCTACCAAATTATAACATTCGGGACTGTGTAACGTGATCACCGTATTTGCGAGAGCCATTGTTAGCGGTTCATGCAGCCGAGTCGTTCTTGACTACGTCATTGTTTACGTCGAAGAGGCCGTGATGCTGTCGGCATCGATATTCGATAAAGCAAGGCTTAGACCTAAACTTTGTGCTCGACGTACTTACTAGGTTACAAATTGCTCTTGTTCTAAAAGTGTAGCGAGTTCTTAGACTATGACTATGAGGTATGACGGCGGAAATTGCGACCAAATCAGAGTACGCTGCGCCGTTAGATCAAGTAGGTACAAATAGCAATTTTACTATCTCCCGCAGGCTTAGCATGATGCTTTCTATTTCTACGAAGAATAGACATAGCTCTTCCTATACAAAGTGACATTTCGTTTCTCCATTTTTGACATCGCACCGTAGAAATTCTTCTACTTAGATAAAAAAGGACCTAGACAAAGATTGTTAGAAACGAAAGACAAAATGAATTTTCGAAGGATTTGAGCTGAGCTGAGAGCTGTGTCTATTCTTCGTAGAAATAGAAAGCGTCATGCTAAGCCTGCTGAAACTGTTACACAGCTTTCAAAGCTAAGACAGATCATGTCTCTAGCTACATATTTTCGGAAATATGATTAAAATGTGCCTGGTGTGGGTGGCCCGTTGATGGTAAATTAACGTTTTAAATGAAACTCGCGTAAGAGACCTGAACGTGAGACTAGAGTTGTAAATAAACCGTTTTAAATCAAAATCAGTGGTTTAAATCTGGTTTTAATTTGTTTAAAACCATGATCACGCGGGCCGTACATTGATTACGTATTACTTTAAAATTTAAGTTAAAAAGGCTAATTGAAATAATTCACCATTTTGATTAAAATAGGTAAAGTCATGTAACATACATATTATATTATTTAAAACGAAAAAATTATTAAATTATTTTTCCTTATGGAACGGCAACGTCGCAATTTTATATTGCACTTTGCTATCAAAATCGCAACGTAGGTGGGTAGGACGTGTCAGTGTGTGACTACGCTTGCATTGTTATTGTTAATGTTTAGCAGTTATACCTATTGTTTTGGCCGGGCCGGGCGGTATATGAGCGGGTTTTTTTTAAAATAAGTTTTTGTGAATACCTAAGTCATTATTTTATTATTTACTTACATATTTTAGCAATCTAATTCAAAACTAAAGTCGGAAAATACTTATCCTTTATTTAGACTACGTATTTTTTCTTTACTTTTAAGTTGGCTTGTAGACTGTACATGTACCTAGGCTTACAAATTAGCATAATTTTAGTTCATGTGGTGTTTACCTATAAGCAATTGTTACACTGTTCAAAGTTTTTAAGATATTATTTTTATCAAGATGTTAGGGTAAACAATTGTTGGTCGCGGGAAGGTACTTATGGGTCACCGAGGCCCCCGCAACACAGGCCACAGGAAGGAATACGGGTGGGTTTTAGTCAGTAAGAGTCTGACACACCCTCCCGCTCCGCCCAGAGCGGGAGAAGTTATTTGATGATTTCCCACCCTCAAAAAAAAAAGGGTAAACAATTGTTGGTGAACCAAATAAATAAATAAATCAACCCGCGCTCTCATAAGTTTGGAATCAGTTTTTGGTCATTTCTGAAGTCGATGGTAAAAAACATGTCTTTTGCAACTTCTGTAATGCAGAGTACAATTTGCAATGGCAAATAAACTTACAAATCATATTTTAAAGTGCAAAAAGTGTCCCGAAAATGTGAAGAATAAATTTACTTCAAAAGATACTACAACATCGGTTTCATTTACCGCTCAAGCAACACCAATGCCCACCACCAGCACATCAATAGCGTCGACATCATCAATAAACGGGTTTTTAACTCAGACACCACCAACAACCTCCTGTGAACACAGTAAAATCCATATTGCAAGAGCAGTTTATGCCAGTGGCGTTCCATTATCAATGCTGGAGTCCACATATTGACGAACCGTTTTCCGCATGTTGAATCCCTCGTACAATGTACCAACAAGATATGCACTTAGTAGCCCTCTTTTGAATGCTGCAAATGCGCGTGTAGTAATGGTGCCAGTCGATATTATGTAGTCTGTACATGTTAATAATAAAGGTTGATTATAAAACATTTTTATTGCCATATAAGCCATATAATAATAACCACCATATAATAACGCCATAGGGGGGTTATTGTCTAGATCACTTCGTGTGAAGCCTCAGTGCATTCTATTGGCTAAGTTTGGTTTTAAACGCTTTAAACCAAAAAGATTTAAAAGGTATAAAATTCGTTTTGCATCTATACGTGAGACTATCCCAAAAATAATTTAAATCCTCAATAAACGTCATGTTATGTAACAGTTCGTCGGACGTCGCAGTACTCGCAGTGAACGGACGTGTCGCTCCGTCAAATCCCCAAATATATTTTTTATTGTGCACCGCACCGTGCGTGACAGATGGGTTGAGTTTGACCATTCGGAACAGTGTTTATTTTGTTGTGTCTTGGTGTCGTTAAATAAAATCGCTAGAGCTGTACAAGGCTGGGGCGGTCTAGGCCTATGTACGCTCCGGATTCCAGGCGAGCGAACCCGTCCAAGTTAATCTGGTGAGATCTTTCCATATCCGTTAGGGATCTGCTGAACAGTCCCGCTTTAACTGTAATACGTGTGTGTCTAATACCCCTTAATCATCCTTTTAATCCTTGAATCCCTAACATTTACTCTGGGGTGCTGTTGGATGATAATTGAACTGTTCTAAACTTCGAACAATTATTGATTGAAGGTTCTAACTAACTGATTTCTTGTATTTTATAATCATAACATTAAGATAAAGTCCCAGAAAATAATTTAAACAAATTGACTTTCTCCTCCTACAAAAGTCACCAGTTAAACAAATTACCGATTCTTTTGAAAGGTCGTAAATCAAGATTTATTAGACCCATGTGCGCCAAAGGCCCAGTCAAATTCAGTAACAGCCAAAAAAATCACTTCATAACAAAATACATCTCTTCACAAAAACAAAGCTCTTACAAATGCTAGCCAGTGCACCCGTGGCGTCCCGTTGTTTCACTGTGGTGTGTCCCAAATCCGCACGTGCGCCGCTCAATGCTCAAAGCTTTTAAAATAGCAACAATTGTTCCCATGGAACAGGACGGTAACTGATTATTCAGAGCAATAAGTCATGCCCAGCAAACCCTGATTTTTTAACCAATTCACTCCAGGGATCATCGGATAGCCCTTACCAACCTTCAAAAGGCTAAATTCTTACAAAGTAGGCAACCGGATAACCCAAATAGACATAATCGAGTAAAAGAATGTCAGGCAATACTTCAAAAGGTTAAATACCAAGAAGAACAAACAGCATGCAGGCCTTCTTTAATGGGCTGGGAAAGAAACACCCTTCAAAACGCATGCAAGTACTTTACTTATTTTACAGGAGCAACAAACTACAAACAAAACGCCGGAAAAAGACCGCTTATGTACCGATGACCAAATGGGAGGAAATCCTAAAAATAAAAAAAAAATCCGAGGGCCTACCCATACCCACGGTTAATATAACAAAGCAGATAACAGACGCACAAAATACGGGACCCACTTTGGACGACATAACGGGAGTCATTAACAACATGCGAAACGGGAAAGCTCCAGGAACAGACCAAGTTGTAATCGAACTATTCAAAGCGATGCCCCAAATACTACAGATAGCCGTCACCAAACATATGATCAAAACTTGGGCAAATAACAAAGTACCTGACACGTGGCTAGAGACAGTGCAGGTACCAATTCCGAAAAACAGTAACCCTAAAGCTACGAATGACTATCGCCGCATATCGGTCTGTAATACGGGTCTGTAACCCGTATTTACGCATCCTACATACTAAAAAAAATAGACGAAACAATAAAAGAATTAGGCAATTACCAGGCTGCCTTTTTAAACAATAGGTCAACACATGACCACATATTTACTCTTAAAAGGGTCTTGGATGAAGAATGGCGTGGAGGAAAAAGGATTTATGTACTCGCTCTCGACATAGAAAAAGTTTTGACAATGTCGACCTCAACACACTGCGAGATATTTTAATACAACGAACTAACAAACCACTAACCAACAGGATAATCAAAGTTTGCATGAATAAACGAACATGCATAAAATGGTGTGGTCAGCAAAGCAGCTGGATTATCAAAGGAAAGGGACTCAAATAAGGTTGCCCGTTGTAACTTCGTCTCTTTACAATGGTCATGGATGAGGTCCTTAGAACCCGTGAAGAGGAAACACAATTAATCAAACTGGATCAGGATCGTGCAATCTCACTCCCCCTAGTACTATCATTTGCGGACGACCTTATCTTCATTACAGATAACATATAACGGCTAGAAGGAATCCTATACCATATTAAACCCCTACTTGCTAGTGTCGGCCTCAAAATAAATAAAACAAAAACAAAAATACTAATTAGAGACCCCATAGCGACAAAGAAAACGGCTCATGTGACCATTAATGGAATAAATATACCTACAGTCGATGAAATTAAATACCTAGGCACACATGTGTGTGCCTAGGTATTTAATTATTAAATTTAACATCTGCATTAAGCAGGAAAAGCACAATTAAAAAAAGGTGGGAACAGGCCACTACAAACGCAAAATCACTATTACCATTCATAACAAACTCAAAGATGGACCGGAAACCATGAGAGACTTGATTAACCACGCTAGGAATAAACCAAAGGAAAAGAAAATGCATGAAATCTTGGACGTAAAAACTGTAACCAAACGCATCAAGAATCACAGGATGTGCTATCTTGCACATGTGCACAGGCGCCGCGAACCACATCTGTTACATGCAGCAATGCAGTATAAGGCCAAATCCAAGACAGTCGGCCGACCTATTTACACCTGGAATGACAACCTAAAGCAGGATATGAAGTACTTCGACATGGAAATCAACTTTTGGATGGACACGGCCGAAGATCGAGATAAGATCAGGAAGGCTGCTAGCGTGATTTACAAGAAATCAGAAACGGATAGTAGCGAGACCTCAGATGAAGACATTGGAAATAGCAACGTGCAACACAGCATAGCAGTGACACAGAAAAGAGTCGAGAAAGCAACTGGACCTGAGCCAACCTGGCGGCGACGTTGTTAAAAGATAGATCCCATAGATAAATTACCCGTCTCTCTACTATTCCATTACTTGCTCAAGGATGCATATCCGGTAGGCTCTAATAATCCTTCCTATCCTAAGGGCACGTCTTCCTGACCATTACCGCTCCCCCCGGTCTGCTCTTTGATATGCAATGGTCTCTGTAGTCCCATGAAACGTGAGGCTCCAGGGACTAATGCGAATCCTTGGGTTCATTCGAGCAATCGAGTCTGGTTTAACCACGCTGGGGTCGGTGCATTTCATTCATTTCATTCATTCATTCATTCAATAAACGTCATGTTATGTAAATCTGACACTATGTTTCTCACTAAGAGTATGTCTGCTAACAATTCTATGTATGTATAGCTATTCGGCATAATATACATATACAATTTGTAACAAAAACCCTGTCCGATCCAATAAAGGCGTATTCCTAGTTCAACATACGTACTAAAAATTGTTATAAAAATGTAACTCATAAAAACCAAAAGTTATTGATTTTTTATTTTTATAGGTAGTTACCTCCTTGAATTTGACGAGGATGCAAAACGACACCTTGTATAGATTAGTCCAGTTTTGCCTTGTAATGTAGTATCAATTCTAGTTTGAAATCAGTGTGAGGGAAATTTTCCCCGTTTTTTGTACAAAAGTATTTTAAATAAAAAAAACTAAACCATCATTTCAAAATGTTTTTAGTTTCATATCATAAAGATACCCTATTTTACACTAATCAATAAAAAAACACCTAGAACATTATTTTCATCACACCACATTAATTTATAACCGCAGGACCTTTATACTATGGCAGGACTTCATTTCGATTAAGGCTTTTCCAGACTAGGGAGATATCGCGGGCGCGACAGGCATACTGCTGCTTGTCCCGCCCGCGATAGCGCCTCAGTATGCAGGAGACTTTAGATGCGCGCCGCCGGTAAAAAAAAATGGTATGATTACACTTCAATTCCGAGAACGCTATCGGCACAGTCGCTTGGGCTATTAAGTTTATATTATTGTTTGGTTCACATTCATATACAGACGGAATATTTTAACTCTATTTGTAGAAAAATACAGTATTTGATAGAATTGATAATGTTCAAGCAAATGGTTTGAATTTCGCTGAGTGCGTACATATTGTTATGAAAACTATGCACAGGTGAGGTGTCACCTTTGCGTGGGTACCTATTTACGATAGTAATTTTGGCTTGTTTACAATAAAATAAGCAGGTACTTATTATTATTCGGCTATATTTATTCAATTTCGTGTCTGTCATCATTATTAGGTATAACAACATAACTTCTGATCATGACCTCAAGCCTATAGGTACTTTACTTCAGGGAGCCCAGCAGAACGATATCGTTCAACTGATACTGTGATAAAGAAAAAAATTAATAAAAGACAAAGAAAAGATTGTGTTCACTTTCTTTTCTTTGTCTTTTGTTGAGGTCCTGAACAGAGGTTTTGTATAATAATGACTAGAGATCGGATATTCGGATGCATATTCACCTAAAGTTGCGAAGTTGGCTAATATGGAATGCGCTTTTGTATCTAAAAAATCCCGCGGTCCGGAAAATAAGGTTTCTGATTATATAATCGAATGCATGTTAACTTACTTTCAAATGTTGGCTTATATGGAATGCACTTTTGTATCGACTGTAAAATTCCCGCTTGCCATTCCGGAATCGACGAATTTAGTGTTTTTTACTGACTATTTAGAATCGGATGCATATCTACCTACCTAATTATTGTAATATAAAGTAATCATTGTAATCTAAAATAATCATTGTAATATAAAGTACGTAGAAACATCAATTTTAAATAAATATGCAATCCGATATTGGTTCCATACTATACACCCGACTATTTATGCATGCCCGGTGTTCCTGGCATCCCGTGATTTTTATTAATAAAAATATTTTAAGAAGCCACTCCCATACTTTCATAGTAAAAATTAACTTTAGGTAAATATGCATCCGAATATCCGATCTCTGATAATGACATACACAAATTCGTCTAGTGGCATTAAAACAAAAACATCTTAAAACTATGAAAATGGAGACAAAAAACAAAGCTTATAATGCCAAATGAGTCTCAGCTCAGCAGAATATCACCTGACACCATACAAATATTTCTTAACCAACCACTACATCTACACCAATCAGTTCGTCAAAGTATAATTTTATCGTCTTCTTTAATTTCAGACAGCCGCCACTAACCTCATGACATGCTTCAAAGAATTGGTGGACACGGAAGTCCTGCAACAGGAAATCGAAGATGCCAAGCCAACTGGTCAGGTCGATGAAGTGTTTAAAAAGTTAGTATTAAACATGCAAATAATGGATCTTAACGATTATAGGCATAAATGTGATTCGCCACTCGCCACAAAAACCTTGTCTCGACTCGATTGGTCGCGAGCACGGCTTCTGAACTGGTTTAGGCTTCAATCCCCAGGTCAGCCCAAGAATAGGTATTGGGTTTTTCCATTTAGACTTTCTCAGAAACAGCCTGGAGGCTGGTTTGTGCCCTGTTAGGCAATAAGATAATTAAATTCATGGAATGTAAACGTTGTAAATAGACCGTAGTGTGAGCTATCTTTATCCCTCTCACAGAGAGGAGGCGTTTCCCAGCAGTGGGAACATTATAGGCTGATTATGTGTGTAATGTGAGCTATCTCAAGTCGACTAATAAGAGCAGAGTACTATCAACAAGCCGTCTGACATAAATAATGATAACTTCCCTTTACAACGTTGCAGTAAATGGGCCGTGCTTCTATTATTCGGTTTTCCGTTTTATCTAGGTTTCTATAGCTACAATTTTTTTTTATGGTGGGAAATCGTCAAGTAACTTCTTCCGCTCTGGGCGGAGCGAGAGGGTGTGTCAGACTTTTACTGACTAAAACCCACCCCTATTCCTTCCTGTTGCCTGTGTTGCGGGGGCCTCAGTGACCCATAAGTACCTTCCCGCGATTCTATAGCTACAATGATGTTAACATGTATTTCAAAATTGGAGAGCATAAAATTTGCGA
This sequence comes from Atethmia centrago, assembly GCA_905333075.3. Taxonomy (NCBI): domain Eukaryota; kingdom Metazoa; phylum Arthropoda; class Insecta; order Lepidoptera; family Noctuidae; genus Atethmia; species Atethmia centrago. The sequence continues at coordinate 9,522,533 of HG995374.1, forward strand.
AAAATTTTGTTCCCAACATTTTTCATGCGCTCAATTGTGAATCTCGGGAAACCTTGTAAAAAGTTAGTAAATCATTAAAATATCATTAACAATGAATAATTTGGATTATATGTTGTATTAAATAACATTTTACGTATTATATCTAATATATTCATTTAAAAATACTTAGGTAGGTACCTACTTTGTGTAAGTAATCAGAAACTTTGCAAGTGAAATACTTTTATTATTGTACCTATATCTTAATTTTATATGAATGTATTGAAAGTAGATTTTGTGTCCTTCACCACACAATCCTCACCTTTGAAAACTTAATGAAAATCAATTTCGAGAACGCCAAAAAATTGTCAAGAAATAGTCATAAATAGTCACCAAGGTTAAAAAAAATAGTCTCATTATGATTCCGAAGTTTTTTGTTTTTTTGATTGTGGGGTGAACATCTCTACACAATCCTCACCTCAGTGCAAGCAAACGACTGGGACTATCGACTTGGGATCAATACCAAAAAATAGTCAAGAAATAGTAGTAGCCACCGGAAGGAAATGTCTAGAAATGAAATAGCCGCCCATTGTATATTTTGTAGTGTTTGATTTATTTTTTGTCATGTATTTTTTGTGGTGTACAATAAAGTATATATCGCACCCTTAAAATTACAATGACGTTAGTGCAAATAGTATACAATCGAGAAAAATGCATTTGAAACTTTTAATTTACATTTTACTCAATAACTCTTTTGCATCGACAATATCTGTAAAAAGTTAACATAACACGGGTACTGGATTATTATTACTTTGATATTAGTTAAATATAATGCCTAAGTTTTTTGTAGTTTTATTTTTACTTTATTTTCAAAATACAAGGCACCTACAGTTAAGTCATTGTACCACTAAAATATATGTAAAAGAATAAAAAAATGTGACGAACAATGACGTAAAGGTACAACAATTGTCAAATTAAAAATAATCAATTAATCATTATTTCAATAATATGCCCAAAAAAGGAAAAGATACAATTAAAAGTTAGCGTATAACTTGAAACCGGCAAACAGAAATCATTAACTTTCGAGTTATAAAGGAAAAACGATAAATAGGTGGTACTTTTTTGAAGAAAACAAATAAAACACAGGTTAAAGTAATCAACGTTTATTTGTACTATTAAGCATAATCAGTCTTCTGAAGATATAAAATATTTTTTTAACACTTAATATAAACCTTATTAGGTTTATATTAAGTGACAAAATAATATTTTATATTTTATTTAGTATTAAAAAATTTTATTTTGTCCTTTGACTTAAAATCACTTAACAATGAACTTATTAATTATTAACTTTTACTTTTAAATCAGTCTTCTATTATTTCTTTGATATTATTAATCTTAATACTTATTTATTGTATCATTAACTAAACTGTCTGAACTTTAATAATCACCTATTCATATTTAGTAGCTGATAGACATGTCTCATAAGAATTAAATAAAAAAAATAGAATGATAAACTACAGGTTCCTGTAATATTCTGCATAGTAATGAGGTACTATATTCTTCTCAATTAATTGCAATATATCTTGTTTCTTGCGTTCAGATATTGGTATTTTAGAATTATATGCTGGCTTAAGGTGTACCTCATCAATCGATATAGTTGGTCTGCTAGTGCGTAAAATAAATTTATCTGCACTGTTATATTAGCTTGCAACATGTTTTCAGTTTTATATGATAGTTTATATTCAAACGTATTCTTATTCTTTGTAAATTGGACCACTTTTATTTCGCTCAATTTAATTTGATCGCCATGAACATTTTTATATAAATTTAGGTTTAACTCCTCTGCTAATACTTTCAGATCAAAAAAGCTGTCATAATTCATTTCAAATACTTTAAACGGGTTTCCAGACTTTTTAGCTTTTCTTATAACATTAACATATTGATCTGGAACATAAATTGGGCTTGATTTCCTTTCCCTTTTAATGCACTTTTCAATCAAAGAATGAGCGGTATCACCCTCGTTTTGCGTGTGACCGCGAATTAGAAATTTATGGGTTATAGATTTTATGTTTAATTTCGACACAGCAAAAAAATACATCGTAAGAATATACCTGAAAAAAAAAGAAGTCGTTAAGAATAATATAATACTTTTGAAATAATAATAGATAAGTAAGGCAGTTCCGGAGTCACTTACTTGTTTTTTTGCTGGCCACAGCAATTGTCCGAATAAAAAATAACGTCACAATTAGGATGCTTTGTAGCCAATTCTTCCAAATACTTATAAACGCAGGATCCGATTTCAATGGCACCCCTATGACCCATACCCTCATGCCAAAAATAACAAGTGGTATTTTCATTTTTCCCATCGGTCACCTAAAAAAAATCGGTAATTAAGAGAGTCGAATCACTAAAAAATAAATTACTAAAGATTAATTTATGCATGACAATAGAAATTTACCGTAAAGTTATAACAATTTAGTCGAGTTTTGTAAAAGAATGCTGAAGAATCTCCGACAGGACATGGCAATACCGCTTGCAAATCATAGGTGGCAACAACTAAATTACTATTATTCATAATTATCTCTTTGTTTTTCAAGACGGCTTAAACTTTTTTCTTCCAGGTGTGATTTATATTAGACCTCAAGTTGCGGCTTTACTTCCGTGGGTGCGTTTTTATAACCAACGCAAACGTCACATTGATATTTCTTCGGTATAAAGAACCCAATATTAAACTGTGTATTGAATATGTATAGATATGCAGCGTATGGGGCAGTTGGTAAATTACTTTCCCTTCTTAAGGTCTCATAGTTTCTGTGCATTTCTGATACCGATAAGCCGCCATCAACATATTCCCTGCTAGTGTTAGCTCTCAAATAATGACTTTCAATTTTAGGTATCGATTGTATATGATCTATTATAGATTGTCTTACTTCTTCCGGCAGATTAGAATGATTCTTATGGTGCCCTCTTTTATCTTGTGGAGCAGCACCCAGGTCTTCATTTTTGGCGTGAATCACAGTGCGAAGTGTCCTTTCAGCAATGCCTAATGTATTTAACAGAAATATTTTACATACTCTTTTTTCTATCCCATTCATCAGAAAATAATATGCTGTATTTGGGTTTCTAGGCTTTGCAGGTTGTTTATTCTGGACGTCAACCTTGATACGTCTGTATGCTACTTGAAGTGGTTTGATGCAGGAACTTAGATACGCTCTTTGCCGCTGTAAGTTACCTAATTCCCAATAACTGTTAAAAATAGCTTGTCTTTCTTCTTCAGAAAATTTACTGGCACAAACAAGTCTACACTTAAATGAACATGGGGGCCCCATGGCTTTCCCGCTCATGTACTTGCCTGTTCTAGAAAGGTACTCTTTTCTGGTATTTTTAAGGTGCTTTGCACGTATTCTTTTCCAATTATTTGGATTTTTGGTACGTTTTTTTGCCTTTTTTGGTTCTGGTGGCTCAGAAATCGTTGAGTCGTGAGTTGCAATAGATGCTTCAGGAACAGACACATTGGTTTCATGTTCATCTTCCGAACTAGATGAAGAAGAGGAAGAACTACTCGAACTACTGTCTTCGCTACTGCTACTGTCTCTGTTATTCGATGGCCTAAATTCATCTGAACTGGTTCTAGAAAAGTCACCTTTCTCAGAATCAGATGAAATTAATGAATCCGTAACTTCTTGCATGTTAGAACCTGATTGTTTTGATACTGTTTGATTAACAGAGTTATTCTCTTCAGTACGACAATGATCTTTAGCCAATCTTACTAATTTAGCCCCCCGAGACTCCATTATGTTTCAACCTAAAAAAAATAAAAAATATTGGAATCTAGAAGAACAACGACCTAATTGTAATAAGCGTCATTGTTCGTATAAATGTTTGTTTTTTTTTTTTTGAAAAAATGACATAAGTTACACTTGAGTCAATGTTCCTCTTATAAAAGTAAAAAAAAATGGCCTAATTACCTTAGCGTCGTTGTAGCACTGTGAAGCAACAAACTCGTCCCGCTCCCCGCGAGTAACTGACCAACCAGTCGTTGTTGTTTTCAAGTCTCGCTCAATTTGACGTTGACGCTACTACCATCTAGCGGCATTTATGGTAATTACAAAAGAGTCAATGTTCCTTACAATATTGCAAACTTACTTATAGTGTTTGTTATACTTAAGTCATTTTAACGAAATTTTGCACTTGCGTCGTTGTAATTCTAAGGGTGCGATATAAATAAATATAAATAAATAAATAGCAGGAAAAATAATGTAAGTAACTACAATATTTTATTACCATTTTAAACGAATAAACAACAATATTAAATAAAGGAGTATGTAAGGAGCGTAGTAGCTGGCGTTCTATAGTTTCTGCCTACCCCCATGTGAAGAAGGCGTGAGTTTATGTATGTATGTATGTATGTGTGTATTAATTAAATAAAATTAGTTTTGCAATTTTAGTGATCCTGTACTCAAACATAATGTATGTAGAAGTTTACATGGAAGTTTAACATACTTCTACATATTAAATCAGAAATTATCATGGTTACATGGAGACAACTATTTCTTGACTATTTTTTGGAAAATTCAAATTAAAAAACGTAAGCGTCCCGCGGTAATCTGTTGAGGATTGTGGCGAGAAAGGCTCACCACGTAATCCTCACCAAGACACCTTTATATCTCAGGAATTCCTTAATGACTATTTTCGAGATTTGGCATAGCGTTACAACTATTTCTTGACTATTTTTTTAAATAGATCTCAAGTCGATAGTCCCAGCCGTTTGCTTGCACTGAGGTGAGGATTGTGTGCAGACGTTTACCCCATAATCCTCACTAACTTAACTTCGGAATCATAATGCGACTATTTTTTTAACCTTGGTGACTATCTATGAATATTATTTATGTATGTTCGCCGATTTCTCCGTCAATTGCGGACCGATTTTAAAAATTATTTTTTTGTTTTTTGTGTGACAATGTGACCACCTAGGGAGCACACCCTTGCTCCCTAGGTGGTCACATTGTCACCAAGTCATAATCTGATGAGGGGATCCCATGGAAATCGAGGTAATTCCTTAAATTTTAAAGGCACACCTACAGCGATTTAGGTATTTTTTTATAGTAACTTGTGCATTTGCTCTTGGAAAGCACCGTTTGGTGGAGTGGAATTGATGATGAAAACCACAGATGGCCACCGGAACTACTTAATAAGAAGTATTTAATTAACGACTTGGGATTCGATTAGGTACTTTAATATGGTTGCTAAGCCATTTATGCTCTTCACAATGCATATGATGAGTGACAGTTCTCCTGGTTCTTACCAGGAGAAATCCTCAACGATTAACGTCCCTGCATCAAGAAAAGCAATATTTTGTAAAAGGTGATGAGCAGTTGACATTAGACTATTGTAACTTATATAAATTACAAACTGACCCACTAAAAAGCGAAAAAAAAAAATAATAAAAAACAACCTACTTCCAAAAATACACTACAAAGTGAAAAATAACTTTTATTTCGGAAGTCGGTGGCAAAAAATACTAAAATACAAATCCAAAGACACCGACTTCAATAAAAGTTACCTATTTTTCACTTTGTAGAGTATTTTTGGAAGTCGGTTGTTTTTTTTCAAAAGTGAGGATTGTGTGGTGAAGGACACTAGATTTTAAGTAGAAATAAAAAGAGTAAGGTGTATACGAGTTTCCAGCTTATTATCTCTCATTCCGAGGTTGACCCCTTTTTTTGCTTAAGTGACACACTAATAAGGCCCTTTAAACACGGCACGGTTTCTTTACGGTACGGCGCGCGGCGTATTATAAACCACGCCGCAAATTAAAAAAATAACGTGTCAATCAACAAGCTTCTATAGTGAACCATACCACACTACCGATTGTGCCTACACACAACGTATATATACCGCGCCGTAGAAAAAACGTGTCTGTCTACAATAAACCGTCGTTTTTCTCGTCAAGAAAAACGTGTGTACAAAGGGCTTAAGAGTGACAGACGATTATATTACATTTAATATTACAAGCAACAAGCAATTTCTAGGTGAGCTAGTTCCGTCGTAGACCTCTTCCATCGCTTTTCAACAGGTGAGTTCAAAGTCAAGAGCGGATCCATGAAATAATAAAAGAAATAATGCGACTCACATACAACGCCAATTTGCCCTATGACAATGAAACTTGATATCGAGATAACTCAGTTCAATTTTGTTTCCAGATACTGCGTCAAGACACCGGATTTCAAAAGTTGTTTCCGTAATATGACAGAGACTGTGAAGCCTTGCTTCTCGCCTTCCGAGCAGAAGAACTTCAAGACTTTGTACAACGTTACTGAGCAGTTAGCCGACTTTATCTGCTTTAAGGATGGCGACCGGATCGCATGTAAGTTTATATAATACTAGCGACCGTCTTTGCTTCGAGATATCTGTGCTATACAAGGTGTAACTTAAAAAACGCACAAATAAGGGGTCATTGTTCTCATCATTTTTATGTTCGCATAACTCGTCAAAATGTAGGGAACAGCTGATTTTTTATTCGCGGTTTCAGGTTTTGGTCCCATAGTAAAAGTTGTTTATAATGATGAGTGCAATGACCCCTTAAGACGCTGACAACAACAAAAGCGCGGTCACTATCGGACTGCATAGAAAAGAAAGAGAAGCGTGATGACGCAAGCGCAACGCTTGTAATTTATTGCAAAATATGAAGCAATACTCAAAAATGAGTTGAGTAATCGAACATAAAAATCAACCAAATTCTGCATTCAAATTAGAATTAGATTAACATTCTTGTTATTCAATATAAATAGGTACCCAATGTACGTTGATATTTAATACAGATATTTTGGATTGGAACTCAAACGTAAAAGGTTAGTTTACCGTTAATTTGTATCGAGATTTTTTTTTGTAACAACCAAGTTCTGAGAAATATGTTTAAGATTAACATATATTTTTTCCGCTACCACAAACTTTATAGATTGGCAATCTTTTTTTTAAAGATATGCCTTCTTAGATCATTTGCCTCTTGGCAGCGCCTTAAGAGGTTGTGCGTTATTTAAGTTACACCTTGTATATCTAAGTTAAATATTTATGACACTGAATGCTTCAATAATGTTGAAAACTGCATTAAAATCCATTGAGTTTTGTGTAGTAGGAAATCTAAGCGGTAACACAGACAGACCCAAAATGCGACTTTGTTACAAAGATACGTATGAATAAACAGCCGTCATTACTGTCGAGTCTGTTTTGCTAAAAACGTACGCAAAGACTTTTAGAGCCGTAGTACCTTACTTAAGACTCAAGCATTACGTAATAATAATAATAATAATCATTTATTTGTCAGATTAGTACAATTCAATATTGTTAGTAAGGACATAGACAACTTACAAACCAGTGTTAGTAAATATACCGCTGTCAATTAATACATAAAAAAATGTCAGATACGATAATAATAATGGTAATTCATCATGATCGAATGATCATGATGAATTATTACTATTGAATACAATAAAGGCTCCTGCATACTGAGGCGATATCGCGGCCGCGACAAGCCTATTGCTGCCTGTCGCGCCCGCGATATCGCCTTAGTATGCAGGAGCCGTTACTCTACACTCACTACTTCTAGGCACGGTTTAAAGGCAACACTATCATCCCCGTCCAGTGCTTCCACATAAGGCCATCAGTCCTATCCGAAACGGTCCTCAAGAGACTGTTGGTGCTGCCACGCACCCGCCACATCAGAGATGCGATACGCTTTCGAATAATAGCATAAAATTCATCTATACGTGCCTCAGCGAACATCCCTGATGCATTGCAGTGTCGCGGCAGCCCCAACAGTGCTCTGTATGCGTTAATGTACTGGACTCGAAAAGCTTAAAACTAGTTTCAACCAATTAAATGGCTTTACACAATAAACGAATACATATATGACAAAAAAATGACTTAATACAAGCAGACACCATTCACAGTTAGTCATTGATTCATTCATAGATACTACCCGTGCGCGATAAGTTGGGACCTGAGCGCGGTGACGTCATATTGGCGTGTTTGTACCGCCCGCAAAAAAGCGAACACAACAAGCAGCCGCCCGCGGCTAGGTCTTTGTTTTTTTTAACCTAATTTATTATGTTACTCAGGGAGGACGCTGCTTTTTATCTAATCTTTTTTACACTATTTGAATAAAGTAGGACACTAGGTATTAATTATGTATCACCGAAAGTGTTGACTATGGTTTTGTAATTAATAAAAATACAATGTTTAAGTTTACAATGTTTTAGTAAGAGGTCGTCATCCCAATACTTTTGTCGAAGCCTGTCCACATGGTTGACTTCTTTTTTCCAGTCACTCTCACTGAAATGAAATGAAATTGTTTATTCTGTAAATAGGATAGGAGAATCACTTTTACACGTCATATTAAAAAATAAGCTAGATGGAGTCGACATTTCCTATCTGACTACCCCTGAGAAGAAATGGCGAAACAAACTCAAGGGTCAAAGTCTCTTTTAAAGTCCAGACATAATCTTGGTCAGATCATGTGAGGACCATGTAGATCTATGTCTGAAATGGTCTTTTGAGGAAAGAACCACACAAATTTGAGTGGACCTGTCCAGTCAGTGCAAGCATTTGTCAGTAATCGTGTAGCTCAACTCAAAACTTAAGGAGCTCAACGACTCGACGAACAATACCAAGGAAAGGACAATTGGGTTGGCCGCATAAAGAAGTCAAAATGCCAGACCATCATTAAAACTAAGAGAAAAAAAAAAAAACAACAAGAAATAAATAAAAATGACCCACATAGTGCTCACATTCACAATAATTAAAGTAATATAATACTTTTCAAGGTACATAAATATTCACTTAATTTTGCTTATAATATTCATCAATGTCAATATGTACATAAAGTTGTTTATAATGATGATTTTGCATAATTTTAATATCAAATTTTATGGTTTTAGCACAAAGCTTATCAGAGCGAGCAGCTCAATCCCAAGCTTTTTTGTCTTCTAAATAATCTGAAATTTCATAGTACCTTTTTTTACAAAGTTTGGTTTTAATACAGCTTTTAAATCGTTTAATGGGTAAATTTCGAATAGCAATATGAAGTTTGTTGTAAAAGCGTATACATTGACCCATGAACGAGTTGCCTACTCTGTGGAGGCGAGTGTGAAGTACAGCAAGATTATGTTTATTCCTGGTATTTAAACTGTGGATATCGGACATTTTCTTAAAATTTGATATATTTTTGTGTACATACATAAGATTATCAAATATATAGGTATTGAGAGGCTACAGTCAGAATATCTATTTCTTTGAATTTTTCTCGAAGGGAATCTCTTGGACCTAGGTTGTAAATGGCTCGAACAGCCCTTTTTTGTAAAACAAAGACGGTATTAATGTCCGCACAGGTTCCCCAGAGAAGAATCCCATATGACATAAGACTATGAAAATAACTAAAATAAACAATTCTGGCCGTATCTACATCGGTTATCTGTCGAATTTTTTTAACAGCATAGGCGGCCGAACTTAGCCTTCCTGACAATTTTTCTATGTGTGGGCGCCATTTTAATTTAGCGTCAATTGTTATTCCAAGAAAAACTGTCGACTCAACAGGGTCCAACTCTATTCCATTAAGTTGAACATTGGTAGTTAGCTGCCTGACATTTGGCGTTGAAAATTTAATAAGTTTAGTCTTTTTTTCGTTCAGGAGAAGATTATTTACATTAAACCAATGGACAATTACACTTATGCTGGTAATTGCATCTCTCGTTAATTTTTCTATTTCCCTTTCTGACTGGTTGATATTTTTATCGGCTACTCTTTGCTTACGTGACGTAGGCCAGTACGAGACTAAAAACCCTAGTAAAAAATAGTGATGCGAACGGTACAATACGGGCGCCATCGGGGAAGTGCAGGGGAAGCGGGCGGGGAGTCGCATTCCTAGCAGGTCCCAACTTATCGCGCACGAGTAGTACATAGATAAGTATAATATGATATAATATGTTTATTTGACCTGACCAAATAATTAAGATGTACCACAACCTATAACTGATCTCAACAAAATATGTTTTTTTATATTTACTTAATTAATGTTAATAGTGTATTTAAACTGTTAAAAATTATTGATTGTTAATTTTTTTCCTAATTTTATTTTTATTTTAAAAATTCTTTTAATTTTAATTTTTTGCTGTGGCCGACAGGGTCCGTAATTGTACCTTAGCTATAAGCCTTTATAACACCTTTAAAACATTATGGAATGCAATTAAAGATATGAATTATAAACGAGTTTAAAGTAACGCTTGAGTTTTGATTGAGGTTCTGTAATACGGGTTTTATCAAAACAAATAATTTATTACATGTTTTTTTACATGTTAATTATGTGTTACAGGTATAAAAGGTACATTAGATTATAACTTAATGAGGTGTGCAAATTAATATATTAGGTACTAATCCAGTATTAAATAGACACAATATATTTTAAACTGTATTACATAAAAAATAGAAATGTCAAAAAAATAATAAAAATAATAATCATTCCATTGGTGGTGCCACTTCACATAAAATCAGTCATCTTTCATTTCTATTTCATTTTGCAACTAGGAATTCGTGCAAACCTGATTTAAATTGGTCCATTTTGTGGGTCTGAGATAGTTTTTGGTAACTTATTGTATATTTTGGGTGCCATGCCCAAAATGTTTTTATTAAATATTTCTTTTTTGTGACGTCTTACGCATATTTTATTTTTGTGTCGTGTGCTTCTCGGATGTGTATAAAGATGCATATTAGCTTTGACAAAGATCGCCACTTCATATTGTATATAAAGACACGGGAATGTCAATAACTCAAACTGTTGAAAAAGTGGCTTACAGCTTTCTGTGCGTTGTATGCCACACATTGCCCTTATGCTTTGATTCTGGGCTTTGAACGCCATTTCTCTGTCTGCCGAGTTTCCCCAAAATATAAGACCGTAGCGTCAAGTAGATGCAACATACCCGTGATACGTGATACTTTTCTTAGGTTATAGAGAGCATAAGAATACTGGCTAAGTTTTTTGCATGTATTTTTAACGTGTCCAGCTCATATTTTTATTTATCCAAATTTTAAGCTATAAAGCCTATGAATTTTGTGTGTTCTACTTCACTGATGGTTTCGTGACCGTAATGAATATCCGGTTTTTATAGTTTGTTGTTCAAATGAAAGGTAATTTGTTTTTTCAAGATTTATTTTTAAATTGTTTCCAGTTAGCCAATTTATTATATCATTTAAGTGTTATTTCTTTTTCGAATGTCACAACCTCTTTAATTTTCATAAGGATTGTGCTGTGGGCAGCAAATAAAATCATTGGATTATTATAGTTTTAGGCATGTCATTAATATATATAATGAATAGTACCCAATGGAGCAAGAACACTGCTCTGCGGCACACCAAATATGCATTTTCTATGTGTAGAGACATAAGTCTTTTCAGTTCAGGCAAATTTTATTTATGTATGTAATTTGTTCTCGATTACGAGGGCGGCACTGAAAATTTCGGGAATCAAGGAAGTGACACAACATTACTATTTAAAAATGTATTTATTGCTTTTCAAAGTATTCTCCGCGAAATTTGACACATTTTTCCATACGATGGAACCAATCATTGAAGCAACCATTCCATTCGGAAGTTGGGGTCTCAAAAATGGCCGTTTTGTAGGCGTCCACAGCTCTCAGATGAAAATCTCTGTCCACGCAATTTATTCTTTATTTTAGGGACAGTATAGAAATCATTAGGGCTTAGGTCGGGGCTGTACGGCGGATGGTCTAATAATTCTATGTTTTCTTGTTCGAAAAACTCTTTTGTTCTGTGCGCGGTGTGAGAACTCGCATTGTCGTGATGGAGGATGATGCGGCGGTTGCAGTTCTCTTTACGGAATTCAGAAACGACCTGTGGCAAACAAATGCTAGCATACCATTCTGCATTAACCGTTCTTTGTCCCTCAAGAGGAATAGTCGTAACATGGCCGGTTTTGGAGACAAACGTGGCCACCATTTCTTTTGCAACACTCCGTGAACGAACAATTTTTGTTGGCTTTAACTCATTTTCGAACACCCAAACTCGTGACTGGTTTTTTGTTTCGGGTTCGTACGCGTATATCCAGGATTCGTCACCTGATACGATGTTGTATACAGCATTTGAGGATCCTGCGTGGAATCTTTCGAGAGTTCTGACGCACCAAGTAACGCGAGCCGCTTTTTGCTCTTCACAGAGCAAATGCGGTATCCATCGGGAAAACAACTTTTTTACACCTAATTGTTCAAGCAAGATTATTTGTATTTGACTCATGCCAATGTCTAAAGTTGCCTGAATTTCGCGGTATGTCACATGTCGATCTTCCTCAATCAGCTTACGCACAGCATTAACGTTTTCTTGGGTGACTGCAGTTTTTGGACGACCTTGACGGGGATCATCACTGAGCTTGACACGTCCACGTTGAAATTCAGCAAACCAGCGATAAATTGTGGTTTTGGATGGGGCTTCATCACCAAATGCAGAAATCATCCGGTCAATACACTGTTTTTGTGTTAAACCACTTCGAAAGTCATAATAAATCATCGCTCTTGAATTTTCTCGAGTCAATTCCATTTTCTCAACGACCAAACAAGTTTGACAAAATCTTGTGCTTGTGACAAGACCGAGAATCTTTATTTAAATAAATAAATAAATGGTATTCGATTTTAAAAAACCAAGGAGTTTTCAATTAAAAAGATTTTAATATGACAGGAACAGTGGAAATATTCCATTCCCGATACTTTTAGTGCAGCCCTCGTAGTAAGATAAGATTTAGTAGAGTAGAGAGATGGAGTCCGTCCGGGGAAGCATCTATTACCTCCATAGTTATATCTGCCGCCAAGCAGCGTTGCTGTGTTCCGCTTTGAAGGGTATGTGTGCCAGTGTAGTTAAAGGCACACGAGTAATTTCACCTGTTTTTGGAATGGCAGCGATGCCGTATTGCAAATGTCCCTTGATTGTTTGTCGTCCAATAACAAAAATATGTAAGACAATGTAGTCCATAAAGCAGACACAAGACTTACCTACGGCTACGACCTATTTACCTACCATCAAAATCAAAATATTTTTATTTCACATAAGCCTACATGGGCACTTATGAAACGCTAAGCTAGGTGCACGGTTCCAATTGGTCGTTTTCTATGGAGAAGAGCCGGAAAGAAATTCCACGGTTACTCTTTTAAAAATAATTGGCTTTTACAATGTTTTCAAATTACAGTGTTAATAGGTATGGGAGGACAGTGTAGGCCTGTCAATAACTACCAGGTACTTAACAAAAAAAAAATGGTCTACAAATCTAGTCTATTAAGCCTACAACGTTCTCACATTCACAAAATACACAAGAATCTATGTAAAATATGAATAAAATAATAAAAATAAAAACCTTTTAAACCAAATGACATGTTTGCCATTACAGCCAGTCTTTTTTTTTTGGATGGGTAATCATCAAATAACTTCTCCCGTTCTGGGCGGAGCGGGAGGGTGTGTCAGACTCTTAGCAGGTTCTCTCCTCTTGGGAGGTTTTCCTGTGGCAACACTACAGCTAACAGCTGATTAGAAATTGTTCTTGTAATTTTAATCTTATATATTGTTTCTTTTCTGTGTTTAAGGCCTATTTCCAATTATTCATCAAGTAAATAGAATAATATTGTGTATTTTGTATTAGATTCACTTAGCAAGTGCAAAATAAGTGTAAATATTTCAATGTGAGGGTGACAGTTTACTGGCAAAAGTGAATTTTGCATTGTCATCTTGATAAATCAGGTACAATACTTTATATTTTACTTGCTAATAGTTTGTTTACGTACTATAATTTCACCAGCAATTACATTCTTCACTTCTAATAAGGCTACTTATTGATGCCAATGACCTTTGAACGTAAACATAACCATAGTTTGGTTTGGTGACAAAACTCCTTTGTGCATCTAAATTTAATTTTTCTTTTCAACTAATCATCTCATATATTGCTGCCACAACTACCTGCCTAACTTCTGTCTTCTAATTTCTCGTCGCTTCCTTATTAAAGTTATAATCATGATTATGACTCGCAGCGCCCGTGCTCGCCTCGAAGAGTCCAAACTCAATCAGGCTTTGAGCGAATTAATTAACTGGATAAGGAATTAGATGACAATGAAAGGGTGCTCTTTGATGCCCATGAAAAGAATAGGAAGTTGAAAACTGAAATGGCTTAGATATATACTCAATACACTGATGCCATAGCAGAACGGGATAGACTTCAACTTGTTGTAGACGGGTTCAGCCAGTGTAGCATAGAGTATGAACAAGCTCTTAGTCATAAACATTTTCTACAACAGCAGCTACATGAGGCTCAAAGTCGAATAACAGAACTTCAGACTACAAATCATAACATCGCTGCCTCGCTGAATCAAAGTCTGTTCAATGAGTTGATGCCTATTTTTTTAAATCAAACGACTGCTGGTCAACTTTGAACATGTTAACGATGCACTCTCTAAAGTTGTCCATTGGTTTAATGTAAAAAATCTTCTCCTGAACGAAAAAAAGACTAAACTCATTAAATTTTCAACGCCAAATGTCAGGCAGCTAACTACCAATGTTCAACTTAATGGAATAGAGTTGGACCCTGTTGAGTCGACAGTTTTTCTTTACTTTGTAAAAAAGGGTACTATGAAATTTCTGATTATTTAGAAGACAAAAAAGCTTGGGATTTAGCTGCTCGCTCTGATAAGCCTTGTGATAAAACCATAAAACTGACATTTTAATTATGCAAAATCATCATTATATACAACTATATATATGTACATATTGACATTTATGAATATTATTCATAAATGTCAATATGTACATATATATATATATAAGAATTATATAACACAATTACGTGAATATTTATGTACCTTGAAAAGTATTATATTACTTTAATTATTGGGAATATAAGCACTATGTGGGTCATTTTTATTTATTTCTTGTTGTTTTTTTTTCTCTTAGTCTTAGTGATGGTCTGGCATTTTGAGTACTTTATGCGGCCAACCCAAATGTCCTTTCCTTGGTGTTGTTCGTCGAGTCGTTGAGCTCCTTAAGTTTTGAGTTGAGCTACACGATTACTGACAAATGCTTGCACTGACTGGACAGGTCCACTCAAATTTGTGTTGTTCTTTCCTCAAAAGACCATTTTAGACATGGATCTACATGGTCCTCACATGACCTGACCAAGATTATGTCTGGACTTTAAAAGAGACTTTGACCCTTGAGTTTGTTTCGCCATTTCTTCTCAGGGGTAGTCAGATAGGAAATGTCGACTCCATTTAGCTTATTTTTTTTTTTTTTTTAATATGACGTGTAAAAGTGATTCTCATATCGTCGCTTAAGTTCTAACACCGCGGAAGTCATTTTTTTGACAAAATACGTATTGTATGTCATTCGATAGAGAATCGCAAGGCGCATCGTTTGACGAATTTTAAAATTGGATGTGTCTACATGAATTAAACATATTTTAATTTCTATATTGAATAAACCTAAATATGAACAGTTGTTTGAGGCTAAATAAAACGGATTTTTTGCTCTCCTGAAAAGTTGCGTATTTTGACTTCCGCGGTGTTAGAACTTAAGCGACGATATCCTATTTACAGAATAAACAATTTCATTTCATTTCTTACTGACTAAAACCCACCCGTATTCCTTCCTAATATCTTGTCCACAAAAGCCACTAGTAAATAGTTTGATATCAAAACTGTAGGTATTTATTAAATATACCTACAGTTTTGATATCAAACTATTTCAAATAATGTAAATATTATGTCAAAAAAGTATGTATAAAAAAAATATAAAGATCGTAATTTGGGAGCAGTTAATATACATTTACATAGTTATGCCGTTTATGAGGTGGTACCAGGGAAGCCACATGTGCAGAAGGAATTATTGCCAAACGTCCTTGTCTTCAACGTTGTCTTTAATCTTATAATATGCGTTTTTGATATGGGCACGTTTAATGTGGGTTTTGAACTTTCCATCGCTAAGTTCTGTAAACGACTTTGGCAACTTGATATAAAAGCGGATACTGTTGTTATCAAATGATTTGCTTGTTTTTGTTAATCTAAATGTGGGTATCACAATTTCATGTTTACTACGTATATTTATATTATGGAACTCATTTCTTATTTTCAAAAGACGTGCCTACGTTTTTTCGAACATATGTACAAAATACTTTCTATGATATAAAGAGAAGGCAGAGTTAGTACATTCATTTCTTTGAATTTGTTTCTAAGGGCCTCATGACGACCCATTCTATAAATTGCGCGGATTGCCCTATTATGTAAAATAAAAATTTAATCTATATCAGCTGAACTTAATCTACCTAAAATAGCTCTAATGTGGGCTCCCCATTGCAATTTCGAATCTAGAGTAATTCCTCCTTCCATTCTTGCCATTAAGTTTTAAATTTAGAGCCACTTGGGGTACATTTGGTAATGAGAACTTAGGACATTTTGCATTACAGTTGCAGACAGTTCGCATTAAGTAAGAGATTATTAGCTGTTAATCATTTCGAAATGGTATTTTTTGTTAAGTGTTTTTGTGGTGCAAAAACACATAACAACATATTTTTGATTATATTTTATGGATTTTTGTTAAAACGCTATAATTTTGTCTCTGTATGAACCTATTACCTATGTGAACCTTTGTGAACAGAGAAAAATAAAGATTTATTATTATTTTCGTGAGATGCCTTAGAGTAGACTGTCTGTCTGTAAAATAGTATATTTTTGTTTTTAATTTTTTTTTCTTTATTTGCAGTGTTCATCGCAGAAGGCGGCAAGGAGTGTTTCCAGGACAAATCGGAACTCATTCAGAACTGCTTCAACTCGACTTTCGATTCTGAGACAACGGAAAATCTTAAGAATATCAATATCACCGATTCTGGAATGTTGCAGCTCGAGTTCAAGGTGAGATCATTATAAACTTATCATTACCCGTGTATTCCCCGAAGAGGAAGGCAGAATTACACCCACTTTCACCAGTTATGAGTCTCTCATAATAGGGGACGAGCCGTTTGCTTGGCTGTTACTGGGTTTTCTAATCAGAAACCCAATAAATGGGCATCAAACTCAGGTCCAGCTTCACTTAGGTCCTACAAAACGGGTAATTAAAATTTATCAGAATATTTATTTATTAGATAATTATATTCATTATTATTATTATTGCAAAGCTATTTTCCTTATAAATTACTCGATTTACAGGAAAACATTTACTTAAAATTAAATAAATATTTATTTATTTTAGAAAATTATTCCCAGATTAAGGCACTACAAAGCACATAAAATTATACGTAAGGATTCATTAGATATACATTAAAACATTACACATTAAAACCATTGCATTAAAAATAAAATAAAATTTTAGTGTATAATATTACAGTTTTTAGTAGAGATCGGATATTCGGATGCATATTCACCTAAAGTTGAGATGTTGGCTAATATGGAATGCGCTTTTGTATCGCAAAATCCCGCGGCTCTGGGAATACGAATTTAGGTTTCTGATTATAGAATCGAATGTATTTTAACTTACTTTCAAATGTAAGCTTATATGGAATGCACTTTTATATCGATCGTAAAAATCCCGCCCGCCATTCCCGAATCGACAAATTTTATGTTTTTTTCTGACTACATATCTAATTGGATGCATATATATGTACCTACTTAATATTATGATGTAAAGTAGGTAGAAACATTAATTTTAAATAAACATGCAATCCAATAATCCCGGGTTTTTTTAATAAATATTTTTTTAGAAGTCGCTTCCATACTATGATGAAATGAAATGATTTTATTTTCTGTAGAACCCTGGTCTTCAATATTTTTCATTCATTAAATCTTCACTTTACACACAACCAATGAGGACCAAGCTCCTGCCGCCGGAGTTACGCCCCTAATTTAAACCATTTCACTATTGTGTGCCGTTCATACACACGAAAATATACACGAGTGTGCGTAAATTCATGAACGAAATGTAGGCGAAATGAATCCTTGCCTCGCGTACGTAAGCTCCGTCGAACTGTGAGTCACGTGGCGTCTGCGACAAGTTGCTATAAGAGTTTTAACAGGAGTTTAACTTTTTTTGTAATATTTTGTGTTATTGTATTACATAGTTAAAATAAATGCATTTGGTAGTTGAGTTGGCGTTGTTGGTAGGGTAGGCTAGGCCTAATTGCCTCTATGGACGGCACGCCCCTGCCACATACAATTATATTTTTTCCTAATTTACCAAGTTTTTGTAACACATCATCCATACTCTCAAAGCAATCATAAATCGATGACGGAGGCCGGTACACGTTCAATACAACAAGCCGCTCCAACTCCACACAAGCTATTTCAATAGTCCGCTCAACAGAGAGGCTCACTGAGTCGTCTAGTTTCAAAGCCCGCTAAAACGCTTTTATTTAAAATTTTAGCCAAGTATGACATTTGAAAGTACTCGTAAAGTAGCACGAATTCGTGAATTTGTTTCTTATCAAATCCAGCTATAAGCGGTTGTAAAATACATTATAATAACAGTGTTCGGTGCAAAGTGCTCTAAAACAAAGTATGAGAGTTTCAAATTCCTCCATAACAAAACCAACCAATGGCAGCCCAATATTTGGTCACGTGACACAGTAAATTAGTATGGGCGATTCCGTTACCTGCGGGTGTTGTTGCTGTGGTTTTTTTATTGTTTTTGTGCGGAAAAAATGGAGGAATTACAACAGTTTATAAAAAAATCGGAGCCCGGTAAAGCACGCAAGAGATTAGTCGATAAGTCGAAGTGAAAACGTGAACTATTGCGTGAAAAAAGTTTGGTTTGTTTCTTCTACTAAACAGTCAACTACCATTTTCAAAAGTTGTTATGCAAAACAGGACCAAGAAAGTATTCAACATGCTTTGGGTTAAAAATTCAAATTTAAATTTTTTCGTGCTAAACTCAGTAACATATATAAATTTACTTAAAATAAAACATTGTTCTTTACATTATTCCTTAGCAGTGTGCCGATTTTATACGAATGTGTTGTATGTGATTATACCTATTCGTATAAAATCGATGGTAGGGTAGGTACGTCAAGTGGTACAAAGTTCTGGGTCAGCTCAATAAATTTAAAAACAATCAAATGTTTTATAAAAATTGTTTTATAAAACCAAGAAAAATAACAGCATCACTATGTTGACTCCAGTTGTTATTCCAGCAAATCAGGTAATTCCACAGAAAGCAAAGATCACAGATGTTTCAAATCTATTAAAAAAACATTATGGAGAGCAATGGAGAGACATTGAAACTTTAGCGTTTTATAAAACAGTGGAAAACAGAAGGTCTTCTGAGCAAGGAGATATTGACGAGGATACAGCAGAGATACTAAGCGACCTTTGTGAATACAACTAATTATTTTCAAATTATATTATTAATTAAAATTGCTCTTCTGCATTTTTATTTACTTACTGACCAGTTGTTGTTGCATAACGTTGACCATCACCATAGAATGATGTTAGTTTCAAATCCCGCTATTTCACAGATCTTAGTTGCAAATGCCCCCATAACACTTAATTAGTTTCAAAATCCGCCATATTTAAAATTAAAACCTGTTTTTAGCTAGTTTTTTGGTAGTAATTACAGTTTTTTTTTATTTTTTTAAAAGGTATCTTTTGTTGCCATAGAAGTAATTAAACATCGTCTAATAAAGTAAAGTTGTTTTTATTTCTAACGTTTTTTTTTTCTTTTCTGATTTTTTTTATACAATCGTTTTAGAGGGATTTGCAGTTCTTTGAATTTAAGTTGTTTAGTTAACAGTATCAATGAGCCACCATGTATTGCATTTTCTCTGCTGAAAGAACTACCGACCTGGTGATTACTGAAATTAAACATGAACTGATGGCTTTTTAACCAATGTTCTGTAATACACAAAATATCAATGTTGTTACAGTTCATGAATAATTAAATTTCAAGGTCTTTTCTCAACATACCTTGAATATTTTGGTGCACCAGGTTTACTGTGTTAGAAGTTATTCTGACATTTCGATGATTTATTCTAATATTTAAATTTAAATTATCACCATTAATTATGCAAGAGGCTTTCTCTGTTGTCTCAATTTCTAATTTAAATTAATGTCAGCTTGTGTAGCCAAGTTATTGGCTGAATCAATGAAAATGTCAGATAATTGCTCAATAAAAGCAACAGTTTTACTAGCCAATTTCTTGGCTGATATATCAATAAACAAAAGGTATAGCGATAAGGCTATTTGTCTTTTTAAACATATTGGTAAATACAATTTGTATTTTGTCATATATAAATACATATTTACTAACATACTTGTTGGTGTCAATGACATGACAATTGTTATTGTTGAATGTCATATTATTTAACATTATGTTTAATTTGTGCCTAAAATTATTTTCCTTTTTTGGCAAACTGTTACTATAGGGAAATGTAAACATAACAATCTGTCTGTCTAGCTCACAAAGTTTGTTATAGTAATGAAGTAGACTGGTCTGATTCACATTAAATGTAAATAGAAGAGGAAATTTTCCTATGTCACTGATCAATAATATCAAAGTTGTATCCTGGTGGAAATTTAAACTAATAATCTTTGTCACTATCTCAACATAACTTAAGCCAGGCATACAATAATTGGTAACTGACTTTCCCTTGCAAATATTTGATAATAACCGGCCCATGTCTTTGATTTATTTGGGTTTGTACGTAGTTATGAGTTTTTACACTAACTTTAGTTTTATTTGGGCAACCATCAGAGGTATAACCTTGTTGCAATGAAGTATCACATGCCGGCGTCAAACAAGCCGGTGAGGGCTGACTATTGGACAAGCCGTTGTTGGTCAATGATTGTGATCGCTCACAGGCACATGAACTAGCACTCACTATTAACTCATTCATCGCCAGCATGTATTCCCTCATTTGCTTTTCAGGGATATTGTATTAGTTTGTCATTGATATTAATTTATGATTAAGATTTTCAATTACAAAATTTAAGTTTTGTGTGTCATTTTCATATTTTAAAGTGGTGTTTTTACATTTTTCTGAATAATAATCTAATTTGTCTAGTAATGGTAAAAATTTTTGTCTGTGAACCAATTTTAGGGTTTTTCTAATAAATTTGTTTATCCTTACATATTTTTTCAATTTATTTCTGCTACATTTGACCAGCCTTGTTGAGTTAGTAGGCTTAATGTTGTCTTCACATGTCAGATCTATAGTGACTGTGGGTTGATTGTCAATTGCAGCAGAAACCATACTTGGAGTAATGACCACCAGCTCATCGAACAGACTTTGGTTCAACGAGGCAGTGATGTTATGTTGAGTGCATTCTAATAGTGAAACTTTATTGTTTACCTCATGAAGCTGTTTTTCTAATGACTGTATGCGGTTAAGAGCAAGCTCATACTCAGAACTGCACTGGTCGAACCTGTCTACAATGAGCTGGAGCCTGCCCTGGGCATCCATGGCTTCAGTGTATTGAATATGTAACTGAGCCATTTCTGATTTCATGTTTTGGTTCCTTTCTAACAAGTCCATTACTTCCCTTTCATTGTCATCAGCTTCCCCTTTCAATCGGTCACACAACTCCGAAGTCTTGAGTTCGCTCAAAGCCTGGCTGAGTTTTACCTCTTCCTGGCGAGCATAGGCTTTACGGGTCATAATCATGATTAGAAGAGGAGATGAAACAGATCGTAAAAGAAAAATTATAGCTAGATATAGTATGAACGATTAACAGCGATAAAGTTGAAAAATAGTTAAATAAAGAAGAAGTTGTGTCACTTTTGATTAAGGTTGTCTACTTTTTTTTTATTGAATTTAATTAAGACTTGTACTTGTTCAAATATTTAAACCAGTATCAAATGGGATTATTTTAAGAAAACGTTCTTTGATAAGTAGTTTTGTACCTGTTTACGAGATGACAATGCAAGTTTCACATAAACGCCGGTAGCTGTCACCGAACCACAATAGTTATTACACTTTAATACCACGTATAACGTTGTTTTAAGTACTACACTTTAGTTACACGTTCTATTTAGTGATGATTTGAAATTAAGGCTTAGTTATACTAATAATCTAATTAATCAGAATAAAAATGACGGGACCAAATTTAAATCAGCTGTTCGCTTCAGTGTTGCGCAAGAAAAAAAAAACAACATACACACCGGACTAGTTATGCATTCCCGTTGTTCGTGGCCTCTGTTAAAAAAAAAGATTTTTAAGAAGCCGCTTCCATACTTTCATAGCCAAAAATTAACTTTAGGTAAATATGCGTCCGAATATCCGATCTCTGGTTATTAGGTTAAAATTCATACGATTACATTTAAATATAATGATAAAATCTTAATCAATTAATAAATGGTGACGAACTGGCATGCAGATGCATCCACCTCTTCAACACCCCTGAGTCCCACTGCTCGGACAATACGCTCAAGATAATGCTAGTGATGCGTCGGAAGCGACTGTAGCGAGGCGCTCCGCTTCTTGCATTGATTGTTCTCGTTGAAAATTTCACTTCCAAATATACATGTTCTTTCTCGACATTTGTTGCCTATCAATAAATCAAAACGATTCTTTATATTTACAGGAGAAACAGTGCACCCAAATGACGACATTACAGAAGTGTGTCGTCAACGTGCTTGAGAAGTGCCCCAAGCCAACCTCGGCCAACATCGTGGACTCACTGTTCAACTTCATCAGGAAGGCGACGCCTTGCAAGCAGTTCGTTAAAGTAAGTTATCAAGTTCATACTTGGTCATGAAGAAAAATGTTGTACATAAAATAACGCCAATGTGCCTTCAGAACCCCTGTATCTAGACCAAGCGTAGGCGTTTGTCGAACGTAAACGCAGCGTAGACGCTGCACAAACGCGACGTTAAAGCGGAGTTTACTTGATGTAACTCGTGTCGTGAAACAGTAGCTTGACTGTTCTGTTTCGGACTAACTAACACCCGGTTTTTCAAAAGCTGATAAATTCACCTCACTGTCATATTTCATGTTAACTGCTCAATAGTTGGCTGAAATAATTGTTATTATGTCTCTTGTGGAGAGCGTGTTACTTTAATTTATCAGTTTTTTAATAACCGGGAGTCAAAGCGAAGTAGTTTCTGTGTATCACGATAATTCGGTAAAATATACGCGTCGCTAGCGCAGCGTACACATATGTATAAGTAGCGTCTAAGCGGCGTCCACGCAACGACAACGCCTATGCTGGAACTACGGAAGACTTCAGTGGATATGTTTTTTATTTTATTTATTATTGCGAAAATTGTAGTTACAATGTCTAGTAACAAATTATATGTATTTATTAATTTAACTCAGAGATTCCCAAACAGTTTTGGGCAAGCAACTCCTTTTCCAAAATGAACCTCAGACCCTCATAGCCAATTTTTTTCATATTGTTCGTTTCTTCGTGACTTCGTACTAAAATATTAGTAATTCTAATTACTAGTTGGTACACGTAACACAACGTATACAGTTTCAAATAAGAACTTGTGCTAATTTAGGGTCGATTTTTAGATCAGTTTTCGTTTATGTTAACCCCCGGAAAAACGATTTATCGATTTATGTATCGACCACTTTGGGAATCCCTGATTTAACTCATAAGAAGTTACTCGACTGTCTTTGCCTTAACATGTTTTTGAACAAATTATATCTATTTATTATTTAAATAACACCTATTTCAGTTTGCACTTAGTACTACCACCGTTTTGCTCACAGCAATATTATCAAATCTAACTTATCTATTGCACTAATATAATATTATCACGCATGTTTTAATAGGCGACTGACAAACCCAAGGGCAGAGGTCGGAACACTGTAAGTTGTATATCACCAGCACAAATATCATTATATCATTATGTGAACGTCTACCCAACTGCACTGTTATTAGCACTCAATCTGCCTGTCACATGCGAACTACGCAATACACTGACGTCACGCAAAAGCCTGCATCTCGCAAGCAGAGTTTACCGCGCAACTAGGATAAATACAACGTCTCCCGACATCGACCGTCGGGCAGTTGCCCACCAGACACGACTCCCGTCTGGTCGGAGGATCCTCCCTTTTCTATGTAGGATGAGTGAACCTTACACCCTGTTCCTCATTCCTCTACATCCCTAGCCTTTTCCCAACTATATTGGGTTCAGCTTCAAATCTAACCGGGTGCAGCAGTATTTTACATGGAACGGCTGCCTATGTTATCTCTACAACCCAGTTACTGGGCAACACGATACCCCTGGGTAAGACTGGTTGTCAGACTTTTGGATTTCTGACTACCCGTAACGACTGTCAAAGATCTACGAATGACAGCCGTGACCGGGACCAACGGCTTAGTAATATGTAATGGATGGTCACCCATTCACGAACCGACCGCGGCAAGCGCAGCTTACCTTCGATCGACCCGTGCGGCTGTTATTATTTAACTACCAGCCTCATTTACATACCAGTCTCGTTATTAGCACTACGTACAATTTAGAAATGGCAAGCCTGAAAATTGCATTATTGGCGAAGAAATCTATTTCGTAGGATCAGTTCGAATCGGAATGTTAAAATCTTATTTTGATCGACCGCGACGTTGCTATTGCATTTTCACGTTTCTTTGACGTCACGACGAAAGTACAAAATTTCAAGCCGAGAGGATTCCTGTTTTATGTTTTCGATTCTACACATTTTTACCAAGCAGATCAAAACCTGTGTATGTTATTTCTCTCTTCTGTGTATATGTTTTTGTTTTGCTTTGCAATATCATTCTCGCTCCTTCATTTACTATCAAAAACATGAAACTACTCACCTGTGTTGTCTTTTTTTATGTTCACCATATTTCAGAATACCTGTGACTATAAGTCATTAAAAATGGGATCCATTAAACATTTTTCTGTTAAGAGTTTCAAAATAAAATCCTGTGTATTAACATTTTCATATCGCTTTTCAGCAAGAAGAAAAGAACACGCCCGACGCAGCCAGCGGCCTCGCTGTGACGTCAGCAACGCTTATTACGGCCTTAGCTGTGGCAATACTCGCTTAAACGATGCTTATTAGATCAAAATAAGCACTCGTACAGTTATAAATTTAATTACTACAATAGCGTTGTAGTGCGTACATACCTAACTAGGTACAAAAAAACAGGTCATAGGGTAAGACTTGGTATTACGCCCTACTTTTTTTTAAATCGTAATTTAAAAAAAATCTTACAAGATATAATCAAACTTTTTATTTTGGAACAATATTTAGTCTTTTGACAATAATGGCACAAGTGGTAATCTTAATAGGAACTAAGGATAAAATAATATTAATATTTTTTTTAAATCTAAGGTGGGGCGTTTTGTAATGTGGCTGGTGGCTAATACGACTCATTCTTATTATAAAATGCCCCAGTGTATTAATCATATATTTTTTTATATTTTTAAATATATTAACAATCATTTTGGCACAAACTAACTCTTAAATCGAAATTAAAATAATATGACGCACTTAGTCAGTCTCTTTATCAAATCAGACTTTTTACATAAACATTTGAATAAAACTTAATTTGTACTTATATCAACTTAATAGATTATTAAAAGAAAAACAAAATAATAGGTAAACTACCATCGGTAATCAACACAATAACATAACATAACATTCGGCTTCAGTTTGAGATTCAATCAGTCTTATAAGTTTTCATTTGGCAATCATCTTAAAATTAAACAATAAAAACTTACACTCTATTTTTTTTAACAGCTTCCTTTTTGGCTTTGCGTCCACAACGATTACACATTGGGTTATACATAGTGCAAAACTCATGCAACCATGTTAAACAAGACGGGCATTGAATCCAATCTTCAGTGGATTGTGTGTCATAATAATTTTCCGTGCATTCAACGCATCTGTTAACGTCATCATGTTCGTCTGAGATTTCTTCTTCAGAAGTATCTACCCTAACCTCGTTTTCATCATTGCTTTCAGAAGACGATGACCAGCTTACTTTTTTCTTATTTCTGACAGGACCTTTCTTTGCCTTCTTTCTATTTTGTTTTTGTCCATTTTGTTTCTTTTTTACACCATATTTTTCTTTCACTGCTTTAATTCTTTTTGTGATCTTAGCCTGCTTTAATTTTTCAGCTGCTGGTTTCTTCTTATCAGCAATTACTTTCCGTTTCTGTATATTTTCATCAGAAGTTAAAATAACAGCTGTTTGTTTTCTCTTAGACAATACTACAGGAAGTTTAGGCACTGGATGGATTTCATTCAAAACTTTGGATGGTGTTGCTTCAGACTCAGTAGATCCTATTTGTTTTTCAGGGGTTTGTTCAATCAAGTCAATAAGATTAGACTTCGCAATAGTCAGACACGCCTCACTCTCGATACGACATTGTATCGGATACTTTTGTGGTGTTTTTGGCAATATGATATTCATTTGGTCAAACTCTTCTGCCACAGGTGCATCTTGCACAGGCAATGAATGTTCAGTTACTACTTCCATCAAACTATCTTCGTAATTTGGATTAATTAGATGTAGTCCTGAAGGACCTGGCTCAGATTGGAACTCATTCACAACGACAGGTGGTGATCCTAATGTCCTGGGCTCTAAATCATTTATGACCTGCTGCGGTGATGAATGAATTGTATCAAAGGCAATTAGCTCACTACCGTCATATTCATGAAGTAATGACAGAGACTCTCTTGACGTCCCATCCTCATCTTCAATAACTAAATTTTGGTCTCGCAGCGAATCAGATAGTGAAAAATAGTGATCAGGAATGGCACTCGGATCAAAAGGATAAATTCCACATGATTTTAAAGCTGACACACCATTGGAAACAGTAGCAGCTTTGCCCCAAGCTCGTCCGATTAACTTAGACACGTCATAGCGTGTCAACTTCTTCTCCTTGTTCCTAACCATCCAAGTCTTAGCTTCCTGGGCAAAGTACACCTTCAATGGCCTAAAAAAGGCTCTATCAAGAGGCTGCAGAGCATGCGTAGTGTGACTTGGTAGACACAAAAGAATAACACCATTTTCTTTAGCCACTTCCAGTAGGCGAATATTGTTACTGTGCGAGCTGTGACCATCTAATATTAACAATGTTTTTCGAGGACTCTTGTGACGCAGAAACACTTCTTCAAACCATTGCATGAAGAGATCTGTATTTATGTAAGAAGATTTTTTGTTCATGAAAACCTGTGATCCTGGAGGAAGACCTTCGGAAAATTGTGGTTTGCTGTAAGTACCCTTATAGATTAAAACAGGGGGAAGAAAGTTACCTTGAGCATTACAACAAGCAATCACCGTTACGTTTTCACCCTTTTCAGAGCTAGTGAGCGTGTAGACGTCTTTGGCTCCCTTTGTGGCAATTACTTTTCCTGGCTTGTTGTTCACCTGTATGCCGGACTCGTCCATGTTGAAAATATCTTCGGGGTGATTTGCAAAATCATTTTCTTCGTAGATTTTAGCTAGTAAATCAAAAAAATCCTGTACATCTTTTCTATTAACTCCATAAGCTCGAGCAAGTGACAAGCCTTCTGATTTTCTTTGACTTAATTCTGAGTTACGAGCCATGAACCCCGAAAACCATACATTTCCAGCTGATTCAGAACTTGCTGAAAATGGGTTTTTAATTGTAAGTTTCTTAGCTAATTGAAATGCCATTTCTTTTACATCTTTTCTGTCAGGGGCAAATCCAACTTTTTCCAATTTCTTTATATGGGCAACCAGTTTTTTTTCATGCTCTACCGAAAATACTGGTTTTCGTCCTAGAGGGCTCTTTGATTTTCCTGATAAAATGTGTCTTCTTAAAGTCCGAGACGGTATGCCAAAGTTTCTGGATGCCTCATTAACACCCATTACTTTGCTTAGGACACTATGCATGGCTTTGTCTAAGTCGTCCGCACTCCATGATGCTCGTAGTGTCCTTCTTTCATACTTCCGAGACATTATCTGTAATAATATCACGCAACAAGGTACTTTAACAGAGTTCAAATATTAGGGCGTTTTAAACAACTAGCTTAGGGGCTTATTGTCAAATTCGATTTTTAATATGCCCCACTGAGATCAAAACACAAGATTCAAGGTTATAACGTTCGAAAAAATAAAAAGAGAAAGGTAATTTTATCTATTTTACGATAGTGTGGGTCATTTTAACACAAAATATAAAAGTATCAATATATATGAATTTCTTGGAGACTCACCACAAATTGTTTCACGCCAATAAAACCAGATTTTGCAATATTTTTTAAACGGACATCGCAAACTACGTGCACACGTCGGCCATGTTGTGCGGCTACTAGTGGCTCCCCGCGCGTCTAGTTACGAGCGGCGTGGCTTTGTTAGTGTGAGTGTTTGAGTGGTGGGGCGTTTTGTCACTTAGGGCGTATTACCAAGTTCTACCCTATGCGATATCAAACGCTGGTGCTGCCATCTATAATGAAAAAGAAACAAATATGTTGCAAGGATAAAAAATCAGTATGACAGTTACAATTATAAATATTTTAGAAGCATTTTTAGACACATTTTGGGGACGAGGTCGCATATTTATTTTTAATTTTTTTATAATAATATGTTGTTTTTGGGAAGGCGTGGGATAGAACAAAGTACGTAATTATAAGGTTTATACGAATGTTGTGAAACAACACTACTGTGCGTTCACTTTAACTTGACGCGTGACGCGATTGTTAGCACCGAAGTTAAAGTGAACGCACTTTATTATGAAGGTAATAGTCGAAGGATCGGAGTAGTAAGTATGGAATGATGCCATATCAAATAAGAAGTAAGTACCGAAATTCGACCGCGCGAGAGATGAAATGAACGTCTGTCATTAGAGAATTACTGGCATCGCAGCATAAAGCTCGATTCTTATTGGCGACTGCACATTTGGTCGCGGCGTTTGTTTCTACATTGTTTCTCTTTTCTTACTACTTCAGAACCAGAGTTAAGAGTTTTAAAGATTTTGTAAATGGGCTCGAGTTTTGACACCAACACTTAATAATATTTTAATAAATCATATTTACATTATTTAGCACTTAATTTTTCAGGTGATTTGCGTTCCTTTAAGTATATTCCAAATTAGCATAATATTGCTAATGCTTAAAGACTGTCATTACAACATTTTTATATATATTTTTCAATTGTATTCATCCAAAATATTACAAAAAAGTGAGACATCGCAAAGTTACATATCGGTACATATTTTCATATTATATTTGCCAAATAAATGTGGCCAACGACCGCTTAGCTTGGTAGCATAAGTCAAAAATAATTATAAAAGATTGTCCTTTACGACAGATAGATAAACATTAAAAAATACTAATATCTAACTAGGACGACTAGTTGTAGTCAGAAATGAATATTAAAATGCTCTTGATGCTTTTAAATTATTTAACAACAGCCGTCCGAAAGATGTTATAGAACATAACAGAATGTCCTAAAAGCGAAAGAAACCGGCAACACTGTAATATGAACTTTAGTATGTAAGTTATAAAGTCCATAATAGAAAGTAAAAATGACAAGTCCCGCTTAGTTATAACTATAATTGATTCCTGCTTCTGTCCATTATATTGTTTTTAGAAGTAAACGAAGTTTGGTGTTAGGGTTGGTGTTTTAGTAATTAGCTTTGGATGTAAATCATCATAATACAAAAATAAGGATATGATACGCCCCGAAAGGGTAGAAACGCGAGCAACGAGCGTACGTTCGAAAGTTACAGTATTTTTATCTTACGAAGCGACGCGCGCTTTGCTTGTGGTTACCAAGTGTACAAACACGCTGTGAATGTGTATAAGCGCAGGAACTCTCGGTAACGTACGAGAAAATAGCGAACGTGTGCGTGTGTGTTATGTGCTGGCGCTACTCATCTTCACGCACACATGCTCAGCGTGTTTGTACACTTGGTGACCACAAGTAAAGCGCACGTCGCTTTGCGAGATAAAAATACTATATTTATGTGAAGTAATATTTCCTTTTCTATGTTTTCAATATTGCTGAACAATTTTTTAGTCAATATGTATGATGGGACTGTAAAGTATGTTAGTTTAGTTATTAAAAGAAACAATCAAACTGAAGGTAGATATGATATGTAAGCATGTATTTTTTTCACTGAAAAACGTGGCTGATGCATTTAAATATGTATGTGAAATCAGTATGTGTACTATGTAGTAAATCAATTGTATCTATATTCTATTAAATAAATATTTTTATTTTTTATATTAAATATCCTTATTATTTTGTATATTATTTGCTATGCCGCTTCGCAGACCGAAGGCATATTTGTGTAAAATACAACAATATGGGTTTACACTTCCATTTCAATAATTATGTGTTATTATATCACGCACAACCAATTGATCTGTGATGCGCCTTAATTGGATTTTAGTTTAAAATATACAAGCAGGTTATGTCAATCAACTTCACAATTCCCGTTTAGACTACTTTTCCAGTTGAACGAAGAAGACAGTAGTAGTACTGCGAAGTGTCCACTAAATTAATGACGTCATATTAGTGGCATTCTATTGGTTAATAATTTCCTAGTACTGCAGTTTCCCGCTCAAATAGCGCCAGCCGTATGAAGCCTGATTTATACGGTGCAATTAAATGGCCTGGCCTGGTGGCATAGAGTTTGACCACGCGAACTCTGCATTGGAATAAATGGGCAACCCAAAAAAGTTTTATATACCATTTTTTTTTTTACTTTTACATCTTTCACTTTCATGGTATAGTGCGTTCACTAAACTTGACGCGTGAAGAAGATCGTGTCAAATTACAACATAATTGAGCAGAAGAACAAACTTTGTGGTTATACGGTAATCACTCACTGTGAAACTACTATAGACAGTAAATTCATAACACGTACTTTTATTTGTAAATTCCA
The DNA here is from genome assembly GCA_905333075.3 of Atethmia centrago. Classification (NCBI taxonomy): domain Eukaryota; kingdom Metazoa; phylum Arthropoda; class Insecta; order Lepidoptera; family Noctuidae; genus Atethmia; species Atethmia centrago. Next base: position 9,553,364 of record HG995374.1, read on the forward strand.
GGTCGAATTAAAAGCTAAAAATAGATTCAGATTCTGATGAATGAATGAGTGTTCGGTATGGTTTCATTTATAAATATAAATCTAAAAAAACTGGTTGTCTGTAAAGTCTGTTTACGGATGATGATGACGGTGATAACGAGAGAGAGATCCGTCACAAGCCGAACGCTTAGACCGATCGTGCCTCTATCGCTAGTTCCGCGCTCTCGCTTGCACGCTCGGCTCAGGCGTAACGTGACACTTTCTCGTACGTGCAGCCGGCGTTCATCGATTTATAAGACGTTATCACGTCAAAAATGATCTATAATTATTTTTTATACTGTCCTTGAGTAGTTTCAGAGATCTCAGGCATCCGCAGTGACTTCTATGTTCAGGCTAAAGGTACTCGTAGGCATTAATAATGAGTTGGTAAACTTTAGACTCAGTAGATTTTATAAAAAGTTATGAGGATCATTAATTCCATTCTGTATCGTAGATATTTACGAGACAGGATGAAATTCATGATCCTCGGTAGTCGGTAGGTAGAGCATATGTTCTATCTCCATATAATGACACAACTGTATCAAATCCACACTGCATCGCGGTAAAGTGACTATTCTTTACCTGGAAAGAATCAGAATATTCTTAAACAAAATAACTTATTAAAAAAACAAAACAAAAAACAACTAGTATCAAATTCTTTTGTCGTAGTATAGACGGTGTTTCCATCTATAGTTTTCAAATTCATCATTTTTTTTACTTCTGCAGAGTTAGGGCGGCCAGACTACCAGGAGTTGAAGCAACAATAAAAGTTGCACCGTCTAAACAGTGTTTAAGCACGCAGTGTTATATTGTATGCCACCTGGCATGAAACTTGCATCTTGCAAATGGGGTTTTCGTCTATTGATCTGACAAAATACTTTGATAGTTTTTTTATTTCGTTTTAACAAATAGTAGTGGATAAATTTATGAATTGTAATAAAGTCACAACAAATGTGTCAATAATTTATAACAGCTCTAGAAGACGATATTTTTGCCATTTTGTAACTATTTTACATCCTTTGAGTGCTATTATTCCATGTATGTTTTATATTTGAATTTATTAAAACTGTAGAAAGAAAATAGCGCGTTTTTCTTCACTATACAGATTCGATGCAGAAATAAACTATTGCTTTGACTGTTTTAATAGAAGCCATATTATTGTCTATGTCAAAGGTACGTAGGTTCAATGTCCGGTAGGTAACTATGGATTTGTATATGTTGCTACATGGTTTCTAACCATTTTACAATATTTGCAAATAAATGATGAAAGAATAAAATAAATTCTTTTGATTGTATTTAACCCTAATGCCTATTACGAACTCGATTATTTTATTCCTACTCAACAGCAATATGCTTGAATTCCTCGATAGGTGAATACAGGTATTACTATACACTTAACCTTTTAAGCGCTTGGCTAAATATCAATTGCCGTGCCCCTAGCGCGCGGCTACAAAACGTTAATAATAGTTTTAGTTGTACCATGCAGTTAATAGGACGAAATAGAAAGAAAAAATCATGCATGTTCTCTGTTGCAGAAATACGACACGAGCGGTAGGGACACGGCAATATTTGTCGCATATATGCGACACAAGCGGTCAAAAGGACGGTTATCGCAACCCAGTGCTGGGCACGCCACGATTGCGGCGATAAGTCCCCTGTTTGAGGAGTGGCTAGAGAGGCGCCACGGCGTCCTCACCTTCCGCCTGACGCAGATCCTCACCGGACACGGCAGTTTCGGGAGGTTCCTGTGTCGTATAAGGCGGGAGGAAACGTCCGGGTGTCACCACTGTGTGGATCGCCCGGAGGACACGGTGGAGGTCTGCCCGGCTTGGGCAGAGCACCGCCGTGTCCTCGTGGAGGCGATCGGCGGCAGAGATCTCTCGCGTCCGGCCCTGGTTCAGGCCATGGTACGGAGCGAGAGGGAATGGGCAGCCGTCCCCTCCTTCTGCGAAGCAGTAATGCTCGCAAAGGAGGAGGCGGGACGGTTGAGGGAAAGGCAAGTTTCGCGCTCTCTCGCCACTAGCCGCTGCAGGAGACGCCCTGGGCGTCGGGAATCCCGGGCGGATTTCCGCAAGGACCAGGCCCAGACCAATTTTTGCAAGGACCAGGCCCGGGTCGACGGCGCGTCGTATTCCACGCGCGCCTCAAAGAGATGTCAGCACAAATGTAGGGGTCCACTAGGGCCGATGTCTGCCAGGGTCGCGGGAAGGTACTTATAGGTCACCGAGTCCCCTGGCAACTCAGGCAACAGGAAGGAATACGGGTGAGTTTTAGTCAGTAAGAGTCTGACACACCCTCCCGCTCCGCCCAGAGCGGAAGAAGTTATTTGATGATTTCCCACCCTCAAAAAAAAAAAAAAAAAAGCGGTCAAAAGGAGAAAGAAAGAAAAATATTTTATTTGATACATTCACAAGAAATATAAGCATTTCAAACTAACAGAATTTACATATTTGTTCGAACATAATACAAAAAAAAAACAAGACTTGTGGGGCGGCAAAAATGCTTCTATCTCAGCATAATGTTCCGATATTAAAAACAATAAAAATACCGCAGCGCTGGTTTTCTGATAGTGCTCGCTGTGATACCCGGACACACCTACGGACATAAAACATTCGGCTCGTGCCGATGAGCAAACTCCGTTCCGCAATCTACCCTCGCTGGATCAAGGTCAGATCGGCTCGGCACAATTCAAAAGAAGCCCAGCAGATTTTACCGAACGTGTCCATCTGCCTAGCCTTTTCCCAACTATGAGTACGTTGGGTTTTTTTTTTTTTTTGGATGGGAAATCATCAAATAACTTCTCCCGCTCTGGGAGGGTGTGTCAGACTCTTACTGTCTAAAACCCACCTGTATTCCTTTCTGTTGCCGGGGGCCTCGGTGACCCATTAGTACCTTCCCGCGAATGATTACGTTGAGTTTTTTTTTTTTGAGGGTTGGAAATCATCTCAAAATCAAAAGTCATTTATTCAAACTAGGCTGAGGATCAGCACTTTTCGAACGTCAAAATTACATAAGACAGTCCCCCAAAACGCCCAACCTTCGCCACTTCCTAGTGCTTTAGCTGGGAAGAAGAAGTGGCCAACAAACTCCCCAGCAGCACAGCTGTCTGTTCAGTTAGAGATAAAAACGTAAACAGAACTTAAAACCTAAATAAAAGCCTTCAAGTATAAAGGGCGTGCCCGCTTACATATATCTACAGCCGTAACAGTCACAAAAATGATGAACTAGGACCATCAAATTAAAATAAATAAACAGTTAATTACTAATAACAAAACAAAACAATGGTCAGCAAGACGACCAGTCACCACAAGCAGCACCCGTTCACAAGCATAACGCAAAAATCAGCCATTACCCCCCCTCGCCATATTTGAGGGAAGGAGGCAACCCGACCCCTGACGCTACCGCAAGCAGTGACACCTAAGGGAGCATGACGAACTTGCTGCCGGTTGTAAGAATAATATAATCAGTTATCGAGGTCACTAGCTAACCACATATTGCAATACAACTCAACAAAAACATTGTAATGAGAAGATTATGTCAATAATAAACGAAAATAAAAATTAAAATAAATTGACTTATACAGTCAAATAAAATAAACAATTATATGAACTCATATAACCTGTCACTAGGTAAGCTAATTCTGGAGAAAGAACATAAACATTGTCTTGAGTTAATCACAGCGACCAACAATTCTTATCGTTTATGTAATCGTTGATAGAATAGTATGCCCTTGAACAAAGTTTGGATTTTACTTTAGTTTTAAACGCATTAAAAGGCAAATCTAGCAATGAAGAGGGTAGCTTGTTATAAAAAGTAATACCAAGCCCAACAAACGAGTTATGAACCTTGTGAAGCCGGTGAAATAGAGCACGTAATTTGTCCTTATTTCTGGTGTTAATATTGTGAATATCACTGTTTTTAATGTATAAGTGTATATTTTGCCTAATATATAAGATGTTGGCGAAGATGAATTGTGATGCCACCGTGAGAATACCAATATCTTTAAAAAAATCCCTCAGAGACACTGGCACCTAGCTGGTAAATTGCTCGAACAGCTCGTTTTTGAAGAACAAATATATTTTGAATGTCAGCGGCTTTGCCCCACAGCAGAATACCGTAGGACATAACGCTATGAAAATAACTAAAATATACTAACCGAGCTGTATCAACGTCAGTGTATTGTCTTACTTTCCTGACGGCACACATACGGCAAAATTACCACTTTAGAAGGTCAATGGCGCCGATTCCCTTGTTCACAAACTAAACTAAATTTAAGTTCAGTGCATCTTTTTCTTTCTATTTCATTAAGAAAAGGACAGAAGATAAATATTAGTTTAGTCCTGTCAAATTAATCAGCGCTTGACGTAAATTGACGTAATTTTAGTAGGCAAGTTTTTAATCACGTCTAAACTTGTATGGAGTAGTGACGGGCGCTGATTAATTTGACAGGACTAAACTAATATTTATCTTCTGTCCTTTTCTTAATGAAATAGAAAGAAAAAGATGCACTGAACTTAAATTTAGTTTAGTTTGTGAACAAGGGAATCGGCGCCATTAATAGATTTTAATACTTTGATATAAGGTCGACAATTTATTGTATGCTTCAAATCAAGTACTTGGTCCATCATAATTGCCATAAATATCTTTTGTTATGTTTATAACAAAGGCGCTCGATGCTCTGACAGATAAGCGTTGTGCAGTGTACGGCTAGTTGTATTCGGAACCCGAAAGCATTGTAACGTGTTTTTTTCGTTCAATTCGTGCAAAATCCAAATGTTATTTATTGATAACATTTTTTTTACCCTAGTTATTCACTATTACACAATAGTAAATGATGATTTCCTTTCACTCCTAATTTTCTTAAAAAAAATAATATTTCCCTAGACTTTTCCGCTTAGTACCGCTTTCTTTACTAAATATTTACACTTGTGCGTTTGTTGACTACTAATAATGTAAATTCTAGGAACTCAAACCAACTCACTGTGTTACTAGACCCTTTTTTTCACAGGTAGTCGGAGTGGACCAAGTCACTCTGAAATGAGTATTACTAAAATGGATCTGGTTTTAGTGTTAAAAAGTGAAAACTTTTATACACAATCATCATTTCAGTGTGTAGAACGATTAACTAGTTACGTATTGAACAAGTTTAGTGAATATGAACTGTCAAAAGAAACTGAAAACAAAGTCAAGTGTGTTTCTAAAAGTGTTTGTTTCTAAATTGTTACAAAAGTGGAAAAAAACGAATTAGAATATGGAAAGATTTATGAAATACAATTAGAAATGGTTAGCGAATGATTTGGCCTTGCCAGCAGTAGGCACTACAAGCGCAAAAAAATGATTTGCAAGTGAAAAAAAATCCATGCTAGAAAAACCTCCAGAAATAATACAGATATTGTGCACTGGATGCTAATAGCTTCTGATCAAAAAATTGCATCCAAGAGGAAGAGCCTAACAAAAGAAAAACATTTTCTAAGGAGGTGCTGGAAATGCTGGAAGTGCCTCTTGCAGAAACGATCGTAGACAAGGATGATGATGACGAAGAAACAATGGATGATCAAGACGACAGTACTAATGGGTCACCGAGGCCCCCGCAACACAAGCAACAGGAAGGAATACGGCTGGGTTTTAGTCAGTAAGAGTCTGACACACCCTCCCGCTCTACCCAGAGCGGGAGAAGTTATTTGACGATTTCACATCCAAAAAAAAAAAAGTGATAGTAATTAACTATGTAACTGTTTACAACATAATTGATGTATGATTAATAAGTGTACTTTAATTAAAATATACTAAATTTTATTTTCAATACTATTTTATTTCACCTTTAAGGTAGGTAGGTATTTATAAATCTTCTCCAGCCTCAACACGAAGTAACCGTATAGGTCAGAAACATTTCTAAGCATAAATGCGCATATTATTTCACATCTTTGATTAATGACCCTCTAAAGTGGTCATTTTGCCGTATGTGCGGCGTAAGCGGCCGAACTGAGCCTTCCCGCTAGGCTTGATATATGAGGGCCCCACTGAAGTTTAGCATCTACTGTTATGCCTAGAAAAACTGCCGAGTCTACAGTATCAAGAACCTCTTTATCCAAGACGATGTTGGGTCCTAGATTTCTAACATTCGGTAAAGCGAACTTTATACTTTTTGTTTTCTTAGTATTGAGAACTAAGTTATTTGTCGTAAACCAATCCGTGACAATTGAGAGTGCACTGTTTACGTCGTCAAAATCTTGTCTATTCCTTTCTACTTTAAAAATAAGAGAGATATCATCTGCAAACAGTACAACGTCACAGATACCCTTTAAATAGAATGGTAAGTCATTAATATATACTAAGAATAAGAATGGACCCAGTATTGAGCCTTGTGGTACACCTAACTGTACTAGAAGCTCGGAAGATTTCACACCATTAACATCTACACATTGCAACCTATTATGTAAATATGAACTTATTACTTTAAGAGCTTCATTTTGGACACCGTAATGATGTAGTTTACGCAAGAGCGTGCCATGTTGCACGCAATCAAAAGCTTTGGAGAGATCACAGAAAACTCCAATAGCATTTTGCGAGTTCTCCCATGCCTTAAATATATATTTCAGCAGTGCAACGCCTGCATCTGTAGTCGAACGACCTTTTGTAATCAAATAACATCAAATAACTTCTCCCGCTCTGGGCGGAGCGGGAGGGTGTGTCAGATTCTTACTGACTAAAACCCACCCGTATTCGTTCCTGTTGCCTGTGTTGCGGGGGCCTCGGCGACCCATTAGTACCTTTCCGCGAATGAGTACGTTGGGTTTTTTTTTTGAGGGTGGGAAATCATCAAATAACTTCTCCCGCTCTGGGCGGAGCGGGAGGGTGTGTCAGACTCTTACTGACTAAAACCCACCCGTATTCTTTCCTGTTGCCTGTGTTGCGGGGGCCTCGGCGACCCATTAGTACCTTCCCGCGAATGAGTACGTTGGGTTTTTTTTTTTTGAGGGTGGGAAATCATCAAATAACTTCTCCCGCTCTGGGCGGAGCGGGAGGGTGTGTCAGACTCTTACTGACTAAAACCCACCCGTATTCCTTCCTGTTGCCTGTGTTGCGGCCCGGGGGCCTCGGTGACCCATTAGTACCTTCCCGCGAATGAGTACGTTGGGTTTTTTTTTTTGAGGGTGGGAAATCATCAAATAACTTCTCCCGCTCTGGGCGGAGCGGGAGGGTGTGTCAGACTCTTACTGACTAAAACCCACCCGTATTCCTTCCTGTTGCCTGTGTTGCGGGGGCCTCGGTGACCCATTAGTACCTTCCCGCGAATGAGTACGTTGGGGTTTTTTTTTTTTATGGTTGGAAATCATCAAATAACTTCTCCCGCTCTGGGCGGAGCGGGAGGGTGTGTCAGACTCTTACTGACTAAAACCCACCCGTATTCCTTCTTGTTGCCTGTGTTGCGGGGGCCTCGGCGACCCATTAGTACCTTCCCGCGAATGAGTACGTTGGGTTTTTTTTTTTTGAGGGTGGGAAATCATCAAATAACTTCTCCCGCTCTGGGCGGAGCGGGAGTGGGATGATAAGAAACGCTTAACCGTTTCAGAGATCCAGCAAAACGTTAAACGTTACTCCAGCAGGATCTCGAATAACTTCGCAGCCGAAGAAAGAACAAATACAAAATGAGGTGCAACATTTGCCTCGTCTAGACAACTAATTATATAGCTAATATTTGTTTCAATATTCCCATTAAAAAAAAATATCTGACTGCCGTAACGTTATAAACGTTACCCCAGCAGGAAATGTTTTTGTGTAATAACTAAAAAGTTTAAGTGCAACAAATTTAAAAATGTACGCAACAATTACAGAAGCTGGGCATCTAATTATCTTTATGATTTAAATAACTATTTTCGACATTATTTTGCTGGGGTAACGCACACGAAATCAATAGTGGATAAAATGTCTAGGAACTTTAGGGGGAAATAATGAGTAAATAACGCACTTATTGGTCTTATGTTTATGTATTGAAAGTTACAGTTCTCGCACAGCGAACATTACATCATTTATTATTATTGGCACTTAATGATCACACCCAACTCTTGGACTATCAGCGATGAATCAGTTCTTCTGTAACAAAAAACAAATGAAAAATGTATGAGAAGAACATTTTAATAACGAAATGGAAGGAAAAAAAGAAAGAATAGCTAACATTTTTGGCAACAGTTTATGAAACACTAAATACAAATAAAAAAAGTGGACTGTTTTTAACAACAGTGTTTGCATCACGGCTGCGTCAAAATGGTCCAACAAAGATTCAAGGTTCAATGGTGGAACTATTTTCGTTTCGTTCGCAAAATAAATGGGCATGACACATGCCTTTCTTTTTGGGTGGGAAATTATCAACTTCTCCCGCTCTGGGCGTAGCAGAAGGGTGTGTCACTTACTGACTAAAACCCACCCGTGTTCCTTCCGTTGCCTGTGTTGCCAGAGGCCTCGGTATCCCTTTCGGACTTTCCCGCGAACCCGGCGGGCATCGGCCCTAGTGGACCCCTACGCTTGTGCTGACAACATCTCTTTGAGGCGCGTAAACGTATCAATAGAAACGATACGACTTTCCTATTCTGGATTTAAGCATTTCATATTGTAATCACGTCTAAACTTGTATAGAGTAGTGACAGGCGCCGACTAATTTGACAGGACTAAACTAAAATGTATCTTCTGTCCTTTTCTTAACGAAATAGAAAGAAAAAGATGCACTGAACTTAAATTTACTTTAGTTTGTGAACAAGGGAATCGACGCCAATGCTTACCAGAAATCAATCTTTGTTGTCTTTATTGCATGGCGATCCTTTGCGTACGAATCTGAAGAGTGATTCAGCCATGTTGCTCGGAGTGGGTGTCTCACAGCCTTCCAATTTTGTGACAATACAAGCCGACAGCTCGTCGTACGTCGCACACTTTTGCTGTGGATCGAAATGAAATGGAATTAGAATTATTTCAAATCATTTAGAGCTTTTTTGAAGGGAAATGTTGTTCAGGCGTTGTGCGATTTATATTAGGGGAAAATCTTATGTGTTTGCGTCACCGACATATGCTGTAATAGCAGTAGGTAGATAATGTTATATACGTATATACATAATTATAAGGGTGATGTGTTGTGAAACATTATTCCATAGTTTTTAACGGACTTCAAAAAGGAGGAGGTTCTATATTCGTCTGTACCTATGTATTTTTTTAAATGAATTTTCATCGATATTTTCGTCAATTGTGGACCGATTTTAGAATATTTTTTTTTATTTGGTATACGCAACACTGTTCTATGTTAGAGAGTTTGGTTTCAGCACTTAGTCTTTCAGGTAGACCATTGTGCGTGGGCCATGGCGGCCGTTCGGTGGTTATTCCAACCAGCCCACCTCTCTCTAGAAGTTGATTACATTCCTGGTCTATTTAGAACATCTGTGAAGGATCTGGGTGCCCCGAGGGTTTCTGTTCTAATCTGGGTGACGACTATGCATTATTAAAAGAGCACATGCGCAACGGTTTCCTCGGCCTCCATGCAAGCCCTGCACAGAGGGCTGTCCGTTATGCCTATTGTGTGGAAGTGTTTGTTTAGCGAACAGTGTCTCGTGATGGTCATCCAAGGATGGCATAGCCTTTTTGGTTTGCCTGCACCTCGGTTTCGGGGACCACCAGGTCTCCGCTTGTGTGTGGGTGAGCTCCTGTAGCCACCTGCGTAGTTGGTTGAGGGTACGATTGGTTCGGGTCACAGACTGACGTGCCGGATGCTCTCCTGGCTAGTTCGTCAGCTGCGTCGTTATCTAGTGATCCGCTGTGTTCTTATGATCTGCTCAGATCTGATCTGATATGATCAGTGTCACTGTGTTGCGGTTGAATACCGTTATGCGTTCTAGTGCATTGTGACATTCTTGTGTTATTCTCGAACCATTTTTTCCCTAAGGATTAGAGAACTGAGGCGCTGTCGGAGAGTATACATATATGGGTGTCCGTGATTCTCCTGGCTTTTATGGCATACGCCGCTTGTAAAATGCCCACACACTCTGCCTGGTAGACGGTGCTGAACTTTCCCAGCGGGCTGTATATGGTTACGTTAAGGTCGTGTCAGAAAACGCCGGCTCCGGTTCCGGAGTCGGTCTTTGATCCGTCGGTGTACACTCTTACCTCATTCGGGCCTGAGTAGTCACCACGTTCTTCTGTGAGTGTTATGTTGTAGTGCTTTTCAAAGCAGTATAATTTCGGGGCTCTGTCGCGGGGTGATGCCATCATTGAATGTCGTTTGATCGCATCCTCCTTTATGCGTATATGCTTGACTCTAGAGTCTTTGCGCAGGGTTCCTGTTATGTTAAACCTAAACGCGGCCAGCGCCTCCTCTCGCACGATGAGGTGCAGAGTCGGCAGTCCAAGCATTGCCTGTAAGCCGGCAGTGGGCATAGTTCTCATACATGCCCGTGACTGCTACACAAGCAAACCGTTGCAGTTTTTCGAGATCTTTTTGGACTGTGCTTAGGTCTGTCATGGACCACCAGACTAGTGAGCCGTATGTGATAATTGGTCGGATGGCTGTGGTGAGACAGTAATCTTGGGGTTAATTCCCCAATTCATGCCGAGCAGTCTTTTGCACTGCCACAGAGATATATGCTGGCTTTTGTGATAATGTAGTTGGTATGTTTTGCCCAATTCAACTGTTTGTCCAAAAAGATGCCCAGGTATTTGGTTTCAGTTGACAGGCTTAGGGTGGTCCCAAAGTAGGGGTCCACTAGGGCCGATGCCTGCCGGGGTCGCGGGAAGGTACTTATGGGTCACCGAGGCCCCCGCAACACAGGCAACAGGAAGGAATACGGGTGGGTTTTAGTCAGTAAGAGTCTGACACACCCTCCCGCTCCGCCCAGAGCGGGAGAAGATATTTGATGATTTCCCACCCTAAAAAAAAAAAAAAAAAAAAAAAGGGTGGTCCCAAAGAATCGTGGTAGCTGTAGTGTTGGAAATTTCCTCTTTTTTTAAAGAGAATCAGTTCGGTTTGTGTAGGGTTCACTGATAGTTGGTGTTTATTGCACCAGTCCTCTACTATTTTCAAGGCTTGGCGCATAAGGTTGCATAGGGTATTTTCGTGGGTGCCATTTATTATTATGGTTATGTATAAAGGTTACTTCACCGTAGCGTAGCCTACGGTGAAGTATACTTTATCCTTTATCGTTTAGTGTTTTGATGAGGCTGTCGACAACCAGGTTCCATAAAAGCGATGAGAGGACGTCCCCTTGTGGGCAGCCCTTCGCCACTATGGCCCTAGTAGTGTCGTTCACTGTGACTTGTACAGCTCTCAGTTTAAGCATGTTGGAGATCCAGCCACTTATGGTCGGGCCTATGCTGTCTGTCAAAGGCCATGTTGATGCTTTTGAACATGGTATACGCAACACTTATGAGGACCTGTTTGTTTCCATCGGAAAAAAACATAAAAAATAATACATATAGGTACTGATTAGAACTTACGTCAAGGCTGAGGGCCTTAGCGGCCTCGATGCTGGGGTACTTGTCCCTGATTTTGTTGGTGCACTCCCTAACTTCATTGGCCTTGCTCGTGAAGCACTGTGGTCCACCTTCAGCGATGAACACTGTCAAAAGAATTACAAGATTAGTACTTGTACTTACTTTTACCTTAGCCTGTTTCACCAGTGTTGCTGCAGCCACATTGTCGCGAACTACACTTTGCGCGCTCTCTCTCTCGCACCGCTCGACGTTTCGCTGTACAACAGAGAGCGCGCGATTTTGATACCCCAGAAACCGTATCGCACTCTGAAGTTGAGAGGCCATGCTCTGGTGATCCACAATAATAAGTGATTAACGCAACGATCCCACATTCGTTGTGTTAATCACTTATTATCCAGAATAAGTAATTTTTTTATACGTAAAATATTAGTACAGCTGTATAAGTACTTACGGGCAATCCTGTCGCCGTCTTTGAAGCAGATAAAGTCAATGAACTGGTTGGTGCCGTTCTTGAAAGAAGCCATCTGGTCGCGCGCGTTGGTGTCTATGCAGGGAGACACGCCATCCAGCAAGTTGTAGATGCAAGTCTTAAGTTCAGGAGTCTTGGCGCAGTACCTGGGTTAGATCGATCAATTAGTTTAAGTCACAAGTCTTTTTTGGCAAGAATTATAACTGCTCTCTTATTATTTCATTTAATAACGTACGCAAAACGCTTGGATGTGGAGTTTCGCACCCCAGCCCGTCATACAATACGATACGATATTATTGATAATAATGTATCAATAATATATATATATATATAATATCGTATTCCGGTGTCCAGTCCTATACTTACCTAATCATATTTTTGATTAAAATGATTTGATTTGATTTGATTTGATGTGTAACATCTTTCCTCTCTCTTTATCTGGGAGTGATTTCGTGAAAAGAGACGGAAGTGTATAGTCAGGAAGTGTCAGATTGAGCATGGAATGAGTGTACTCATGGAAATAGTAAGTACTATACAAATTGTAAGTAGAGGGGGTCGAATTTCGACCAGATGGCTAACACTAGCAATGAATAATTACTTTACAAGTTAACGAGTTACAGTCGACCGACTTAAATTTGCAGTTGGAGAACAGACCGTGGCTTATATCGATGTATGGGAGAACATGTTTTTCAACTACAATGTTAAGTTTGTTTTTGGGACAAATTCATCCCAACTTCCCAACTACAGAACCCTTCATTGTGCGTGGTCCGACACGCACTTGACCGGTTTTTTTTTTAATAACTGTCCTGGTGAAAAAAGGTCAGGTTGTACTGGTGGTAAAAAATACGGTTTATTAATAAGCTGATTATGAGGATAAGTACCTACTTAAGGCATAAACAACAGTCTGTCACATTAAATTAAAAGAGCGAAAGATATGGCTAAGGATCGATACTCACTTCTTGAAGACCTCATCAAGGGCGCCGTTGGGCTTCGCTTCCTCGATCTCTCTCTGCAGCGTCGGCACGTCAATAAGTCCTTTGACGCAGTCTACGAAGGCCTTGCCAACATTCTAAAAATAATAAATGGTCCACGTTATTGCAAAAGAAGATAGTCTTGAGAATATTTTAATGAAAAATGGCCTCATCTTGGTTGCAAACAATTATCTCGCACTAGATAAGTACATAGATATGCAGGTATACATGTTGCTGTGATAGTTACTTATAGTGTCCTTCTAGGTGAGACATCGGCCCTGGGCTTTGTTTATTAAATTCGCAATACAAGTGTGGTGGTGGGTTTGACTTTTTAACCGACTTCCAAAAAGGAGGAGATTATGTTTGTCTGTTTTGTTTTTTACCCGACTGCCCCAGAAGGAGGGTAATGTTTTTCGAGAGTATGTATGTATGTCAATTCTTTGGCACGATTTGTAGCCTAAGCGGCTTTATGGATTTTAACATAAGAGGTGTCGTTAGATTCGTCATAATTGTGGGAGTGACATAGGCTATATAATATTTAAATATGTATTGCATGTGCAAATACAAAAACAGGGAGGAAACATTAAAAAAAATTAATTACACCAATATTGATATCAAATAATAGCTAGGAATGAGACCCTTCCAAATATATGTATAAATAAAACCAAAAAGCTTGAAATAAAATAAAATATAAAAACAAAAAAAAACCCGACTGCTGAAACACATTTATGTAACTGAAAAGAGAAAAACAAGCATTATAATCTATAGAATTTTACTATCGCAGGTGGCGACAAACCAATAACCTGAAATGTAGTGTGTTTTAGCGGTCGGGTTTTTTTTTTTTAATAATTTGTTTTTATGTATGTTCACCGATTTCTCCGTCAATTATGGACCGGTTTTGAATTTTTCTTTTGTTTGAAAGGGTATGCGCCGTAGGTGGAGATTCTGACTTGGTGACAATGGGTATCACTAAGTCAGAATCTGATGATCCTATGGAAATCGAGGGAAATCCTCAAGTTTTATAGGCACACCTATAGCAATTTGGGTGTTTTTTTTATATTAACTCGTGCATTTGCTCTTGTAAAGCACCCTTTGGTGATGTGGAACTGATGATGAAGACCACAGATGACCACCAGTACTACTATATAATAAGTATTTAACGGGTTGCGATTCGATTAGGTACTTTAATATGATTGCTGAGCAAATTATGCTCGTCACAAAGTGGCAGTTTTTCTGGTTCTTACCAGGAGAACTCCTCAATAATTAACGTCCCTGCAGCAATATTTTGTAAAAGGTTGACTAAAAAAATTACAAACTGACCCACTAAAAATTTAAAATTATGAAACGCTAAAAAAAAAACAACTGTCTTCAATTTTGGAAAAATAACTTTAATTTCGGAACTCAGTGGCAAAAAACTAAAATACAGATCCAAAGACACCGACTTCCGAAATTAAAGTAATTTTTCACTTTGTAGTGTTTTTTTGAAGTCGGTTGTTTTTTTTATCTTTATAGCCAAGTCCTTATACTTATCTCTTTTGTTCGCATATTCTTTGTAATAGAGCCAGCCATTGTGACACGTTTTCATGCCTAGGCTAGGCTACAAAGCGTAGTATGAATATGGCGTTCCCGTACTTTATCGAAAATATCGTTGTGTGTGCGCGCAGACATAAGCGGAGTTCCGCAAAACTCGGGGTACGCGGGCCCCGCCTGCTTGCGACTTCTACTGTTTTTCCGTTCTGTGGGTACTACAGATAGTGCCATCCACGAAGACCAAGAAATAGTGAGGTGCTCACTATTTTTTGGTCGAGGGGTTGTAGTTGACCGTAACGCTCTCTCGTGATTAGTCGTCAGTGTAGTCCGCTCATAGGAAATTCGTACGTATCGACAGCACTACAACACTAGCGAAAGGATGCAGACTTACACTTGTAAGCCATTAGAAAAAGAGTGGAGCGCGTCTTCGTGGAAGGCACTATCTGTAGTACCGATTACATGAGATCGGTAGGCGTTCCGCGTTTGGTACAAAGATGGTCCGAATATGGGCCAACGACATCTTTAGCATTCCAACTTAGTTCAGCAGTATTTTGTATGTCGTATGTTAATTACTAAAGTTAATGCCAAAATTCTATGAACAGATGTTTCTTCTTATTGTCATGTTAATGAACGGTTTGTCAATTTTTGGGTTTTTAACATTTATTTGCACTTTGATTGCACCATGAAAAATAAATTATATTACCTATACCTAATTAGCACCTACACAAATGAAAACATTGGAGGGTTTAGTGTGTTAGTGTCCCATTATAAGTAGGTACAGGCTACTGAATTACCCGTTGTAGGTACTTAGATACAGATAACGTCGGAGAGCGTCTCATAGAATATTGGTATCATTAACCTATTGACATCTGCACTTAGTAGGTACCATAGATATCCGGTAGGTACCTTTTGCATGACGGTAAAATACAGGAAGGGAATTATGAGAACGACCAACCACACACCTGCACCCTAACTGCGGTAGCGGGAAAGTCCGAAAGGGTTACCGAGGACCCTGGCAACACAGGCAACGGAAGGAACACGGGTGGGTTTTAGTGAGTAAGAATCTGTCCTACCGCTCCGCCCAGAGCGGGAGAAGTTATTTGACAATTTCCCACCAAAAAAAAAAGACTGCGTAAGACACTATCAATCACAATCTGAATGACGTTGAAGTATATTGCCAATCCATTGCTTCATATGCTCGAAACATTTGTCTGCTCGTAAATAAATAAACTGCTGCAACGTAAATAACGCAATGTATGTTGTTGAACTGTCAAAATGATACCCATTGCTACCTACTGATAGTGTGGAAATTCGAATTTCAAACACCGTTCTATATTTCTGTCAATCGGTTGAAGAGACAGAACGATCTTTGAAATATTTTTAGCGTTAAGCGCATTTAGTGATTTGTGTTTATTTAATCCTACTCCCCTACGCTAGCATGAGTTAGCTAGGAATCCAGCATAGAAACCATTTAAACCCTAATAATTAAATAATGTTCATTTTTATTCTGTTTATTTTTATATCAAAGACAAAGACAAAGATTTATATGCAGATAAATATGGTTACAAAAGTTCTTAGGAATGTAGTACAAGTAGCTTAAAATATTTAATCTTAACATAATGACATGCAAATTTTGGTGTAGGTACAATTATATCATTTTAATTTAAACTGAAGGAATTCTTTTAAAGTATAGAAGGAATCCTGAATTAACCAACTGCGTAAAGCCCTTCTGAAGCGGACCATTGAAAGTTCTTTATTTTGGCTAGGAATCTTGTTATAAATCTGAATACACATAGGATAGCAACTTCGCCCATAAAGTTCCGTTTTAATTCTAGGAATAATTAATCTATTAGGATACCTAGTATTGAAGTTACATTTATCACCTAGCTTTTCAAACATCTCAGGGTGAGACTTGGTAAATTTACATAGGTACTTCCTCCATATAAATACCAGTTAGTGTAAGTATTCTAAGTTTACTAAACAGTGGTTTACAGGATGTAAGTGGGTCTACATTACAAATCCCACGTGTACACCTCTTTTGTGCGATGAAAGCTCTTTCGAGATGCACCGAGATGCATCTTTCTTTCTAACAACTACACTGAAAAAAATGAAACGATACTTTTTACTGTTGTTGTACAGTAAAAAAAAAAAAACGGTTCAGGAAACTTATTTTTATGTTAAAATAATTGATTACTGACAGTGCACTGAAATGGGCAAAAACAGTAAAGAGCTAAACAGTTATTTCAATTGGATGAACATTAAAGTTTACTGAAACAAACAGTTTCTTTTAAATATTGCTTATTTAGAGCTTAAGAGATGCACAGTAAAATCTACTGTTATAACACTTATAACTCAACTGTTTTTTTTTTCAGTTAGTTTTACTTCATTGGACAATAGGCTCTATTTTTACTGACCAAAGCGGTGAATATTACCGAAAAATCGATTGGGTTTACCGATTTGTTTTTTCAGTGTAGTAGATCTGTTTAGTAATATGTGGATAACGTTGTGAGTACCTATTTGTTTTGTTATTAAGTTCTAACCTATGTTTACTTATCATTACACTGCTTTTTGTTGTCCCTAAATAAATACTAATTTAGTCCTTACCTCAACTTGTTCTACTTTGTCTTCAGCGTTGTTTTTTTGGCATTGTGCTCTGAGCATCTCACGCAGCTGAGTGCGCTTGTCATCGGGTAGCGAGTAGTCGTCGGCCAAAACGGCTGGAATCAACAAATTTATAAATTAACACGTATTAAAGGAAAAGAAAAGATAACAGGAATGGGTATGTATGAATTGTAGCAGGGGCGTTCTGTAGGTTCTGCCTGGGAAAGGCGTGAATTTTTGTATCTGTCATTTATCCGAGAACAAAATTATGCTTTTTCTAACATTTTGTTGAAATCGTTTCAGTAGTTCAGGCGTTAAGAAGTAACAATTAAACAGATATGTACAG
The DNA here is from genome assembly GCA_905333075.3 of Atethmia centrago. NCBI lineage: Eukaryota > Metazoa > Arthropoda > Insecta > Lepidoptera > Noctuidae > Atethmia > Atethmia centrago. The sequence continues at coordinate 9,570,768 of HG995374.1, forward strand.
TCGCCAGCACACAAAGCTACCACATACTGTCAAATTTCTCCAAAATATTGTATACCAAATGTTAATGGTTGAGTTCAAAATCGAATGAGAAAATTTGATAGTTTGTAGTAACTTTATGTGCTGGCGACTGAACCTACCCCGATTTCCAATAGGTCATGAATCATGATGAATAAAGGCATCATCAATTGTTTTCATAACTTACTCTTAACTTATAATATGACTATCAGGTAATTATCAACCTCGGTGATAACCATAAAGAATTACCTACCTATCACGGACATTACCGGGACAAAGAGAGCAAAAATGACGTTATTTAAATAATACAAGTGAATAATATTTATTAAAAGATAATTTATTGCCCAATTAACTATATATGTTACCAGACACCGATTTATCCTCTTTAAGTTAGGTATGTTTAATAATATCGAGATTATTAACAAAATATTTACACAAATAAGGAAATAAAAATTTCAACTCATTTCTTTTGGTTTTTGGTAACATAACCCCTTTTTTTTATTTCGGGGTGGAAAATCATGCTACATCGGGGCTCTTATACCTACTGACTAAAAACCGCCCCGATGTTCCCCTCCCACACTTGCACCGGGGATCATGGGATCTAATGCGACTTCCGCGATCCCGATCTGATAATTTTCATAGTTGCTTATATCATTTTGAACAGTCTGTTCGTCCCGATATTATTGACGCTGACTGTACCTGACGCTAGGGTACGCTAGGGTTTCTAGCGATTTACAACTAACTTCAAGTTCACTTACACCTAAGTTTCACGGTGAGATTTTTACAGAATAGGACTACTGGTGTCTAAAGTTCTCTATTATCCTTCTACAAATCTCCACTAAACTTGAGCTCTACTAGGTATGGTTTACAACATCGACCGTCAAAAAGTAAGACGTGTAAGCGTGCCCTAATTTTGTTTTGCACAAACTTTAGGGAATGTTTATGCTCAGATGCTTATCAAATGAATTCTTATGTTTTGCCTTCACATCCATTACACGCCATTTATACGTATTTTTGGCTGTCCTACGCTAAGGGCAAAATTAGCAAAACGGCCTAGAATATGGCGCACATTTTGGCGATACTTTTGTTTTTTTTTTTAAAGAAGCCAGTATTTCTTCTTTCCATATAACAGGAATCAGACATTCACATTACCTACAGCTGTTAGCATGCCTATAATGTAGAAAAAGTTAATTACAAAAATTGAAGTAAAAAATTAAAAACGAGCTAAATGATTTTGAACTGAATACCAATCTTTTTAGAGAAGTCGAAGGACCTGTAAAGAACTGTTCCAAGGAACCGTCCCCCGACTGCAATTAATAGATTGGTAATCAGTTTAAAATCATTTAGCTTGTTTTTAATATTTTTGTTCAATTTTTGTAATTAACTTTTTGACGGGTAGGTAGGCGTGTTTTTTTATTTTTTTTAATGAAGTTTTTCTATGGGATATTGAACCCACTGTTATATTTATTTAATTTATTTTGTTATGTTATTAGTCATTGAATGCATATTGAATACTACCTACTGGTATTTACTTTGTTATGTACTAAGCAAGCTGTAGACGATGATAGGTAGTATAAGCTGTAATTTTTTAAGAAAAAAAAAAGTTTTTTTCATGAAACATGGCTTCCCATTATATTGTTTAAATTTTCACCAACCTATGTTACCCGGGGTAACGCAACGCTTCTAACAATACCACTTACATTGATATCGGTTAAGCCGTTAGAAGTTATGGTGGAATAAAGAAACTCACAATCATACATGAACCCTGAAAACATAACACTCCTTTTTTTAGGCAGTCGTGTAAAAATGGAGTCATACTCAATGGTTTTCCTAAAATAAATTGGTAGCCTGAACCTTGCCCAGTGCACCGATGCATCGTGTTTCTCAAACTACACAGCGGTGACACTGCGAGCAGAGTTCAAAGGATAGTCTTGATCGAGTAAATTGGTAAATGGGCTGATGTAGCTCGCAGGAAGTGGGGGACGAGTTGAGTGGCCAACTGTGGCACATATACACGTATCTTACGTACATGCGACCTCACAATGTACTCATGGATGAAGAAAGTCATGTGCTGGAGTTCTTGGTGACTGGCTGACCGTATGATCTGGTTCTATTGTTGTCCCATTATACGAAATGCATTTGATGTTGCACGGGCTTTGCACCGAGTTGGTAATCGCGATTTTATACAACTTGGGTTTGTTGAAGTGGACTGAATATTTGGAAACCACACACGGCTTTATGGTTTTATTTTTCAAACGTAAAGGATTCCTGAAACTATTGAAAAAATGTAAAATGGTGGTCCATGTATGAGTGCATAATATTATTTTGTATCTGAAAACTTTAACAAATTGCTCTTATTCGTGGTTTGGGTCATAATAATGTCATCTAATTGCCTATCCTACCCGATAAACAAATTGTCGGTATCACGGTAAAGGCTCCTACATACCGGCGCGACTTGTCGCGCGACGCGTTGCGACACAAAGGCACGGCTTGTAGCGCTACACGCGGTGTCTTTGTGTCGCGTCGCGTCGCGCGACAAGTCGCGCCAGTATGTAGGAGCCTTAACACGGTATTTTTATTCAGGCAACATTTATGTTAAGGGTTCCAGCCGGATTTACTAAAAGTCAACATAAGTAGATATTTTTAATTCTTTGTTTATTTAAAAATTACCATCCGTTATCTAAGCATGTGTATGAATACCTAATTGACGTAAACAAAATGTTGTTGTGTTTTGTAAACCCAAACTAGATACCTACTTGTACTAATATCATTTATTTACATAACCAAATTACAAGATGATTATTAACATTAACTAAATTAAATTAAAACTAAGTTAGGCTTAAAAAAGGCCCTCGGGGCATTGTACCGAGGATGCTGGCGGCATTTCCTCGCTGAATTGCAATGCTGATGCGTTGCGCGAGAAAGCCGCCAGCTTTTCGGTCACCAGTTACATCAACTAGACGTTTCGCGATTTCCGCAAATAACTTATGCGCACTGGGACCCCACGGACCGAGGGTCTCGACGCCAAAGGGCACAAAGTTGTACTCTCTGCCAAGGCCTCCATATTTAATAACTTTCAGATTTTCGGCATTTTCTGCCGCTGCACCCGCTTTAGAAGTAGTCCGTTGGAGGTGGGACGGTGCCAGTGTGTCTACACAGGTAGCGTCCCACACAAGCATCCGTCCCAAACTCCACGGGACCAAAGACACACCATCAGGTCTTTTGCCATCATCTCTGACAATGCCAGTCGGCTCAAGAAGAGCAGGCACATTGATGCTGGCAAGAGACCGGCGGATTATGTCATTAAGTGTTGCATGTCTTGAAAAGCGGCCTGCACTTTTTTGACAACAAAGTCCGTGGTGACCCAGTCGGTCCACGTCCGTGCCACAAGGGCATGTGTGTGGAGTGCATACCGTGACCCCAAGCCGCAGACCAGTCGCCAGACGAAGCGAGGTCGGATCCAGGAAGGTACCGGTATATGGAGAAGGATGGGCATGTAGCCAATGACCGGCCTCTCTGGTTCCGACCGCCAAAAGTCTTGCGCGATCCGGACCTGAACTGCGGCTCAGAATCGATTTGTATGTTAAATCGCAATAAATATCGTCCCAGCTCCTCTGAGATTTTAGGTTGTCTGGAAATTCTTTACCCGGGCAAGCAATTTGAAAAGCATTCTTGGCATCCTCCAAGCCCGCAGTCTCATAGTTTGTGGGCAAAGCCCTTAGGACATTACCTATGAGACGTGACGTGCTATGGGTGGACGACAAAAAGGCTGGGGAAGCAACACTCGAAATTTTGCGGATTCCTAAACCGCCAAACCGAATAGGGAGGGATGCTTGTAACCAAGATGGTTCATTGAGCTGAATATTTAAAATCGTTTACTTGTACTTAGTTCCATAACAACAATTGTTATCATTAACATTGTCAACAATTTTGCTGCTATTCTTCAGTTTGCAATCTTTATTTTCTCTGTCATGGCTCAAACGATACCTAAGTAGGTAATGAATAGATTCAAGAAACAAACGAAATTAATTCGTAATTGCTTATCAAAACTGCGTATAATATCAATAAATAATGATCTTATTAAATATTGTCTTAACTTAATTTACTAAACACATTTACTAATGTTAAATAATTAATTGTAAGTAACTTTATTGACAAAGGTCATAGACCTTTTGACAGATAAAATCGTGGAAGGGCGCGAACGTCAATCAAGCAGTAAAAGTCATTATTGCACAATTTATTGTTTCCCGGAAATTGCACATGGCGACACTTGAGTGGGTTATTTTTTTAACGACCGACGTCAACTGCCTGTCTAGGTAGACACATAGCTACGGTACCTAAACGCTAAAGTATTTTGTTCCGGAAAATTTAACTGCCAATCAATTAATTAAGGCAAAAGCGTCAACGTAGTTTGCGAAATTCTAATTTTCTTACATTTTTTGTTCTTTGCAGGACAGTATCAGAATCAGGTTGTATATTGATCTAAATATGATTCGCGACCGTAACAGACATGTTGATAGAATTATAATCGTAAAAATCACAAATATAACTCAGTCCATATTACTCTGTTGAATGACAATTTCACGAAATCATGACATTTGAGGCCAATTCTAACATAAAGAGTTGTATTGTTGATTCTTACGATTATAATTATGTAAAGCCATATTTGTTACGGTCACGAAACATAAGTATTTTAATCAACATGCAACCTGATACTGCAACAAATTAATGAAAATGCAAAAACTTCAGAAAATTTTAATTTCGCGGGCTTTCTTAGGCTTAACTACCTACCATAAAAACAGTCCGGCATCAAATAGTGTTTCATGAGAAAAAAAAAACTGAGGACTGCCGAGAGAAGCGAAAAGTTAAACTATGCAATAATGTTATACAACATGTCACCCTTATAGCTCGTTATACCAACTGCTATTACAGCATGTCGGTGACGCGAACCCATAAGATTTTCCCCTACCAAATATCGCTTACAGAAATTATCACTTAAAAAAAACATGTAGGATACTTGGTCATTTCTAAATTATGTCGATAGACACATTATTTTTGCCTGAAGAGTAGAAAAATCAAGGTTCTTAAGTAACATTTTAATATTACCTACCCTAAGAAAAATCTCTGAAACTCTAGAAGGTAAGTACCGGTTTAACCTACCTATTTTAAACCGTCCAGCACAAAATAAACTGCAGATTTATTCAGAACGTGATAGGAGATGAAGTCAGTTTAAGATCGCAAGCAGTTGCAACACGAAAACATCGTGATCTTCAACAGTTTCTCTCTCGGAAGTCATAAACTGCCAACCTGAAGGGAAACGCATTATCTTTGTCTTAGTTCCTACACGCAAGACATAACTCATCCAAGGATAACGAGCGAAAATGGTTCTCTAGGTCGATGCGTTAGCAACTAAGTTCTATTTTATGGTCTATAACAATCTTCCAATTGTCCTAAGCTGTATCTTGTATAGACATCGCAGGCAACACAATGATAATTGTTTCCTAGTATGATGGACACTATTGCAAGAGGTGTTATTTATTGTAGGTACTATAAGGGTGCTTTTCCACCAGTGATGTGCTATGCTACGTTGCTTTGGATGCGTTTGATAATGGCGCCGATTCCCTTGTTCACAAACTAAACTAAATTTAAGTTTAGTGCATCTTTATCTTTCTATTTCATTAAGAAGAGGACAGAAGATAAATTTTAGATTAGTCCTGTCAAATTAATCAGCGTCTCTCACTACTTACTCCATACAAGTTTAGACGTGATTAAAAACTTGCCTACTAAAATGACGTCAATTTACGTTAAGCACCTGATTAATTTGACAGGACTAAACTAAAATTGATCTTCTGTCCTTTTCTTAATGAAATAGAAAGAAAAGGATGCATTGAAATTAAATTTAGTTTAGTTTGTAAACAAGGGAATCGGCACCATTATAATTATTAATTGGTCCTAGCATAGCACTGAAGGAATATCATTGGTGGATATCAAAACCATCCATAGCACCGTCCTGCCGGGGTCGCGGGAGGGTATAAAAGGGTTACCGAGGCCCCTGGCAACACAGGCAACGGAAGGAATACGGGTGGGTTTTGGGTGGGTCAGTAAGAGTCTGACTCACCCTCCCGCTCCGCCCAGAGCGGGAGAAGTTATTTGATGATATTCCACCCAAAAAAAAAAAACTATAGCAACGTAGCATACCACATCTCTGATGGAAAAGCATGCTGGCTATTTCATGACTACATCGTTGATGTAGTGGTCGCTAGCGCTGCTGCTGAGCATGAGGTTCTGGGGTCGATTCCCAGGTCGGTCAAAGTGTTATTGACTTTGCCCATCAGGAATTTCTCAGTAGCAGCCCGGAGTCTGGATTTGTGCCCGGTTGATGGCAATATGCTTGCTACTATTACATGAGAATTAAACATAACTGGCGAAATTTGGGTGTACCTACTATAGGACACCTCTGCCTAACTCTTCGGGGATTACAGGGGTCACGTTGTGTTATGGTATTCCATTGATCACATGCAATGAAAATATAATTATTAGTTTAGTACCTAAGCGTCCTGACTGACTGAAGACTGTAGTCTGACTGAACCTTATACAGTCTACCAGGACAGCTCCTCTAGCAGGTGCAGATCCAGCCCTCAAAAAAGGTTGTGGCCACGGCCACCCAAACATCGGCGAAATGCGACTCGCTTACAATCGATACATGCATTTCTACAAAGGAGACGACTACAATATGTATGATCCCCATGCCTAGGCAGACAGGCAGGTGCTTGTACAGTGTATACATCCACGAGGGCAAAGTCGTGGAGCAAACACTAGTGAATGAATAAACCTGTAGAATGTTAAGTGCCTGTTACACGGTTGCTAAGGGCAAAAATGATGTAACAAACATGCATTCAAACAAAACAACCATGGCAGTGCACCTTTGTATACTAATTTGAGTATCATAACTAATGTGGTCATCAGAATTATTATCAACGAGGCATGTACCCAGTTATCATTGTTAGCTATTGTTACATCAACGTTGCAATAATACAGTCATCGGTAAAAAGCACAGGTAGAGGTACAGACAGCGTCATTAATTGTCGACCACACTTTTTAAAATATTGCAATGTACAAGTACTCGTATAAAATTAAATTATCTACGATTATTTTTAAGAATATTTTAGAGGTACAGACAGCGTCACTATTTGAGGACCCCTCACTTTTGAAATATTGCAATGTACGAGTATAACATTCAATTTGTTCCGACTATTTTAGAGGTACAGACAACGTCACTAACTGACGACCCCTCAATTTTTAATAAAGTTCAGTGCATCTTTTACTTTCTATTTCATTAAGAAAAGGACAGAAGATAAATTTTAGTTCAGTCCTGTCAAATTAATCATCGCTTGACGTAATTTTAGTAGGCAAGTTATTAATCACGTCTAAACTTGTATGGAGTAGTGACAGGCGCTGATTAATTTGACAGGACTAAACTAAAATTTATCTTCTGTCCTTTTCTTAATGAAATAGAAGGAAAAAGATGCACTGAACTTAAATTTAGTTTACTTTGTGAACAAGGGAATCGGCACCATTGTCGCGATAAAGCGAACTACACTTCGCGCACTCTCTGTTGCACAGCGAGACGGCATGCACTGCCCCCCGTCTCGCCGCGCACATACCCAAGGCGCGGTACAGCGGTTTCAAACTAAAACGCTGATAAGCCTCACGAAAAAAGTTTAACTTCAAGTTTAATTATGTTTGTAAATTAATTTTACCATGGGCAACAGATAACTCTTATCATCTCTCGAAAAATAGATTATTTTGTGTGTGACATGTGACAGTGACATGACAGTTGTGATGTTTTTCGAGAGAATATTTTTGGTGAACTTAAGTAGCTACTACAAATCCTTTTTTTAACTAAAAATAAACGTTGATTTTTAATAGAGTGTTTAAGATAGAACATTGCCTACAGTAATAGACTCTTTATTGCCCCCGAAACAGAATCCTGAATCATTTTAGCCCTGAGAATTTTATCCTGAATAACTTCAGTCTAATTAACGTTAGACATCTAGGTAAGTACTCTACATTATCTATACCGTAAAACGGGGTGAATCGGGACGAAAGTTTAAAATGGATTTTAACGTTGAAATAATACAGTTTGCTGCACAACAAGGAAAGTTAACTTAATACAGTAAACACATTTGAATCATTTTTGGCAACAAACTATATTTTTTCAACATTAAAATCCATTTAAAGTTTTCTCCCGATTCACCCCTATTCACTCCGTTATACGGTACTAAAATTATAAAGAGGTAAAATTTGTGAGTTTGTATGTGGGGAGTAATAATCTTCGGAACTACTGATTCGATTCCGATAATAATTTCCCTAATGGTAAGCTACAGTATTGCCGAGTGTCATCTGTACAAATAAATAAAATTTAAATGTTGTAATTGTTATTTCTCCTGACAAAGTTTATTCGTTTATATGTATGTATCTACGTATCTATTCTTGTATTGTATAGTTATTTTCGTGTTATCTATCCCTTAAGTTGCACCTGCCATGTGTCTTCTCTGCATCACCCTAAGATTGACTGGTAGAAAATGCCTCAGGCATTAAGTCCGCTTTTGTACGGTATTTTTACATGTGCCTAAAGTTTAAATAAATAAATAATAAGTGTCTGTTAGTAACGTCAAAATAACAGCTTTTTACTAAATGCATATGAAAGTATTTAGTGTACTTACTTATATAAAAAAAGACATTAAAATAAAAAATTGTCTGTTTGTTCCTGCCGATCTGGGACTTTCACTGGCAGATAGCTGATGTTATAAGGAGTAACTTAGGCTACTTTTAATTTATAAAAAGCCACGACGCCGTGGGCTGCAGCTATAGTGGGAAATATTTTATGTAAAAACAAGAAATTTAAGCGGCCGAAGTCGCGGCCAGAAGCTGGTATCGAATATAATTCCAGCCTAGAACCAAGAATGGAATACCCCGGCACGGCTGTGTTAAGTTCAAAGGAGATAACAGGTTTATCAAGGCCCCCCTTTTTTTTTTTGGGTGGGAAATCATCAAATAACTTCTCCCGCTCTTGGCGGAGCGGGAGGGTGTGTCAGACTCTTACTGCCTAAAACCCACCCGTTTTTTTTTGTTGCCTGTGTTGCCAGGGGCCTCGGTAACCCTTTGGTACCTTCCCGCGACCCCGGCAGGCATCGGCCCTAGTGGACCCCTACGCTTGTGCTGACGACATCTCTTTGAGGCGCGCGTGGAATACAACGCGCATCAAGACCCCCCCTAAGGCGTGCTGATTACAAATCAATTACATAATGTAGAGTATCTTTATAAATAACTGTATAGTTTTCATAGTCGCTGTTTGTCCCGACAAACCGATTATATGAAAGAGGTATGTACCTATACTTATTTAATGTTTTCACACAAAATAATTATGAGATCGCAAAATTATTACCGATAACCTTTTAGCTACTACTAATTTATTTTAACCACCAAAACTACAAAAAAACAATAACTGCTGAATTCATTAAAAATATAACAATTATACGGATTTCTTTGTCTTTATTAAAACAATTAACTAATTAATGACCACAGTTTTTTTTCTCTTTTTATTTACGCCAAAAATTTGTCTAAACATCACTTTTATTTAATAAGTAAGTACTTGGCAAAAACTTACCCACAGCTAGTATGGCGAAAACAAAAGTTTTTAGCATCATTTTGTAGCACTATTTAATACTTTGTTGTTACAGAACCAATGCCAAACGCGGACTGAAGCTCCGTCAACTTTATATCGCGTTTTATACACACGGTATTAGGATGATAACTCACTGATGCGTAGAGGATGAATGTCGCGAACAATGTTTTGATGTTGGTTTTTACTGATGTTACATGAAAACTCGATCATGGGTGAATTAAGGACAGCTGCTATGTCTCACTTCTCGGAAAGTTGTCTCAGGTGTAATAACAAACAAATTTAGAAGGAGCAAAAATAACATCATAGAGTTACAAGCTCCTCAAAATCAATTCATTTATTTAATTTCGTTTAGTACCATAAGTTCATAACAGCACGCTTTAAATTCTGGGAAAATGTATAATACCTACTTTACTGTAACGAAACGACGTCTTCAGTATTTGCGATTAGTCTCGACGCTAATTTTGTAGAGAAAGTCGTTCTATGGATTTGTAGATGTTACTTCGTTTAGTGGATGTGTTAAACTATTTATTTAAGGATTACCAACGAAATACATTACAATTATCTTTTACAATAATAGAAACTTGTATAATATAAATAATCCTGTAATGCACACTCAATTACAGGAAGCCATAGCTTACACATTATCGAGTGCTCGGCGTGCTCTGAATACATAATTAAAATTAATAATATATAAGCATGCTATTATAAAAGTTAACATTTACGCTGTTTGCCGTTAGATATAGTTTAAACTATGTGTCTAATCACCAAAAGGATTACATAAATGTGCCTATGTAACATTAACATGTAACGTTTTTTTTTAAATTAAAATGTAATTCGTACAACAAACATTTTCTAATTATACATTCGTTTCAATACACCACAGGCAGAACAAATCTGAAACTATCGCACACGTTCGTTACGCCATAGCCAGCAGCTGCCCTAAACATGACTATAGTCGTCTTCATATTAGCCGAGTTGATAACTGTGACGACAACTGGTGGACAATATTCCACATATTGTCCACGCGCTTATTTTTCACCATTTTTAAGTATATTTTTCACCATTTTTAAGTATATTTTTCACCATTTTTAAGTATATCTTTCACCATTTTTAAGTATATTTTTCACCATTTTTAAGTATATTTTTCGGCAAAGATCTGCCGATGGCATTAACTTTTACTACCGGTTATGGGGTAAATAAGCCTATAAGCCTCCTCAAGTGATGCAGCTAACCTTCCTGACTAGGTTAACTTCTTGTCAGAACGATAAAAAGATAAAAGACAGAGATCTGTATTATCTCTTAACTAAGTATTAAGTCAGGGCAATTAATTGTTACACAAATTGATATCCCTACGTCAATTTGGTGTAGCCAAAAATAAAATTGTGATTTGAATATACCAACGGACAATTTTAATTAATTAATTAATCAATTTAATTTTAATGTTAAGCTTAAGAATTAATCTCCCTGACTGACGTTCAAAATATCGAAACGAAACCTTACCGAAAACACTACGTAATGAGGCTTTTCCATAGTATAGTAACATCGAAAATCCTTATTAGGTAGTGTTTACAACAAATATGGATGTTCGGTAAGTTGAAGGTGAAGGGCGGGCGTTTTAGGGGACTGTCTTAAGTAATTTAGACGTTCGAAAAGTGTTGATTCTCAGCTTAGTTTGAATTAATGACTTTTGATTTTGTAATTAATACTCTGAAATAAAGTTATTATGTGTTTACAATGTGTTTTTTTATATCCCATATTTCTAGGGTATGAATGAAACTATATCAAAGAATCAACTGACATGAATTCTTTTCAATTATCTTATTTTATTAGTTTTCATTTTTAATACAAAATAATTCGACAAAGCCACGATTATTAATGTAAAACAACCTTACGTGAAATATGACAACGTCGAATTTTCTTAGCTTTAAATATAAATGATTGCTTTGAATGAAAATTAGTTACTCGTATTATCATTGAAACTTAGATACCTACACACATCGAGAGTCTAGTGTTAGTATTAAGATATCTTCGAAACTGCATTTTTGGTCCACATAATTATTCTAGGACGTTTTGTATTATTTTTACTTATACAATATAACTCTAGTTTTGGGATATAAAAAAACCACGTTGTTTATAATAGGCCTAAAAGCGAGTCTTCACCGGACACGGCAGCTTCGGGAAGTTCCTGTGTCGGATAAGGCGGGAGGAAACGCCCGGGTGTCAACACTGTGTGGATCGCCCGGAGGACACGGTGGAGCATACGGTGGAGGTCTGCCCGGCTTGGGCAGAGCACCGCCGTGTCCTCGTGGAGGCGATCGGCGGCGGAGGTCTCTCGCGTCCGGCCCTGGTCCAGGCCATGGTACGGAGCGATAATCGAAACCATAAACCATAACGAAAATACTACGTAATGAGGCTTTGCCATAGTATAGTACCATCGAAAAGCCTTATTAGGTAGTGTTTACCACAAATATGGACGTTTTGTAAGGGTGAAGGTGAAGGGCGGGCGTTTTAGGGGACTGTCCGTTCAGTGCATTTTTGGTCCACATATTCTAGGACGTTTTGTATTATTTTTACTTATAGAATATAACTCTAGAGTTATGGGATATAAAAAACCCACGTTGTATATAATAGCAACAATAGGCCTAAAAGCGAGTCCTCACCGGACACGGCAGCTTCGGGAGGTTCCTGTGTCAGATAAGGCGGGAGGAAACGCCCGGGTGTCACCACTGTGTGGATCGCCCGGAGGACACGGTGGAGCATACGGTGGAGGTCTGCCCGGCTTGGGCAGAGCACCGCCCTGACCTCGTGGAGGCGATCGGCGGCGGAAATCTCTCGCGTCCAGCCCTGGTTCAGGCCATAGTACGGAGCGAGAGGGCATCGACAGCCGTCACCTCCTTATGCAAAGCAGTAACGCTCGCGAACGAGGAGGCGGGACGATTGAGGGAAAGGCAAATTTCGCGCCCTCACGCCCCTAGCCGCCGCAGGAGATGCCCTGGGCGTTGGGAATCCCAGACGGATTTCCAGCCATCGTAGGCACGGGCTTGCGGACGGTGAGTAATGGGTAGCTCGTCGTCCGATAAGGACCAGGCCCTGGTCGACGGCGCGTTGTGTTCCACGCGCGCCTCTAAGAGATGTCAGCACAAGTGTAGAGGTCCACTAGGGCCGAAGCCGAAGGGAAAAGTTCGAAAAGGTTACCGAAGCCCCTGGCAACACAGGCAACAGAAGAAACAACACACACTAAATTCTCCCGCTCCGCCCAGAGCGGGAGAAGTTATTTGACAATTTCCCACCCAAAAAAAAAGCCCTTAAAGCGAGAAAATACCGTAATAATATAATTCCACACTATCATTGTCCCAGTGGAGGGTAACGGCCTCTTCTCATACTCGTACAGAGAAGGCACGAGTATTGATCACCACGCTTGCTCAAGACGGGTTGGCACACGTATGGGAGTGGCGCGAGGAGGCGAAACGCCGGGGCGTAAGTCCGCCGCCGCGAGAAATCGCGGCACAGCGGACGGAGCTCCGGCGGGATCTCATGGCGTCATGGAAAGTACGGTTGTCGCAACCCAGTGCTGGGCACGCCACGATTTCGGCGATAAGTCCCCTCTTTGAGGAGAGGCTGGAGAGGCGCCACGGCGTCCTCACCTTCCGCCTGACGCAGGTCCTCACCGGACACGGCAGCTTCGGGAGGTTCCTGTGTCGGATAAGGCGGGAGGAAACGTCCGGGTGTCACCACTGTGTGGATCGCCCGGAGGACACGGTGGAGCATACGGTGGAGGTCTGCCCGGCTTGGGCAGAGCACTGCCGTGTCCTCGTGGAGGCGATCGGCGGCAGAGACCTCTCGCGTCCGGCCCTGGTTCAGGCCATGGTACGGAGCGAGAGGGCATGGGCAGCCGTCACCTCCTTCTGCGAAGCAGTAATGCTCGCGAAGGAGGAGGCGGGACGGTTGAGGGAAAGGCAAGCTTCGCGCCCTCTCGCCCCTAGCCGCCGCAGGAGACGCCCAGGGCGTCGGGAATCCCGGGCGGATTTCCGGCCACCGTAGGCGCGGGCTTGCGGACGGTGAGCAATGGGTAGCTCACCGTCCGGTAAGGACCAGGCCCGGGTCGACGGCGCGTCGTATTCCACGCGCGCCTCAAAGAGATGTCGTCAGCACAAAGTAGGGGTCCACTAGGGCCGATGCCTGCCGGGGTCGCGGGAAGGTACGTATGGGTCACCGAGGCCCCCGCAACACAGGCAACAGGAAGGAATACGGGTGGGTTTTAGTCAGTAAGAGTCTGACACACCCTCCCGCTCCGCCCAGAGCGGGAGAAGTTATTTGATGATTTCCCACCCTCAAAAAAAAAAAAAAAAGACGGGTTGGCGATTTACATTTATACACACAATAAACTAATAACGAAGAATTTTTGTCCGTTTGTCTGGATGTATGTTCCGGATTGGTGCGAAAACGGCTAAATGGATTAGAATGAAATTTGGCACACAGGTAGTTTATGACCTGGATTAACACATACGGTAGTGTACATTATTTTGCATACTATTGTATAGAATCCATTTTTTTTTTCTAACTGAACAGACAGCTGTGGTGCTAGGGATTTCGTTGCGCCACTTCTTCTTCCCAGCTAAAGCACAAGGAAGTGGTGAACGGCGGGCGTTTTGAGGGACTGTCTTATGTAATTTTGACGTTCGAAAAGTGCTGATGTTTAGCCTAGTTTGAATAAATGACTTTTGATTTAGATTTTTGATTTTGGGTACTTTTAAAACCGGAACGTTCCCGTGGGATATTTTCCGACATTCACGCGGGAAAAAGCTAGTTTATAAAAATAATTTTGCCGCGTTACAAATATTTCTTTTTTATAACTTTTAAATGATTAAGTGGGGCTTGTGGCTAAATAATAACAGCCGCACGGGTCAATCGATCAGGTTAAGCTACGCTTGCCGCGGTTGGTCCGTGGATGGGTGACCATCTTTACATCCCAAGACCCCTCCGTGCCTCGGAAAGCACGTGAAGCCGTTGGTCCCGGCTGTCATTCGTAAATCTTTGACAGTCGTTACGGGTCGTCAGAAGCCCAAAAGTCTGACAACTAGTCTTACCACGGGGTATCGTGTTACCCAGTAACTGGGTTGTGGAGGTCAGATAGGCAGTCGCTCCATGTAAAATACTGGTATTCAGCTGCATCCGGTTAGGCTGGAAGCCGACCCCAACGTAGTTGGGAAAAGGCTAGGCAGATGATGAACTTTGAAATGATTAAAGGCTCTCGCGGACAGGCACGACGCGACAGCGCGACGCGTCACAATTTCTATAAAATCTTCATAGGAAGTGTCGCGCTGCCTGTCGCGCCCCCGATATCGCACCAGTCTGTATGAGCCTTGACTTGGATAATAGTCGGTACCTAATAAGAATGACGTTGTAAGAATATGCAACATCCAGTTGCCACAATGTCCTTTGTGTTGTCGCAACTAGATGCATTTTTTTCCTTAACCAGAATGGCCATAAAGCAACACCTGTCTGATTGATAACTTGTTGTTTTTTATTAAAGGCAGAATCTGCAAGAAACTGTTGGGAGGAAAATACTATGGAAATAACGAGGGCACACTATGTGTGGTAGTTTGGGGAGTGGCAATAAGTAAAGTCGAATTATTAATACACTGGAGTAATCTGCAAGTGCTAGCTGTCACTTTCTGTAATAAAATTGTCATATTTATTGTGATGGTGATCGTTTAGTTTAATCGATTTATATAAGTGTAAATGTATAATAATAAGTGTAAAAGTCTAGAATACAATAAATATGACCATTTTATTTCACAAAGTGACAGCTAGCACATGTCAGATTAATATTATTATTCTACATAATTATATAAGCTGACAGTCTTAAAATAATAATAATAATAATATGTGCATGTATATAAGAAACCCTCAATTCTTCTGAGAGACTCATAGGGCATCAAAAAATTCTTCCACATCGCTGTTAACAGGAAAAGTTTTCAAAAGGCTGGCGGTGTTGCCACGTTGTACGACAAGGCTGATTCTTTGAGCCAAACCAAAAGTGTAGTCAATTATTTAAATGTTATACCTTAGTCTTATAAATGCAAATCACGAAAATTTTACATACATACATACATAATCAGCCTACAATGTTCCCACACGCTGGGACTCACACAGGCCTCTTGTCTTCGAGAAGGAGTGGGCTGTAATCTACTACGCGGGCCCAGTGCGGGTTGGTAGATATCACGTGTCTTCGAATTTTTGGTTCTGGTTCTGTTTCCTCACGATGTTTTCCTTCACCGTTTTGAGAGCAGTGGTGCTGAAATTATGTACACAATAAAAAAATTACGATTGGCAGTTTTCGGCCCGTTCTTATTTATGTATTCTTATCGGAAAATGCGTTTTCCGAAAGTTTTTCATCTTTCGAGTAGTTACGAGTATCTTGTTGATGTAACGTTTTTTTTAAAGATTTTTTTTCTTTCATTACCTTATGTACCTAAAATCAGGCAAACTGTAATAATAAACAAAATAATATGTTTTTGTGTTACGGCGCTGACAAGAGCCAAATGACCAACATAGACTTGTCTTAAGAAAAAAAATTGGTTAATCTGAATTGTTTGTGGTAGCGGAAAAAATACATGTCAATTTTGAACATATTTGTCAGGATTTCGTTGTTACCAAAACACGTTTTGAAAAAACTCTCGATACAAACTAAAGTTAAACTAACCTTGAGTTGTAAACCAAAATATCTGTATTAAATATCAACATACGCTACGTATTTAATTAATAACAAGAACGACTTATTTGAATGCAGGATTTGGTTGTTTTAAGGGTTCCGTAGTAAACAAGGAACCTTTATAGTTTCGCCATGCATGTTCGTCTGTCTGTGTCCGTCTGTCTGTCTGTCTGACTCCACTCAGAGACGCTTAGTACTAGAAATCTGAAATTTGGCATAGGTATACATATTAATCACGCCGACAAAGTGCTAAAATAAAATCGTGAAAAACTTTTATTTTAGCGCACGGGAGGTTTTCTCGTCTACCCCATGGTGTGGGATATCGTTGGATAGGCCGTTCAAAAATATTGCAGGTCTGTGAAGACGACTTTTTGATTCAAGGAACACTTGCGTAATATTAAGCATTAAAGTGATAATTTTTGTTAGTCAAGTGTCCCCCCCCCCCTGCCAGTTAAATGGTTGTTTATGGAGATGTGAAAAAAATCATGGCAGTAGTACATAATAATGAAATTAAAAGGAAAACTATCACGGCTAAGTGGGTTTTACAAGTTAACGAGTTATAGTCGACCGACTTAAATTTGCTGTTGGAGAATTGACCATGGCTTATATCGATGTATGGGAGGACGGGTTTTTCAACTACAATGTTAAGTTTGTTTTTGGAATAAATTCGTCCCAAGTAATCCCAACCCTTCATTGTGCGTGGTCCGACACACACTTGGCTGGTTTTTTATTTTCGATTACTCAACTCAATTTTGAGTAAATAGATAATTGCTTCATATTTTACAATAAATTACAAGCGTTGTGTCATCGCGCTTCTCTTTCTTTTGTATGCCATCTGACAGTGACCGCGGTTTATGTGTTGTCAGCGTCTTAATATTGGGAACAATGAAACAAGCTAAGATTCTATGAATTATTTACCAAGTAGGTACCATAATTTAGGTCAATAACAACATTTTTCTGAGCAATTTCAATAGAAAAAAAACTGGGTAAGTGCGTGACGGACTACACACAAGGAAGGGTTCCGTAGTTGGGATGATTTTATTTTACCACTTTGTCGGCGTGATGATGCTATGAATACTAATCAATAAAAGTACTTTATAACCATTCCCTACCGATAAGGACGAGGTCTATCTAAGTAGAACTGGTTCTAAGTTATTCAACATCTTGGAATAATTAAATAGGACTTATTTGTAACAGACTCAGAGACTCTTGGTGCTCGAAAGCTGTAATTTGGCTGGGGTTAATATGTATACCCCAGCCAAATTACAGCTTTCCAGCACCAAGAGTCTCTGAGCTAAGCTAGACAGACAGACTGACGGACATGGCAAAACTATAATATAAGGGTTCCTTGTTGACTATATAACCCTAAAAAACATACTATGTAGGTACTTATATACTTATAAATAAGTCCTATTTAATTATTCCAAGATGTATGAATAACTTAGAACCAGTTCTACTTACATAGACCTCGTCCTTATCGGAGGAATAGTTATAAACTACTTTTATTGATTAGTATTTAAAGAACAATTAAGTTAGGAAGCATACACATTTTATTACTGCTCTTTAATGAGGGCTAAGTAGCAAAGTTAGATAGGTTAGCATCTACATAACATTATATAACATTACGCCACTAATCCCCGAGGGGTTAGGCAGAGGTGTACCTGTAGTACACCCACATTTCGCCAGTTATGTTTAAGTCCCATGTAATAGGGGGTGAGCCTATTACCATCAACCGGGCACAAATCCAGGCTGCTACTGAGAAATTCCTAATGGGAAAACCCAATAACACTTTGGCTGACCTGGGAATCGAACCCAGGACCTCATGCTCAGCAGTAGCGCTTGCGACCACTAGACCAACGAGGCAGTCAAGGTAGGTTGGCATCTAAACATGATGAAACAAAAAAGAAATTAATTTGATATATTTTTATGTGGGGTCATCGACCGCATTTAGTGTAGTCACTTAAAATATCAGATTTTTTTGTATACTTCACAGACGTGATTGGTATCGAAACCTAAACACGATAAAACAAAAGAAAACAGATTTTCGCAACGCATACTTTAAGGCGCTGACAAGACCCAATTGACCAAAATAGACTTCTCTTAAGAAAAAAAATTGCCAAATCTGTAATTCTGTCTGTGTAATTGTAGCGGAAAAAATATATGTTAATTTTGTACATATTTCCCAGAACTTGGTTGTAACCAAAACACGTTTTGAAAAATAATGTCGATACAAACTGACGTTAAACTAACTTCTTACCTTGAGTTCTAATCCAAAATATCTGTATTAAATATCGTTACATACGTTACGTATTTAATTAATAACAAGAACGTCTTATTTGAATGCAGAACTTGGTTGTTTTTTATTTTCGATTACTCAACTCAATTTTGAGTAAATAGATAATTGCTTCATATTTTGCAATAAATTACAAGCATTGTGTCATCGCGCGTCTCATTCTTTTCTATGCAATCTGACAGTGACCGCGGTTTAGGTGTTGTCAATTGACCCCACAAAAAAAAATGCATTTTTTTTTAAATCGTGTTTAGATATTGGTACTTACCCATCACGTCTGCAGAGTTTTGCTAGCTAATTGAATGTGACCCTGTAGTATCGTAATGTTTTTAGTAAAAGCCAGCTGTCAACAAAATCTACGTATAGTTAGTTTAACTTTATAGACAAAAATGTATTAAGGGGACTACAGGACCTAAACGCAACTTTTATAAGTTTTATAATGCCTTAAAGTATATGATCCACTACAGTAAACAAAATCAGAAAAATATATGATATCCTTAAGGATATATTCTAGGTAGATAGTGTTGAAAACATAATATAACTAATTTGATACGATAGAAAAAAATCACGAAGATACCTCTAAACATTTCTTTTAACGATTATAAACCATACTAATATACATGCAATCATTCTGATTTATTGGCAGATTATTCTACAAGCAACATGTTAGCACAATAGTGTTTGATTTTTTTAAATCTATAGATTTTTTGTAAATCGATAATTGCTTCATATTTTGCAATAAATTACCACCGTTGTGTCATCGCGCTTCTCTTTCTTTTCTATGCAGTCCGACAGTGACCGCGCTTTAGGTGCCTCTTAAAAGCCTCTTAAAAGTTTTAATTTAGAGTTAGTTACCATACACGTACCGCCATGCCATCCACACTAACCGCCTCTGTGGCCTAGTGGTAAGACCACCTGTCCCAGACCCAGTGGTTGTGCCGGGTTCGATTCCCAGCGCGGGCAAAAGTTTCTGCTCGGTTTGGTAGGTGGTAGGGCTTGTTCTAAGTCCGCCTGGCTAGCTACCACCATCTTATTGAAGTTTATCGCCATAACAACAATGTTAACAGCATTGTTGTGTTTCGGCAGTTAGAGGTAAGATAGCCAGTTCCTCTGTGGTTGAGGATTACGGGTGAAGCTCGCCTCCACCTTCGGCCTTATCATCAATTACCATCAGGTGAGATGAAGGCCAAGAGCTACCTCGTTGTGGTAAAAAAAACCAGCCAGGTGCATGTCGCACCAAGCACAATGAAGGATTCCGTAGTTTGGAGGAATTTATCTCAAGAACAAACGTAACATTATAGTCGAAAAGCATGTCCAACTTCACGATTTAACATTTTCTTTTTTACGTTGTCGACTTCGACATGAGCATAATTATAAATTTAGGGATGCCCGACAAGTTTTGAACTTGACCGAGGTGTACTCGAGGCGAGGTCAGAAGGCTTGCAAGTCAGCCATACGTTAATAATTGCTTTAGCCGTCAACAAATTAAGAATAAAGGTCACACTTATAAGCATCGTAACGGCATCGCAAACGACGCTTTGACGCCTTCGAAGTGATACTTACAAGAGCCGCACTTCACCAGGCCAGTGATCGGAATAGATAGAGAAAAACCGTTGACAAATTAAAACGGAGTCACGATTCTCAGCAGTGAGAGAGAGATTAGGAATAAGAAGAGAACGGCGTCGCCTCCACTCGGGATCAGTGTGCGTGTGCGTTGAGATAAATATTTAAAATAATTGTCCCTCAATAACTCACTGAATGTCACTTAATGAAACAAAGAGGCACATTAGAAAGGCAGAAAGGGTTATAGGTACGAGTCCACTGCTGGGCTGTGTATAAAGACTTCTCGAATTACAAAACACTGTGATTGACCCTCAATCACTCCTATTCATCTATTACCAGCCACCCTGCGAAGAGGTTCCGGCGGTACCCTACCTACTTTGCGAGTGGCCGCAAGAGCAAGGTCAGCATGAGGTCCTAGGTGCAATCGTAAAAACGCAATAACACTTTATCGACCTCAGACCCGGGGTTTGAGACCGGGCAAAGTGTTATTGCGTTTTTTTCGATTGATGGCAAAAGGGTCGTCCCCTATTGCATGGGACCTTAAACGTCAATTGGTACAATATGGGTGGTCCTACTACAGGTACCTATAACTCTGCCCATCCTTTCGGAATTACAGGCGTGATGTTATGTTATGTTAATTCTTAGAAGGGTGTTACTATTAGAAGATATTAAAAAGCCTCATGTTCACATTCAGCAATGGAGATGTCATCTGATAAAGATCGTACCAAGAAAGCGTTAATTACAATATCGCGTGATACAGGAAGATATTGGATACCCCACACAATTGATACAAAACATTCTTTATTATGCTGGAGACAGCCCGATAAGCGGGGTAATTGCGTAACACACGGATATCTATGGTATTTAAGTTCAGTGCATCTTTTTCATTATATTTCATTAAGAAAAGGACAGAAGATAAATTTTAATCTAGTCCTGTCAAATTAATCAGCGATTGAAGTAAATTGACGTAATTTTAGTAGGCAAGTTTTTAATCATATCTAAACTTGTATGAAGTAGTGACAGGCGCTGATTAATTTGACGGTACTAAACTAAAATTTATCTTCTGTCCTTTTCTTAATGAAAAAGAAAGAAAAAGATGCAATTAACTTAAATTTAGTTTAGTTTGTGAACAAGGGAATCGGCACCAATGCCTTTAATTTTGACAGTTCAACAACAATAATTGGTCAAGGACAGCTAATGAGACACAATTGATTTTCTATTGTTTGACTCCGAATCGGTGTCGCACGGGGCTTAAGACGCTGACAACGCCTAAACCGCAGCCACTGTCAGATAGCATACAAAAAAAGAGAAGCGCGATGACACAACGCTTGAAATGTATTGCAAAATATGAAGCAATTATCTATTTACTCAAAATTGAGTTGAGTAATCGAAAATAAAAAACAACCAAGTTCTGCATTCAAATAAGACGTTCTTGTTGTTAATTAAATACGTAACGTAGGTATGTTGATATTTAATACAGATATTTTGGATTAGAACTCAAGGTAAGAGGTTAGTTTAACGTTAGTTTGTATCGAGATTCTTTTTCAAAACGTGTTTTGGTAACAACCAAGTTCTGGGAAATATGTTCGAAATTAACATATATTTTTTAACAATACTTATCAATACTTTAAAATCCTTCGGATTGTAAACTATGTTACTAGGACACCGGTCTTGTGTCTGTGAGCAGTGGGCACCAACCTGCCGGGAACAGTGCGTTTGACTTGCAGCTGGCTCAACCCTGAACTCGTTATCTTATATAAAGTAAATCATGTATTGTTTGTATGGACTATATGAACAGAAGATTTCATTACTTCGACCAATCGTTACTGATTAATAGTTAGGTATGTAAGCATAATAATTGTGCTAAGATGAACCTTGCTTTTGTTTTGATGATACAGAAATGCGCAAAAAGACTACTAATTCTGAAAACAAATTTATTTTTCCTGTTCTTATCTATATTATTCTTGTCTATTTACATATCCAAATTACAAGATGATTATTAACATTAACTAAATTAAATTAAAACTACGTTAAGCTTAAAAAAGGCCCTCGGGGCATTGTACCGAGGATGCTGCCGGCATTTCCTCGCTGAATTGCAATGCTGATGCGTTGCGCGAGAAAGCCGCCAGCTTTTCGGTCACCAGTTACATCAACTAGACGTTTCGCGATTTCCGCAAATAATTTATGCGCACTGGGACCCCACGGACCTAGGGTCTCGACGCCAAAGGGTACAAAGTTGTACTCTCTGCCAAGGCCTCCATATTTAATAACTTTCAGATTTTCGGCATTTTCTGCCGCTGCACCCGCTTTAGAAGTAGTCCGTTGGAGGTGGGACGGTGCCAGTGTGTCTACACAGGTAGCGTCCCACACAAGCATCCATCCCAAACTCCACGGACCAAAGACACACCATCAGGTCTTTTGCCATCATTCTTGTCTATATTTTAAGACATCCTAATTTGTAAGATTAGGGAGGAAGCTGACCTCAATCTTCGACGATTTTTTCTCTTTGTTCACCCGGCCCACAAGGTTAACATCCTGCGTGTTGGCCCCACAATGTTTAGCCATCCTCATGTCCACAATGTTTTATGATGATTCTAACCTTCTTACTTTTTACAGTTCTGGATCTCCACTCTATAACTTTCCTGCACCGCGGTTCCATGGCATCTTATATCATCCTAGATAAGCCTGAATGTGAAAGGTATGATCTGTTTGTAAATAGAACGAAGAGGCATCAACCTATAGGTACCTACCATCACCTACGATTTTTGCTTTGTCTTTCAATCACACTTAATGACGAAAGTGTTGTAGATAATAGAAAGTTAATTTTCTGTTCACAAGCACCTAATTATTTTTATTTATGTTCTGAGAAACGATAAGAAAGTTATTTAAAGGTCGAGCTCGAAGTTTTGATAAATAGAAATTATTAAATAATTCGTTCAATGACCTTACTACAAAGATACACCAAATAATAATTAATTAGATAGTTAGGCTATCCTTTAAATATTTGGATCTATTTCAAACTTTTGATTCACATGCTATTATTTCTCGAGATGTTCCAATGGTTCCATCGCATATTGCACTTAGAATGGGAGCCCTTGAAAGTAAACCACGATTTTTTCAAGTTTTTCTTACGAACCGAATTCGCTTTGTAGACGAGATTAACCTATTAAGCCCCGCGCGACACCGATTCGGAGTCAAACAATAGAAAATCAATTGTGTCTCATTAGCTGTCCTTGACCAATTAACCATTTATATTTTCGGGGTGCCGCAGGGTGTAGTACTAAGACCATGCGTTCTTTCTGATGACAATACTTGAATATTATCTGCTAGTACTTCATGGACTGCTCATGAACAGTTAATTACCTATATTCTTTAATCATTCTTGGGAACCTGTCTATTGTAATACATTTTGCTGTAAATGATTGAAAGGTTGTGATAGAGACTCATCGTTAGTTTGCTTAGCTTGAAGTGCTTCAACATAACTTTATAAAATAACAGGGAACACCACTTCACAGTTCGTATTTACTCACCTTCCCTTATTTAGTTAATCAGTTGGATAAATATTATCCTAGGTAGGTCCTATCCATTCCCGGGCGGATTTCCGGCCACCGTAGGCGCGGGCTTGCGGACGGTGAGCAATGGGTAGCTCACCGTCCGGTAAAGACCAGGCCCGGGTCGACGGCGCGTTGTATTCCACGCGCGCTTCAAAGAGATGTAGTCAGCACAAGTGTAGGGGTCCACTAGGGCCGATGCCTGCCGGGTCGCGGGAAGGTACTAAAGGGTTACCGAGGTCCCTGGCAACACAGGCAACGGAAAGAATACGGGTGGGTTTTAGTCAGTAAGAGTCTGACACATCCTCCCGCTCCGCCCAGAGCGGGAGAAGTTATTAGATGATTTCCCACCCAAAAAAAAGGTCCTATCCATTATTTAGTCATGGGTGCTAAGATAACGTTTTTACTAAAGTTTTTCAATATTTACGATTTGTTTATTAAGTCTGCCTGTAACAACTCTTTATCTTTGATACTTCTACAACATTGATTAACTACAACAAACAGCCGGCTCATCTCAAGACAAGCTACCGCTGTCAAGCCACCTGCTGGAAGTACAAAATCGTTTGATCAACGTTCGAAACAAAATTGAATGTCTGGTTTCCACAGACCAATATATCCTTTCAAAACAGAACACAGCAATGGTGGTGGTGGTGACAGAAACAAGCAGTGCAAAATATAATTTTTATAAGCAGTTAAATGATTTTGAATTTTAATTTTTACCTTTCGTTGATATCCTCACAAGGGGACATGAGCATACCGCGGGAGGCTGCGGTGTGCCGCGGAGGGCTTCGGCCATAAAAATTTTAGTGCTTTGCCGAAACTGTAACGTCTAGTGTTTACCGGCCTTATTTCTTAAATTAAATTTGAATTTAACGTTCGAAAAGTGCTGATTCTCAGCCTAGTCTGAATAAATGACTTTTGATTTGATTTTGAAATAACAAAAGGTAATCAAGAGGTCCAACCGTCGACAACTCAGGCGCATCGTCCGATACTGTTTGTGTGCCTCTTGACCTTAGCGCTACTCGTGCTGATAGTGTGAGGTTATCAACGCATCTGAGTCACACATGATACACGTCGAAGCTAGGAAAGTTTATTACACTATATTTGTGAGATGTACTAAGAAATACACGAGTAAGAAGACACTATTTGTCGAGATCGATGGTGCTGCCCTTAATTAAGCCTTACAATATTAATATTTGCTACAGTCTTGAACAGTATATTCAGCACCTCGTAATGGGCGAATTGTATTGATCCTGTATTGTCTGGAAACTATTTTATTATCTCTGTTTTTTTTTTTGTTTTTGTAACGACTGCTGACCCTTTGATTTCCTTATCAAGACTTTGATGCAGTTTATTATGATTATCTGTAGACTGAGATACTACAACACACTCTCTCCTCTGTTATCTCAATCACCCTTGACGGCGGCGGTCAATCCCTATTATACTTTTATTTTAGGGAGGGTGGTTACAAGATTGTGCGGTGTATAGGTAAAGAATGAAAGAAGAAGATGAATTTTCTTACTGTTATTTGCCATTATTTGCCTACAAATAATATTTCGTAATTCCTATTTCTGGGTGAACATAAAGTGGTGGTTAAAAATAACAACGCATATTTTTGTTCTATTTTTTATTTTAAACATTATATGAATATTAGTGGCAATTTGTGGAACTCTACTGACTGAGTATGAATATAATATTAATGCACTGCAGATTGTCAGAATCCAAACTGCACAGACAGACAATTTTTATTAATTTTAAATTAGCTGAAATGGCTTTTCGTGCTTGGCTATCATATTTAGGCGGGAAAAGTCGGGACATTAACTTAAGAAATAAGTTATAATTGGTACAAATAGCTTACTGTCATTTTAAACATTGATATGATATCCATTTTTGATTTGTCATATATAATTGTATACACTGAACGTCTTACATAATATATTGCAAAGCAATGATTAGGTATTAAAATTGCTTGCCATCTTGACAAGCAAAGGCAGGATGTTGATTAAAGTGTGGCAACATTGGAAGAGAACTGTCAAGTGATTTCGTTTTGCGTTAAGATGGTATCATCGACTACTTCATTTATAGTTTCTAAAAAAGCTTTTGTAAGTGTTCTGAGAAAGATAGATAGCTAAGAACATTTCTCCTAGAATGCCACATGCTCTGCATCGACATCCTGCGTCTAAACATCATAATTATCTCGTATTAATATAACGTTATATATAAAGACATTACTTAGGTTTACCATAAACCATTTATCAAGTCTCATCCATTTCAATAATATTGTTCAAAACAACACATAATACAAATTAATTTTGTTCAACGGAAAATCGTCAACTAACATCTACCACAACGATTATTAAAACATTCGAGTTCTTGTCACACAAGAGTATCTTTGTTACAATAAAATCACAGGTAAG
Source organism: Atethmia centrago (assembly GCA_905333075.3). Classification (NCBI taxonomy): domain Eukaryota; kingdom Metazoa; phylum Arthropoda; class Insecta; order Lepidoptera; family Noctuidae; genus Atethmia; species Atethmia centrago. The sequence goes on from HG995374.1 coordinate 9,597,007, forward strand.
TACTTTATCACTAAATACATTTAACGGCTATAATTCTCTTTAAGAGGACGAAAGATTCAGCCCGTTCAAGGACGTGAATATTTCTAACATATATGAGATCGAGTATATTACACAATCACGAACATATAAAGGGAATAAATAAAAATATAAAGCAACAAAGTAAGATCACCACATTAATAAAGTCTTAGGCGGTAAGTTACACATAAACTCGTTTTTTTTTTTGTCACTCGCAATTTTATCGTCGTCGTCAATCCAAAAATCCTAAGCGTCAAGCTTCGTCCACATCGAGGTTTTATTCTACTTTTTTCAGGTCTCGTAGTTATACAAATATAATAGTTATATAACTATTTTTATAAGTAGCTTTAACATTAATAAGATTTAATATAAAGGGGTATATGATCGAAAATTTCTTAGAGTACCCCTAATTGATTTTGCCATATTTTTTTATTATGTACAAAGCCATAGTTTCCACATATTCGAATGCCATTCATTAGCCACATGTAGTTTCTACGGAATCTACGAATATCGTAACACCAGATACATTCGAAAATCCGTCAAACAAATCAATCAAGTCCATTTTTCCCCAAGTGCGGTATACTTTCCCATCCCTATTTATATGAGAGTACATTCAGTTGCAAAAGCATTAATATCACAATCATCTAAAATAACAAGAACAGTACGTCCAGCTACGAATATTCAAATAAATAGCTTTTGCAACTATTTGTACTAAACAGTAATAGTATTATTATATTGTACATTATTAATACAGTAAAACATTTAACGTGTTTATTATGAATGTATTTAATTAATAACTATGTAGATTAAATACTGCTTGTACTTTGCTTAATAATCCGTTCTTATTTTTATGGTCAAATGTATTGAAAGTCAGTGTTTTTTTACATTGTTTTAGTTACGAGTCAAAAGTCGAGTGTATGGCAGTGAACGGTCAAAGGTTTTCATAATTCTGTAGCATATTTAATATTTATATTTCTAACATGTACCAGTACTACACCAATGTCTGGTAAATAATATTATGTACAATATTAAATTGGGGTTATTGCAATATTAATCAGTGGATCAATTTTATCCTTAAGGTCTGAATAAATACTTACGTATTTTTTTTTTGTAAACCGTTTACAATTATGTGTAGAGTTCTTCACATAATATAAATTAGGATTTAAATACATTTCCGTTTATTAACTGTCAATAATTCGAACGAGGCTTAACTTATTTTGATCTGCTAAGTTATTATTATGTACAATTACAAAATTGTATAGAATGACAATATTTGGCACTATACAATTTTACAAATAGGTAACCAAAAGCAATTAAAGTGAAGCCCTTAAAATCTTGTAAAGACATTGGGGCACAAGTATTTAAATATACCAATTCGACAATACATCAATTATATTTAAATATTCGGAAGCACTAGATTTTGATGACGTCATGTTTGATTATACAAAAATGGGTCACGCCGAATTATTAAGAAATAAATTATTTGTAACGAACTGAATTGACAAATAAGTTAACATATCTACTGTTGACTAGTCTGTACACTATATTATTGAGTATGTGAGAAAGTAACCTCAATACATCGATACAGCAGTTTATTAATATTTTGTTGTACTTATTCAATAATCATCGTTTTATTTATAGAACATGAACAGTCATGACAACCCTTACAAGAACCATTTCCAAAGAGTAAGAATATATAGAAGCGACGCTCCCGCTCCGAAAGAATTATAAATGCTTACAGTGTAGTTGTCGTGGTAAGACAAGTCCACCGCAGTGTTGTATGATCGCTTGTGAAATTGACAATGCTAAACTGGTTTTGGCATAAGATAACGCGGCCCGGGTCCTAGCGAGGTGGTGGGGAAAGATAGGTAATTATTTCGTTATCCATTTCGTTCCATCGGAGCAAAGCACAGTACTTAAGTCTCGCTTCTATACGTTTTCGTTTCAAACTTTATGCCCTTTACAACAAAGAGCTGTCGCACATTTGAAGTGTTTTTTTGAAGTAAGAAGGGATTCACTGAGTCTCATCTGTTTTGAGCTTTGGTTTAGTTCGGAGTTTTAGTGTTAGTGTTAGTTAGTGTTTTCTGTTTGTTGATTAGTGCGTTGATGAGTTTGATCCTAGCCTTGACAGCTTTGTATCTGAAGTATTCGTCCTCGTGGCCTTTCTTGTCATCTCTCTGCACCTTCCTGCTGTTCTGGAGCTCGAAACTGACCTCGTACTCTTTTATGGTGCGGCGTAAGATCTGGAAAAGAAATATAAAGGGTATGGTGGAGAGACGCACTTTAGAGATTATCAAGAATTTCGCAAAATTGTTGACGAAACCGGGGAATTAGTTGACACGAAATTGGAAAAATGGTAATTTGAATAATGAAAAATGGAAAAATGGTAATTTCTCTCGACAGGGTTATGCCTAACAAGATGCCCAATACCGTTGATATGTTTAGTTTAGGAAAAAACTGACCCTATCAACAAAATCAAACTCACAGATTTCTGCATCTTAGCTTCAGTGAGAGCTTTGTTCAATTCTTCAAGGCCGAGGCAGTGTAGGCCTTCGTTGGAGGGCGGGGCCTCCTCGCTGGTGGCTGACTGAGCTGATGATGTGGAGGAAGGAACCTCTTCTGCTACTGCGGTGCTGTCACGTGTGGGGGGTGACTGAAGTGGTGTATCGGGCGTCTCCTAGAAAATAAGGGAAAAATGGGTTATTGTTGGGGTCTGGACGTTTGTGTGTGGAAGATTTTTACGCAGGAGTGATGAGAGTAGTTTTTATAAGGAATAAAAAGCTTGGTTAAATATTATGTCGTGATTAATTTCCTTGATTAACTGTTATCATTAAGGAAATAAAACAAGACATATTTCAGCATAAGGATAATAATTATACAGAATATGAAAATGTTTTGATGTTCTTTATCCTTAATTCTTATATAATTTATTCGAAAGAACATAATTTTCAGGAACATGCTCAGAAAATAATTATTTTATATTTGATAGTTGAGGTAAAAAAAAACGCAAACAATCTGGTATAAGGGCAAATATTCCAGTTACCTGAGAAGAGTCTGAAGGTTTCTCCTGGGAATCGCTGGAGCTATCGACGCTCGAGTTGAAGAGCATTGTTTCATGCTCATGGATCGTCGCCAGTTCGCCGTTTGTGCAGCCTATGATCTGATTGTGACAAAAACGTTGCAATAATGATTAAAAGAATGCCACATTTTCTGGATCTCACGTTTAGACGTGGCTACAATTGGCTACAATACCGTTGGCTACAATTCTCGTGTGGCACGAGTCTTTCAACGGAAGGTAACGCTGGCGAAAATTATTTACTTAGCAAGGCTGGGCTATGTATGGGGAAAGGTGCAGACTTCACAGGGTGTGCCAGACGATCTTATGTAGGTATTAGGTGATAGGTTTATATTGTAGAATGTGGGGTAGGGTATTGTCTATAGTGACATTATAATTGTGGAAATATATAAATTGGTTATGTGATTGATCTAATCCCTTCGATGGAGTGCACTTTCTAGCATTCAAGTGTACACAAAACTTACAGCATCAGGTCTTGAAGAAGCGAGTACCCGTTTGACAGCCCTATACCGTTCGTACAGATGCCGAGCTGCACCACGCTCAGCTGAGTGCGCCGGCGGGCGCCCCCGAGCAGCTTCCAGCCGCAGCAGCACTCGTTGCACACACAGCTTCTCAGCAGCCAGCTGGGACGATGTCCAGGTAGCCTCGGTTGTCGATGGCCGCCCTGTCGCCTGGCGACATCCCTCTAACCACTGGAGAAAGGACCACAATAAACACGGTGCATGTACTTTCCTGACTAGCCCAAAGTTGTAGTAAAATTATTTGGTATATTAATGTGATGGTAAAGTAAGCCATATTTTTCTAAAGAGAGAAAAATTATTTAAGTTGAATAATGGCAACTAATTAATACCTACCTTGATTTTATTATTGTGAGTAACTTGATTTCTAAAATGATGGTATTTAATAGAATGCTTGAAGTGTACTGTATTTGTGGGTTTATGCCACAATGAAAACAAAGTTGATCTAAAAAAAAACAGGTTCTATCTAAACTTAGCGAGTTAGAAGTGAAATATTAACATTTCCATAAATCACCTCTTCAATGTCCTTAACGATATCAGTCATAGGTTTGTCGCTCTTCAGCGATTCTTCGAGCTTGTCATCTCTTTCTTTCTGCTGCTTGGCTGCTTGCACCTTCAGGGCATACTCCACGGGGTCAGTCTTGATGAGGCGTTTCTCTGCCTGCAGTCTGCGCAACGAATCATTCATTCGTGTCAGTGCTACATCTGTGATCCTGTCACTTTGTGTCAAAGGATGACCGTTCTTGGTTTCAAACTCGCTTTCGTACTTGGAAATGTTCTTCTTGAGTACGGATATCTGGAAATTGTAAATAATTATGTCAGACATCATTTTTAAGAAACCTACTTTTGTGCCATTGTCTATTTTTAAATTAAGCTCCCAAGAGATAGATAGAATAAGCAATGTAGCGCTAGGTGTTTCAAAGTAGACTAAAGGATATTACTTCATTAGATACCTTCTTGTTGATCTTCTCGAGCCTTCTATCAGGTACTGGCTGCTCACGTCGTACTACGTTGAGTGGGGCGGCACTCCGCTCGTCACTGCGGGCTCGCTCAGCCTCCGCGCACAGGGCTGCGCCCTCCTCGCCGACGCTCTCCGTGCGGCCCACCACCCTGTGCAGCGCCCCTGCGTCCAGAGTCTCCGGTTCCTCGCATACTGCAAAAAATCTTCTAACTGAATCGTCTATTCGTACCATACAGTGATTGTTGGCATATTAGTTATAGGCACGTATTATCCAGTTTCTTTGATCGTCAATCTTACCTGCTTATAACTGATAACCTTCTTATGAACATTGATGCATCAGCATCAATGTTCAATGTCGAAAAGTAAATCACCTATGTTTTTAAAGCCCTCGTCTTGACAACTTTAGCCTATGCTTTTCCTTTTGGTGACCATTGGCCCTTCACATAAGCTAAAGACTTAAGTAGATGCAGCTAGTATATTGAAGTGCAGCTTCTTAACGCTTTGGTCAAGGGAGCTAATCTCCCCCACACGTTTTCTATAGTCATCTTAACTTACGTTGTGGTTTCTGCACGACGACGTAGTCGAAGTGTGGCGGTGTGCTGCATCTGATCTCTTCGGAAGTTGTGAAGCACTCGTTCTCCTTCGGGTTCTTGGGAGCCCGGGGTTGAGCGCGGCGTCGCTTGCCGCCGAACTGCGGACGACGAGCGCGGGACAGCCGCTCGGCACGACGTTCCGACTGCAAGTGATTGGCAGGAATGATTGTATCTGGATTGCCCTGATCTTGGTGTGTGGGTTCAGGAAGCTGCAAGGTGCTTCTCTGATAACAGGGTTTCATCTTTAGTGAAAAAGAAAAGAGTTGAGCCTTATTGACTTTAGTACATGTAATTTTGATTGCCTAGTTCATACAATTATACGAGTATGCTCTACTAATCTTATTCTTATAATACAGTCATTGCAAGAGTATGAGAAGAGCAGTGTTTAGCACTAACGACTACAACAACATTGTCCTGTTATTTTTCTTGATGATTTTCTGTGGTTGCATTATTTTAGCTGGATGTTAGTTGTGTTAAAGCAAGCACCAGTTTCTTACCTCAATGCGGTTATGGTCGTGTAGCGGAGGCGGCGGCGGGGGCGGGGGAAGTCGCTCCTCGCTATGCGGGCGCCGCTCTTTTCGCTCGTGCGCGCACCCCGAGTCGCGGCGCTCGCGACGCTTCCTTGCCTCTCGCTCGCACTCGGGCGCCGCCATATCTTCCGTCCTCTCGCGCTCGCGTTCGGAGCACTGCGCACGCCACCCGAGCCCAGATATTACTACCCGATGCTCGCTCGAGCGCTCACTTTCCTGTCCGTACCCCTAACGTATCCAGGATGAGTCAATGTCAGTGTAATGTGCGGAGAAAAATAAATTTTCAGTGTCAAGAAATAAAGTTGATTTTGGAGTGGGTGGATTAAGCTGATGTTTGCGATTCGTATCGAATAGTGAGGGAATGATTAGTGTTGATCATGTATGATACAGTAAATTGTATAGATATATACGTAGGTACATATTAAGTAAGGATCTATATTTCTATCTATCAAGGGACACGGGTTACTGAAAGCGATGGTTTTCTACTACACGGCTGTCACCTACTCAATTTATACAGGTTAGTTGGGCAAGCAAGTCAAATACTTGTAGGCAAATACTACTTGGTTGTTGGTTATCTAACCGTTAAGAACGGCATATAATATACATACAATTTCCCAGTATACCCATGTATTTACGTATATATTGCAAAGCGTATATGTATAGGTATAAGCTAATTTTTTGTATTTATAAAAACGAGAAACTATTAATTGTTAAAGTTACTAAAATGATATGTGAAGCCCCAGTATCTAATTTTTCAAAATACCTGTAAAATTTCCAATTGTACCATTTTCGCTAACTCGGAAAATTATTTCCAAATTCCAAAAGTTTTCAGCCGTTAATTGGACGATTCTGAAATTAAATCATGTTTTGGACTAACGCAACTTAACGCATCTAAATAAAAAGCTTCATTGTCTATGGCTCAAACAAAAACCTTCATAGATGCGACCTAACGGACTTCCCTTATTACAAGTTTAAAATTAGAACTTTTACATTAATTTAGTAATAAATCATACTCACAATGCAGTATCTAGCAGCACCAACTATGGAATCCAAGATTCTGGATATGTTTTCTCTGGTACGGCTGGCCAGGGTCGCACTGGGGCCCGCTCGTGGGCAAAACCCCAACCAATGATCCACAACCAAACACTAAACCACCGGGCTATTGCTTATCCTTTGATGTAAAACAAATTGAAAGAAACAAAACGAAACGGCAGTGCGGAAACGCGCGCCGTTTTGACGGAAACTTGACACTAGACTATAGACTCGGTTGTCTTTATGTCCGAACTTTATTTGATGATGTCACTCCTCTGCACCGACATGTCCCGATCACGGCACATATTGATACGGCACAAACAGTCAATGGAGAGTACGTCTTTTAACAATTTACGGCTGCTTCAAAAAATGCGTTGAAACCAGTCTGTAATTTAGCATTGATGGTCCGAATGTGATTGGTAGAGCTTTGTAGCCCTAAATCACTGTTAATGCGACGTATTCATTATCAGAACTGTCGAAGTATTTATCAAGATTGTGAAGAGTTTCACTTTAGCGGCGACACTGCGTCGTCAATTGTCTTCTATCATTTTGATGTCCATGTTCGAACACTTCACAATATTTGGGGTCGGAATGACTTAGCAAGTTCGTTTACGGCAGTTTGGATCTGAAACGGAAAAGAACAAATTTTTAATAAGTTGGATACATGCCAAGAACTGAAACCAGCGGGCTATAATCCAAAAGTGATGGTGAGTATCTGATTATGTGTTTCAAATTCACCGCTCGTATTGCGTTGAAATTCTAAACAAGCTGAAACCCGCTGCTTATCTATACACTAACTAACACTCATAAATATTAATGAGCTTGCGGAATTTTTCATACATAGAGCCTAAATGGCTGAACCTATTTAATTGCCTGAGTAATTTAATTCCACAATAATGTGTTCGTAGTTCACATAACAACAGGTGTAAAGCTTTAATTAAATTATAATAAGTCACAACGACAAATGACCTCGCCCACAACATCAAACATCGTCCCATTTGTAACATAACTTTCAGTGTCTAACATAATTACGATTCTGGGAACAATTAGCTAATTGTTGTACACACCATCGTGAGACCATGACCGTTGAAATTCAAACGACGATACACCGTCGATCACGCCACAGTATAAATAAATATATATGTATTTCATGATCACTCTGTCACTTTCAGAGTAATTGACTTTTAAATTTTGTTTACCCGCAAGCGTGGTGAATACGTGATTTACTCTGTGCCGTGATACCGGTTAACTGTTCGATCGATAGTAAAGTTTCGTGGTAATATTTTATGCCTGATAATTAAGTTCGTTTGATATGATCGGCATTGTATTAATATTAAGTGTAACCTTGTAAAAGTATTACTTCAAATTGAAATTGAAATTAAATTTAAATTTCTTTTTCTTATATATATTAATGATTTACCTGACATTATTACTAATAAATGTATATTATTTGCTGATGACATCTCTATAGTATTAACATACGACAATATAATTAATAATAATCTTGACATTTATATAAATAACACTATTGACCTAGTCAATGGGTGGTTAGTAAGGAATTTACAGGTGAATATCAGCAAGACGACTTATGCAATTCCAAACCCGTGGATCAAATATCGTTCCAAGGCATATTTCATATGACGGTACAAAAATCAATGAATCTACCAATATGCGATTTCTAGAATTCACCATGGACAAGTACCTAGATTGGAAAGCACATGTTGATGGGGTCTGCAAGAAAGTTAATAGTTTCGTTTATGTTTTAAATAGATTGAGAACTACATCAACACAACGTACGGTACTATTGGCATATCATGGTTATGTGGCTTCTGTGTTACGAGTACGTTACGGGTTAATACGAGTAGTGTGAGGAAACTCAACAGACCACCAGCGGGCGTTTCTATCCCAAAGAAGTTGCATAAGAGCAATTGTAGGCATTCCTCCATATGAGTCTTGTAAACCTCACTTCAATAAACTCAAAATATTACCCCTACCGAGTATGTACATTTTTGAAATTTGTTGGTTTGTAAAATCGAATCCTAACCTATTTGTGAAAGCTCGTGATATTTATACACGTGAATTGTCACGTGTATAAATGTCAGTGACTAGTGCTAGAATTTGCACCAAGGACCGCGGTGTTTAAAAAAATTGCTCAGCTATGTGTGTTAAAATTTATAATAGGTTACCAACAGCCATCCAAGATCTCCCTCTGACAAAATTTAAGAAAAAGTTTAAAGAGATTTCTTAAAAAGATGACTTACTCAATAAATGAATGGTTAAAGGAATAATTCAATTTTATTAATTATCATTATTATTTTTTATTTTTATTATATAAATGTGACATTGTTTAACGTAAAAAAAATACTTATTACTGGTACTGGACACTGTATTTGGTCAGGTACTGTATATTTGACATGAGGTACTTTGAATTTTAGAGACATGAATTGATCATGACATACCCATCCTTTTTTTTATCTAACATTATTTTATTATATTTATTATCCTTTTCTAAAAAACTTCACATGCCCTAATAAGGCTAAATAGAAAATAAGACCAAATAATTAAACATGTTAAACCACCGATTGTACTTACTCTATTTAAAAGTGAATAAATGAATAAATAAATAAATTCAATACATAACATGTATTCGACATCATTTATCTTTTTTTTCATATTAAATATTCATCCTAGCCTCTTAGTCACGTTAATCTTATACTTGGCTATCGATTAACAAAAAGCTGAAATTAGCGGTCTATCGTTGACAAAACATTTCACCTCATATATCACATCTGTCACAATTTGTTATGACGTCGGCGATCAACGGCGGTCTGGTGGCACGCTAAAACCACGTCCTATCGTAATCGTAAGTCTAAGGGCCGTATTACGTGGAGGTCTGCCCGGCTTGGGCAGAGCACCGCTGTGTCCTCGTGGAGGCGATCGGCGGCAGAGATCTCTCGCGTCCGGCCCTGGTTCAGGCCATGGTACGGAGCGAGAGGGCATGGGCAGCCGTTACCTCCTTCTGCGAAGCAGTAATGCTCGCGAAGGAGGAGGCGGGACGGTTGAGGGAAAGGCAAACTTCGCGCCCTCTCACCCCTAGCCGCCGCAGGAGACGCCCTGGGCGTCGGGAATCCCGGGCGGATTTCCGGCCACCGTAGGCGCGGGCTTGCGAACGGTGAGCAATGGGTAGCTCACCGTCCGGTAAGGACCAGGCCCGGGTCGACGGCGCGTTGTATTCCACGCGTGCCTCAAAGAGATGTCGTCAGCACAAGTGTAGGGGTCCACTAGGGCCGATGCCTGCCGGGGTCGCGGGAAGGTACTAAAGGGTTACCGAGGCCCCTGGCAACACAGGCAACGGAGGGAATACGGATGGGTTTTAGTCAGAGTCTGACACACCCGGTCCGCCCAGAGCGGGAGAAGTTATTTGATGATTTCACACCCAAAAAAAAGGGTCGTTTTACAGAACCTTACTCAAAACTTAAAACTAATTTCAAGCAATCAAATGGCTTTAAACGAGTTTTAAGTAATGCTTGAGTGGTTTTACAGTGTTAAAAATCCCATTTCAATCACGACAACAGTCTACACCTCTATACCTATGCACCGCAAATCCCCCAACGAAATTAATTATTACGATGCTAGTTAGCTCTACGTTATTTCAGTTCAAATTCTAGGAGTTCTCTTATTGATTATTCAGCCGGCCAATCCTATTACTGGGTTCAGTCGCTCACGTGTTAGATATCGTTCATAATTGTATACAATATTGTTCATAATTGTATACAGAGCAATGGGTGAAACTGGGAGTTAAGAAGTGAATTTTAATGGAGTGATTTGGAGATTTGTTGCATTTTGCCTTTATTAGACGTCTGGAACTATTTATAGTTGTTTGTTGTCCTGTCAGTCTTGGTCAGACTAAGTCGTGGAATTAGGATTTTGTGTGAATTATCAAAAAATCAAAACAAAAGTAATTTATTCAAACTAGGCTGAGAATCAGCACTTTTCAAACGTCAAAGTTACATAAGACAGTCCCCCAAAAACGCCCGCCTTTCACCACTTACTAGTGCTTTAGCTGGGAAGAAGAAGTGGCGGAACATACTCCCCAGCAGCACACCTGTCTGTTTAGTTATATAAACTTGATTCTATTAAAAATTGTATGCAAAGTAATTAACATTATAACAAAATTTCAATGGTAGTCATCAAATTCTAGGGTAATTAACTAGTTTTGGTGCACAATCAAGAGTACAGAAAGTAGACCCATATTTATTTATTTATATAAACTTTATTGGACACTAGATTATACATTACAAAAAGAAAAATATTATACACTACAAAATACACAATGGGCATAGTGTTCGTAAAGAGCATGAATGCAGTAATTATGTCACAAGGTTTCAAAGTTTTTGTTACAAAATATAAATCCTGTTACACATACTTTCCAAACATCTAAACGCATACATAGGTACAGAATAATGCTGACTGCCTTAATATATGAACAAAAAAATATTTAGTTTAGGTAAAAAAATATTTTTCTGCCTTTAAAATTGAGGTAAATATAATGAAATTAAAGTTACTAATCCCAATGGAATAATAAATGATAAATGATTTTTTTTATTTCTGTAAGTAGGTTTACTCGTATACAAACACTTTTACACGTCAATAAGGTTCTAAAATGGAAGTTTCTATACTCACACAAAACGCTTCGATAATTCGTAGCATGTCGAAGTTATACAATGTTTATTTACGTTTGAAACAGGGTTCAACTGTTTGACCGGCCACCGCGGGGATTCTGGCATGACGTCATCGCATATCTTTTACAGAATACTCTGGTAGCAACACGTTTATGGTGATGACAGTCTTTTAAGGTTAATGGTATGAATAACCGGGTAAGGGGCTTGTGGCTAAGTAATTACAGCCGCACGGATCTATCGATCAGGTTAAGCTACACTTGCCGTGGTCATCTTTACATACCAAGACCCCTCCGTGCCTCGAAAAGCACGTTACGCCGTCCCGGCTGACATTCGTGGATCTTTGACAGTCGTTACGGGTCGTCAGAAGCCCGAAAATCTGACTACCAGTCTTACCAAGGGGTATCGTATTACCCAGTAACTGGGTTGTGGAGGTCAGATAGGCAGTTGCTCCATGTAAAATACTGGTATTCAGCTGCATCCTGCGTTAGACTGGAAGCCGACCCCAACATATTTGGGGCAAGGCTAGATAGGATGGTGTGAGTAACCGGGTTTTGGATAAGTGACAAAAAATGGGGAGCAATGATAAAACTATTACACTATTGGGCTGCTCACACGGAAAAAAGGATCTCTTCAGCGAAGAATATCAATATTGTCAGACATTCTCTACACTGTCCTCCCATACCTATTAACACTGTAATTTGAAAACATTGTAAAAGCCAATTATTTTTAAAAGAGTAACCGTGGAGTTTCTTGCCGGCTTTTCTCCATAGGAAACGACCCATTGGAACCGTGCACCTAGCTTCTGACGTTTCATAAGTGCCCATGTAGGTTTATGTGAAATAAAAATATTTTGATTTGATAATGATTTTAGAAAAATTGGTTTTTTTTTAATTTTTATTTTAAATTTTCTCCAAAAAAAAAAGTAAATATTTTCTTAACGTAAGTAAATGTACTCAGTCTAAGAAAACCTGTTTACTCAAATTAAGAATAATAAATACTTGGTTTTTATTCTTGACTTAAGCAAATATTTTTGATTCAAGACTATAATAATCTTAATTGAAGAAAATATCTAGTTTTAATAGCTAATATTCTTAAAATTAAACTTAATAATTCTTCATTTAAGTATAATGTCTTCGAAGAAGACAATAAAACTAAGACAAAATTTTACGTCAATTAAGAATGTATTGTTTTCCCCGTATATGAATCAATCTTTTGTCTTGACCAAAAGGATATTGTCTTAATTTAAGACATCCTTTTTTCCGTGCACCTTTGATATAACTAGCGATTTTTCGGGTAGCAAGGATAGGCAGTTAGAGGTTCATGGAAATATGCAATTCAATTTTGTTAAACGAGTCTTGATAACATGATTGAATCGAACGGTTGCTCAGGTTATGGAATGATGCTAATAACAGCTGTCTGAAGTTAACCAAAGCTTTTTTTAAATTAAATAAATGTAAATTTTTGTATTTCAAGTTAGCCACTCGAAATACAAAAATTGCTATTTATAAATACTGTTTATTGCTGATAACATTATTGGTTCTGTCACGACGAAAATCCGCCAAGTCTTATCAAAACTGTTATTGAGCATCATAAAAGAGCCAGTATGCCGCATTAATACAAAAATCATAGTAACACAAGGCCACAATTTAGTACACCAAAAACATACTAAATAATGTCTGCCGAATTCCGAAAAATCATCTATCGGAATTCAATACGAGCATTACCTTCTGAATGCGAATAAGAATAGTCGAATTCCTCCATTTATCCTTTTAGTCACGCAAAGTATTGTCGAAGTGGAAAACGATTTCAGCTGAGATAAATGTAACATTTACAAAAATGTTACATAACTTTCGTTGCTCGTAGAGGGGAGCTACGCCGTAGCGGGTGAACTACGCCGTAGCCCGGCGAAGTACCACGGCGTAGCGGTTACGGACCACGAGGCGAAAATGTGTGAGAGCCTCACATTTTTGTGGAATGTTTTTATCATAACTGTATAAAATAATGTATATAGGCTTATGTGTACATTCCGTTTCTGATAAGTCAATACTTAAATGGAGATATTGTTCGTATAAAAATGGTAGGCGTTTAATATTAAAACAAAATTATATAGAACTTGATAAAGAGTGAAAGATGTGAACTTGGCACTGCGGAGCATAGCATAGTCCGATCATTTTTATATGCAGTATCTTAAGCTCGTAACCGGGGTGAGTGTATGAACGTAAACCAAGCAAAAGGGACTCTCGTTTCTCTTGGTTTACGTTCATACACGTAATACATACTTGTAAGGATCGTAGTTGGTGGCGTTCTATAGTTTCTATCCATCCATACAGCCTATCCATGTGAAAAAGGCGTGAGTGTATTTATGTATTTGGAACTTAAGTTGGCCGAACATTCATAAATGTTCAGTGCAAATACTTATTTAAAGTATACGCTCAAAATAAGTACTTTGGTACATCTATTTTGAGCTATTAAGTATTTTGTCCTAAAATACCAAACACACAAAATGTCCCCATCTTAAAATACCGAGAAAAAATTCGAAGCGAGGTATGAAAGCTACGGCGTAGTAAGCTACTGCGTTGTACGCTACGGCGTAGTACGCTACGGCGTAGTTAACCTTTCCCGCAGTGAAGCGGTTTCGTATTATTGATCTCGGGACAACTTTCTGAGAGCGGGTGTATTTTATTGACACATAGGGTCTAAAGTTGACCAAAGATAATTCATTGAAGTATAACATACGGGATGGCGTTTTTAAGAAAGATGGATGATGATACAATTATGTCAGTAGTTTGGAATATCAGAGTATCAGTCTGGAGTTTTATGAGATGATTGTATGAATCTTGTCTAATGATTGACTATAAGTAATAAACTTGGCCGAAGACCGTTTGATGTTAAAGTAAAAAAAAATACGGTTGCAAAAACACTTAACGAAGCAGTGTCACTTGTAAACAGTTATTTTTACACCAAAATTAAAAGTACTAGCAATTATTTTTGTACATGTTTGTAATTAGTTTGATGAACAGAATGACGGCTTTGTGATGGGTACACCCTGTTTAGTTTTTGAGATCTCCAGGAAGAAGAGCTCGACTGAGGAAATATTACCACCAAACCTAATACTATTACTAAGCAGCGTCACTGTCCTCCGTACGAGTATTTCAAGCACATTCCAGATTTGTCCCAGAGACGGCAAAGCACGTGCAAGAGTCTCAGACGGCCAATTCCCCTATTTAAAATCGTTAAAAATCTAGCCGCAATCTTATCTCAGCGACCACTTATATCAGTACCTCGTTATTTACCTACATTTTTGACAAGTTTACTGATACTGAGATTGGAATGTGAACGTTCTTAGAAAATTCTTAGAATTGCCTCTTATTTATAGCAGAGTAGCTTTTGCTCGTGGCTTCGCCCGCGTGGAGGTCGGAAATTATCCCACAGGAACGTACTACGGGGATAAAAATTATCCTATATCGTAACCCAGGTCATGGTCTACCCATGTGCCAATTTCATCCAAATCCGTTCAGCCGTTTTCGCGTGAAAGCGTAACAAACAAACAAACTCACTAATATTAGTTAGGATGTGATGCAATGTTAAGATTAAAAAAAAATTGCAGACAGATATTACGCGATATGAACCACCGTAAAAAGGGTTGAATAGGGATGCAGGAATGAATCGGGATGAAACTTTAAAATGGATTTTAACGTTGAAATAATATAGTTTGTTGCCAAAAAGGGCTCTAATGTGTTTACTGTATAATAATAAACGACTTACTTTCCTTGTTGGCAGCAAATTGTATTATTTCAACGTTAAAATCCATTTTAATATTTTGTTTCAATTCACCATTGCATCCCTATTCACCTCGTTTTACGGCATTCAATTTTATATTTACACAATCCAGTTATCTAGGTGGTTCCATACAAACTGAAAAGCATAAGTAAACCGTGTATATTGCCATGAAATATAATTTATTAAAGGATAACAAAGTAGATGGACATTACTGATAGATGTTGACGCCTATCCATTACAGTGTGTTGTTTTTACTAGCTATACACAAAAACACGTTGACCCAATTTCCATTGCTTGTTTGCGACTGCGAGATATTTTGCGACGCAAATAACTGTATCGATTGATCCTAAAATACGACGGACTGCATGCTTTGTAGTGCCTACACAAACAGCATAATAGAGAGAGAGTCAGTTTATTACAGAATGATGTGAAAATTGTTATGATGTTTATAAAACATGGCCTTTTTTTACGCGCTGTTGGATTACGCATTCACAAAAACATGTCTGTAGCTAATAAAAGAATATTATAGGTACATTTCTTTTACGATTTAGGCAAATTTTACAGCTATCAAATAAATTAAATCATGCATACTTTTGTCAATTTCACAGCTTTTGTACAAAACATATAATTATGAAGTGAGTACGTAGGTAAAACTTGAACGACCAAGAAACTCTAGGCCCGGGGCTTGGGGCTAGAACTAAAACGTATAGTCGCAGTCTGAAAATGCTTACCACCTTAATTGGTCAACGACAGCTAATGAGACACAATTGATTTTCTATTGTTTAACTCCGAATCGGTGTCGCGCGGGGCTTAACAGGTTAATGTTTGTAATTGCATGCATACATCTATGTCATAAGGTCGATTATACGTGTGATTTGATTAGGTGTACGGTATTTGATTAGGTATACGGTATTTGATTAGGTATACGGTATTTGATTAGGTATACGGTATTTTTCTTTTATTTAAACGTCGTCTAGGTTAGATATAGAAAACCTTTTTAAAAAAAAAAAAACGAAAAAATATTAACTGGCATAAACAGATATTAACTAAGCAAGGTCGAGCTTGTTATTAAAAGGCAAAAATAGGAAGAAATAATCAAATAGAAATTCAAAACATATTTGTTTTGAAATTCTAAGGAAATTTATTATTTAATTTCTAGGAGCCCTATTTTTGAACGACGTCAGATCTCCGACGTCGTCGTGGCTCATCCACCCTCATTTTGAGGCGCGATGTGAGCTTCATCATACCGAGTACGATTATAAACTTAATCTTCTAATTTGACTCGATTTAAAAGATTTTTCATCGGTACAATCGACCAATCAAGATATTGGTGCCGATTCCCTTGTTCACAAACTAAACTAAATTTAAGTTCAGTGCATCTTTTTCTTTCTATTTCATTAAGAAAAGGACAGAAGATACATTTTAGTTTAGTCCTGTCAAATTAATCAGCGATTGACGTAAATTGACGTAATTTTAGTAGGCAAGTTTTTAATCACGTCTAAACTTGTATAGAGTAGTGACAGGCGCTGATTAATCTGACAGGACTAAACTAAAATGTATCTTCTGTCCTTTTCTTATTGAAATAGAAAGAAAAAGATGCACTGAACTTAAATTTAGTTCAGTTTGTGAACAAGGGAATCGGCACCATTGTCGCGCAAAATTAAGTCGACCGCAGTTTTGTGGTGAGGTTTGAGTTGAATAACATTATGTCTGTAATACAATTATCATACAAAGCAGCAAAGTTCTTAATTGGTGTGAAGTGTGAAGCCGTCCTCTTCGTAATGTTTCGACATTACAAAGAGCACGGCTTCGCCATCTCAGTTATATGCACGGTGGTTAGTGTCGGCCGTCGCGACATCCTAAATTGCTTATAATATGTTTATTTGCCCTTCTTCGCTATACGCCGTATCCACAATGTCACGGTGAATCGAGATAAATTGAGCTCTCGTGATAAAGTACTAATATTCAAGCCATCTTAATGAAGAAATAATATTTCAGCCCATTGTTGCAGGGTTAAACTTGCTATTTTATTTCAATCAATAAGTTTTTCTATATTCATACCTAATTTATTTATTTAATACGCACACAAATGTACAGAGACGGACTTAATGCCATAGGCATTTTCTACCAGTAAACCTAATATTTTTGACAAATGTCATTGTGACAAATGCAATTAAGTCAATGTTTCAACTTTTAAATGAAGAAATGAGTTTCATCATCAAAAAGTCTTTTATACTCTTTTTGTTAGAATAAATGACTTACAATTATTAAAGAGTACGTACCTAGATATAGCATTTTAGACTTTATTGCACACAGTGTGATAAAGAATAATGATAAACTTATTTACACCTTGACTGTACCTAGTTATTAGTAACCTTTAAACTTCTGGCAATTTACTATATCTGTGTAAAAACGAGTCCCTAACATTCCAATTTGTAACGAAAGAGGCCATGGGCACGTGCCAAAATTATCTAGTACACTTTATTATTACATAATCAGCCTATAATGTGCCCACTGCTGGCATACAGGGCTCTCTGTGAGAGAAAGTGCGGGTTGGTAGATATCACATGTCTTCGAATTTTTTGGTTCTAGAACATGCCGCCGACATTTTGTTTTTTTTTTATTATTACGTTCTTCAAAAACTGCTCGAAACTTGTTCTGATCCCATTAACTATGAATAAATACAGTACTTACTAAACTAGGTACAATTCCCTATTCAAATTATAAAGGCCTATTCGACAAAAAATGTATTTTAGCTGTAAACTACATAGTATGTCAGCAGCAAAGTAACGCTGCAATCTATTAAATAGCTGTACTGAATAAATTGCTCATTGTGTTCAATTTATAAGAGGCAACTAAATTAACCGAGCTATTTATAAACCAACAATAATTTTGCACTACTGCAAGCACTAAACAGAATTGCTGGAATAATTTATTTAATTGCAGCCTGGATGCGGAATGCGGAAAACAATGTTTGTTGAGTAATTTAGGTCAGAACATATATCCTGTAGTGGCAGAAACTAATTCCTGGGGTTCTACTTTCGAATAAGTTTTGCGTAGGAATTTCATTATTATGATGATTAATGAGCTTCCATTAATAATTTTACGATTATAACTAGAATAGAATAAATACACTTTATTATGTACACCATATGAATTTCAGATATCCCCCGGTACCAAACATGCTGAATCGCTGAATGTATTTGAGCACGTGAGGTATTTTTATTCGAAAAGTAAGGAAAAGTACAGTATTTATTTTATTTCTCGTAAAAGGAGACCGAAACACAACACATTACATAACCTAACATAATTCCTCGTTCGACATGTCAGCTGTCATATTTACGTTTTGTTCGTCATAGACAACAAACGAGGAATTATTGTCTATACCATGGTTAGCACATTATATATTATTCACAACAATTACTTATTTACTATATTTATAACACACAAAATATCTATGGACATATTACAATATATATTACAATTATTATTACACACAGTTATTTACACTCCACAACTTTATATATGTAAACCGAATGCACGTCCAGATTGGGGAACGAAACACACATTCGGGCACGGTCGGAAATCTTCGGAACCGATCGTGTCCGGACCGTGATGTGCATTATTTTGAACCCACTGGGAGAGGTCAACGACCCCAGTGTTCGACCTTGCCTCAAGGCGAATGCGCGCTCGGTATAGCGACACGCATAGCTTCCAGAATTTTTGAGAACGCTAGTCTCACCCAGTCGGCTCCAACTATTTTATATTTTCTGTTTTACTTGTGCAAATTGTCCATAGTCCTTATTGTTGTTTTTGTACCTGTAATTGTTTTAAAGAAGTGCCGTGGTAGGCAGAAATACAAGCAGTTTTACTGAATACAGTTTATTCTTTAATCTACCCCGTAACACTTCATTGGTGACCCCGAGAAGAACACAGAAGCCTGACGATACATCATGTCAACCGGAGCAGCAGAAGCGACTGGAGGAGCGTCGGCAGAGAAACAGGACGTCTGCAGAGTGAGCGTCAGATTGCCGCCATTCTGGCCAGAGGAGCCAGCACTTTGGTTCGCCCAGGTTGAAGGTCAGTTCACGATCGCCGGTATTACCGCCGACAGCACCAAATTTTATACCGTCGTGGGCCAGCTTGATCACCGATATATGGTCGAGGCGAGGGACATTATCGAAAACCCGCCAGCCCAAGACAAGTACGTAAAGCTGAAGGCCGAGCTAATACGTAGGCTCTCTGACTCACGGGAAAAAAGGGTGCAACAGATCCTCACCCACGAGGAGCTAGGCGACCGTAAACCCTCTCATTTTTTACGGCACCTTCAAACCCTGGCTGGACCAAATGTGCCAGAGGCGTTTCTGTCCACGTTGTGGGCGAGTAGGCTGCCAACCAACATCCAGACGGTTATCGCGTCACAGCCTAATCTTGCCCTCCAGTCTGTCGCAGATTTAGCCGACCGTGCACGAGATCGCGCCTGCGCCCGCCCCGGCGCTCACATCACCTCCCGCCGTGGCAAGCACGAACACCTGCAGCGAGATCAGCGAGCTGAAACAATGCATAGCTGGGTTAACAAAACAGGTAGCGGCGCTTCAAACACGTGGTCAGGTACATCACCACTCGCGATCCTCTGACAGGTTCAGGCGTGGTGGCAGACAACGGACCCCTAGTCGGCGCGGCCGCTCGCGCTCCAGAGGCCCGTGGAACGACGACCACTGCTGGTACCACAACAGTTTTGGTGAAAAGGCCACGCGGTGCACAACGCCGTGTACGTTCGCGGGAAATGCCACCGGCAGCCGGAAGTAGCGGCAAATGGCTGCCCCAACAAACCACGCCGCCTATTTGTCACAGATCGGTCCACTAAAACCACATTTCTAGTGGACACAGGGTCCGATCTTTGTGTGTACCCACGTACAGCACTACAGCAGCGGCGCAGCAAGACGACGTACCAACTTTACGCGGCCAACGGAACCGCCATCAACACATACGGTTGGGTCGAGCTCCATTTAAACTTAGGGCTCCGCCGTGTGTACTCATGGAAGTTCGTGGTCGCTGACGTCACAAAACCCATCATAGGCGCCGATTTTCTGGCGCATTATAACATATTGGTCGATTTAAATCATTACCGCCTCATCGACGGGCTAACCCAGCTGTCCTCCACGGCGTCTCTAGCAACCGGTTCGGCAGCTGACATTGCCTCAGTGAAGTCGGTTGGTGGCAACACGAAGTACCATGAGCTTCTTCGGCAGTACCCGGAGATCACACGGCCTGCGGGAAAACAAAGGCAAGTCACGGTACTGTGCACCACATCCGCACCACACCAGGGCCGCCCATTTTCAGTCGCCCTCGCCGTCTCGCACCAGACAAGCTCAAGGTCGCTCAGAAGGAGTTCGAGGCGATGCTAGCGAGCGGCACGGCACGACCGTCTGAGAGTTCATGGTCCTCACCACTTCACCTCGCTCCCAAGAAGGACAACAGCTGGCGGCCTTGTGGAGACTACAGAGCACTGAATGCCCGCACTGTCCCGGACAGGTACCCCATCCCGCACATACAGGACTTCTCACATCAGCTGGCTGGCAGCAGAATATACAGTAAAATTGACCTAATTAAAGCGTACAACCAAATACCTGTCCAGTCAGCAGATATCCACAAGACAGCAATCACCACACCGTTCGGGCTGTATGAGTTCCCGTATATGACGTTTGGTCTCAGGAACGCAGCGCAGACATTCCAGCGTTTCATGGATGAGGTGCTCCGTGGACTGCCGTTCTGCTACTGTTATTTAGATGACATTCTCCTGTTCTCAGAGACGGCAGCCCAGCACACCGAGCATCTGCACCAGCTCCTGAAGCGGTTATCAGACTACGGCATCCTAGTTAACTCTGCTAAGTGTGAGTTTGGCCAGACCTCCATCACCTTTCTAGGGCATGAGTTGTCCGCAGAAGGTGTTCGTCCCCTGCCGGAGAAGGTCCAGGCGATCCAGGACTACCCAGCTCCCAAGACCGTCAAGGAGATGCGTCGCTTCCTGGGTATGTTCAATTTTTATCGCCGCTTTGTACCAGAAGCCGCTCGCTTGCAGTCACCACTAAACATTGTCCTCTCAGGGCCTAAAACCAAAGGAAATCAGCCAATTAGCTTGTCAGAGGAAATGCTACATGCTTTTAATGCTTGCAAACATGGTTTGTCCCAGGCTGCCTTGCTAGCACACCCAGACCCCAATGCTGAGCTTGCTATATTTACAGACGCATCAGATACCTCAATAGGCGCAGTACTGCAGCAGAAGGCAGGTCATTCATGGCGACCGCTGGCATTTTTCTCCAGGCGTTTATCAGCATCACAGAAAAAGTACAGCCCGTATGACAGGGAGCTCTTAGCCATCTACGACGCAGTCCGATACTTCCGGCACATGGTTGAAGGTAGACACTTCACCATTTACACGGATCACAAACCCCTGTCATACGCGTACGCGCACAGTAGGGAGAATTGCTCACCGAGGCAGTTTCGTTACCTGGACTACATAGCCCAGTTCACCACGGACATCCAGTTTGTAGCAGGCAAGGACAATGTTGTGGCGGATGCACTGTCACGAGTAGAGGCGATAACACTTCCAACACTTGATTACACGGCTCTGGCACATTCCCAGGAAAGCGATCCTGAGCTTCAAGGCCTCCTGGCAAGCAACAGCACATCGCTCAAGATGGAAAGAGTGCGCTTCCCCGACTCAGGGGCGGAGCTGCACTGCGATGTCTCCACCAGTAACACCCGCCCTTATGTTACAGAACCCTTCAGAAGGCAGGTGTTCCAGAAGCTTCATCAGCTGAGCCACCCTGGCAGGCAGGCCACGGTCAAATTGATTTCCGCACGCTTCGTTTGGCCTGGCCTGAAGAAGGACTGCAGGGCCTGGACCAGAGAGTGTATAGAGTGCCAGAGAAACAAGATCACGCGGCACATATCCTCTCCCACCTCTCCTTTCCCTGTTCCTTCCCAACGTTTTTCCCATGTCCACATGGACATAGTAGGGCCACTAACAGTATCTAATAATTTCAGGTATTGCCTCACCGTCATCGACCGCTTTACTCGCTGGCCTGAGGCATATCCTATCACCGACATCACGGCTGAGACATGCGCCCGCACCTTCATCGCTGGCTGGGTGTCTCGCTTCGGCTGCCCACATCGCATCACTACCGACAGGGGCAAGCAGTTTGAGAGCAAGCTGTTCAGCTCCATCGCAGCACTCCTCGGTAGCCAGCATCGGCCAACCACGGCGTACCACCCAGCCTGCAATGGCATGGTCGAACGCCTACACCGCCAGATGAAGGCGGCAATCCGATGCCACACGGACACCAACTGGTCCGAGGCTCTTCCTCTGGTGCTGCTGGGCATCCGCAGCGCCTGGAAGGAGGACATAAAGGGGTCAGCAGCCGAGTTAGTTTACGGGGAGCCCCTCAGACTCCCAGGGGAGTTCATAAGCCCTTCACTCACCGGCACCGTAGACTACACCGACTTCGCGGCGCGACTCCGACTTCTGATGGCGAAGCTGTCACCAGAACCGGCGAGTCGACACGGCGAGAAGCCGTTCTATGTGCCCAGCAGTCTAGCTGCGGCAACCCACGTCTTCCTTCGTCATGACGCCGTGCGCCGACCACTCGACCCACCTTACACCGGGCCATTCAAGGTGCTAAAAAGGGGCGACAAAACTTTTAAAATTGAGGTTAAGGGGATAGAGACAACAGTCACTGTAGATAGGTTGAAGCCCGCTTACCTCAACAACGACATCAACAGCACTCCCAGCTCGACGACAACATCAACGGGGGCAAACACGCTTCCGCCGCCAAACATCACCGTCGAGAAAAAAACCCGCACCGGTCGCACTGTACGATTTCCTGATTACTATCGCCCGTAATTAGTAACCACGGTCTCAGGGGGGGAGTAGTGTAGCGGTTAGAACGATTAGTTTCTTAATTATATCTCTTAAAACTAATTGTAAACACTACACACAACACATTACATAACCTAACATAATTCCTCGTTCGACATGTCAGCTGTCATATTTACGTTTTGTTCGTCATAGACAACAAACGAGGAATTATTGTCTATACCATGGTTAGCACATTATATATTATTCACAACAATTACTTATTTACTATATTTATAACACACAAAATATCTATGGACATATTACAATATATATTACAATTATTATTACACACAGTTATTTACACTCCACAACTTTATATATGTAAACCGAATGCACGTCCAGATTGGGGAACGAAACACACATTCGGGCACGGTCGGAAATCTTCGGAACCGATCGTGTCCGGACCGTGATGTGCATTATTTTGAACCCACTGGGAGAGGTCAACGACCCCAGTGTTCGACCTTGCCTCAAGGCGAATGCGCGCTCGGTATAGCGACACGCATAGCTTCCAGAATTTTTGAGAACGCTAGTCTCACCCAGTCGGCTCCAACTATTTTATATTTTCTGTTTTACTTGTGCAAATTGTCCATAGTCCTTATTGTTGTTTTTGTACCTGTAATTGTTTTAAAGAAGTGCCGTGGTAGGCAGAAATACAAGCAGTTTTACTGAATACAGTTTATTCTTTAATCTACCCCGTAACACTTCAAGTGTACGTTGTTATCCATCGGTCTATGTTAATGCCTCCGGCCCTATGCCTTAATAAAGCAAATCCTACTTATAACTTCAATAGAACAATGCCTTAGGCTTTAACAGTTCAAATTTTGTTTAAGAACAGTCATTAAGATAATGAGATTTTTATTACAAGCATATTTTGTCAAAGTTTTTCATGCTTTTCTGCTTTTGTTGTAATAACGCCCACAAAGCTGCGTACGGAGTAGGTAATTATAGATAATAAAATGACAACAAAGTGAATAAAACTACAAGGTTCACTTAAAAAGTTTTCTTTTCTATTATGTAACCTAAGATAATAAAATGACAACAAAGTGAATGACACTTACAACTTCACTTAAAAAAAGGATTATTTCCATCGAGATATAAGTACTAGTACTTATATCTGGATGATTATTTCTATTATGTAACCTAAAGAGGGTAATTTAAGTGTTATATAGCCTAAAGAGGGTAATTTATATCTATCCAGTCACTTTAATAAATTGCTTTTTTCCAAAAGTCGATTCGTTTGATCTCATAAATCCAAAGGTGGCAATCACAGCATCATTCCTCACACCCTACAAAATCAAACCATACGAAATTACATAGAACCTGCTTCATTTCTAAGCACTTCATAGCTGCGATATTGATCACTAACCATAGAACCCTTTCAAAGCGTATTCCATTAACTTTTAGCTAAAACGATTTCGTTGTCAGATAAAATGAGTTATGGACAGAGCGATCAACAGTAAAATTACTTGTCGTGTAAGGCTCTTTGTATACGGCACGGTTTCTTTACGGTACGGCGTATAAACCGCGCCGTAGAAGAAACGTGTCATTTTCATTTGGGCGCGTAAAAGGGAAAAGGTCAATGCACGATGACGGGCGATGAACCCGTACATGAAATCCTAAAGGTACCTACTATCTTATCTACCATCTACACGCCAGTAATGACCGAATTGTTATATGGACCTAATGTGGTGAAAACATTTCCACAGACGAAATCACATGATCACAGGATTGTGTAACTATTTCAATGAATTCAGCAGGCAAATGACTTTTCCCTATAATATAACCTGGCTGTAAAAAATATTTATTGCCAAGGCATATACATTATAGCCATTTATATAAGCTGTTTAAGCTGAGCTTTCATTGTACGGAAATCCTATACAAAGCGAGATCAGCTTATACTGGAAATGTATAGCTTGATATGTATGTAGCCATGTGTACGTAACACTTATTTGCGCCATACAAAACATTATTATGTATCTATCCTTACATTTATAAAACAAAGTCCCCCAGCCTCGTCTGTCTGTCTGAAACTGAAAAACTACTGAACGGATTTTCAAACGGTTTTCACCAATGGATGGAGTGATTCATGAGGAAGGTTTAGGTTCATGCGACTGGGAGCTTTACTGGCGTGCGCCGCGTAAACCGTACGAGATTCATAAAATTTATGTTCTCTAGGACATAAATTACACACAGCTTTAAAAGTTCCCGTTAGCATATGTCTATCTAGATGACTCATAGTAACCATTTTCTTTTTTTCATAAAAATTTCATTGTGATTTCCGAAGCTATTTTATTTTAACCGGTACTATAATAATCCTTATCCAATAAAATATGTTATTTAAATTGGGCTTTTCATTTAGATTAAAATATGCCTGTGCATTTTGTCATTTAAATGAGTACTTTAAAAAGATATCACAGATTGGTTGACGGCGGCGGGCGCAGCGCTAGGAGTCAATGACCTTTTCTTCGACTATGACGTATGCGATCGCTTCGTTTCGTTTTAATGCCGGTAATACGTTCGCGCGAAGTGAAGCCGCGGGCAAAAAGCTAATATTATAAACAAAATTAAAGGCTGTTTGTTGGTAAGCGCATCACTGGAGACTGGATTTGGCTATTTTTTATTTTAAAATGTTTGTACTAGTCCGGATCTGGCTCTTAAGAAAAATTTGAAAAATGTTCAAATTCGGGAAAACTGAAAGTGCATTTTCTATGGGAATTTTATATGAATTGTTGCGTCTGTCGGGTCAATAGTTTCAAATAAATATGTATAACTTTGTGTGTTTAACATAACCCAAGTTTATTACGAGATCATTACAGTCAGCAATAAAATATGTAGTAAGTATATGTTGTGGAAACAATTAAATTCCATTATTTTATGTTTGACGTGACTCACATACTTTATGTGGCATTATAAGCAATTTGTTCTCTATAGAGCCATGCAAATATGCGTGGGTTACGCATATTTGCATGGCTCTATGATCTACAAGCACGGAAATGCACGGAAAATACTAAAGCTAGATTATATTCTTTGTTGGTGGAGCTATGTCTTATATCTAAAGTATAATGTCGGTTATTCTAGGAATTTAAAAAGGCTAAGACCAAACCCTGAACAAAAGTTTTGACAGTGGAGCTTGCAAGCCTGTTAGACAAAAATATACCTCTTGTAGGTAACTACAAAAAGTCGTTATCATTTCGAAAGACTGAAAATATTTTTACAAAACAAAAAATAATAAACAGCGGGTCGAAGCACTAATGAACAGCGAATCGAAGGACTAATAAAATAGGAAACAACAAATTGCGGATCGAAAGACTAAAAAAATAACGACAGATCTCGTCATTAAAAAGTTTGCTATGGTTTTCTAAGAAAGCAGTGAACTGGCACAATAGGCACGGCTGTCCAAATACAGAGCGTTTTTTGACACCTTAGTGTCAAATACTAGTGAAAATTACAGATTTTTATTATTTATTATTTATTTAACACTTTAAGCACACAAATGTACAGAGGCGGACTTAATGCCATAGGCATTTTCTACCAGTCAACCTTTGGGTGATGCAGAGATAGACAGTGGTATGATGGCCGTTATAATATGACGGAACCGCTTTCCTAGGAAACCCCAAGCTTTAGATAGTAATAGCTACTAAATTACATACTTAATCTACATTTACTTTTATTAGTGGTCGCCCACTGGTCGAAATTCGACCCCTCTACTTACAATCTACATAGTAGGTACTTACTAATTCCATGCTCAAGCTGTCACTTCTGCCACCACCTATCCTCAAGTCAAGAGGCTCTGGTACTACGTGTGAGTGTGTGTGTGTCAAACGCATGGTTGTGTGTGTGTAATGTTTATTTTTTTATTTCTAATGCATATTATATAAAATATTAGCTTTCTCCACATAAAATATAACTGTGCCAAATTTCATACTCCTCCGTCCGCGTAATTTTCGTAAAAAGGGGTACAAAGTTTTCGCTTCACGTATTAATATAATGATTAAATGCAAGTAAACCTTTTATCACAAGACATACGTAGGTATAAAATCTGTCAACACGAATAGATTACGGCGCGGCGGCTTATTAGCATTAGAATCGCATTGACGAAGCCACTTGAATGTTGTACGGTGGGGGATTATGTTAACACGACCGCACTAGTTGCATAGCTAATTAGCTAATATGGTTAGTATATAAATTACGTACCTTTAACTTTTGACTACGAATATTTCTGTATTTATATTCTTGCACACATACAAACTTTGTATATAGCAATATTTAACAGACTATTTAATTAGGTACTTAATATAATATCAGTATAGACTTTAGACTTCTTTAAGACAACCTTTAGATTCTGAGGCTCGAAGAGAAAACTTAGCAACTACCTAGCCATCATCTGCCTAGCCTTTTCACAACGATGTTCTTCGATCAATAATCGAAGACGATGTTGGTGGGCGGGATGCAGCTGAATACTAGTATTTTACATGCGACTGCTAATCTGACTTGTTACGCCAACCCAGTTACTGGGTAATAAATACAGTAAGTACCCATTGGTAAGACTGGTTGTCAGACTTTCGGACTTCTGTCTACCCGTAATAACTGTCAAAGATCTACAAATGGGTTTGTATATATCACCGTATGATTATGCTCATCTTATAAACTGCAACAAACCATTTACAATTTAACGCTTTATTTTTCGATAGTTTATAATCTGTTCATGGCAAACGGACCAATTTAGAACTGCGACGAACGCAACTTGTGCTAATACTAAATAGCCAAGTAACTGCGACCAACCTGGAAGAGGCGCTCGCCGGCCGCTGCTGCGGCACCGCTCGCTTCGCTCGCTTGGCTCGCGCTTGGTTTATCACAGTTCTAACCTTTTTTTTAACCTAACCATGGTCGGGCTGCCCTGGCTTAGTTACTACGACCAATTCGGCTACCGCCAAGACCTACCAATCAGGGACGGTTTACAATTTGACGGTTGATAAAATCGGACAGATTATGAACCCTTTCGGTCACTGCAGGTTCGTTCACAATTTGACATTGATAGATTATTAAGTACCGAAAATGAAAGCGTTATATTGTAACAGTTCACAATTAGTCGATAGTGTATAACATCGCTAGATAGAATTATAACGGAGCTCACAAGCTCACTGTGACATATACAATCGTCATATACAAACAATTTTGATGTGAAATTACCGATTGCTTTTAAAATTAAAGCACGAAAGCGCAAATGCCATGTACCGAGCTAAGTAACTCCACCTCGGGCCGCAAGCCCCGCCCATATCCTGAAATTTGGTTGTAATTGAGCGTCTGCGCTGCAAAATTTAGATAGTCTGTGGTTGTAGCGAAATGCTATTTGTGGTGATCGTTTCCATTGGCTACTGAACAGTGACCTGATGTTAGTTAGCTATTAGCATGTCTTAGGCCCGTATTACAGAAGGAAACTCAAGCATTGATCTCTGTTTAAAACTAGTTTTAAGTCAAGTTTTAATTTTAGAACGTTCCTCAAGCATAGATTCAATGATCATAGTTCAGCTGAGTATCGCTTTATTTTAGAACGTTACTCAGTTCGTAAAGTGAACCCAAGCAGTGATTTGATCTGTAATCGCCCAAGTGTGGTCGAGACCGCGCTTGAGCATAGAATTGTCATGCCAATTTTTGTTTCAAGCGTAAGTTTTTAGTAGTCGAGTTTTAATATCAAAATGGATATATTTGAAGAAGTAGATCATTACAATAATTTATTCAATGATGATGCAAATAGAATGTTGAACTTTAGCGTTCCTCTTAGATATTTAAGAGATACACAGCACCCATATAATTGTGAAAACTTCATAAAGAGGTACAGGTTTTCATAAGACGTGGTAAAATATTTAATTCTACCTATGATAGACCACGATTTAAGAAAACCACA
Organism: Atethmia centrago; assembly: GCA_905333075.3. Lineage (NCBI taxonomy): Eukaryota > Metazoa > Arthropoda > Insecta > Lepidoptera > Noctuidae > Atethmia > Atethmia centrago. The sequence goes on from HG995374.1 coordinate 9,626,020, forward strand.
TAACCGTGGGCATCCCCTAGCCCCAGAATTGCAAATTCTTGTGTTTTATTTTTCTTTCGTCCTGCCATTTAAAAAGTTATAAGAATAAATAATAATCAGCAAAACAAATAACAAAACTAATCAAAATATCTACGATGTTTTCATTTGCATAAATTGTTTTGACATACTGACATTTTTATTAAATAGCGTACCTATTTATGGCCATAGATACAAGTCTTTTAAGCCTTACAATAATTATGCTTATAACATTACTAAACTTTATTTAAATAAATGAGGAATTGTACTACGAGTATTCGGGACCGAACTAGACCGAACTAATAATGCAGATTTCCTAAATAATTGGGCGCATATGATATATTTTAATATTTTTAATCCAGTGAAGATTAAAACAAAGTTGGTAAATAAAATAAATCGTAAACGAAAACAGGCTGATACATAGACAATACACATCTCTGCTTGAGGTTCGATTTGAGTCTCGATTCAGCTGAATAGAGATTGATTACCGTTCTGGAATATGACCGATGGTCGAGTACTGATTCTATACTTAAACAGTGATCGACTGATTGACGCTCAAACTAGACTTGAGGAACCTTCTGTAATACGGACCTAAGAAACCTTTCGCGGGCGCCTCAGGCAGCGCGACACTTACCAAGAAGATTTAATAGAAATTCTGTGTCGTGTCGTGTAGTCGCGTCGCGCCTGTCTGTGGGAGCCTTTAAGAACATCTTTGGGTACCTATCATATATATGTCCTATCATATGTATATCCTATCCTGTCATATCTATGTTCTCTATGTTCTATGTTAGAGGGTTTGGTTTCCGCACTTAGTCCTTCAGGTGGACCATCGTGCGTTAGCCATGGCGGCCGTTTTTGGTGGTTATTCCAACCAGCCCACCTCCCTCCAGAAGTTTATAACATCTCCTGGTCTGTTTAGAAATTCTGTGTAGGATCTGGGTGCCCCGAAGGTTTCTGTTCTAATGTGGGTGACGCCTGTGCATTCAAAGAGCACATGCGCAACGGTTTCCTCTGCCTCCATGCAAGCCCTGCACAGGGGGCTGTCCGTTATGCCTATTGTGTGGATGTGTTTGTTTAGCGAGCAGTGGCCCGTGATGGTCCCCGTCAACAGGCGCAGGCCGGTCCTGTTCAGGCGTGTGATCATATCTATGTTTTTTTTAAACATAGATATGATCACACAAGCGGAGAGCTGGTGGTCCTCGGCACAGGGGTGCAGACAGTCCAAGGAGGCTGTATAATATCTATGTTAAAAGCTATTGTGAAAAAGCATTCATCATCAATCGTTTGGTGCTTTTAAAATATTTAAAATATATTGCAATGTCACATCAAATACTTATGAAATTTTTACAATTTCAAAATATGACATAATAGCCTATTGTATTTCTAGAACGATAGAGGTACTTCTCAGTATTATTGTCTTCACATAACATAACATCACGCCTTGTTTACCCGAAGGGTTGGGCAGAGGTGTACATTATCGTCACACGTAATTATTTAATGTTTACAAAATATTGTAACACATTTTATAAGAGTAACTGTGGTTTTTTGCCCATTCTTCTCCATACGAAACTAGCTTTTGGAACCTCAATTAGAATCAATTCTATTTACTTGTATGTTTTGACGTTCAAAGGTGCCTTCTAATGGCCTAAATAAATGATTTGAATATGATGCCATATGTCGACGATGTCTTTACAAGTACTTACCATTTTAATTTACCTGCAGCAGCAGTTCAATTTATACTTACCTCACGGCTTTTTTTTTACTTGAAAGGGTGAACTACCTCCGTAGTTCACTCTTTTAAGTAAAAAAAAGCCGGTCAATTTAAAAATTCACAGCAATTAAGCTGGCAGCGTATCCCGAGGCACTCTACTCTAGCGAGTGACCCTGTTTCCCGGGGTCAATGCACTGGATGTACTTGTGGAATAATTAATAAGCAAGGACAGGTAAAAAATGTTCTGAAAATACAGGTTGTTGAAATGGAAATACTGGTTGTGTTAATGGTTGGGGCCATTTGCGGGTAAAATGGACGCTGAATCCAAAATTAGGGGTTAAAGCTGATTGATGATGGTAAGTGAGAACATTTTGACTAGATAATTTAAACTAAAACGTAAGAAACTTAAACATAACTCTAGAAATGTGGGTGTGGAACCCATCTGCCCTACCCTTTGGGGGAAACGAGGCGTGATGTTAATACGTTATGTTAGTTAAGAAACATGTATGTTAAAAAAATATTGGAAAGTGACCTATTCCTTGCTAGGCGTGATCGTTGGTTCGATACTGTTATGGTTAATTATACAAGGTGTCGTTTTGCATCCTCGTCAGATTATCGACACGAATCAATAATAAAATAAGTAGGTCTTTTTTTTTAATTTTCGGAAATCGGCATGTGTGAGCCACGCATGTTAAAACGAGGCCCGTGTGATACCGCACTGTAACTGCCCTTTTACACACACACTAACGCTTACGTAACGGGGTAATTCTGTTCTGTGAAAGTGGTGTATTCTAAAATACTGTTAAACTTAGATAACTAAAAAAACAAGTATGTATTAATTATTGAGCAGGTATCGTAATTTTATTTGATTATCTATGTCTTTTATGACAGCCTCCTGAAATTTGACGAGGATGCAAAACGATACCTTGTATGTACCAAATTGTACGTTTTTGAGATAAATAAACTACTGTTATTATTTATTTATTATTATTATGCCACGCTACAACTGAAGCAGACTCTCGAAATGTGTGAAAATTTACAGTGGCTAATGTACGAATAGTCTTTAGTTACTTTTCAAGCAGAAGAATTACGCTGTTGGTAAGTTTGAGATGACAATGAGAGACTTTAGAATTAGGAAATACATCACATGGCGGATGAATGGCTGCTTTATTCTAATGAATGGCGATATGCAACATTAAGGCAACGCAAACAAAGTACCAGAGCATCGGTGGCCCAGTGGTAACTCTCGCGACTTACGAGGACTTTGTGTAAATTATTTCATCACCACTGCTCTCAAAACGGTTAAGGAAAACATCGTAAGGAAACCGGCATGTCGTAGAACCAAAAATTCGAAGACATATGATCTACCAACCTGCACTTGGCCGTGTGGTGCCCACTCCCTCTCACCGAAAGGAGGCCTGTGTCCTAGCAGTTGGAACATTATAGGCTGATATGCTAAACGAAGAGCACATAGAAGTGGAAGACGCTTTCGAGTGGTAAAAAAAAATTACAGGACCCAGAGAGGGTCTCTCTGGGTCCTGTAATTTCTTTAACGGTAACTGAGTTGGATTATTTGTCTATCAAGCCTTTATTCACTGTCTATTTATTTTTTGGTTTTAGGAATAAAATTCTTACAAATTTTAAGCATTTCTGGAAAATTATACTAACCATCTGGCATTTAATACAACTACTTAGTACAAAAATGCCACCATTGAAGATAAGTTTATTTAGTGATGGTTCCCAGATCCGTGTAATATACTGTCAAGGTCTCTCCGTCAAATATTTCCAGTTTTACTTGGTGATGGTTCCCAGATACGTGTAATCCTGTCAATGTCTCTCCGTTAAATATTTCCAGGTTACTAGTCCTTTCTATAAATAGGTACGTATAAATCGAAAGGTACCCTAAAATTGTTACTGGCTCATGGCAATGAACCTTAACAACTTTATACATAAGATAAATTAGGCCAAGGATACTACAAACAGACAGACTACCTACTTTTTCTACCGAAACATGAGATACTGCTTGCGAAAAAAGTCTCGTTAAACTCTTGGGATTGAGTTCTTGAGATGTTACTAATTTTATGTAACGAAGCTTAATTATTTCCTGCTTACTTGTTTTACTCTTAAAAGTATTTGTATTTTATCCTGAATCTCGTTAAAATAAACCCTGCTTCCTTGCTGACTGGCTACCTATCTTTTTACACCAGTAGCTATCAACTATTTGCTTCGCGCTGATACGAGAAAACTAGATCATAATGCCGTATGTCAACCGCACCGTCAACGGGAAGTCAACGAGAACGAGATGACGTTTCTCGTTGACGTACCGAAATCAAAAACCGTCTAGCCTGTTCAAGTTCCAAATCGTTTTTAGACAGATGCCTTTCATCTATGTACTAGAGCCAAAAAGTAAACGGCACATTTCGTCTTATTACCTAATATACACAAACCGAATTGCCGAATTTCAGTTTATGGTAAATAGCTATCATTAACAAATAATCAATGGTATCTGATAAAAAAATAACAATTGATCATTTTATAAGCACTTACTTTATTGTTAAACCAAATCTTTAAATAGTATAAAAGGAGAAACTGTCAGACTGACATATCAACGCACAGCCGAAACTACTGCGACTAGGAACGTGAAATTGTACACTCGGCTTCCTTTAATATTGTAGGGGAGCACTAAGAAGGGGTTTTTGGAAATTCGAAATTTAAGGGGGCGAAAAGGGGGGATTTTGTTTGTATAAAAAATCTTATTCCTTGAGTTAATAAACTTGAAACTTGGCAAGAATGTTTATCTACGTAAATTATAAAGTTTGTCTTCAAACGGGGATGGGGGGGGGGGGGGGGGCGTCAAAGTTTGGTTTTTCGGAAACAACTCCCTAACGGGGTGAAAAAAGGTAGTCAACTTTACACTAGAGGATTTCGCTGTGTGGCTTGATTAACTCGAAAATTGGTAAAAATAACCTATAAGTCAAATAATGGAAACGTAAAAAAGATTTTTCAAATATAAACCCGTTTGGGGATGAAAAGAGGGGCTACAGTTTATAGTTTTTTTTTATTCCTTTGATAAACTTGAAACTTGGCCGAATACTTATCTGTATAAATTAAAAGAGATCGTAATCATCAATTTTCGAAAACTAACTTTTGAAAGGGAGTTATCTTACTCCTTTCGTTAATAAACTTGATACTTGGCAATACTTACCTCACCTTAAACCCTATAGGTTGTTACTATTAGTTTTCCAAAGTACCTCTCACAGAGAGTTTAGGTGATGTCAAAGTTAGTAAGGAAAAATTTAAAAGTGCTATTAGATTAACTCGAAACTCAAGTATCAGTACCAAAAATAAAAAAAATACATGTTTCAGGGTATTTGAAATATTAGCCCCTAACGGGGTGGAAACGGGTAATAAAGTTTTAAAAGGTGGATTTTACTGGCTGCTTCAATGAACTCGAGAATGGGTATAAATAATGCTTAAGTCATATAATGGTTTTTTTTTTTTTAAGCCAAGCCCTATCGTGGTGAAGATCGTTTATATGAAACATCTTATTCCTTTGATATTTTTTTTTAACTTGAAAATTGGCTCTAATACTTATTTATCCAAATAAATGATGTAGATTAATTTATTAATTTCCTAGAACTACCTCTTAAAGGGAAGGAGTTGGAAGGAGTATTACAGAGGAAAGCACGAAATCTACGCGGACGAAGTCGCAGGCGAAGTGCTAGTATTTGAATAAAAATATTGATAATAATGCTTTTAAAGAGCACGCAGACTTGGGCATTAAATGCAGTTAAATAAAGCTTGTGGCTATGTTTATGTCAAATGGGTACATCAATATTTCGTCAAAAAAAGACAGGCACTTCAATAGTGACTAGAGTCGGCTCGGCTCATGCTTCATTAGAATGATAATAACAACAAATCTGAAGAAGAAAACAGGGAATAACACGTAGAATAAGTTTAAAGAGTCCCAAAATATGGAGAACATTGAGTCGAAAAAGAGATCCCTACAGCATAGGAGCATTTTTGGCCTCAGGGCCTTTTTTATTTTTTGTTTTTATTTTTATTTATTTATTTATTTAATACTTTACGCACACAAATGTACAGAGCCGGACTTAATGCCGTAGGCATTTTCTACCAGTCAACCTTTGGCTGAGAGCAGGGTGGGGTGAGTTGTAGGTCGTAGGTTCGAACCCAGACAGGCGCTTTACTACTTTGTGTAAATTATTTCATCATCACTGCTCTCAAAACGGTGATGGACCACATCGTGAGGAAACTGGCATGTCCTAGAATCAAAAGTTCGAAGACATGTGACATCTACCAACACGCACTGGGCCCACGTGGTGGATTACGGCCCACTCCCCCTCACAGAGAGGAGGCCTGTGTCCCAGCAGTGGGAACATTATAGGCTGATTATTGCTTTCGGTGATACAGATGCAGGGATAAATAGTGGTAGGTGCAATGATGAAAATTGTGGAATAAATATTTATTTGAATGTATGGATATAGTTACATATACCTATAAACAACTTTACATATAATATATAAGTTTTAAATGCTCCTTTTGTTACTATTTGTATTTTCTGTGCGTGTCTCAAATAAAATATTTTTCTTTTTACTTATAATCAATATCCGGGATTCAATGCCACGAAACAATAAGATATAGGACACATTTCTGTCAAGACTAGTCAATAAGATGTGATAAAGGAACGTCAATGCAAAAACACGGAAGCATTTACACACGAAAGACAATGTTATCTGAATATTTGCAAGTGCATCTAAATGATTGCACTCCTTATCTCTACTTCCTTACCCGACAATGGCGCATTTAAGACAAGGTCTTTCACTAGTAAATAGCTTCTAGCACTATTAAAGCAGAAAATTCCGACTTTTATCTACTACTAGCGACCAACCCCTGCTTCGGTCGGTTTTGACGACTTGAGAGAAGTTGTGATAGCCTAGTGCTATGACCGTCGGACTGCCAACTTATAGGTCTCGAGTTCGAACCCAAGGCACGCACCACTGACTTTACGGATTCATGTGCGTATTGTACAATTATCACTTGCTTAAAAAACGATGAAGGAAAACATCGTGAGGAAACCGGCATGCCCGAGAGATATTTCTCGACGGCCGCGGCATGCGACGTCAATTTAGAGGCCCATGGGCCAAATCACTAACCACACGAAAAAGAAAGAAAGACTTGAGAAAACATCGAGACATGTACCTATGTATTATAGACATTAAACTCCCGGAACAAAATGCTTTTCATTGATTGCATCGCGCATTCGAATCGTGCGCTCGTGTATACTATCGGTGTATTTGTACGTCACGCGATTAGTGCTGCCTTGTGTTAGCGAAATATATATATTTTTTTACTTTATATAATGGGAAGTGGAGAAGAAGATGATGACTCTGGTGATGACGAGAATTTACCTAGTAACCAACAACAAGTTGACAAATCATTGGGGTCAAGTATTTTGCGAAATAATATAACAAGTGAAAGTGAGAAGAGATTAGCTGAGAAAAGAAAAGAAAGAGAAGATGAGAGTAACGAGGATGATGACTTTATTACTGTTAATAGAAGGAAACCCAAACGTTTCATTCCAGGCGCTTTATCGGAAACCGAAAATATGAGGGTAGATGTAGAAAAAAATGTGAACTTCCTTGATAAACATGAAGTATGTATTACGTCGGTTGAAAATATGCCCAAGCAAATTGCTTTAGCAAAATTACTAAGATCTGAGAATATCAAAAACATTATAAGAATTAAATACAAAAGTTTTAACAAGGTACTTGTTCAATTTCAAGAAAAGGAAGATACTGTTAATCTATTAAATTGTATAAAATTGAAGGAAATGGGATGCAGATGCCAATTGATTAATGAGTTGTCAATATCTTATGGTGTGGTAAAAGGGGTTGATATTGATATAAGCGAGGAGGAGCTCATGAGCATCTTTGAATCTAGCACTGAAATAGCATCTATAAAAAGATTAAAACGAGTTGATTCGGAGGGTAAATGGATTGACAGTGAGTCAGTGAGAGTTGGTTTTAAAAGTAAAAATTTACCGCTTCATATCTATGCGTATGAGTGCCGGTTGAAGGTTGAATCTTACGTGTTCCCTGTGACTCAATGCTCGGGATGCTGGCAATTTGGACATGTAATAAAATATTGTCCTTTGAAGAAGAAACTATGCCCAAAATGCGGGGGTGATCATGTGAATTGTGATCTTAATAATATTGTATGCCTTAATTGTAAGGGTGATCACCTTGTCCTAGACAAAACGTGCCCTTTTTTTTTGAAAGAAAAAGAGATTAGGAATGTTATGAGTAGTGAGCAGCTAACATATCGGATGGCACTTCAAAAAGTTATTCAAAAACGACAAAAGGATAAATACACATTAAATGATACCTCTAAAAACCATATAAAACCTACAAACTTAGATAACCGAGCTAAAAACTGCGGTAGTAATGTCTCCGGAAATAAAACAGAATCAATACAAAATCAAGAAGAATTTGTCGAACAATCAGCTAAAGAAGAAGAGGAAGAAATGGAAGTATCACAACAAGATCAACAAGATAGTACAGAGAGTACAACACATATAGTTCAGAGAAATGGAGGTGAGAAAAAAAAAACACAAAATAGAAAAAGTCAGAATGCCCTAAAACAACCGATCCGAAAAGAAGTAAGAACAACTCTGAATGAAGAACACAGGGAAAGAAACGAACAATCACGATATAAGTTTGAACTAAAAAAGTTTATTAATAAGTTTAAAAATATTTACAAGTCAGAAGGTACCTTTGAGGATAAAGTTATATTGGTAATTAAAATTATTTATGAAGAAATTAAGGAGATGTTACTAGGTAGGTTCTTAGGTGGAGGGATTTTTGGAAAATTAATAGATATTTTAGATGGATAGTACACGCAAAAATATAAAAATTAACTTATTACAATGGAACTCTCAAAGCCTCCGTCCTAAACTAATTACCTTTTCTGAGCTCCTAAATCAAGAAAATATCCACATAGCAATTCTAAGTGAAACATGGTTAGATAGTGAAACTGATATTCATATTAGTGGCTATAACATTTATAGATCGGATAGATATGATTCCTATGGAGGCGTCTCGATTTTAGTGCATAAATCTATACGGTCTCACTTATTTCCGGTTCGAGTTCGAAATAGTGGAATAGAAATTGTTTGCGTTAAATTGATAAATTGTAAAGATATAGAAAATGTTGTAGCTATTTATTGCCCATCTTCTGTCCAAACGCAGTCTTCAGACTGGGAACAGGTATTTTCGTTTTTCTCAAAAAATACTTTGATAGGAGGCGATTTCAACGGTCATCACACCAACTGGTCCGTTAAAACGGATACGAGAGGTACGCAAATATTGGACGCGGCACTTGAAAGTTCATTTGTTTCTCTTAATAATTGTGAGGCTACACGAGTCAAACTAGTGAGCGGAAATCTGCAAGAAACTTCACCGGATATTTCATTCACATCCTCGGACATTGCGATTAAATTTGACTGGCAAGTATTCAACGAAAATTTGGGTAGCGATCACATGATCATTAAAATGTCAATCAGTATAACTGACGATTTTATTATTAAAATAAAAAGAAACTATTCCAAAGCTAATTGGAAAGAATACCAGAATTACCTTACACAAAATTTTAATCCCCCAAGTGACAATGTTCAAGAAATGTACGATTATTTATTACTTGAAATTAATAATACTGCAGATAAATATATTCCGTTTCTTAAAAATAGTTGTCAACCCTCTAGTAATTTTAAACCAAGAAAATATTGGAATCCAGAATTATCTAAAATAGTAGCACAGCGTAGATTATGTTTATCCAATTTTCGACGCAACCCGACCCCTGACAATTTGACAAAACTAGAAGAAAAAACTAGAGAATCTCAAATATTGATCCAAAAAGCAAAGTCCGTAGGCTGGCATAGATTATGTGATAACATCGATGAAGTAACGTCAGTGTCTGAAATGTGGCGACGTATGCGTTGGATAAAGGGCTATAAGCAACTTAGAACTTACCCCCCCATTGAGAAACAAAAAGAATTACTGTACGCATTAACACCTGATTATGTTCCAAACCAAGCACCTGTGTTTGTTTCTAACAATGAAGTCTTAGAACGCGAATTCAATATTCAGGAACTTGAAAACTGTCTAAAAAAAAAGGATTCAGCTCCGGGCGAAGATGGTGTATCATATTCTATGATCTTTAATCTACCCGTCTTTATTAAATTTTATCTGCTTGATATATACAACAATATTTTCAAATTTTGTATTGTACCGCAACAGTGGCGCCATATCCAAATAATTCCAATCCCTAAAGCTAGCAATTCTTATGCTGATCCTAAATCAAGACCTATATCTTTAATCTCATGTTTATGTAAAATTTTTCATTTAATGATAGTAAAACGTTTAGAATGGTACGCTGAAAGAAAAAAAATTTTATCACCATGCACCGTTGGTTTTAGAAGATCTTATTCATGTCTCGATTCACTAGCCCGTTTGGTCACTTATATCCAAATTGGATTTTCTAGAAATATCCCTACATTAGCATGCTTCTTAGATATTCAGAACGCTTATAATAACGTTTCGATTGACGTAGCAGTTAGTATTCTAGATAAGCTTAAAATTGGATCAAAATTTTGTTCTTATATATGGGCGTTTTTGAGTGAAAGATATTTAAACATCAAATCTGATAATAATGATGGGTTAACAGGTAGGTTGACTAATAAAGGGTTGGCTCAAGGAGATCCTTTGTCCCCTTTGCTTTTTAATTTAATAACACACGAACTCTGTCAGCTTCCACTTGACGTAGTTGTTTCTCAATATGCAGACGATTTTGTTCTCTATGTTAAACACAAAGATATTAAAGTATGTGAAGTGTATGTTCAAAATGCATTGAATTCTATTGTAAGGGTTTTGGATGGACTTGGTTTGGAATTATCTTCAAGTAAATCTACCTTTTGTGTGTACAGTAGGGGCAGGCGTAGAATACTTCCTACCCTAAAGGTTAATGAGCAAACCTTGGTTTTCTCTGAATGCATCAAATACCTAGGTATGTGGCTAGATAGAGGTCTGCGTTGGGGCAAACATATAAATGAAACAGTTAGTAAATGTTTAAAATTTCTAAATCTATTAAAAGTTCTAACGGGTAGCTCATGGGGAATACACACAAAGCATATACGTAGGTTATACATTTCACTAATTCGAAGTCGAATTGATTATGGGTGTTTTATGTATGATTGTAGTGCAAAATCTCATGTTTCCAAGCTAGATAAGTTACAGAATCAAGCCCTAAGAATTATAGGTGGATATATCAGAAGTTCCCCAATCCATGTAATGGAATCTGATTTGAGTATTCCCCCTTTATTTTTAAGAAGACAGTATTTAGCCTATAAATATTGTTTAAAAATATTGTCATGGTTAAACAATATGACAGTTAGCTTGATTGCGGATCTGAGTGCCCTTTGTAGTATCAAATATTGGGAAAACAAAAAATTACCCTTACTAGTTAAAACATAATGATGTAAAGCACATAGATGTTCTTTCAACAGATATTCATAAAATGTATACTTTAGAAACTTGGACAACTGCTATTGAGACTAAAAATGTAATTAATGTTGATCTAGAATGTGTAAAGGTACCCAAATCTAATTATAATCCAAATTTATTAGTGTTTAATGTTTTAGCTGAATTAAATTCTATGTATTGTAATTGGCACAAAATTTTTACAGATGGTTCAAAGGGTACTTCCGGTCTAGGTTTGGGAATATTTGACCAAAGCTTAGGAACCAATTTTGGTTTTAAAATAAATAGTAATGTATCAATAATGACACTGGAACTCTTTGCAATTTATCAAGCGATCTTTTATAGCCGAAATCAGAATTTAAAAAGAGTCGTTATTCTTTCAGACAGTAAAAGCGCACTACAGCATATTGCTCGATGTGCCTCTGGTTTCAGAGGTGCATCGATAGCATATGATATTCTTGAAAATATTATTTTATTGTATAAGAATAATATAGAAATGAAGTTGCAATGGGTTCCAGCTCACATTGGACTACGTGGTAATGAGGAGGCTGACCGATTGTCTAAATTAGCAGCAGTAGAGGGTACAGCAATCGACTACTTACCTGATTATTGGGAATACATATTTAAATATAAAGTCATTTGTTATAAATCCTGGAAACAACACTTTGATAGCATCAGTCAACAAAAAGGTATATGGTATAGGAGCATACAAGGCGAGCCTCTTCGTGTGCCTTGGTTCGATGGCGATCAACTTAGTAGGAATTATGTTAAATTAATTTTAAGACTTCGCTCTGGACACTACCCATCAGCGAAGTTTGCATTCCTTATGAAAAAATCTGATTCACCGAATTGCAGAGAATGTAATCAGATTGAGGACGTGCAGCATTTGCTGATGGATTGTGTCCGCAATAGGCGCGAGAGGGAGTCACTTTTGAAAGAATTAAACTTGAATAGGCTTAACGTAGGATTAATACAATCAATTTTATCCCAACCAACTTCAGAAGGCGCCAAAAAGTTTTGTCATTTAATAACAGTCCTTCATCGATGATTTCTCTGTTTACCATAAAGTTTTTTCATATATTCTTTAACTGTTTAGTATAGTAATTTATGTGTTAATTTTATGTGTTAATGTGACAATTGTAAAAGGCACGATGGGGTTGACATATCTGTTTAGATAAAAACCCCAAAATAAATAAAGAGAAAAAAAAAAAAAAAAAAACAAAATGCTTTAAATTATGGTGCAAACCGTATTCAAATCCATTGTGTAGTTTAGATGATTTAAGCGGTCACACAGACAGACACGAAGAGCGACTTTGTTTTATTTTAAACTACTTATATAAAGTATTGGTATAAGGGGCATATTCTAAACATGTATAACCTTGGCATATTAATAGTTCTCCAGACCAAATTTCGGCCATCGCGACCAATCTTACCAGCCTTCGGCGCGGAAGACATCAAAGTGCACACATAAATTTGTGTGCGCAGACACAGATGCACTCTATCTTCTCTCACTCTCATAGTCCAATGGGACGACAATCCGACACGATCGGAGAGAGATAAGGCGCAGGGCCAACGGCTCAACGTGCTTTCCGAAGTCCGGGGGTATCACACCGGTAACCGGTAACTTCTAAACTCCGGGCTGTTACTAAGTAATTCCTAATGGAATAACCCAGTAACACTTTGCCCGACCCGGGAATCGAACCCAGGACCCCCCCACTCAGCAGTCGCGCTTGAGACCACGAGACCAACGTACAACGGGGCAGTCTGAACAAACCTGAACCTTGGTATAGTAAGATACTCAAGACTGAAGTAGGTATTTTGAATACCTACCTACTTTAGTAGTAGTACGAGGGCGGGTCAATAAGTCCGTGACTTTTGGAATAAAACACAGATTTTTTGATAAAAAAATAATTTTATTTTTCAACGTAGTCTCCCTTGAGCTCTATACACTTTGTCCAACGCTTCTCCAATTTTTTTATCCCTTCCAAAAAAAATGATTTGTCGAGGTCCTCAAAATAGGCCTTTGTTTGCGAGATGACTTCATCATTGGAGTCAAATCTTTTTCCACCAAGCCATTTCTTCAGGTTTGGGAACAAGAAGTAGTCGCTCGGAGCCAAATCTGGAGAATAGGGCGGATGAGGGAGCAATTCATAGCCCAATTCATGGATTTTTGCCATGGCAACAGCACATGTGTGCACCCTTGCATTGTCTTGGTGGAAAAGAACTTTTTTCTTGGCCAAATGAGGTCGGTTTTTTTTCAAATCGTCATTGAATCGGTCCAATAAATTGGCATAATATTCCCCATTGATTGTTCTTCCCTTTTGAAGGTAGTCAATGTGGATTATCCCGCGTGCATCCCAAAAAACAGTCGCCATAACTTTATTGGCTGACAAACCCACCTTGGCCTTCTTCGGCGCCGATTCACCCTTAGAAACCCACTGTTTTGACTGTTGTTTGGTCTCTGGTGTGTTGTAATGGATCCATGTTTCGTCCACGGTTACAAAACGGCGCAAAAACTCCTCCATATTGCGATTAAACAACGCCAAACCTTCCTCTGAAGTTGTTACACGATTGCGTTTGTGGTCGACTGTGAGCAAACGCGGCACCCATCTTGCGGAAAGCTTTCTCATGCCCAAGTGATCATTCAAAATTGAAACCACTGAGCCATGCGAGATCCCTACGGCTTCCACAATCTCTCGCACTTTCAATCTTCGGTCGGCCAACACCATATCGTGAATTTTTTCGATTGTTTCGGGTGTAGAGACCTCAACTGGGCGTCCAGGACGTTCGGCATCTTCAGTGCTTGTACGGCCACAACGAAATTCAGTAAACCACTTTTTTACCATTGAAATCGATGGTGCAGAGTCCCCATAGTATTTATCAAGCTTAGCCTTGGTCTCGGTAATGGTTTTTTTTCGCAAGAAATAATGCTTAATAAGCACACGAAATTCACTTTTTTCCATTTTCTCCTCAAATTAGTGAGTAGTCTGATAAAAATAGCTGTCAAACACAAACTAACTGACGCAGCAAGTTTAAATTTTGACAGGAGTCAACTGACAGATGCCTGTAGACAGGAGCAGTGTTGCTGTTTCAGTAAAGAGGTCAGAAATTCAAAAAGTCACGGACTTATTGACCCGCCCTCGTAGTTACTGGTCTGGTAAACCATAACCAGGTCAGGTACGAGAGGTAAGTTAACCATAGACACTACTGTGAATTAAAACGTACAGTACACATACACAGGAAAATCGACCGAAAAATTGTACCTGAACTCCATCGTTATTCATTGAAGTATAAATAAATAACGTAAGTTCTCGTGAGGTTTTAAATCTGGAGGTTGATGCGGCTGGCAACAGTTCTATAAACGAAGCCACTGCTTACCTCCACAACCCGACAAGTCGTGGACAACCGTCACCCTAAGGTCAGACCATTTATCAGGCTTCTGACAACTGGCAACTTTTATAAATATAACGAAGAACGACAGACTTTTGGGCCTTTTATAAATACAAGTGAAACCCTAAAAGTTTTTGCCAAAGTTAATACGTATGATTCTCCGAAAAAAACTTTTTAAGAATTAAATTGTGAAAAGTTTTTACAAGGTTTTTTTCTTTTGTTACACATATTTAACCTCACGGATCGACGACATACCTACGTAAAGAAAAGTTGTCGTCAATGAACACGTCGTGTGCTTCATTAAAAGATTGTTGACGAATTGCCGACCTTGGAAACAAATTCGTAAAGCATAGTCTCAAGCCTGTCATTTCATCCAGATTTTCTTCGAACCGGAGCACAGCAGTGCTGCTTGGAGTCAGCAAATGTTAGAAGTTACTGTAGTTTCCAGAAGGAACCTTTCTTAATAGCTCTACTAATCCTGCTACAGCTTTTAATTAATCTCAAACCTAAGAGTGGATTTAATACCAGCTTTAATTGTGCGTGACTAAATTGTTGAGCCCTTTAAGACGCTGACAACACCTAAACCGCGGTCACTGTCAGATTGCATAGAAAAGAAAGAGAAGCGCGATGACACAACGCTTGAAATTTATTGCAAAATATGAAGTAATTATCTATTTACTCAAAATTGAGTTGAGTAATCGAAAATAAAAAACAACCAAGTTCTGCATTCAAATAAGATGTTCTTGTTGTTAATTAAATACGTAACGTAGGTATGTTGATATTTAATACAGATATTTTGGATTAGAACTCAAGGTAAGAGATTAGTTTAATGTTAGTTTGTATCGAGATTCTTTTTCAAAGCGTGTTTTGGTAACAACCAAGTTCTGGGAAATATGTTTGAAATTAACATATATTTTTTCTGCTACCACAAATTATACAGATTTCGCAATTTTTTGTTCTTAAGAGAAGCCTATTTTGGTCAATTGAGTCTTTTCAGCGCCTAAACTAAAGTTTACTTCCTTCTTTTGGGTGTAAACAAGAAACATAGTCATTCTTCGACATAAAAAAAATAGCATTTCAAATGTCAAAAATATTTTTACGATGCCACTCTAACTTTATATTCCTATGAAAGTAAATTATCGTGCCGCCTCCTATTTCAAATTGTTGGCTATAAAGCTTCGGATTTCAGGGTTAGCGAAGCGAGAATTTTCTTAGTACCTTTAGTACCTTTACCGAATAAATCCCAAATGCTTTTAGTCGGTACCTACATAGGCAGCCACCACGTCCGTTTTCCTCTAGGGAACGAGAAGTCTATTTTTGTTGTAGGTACGCAGTACATTCACCCCGCTTTATTCATAAAAATTTTATATTTGTCAACCCTCCACTACCTGTCTTCTAAATCTTTAGTCATGAGTGCCTCAATTTTTAGGGTTCCGTAGTAAACAAGGAACCCTTATAGTTTCACCATGGCCGTCTGTCCAAATACTCTGTTATATTGAAGCGCGTTCAGAAGAAGTTTACGCGCCACTTGTACAGGAAGCGTTACGGGGTATATCCGTTATACCCGTTGATGTAGGTACCCCACTCTATTTATACTGGGTATGGTCGCGTACAATTAATTGAGGGTGCGACGGGAGTTTACACTTGTCGCTTACTTGATCAAGTTACTCCGGGGCATTGAGCATAATCCGGGGGTGCTGCAGCGCTTGACTTTTTGCCTACCGAAGCGCTATGTGTGCAGGCGGCGGCGCTCACCAATACTAGCCGTGCCGAGAGCCAGGACCAACTTACTAGCCGAAAAACCACAAACTCGTGCAATTCGTGTCATCACGACAAAATCTGCCAGGACGTGCCAAGTGAAGCGCAAGGGCACTACCTACCTTTTCTCGAAGAGCTTCGTCGTTTTCTGAACCCTCTTAGCTTG
Organism: Atethmia centrago; assembly: GCA_905333075.3. Lineage (NCBI taxonomy): Eukaryota > Metazoa > Arthropoda > Insecta > Lepidoptera > Noctuidae > Atethmia > Atethmia centrago. The sequence goes on from HG995374.1 coordinate 9,642,614, forward strand.
GTTGATTTATTCTGTGTGTATGTAATTGTAATGTAATTTGAGTGAATTCGCAAGGGTATTGTTATTTATTTTATGTTATACCTAATGTAGATTATTTAAAGTAGAGTAAATGCTGTGGAAATGCGCTCCTTGAGAAGCATGTGTGGTGTGACTATAAATGATAGACTGAAAAATGATGTGATAAGGCAACGGTGCGGTTTAAAGGAAGATTTAGTAACAAAAATTGAAAAGAGTATGCTTAGATGGTTTGGTCATGCTGTGAGGATGAATGAAAGGCGACTAACAAAAGGTGACGTATATACAAGGCAGATGTGTTTGCATTAGGTAATGACCCTGTAATGGTAGATAAAAGGGAGATATAAATAAATTAATTTACCAGAAAAATCTAATAAGGTATATATAATAATATATAAATAATAAATCTAAGACGACGTCTTATGAGTCTTGTGAGTTTGGCACTCACAAAACTCATAGCGTAACATAAGGTCCAGTCGAAAACCAGCGTCAGGAACTAGTTGTCTGGCATTTATGCTGAACTGGGCCTACACACAATACTATTTTAAGTATTTTCTGTTTTCTTGTCTTATGTGAATATTGTGTACCTTAACGTTTTTTTTTTTGTAACGTGATGGAAATCACGCGGAATCTGAATCACGGAACGTGGAATTTGAATCACGGTCAAAGACCCATCCGTCCGCCCCGGAGAAGATCCATGAGGGATGTTCTCCGGGGCGGACGGATGGGTCTATCAGACTTCTACTGACTAAAACCACCCCGTGTTCCCTCGCACACTTGCACCGGGGGCTACGCGGGCACTTAAGCACTCTGCAACTCAGCCCCCGACTGGTGCTGGCCCGCCTCTGCGGGCTCCATCTGGTGGGCCTTAACCTGGGTCAACTAAATTTATTTTCTTTCTTTCTTCTTCCACAATGCCATAAATTCCGGAAACCACACGCGGCTACAAGCCCGCAGCTCCCTTTTTTTTTGACAAATTCTGGATTTTTAGTACCTTAACAATTTATTTGATACATAAGATGAAACCATTGTGAAAGTGCTTATTGATTAATGCACAAGTTTAAGATCGATTAGGTACCTTTACAAAATTAGGGTTAATTAAAAAAAAAAAACTAATAAAGATCGCGTTAACGATAAGACCGCCCAATGTGTGACCGTACGTAAAATTTCTACATTTTTTTTTTATTACATGGTGTACCTGATTTACTTAGATTATTCAATATATCTCTATATTGATGTAAAGAACCATTAAATGACTTACTACAATAACGAGCATTACGTATTCGTATTGTAGCAGTAGTAGCTAGTGTATCTGCATATACAAACAACTTTTTGTATATGCAGATAATACACTAGCTACTGAATACTGGTAAAGCTCATACATAAGCAAATTAGACCGCAATAATATTCAACGATCAAAGTGCTGATAACTGTGCTTGTCTGAGAAAAAAAAGACGACCATACTTAGGTAATTTATGCAGGGAGTCGATGACTAAGCTGGCATAAAACTAAAGTTATAGCCTGTCAAGTGAGCTGTTGAAAGATTCCATCTAACTACTTAATTTAAAAACCTTAATTCACAAAACCACATGACAATCTATGATCACGCGGGGTGAGAGGCAGGGTATAGCAGAGTATTAATCCCAGGTGTTTATTGATGCGTTTAATTACAGTTACACAAATGAGATTACATATACAAACTCTTTTAAAAGCTATTAAGACGCTGACAACACCTAAACCGCGGTCATTGTCAGATTGCATATAAAAGAAAGAGAAGCGCGATGACACAACGCTTGTAATTTATTGCAAAATATGAAGCAATTCTCTATTTACTCAAAATTGAGTTGAGTAATTGAAAATAAAAAACAACCAAGTTCTGCATTCAAATAAGACGTTATTGTTATTAATTAAATACGTAACGTATGTTGATATTTAATACAGATATTTTGGATTAGAACTCAAGGTAAGAGGTTAGTCTAACGTTAGTTTGTATCGAGATTTTTTCTTCAAAACGTGTTTTGGTAACAAGCAAGTTCTGGGAAATATGTTCAAAATTAACATATATTTTTTCCGCTATCACAAACTACACAGATTTGGCAATTTTTTTTCTTAAGAGAAGCCTATTTTTGTCATTTGGGTCTTGTCAGCGCCTTAATTTACAGTCATAAGAAAGTCGTTGTAATAGGCGCTTAGGCGTCCAAAGAAGTAGTCGTTTTACAGTAATTTAAGCACGTTAACATCTACTCCACGACAAATAAATCAAATATAATGCTTTTTGGCCCCAAATTTTAAATCGACCCTACTAGCACCTGTAACAAGATTATAAGTAATATGGGATGAAAGTTTGTATGGAAGTTCACGTTTTTACGGCTTACATAATCAGCCTATAATGTTCCCACTGCTGGCACACAGGCTGGGACACAGGCCTCCTCTCTGTGAGAGGGAGTGGGCCGTAATCTACCACGCGGGACCAGTGCGGGTTGGTAGATGTCACATGTCTTCGAATTTTTGGTTCTAGGACATGCCGGTTTGTTCACGATATTTACTTTCACCGTTTTGAGAGCAGTGGTGATGAAATAATTTACACAAAGTAAAGCGCCTGTCTGGGTTCGAACCTACGATCTACAACTCGTAAGTCGCGGCCGTTACCACTGGGCCACCACTGCTTTCAACCCACCCCACCCTGCTCTCACCCAAAGGTTGACTGGTAGCACACGGCTTATCCATTAATAAATCATCAGATAAATGACAACAGGAACCAATGATGAGATTTTTTATAGGTAGTGTTATGCAACTCCAGTCTTTACCATTCTTTACGTTTTCTGAACTACATACGTACTTATTTCATCAATAAGTAGATTGTATGGTGTGACGCACATAATATTTTATGGGCGGTCAGTTACAAAGGCAACCTTTACAATAGGCTGTCTAAAACAAAGAAATGATCAATAATTCTGTCTTAAAATAGAAGAAACATTACTGTTACTACCTACGAATACAGCCTGGTTCCAAAAGTTCCAATCAATTCAACTGGATGTATGGAACATTTGAACGAAAAGGAGTATGAATGGTTGAAAAAGGACGTGACTTTATGTGAGACTTAGGAATAGCATAATCAGCCTATAACTTCCCACTGCTGGGACACAGGCCTCGTCACTATGAGCGAGAGGCCAGTATCCAATCCACCACTCGGCCCCAATGCGGGTTGGTGGATGTCGCGTGTCTTCGAATTTTTGGTTCTATGATAACTGATAGGTTTGAGTTTAAACCGAAAAATATAAAATATGTACCTAAAGATCTTATCGAACCTTTCCATTCTCATTAAGAATCAAACAGTACTGGTGCCGATTCCCTTGTCACAAACGAAACTAAATTTAAGTTCAGTGCATCTTTTTCTTTCTATTTCATAAAGAAAAGGACAGAAGATAAATTTTAGTTTAGTCCTGTCAAATTAATTATCGCTTGTCACTACTCCATACTAGTTTAGACGTGATTAAAAACTTGCCTACTAAAATTACGTCCATTTACGTCAAGCGGTGATTAATTTGACAGGACTAAACTAAAATTTATCTGCTGTCCTTTTCTTAATGAAATAGAAAGAAAAAGATGCACTGAACTTAAATTTAGTTTAGTTTATGAACAAGGGAATCGGCACCAATATCTCTCTTTCCTATTGGGGCTAAATATTGACTGCATCGTATTTAACTATTTCTAGATCAAATGAGTATTGATTGATTAACAGAAACTACTCATTAGTATTATTTTATTAACGCTTGTCTTGGAAACTGGCAGTCATCATACTCCTGCCCTTATCCCGATTTATTTGAGGTCGGCGCAACATGTCCCTTACTTCCATACTTCTCTATTAGTTGCCATCTCGGTAGTCACCCCCTTTCTGGCCATAACATCTTGGTCGGTAAAGATAATTAAAATGTTTCAAGATAAAATAAGAGTTGTTGAAAAAGTTCAACACAATTTTGTCAAGAATGTTGACCTTTGGTCAGTAGGTAAGTAAGTATCAGTACATACTGATTAGAAATGAATAGAAAAGACCCAACCAGTGCCAGCGTTCTGGGGGTACCGTCTCAAAGCTGTGGCGGCCTGCTCGGGACATCACTCATGTGCCTATACATTTTCGATGCCAAATTGAAGGACAAACTTGACTTTGTAGTTTAGAACATATTCTGCCGTACATCGATATATGGGTTATGTAATCGCGTGTGTATTTTTTTTTTATGCGTATAACTAAAATAAAAAAAAAAAAACATATTTTTCCTTTGCTTGTGCTGTAAGAACTTGCTACTTTATTTTTGCCAAATTTCATGATTCTAGGTGAAGCACTCTGTAGGTTTTGATTTACTTAAGAGTGAGCAAAATATGCCACATAAATGACCATATTTTTTTATTGCGGTGACTACTTATATTTTTTTTTACAGTTCTAATGGACCGTAGACTAGTATTTAATATTAACTTCAACTTGATACCTCCGCGTATTCCTGAAAAAAGGGCCTTGACAGACAGACAGACGAACAACGAAGTGATCCTATACTGGTTCCGTTTTACTTTTTGAGGTACGGAACCCTAAAAAGCACGAGAAGAGAGAAAATTTTAGACCAAACTGTATTTAAATGGGTTAAGCTCAGTTTAGTTCAACGATTTGAGCCAAAGAGGAAAACCGGTTCCGTTGCAAAAGGACCAGAACTAATGTAAGTGGAGCATGCATTAATTTAAAAATACCATTCAGTTATAAACCAATTTTTTGTTATCAATTTTCTAGATTTCGTCACCAATATCCGAGTCTGTTCCCTAAGTAAATTCAGTGCACGCTTCTGGCTCCCGACCCAAACAAATGCAGCTGACGAAATTCCATGTTTATATACCTATTATGCAAATGCAAAAACGCAGACTGTTTGGATTCCAAGGTGTTATTAAACGAATGCTTACATAACTCTGAATCGGAACTGGTTGGTGGTTGACCCGATTAGCGCGGGTTCGTTGTTCGCGAGTGGGCGTGTCATTCGTTCATATTGACTAACATTCAGTGAGGAACAGGTCTAGTGATGTAACGCTTCTGGTTGGAGCGTGGGTGAAGGTCTGTGTATCTTTGGTGCAGGGGTGAAGCGAGTGCAATTTAGACGCATAGTAAGTTCATATTGGGGATTTGAAGTAAATTCTATGTTTCTGTTTAAAATAGAGATGTTATGTATGGAGGATAAGCAATAAATTTCCTAAAATTCCTGAAAAATATATTTTTTTAAACCTCCAGAAAATATTTTTTATTAGGAAAATATTATTATATAATACTTTAAAGAATATAAGAAACTCAGTGCTCAAGCTAAATATTGATTTGAGGAACTATGCAATGTCTACAATAAGCTCAGCCCTATGCACCAACAATGTACTTGCCGCAAGGCCTAGGTCAGGTCTCAAACCTAAAATCCTAGCATCATCATTACTCGGCTGATTTATATTTATTTACATTCACCGAAACATCAACAAAACATGTCAACAAAATATCGGAAGTACCTACCTACCTACCTAAAATATTCAAAAATGAATGTCATATAAGTAGGTATGCACCTATTTGCAGTGACTGAACAAAAACGTCCTTGGGAGGCCATCCCGTTGTAAGCGACTTAAAATAAACAACATCTGTGTTTACTAGAAAATAATTATAAAAGAACTTACCGATTAAAAACTGCGTGTTCACACGATACTTCCGTATTTAAAATTCGAATGATGAATGAGTAGGAAATGTTTAGTGCACGGAATGGCGCCGGGATTCAAGATGGCGGAGGGGACGTGCGTTCGCCAGCGCCCTGCGGACTCAACTGAAGCCTGAAGGGAGGTTGGGCGGAGCCGCGGCCTGATCAAGCGAATATTTTATCGATACTTTTGCTTTAAGATAGGAAATGAGAGACAATTACGTTTAACTAGCGACTGAAGCTAAATTCAACTATGCTATTAAAAGGTTAGGATAGAGGAAATGCAGCGTTTTATTGAGTTGCATCATTATATGTTGCAAGTGGAATCTATTACGCAATAACTATTAAGTTACTGCGTAATAGATTCGCAGTAACTATTAAGTTACTGATTAATAGATTCGTGCATCAATTTTAATGGACGTTTTTGATTCATGGATTTTTTTTACTAAGTAGGTAATCAATATATATTTTAGATTTCATAGAACTCAAGTTGGTAACAATAAAAACAACCCCAAAAATACTAAAATCACACAAACCTTATCAACAATATGAACTATAAATTCAGTAAGCAATGACTGTAACCTTAAGTACTGAAGATAATTCATAGACACAGAATTATGCGCCGTATCAATGCAATGTAAACATGTTAAGCGCACGCTTGCCGGCCGGTGAGGCAGGGCGTCCTAGAACCGAAATATACATTCAACCTTTTATCTTTAGAACGAAACATTACATTAACCATGAACGCAGTATCCATTGCGACAAAAGTACTGGCGGGTACAAAACGCTGCTGTGAAAACAAAGCAATGCACGATTCAAAATCGAAAGTCTCGTAGCAAAGCCTACGCCGTAGACCTTTCTGCGTCGTAGAGGACTCGGCTACGCAACCGAACACACCCGCCAGCGGCTGTATCTCATCGACATGAATCTACATAATACAATCAAGTTCAATAAAGCGGAAAATTGAAAATTCTAAGTAAAATGTAACTCCTTCTAATAGTCACATATGAGGGAATTGATTTTAATTTTCACGACAATTTTCCTTCATCATCGTCGAGAAGCATCTTCAAAAATGAGAATGTTAATTAGGGAGGTTGTGGTTTACCGAGAATCGTGAGACAAGAGGTGGGTGGTACAGATGAGTGGAAGCTCACTAATTATGTTTTGCTTTAATGAACTGTGCTTTGGTACATAATTTAGAGTGACTGTCTGTCTTATCAAACCACAGAGCAACTAACTACTATCTACTCAGACAGTGGTTTAATCATTCAGGGTATTTTGTTGAAGAAGTTTGCGAATTTAAAGTATCCATTCATGATCTACCTGGTGGTTGTGGTGCTACTTAGGGCGAATGAAGCAGTTTTTGGGCTGATATGATAATGATAATAAACTTACACAATTATAATTTACTAGATATCTTATGTATTATTCCTGGTTATAAACTATCTGTGTGCCAAATTTCATCCAAATCCGTTCAGTACTTTTTGCGTGAAAGAGTAACTAACATCCATCCATCCATCCATTCTTAAAAACTTTCGCATGTATAATATTAGTAGGATATTTTAACATTTTACTGACGTGAATAATTCTGGTTCAGATTTTGATAAAGTGGTTGCAATGTAATTGCCATGTATTCAATGAGAGCGTAAAGATGTACGCTCTCGAGTAAGTTTTAAACCAACTTTCTTTATGCGTAGATACGCATAAAGAAAGTTGGTTTAAAACTTACTCCAATGCGTTACCAAAACAAAGAAAACATTTCTTTAGAAGTAACATCATAAAGGCTTACCTGCTATTGCATATTGCATCCAAAAAGAAAGTAACCAGTAACACCTTACTCGAGATGTTATACCCGAAACTTTTGATCGTCGAAATGCACCGCTGCATAAATCCGAACTGACTGAGATAACTGTTATCAGGACCCTCCTCAATTTCTTTGTTTACTAACAGTCTGCCCACCGATTCCCATCCGACATTTTTCCGTGGGACAGAGATAGATAATGTAACAGATAGCTGTGTCCCTTTCTCACGATGCGTCGATCGATGTGACCTTGGCAGTGGGGGATATTTAAACCCTAATAGATGGGCATCCCGCAGGGAATATTAATGGGTACCTATTATGGAAATATGGTAATACCTTTAAGTCGATACCCGTAGATTATTTTGGCAAAATGTTAGTCTGAGTAGACGATTTCGTAAACACAACTACTAACCCACCTATTTTGATTTCGAGTTTAACATTACCTATGTGTTCTGTGTCGACGTCTTGCGGGAGTTGTGTGTTGAAACTGCATTCGCATTTAAGTGCCAATAAAATACAAAACAACTGTCATAATCTATTGAGTCATCTGAATAAAATTGGTCATGTTATAGGGGTACGTGAATGTGCAGTCATGGCACAATTTTCCACAATTTACGTTTTATTAAATGTGCAAATAAACTTGTGAATGTTTGACCAATAGTACTGAATATTTCTTAACTGCCTATATCGCAAACACACGAGCAATCAAACCAGGCTTTAAAATGCTGCACGTCATTTTCATGGGAGAAAGTTTATCGCAACGAAAGACAAGCTCTTATTATCTTGGTAAAATGTTTCCAAACAAGATTTTCTTCTTTGTCGTAAAGTCGTCATTTTTTTTTACGCAGATACACATAACCTACCTAATTTGATGGCATTTAAACAAAATATCATGCAATGCAGTTTCCAACTTCAATCTTGCCATTATAAACCATTTAGTATGGCTCCTCATTCTATTCATACATTTGCTTTCAGAACTCCCTAAAAAATATAAACCTACATACCCCAAACTCTCCGAAGCAGTTGCAAAATACTAGAATCAACACAAAGCAAATATATTGAGTAAACACAATCGATCATCGCGGAGCAACAGCTGGGGCTCGTGTCTCCCTGAACCATCTCGGAGCAATAGCTTGGGCTCGTGTCTCCCTGAACCATCTCGGAGCAATAGCTTGGGCTCGAGTCTCCCTGAACCATCTCGGGGCAATAGCTCGGGCTCGAGTCTCCCTGAACCATCTCGGAGCAAATGCTTGGGCTCGAGTCTCCCTGAACCATCTCGGGGCAATAGCTCGGGCTCGAGTCTCCCTGAACCATCTCGGAGCAAATGCTTGGGCTCGAGTCTCCCTGAACCATCTCGGAGCAATAGCTTGGGCTTGAGTCTCCCTGAACTTGGTCGGAACAGAAGAAACATTCGAACGCCGCACTGTTGTGTTGTGCGGATTTACGATTTGTTGTCGGCTGTGGATTAGTTCACGTTAATGACACGAGGAAGAACGTCACAATCTTGTTAAGTATTTATGTGTAAACATAGGCCGGAGAGTGACTACTAGGATGTGTTGATTAATGTGGAAGAATAAACATTAAAAAAGAAACCGGCACAAAAAGATACAGAAACCTCATTTTTGTTTTAGGGCAGAAACATCAATATCGCAACGACAAGAGTTTGGAATAAATAAACCCACCTATCTCGATTTAAACACATATTTAAAATTTTCATGGACCGACCCCATTTGGTATTAGGTACTTGATGTATTTGAAAATAAGAGCAATTCCTCCTTAGAAATACAATTTCATACAAATTCTTTACAAAACTGAAAGCCTTTCACGTCTCCATAATAAAATTCACAAGACAATAAACCAAAAAAATATGACCAACGACTATAGAAATCAACCTTGAAATCCAACTCGACATCTAAACTTCACTAGAGTAATAACGTGCAATATTTATGACCTTCAACCCCACGGATATATTAAAACTACATGTTCCCCACAAACTCGATATTATATTGATGAAAACCTTAGCGAATCCCGTAGAGAGAGGCTAAATTAGAACCGGCTCTGGTGCAATATTGTCGTTAGAATCTAGGTATACTGTTATCGATCATCATCTGCCTAGCCTTTTCCCAACTACGTTGGGGTCGGCCGCCAGTCTAACCAGATGAAGCTGAATACCAGTACTTTACATGGAGCGACTGCCTATCTGACCTCCACAACCCAGTTACTGGGCAATACGACACCGACCCCTTGGTAAGACTGGTTGTCAGACTTTCGGGCTTCTGACGACCCGTAACGACTGTCAAAGATCCACGAATGACAGCTGGGACCAACGGCTTAACGTGCTTTCCGAGGCACGGCAGGGTCTTGGTATGTAAAGATGGTCACCCATCTACGGACCAACCGCGGCAAGCGTAGCTTAACCTGATCGATTGACCCGTGCGGCTGTTATTATTTAGCCACAAGCCCCTGATACTGTTATCGATGCCGTATTGAATTCCTTGCGCTCTGAAATATGATGCGTCTTTGTAGCAAATATCAAAGGCTAAGACTTTTTTTTTATAAGACTTTCAACAATTAAAATTGTCCCTATTCAATAATGTTTTAAGGATTTTGTTGAATAAATATTTTGATAACTATTCTCTCTGCGTACATTAGTACTTACATGTAAGTAAGCAGATTATGACTAGACTACTTTTAAAACCGGCCTAGTGCGTGTCGGATTCGCACACAAAGGGTTCCGTACCGTATTAACATCGAGCAAAAAACGCCGAAAAAACACGTTTCTTGCATTGATCCTTCAAATTATTAACTTTATTTAATTTTTATTTTTGTTGTTATAGGCCTATTACGGCTCACGAGATACAGCCTGATGACAGACAGACGGACGGATAGAGAAGGCTTGATAACAGAGTTCCGTTTGGCACTCTTCGGTTTAGGTTACCTAAATCATAATTTTATATAGTATTTTCACTCATAGACCTGCACATTCTTTTAAATCTCAAAAGAAAACGTGTATATCAGTTACAATAATCAAACTAAATAGGTCCAACGCTGGAAACGAATAAAAATATGGTACCTACCTACAATGACAGTATTCATACAACTGCCACATTCGATTACCAAAAGATGTTTTAGAGCGAGACCGTATTAAGTTATAGACTCCCAGGTCGGGCAAAGTGTTATTGGGGTTTTTCTATCTGGAATTTCTCAGTAGCAGCTCGGAGTCTGGATTTGTGCCCGGTTGATGGCAATAGGCTCGTCCCCTATTAAAACATAACTGGCGAAATGTGGGTGTACTACAGGTACACCTCTGCCCAATCCTTGGGAAACAAGGCGCGATGTTATGTTATGTGAAGACAATAATACTGAGAAGTACCTCTATCGTTTTAGAAATACAATAGGCTATTATGTCATATTTTGAAATTGTAAAAATTTCATAAGTATTTGATGTGACATTGCAATATATTTTAAATATTAGGAATACGTTGTTATTATGTTAGTAAAGTTTGTTGTGACTTTTGATGCGCGTAACGATAGATATCGCTCGTAGCGTTTGTTGTGACTTTTGATGCGCGTAGCGATAGATATCGCTCGTAGCGTTTGTTGTGACTTTTGATGCGCGTAGCGATAGATATCGCTCGTAGCGTTTGTTGTGACTTTTGATGCGCGTAGCGATAGATATCGCTCGTAGCGTTTGTTGTGACTTTTGATGCGCGTAACGATAGATATCGCTCGTAGCGTTTGTTGTGACTTTTGATGCGCGTAGCGATAGATATCGCTCGTAGCGCATGGCGTAGTAATCTGTCACCAGTTACATAAAGCTATTGTATATCTTTGGTACATATTAAGGGGTCCCCGAAACTATCAATTGCAAGTGATCAATTGCCATCAATTTGTATTGTAGTATTATTGTCAATCGCTGCAATTGCATTTAGTAGACGATCAATTTGCGCATCAATTTGTATCAATCACGTAAAAATTGACAATTGCAATTGATCGTTTCGGGGACCCTTTAAACATCATAAAATTATACCAGATGAGTAGTTTAATGAAAGTAAATCTTAATTTTTGTTTTGCATAAATTAGACCACAATTTTTTGTTACGAATTTCAATCAACCTCGTAACACTACTGGGGCCTAAAAAGTTCACATTAAGCAATTCCTGTAAAAGCGATTAATTTCCTGAAATCCCAGCAGATCAATTGCAATTCCTCTAATATTCGTAAAATGGTGACACATTTAGGTAAATCATACTCAATCCATTTAATATCAGAATCATATTTGGTGTAAATAACCCGCATGAAAAAAAGACCGCAATTTTACCGGTTAATTTTTATTTACAGTTTTTATTAAATAATGAGTTTTTAATTTTTTTATATTTTGAACAGACACGTTCGTAAATATTTATTTTATTAGAACAACAAAGTAAAAAACAATAGAACTCGAATAAGTAGATACCACTAATAATCAAAACTCATCACTGCTTTTGTACGACAAAAAATTACGGCCTCTATTTTAAATTACAGACAAAAAATATCAATTGAAAACTTTGACTGTCTCACTGTTACGAAACTCAGTCAACAGCCATCATAATAACCTTTTAGAAAAGTTTTTTAACCCTACTCGTGTAAGTAAGAAATCAATCTACATTTACTCTAAGGGTTGGCGTAATAAGTTCCAAGTTTCGTCTTTGTCACGTAGGTCCGTCGAAGAATTTCAAGTCGTAAATTACAGGCAGCGTGATATCATATCTATCCTTTGTTTGGGTCCTGTGAGCACTACATTCAGCTTTTAGAGGAGGGGGGAAGGGGGAACAGTCAATAGCTTCACGCCTGCGCACTTTATCTTTCTAATTTAGTTTGAGTTGGAATTTGAACCTTATGCTTATGGTGTAAGGTAGGTGGGTAGCCTTATCAATTGGAGGACAAAGGTGTCTGGATGCTAGATTCTAGGATAACAAAGAAAATTGCAGGAAATTGATTCTTATTTTTAGTTCAGGCTTTGCTCTATAAAAATACCCATTGTCTTGGATTGAGTAGGTATCACAAAAGGTTCAGATTTCAACACATTTTGTTAGCAATAACAGGCATCATTTTCGCGGTATTAGCATTCTCTTGACCATATCCCAATTTATTTGGGGTCCGCGCAACATGACTTCTTCTTCCATTATTCTCTATTAGTTGTCAACAACTAATAGAAAATAATTATAATAGAGTATAATTTTTATTTTTTTTTATGATTTTTTACGTTATGCAATCAGGCATTTTATTAAAGCCTAGAATTTTGGCTCTAACACTTACAACTCTTCAACTAACAATCACGTCCAGAGAAATAAATAAGTAGGTTATAACTGAGAACGTAAGTTCACGTAAGTTCTAAATGAAATAAAAAGGATTCAAATAATAAATAGGAGGTAACTCCTAATTACTATTTTTATCCCTTTTATTTAATTTAATTTAAAATAAAATTAATTACATTATTTATTTAAATAATAATTTAATTACAGAAACAATTAAAAAAATCATTGTGTCTCGCGTGGATCCACGTTCCAAGAGTTAAAGACCACATAAACACTAACCCCGAAAAGAAAATATAACCCATGGCATAACTTACGTACAAGGCTTTCAGTCAACTGCATTATTGGAGAGTCAGCAACGTGAAAGTATAAAAATATACTGAAGACTTCGGAAGTAACCAGTTGACGTCAAACTTTGCAAGATTGAGGAAAATTATATTTAGATGAAGTCATAAAAACACGGCCTTCTAAAACAACTAAATTGTTACACTTTCCTTATGCTCAATTACCTACATAGATTCCTCTATATTAGAAGTTTTATTAACAGATAATCCTAAATAAAACTATATCATCCTACTTCCTACTTGTTATAAATGTGAATGTATGTATGTTTGTTACTTAATAACAGTTACGGAATAAGACATAGGATACTGTTTATCCCGGTAGTACGTTGCATGCATACAAGAGGGTACACGTTGCGTACAATAAAGCCACCAAAAAGTAGGCTTTGCATAGATTCAATATATATTTGTGCACAATTTCTGAGCATAACCTTACAAAAAGTACTAGGCTTTGCATAAATTCAAGATAGTATATTTGGTCACTACACGTTGCGTACAACTTCTGAGCCCACCCACCAAAAAGTTGACTTTTCATAAATTCAAGATTAATCATCTTGTAATTTGGTATCACCTTTTACAAAATATTGCATTTCTCGCAGTTGACATTAGGCTATTGTAACTTAGAAAAATTGTAAACTGACCCACTAAAAAATGAAAAAAAAAAGTTTTATGCAAAAAAATACAACTGGCTTGCAAAAAATACACTACAAAGTGCCCCAAAACATCAGAACACGCTGTATTCCCCGAAGGGTATGGCAGAGGTGAAAGTAAGTAAGTCATTTATTTTGCAAATATGGGTGCAGTACATGGTGATAATGGGATAACAGATAGGTTCAGCCATATTTTACCAATAGGCATAGGCAAAAGTAATAGTTTGACGCTAAAACAACAGAAGGGAATTTAAATACGATACATTGAAGAGTTTAAACTCACGACTTATATACTACACACTACCACAAAATGTATATAGGTATACAAAATTGTTAACAAAAAACACTAAGTACACAATACTTAAACAAAATTCTTGCTTTATGCGTTAAAAAGCTTCGGAGCCTGTTTTTAAGCAGTAATTTATTATAAATGACCGGAGCCGTAGACGCCTGCAGTAGACACTCCTGCGCATTAGTGCGGTTTTGGCGGGATGGGAACACACTTGGTTATACTACTTGCATGCTTGGGTGTACTTATAGTACACACCCCCTAACCACCTATCCTTGTAAATTATACGGCTTTACTAGCAACTTCGTCCGCGTGGATATCGTATTTTCCCCTACAAAATTTAACACCTTTTTCAAAAGGTAGTTTTCGATAATGTATGATTATCTCACGATCTTCTTCTTTTAAAAGTATTCGGGTCAATTTACAATAATATAAACTGTATCCCCCTTTTCACCCCGTAAGTGGTTGAGTTTTGAAAAATCTTCAACCTGTTTTCGACATCTAATGTTTAGATTACTTTTGAATTAATCCAGACCCACAGTAACATACTGCGTGTCTGATTAATTCGGGTCGATTTCGAAAGACCAAAATCTTAAACAATCAATAAAAGCTTTATTTTCTGACATCAGCAAAAATAACGAGTTTAAAGGTAATCGGAGAGTGCGTTATGATTCTGACATAGTAAATTATGCCTAGTAAAGTCATACTTTGCTGAGGCATAATTTACTAACGCAAGAAATAAAAAAAATCATATACAAACGGCATCACAATTTATACCCCTCTAAAGATCGAATTTCCGAAAAACCCTTTCTTAAAGCTCGCAGACATTATAAAAGGAACTGTTGTGCAAAATTTCTTACATCTCAGTCACTCGGCACTGCGCCGCGACTTTGCGTGGATTTCGTACTTCCCGATATTTATTATTTATTTATATATAAGTATTCGGGCCAAATTTCAACTTTATAGCTCAAAGAAATGAGATTTTTTTCATTTATTAACTTTTCCCCCTTTTCACCCCAAAGGGGTTAATTTATAAAAAATCATTTCTGACGTTTCGACGTTTATTATTTAACTTAGGTTATAATATATGTACCATTTTTTTTAATTAATCAAGTGACGCAATAAAATACCACCCTCTAAAATGTAGGTACCCGTTTTCGCTACGTTAGGGGTAAATTTTCGAAAAACCCTGATATGTGTTATTTTTTCGGTAGTCCAGACCGAGTTCAATAATTAATTTAAGAAGAACACTAAAACTATCAGCCCTAGTTTTTTTATTTAGTGACTGGGCAACTAAAGGACTCAGAAAAGGTAGGGAAAGACTTTTCGAGCTGTATGGCCTTAAGCCTTATATAAACACTGAAACTTTTAAAAGGTATGCTGCTACTTACTCTAGAATTTTTAAGAACACTTGTATGGCAGCTAAAGCCTTGTACATTAGCAACAAGGTTAAACCAGCAGACAAGATAAAGACAGTTTGGAAAATTATCAATAATGAAACGAATACGAACAAAAAGCATGATTCTGATTACACACTGGAGACGTCATGTGATCTCATTTGCGATAGCAAAGAAGTTGCTCAAGAATTTGTAAATTTTTCTACCAGTATCCCGCTTAAAACTACTGAAACCTTAAATTCCTTGTCCTCGTTCGCTTTTGATTTAGTAAAGGAAAACGTTTCAGCTTGCACGATTGAATTTAACTTTAAGCATATTAATATGCTTAGAGTTAAATTCAATCGTGCAAGCTGAGCCCATAACAGTAATAAAAGCTTTTAAGCGAATCAAGATCAAATTGTCTGAAGCTCTTTGGGGAATGTCCATTAAAGTCTATACCTCTATAATTGATACTATAGCGCCCTACTTAGTCTTAATATTTAATTTGTGTGTGGATTAAGGAGTCTTCCCGGATTTAATGAAATACAGTAAGGTAATACCACTTTTTAAATCCGGGGGCAGTAAAGACACTAATAATTATAGACCCGTATCCGAGTTGCCGGTTTTCAGCAAGGTGTTTGAAAAGGTAATGCTTTATCAAATGCTCAAAAATGATAACACGAATAAAATCCTTCACGATCAACAGTATGGTTTCACTAAAGGATGGTGTACGGCTGACGCCGGTGTAACCTTATTAAGACACATTTTTAACGCGTGGGAAGAAGCGCATTGACGCCATAGGACGTCCGGCCCTGGTTCAGGCCATGGTACGGAGCGAGAGGGCATGGGCAGCCGTCACCTTCTTCTGCGAAGCAGTAATGCTCGCGAAGGAGGAGGCGGGATGGTTGAGGGAAAGGCAAACTTCGTGCCCTCTCGCCCCTAGCCGCCGCAGGAGACGCCCTGGGCGTCGGGAATCACGGGCGGATTTCCGGCCATCGTAAGCGCGGGCTTGCGGACGGTGAGCAATGGGTAGCTCATCGTCCGGTAAGGACCAGGCCCCGGTTGATGGCACGTTGTTTCCCACGCGCGCCTCAAAGAGATGTTGTCAGCACAAGTGTAGGGGTCAAAAAAGAAAAAAAAAAAGAAAAAAAAAGACGCCATAGGAATCTTTTGTGACTTCTCCAAGGCATTTGATTGCGTCGACCACGACACCTTACTCTTGAAACTTGAGCATTACGGACTTGGAAAACATGCGCTCAGCTTAGGCTCGATATTGGGTCCTTCCCTATTTTTAGTGTATATTAACGATCTACTCCATTTATTAAATAATCAACCAGAAAGTTTCATTTGCTGACGATAGGTACTTCTTTAATTTTTAAGGTAGATAGACGTGCTACTAATGTTGACGACGTAGATAACGCCCTATTGCAGGTTCAGAATTGGTTCACTGCCAATAATTTAGTATTAAATGTGAAAAAAAACTAAGTGCATTAGTGTTGGATCATTTAGCTCCCTTCAAAATGGTTGAGCTGAAAGGTGCTGATCCATGCGTCATCCTCGTGAACGGGCGCCGTCGCACTATGGAAAATCGTAGAACAACTGCTGATTAAAAATGGTTTTTGTCAATGTCGCTACTGGCATGCTTTTTTTATTTTACTCAATAGTTTAAGGACCAAACTAGACTATAATATCAAAAAATTGTAAATATTAAATGAAATGATTTTTTTACAAAACCACAAACTTTATAGTTTTGACGGACGTCCATGTCAGGCCCGTTCACTTCATCACTTTTAAATTGATTTTATTGTTATACGTTACAGGAAAAGGTATAATGTATTATATATTTCTGGAAACCTCGTCTTTTGAAGAATATGAAACAGCTAATATGTATTTAATGTTATGTTAAGGTTCACCTTAAAATAATTGCAAAATAAAATATGGTGAAAAAAAAGTTTTTTTAAAGTTCAACGAGACTTTTGACAGTTACCCACGTTTACCCCTGCTTTACATTTAATGTTGATTTGTAGCCTAACTATCCATAAACATAATCAAATAATAACAGCTGCGGATATTTGCGGGTTTCGGAGTAATTAATAAAAATGTGATAAGAGTCAGAAAACGGAAAACCGCTCGCTATCTATTGCGGTTTGAAATGTTGCTGTTTACATCAATAGTTTGCGGTAAGTTTTGTAATTTATCATTGATATTAGGGCATTTATCTTTTTTGCACTCATGTTGCGTGTGAAAATATTAATCAACAAAATGCACACTACCCTCATATTTTAAATAGTATATAAACAGTGGTTTCATTCCATTGTAAATAACAAAATAGTGGTGAATTAACAGAAGTGTAATTACATTTGTTGACTCTTCAAAATGTCTACTTTCAAGTGTTCTAAACGTGAAATAATACTTTCGTATATCGAAGGAGGAAAATCGTTGGAAGCATTATCAACAGTTTTGCAAGAAAAATATCATGTGTCTGAAGACAACTTATGTTTCATCCTCAGTGATTTTCAAAGACATATTATTCCCGCTTTTAATAAACGCTGGAACGAAGCTTCACGGAACAAGGATACATTTTTAATGAAGAACAGTAATTGGTTGGAATCAGAATATTCAATAACTTTACCGGACTCTGAAGACGTTACAACCATCTCCACACCATCTACTTCTTCTGGGAAATGTGAAAAACCGTGCGTATCTTATCCAGACTAGAAAAGAAGAAAAAATACAATGTTACTTAATGAATATGGATTTGAACACGTCTAACATTAAGGTTTGCTGACAGTGAAAATAAGACCTTATTTTCGAGTCTCATAGAAGACGCAAGGCAGACCAAAATGTTAACGGATGAAGAAGCATTGAGCGTATTTATTGACTTGGATTTAACGAAAGCACAATATTTGTACTTGAGAAATTTAACGAACGAACGAAAATGTTTTGTGCTTCCGCCATATTACAAAGTGCAAGAAGTTAAAACTACTTGCTATCCACCGTCTTCAGCCATAGAAATTACAGACACAAGTGCAAAAATAGTAAGACTTCAAGATTTATTAGATCACACTGCAGCTAGAATATTGACAATAGATTCAGTCTATAGGAATGGATTGAATAACTTACTTCTGTATAGTAAATGGGGCTGTGATGGCTCATCCGGTCAAAGCCAGTACAAACAGAAACTGCCAGAAGAGTCTGAACTTATTTCTGATTCGAATTTATTTATCACTTCTTTGGTGCCTATTAAGTTAATTAACGAGCTAACAGGTGATGTTGTCTGGCAAAATCCGGTACCTTCATGTGTTCGTTTTTGCCGGCCTATATTAATAGAATTTTGTAAAGAAACTCCCGAGAAAACTAAAGCTGTTGTGGATGAAATAAAGGGTCAAATAAATTCCTTGAGTCCATCATTAATTAACAAAGAAGGTGAGGGAGTGCAAGTGAAGCATGATCTCTTCCTTACAATGATAGATTAAGTAGCTCAGGTATTAACAGATACGCCTTCGGGTTCCACATGTACAATATGTGGAGCTACTCCACGCCAAATGAACGATTTGACAAAAGTGACAGCTAGGCCTGAAAAAGAAGATTCTTATCAATACGGACTGTCTACTTTGCACGCCTGGATTCGTTGTATGGAAATGATTTTACATATTTCCTATAATCTGTCTTTCCAAACGTGGTCAGCCACAAGTGAAAAAAAGAAACGACTAAAGCAAGAGAAGAAAACCCTGGTACAAAGGCGTTTCCGTGAAGAGCTAGGATTGATCATCGACAAACCAAGACAAGTAAGTGGTAATTCTAATGACGGTAATACTGCCAGAAGATTTTTTCACAATGCAAGCTGCTCTGCTGAAATTACAGGAGTGGATATAAATTTGATTAAACGACTTTACATAATTCTGCAAGCTCTTTCATCGGGTGTAATGATAAATGCTGAAAAATTTGGCAGTTATGCTATGGAGACTGCTAGGATCTATGTGAGCAATTATGAATGGTATTACATGCCATCTTCAGTTCACAAAATTTTGATTCATGGAGAAAGTGTCATAAAGCATTTTGCAGTACTTCCTATTGGTCAACTTTCGGAAGATGCACAAGAATCTCGCAATAAGGATTATAAAAAATTTCGTCTTCATCATGCTAGAAAATGCTCAAGATCCGCTACAAACGAAGATGTATTTCATACTCTTCTTTATACTTCAGATCCTTACATTACCAGCATTAGAAAACCGTATACTAAAAACGTGAAGGAACTTGATGAAGACACCTTAGATCTTTTGAAAGTGAACGAATTAATTTTAGATCCCGAAGTTCATCAAGTATAAATAATATAACATTTAGTAAACAGTACAATTAATTAATTAATCTGTGTTCGATTTTAATCTTTAAAAAAATGCGTTTTTTATTTTATTTGATTTTTATTTTGATGTACTATATGATATTTGGTTTTTCTAAACATTAAAATAATAGTATTCATTGTTAAGAAATAAACATTGGAGATTTTTTATAATTTTGAATTTGTTTTATTTTTTAATTTATTATTTTAAATTTAATCATAATAAATTACATTATATTTGAAGCCATATACACTATTCTATATTTGTGCAAAATTTTAGAACATAATATTCAGAAATAAAGAAGTTATTGATTTTTAATCAGAAACAGACCATTATTTTCCACAGTGCGTCGGTTGCGACTGGTCACTCGCCTTCCTCGGCTTATTTTTAATTATTTTATTTTGAATTTTTTTTTTTGTTTATTTTGCTACTATTGACGCGTTTTTTTTACATCGTCGTCACATTTAGTTATAAATTCAACATTATGTAACAATATAATTTAAAAGAGTGTCCTATGGAGCAGAACGGGCAAGAAACTCCATGTTTCTTGCCCGTTCTTCTCCATAGGTACCTAAAACGCTTTGGAATGGGCAACTAGCTTCATATTTCATAAGTGACCGACTCCTTGACAGTTCAAAAGTGCCTGTAAATGGTTTAATTGAAATAAATGCTTTGAGTTTGAGAGTTGAGTTTATTTCCGGTCTATAAAGACCACGCGTTAAAATTCCTGCATACAAACTTTGACAAAAAAGTCACTCTTTATTAATAGATCATTTAGCTCCCTTCAAAATGGTTGAGCTGAATGGTGCTGATCCACGCGTCATGTTCGTGAACGGGCGCCGTCAGTAGAGACTGGTCATCTCTTAGCTGCCACGGCTTATTTTAACTTTGTTGTAATCTTTATATTACGGACGCTTTTACGTTTTGCATCGTTCTCACATGTATAATTTCAAAATGAATGATGTAAACAATATTTTGTAACCATAATACGTTGATTTAAAAGAGTGTCCTTGGAGTTTCTTGCCCGTTCTTCTCCATAGGTACTTACTACGCTTTGGAATGGGCAACTAGCTTCATCTTTCTGACTGACTGACCGAACCCTTGACAATTCAAAAGTGCCTGTAATTGGTTTATTTGAAATAAATGCTTTGAGTTTGAGTTTGAGACTCTTTATTATGTACACCATAAAAATTACAGCTATAAATGTAATTGTTGTAATTGTTGTTGTTATTATTGTGTAATTTCTTAGATAAGTATTCGTGCCAAGTTTCAAGTTTCTTAACCCAAAGACTAAGATTTTTCATACAAACAAAAGCCTCCCTTTTCACCCCTGAAAGGTTGAATTTCCAAAAACCCTTTCTTAGTGCTTCCCTACGTTATAAAAGGAAGCCGCGTGTAAAAGTTCACGTTCCTATTCCCAGTACTTTCGGCTGTGCATTAGATATGTCAGTCAGTCAGTCATTCAGTCAGTCAGTTTCTCCTTTTATATACAAAGGATTATTTTTCCATGTAGGTACCCCTAATACCAAAAATAGAACACTTCATTCCTATTTTCCATCGGCTTTTGACAAAAGAACAAGCATTGAATTGTGTGAGAATCAACTCATAACCTAATTTATTTTTACCGATGTACCATATGAAGTAACGAAGTCATCCTATCCTCCCTTATAAAGTAAAATAAGATGTTCGCCATGGTTCAGAACGTAATAAATGAAATACGAGTAACAGTACCTAATTTATAATAAAACAGATTCCAAGAAATTTTGCATGGGAAACGTATGAATGCGAAAACAAGTGAGTGACTTTACTGAGAAAGAGATTTAATAAAACAGCGATGAATCTTTTACTGAGAGATTGTATTTATTTTATTGTATTTCCACAGTACAAAGATCCACTGGTTTTATACGCCGGCATGAAAACTGCGCTATGCAAGGTTCTCTCGATCTGAGGAACTTGCAAAACTATTCAGCCAGTCAAAGATTTTCACAGAAGTCGGTAAGTACCGATATAGTAAGATTTCAGTTTTTCCAGATACTTACATGAACACATATGTATACTGTTTTATAATATTTATCATATAAGCCGTATCTACACGTCGAGCGCTTACCGCCGACTTATCGTAATGACATACGCCAAGGCAATTTTTATCATAAACCGTATTGTTTTAAATATTGCTTACGATATAAATCGCATTTTCGTAAAAATGTCGCTTACGATAAGGGCTCGACGTAATTCCAGCTTAGATAGATTAGATTCCAGCTTTAGTCTGGATATACTACAAAACTATTTAACTTCTATATTGCTCAGGTAATCGGATTATGCCTTCATCAAGTGGCTTACCTCCTACTAAACGAACCTTAATATAGGTATTACATAAGTACGTTCAAACATAAACCCCCTCTGGCTAATATTTACTTGTACCTACTTAAATCTAGGCGTAAAATGTCAGATAGGGACATGGAACTAGACCCCGAACACAAACTGGGACATGCCTGAGGGCAGTAAAGTGGCATAAACAACGTATGTACTGTAGAATTATTAATTCTACAATATATTTTTTTTTTGTGAATGTTGGGTGTGGCAAAAGAAGCATGAAAGTAGAGTAAATGCTGTGGAAATGCGCTCCTTGAGAAGCATGTGTGGTGTGACTATAAATGATAGGCTGAAAATGATGTGATAAGGCAACGGTGCGGTTTAAAGGAAGATGTAGTGACAAAAAATGAAAAGAGTATGTTTAGATGGTTTGGTCATGTTGAGAGGATGAATGAAAGGCGTCTAACAAAAGGTATTTACTATTATAGGCAGATGTGAGTGGAAATGCCGGGAGAGGACGCCCAGAAAGACATATAGTGACCTCATTAATGATGCTCTTCAAAAAGGTCAGGTGCGTAGTACTCGCAACCGGCGTGCCTGTATGACCATAAGTATGAAGGTAAACGAAGCAAAAGGAGTATGTAAGGAGCGTAGCAGGTGGCGTTCTATAGTTTCTGCCTACCCCCATGCGAAGAGGGCATGAGTTAATGTATGTATGTGTATTTTTTTTTTATTAAACGTGTTAAATGTCGTGAGTGTTGTTTTTAAATTCTTCCACACACGCTACATACCTCTCATCTCATCAATGCGAGATCAGCTTATACTGGAAATGTATAGCTTGATATGTAGGCGTGTGTACC
Organism: Atethmia centrago; assembly: GCA_905333075.3. Taxonomy (NCBI): domain Eukaryota; kingdom Metazoa; phylum Arthropoda; class Insecta; order Lepidoptera; family Noctuidae; genus Atethmia; species Atethmia centrago. The sequence continues at coordinate 9,665,597 of HG995374.1, forward strand.
ATAACAATGTGCGTCTCAATTTACTCTCTCTTGTTAGTCAGCACAAATACACTTCACCCCCGAGGGTAGGAGATAGTATTACTTACTCAATGACACGCTAATACGTGCTCATTGTGTGTTACTTGTTTCACGTTTGGCAGAACTCCACTAGATAACAACATACTGCGTCTTCATATATTATGTATTTATTATTTTATACTATTAATTATATATAAGTATTTTAGTGATATTTATTTTAGAAGTACATATGTATTTATGTAAGTATATTCTCCTATTGTTTATTTAAATTTGTGAATAGTTTTTTCTTTCTTGTTGTTTTTATGTATTTTGTTTTCTCACTCTTACACGCGGTGTCTACATCTCTTTGTCTACTGTCCTATCGCAGGTATGCTGGAAGAGATTTCTTTAGAAATAAGCATCACCTTTGTACGTATTTTTCTGTTCCTTTCTTCTTGTCTGTTTATATGTATGTACTACATAAATTGTTAAATAAATGAATAAATACTTACGAAAATTTATTTAAGTAGAGTATGTAACTGTATCGTAAGTAACGAATAGGTTCCCGTTCTTTATTTTAACGTATAACAGATACCTATTGTCGGTTCAGTGTGAACACAAAAGTTGAAAAGATACAGCTGGACCCAAACTTGATGGCGGCTCAGAAGTACGCTACTCGCTGCGCAGTACCGCACCCCTTACCCCCGCTGACACGTGAATTTGTTACTGCGCAGCGACTCGCCTCATGTTCTGAGCCGCCATAAAGTTTGAATCGTACTGTACTAATATAGGTACAGTCAGCTTCAAAAAAATGTATAAATCGACAGGAATTAATTTAACTGTTTACAATCTTTGTTCCATAATATTGTATCACTCTACCTACCTATAGCAGTAGGTAACTGTGTAACGTTTGCTCACAGTCTGCAGCTAACAATACGATTGCTCTGAACGTGGCCTTAGGAGTACCTAGGTGCTATTAAAATTAGCTTACTTACTGTCTCTACCAGTACCACCATACGGAAACGGCGTGAGGTAATGTTCTGATGACTATGAGGATAAAGTATCGACAACTGTTGATATATTATTATAAGAAACGACATACTCAAATAAAATATATTTAGTATTAAATACCGTACACGAACCTACCGGTAGGTACCTACTATAATGAATATAGTTTTCGACGAAGTCTATGTATCCTGTTGTAGGTAGCTGTAGAGCCACTTGGGTCTTTCAACGATACTGTACTCGTAAACGCTTAGGTTGCCTAAGTTCTTTACCATACAATACTAAATAGCTAACGTAACACACGATTCAAGATTTTAGGCAATATTGATCGTGTCGTCAACTCGTAAAGCATGAATTTTACAGTTGTCGACATCAATATAGGTACCATTGCCTCGAGTTAGACCGATGCTAATCAGTGTAAAGACGATGTAATGTACGTAGATTCTACGAACAGTAAGTACGAAATTCCTTATCAAAAAATACAATCACTTTTTTTGCAAAGAGTAGGAAGGACCCTATGATCAGCAATCACGCTTACCTATGATTATCGTAGATATAATGTCAAATAGCAAAAATATTAGGGAGATTATTTTCCCGAAGATTATTTTCTTCACCGCTCTCAAATAAGTGAATAATTTCCTTACAATTTCTATCAACAAAACTTTCCACAATTAATATTTCTGAACAAGTAATTTTCCGCAAGAAACTTTCGACCTGAGGCAGGAACAAGTCCTGAACGGAGGCTCCGATGAAAATAGGAAGGTGTGCACAATGAATATTATAAATTCTCTCATGGAAGTTGTGAACAAGTTGGTCGACGAATAATGTGGCTATACCACCACTTTCTTCGTGTTCCGGTTAAAAGGATAAATTAGACATTTCCGCTTGTCTCTAATGCTAAAGTTTCCTATCGGCCGATTCACACCGGGAAAGCAGCGGGCGGCAGCAGCCGCGGCGCGGCGGCGTGGCGAGCACTTTCAGTGTGAAATAACTTTAAACTTTTTCTACCTAATTAAAAGACCAGTATCGCTTGAAAAGCTCGAAAAGTTCGCGCGGCCACGCGCGTCTTGTCAGCGGTACCTACTGCCCGCGTCGCGTCGTTGCCGACCGCTGCCCGCTTCTGCCGTTCCGGTGTAAACCGGTCCTTAAACTGCGGTGGCCGCCACATCACATTGTCATAGAGTATTTATGAAAGTAAGTTGGTGTGTTTTCCTAGAAAGCGTTTTTTGACACCGTAAAGTCTAACCCCGCTGCCATCATTTTCATGACAGCTGTCACTGCGGCCGTTATGTGGCGGCTACCGCTCTTCTAAGAAACCGTAGATTTAGACTCTGTAATACCTCAGCGTCATCTCACTCTTCACCTCACTCGCACTCTACTGCTCGCGGTCACGCAAGCAAGCGAGACAGGGCGGCGCGGCAGGAAGAGGCTCCAAAGCGCCGATAGTTTAGATAATTTCTTTTTGCTATGAAAATAGTGGTACCCTAAAACGGGGTGAATAAGGATGCAGGGATGAATCGGAACGAAACTTTAAAATGCCAAAAAGGACTCTAACGTGTTTACTGTATAATAATTAAGGATTAACATTCCTTGTTGGCAGGAAACTGTATTAGTTAAACTCCTGAGCAATCCTAGCAAGAAAATAATGTGGAACTGTTGCACCGGTCCAGCTAATGTTTATTTTAGTCCTTTGCCATTGAGGGACAGGACAGGGCAAGATCGCCTTTCATAAGACCTTTCATGGCCCAATAGCTCTTTCGGGGATTTTCGGTGCGTCATGCAATTTATTTGTTTTTTCTTGCGAAGAGAGACTCCTATTGCAACAATAGGTATTATACATATGTATAGGTATAAAATATGTACCTATAGATTGTTTGCAAAAAGGAACCTTACATCATGCAGGCTGGCAGAAAAATTGGGAATAATATTTAGGGTTCCGTAGTAAGCAAGGGATTTTAAAGTTTCACAATGTCCGTCTGTCTGTCTGTCTGTCCCCGCTGTAGCCCAGAGACGCTTACTACTAGAAAGCTGTAATTTGGCATAGGTACCTATACATATTAATAACGCCGATAAAGAGCTAAAATAAAATCTTGAAAAAAAAATTTTTGGGGTACCGCCCTTGCACCTAATGTGGGGATGATATTTTTTTCTCGTCTATCTCCTGGTGTGGGGTATCGTTGGATAGGCCGTTCAAAATATTGCAGGTCTGTGAACACCACTTTTCAATTTAAGGATCCACTTGCGTAATATTAAGCATTAAAGTGCTAATTTTTATTAGAGTCAAGTGTCCCCCCCCCCCCCCCCCTTCGCGGGAAGGTACTAATGGGTCACCGAGGTCCCTCCAATACAGGCAACGGAAGGAATACGGGTGGGTTTTAGTCAGTAAGAGTCTGCACACCCATTCCCGCTCCGCCCAGAGCGGGAGAAGTTATTTGATGATTTGCAATCCAAAAAAAAAAAGTTTCCCCCCCCCAGGTAAGTGGTTGTTTATGGACATGTGAAAAAGATCATGGCAGTAGTACATATAATGAAATTAAAAGGAAAACTATCACGGCTAAGTAGGCTTTACAAGTTAACGAGTTATAGTCGACCAACTTAAATTTGCAGTTGGAGAATTGACCGTGGCATATGTCGATGTATTGGAGTACATGTTTTTCAACTACAATGTTAAGTTTGTTTTTGGGATAAATTCGTCCCAATTTCCCAACTACGGAACATTGTGCGTGGTCCGACACGCACTTGGCCGGTTTTTATTATAAAAAATGTTGTTGGTTTTAAAATAAGGCAGTATTGTTAGTGAAGACGTCCTCTTGAAATAAATAGGTAACATACACATACAGTAGGTAGTTACATATCTTTATCGTATTAGCGACTCAACGCCGTCTGTGGCACTAATGTCGTTATGAGTTCTCAACTATTTATCCTATTTAAGGGTCGGGTAATCGCCGTTGACCTTGGCCTTACAAAGGTGCGTCGCGCTCAAGCCGCGCCGCGCCGTTCGGTTTCATAGGGACTATTTATTTCTAGTAACGAAAATATGAATATTTGAAAAAAATCACAGATTTATAGTCACACAAAAAAAAACATGAAAATATCTTAAGTAGTTTGAAAGTAATATCTTTTTTACGCTTTGGGTAGACCTTATTTACTGAATTTACTTTATAACGTATTTTACTATAATACTTCAATATTCACATATAGAATGGATGTGTATACGTTCTAATTTAACATACCTACGTTTTAAGCATAACTTACTTGCACTCTATGAAGGCGTAATAACAGATTTAAAAGTCACTAAAAACATATTTCTGCGCCTTAACATGCTAAGCCGTAGGTATGTATGCCCGTGCTGAATCGAATATAAGCGGATCACTTGGAGGGGAAACGGTTCAAAGTTATAAACCTACCTATGGTTAAAGATACCTATGTATTTATGGTAGCTAAGGAAGAAGAGAGGAGCTTGTGGCTAAGTAACAATAGCCGCAAAGGTCGACCATCTTTACATACCGAGACGTGTGCCCCAGCAAAATAATGTCGAAAATAGTCATTTAAATCTTATAGATAATTAGTTGCCCAGCTTCTGTAATTGTTGCGCAAATTTTTAAATTTGTTGCACTTATAGTTTTTTAGTTATTTCACAAAATCATTTCCTGCTGGGGTAACGTTTATAACGTTACCGCAGCCAGACATTTTTTTTTTAATGGGAATTTTGAAACAAATATTAGCTACATAATTAGTTGTCTAGACGAGGTAAATGTTGCTCCTTATTTTGTATTTGTCCTTTCTTCGGCTGCGAAGTTATTCGAGATCCTGCTGGAGTAACGTTTGTGGTTTTGCTGGATCTCTGAAACGGTCAAGCGGATTCTTATCATCTTTTGCACATAACTTCTTAGGAATTGTTGTAATTAGTTGTGCAATAAAAATACCAAAATAATGCACCGTTTAAAGGTTATTTAATTAAATATAAAAACACGTCAATAGGTCCTAACACTCTAAGTAAGAGCTCTAAACACTTACTTTAAACGTTATTTTGTAGCTTGTAATTGCCTTCAAATGTAGGTATGTGAAGTGTCATTAGTATCCTGTAAGTAACTAACAAATTATGATAATATTCAGTTCTCCACGTTCACGGTCACAATGCGCACTGAGTTATTTGGCCACCGATAAACCTGTATGTGGATATATAAACTGAACTTTATATCAATAATTAGTTGCTTAGTTCGGTTTTATACCTGTAAAATGTCAGCATACAATAATTAACGAGATAATAAAATAAAAGTCATTAGGAAGCGCAAGACCGTGGTAACCCAACCAAGTTTAGGTGGTTAGAAAAAAGCGACCGCGTAGTACATTATGCTATCTTCTAAAATGTTTAGTATAATACACCTTACAAGTTCGGTACAGTCGCGTACACTGTTAAATACATAACAATATTATAATATCTGTAGGTATTATGAAAACATTATTATTATTATCTTTCGGCTACTTATTAGATAGCATTATTATGTGCAGCTTATTATGTGCACAATTGCACATACTTACCAAGGATCGACGATAACACGTCCAGGTGGGACGCGGAAGGGGTACTTCATTGTTTGCATAGCGCACTAAATTTGATCATTAGTCACATAATTCATCTTGTAGAGTGTGTGTGCGCTTCCGCAATTCCGCTTTCTATTTTTCCAAATATTTAACGAGTGCGTGAGAGTTAATAAATGTGTACCTAATTACTTTTAAATTAATGTGGACTGCTCCTCTTGAGGACCATAATTATTGTGTATGGCTTAATGAATTCACGAACAAGCTAAGCTTGCATAATACAATAATAATAACAATAAAAATATAAATAATAATAATATAATGTATCTACACAGAAATAGTTGCAATATTATTATTATTAGTACATTTTGATAGGTACTTATCTAAAATTGATCATTTTTTTAAAGGCATAAACACAAGTAAAGGTAACGCTTTTTAAGGCATACTGTCAATCCTTTTACACGTGCAGCCTGTGGGTTAGCTATTTGCAGAGGGCATACAGTGACCTGCGAGTGCAGTATAACAATGCGTTCAGGATGCTGATGGGGCTGCCGCGGTATTGCAGTGCCTCTGGCATGTTTGCCGAGGCCAACGTCGACAGTTTTGCGACAATCATGCGTAAACGTTGCACCTCGACCCTAACTCGCATGCGAGCTAGTTCCAACAGCATCTTGAGCGTATTGACGGACCGGTGGGATTCTCCGATGCTTGAGCGCTGTATGCGGCTGCACGCAGTGAAGTAGCATACATGCGTTCTGGTGTCGGATTGTCCTAAAATCTATGTTTTTGTATATTTGTTTTGTTACTAACATTAGCTCTTAAGTATTTTCGTGTTACTTACTAACAATTTATATGGAGAAATCTGAAATAAATTATTATTATTATTTTCTTTTATGTCATTATTTACACAATATAATTATATTTTTTAAATATTAGAATATACAAAAATATATAAAAACATTTAAAAATATAAAAAAATGGTGGCCCACCGGTATCGGGAACAGGGTCCAAGCTACCGGCGGTCAGGGCTCCAGAGAGAGGAACCTCCTAACAATGCGGGCCGTGTCCAGAAGTACCGCTTTCTGAATCAAGCCCTTAATCCAGCCGTCCAACGTGAGCCTCCTTAGGTGTTGGTCGAGGCTCTTGGCAATTAAGCCATTGGCTGATACGACTATCGGCACAATGATTGCTGAATCTACATCCCACATGTCGACAACCTCGCGAGCCAAGTCAAGATACTTGATCTGTTTATCTTTCTCGGCTTTCACGAGATTCCCGTCATGAGGGACTGTTATGTCAACAATCATTGCGCGCCGCTCTGTTCGATCCACCACCACTATGTCAGGCTTATTGGCAACAATAGTCCTGTCAGTGATGATGGATCGATCCCAGTACAGGGTGATATTTCCATTGTCGAGAACTGGGTCGGGCACATACCTGTAGTACGGCACTTCAGATTCTACAAGGCTATATTTAAGAGCAAGTTGCTGATGGATAATCCTGGCTACAAGATTGTGTCTATGCAAATACTCTTCGTTAGCTAGACGAGAACACCCGGAGATAATGTGTCGGATTGATTCTCCCGGACGGTGGCATGCCCGACACATGTCAACCGTGCCGTCCTTCACAATAAATCTCCGGTAATTCTTCGTCATGATAACTTCGTCCATAATTGCACAGACAAAACCTTCGGTTTCCCCAAAGAGGTCACCGAAACGAAGCCAGGCTACGGACGCTTGGAAATCTACATCGGGTTCATGTAGGGCCCGGAAAAAGCGTCCGTGAAGCTCCTTACTCTGCCATACCTCCCTGCGATCGTTAGTGTCAAGCACTACAAGCTTGCGCCAGTTCTCTTTAGCCAAGGAGAGTGGGGTGAGGCCCTTGTCCACCGCGACCACATCTCGATGCATCCCCACGTCGGCTTCTAGGAAATATTCCCTGAGACTGCATACCTCGCGATTGTGGAGGGTCTTAGCGTTTAAAAAGCCTAGACCTCCACACTTTCGCGGGATATACAGTCTCATTACCGATGACCGTGGGTGATGCATTCGATATGCAGTCAACAGCGTACGGACCCTCCTATCCAAGGCGTCGAGTTCGGTTTGAGTCCATTTGAGTATGCCAAAAGAGTACATCAAAACGGGCATGACCCAACCGTTGAAGGCGCGCCGTATGCCGTTCCGACATACCCAAATACTTGTAGGTTTCGGATGCGGAAAGGGCTCTAAGGTTTATGGAATCCGAGAGTTGGGTTCCCACGGATTCCACAATCTCCCCTCGCTTTACATGCATGACCGCACATTTATCCACTCCAAATTCCATCCTGATGGCGCTACTGAAAGTTTCAGTTATTTTTCAGTAGCTCCATCAGTTGCAAATTATTGGAGGCAAAGAGTTTTAGGTCATCCATGTAGAGGAGGTGAGATATTACCTGACCACCTCTCCTCAACCGATAGCCTAGACCTGAATCCTCCAGCAGCGTGCTTAGAGGATTCAAGGCTAAGCAGAACCAAAGCGGACTCAAACTATCGCCCTGAAAAATGCCCCGCTCGATCCTTATCGGTTCGCTATTCCTCTGGATATTTCGACATCCTGGATAGCGAAGGACCGTCCTCCATTGCCCCATACACGACATCAGGAAGGTGCACAGAGTTGCATCTACTTTATACAACTCCAGCACCCTCATGAGCCATGTATGTGGCACCGAGTCATAGGCCTTCTTATAATCTATCCAACATGTCGACAGATCCTTTCGGAAACGACGAACCTGTTGGCTAATGGTCATATCAATGAGGAGTAACTCCTTAGTACCGCGGGACCCGTTCCTACATCCATTTTGAGAGGCAGACATGATGGAATTGGTGTCTATATGTTTGTTAATTTTAGCTCTCAAAATGGATGTAAGAACTTTATATACCGTCGGTAAACACGTGATCGGTCTATAATTTTTGGGTTTCCGCGGTGCTACCTGATTTATGGAGCAGGTGAGTAACGCCTGTCGTTAGGAATTGGGGCAGCGAACCAGGTTCCAAAGCAGTCTGGTACTGAGCCGCCAAGCGAGCGTGCGACCCTAAAAACCATTTGAGCCAGAAATTGTGCAGCCCGTCCGGCCCTGGAGACTTCCAGTTAGGTAACGGACGGACTGCACGAGCTACATCTTGGGGGCAGATGGTAATAGCCCCCATTTCTGGTAATGGATCGCAGGCTCGCTCGACCTTTCGAGCCCAATCACCTTCGGTGTGACTGACAGGCACCGACCAGATACTGCGCCAAAACGAACACATGACATCGTCATCTGGCAGGCGCGTGTCAGTCACACCTTGGTCTCGCTGCTCCCAACCCCTATAAACCCACCTTTCATCGCTCTGGAAGGTGCGATTCTGAGTGTATCGGTCAACTCGCCGCTTATACCTACGAATACGGTTCGCCCATGCATACACTTTCTGCTTCAGGAAGTCGATGCGCTCTGTGACACGGGACATATAGTCCTGAGGGCTGATATCAGTCCCTGAGAACGCCCGCCTCACAAAGCGCATCACTCTAGGGCGAGTATTGCCCTCCCTGAAGCAGATTAGTTTGCCGATGAGCGCTCTGGCTGCTGCACTGCCAAATTGGTACGGTTGGTTTCGGTCGTGTAGCTCTAGAATCATTAGGAAATATTACGTGAGCTACACGACATACCGCTACAGCCGCGCAGTACAGAATCGAATGAGTATCAGTGAGGTCTTCGCAGTCATCAAAATAGTTTGACAACTGCGAATCCAGAACTGCCACTAGCGCCCTATTTTTCTTATGCATGGGCAAACGAGGTAAGCGTGGCCTTACTTCGGGCGACATGAACCGATATTCTCGAATCGCATCCTCCAAAGCACTCCTCAATTCCACATTGCACTGGGTACTTACGTTTGTAGCCCTGTCATCACTCCCCTCGTCAGCTTGATGTGTGTCTAACTGAGGTAAAACTACAACAGTCTGCGACGGGGGGGCGATGACATGGCTACTCTGTATTTCACTTCGCAGGCGCTCAAGTACAGTGTCATCCAACGTATGATTACGCTGGATAACCCGCACCTGATCCGACAGTCGTTGTGCCGAAACGTTGACAGCTGGCTCAAGCACCTGAAAAAGAGAGAGCATCCGAACACGGTACGCGGTCAGATTGTTTCCCCCCTCTGTAGCCCCATAGTATGAGCGCATGACGTTCTCATTGATAGATCGTGTCCATCTCATGCGCTGCACACTTCCGCCGGGAGCTGGGACCCTATCAGAGGCCGGTGGGCCTCGAGGTCCTAAACCGTCCGGCGGCCGGCGTCCTCCCCGTCGACGAACAGGTGGTGGCGTCGTGGGCGGAGAGAAATACTCGTCGCTCGATCTCGACGCAACTACCGCGGCCGGTGTCGTCACAGCACTCACAGTGGGGCTGGGTACCGGCGGCGGCGAGGCGGAGCTGAGCGAAGAGTCCGGAGGTGGTAGGCGTGCTCTACGTGCAGCAGCAGCTCTTGTCAACATTCTTTATTATTCCAATTTTCCATATTTTCTGTATTGTTGTTTTATCGGAGGTGACATCTGTCATGTCACCTCCGATTCGGCGGTTTTTAATTAAATTTTGTTACATTTTGCTGTTGTGTAATGGTCTTTTTTAAATTTTCAATGGTTTTCTGTTCTTGGTTTTGTATATATTGTAAAACTCTTGTAAAATTTGTCGAAATTATTATCTTTAGTAAAATTTGGAAAACGGAGACGGAGACGTTCTGTTGACACGGTGTTGCAGAGCCTCCCGCTCTCTCTCTCAGTGTGTCAGACTCTTACTGACTAAAACCCACCCGTATTCCTTCTTGTTGCCTGTGTTGAATATTATTATTATATTAATACTACTAAATATTGAATTATAAGTACATACTTACTTAATATTTAAATTTAAATAATGGAAATTTGCCATAAAAGCAAAATTGCTATCTGTGATTGTTTTAAAGTTTAATTCATATTTTAAAAGTTAATTTGAAATTATTATGTTACCTGTGAATAAAAATTATTTAGGAAACGTAGTTTTTTTTAACACTTGTGTACACATCTGTACTAAACTTGTAACACTATCCTACATATTTTAAAAGATAGCATAATGTACTACGCGGTCGCTTTTTTGTAACCACCTAAACTTGGTCGGGTTACCACGGTCTTGCACTTTTGTTTTATTATCTCGTTAATTATTGTATGTACTACGCTGAAATTTTACAGGTATAAAACTGAACTAAGCAACTAATTATTGATATAAAGTTCAGTTTATATATCCACATACAGGTTTATCGGTGGCCAAATAACTCCGCGCGCATTGTGACCGTGAACGTGGAGAACTGAATATCATCATAATTTGTTAGTTACTTACAGGATACTAATGAAACTTCACATACATTTGAAGGCAGTTACAAGCTACAAAATAACATTTAAAGTAAGTCTTTAGAGCTCTTACTTAGAGTGTTAGGACCTATTGACGTATTTTTATATTTAATTAAATAACCTTTAAACGGTGCATTATTTTAGTTTTTAAAATGCACAACTAATTACAACTAATTCCTAAGAAGATATGTACAAAAAATGATAAGAATCCGCTTGACCGTTTCAGAGATCCAGCAAAACCACAAACGTTACTCCAGCAGGATCTTGAATAACTTCGCAGCCGAAGAAAGAACATATACAAAATAAGGTGCAACATTTACCTCGTCTGGACATCTAATTATATAGCTAATATTTGTTTCAAAATTCCCATTAAAAAAAATGTCTGGCTGCGGTAACGTTATAAACGTGACCCCAGCGGGAAATGATTTTGTGAAATAACTAAAAAACTATAAGTGCAACAAATTTAAAAATGGGCGGATAATAAACAATTACAGAAGCTGGGCAACTAATTATGTATAAGATTTAAATGACTATTTTCGACATTATTTTGCTGGGATAACGCACTATCAAGATTCCTCCGTGTCTCGTAAAGCACGTTGGTCCTGGCTGACATTCGTGACTCTATGACAGTCGTTAGGGTTCGTCAGAAGCCCAAAAGTCTGTTCTTTACCTAGCGGTATAGTATTGCCCAGTTACTGGTTTGTGGAGTTAGATAGGCAGTCGCTCCATGTTAAATACTGGTATTCAGCTTCATCCGTTTAGACTGGAAGCTGACCCCAACATAGTTGGGAAAAGGCTAGGTAGATTGCAGATTGGTAACTAAGGAAGAAAAAAGTGTCATTGTTTTTGCAGTTTGAGTTGATCACCAGTGCGGGATAACTCAGTGCGAGTTATCCCGCACTGGTGATCAACGTAAGAACCTACCTACTGCCAGATAAATAGACACTTAGGTTTATTACAATAAGGTTTTTAAGTATATAAGTAGGTGGCATATTTATAAAGTGGGCAACTTATTTTTTTTTTAATCTGTTTTTCACATTTAGTTATTAATCATGGTCTGGAAGTTTGAGTAATTTATGCGGCCTACCCAAATGTTCTTTCTTTGGTATTGTTCGCCCCATCGTTGAGCTCCTTAAGTTCTGAGTTGAGCTGCACGATTACTGACAAATGCGTGCACTGACTGGACAGGTCCACTCAATCTGTATGGTTCTTTCCTCAAAAGGACCATTTCAGACACCAATCTACATGGCCTTCACATGATCTGACCAAGATTATGTCTGGACTTTAAAAGAGACTGTGACCTCTGAGTTTGTTTCGGCCTTTCTTCTCAGAGTAGTCAGATAGGAAACGCCGACCTCGTCTAGCTTTATTTAAAAAATATGATTAACGTGTAAAAGTGTTTGTTTATACCTACTTACAGAAATAAAAATAATTTATCAATAGCGGTTGGTAGGTGGTTTTCTGGAAAACGCTTTCCGTTCCTGTCTTAGAGCTTTCAAATCCGCGGCAAAATAATTAATATTAATAAAATAAACACTAGAGGTAGGTAGGAGCTACGCTTATCCTCCCCGTTTTTTTTTTATTATTTATTGCGTAGCTCGACCAGTATCCACGGCTCAGTACGAATAAGATGCAGCGGTACATCGATCGAACACGACCTACTTGCAGGTCAAACGGGCAAAGGGGTGCACCTACCTCCCAGCCTGACCCTGCCCACACCACCCACATTCATTTGTTTAATCTGAATGCACTGGCAATCATGCAGGGGAAATATATGCAATATTTCTACGCTGTGTGAGTTTCAGGGTCAAAAGAGGAGAGGGGGATGTGTGGTAACTGGTAGGTACCTAGATGAAAAATCCGAGTGTGAAAATAATTATTTATCGACCTAAATAGCGAGTGGTGGTAGCAAAGAGCATTACCATTATTATTGGATTACTGTTAGGTACTCCTAGTAACCATACCTATGTAGTTTTGGTTCAAGGTTCAAGCGAACAAAGTGGCGAAAAATGATATTTTTTTTTTTAATATCGCAGGTTTTTGCTGAGATAGGAGCCTTTTGGCGTGGTACAGGACTTTGTTTTTATTTCCATTATACGATGTTTCTATGAGTGTGTTTTAGTTTAATTCGTGCTCCTGTGCTAGTCCCAATAAATACTTTTTCGTTCTTTCTTTCTTTTACACAAAATATGTTACGTTCATAGTAACCGTTAAAATCGCCGTGACACCTGACTGCTCGTCGCCGTTCTTGATGCGCGGACTAAAGACAAGATGTCCCAATTAGGACGCTTCCGAGTCCTCACGACGCGCGAGCTACAAAAATATCTGATATTTTTGGGGTTTCGTAGTCAACAAGGAACCCTTATAGTTTTGCTATGTCCGTCTGTCTGTCTGTACGCGGCTTACCTCAGAGACTCTTAGTAGGAAGGTACTATAAAGCTGTAATTTAGCATAGGTATACCCATACTAAATTACAGCTTTTTAAACACGCCGACAGTGGTAAAAAATGAGAAAAAAATATTGTAGGGAACTAGGGCCCTTGAACGTAAAGTGGGGATCATATTTTCTTTTCTCGTCTATCGCAGTGTGGGGTATCGTAGGCTTTACAAGTTAACGAGTAATAGTCGACCAACTTACATTTGCAGCTGGAGAATTGACCGGGACGTATATCGATATAAGGGAGAATAATGTTTATCAACTACAATGCTTGTTTTTGTGATCATAATTGATTCATTCCAACTACGTAACCTTTCATTGTGCGTGGTCCGACACTTGGCCGGTTTTTTAATGTATAATATCACACATAACATATCATCACGCCTTGTTTCCCCGAAGGGTTGGGCAGAGGTGTACCTTAGTACCCCACATTTCGGTGTGTTTAAAGTCCCATGTTAAATGGGGTCGAGCCTATTGTCATCAACCAGGCACAAATCCAGACTCCGGGCTGCTACCGAGAAATTGCAACATACATATAATATCATTGCATGCATAATTAAAACGCAACCATCATAACTTCATCAACTGACTGCATTCAACATTAAAAAATGATGGAATTGTACTTACCCTGGCAGCCGTTTTATGGTTTCCTAAATCGGCTTAGTTTGACATATTATTATTGTGTGGCTTAGTTTGACGTAATTGAAATTTTCGGACCTGACAGCACAGAAACAGAACACTATTACTCCTAGCCATTGAGATATTATATGTCTATGGTCTTAGCGGACAGATTATATAGATTCTGTCATTATTTTACTGGCAAAATTGTCAAGTCACAGTGTCAGGTGTCAGTCAAGGTATCCAAAGAGGTAGCAATGAGGTATCCTGAGGGTTGCAAAGAGGTATTGTATGCTACGAGTGAAGTTACAGATGTTCTATGTCACGAAGTCCGTTTGGCTATGAATGTTGTCAAGCGTGCACATGCACATTGTTTTTGTGTGCGTAACCTCGAGAGCGCTCAGTGTCGATCGGGACACGGTCCGGATCAGTAGTGGTTTTTAGTTCGCGCCAAATTGTTTCACGGAGTACGGTCAGCATGGCAACAAAACGAAGAAGAGTTGTCCATAGTGAGGTAATATTTATTTATACGTTTTCAATTAAAATGTTATACAAAGATACTTAATATAGCAATAGAAGTATTTATAAAATGAATGTTTTTTTGTGTTATAAAATGTTTATATTAGGTACTTAATTATTTTGATTACATTTTGTTTTAGGGTCGAAACATGATAGCTAGTGTTTATCATTTTCTGCGAGAAGAATATGAATTTACAAAATCATTAATGGAACTCAACTGTGATTTGTCTCATTTACGAGACATTACACGCCGTACAGCTGAAGCTACGGGTGTGAGCCAAAAAACAGTTCAAAGAATATTAAAAGAAGAGAAGGAATTGCCATCCACTTCATCAAAATTCACTTCACCCATGAAGAAAAGGAGAAAGCGAGATAATAAAGTGGATATAGATAATTTTACAGCCGATGTGGTTCGCAGTACTGTACAAGATTTCCATATTGTCCATAAAGAAATTCCAACATTACCTAAGTTAAGAACAGCATTGAATGAAAAAATCGGATTCGAAGGTTGTTTAGAAACTGTTCGCAAGTTACTGTTGAAATTAGGTTACAAGTGGCGCAAAACAGAGAACAACCGTAAAGTCTTGACGGAGCGTCATAATATACAAATGTGGCGTTTAAAATATTTAAAAAAAATAACAGAGTACCGCTCTCAAAGTCGGCCTATTGTCTACACCGATGAGAGCTACGTCCTTTCGACACACGTGCGAAACAACACCTGGGCAAAAAAAAAGGAAAGAACTCCGTTTTTAAAAAAAAAATAACACAGGCACTCGCTTTATTTTAGTGCACGCGGGAACCAAGGATGGTTTTATTGAAAATGCTTCCTTGGTTTATAAGGCCAACTCAACAGCTGGTGATTATCATTCAAATATGAGCTATGATAACTATGTAAAATGGCTAAATGAAAAGTTGCTACCCAATTTACTTCCGCGCTCTGTCATTGTCTTAGACAATGCATCTTATCACAACACACGGGCTGAACGACTACCGACGCAATCTACAAAGAAAGCCGATATGCAGCAATGGCTCAGGGATAAGGGTATAGCATTTGATGAATCTCTTCTTAAATTGGAATTGTACGATACAATAAAGAAGTACAAAGCCCAACACGTAATCTACAAGATTGACGATTTTATAAAAAGCAAGGGTTTTGATGTCTTACGCCTTCCCCCTTATCACCCAGAATTAAATGCGATTGAAAATATTTGGGGGATCGTTAAAAATTATGTCGCATCTAAAAATATCGAGCAAAACATGACGAATACGGAAAGACTGATCAATGAAAGTTTGGGCCAAGTTAGCAGTGAAACGTGGCAAAAAACTTGTGCTCATGTTGAAAAAATTGAAAAAGACTACTTGAAATATTTTGATCTCGATTTTGAATTTATAATCAATGTACAAGATGATTCTGACGACAGCAAAACGGAATCGGAAATCGAAAATTTATCTGATAGTGATTGAAAATACTGAATAGTCCTACTTGTTTCGTTTCCATTCTGTAACACCAATGCTTAATTAAATGCCTACATATTCTTAATATTTTTGTATTTATTGCAACCTAATCTAATTTATTTACAAAATGTAGGATATACTTTTAAAACCAAAATTTTATTTAGATTATTAAATCTCGACTTGAATATATATCAGATTTTTTTGCTAACGTTACCTACTTTTACACACACAAGCGCGCTTGTCGGGATACGTCACTACTACAGTCAAAGCCGAACGGACTTCGTGAAATAGAATATCTGTACCAATCTCATTTATTTATATTGGTCTGTGGTAACCAAATAGGTTGAATATCGAAGAAAGGACAAGGTGCTGTAAAACCACGGAATAGAAAAAACAGTGGAAGTGCCCTTAGACTTCCTTAGTACGGGAACCAGTGTCGCCAACTCACACATTTTATTTTGCATTAAAATGTACATTGCAATACACAGAAAACGAGGATATTATTGGCTACGAATTATAAATGCAACTTTGGCGAAAAGTTTATTTAATGTTGTTCAAAATTAAGTCTTATTACAACTCATGAACGTTGTTTTTATTTTACATGTCAAAATCAATGAAGACCATTTTTCCATCTAACAATCAAATTAGAGCAATCAACAACGAGTTCAGCTATTCAACGCTAGAGGACGCTGTAACCAATTTACTCTATTTAGCAAGTTAATCTCATTGAAATAGATGTCATATTCGTATGCACCTGTTCTCTATTTTTCTACTCAGCTATGGATGAGGAAAGATATCAATAATTTAATGTCGATGTTTGTACAATGTAATATTCAAATCCTTTATCTTATGTAATGGACCAAATTTTATGAATAGGAATTGCGTTATCATTTGAAAATCTGTAGCCTTTTTTTGAAGTTTGTAAATTGTTTTCATCAATATGCTCTGAACAGATTGTACTTGATTTTGACGGCGATTTTCGAAATAGATAGAAGCTACGGGAAGACAGAACTAGATTCTGTCTTCCCGTAGCTTCTATCAACTTTGGACTTTGGACTTCATTTACGCATAATTTGATACTAATTTCTCGTAATTTTATTTATTTCAGTTCAGTAAAGTTAGTTTAAAAATACATATTTTATTATTTTATCAATACCGAACTATTTGAATGTGTCCCATCCCTAATCGAGTAGCGTCGAAGTTTCTAGAATGTATACGATGATATTTAAGACAGCGAGCAAGTTGATTTAGACTTTGAACAATGGACATAAGGTAGTTTTTAGTTCGCAACATAGTAATAAATATGGTTTTGCCAATAAAAACAATTTTATTGAAATATATCATAGTTTTATACAAACCGGTGATACGATACATCTCTGCAAGATACATTTTTTGTCCTGCTATCATTTTTGCATGTAAAAATTGCACAATAAGGCATGTTTTTCATTACGTTCGATCAGAGCAAGTAGCTAACCGCGACTGAGCCGGTGTTGCGGAGCTACGCATAATTGTGACACACGCGCGATAGCTGCGTGGCACTTCCACTGTTTTTTCTATTCCGTGTGTAAAACCTACCTTCTTACCATAAGCTTCAAGCGCCAGCAACCTCAAGGCACTTGACCCACCACAACGAAGCAACGAAGCGACTAGCTATCAACCATTTTCTTTCTCAAAAAACGTACATTATAGATCCCATGCAAGTAGACAGCGAGGCGAAAGGCGATACGGTGACGATCCCTTTCAGGGTTTTTCAAATTCAAATCACGTCATTAGTATGGCGTTTTGACTGCCTTTTACTTTGGACTAATAAAACTTAAAACTAGGGTGAAAGGTGGAAAATAAAAATCAAAAGAATTTAATGAACTCTTATATTTCTGCAACCAGCACAAGCAGTATTGTTATGGATACATTAACAATTTTGACATTCATTCATTGTTTCGTTTAGATCAATTCGACTGAAAGCTTGGCTTTTCATGCCGTTTCTGAACTCATACCCACGAAAGTTATACTGTATGTACCAGTGGCGTGCATTTCATGATAACAGAAAGACACTGCCTACCCTACCTAACCCAGATAAATATTTATAATCTTGATCTGATATCTAATATTATTTTACCTACGAGTACCAAAATATCTTAATTCATAATTCAATGCCACCTTTCGAGTGTCGGGTAACATCGATACAGAGTAGCCAGCTCGTTCGTACAATTTGACGTAATTTCGCATTGCGCTGCGCTAGCGCCGCTGAGTGCCACGGCAATTACACAAACTATTCGCGGCTAAATGTGTACATGTGTGCTCTCGTGGTCATATAGATTTAATGGGTGTGCGTTTCTATAGACACGAGACACACAATGTCACAAATAAAGCACACACCCGCACAGAGTAGACACTGACTTTTTTACAACACGCCTATCCCTATTAACATTGTCGGATGTGAAAATCAGCAATATTACAAGAGAGCGTGTCAAAGTTTGAATTGCAATTTTTTTTACATATGAGGAGCTGGGGAACAAAAGCGGACTTGTCCACTGTACTCGAATTTTTTATTTTTATTTTTTTGCACTCTTTAAGCTCATATCTATCGAACCCCGGAGTATTGTGTATCAAAAGCGGTCCGATCTTAGAGAAAAAAATTGTTAAAAATGATGATTTCGTTCAAAAGCGGACTTGTCCTGTTAGAAATTTATTAAAATTCTAAGGGATTTTTTCTCCAATCAAAACCGGACAAAAACGTAAGGAGAATTGCCGTTAGTACGAAAAATGTCAAACAAAACCGGACAAGTCTAAAAAAAATCATTGTTTTTTTGTTATGATATCCCTAAATCAGTTGTGGCAACACTGCTAAATTAAAAAAAAGATAATCAGCTGTGTGACGGTCATTGCTTTCGTAATTTTGAGAAGAATTTTCCTAGAAAACCGACAAAATTATGGACGGAATCGAAGAAATAGTGGCCAATATAAATGACGGCTCACGTAAACGAAAAAAAACAGGACGGCAAGCGCAAAACAACAGGGAATCGAAGTGAGTGTAAAATTATACCTACCGGTGCGTGTTTGTTATTATTCTAACCTATGATGAATTTAAAATTGCTATTATTTTGTTTTAGGTACGCAGATAAAGACCCCCTTGCTTTGAATTTCGTGTCTGCGTGTGAACATAACAAGGGAAAATTTAAGTGCCAGACTTTGACATTAAACGAAATTGTTTACAACCGCAAACTACTATATGAAAAAATTGGCAAAAAATTACAGGATATTTACTTGTCACGGCTCATATCACCATGCCCCATAGAAAGAGAAAGATCGAGAGAGGAATCTCGCAAACCGCAGAGGAATAAGTACTTTGTGACATACTTTCTCTTCCGTGATTCAAAAAGGTTAGTAAAAGTATGCAAATCTTTTTTTTTGGCTGCTCTTGGGCTCAGTAAGCACAGGGTAAACTTAATTGCGAGCAAATTATATGAAGGCAAAACGCCACTTGACGGCAGAGGAGGAGACAGGAAAAGTTTCAAAAGTATTGATAAAAAGGAATCTGTAAGAAAATTTCTCGGTGGTTTGCCAGCAAAGGAGTCACATTACAATCGAAATAAATCAAAAAGAGTGTACCTGTCATACGAGCTAAACGTAAAAAAGTTGTGGGAGTTGTACAATAATTCAGCGACTGATGATTTGAAAGTCTCACAAACGATGTTCCGAAATGTTTTTGAGAACGATTTTAATATTGGGTTTGCGTCACCATCTTCCGACATATGTAGTACCTGCGAACTGCTGAAAAATAGGCAGAAGACTGAAAATAATCCTGAAGAACTTCAATCATTGAAACTTCAACTCCGAGTTCATAAAGCTAGAGCCAAAGCGTTCTTTTCCCTTACCAAAGAAAAACCTGAAAATTCTATGACAATGTTTTGATCTCCAACAAATTCAATCCCTTCCTAAAACGCCAATCCAGGAATGTTTTTATTTACGACAAGTTGGACTTTATTCTTTCTGCATTACTGATATGCCTACAAAGGAGCCACATTTCTTCATATGGACAGAAAACCAAGCTAAAAAAGGCGCCACCGAAATTGCGTCTGCCCTTTTAACATACCTGATGTTTACTGATTTTTCTGAAGTGGAAGTTTTACGCCTTTTTTCGGACGGGTGTGGAGGTCAAAATAAAAATGCACATGTCGTCCACACTTTGATTTTCTGGTTGAAAAACTACGCCCCTCAAAATGTCGCCAAAATCGTACTAACCTTTCCTGTACGCGGTCACAGCTTCTTGCCGGCGGATCGAGTGTTCGGGAGGGTCGAAAAGGATTTGCGGAAGATGCCTTTCATTTTGGATCCAAAAAAATATCATGAGGTTTACGCAAAGCATGGCAAAGTTCATATTTTAGCTGAAAACTGGAACCTTTACAACGTCAAAAACCTTGAAGACTATTACAAGAAAGGGAAAGTATTCGTGATGCAAAGAGAATAATAATAGAAAGAAAGTCAACCATCATCCAAACAGAAACTCCTAGTCAATCTCAACAATCAACACGAAGAAGTCAGGGCCGTAGTCGTGGCAGAGCACGTGGCCGAGGCACTGCAAACATACGAAGAGATCCTACTGCACGTTTAAATCACGTAAACTTTGGTGTGAAAGTCTTAAACACCTATTATGGAGATGAATCATCAGAAAATGCTGTATCATTGTTAAAAATGACAAAAAACCATCCGAGTTTACTACAAAGATTTTCAATGGTTAATGAACTAAAACCAAACAAGAAAAAAGATGTTGAAACACTCTTAAAGAAACAATTCGGAGATAATTGGATGGATAATCAAGAGCTTGATTGGTTTAAAAACAATATATTCCATACCTCACCAGTGGCAATTGCTGAAACAAGAAAATGACGAAGACGACGACCACAGTGACGATTGTGACTGTTGCGAACCAGATGTGGGAGAGTTCATATAATTTTTAAATAAAAAAATACAATAATAGAATCTAGTTTTCTTTCATAACCGGACATGTCCATAACTCTTTCAATCATAACCGGAGTTGTCCACCTTTTGTAATCAAAACCGGACTTGTCCATTACAAAAAAATAAAAAAAAATTGAAAACGCATAGTTTTATGACCAACAAGCAGGCTATTAGTTATGTTGTATTAAATACTAATTATACTGAAATGCACAAAATTACAGCCCATATGCATATACCTATTTCAGTTTTTTTTGCTCTAGTGTAAAATTTGATTAATTGGACAAGTCCGCTTTTGTTCCCCAGCTCCTCATATAGAAATTAGATTGTCAATAATCAACAGAATTTTAATAAATGTTCTTGACTCCACTAAAACAAGGGACTTTTTAAGAGTGATTAATGTAATAAAAAGAAAATGGCAAAAATACATATACGACAATGTTAATAGGGATAAGCGAACACTTACCGAAGTTTTCCGATCCGAAGTTAGCTATGCAACTATTTTAAAAAGTAGCATTGTTTCATTAAATTTTCGCTACATAGAGTACCATTCTTCTTGTCGTATTTTTTATACTGAGTCGAGCCGCCATTATTTTGTTTGTTTTGATTTAGTTGCGAGTTATTAAAGGTTTTAACGTTGATAATAGTGTGAAAAATGAATTATATTTACTGTGAAAGTTGTTCAGATGGTGTGTGTATAGAGAAAATAAAAAATAATGCATTTTCAAAACTACCTTTCGGTGACAAAAAACAAGTGATCGTGAAAGGTCGTTGTACGCCGGATTTGCAATTAATACAAACTAAAGGTAAAGTCAATCGTAAATTCAATACAAAACAATGTGATTCATATTATTGGATCACAGGTTGCATACACAGTAATCGGTTGTTCTGCTTCCCTTGTCTACTATTTTCAAATAATAAAACCGTCTGAAACGACACCGGTTACACCGGTATTCATAATTTAAAGGATATTTGAGGTGGCAATTACCTAAAACATTATTTAATCGACAAGACGACGAACCAAAACCAGCATGCAGTATTTTTGGTAAGATTATTTTTTCTGCCTACCCTGTCTAAAAACTCTATGCACGCCGCTGGTATGGACAGTATAACTTTTCAAACTTATTTTTTTTATTTAACATTAAATACTATACATATACGGGTTTTCGTCAGTAAATAAATTGTTATGACCGACATACTTTTCTCCTTATGGCTTTAGCAATGAAGTCGGAAATATAGTTAAACATTTTCTATTATAAAATATCCTTAATCTTCGACATCTTTTAATTTTTTCTATTTTTGTAACTGATGTTTAGTTGCGTTCGATACCATGAAAATATATCTAACAACCTTATTTATGCGCACCACGAGAACCAAATAACTAAAATTATATTTACAAGAAAAACCAAAGGTGTGTGTGAGTAACGCGGTTTTGGTAAATCTAAAATAAAGGAAGTGTTATGTTTAATGTTTAGTTTGTGACATATTTTACAAAAGTTGAACAATGCCCAAGTGACTTTCTGTATGTGTAGGATTTACAATAATTATAATTAGTCTTGATTATTTAACAATAGAAAAGCAGATTTTTATTGTTTACTACACTGTAATTCTGATGCTATTTCAGATGCATATTCATAAATAAGCTTCAATACAATTTATATTCGCTCTTAAAAAAAGTAACTATTGTTATATTATTGATAAAAAACTTATACCAATTCCGCTATTTTCACATCGGTTATATGTATATTTTTTTAATGATCTCTATGTTAATGTATAGATAATTCTACAGTTCTTATGCATGTATAACTTAAAAATATAAAGGCAAGTTTTTTTTTATTGGCAACAAAATACACTACTTATCCGTACTTACTAGAATAAGTGCCCATAGAATAAATAAATACTAAAAATAAAATCTGTGAACACTCCAATATTTTTTATTATTAATAAAATTGTCCCATCTGCACTTAATACATTATCACATTGCACAACCTATCCATTGTCTATGGTTACATTGTTTCTTTCTTTGTTTACTAACTTGGACACTTATTCAAGAACAGATTATACTTGGCTTGTTGTAAGAAGTTTATATCATATTTATATGCTTGTAAAGCACATTTTTCTTCACACATATTTTTCAAGAGAGTAAGTTATTTCTTAGCTGTTGCATACAGGAGTATAATTATTTACATTCTACATTTAATTGACTTGACCTAATATGCTATTGCAGATACATTACTTATTTTATAACATTAATGTTTTTATATGAATTGTAAAGGAGCTCGTACTTTATTTCTGAGCCGATCAACGAATAAACTACTACGAAATGTATATTTTGAAACCTATCTTTATTTTTATTTTATATTGAGAGGTCTTAATTTACGCGTATATTTAGTTGCCAATAAAAAAGCCAATCACTTTCACTGTACACAATATTGTATTTGCACTAAAACAGTTTGTAACACTGCACAACCTAACCCTTTTTATTGTCACTGCTGTGTTCACACATTATGGAATACACGAAGTGTTGAAGTGAATGTTATACCTACTTATTATTATTATTTTTATTTTATAACATGAAAAATCGTTTTTGTCTGCCAGTCTTAATGAGGCAGAGTGTATACAGGGTGTATCAGAAAGGTGTGGGCAAATTTCAGGGTGTGGTACAGACCATCAAACTGAACAACTTCCTCCCGGAGACCAACATCGTATTCGAAAAAACTATCAGCTGTCCCATACAAAACTTCAATACTTACTCGACCTAAATGTACGGGACAGCTGATATATTTTCTCGATTACGATGTTGGTCCCATGGATATTGCCGGGGCCGCGGGAAAGTCCGAAAGGGATACCGAGGCCCCTGGCAACACAGGCAACGTAAGAAACACGGGTGGGTTTTAGTCAGTAAGAGTCTGACACACCTTCCCGCTCCGCCCAGAGCGGGAGAAGTTATTTGATAATTTCCCACCCAAAAAAAAGGTCCAATGGAGAAAGTCGTTCAGTTTGATGGTCTGTGCTACACCCTTAAATTTGTTTCTGATACACCCTGTATCAAAGTTGGAACATTTGTCGCTAGGCATGAGTGTTTCATCAGCAAAGCTGTCAATTTATTGTTTACTCAAAATAACAACAATTAAATACAAAAGTAATTAATCAGTTTTTATTTAATTATTTGGATTTGAGATGTTGTTGTGTGATTTATTTTATTGCACGAAGAATAGACGTATAGCTTAAAAAAATTGGTTGGTTGGCTGAGATAAAAATGTTTATTTATCATCATATTATTATGATAGTCGTGATAATAGTAAATAAAAAAATATTAAACTTTTAAAAAGTGGTGTTTAGTCAGTTTTGTTACATTATTAAACTTATAAAGGAGAGCAACTATAATCAGAAACCCCATTTTTTTTCTTTATTATCACAGTAATTAGACTTAGGTTTTAACCAACTTATTTTTATAGACGCATCACACATCGAACCCGCAAACAAACACTCACACATCAATAAATAGTAATAAATAAAGAGTACATTATATCATAAAACTATATACATAAATTAATACACATATTTCTCATAGGTACACATAGAGCATGCACGGTGCTTTCTGATGTTACGTGGTTTGTTGCGCGATGAGTCCAAACCATAATTAAATTCAATAAATATTTTTTCGTTCAATATTACAGGTGATTTTAATTGACTTTTCTGATAACGTAAACAAAGAAAATTTTTGAAATTGCTTAATTTGGCTCTGTTTACATTATTGGCAAAATATATTAAAACCGACTTTACATAAACACCTCATCGCAATGCCAACCTTAAAAAAAGTAATTTGTTCTTACAGGATGTATTTATTCACTTCAACAGCTCATGTACGAGAGCCCTCAGTAGTATGTGTTTCATGTGGTGCAGTTGTGGGGAGCGCGGGGCGGCCCGCGCGGCCGAGGCTAGGCCGGCTTGCCGGACTGCCGGCGAATGATCACTAGCTAATAACGGTGACGGTTCGGATATATGTTGGGGTTCTGAACATTGCTGGACTGCTGTACCGGATACCCTTGAGTTATACTGCCCGGTTTCGCCGTCTGAACAAAAAGTTTAATTAATCGATCGTCCCAAGATACCCCTTGACCACCATCCATTTAAATCCAATCGTTTGTTTACATCGCTTTGAAAATAGATCAACGAAATGAAGCTACATTCAAGTATGAGAAGATGCTTTGAAGTTATGAAATTATGAGAAGAGCATGCAAACAAAAGCAACGTGGAAATTTTGATAAATTTTGACAATCGGCGCCGTATTATCGTGCCTTGGGCAGTCAAAAGGCTGAAATAGAAACACACACATTTATGTTTGAATTTAGTTTCTGGGGCATAATTACTATTTTTTTTTTTGCAAAAAAATCACAAGAAATTATATTGTGCTCTTTTTAGAGCCGTATTCACGAAATACCTTCACGCTTTTATTATTTTTAGAGGAGAACAGAAGTCCGAGTGGAATTATTTATAGCCCTTGAATTTCTCTTGGGTTTAAAAATCACAATTATGCCCAAGGATTGCATTAAGGGCAAGTCTTTTAAACGACAACACAATAGCTCGTTGTCCTTAAATTACTTTTATTTGAGGTGAGCGACTAGCACTATGTTCTACTAATGAAAGCATTTACACAAAATTGTGATCAATAAACCCAACAATTAATTAATAATGTGAAATCATTCGCTAAAGCTAAATCTGCTCACCTCGTAAAGGACAACGAGCGTAAAGATAAATAAAAATGTCTTACAAAGTTTGCGAGTAGAAAAGCCGCTACGGTCTATTTGGTTCTGATATATCCAGTAGCATTAAAATTATATCCAACTTGTAACAAAATGTTAAAGTAAGCACACATTACGCGGTGGCCGCGACGGGTCACAATATCCACGAATAAAAACATACAGCACAACTTGGCAAGGCATTTAAAACCTTTTTTTATTCCATTTTGACGTGTCATTGATTTCAATAGGGTATTTTACTATATACGAGAAAAAATCTATAAATATATTATTGAGATAGTTTAGGAAAAAAGGAGTCGGAAAATGTTAGTTTTAGTTCATAAAATAACAAAAACAATTTTAAAATTCAATTCAACGTTTTCAGTTTTTCTAATCTGTTAAAAAACACCATGAAATAGTAGCCGCCATGTTATTACGTCATACGGCTATGTTAACAAAAACGTGTCAATTATCATACAAAGATCAGCGCATTTGTTTTCATAGCCCAGTGACGTCATGACCACAGAGCAACATGGCGTCCACTGCGTCCAGCGTTTTCGTCAACCTACGCGCGAAATTTGATAATGTAAAATTTTAAATGCATTTATACGGAACTTATCGATTGAATAAAAATTGTGATTTTTTTTTTGGGGCATAATAGCACCATAGAATTTAATTAAGACACTTTTCAAAAATGGGTGTAAGACCCTATTGTATTACGGTTTGTGTATTGAGAATCTCCTAATAACGTTAACGAATTTTCGGGATTCTCATCGACATATTTTTTTTGTTATGACTTATTATTATATTGTGTATTCGTCCCGTTGCGGCACAGCATAACTGATATAATAATCCTATTTTATAGCTAATGGTATTATTAATAACAAGTAATGACGCAATTATACTTGGTTATTAGCCCGCATTCGAAAACCTACGAAAAGACGAACTGGCGACCAAGACACTTGACGAAGTCGAGAGCACCCAACTACGGACAAGTACATCCAGCTTAGCGGTCAATTTCGTGGCACTAAATTCGTAAATAGCATTTTAGGTGTCCAAATTCGAGTACCGTTATTCGGATTTGGATACCCGAATGACCGGAACAACCAAGTGTAATTGCTCCTAAAGTTATCAAGCAATGATTAATTCACTTTTTAATCAAGTTTATATGGATATGTCACCCATAGCCTTTAGCCTTTTAGAACGCCTTGAGACAAAATGGAGTTACTTCTGATATGGTTTTATTTAGCAGCTCACATGACAATAAGCAATGATTCGATGAACATAGTTCTTCGATATAGGGCTCATGTGATTGAGCACAAACTTTAGGCGCCGCCGAGAATGTTCTAATAAAAATATCTCTGGGGATCGAACCCAGGATGTTCACAACTTTCAGCCAATTCTAGTTGTAGAAGTACCTACGGATAAAAAATTGTATAAACTCAAGCATAATTGGCAAACTGTCTTATATTAAATCCAGCTGTTTGGAAATATATAGGAAGGATTTAAACTAGTTATAACTTTCACAAAACGCACTTACATTGAGATATTTTTAATCATGCATGAAACTGCAAATCGGCATGGTTTACTTAATAACAAAATCTCGACTTCGTTTTCTATGGAACATGGCAAGTTGTTTTGAATATTAATCTAAGATTTTTTTTCATAAACAGCAAAAAAAACTAGCAACTAGCAAGATGCAAAATAACTGTAGCAATATTTTAAATTAAACAGGGATTAAATAGGTATATTTATAAATATAAAATATAATAAATGATTAAAACTAGGTTATTTAAAGGAGAGCAATAAAGAGTTTAAGCATGACTTTTATTTACATAACAGACTGTTATTAAATATCTTACGCAAAAAAATAGAAAAGCAAGCATTGAAATAAATAATTATAAGATAAGTCTACATATACCTCACCAAACCAAAAAACATAAAACTTCACAGGAAATCCGACATTAGTCCTATTTATACTAAAACTAGAATGGTTTGTACCTGCATATTGTTGTGTTGCGGCGGCGGGTGTATGGAGAGGTGGCGGGACACGGGCGGCTGCGCGTACGACACGCCGCTGCTGACGGACGGGTGGTGCGCCTCGCTCAGGCCGATCAGCACTTGTGGCTGACGACAATGTGGGGAGGTATTTTTAAAAAAAATAAAAATTCGATACCGTGACACTTATTTAATCAGTTTCTTCTTTGTATCGACTTTACCAGTAACAATAACAGCCTCATTGTCATAAATACTTTTCTTGACTCGTTCTGGCCAGTCAAATTACAAAATAACTCTATTACTTAAGACAGAATGTCTCACAGTTATCAACTATTGGTCATAGGTCTTTCCCTTAAAGAAGACTGCCCACTTTCAGCGATGGGTATATGGGTCAGGACCAAATTTTTGATGTATTGCACAACGGAAATATATCACAGTAGAAAATAAATGCAGCGCAATATAATTATTAGGGTGTGTGTAAATCGTCGGAATATATTAGGCAAGTGTAATTAATTTGATTACACCTGCCTGAAATATTCACACACCTTAATAATTATATTGCGCTGCATTTATTTTCCAGGTTGATACATTTCCGTTGTGATTTCCATTGTACAATACGTCAAAAATTTGGTTCTGACCCATAACCATATACCATATGGCTTTGTCGCGCCTATAACATTCGAGCTACCAAATAGTATGGTAAACCCGAAAGTCATCGCAGTCTCAGCAGTCAGTGGCACGATTTGTCACAACCAAAGGTTCCAAACAGATTGACTACATTATTTTACAACCCACGCACCTGAGCCTCTTTCTTCTGCTCCTGATGCTGTTGTCCATCTCTATTCTTCAACATATCGAGGTACAGTTGCGGCGGCTGCGGCGCGGGCGCATACATCAGGTTGGCGTGGTGCGGCGTGTGCGGCGTGTGCGGGGTGTGAGCGTGGTGCGCGTACAGCAGGGGAGGGGGGCGCTCCCCCACCACGCCCACTACGCCGGACGTCGGCATCGCGTAGTACGCGGTAGAGGATACGGAAGAACCGCTTGATCCATATTGAGCTGGCTCTGCGGATTTGTATAAGGTGTGAGTTTTAAAGCTAAGTATATATTTTTATTCTATTTCGGGTTTGTTCGAAGATGGCGTTACAGTCAACCACACGTCAGTAACGAGTAACCGTTTCAGAATGAAAGCATCTTGATTCCGTAGCAATAACAGCTATTTTCCAAATTGAAGTGCAGTGCGACTACGGACGTGCGGTATAATGTACTATAAGCACTTAGCACACTATCTTACGGTTTATCAACGCCACGAATGCGTGTCTCACACAGAAATTACTAAAAACTTTTTAAAAGAGTAATTCATAAAACTATATTTATCTTTATCTACAAACAAAAAAATGCCACACATTATTATGATGATGCAGGTGTTAGAGTTAGAAATAATGACAATAAAACAAAAATATTAAAGAAAGAAAAAAGAAAGAAAATACATTTTATTTAGCATAGACTAAAAGGCACGAAATATAATATTCAGCATATAAAAAATAAAAAATCATATAATAAAAACCGGCCAAGTGCGAGTCGGACTCGCGCACGAAGATTTCCGAACCATTATCTATAAAAACGGCAAAAAAAGTCATGTCTGTTGTATGGGAGTCTCCTTAAATATTTGTGTTATTCTGTTTTTTAGTATTTGTTGTTATAGCGGCAACAGAAATACATCACCTGTGAAAATTTCAACTGTCTAACTATCATGGTTCACGCGATACAGTCTGGTGACAGACTGACAGACAGACAGACGGAGAGCGGAGTCTTAGTAATACCCGTTTTACCATTTGGGTACGGAACCCTAAAAATTGTCTAAAAGTCTCACGGCTGCGCCAAAAAGGCCCAGTTCAGCAAAAAGCCTGACTATTAAACTAAGATACAGTGATTGATGGTCTGATAAAAATGTAGGCGATATTATTATGAACAAATACATTATGAGTAGGGGAAGACGAAAGCAACGATAGATAACGTAAAAGTTGATTCGAGCAGAAAGTGGTGATAGGGTGACCCTTATTTTAATTTCAATTCCTATTCAAACCTTAGAATTTTTACCTTCTCATGCGTTTATTTTATTGCTCTTGATGTTTTATTTTAATTTTTTAATTCTGTGACCTTATAATTTGTACCTATGTTCTATGTTAGAGGGTTTGGTTTCCGCACTTAGACCTTCAGGTGGACCTTTGTGCGTGGGCCATGGCGGCCGTTTGGTGGTTATTCCAACCAGCCGACCTCCCTCCAGAAGTTGATCACATCTCCTGGTCTGTTTAGAATCTCTGTGTAGGATATGGGTGGCCCGAGGGTTTCTGTTCTAATGTGGGTGCAGCATGTGCATTTGAAGAGTTTCGTCTGCCTCCATGCATAATTTGTACCTATTCATTCGTTGATTTGAATTGCATTGACATTTCATAATATTCTAATTTATTCTGTTGCAGTATTGTGAAATTTTTTTTTATGTAATATGGGTTTTGCCCGAATGAAATGTTTTTTTTTTCTGAGATGACGGCTAATATGGAAGAAAACAGGCCACTCCGATCCCAAACATACTGACACCATCTATTTCAATTAACCTATTTACAGGCATCATGACTTGTCAAGGAGTCGGTCAAACAAATTGCATGAGGGCAAGAGTATCATTAATAAACAGAAAGGACAGCACACAAGCATGAAGATGAGAAGCGAGAGATATTACAATGACACCCAGTAAATCAACTCACTGTTCCAAAGCACTGCGCGAGCCATCTGACGGTTCATTCGGCTGTCTTGCTCTACTACCTCTGTAAAAGATTTATATAATACATATTTTAAAACATACATAAACATGATTAAGATACAGTCTTACAATAGGTATGTCTTAATAAATAAATGTTTTATTAAGTTTAGTAAGTGTTTTTTTTTTGTATGTTGTGTTATATTCTCAGCAGGAGCCAGGAGTCTAGATTTGCGCCCGGTTGATCGCAATAAGCTCGCCCCCTATTACATGGGACTTAAACATAACTGGGGAAATGTGGGTGTACTACAGATACACCTCTGTCCAACCCTTCGGGGAAACAAGGCGTGATGTAACGTTATGTTTATTATTGTAAATAAATGTTTATATAGTAAACTAGCTGTCCCGACAAAACGACGGGTTGAAAAAATTATTTTATTCCCATAGAAAATGCACATTCACTTTCTAGAATTTTCCTATCTTCCCGGCAACTTTTTAAATAGTTTTTCCGTATAAACCTGATTCGGACTCTTATGAACATTTTAAAACAAAATTTTGCCAAATTGATCCAACCGTTCTGAAGTGATGTGCTTACCAACAAACAGCATTTCATTTTTATTTAGATTATATCATATTTTAACGCTTTTACTTTTTAGGCTAGTCTTTGTTGAAAACCTCTTTGAATTAAAAAAAAACGAAATAGGAAGAACAAAACAATCGGCGTTTTATCCCGTTTTCTGAAAAGTCTGTGGCGGCATCTACATCGCCACATGCGAACTACGCAACACACTAACGTTACGCAAAATCTTGCATCGCTCAAGCAGTGTTTACCGCGCAACTAACATTTATAATAATATATACAACATCCCAATACCAATCGTCTCGCAGTAGCCCACCAGACACAACACCCATCTGGTTGGAGGATCCTCCCTCTACTATGGAGTATGAGTGAACTTTACACCCTCTTCCTCATGCCTCTATAAGTCTGACCATCATATTTATTGGTCAGATCAAAGATGATGGTGAAACAGGCCCTTACAGTTTGTCACTAACTCACTGGGCTTTACTTTTTAATTTGAATTAAATGTTCTTCAACATGGGATAATAACTCACTATGATCCGAGTACACTTGCTGATGCTTCATCGGAGGTTGGTGCAACCGATGCGCGTAGAGTGCATAAGTCGGTGAGGGACTTCTTGGTCTTTTCACACCACCAGACTGTATCGGACCACGCACAATCGTCTGCTGTTGTGGAAACAACATGTGGTTTGAGTGCTTATGCTTAAACAAAGGAGAATAAACACGGTAATACAAACAGGTGCAACTAGTGGAGTGGTTTTGTGATGGAAGATGGACTAGCAATGAGGTTGTTAGCAGTGGTAGTTTAAAAGATGGACAAAACAAGGAATTAGAATTAAAAGAAGGATAGATCAAAAGCCAAAAGTGCCAGTGGCCTATACAATTCGAATACTAATGTTTAATTAGGTTTTTCAAAGGTTTGATCAATTCTTTTTCCCAGTATTTTTTCTTTCAGGGTTAAATGTTATCAGAATAATTTTCTAAAGATTTGTTACAGGGAGAGTGCATCTTAATGAGAACTCAACGTAACTAGAACACGCAACTTGCAAAGGTTGTAAAATGAGATATTAAATGTAATGTATAAAATCAAATCAACCATTAAATTTTCATGCACTGCGGTCTTAAAATAATTGTTTTTAATAAAGCTAAAAAAGCACTCTGCATGATGATGATGAAAAAACCCCATACTCATAAATTACTTATACCTTAGTCATCATATGAGACGTAAGTGGTGGGGGTCGTCCTTGATTCTGTTGCTGTTCTTGTCCGGTAGAAGTAGGCATCGGGAACATGGGAATCTGAATGTTGCCCATCGGCTGCATCTTCATCGATTGCATCTCACTGGAAAAGTCGCTGTTTTGTTTTTTTCCAATCATTAGTGTGTCTATAGAGTGGTAGTGGTTAGTAAGTTTTTGGGCTAGTAGGTTGTTAGTTTTACCCTCAAACCTGTTGTAAAGTACAGGTTTTGTGATAGATTTTGATAATGATTACAGGGTTTTAGAGCATATACAGACTACTGCTGCACCTGCCCTTCCTCGTGACATGTATTTGTTTTTTTTTTAAGTTTTACAATATGTGGGTATTAGTATATTCCTTTTTTTAACCACCTGCCTCAGGAGGGTAATGTGTTTTTAATGACAAAATTTAACATTCATACAAATCATATCTATGATTGTATGAATATATTTTTACTTATTTTTTTTTTCCGCTCTGTCCCATCAATTTGACCAATTTTAATAGCCACTTCTCACTCACTACAAAAAGGCCATACATACTACGATTAAATGGCCAGAAACAAAAAAATAAAACAAAAATTGTTTTTAGAACAATCATACAGGTTTCCCATACTCACTTAGTTTCCTTCTGTTGCTGTCTCTTTCTAACTTCATCTTCATTTAATACTTTCTTGAGTTGCATGAATAGTTGTTGCTTCTCTTTCTCAAGTTGTTTTAGTTTCTGTTCCAACTGTTCTATTTGTTCCTTTGTTTCCTCTGAAATAATATTTTAAAGAATTAATGAAACACAAATCTTTGTTATTTTTAGCTGGCTTAACTATGATAAATAATAATAGTTAAGAGCCTGAATAAGCTTAGATAAGCTTAGATGACTTGTCCAATTTGAGCCATCAAGGTAAGCATTTTAAAATGTTACTAAAGAATAGTTACAATAGAAGCATAATTTGTAAGAAATATTACCAAGTGTCATGACATCCTGTCTCTCTCTCGCTTCCCTTTCTTTTCGGAGTCTCTCTTCTTCAACCTCTGCTTCATATTCTGAAGAAAAAAAAGAAATTACCCATTTGAAGATCTTTCAAGAACAGAAACGTTCTGAATTGTAGAACAATTAGAGTTTGGTCATTATTAACTAGCAAACCTGTAGTGGCTTAGGCTCTTTGAACGCCGTTTTTTTATATGGAAAGATAATCAGCTTATAATGTTCGCAGTGCTGGAACACAGGCCTCCTCTCACTTTAAATGGAAAACATCTATTGATACTAACCAAATGACACGAAAAAACAGAGGATTACCTTCTTTCTTCCTTTGCCTTTCACGTATAATGTAGCGCTTTAGAGCGCTCCACATCTTCTGATCCGCTTCATTTTGCTCCTCTGTAGTTGATGTTACAGCAGGCATCTTGATTTCAACACGAAACCTCCATGAAAATAAGGCTGTTTGGCTGTTTGTAATACTTTTCTGTTTTATTTATGGCCTCGAAGAGAGCATTCCATGAGGCGTGGACAATAATGTGTAGGTTGGGTTTATGAGGTTCTATTTTATTAGTTTCTTGATTTCTTCATTTATTTGCGATATGTGTACGTACAGTATATTAATCTATGTGTACGTAATACACTACACAGCAGACTATTGAAAACTTTCTATAGAGTCTTTGAATGAAATGAACCACAGTAGGTAATGAACGGATTGAAATATTTTGTTTTACTCTGTGGCCGATGGAGAGTGCGTTTCGTGCGTTTTAGTTCATACATCTATTAAGTTTCATTAGAATTCATTAAAAAATCTTTTGGATAATATTTACTTAGTTAGTCATAAAATAATAATATGTACAAGTATATAATAAACGGTGGAGAAAAATCATAGGGACATCAAAAAATTCGTCCGCATCGCTGTCAACTGGAAAACGCTGGCAGCATTGCCACATTTTATGGCATTCTTAAGGGATTCTTAGGCCAAGAAATAGATCAGGGACGACGTCAAGAGTAAACCAGCCACTTGGCGATATCTCGAAAAACTGACTGGGCACTCGGACTCACTCGCTCGGATCCCATGACTGGTGTTTCAACCAAAGGGCTCGAACATAATTATACATAACATAACATCACGCCTTATTTCCCCGAAGGGTTGGGCAGAGGTGTAACTGTAGTACACCCACATTTTGCCAGTTATGTTTAAGTCCCATGTAATAGGGGATGAGCCTATTGCCATCAACTGGGCGCAAATCATAAGTCATAAACATAATTATAGGTCCCAATAAGATCGGACTATTCGCGCTGTTAATTCTGCTCTATAAAATAAATTAATCTCGGGATTTGAGGCATATCCACTTTATTCTTTCGCTGTATGAAATCAGTGTAAGTACATAAATAACTCTACCTAATTCTGACCTCTGCCGGAGTGATTACCTAAGTTCGTATCTTGAGGCATGAGGCTTGCTTCTTTCGCAAAAACTTCAACTCTTCATAAGGAATTACTAAACGATTTTTTTGCTGTCAGTGTCAACACTGTCAACGTCATCTGTCCCCCCGCTCTCTCATTCAATCAATGTCCCCCGCTGTTTCTGATAATCCGATATCAGCGATACCAGTCTAATATTTTAATGTATGCTAAAATATGCGGTTTTTATAAATAACAAAGCAAAACTTCTCACATAAAAGTTCTTTAGTGACGCTCTGTGACTTCCAGAAATCACGTAAAATGGACGGACCATCGGGGCCAAAGAAAAAACTCAAAACGGTAAGTGTAATTTAATATTTTATATACTACTGAACTACTGCGCTATCTTGTAGTTAAATTAATTTTCTTTATCGGTGCTATTTGAGCCTTGCGTATGTCGAATCTTGGAAAATATTTTTAGTGTTAATACGAAATGTCTATCGGAAAGAAAGTCGGTCAAGCGGATATTATACTCGGTGTCTTCTTATAAGACGATGTTATGACAGATCTTGATTCAGACTACAGACATAACACAGCACAGAGTGTTATGATTGGTGTGAACATTCAACACTGCCTTGTTGCTATGAGAATCTTAGTTCTGTTGGTGCTTATAAGTAGTTCAAACATAATGCTTATTAGAAATTATCTTCAGAGAATAATTTACAGATATTATTGTAAAGTGTCAGGGAAAAAGAACAGTGATTGTATGTCATAAGCATAGTCCATAAGACTCATACTGATTTACCTGCATCAAGAGTAATAAAATGTAGATAAAAAAGTATTTTCTTTAACTATAATCTTAGATCTCGAACCTGGCTGTCTAAATAAAAACTACCGGGGTTGGCTTCCATTCTATTTTTTTTTGCTTCTGCAACTACAACCTGCTAACTGAACCAAGTTGGGACCTAGTTCCTAGATAAAAAAAGCTTTTGATGTAAAAAGCAGTGAGTCTTTCAAATCCTGGAAATTTGAAGTTCATTAACACATTTAATGGGCATTCTTGAATATTCTTTCATTGGTATTTATTTGGTCAGTATGTTACATTACCATTAATATACCTACAGAAGGATCTTGTTTTAGCATATATAGCTGTTCGTATTATTGAATGAAATCAATATAAAAAAAAAATTTATCATTTCATATTTTTCTACTCTGA
This sequence comes from Atethmia centrago, assembly GCA_905333075.3. Taxonomy (NCBI): domain Eukaryota; kingdom Metazoa; phylum Arthropoda; class Insecta; order Lepidoptera; family Noctuidae; genus Atethmia; species Atethmia centrago. Next base: position 9,701,414 of record HG995374.1, read on the forward strand.
ATAAAATATTAAAACCAATTTTATGTGCAGAAAATATAGCATTTATATTTTCTGCTGTTTTTCTGTCCTATTTTTTTATTTACATACTTACATAAATACAAATTGAATCCTACACTGTTTTTCAGCTGTTTTATTTTATTGTGTTCAATCATTTTATTGTGATTTTAAGAACCTAAGTTTTATTTACTTAATCCACTTTAATTTCACATAATCCAAGGGACAAAAAGGTGTGAGTTAAAAATAAAAACAACTTGCATTGTTTAGTTTAATATTTTTTTATAAAAAAAAACGAAAATTAATCGATATTAATAAGCAATAATAGTTGTATAAACAATACTATCTACTACTTTTTTTTTTTTTTTTGAGGGTGGGAAATCATCAAATAACTTCTCCCGCTCTGGGCGGAGCGGGAGGGTGTGTCAGACTCTTACTGACTAAAACGCACCCATATTCCTTCCTGTTGCCTGTGTTGCGGGGGCCTCGGTGACCCATAAGTACCTTCCCGCGACCCCGGCAGGACTATCTACTACTATCAATCAACAACCATGCTCTTGGATCCATTACCTATACTAGATGTGCAAATGTTGTGTTATTTCTGGTTCAATAGAAGGTCCTGGTGAATCTAACTTTTTTGCTGCTCTTGACCTAGTTATGGCCAAACAAAATCCACAATATTACATGGTTTAATTTATGCTGCTTATCAGCACATAGGAACCTATCATTTCACCTGAACATGTACATGTACTATCAGCAACTGATAAGTGTTAACAACTGTAGTCCTATGATAAGTAGTTGTTTTACCAATATTTAAACGATTCTTACGACATTTCACGCGTTTAGATGTGGAGTTGCGAACAGAAGCCTACATACCATTTGCTCTTCTGCTTCCGAACAAGCTTACTGAATAACTCAGAATGTGTTATATGTTCCGGTAATTTCAAAATCAAAAATCAAAAGACATCTATTCAAACTAGGCTGAAAATCAGCACTTTTCGAACGTCAAAGTTACATAAGACAGTCGCCCAAAAATGCCCGCCCTTCACCACTTCCTAGTGCTTTAGCTGGGAAGAAGAAGTGGTGGAACAAACTCCCCAGCTGCACGTCTGTCTGTTTAGGTATATAAACTTGATTCTATACAAATCAAAAAATTTGTAGCAGGGTTGACTGCCTTGCTTCAGCAGTCGCCCATATGGATTCGAAAACGTACCAACCCAATACTACTGCGCCGAGGTACTCCTGGCACAGTTGCGGATCCCGTTTTTTCGTGGGGAAAACCTAATGTGTTGGCATGGTGTCACTACACTTTACCAATACAGAGTGTCATGCGATGTGTTATGTCTCCCTTAGACAGACTAAAAAGACATGGAGGGGCTGTCCTCAACACAGTGGAGTGCACGAGTGTCCCTCTTGTGCTACGCCACCACCGTCACCAGAGGAACTTACTTTCTCCCACGATTGCAAATAACCACTACATGTTACCGTCCTTCCTTTAGAGCATAAAACTCTCGTAGAATAAGACAGCCTTTGCCTGTCAGCATAGTCAGACACTACTTTACACTTGTTTTGTGTAAACCCTATTCTCCCACTACTGGGCAACTCTCCTTTCACCTTTCTTTGTACAGAACTGCCAAGGACCAATTTTTGTTAAAGAAGTTCGGCTCATCCCGCCATCTCCATCTGGAGCGTCTAGTCCTACGGCCCTATGGCTAAGCACTGTGCCGTGGGTTTGATCGTTTGACATACACTACTCGTCTCTAACGTTTGTTTCAATAACGTGTTAAAAAAAAACTGATTACGATATCAACAAAAACTTACGATATACTAATCTGTTAATTAATAACGTAACGAGTGAGTCATTGTTTTACCGTTTCATCAAAAGGCTTATAGCCGGGCCTTTATGAACGCTATCTATCCCTTTTTTTTTTTTTTTGAGGGTGGGAAATTATCAATTTTCTTAATTGGAATTCCATCTTTCAGTGCTAAGCCAAGCGTTGAAAATCCAGTGCGCAATAATAAACGGCACAGAAAAAAGCGCTCGAGTTTGGACTTTTTTTTTTTGGGTGGGAAATTATTAAATAATTTCTCCCGCTCTGGGCGGAGCGGGAGGGTGTGTCAGACTATTACTGACTAAAACCCACCCGTATTCCTTCCTGTTGCCTGTGTTGCGGGGGCCTCGGTGATCCATAAGTACCTTCCCGCGAACCGGCAGGCTCTATCCCTTAAAACCTATCCCTTAATTTTTTTTTTTTATCTACCCTTAAAACTTCAGCGCGAGACCACGTTAGCCTGAATCAAGGATATACAATACATACATATGTATATCGGCCATCACATTGTTTTCGTTTCATGATCAGTCACCCCCACCCAGCTGCTCTTTACTTTTGGAGATAAAGTTGTTCGTATTATGTAGCCAAGCTTCTAACTCTATACGCCCTAACTCTACAAGCCATAACTTCACAAACTCTACACCATAATCAAAATATGTGGCTTGGCCATTTCGCTACATTCACGTGGGCCTAAGGTGAAAAATATATACACTGTTTATTACTTTTCTGTTATACAATAGTTATTGTAGTAACGAAACGGCTAAGCCTCATATTTTGACTAAGGTATAGAGTTTGTGAAGGTAGGGCGTGTAGAGTTGGAAGCTTGGCTCTTCATAAGATTTGATAACTTTGACTGTGCGAGCTATGTGGTCTCGACTTGGCAACATTTTACATGAAAATATTTTTGTTGCGAATTCACTTCTTTTTATAAGTTGCATTAGACAATATTTTTATTTTGTTTATTTATTTTTTCTTTGTATTGGGTTTATTTTACTATTATTTATAACGAGGAGACCCTATATCAATTTTCAGAACTGTATCATCAAAAGTCTCATACAAACATCTATTCCCTAGTTTAAGGGGTTGGGTGTAAAAGTTCCAACTTTAAGATGTTTTTGTTGTTTGTGTAATAGTACGCTTACATACCAAATTTCAGCTTTCTAGGACTTCAGGAAGTACCCTAAGAATTTTGATGATCATTTACTGATGAGTGAGTCAGTGATGCAATCGGGGTTTTTTTTAGATATCAATAAAATTTAAGTATAAGAGCTATGCAATTGAAATTTTATATGTTTAATAAGTCCACTATTGAAAACATATCCCGAGAATTTTGTTTATCTGGTATAATCCAAACCAAAGTTATGAGGGTTCAAAAAAACGACGAAGCTCTTCGAGAAAAGGTAGGTAGTGCCTTTGCGCTTCGGTTGGCTCGTCTTGACGGTGGCACTATCGTGCGCCCAGATAAGTATAAGGAAGAGATTGGGTCCATGGAAGCACTATGACCCGTAGTGACTACGGTTAACCACAAGACCGCAAATTAAAGTCTTATTTGGGTCTGCGGTGTTTGCCTCAAGTCAATAAAGTTTGCGTGGGCAAAATTATTGAAGACCTGAACCCTGTTTTTACGAGGAGCAATTGGTGACGTGGCGGGATGATAAGGTGAATAACAGATCAAACCAAATACCTACAATGGTTGAATTGGCTCCACTGGAGGCAAATACGTAGATTTTGGAATGGAGGTGGAAGGGATTTAAATTTATGCAGAGACCTTGTCAGACCTCGTGTGAGTGAAGATGGTGCCTGAAAGAAAGATTGTGCTCAGAATATTTTAAAGGAAAAACAAAAGAGAAGAAAAAACTGATCACTGTTTGAGCTATTGCTAAATGGGATCCGGAAAAAATCGAGGGATCCAATCCCATTTAGCACTAAAGTTCGTTTATTAATTGTAGTTAGTAATTTGACACATGCAAATGTCGAACTTCATATTGAAAAAAAAAAAACAAACAACAAAGATTTGAAATGTCAAATTACTATTTGGGATTTAAAAAAAATAGCCTTAACAATATTGTATTGTAATAACTTAGTAAATTGTTTTGGGCTAAAAGTATTCACCTTCATTTAAATTGACTTCTTAAGATGACCACTCTTCTTACCTACGCCAAGTACCATTTGCTGAAGTAAGTACTCGGGCCTTACTTGGCTCTGGGCTCCAGAATAGCGTCGCCTTTTTGTTCTATTTAATTTTCAGCCTGCAAACTTGAACAAAGCGACGTAAAGTTGGCAGCCAACTAAATAAAAAAAACTTGAAAGGCGCGAATAAATACTCCCGTAAAGTGACAGGCTTGACCAGTAATGCGAAAATTGGTAGTAACTTATTAACTACACAAAAGCAAAATAAAAAATATTTTCCGCAGAAAATGATTGTTGTGTACAATCATTTTCTAACAAGGTTAAAATGCAGTGCAACCGTGTTGTCGTCCAATAAACTACTACCATTATTTACTAGCAATTTAAATACAGTATCATTCAGCGAGCGCGCCAGTGTTGTACACAACGGCGTGAGCGACGTGCGTGCTGCTGCGTTCGTTGATTAACCGGATTTTTTCGAACGTTTAAGATTCGCGGGAAAGTTTTACTTGACATTTGTTTTTTTAATTGCAATTATGAGTTTGGAGCAAAGGAACAAGAAGGTGACGGACGTCTTCGAGAAATATAAAATTGCGGAATGGGGCAACGGCAACGGTCCTAAAAGAGCGGTTAGTGATTTTGCTTTATAGCTTCTGAAACAATACTATTTATCTTTTGCAATCATTCTAAATACGAAACTTGTCGGATAAAATGTGTAGGTACTAAATATAGAATATAACATTAATAACCATTTAGGTAAATTAGGAATGCAGATAAAAAAATGTTGTTTATTGCCTCAAATATGTTAAGAAAACCCAATTAATTATTTATGAACTCCATAACACTAGGGAACAATAATGAATACTTTTTCCGCAATTGGTTCTTACATCATGTGTGGGTAATGCTTTCTCTGTTTACGAGTACGTTGTTTCGTTAAAAGTTTTAAAGTATCTGCTTTCTTTCCGGCCTTAAATATTGTACTCGACTTTCGCTTACAAAGTTAACGATTTGAATAATAAAAGTATACATATGAAAATATATCCATGAAACATTCCCCGTACGTAAATTCCGCGTATGTATTTATATCCATCGCTCCATGCGCTTATAGTGCCCAAAAGGAATGAAAGGCAGACTAAAATCTAACTTAATTTAGTATTATTAGCTAATCGCTCTACTAAACGTGTATTAAGTCATTAATAAAATAACTTACTACCTACCTATAGGCGTATAATCATTCATCAACATCACGAATATGTTCAGTTTCTTTGTTGTGAGTTAATGTCTAATCGGATTAAATTAAAGCGTTTACCAAACAAAAATTTATTGATTAGTTCCAAAACCTTTCCTAACATTTTTATCTGTTTTTGTGGGCAAAATTTAGTCATATGTGGCTGAATTTAGTAATATGGGGCTCAATTTAGCCATATGTGTCTGAAATTAGTCGTGACTTAAAATTTGTGAAATGTGGCCCATTTGACTAACTTCAGCCACAAGTGTCTTTGCGGCTGAAGTTAGTCATTTGGCCCTCAAAAACTTCCTTCTATGATTTTGTTCCATTTCATCTCAATCTCTCTGTAAAAAAATTTAGTTTTTTTAAGTGCAACACTAGAATCTTCAAACCGCAATTCATCGAAACTCATCATACCTACTTTATTATTTCAGAATAACGTAGCAACAAATAAACACGATATTTTTTTTAGTGTTCAACCATAAAACAGTATTTTGCATTTTTCACGTAATCTGAGTGTGTCACAATATAATCTCGATAGGCTAGGGTCACCGAGGCCCCTGGCAACACAGGCAACGGAAGGAATACGGGTAGGTTTTAGTCAGTAAGAGTCTGACACACCCTCCCGCTCCGCCCAGAGCGGGAGAAATTATTTAATAATTTCCCACCCAAAAAAAAAAAGTCCAAACTCGAGCGCTTTTTTCTGTGCCGTTTATTATTGCGCACTGGATTTTCAACGCTTGGCTTAGCACTGAAAGATGGAATTCCAATAGAACGCTTTTTTAACGCGTTAGGGATGCACTCTATTGGATTCTCAACGCTCGGCTCAACGCCGAGAGTTGAAAGTCCAGGGCGCGGTAAAATAAGCGCCCGTGCGTACGTGGGCTTACTGATAACTTTTATATAAATCTCTTTTATTGCAGTATGTGTACTTTTCTATTTAAAATCTACAGGGTCATATTTTGATATTGACGTTTCGAAATGTCAGAAGTGCAATTTTGATGGATTAAGATTAATATTTTTTATCACCTATCGATTCTTTTATCTACTACGCAGTAGAGTAGAATGATATAATAATACGTGTGTGGTATTACCGAATAAATTGCCAAGTCAGCGTGGCTTGTTTATTTTTGTTGTTGAGTGTACGTAGTCGGGCCATAAGGTCTGTCACACACATAAAATTTCGAATTTATAATGCAAGCAGAGTAAAATATTATGGGGATTCGAAATTTGAATATTTAAAGAAAATAAAAACAAAGGGTTTCTGGAATTTTGTTCATTTTCTATAATGGAGTGGACGCGCAACGAAGACAGAGTCGCAGTAATTGCATTGCATCGTTGCGGTCACGCGCCAACAGAGATTTTCAAACTGCTGAAAATTTTCAAAATTCCACTGATTTATTTATCTCGTACTATCAAACGATTCAGGGAAGATTCAAGATTAGAAGATAAACAAAGGAGCGGTCGACCTCGTACTTCGGACTCTAGCGGTCATCAAAGCAGTGAAGGCGCGAATCCAACGAAATCCTGTCCGCAACCAAAAAATGTTGGCTCTGCAGATGGGACTAAGCAGAACTACTGTTAAAAGGGTGTTAAATGAAGATCTAGGACTGCGTGCTTATAGAGAAAAAACAGTACATCTTCTTAACGCACGGCTGAAGAAAATCAGACTCGAAACAAGCCGGGTTTTGTTAAAGCTGTACGCGGGAAAAACATACCGCGAAATACTTTATTTCGGACGAAAAGGAACCCCATCGCAACTTGGAGTCACTAAAATCATCCCTGATTAAAGCAGTCGCCGATATTGACATGAACGTCGTGCGTGCTACGTTTGATGACTGGCCTTGCAGATTGAAGGCATGTATCGAAGCAAGAGGAGGGCATATCGAATAATTTTAATGTGGTTTAAATCTGTATTTTATACCCTTTCATTTGATATATAAATGGTTGTAGTGCGTAACTCATTGTGTCATTTATTTAACTTTCCCTATGTGACAAAACTTATGACCAGACTACGCAGTGATAAGTACACTCAACAATAAAAATCACTGGGCAGTAAATAAAGAGCACTATAAGTGAAATATTGTTGACAAGGAAATTCTTCGTATACCTTGCTCTGCATTAATCTAAGTAAAGGTGCTTTTTAGGGTTCCGTAGTAAACAAAGAACCCTTATATTTTCGCCATGTCCGTCTGTCTGTCTGTCTGTCCGTCTGTCTGTCAGTCCCCGTCAGTCTTTAGCTCAGAGACGCTTAGTACTAAAGCTGTAATTTGGCATAGGTATACATATTAATCACGGCCGACAAAGTGAGTGAAAAACAATTTTTTTGGGTGCACTTGGGTCCCTTGCACGTAATGTATATTTTTTTTCTCGTCTATCCCGTGGTGTGGGGTATCGTTGGATAGGCCGTTCAAAAATATTGCGGGTCTGTGAACACAACTTTTCGATTCAAGGATCCGTTTGTGTAATACGAATTGTGCAGTACGGGGCACATTTGTGCGCTGGGTTGGTGAAGAATATAGCTTTTTTTTTGAGGAGGGTAATGGGGCCATCGGGGTCGGTGAGAGTATGCCTTGGACGGCGAATAGAGCTAATGGTGGAGGGCCTATAACTGGCGGCCTGCACAACCAGAGGGTTGCGGTGGGTGGCGGCGGAGTCGAAGAAGCGCTTCGTGATGCGCTTCATGAACTGCTTGATGATGGGGATTTTAAGATCGAGATGGAGGATCTCGTTTCGGACGAACCAGGGGGCTCCCGTTGCCTTTCGGAGGAAACGGTTTTGGAGGGACTGCATCCTGTGGATGTGGTGGGGCCTAGCATGTGCGAAGACTGCACAGGCATACGTCATGATGGGACGGATGCACGCTGTGTAAATACGCAATTTGCCCTTAAGGGACAATTTGCTGCGCGCATTTAGGACGGAGTGTAGTCTACCGAGAGCGAAAGCGGCGCGCAAACGCACCTGCTTAATGTGCTCTGAGAACGAGAGATGGTGGTCAAGGGTCACGCCTAGGTATTTGGCTCGCTTCTCCCAAGGGATAGGCTTGCCGAACATGGTGAGCGGTCGGGGGGGGATGAGGTTTCTACGCTGTTTGGTGAAAAGAACAGCCTGACTTTTGTCGGGATTGACTTCAATTCTCCACTTTCTAAACCAAGCGCCAAGCTTGTTGACTTCGGTCTGGAGTGTGCGAGATATGTGGTCGTGGACTAACCCGGTGTAGTAGATGGCCGTGTCGTCTGCGTACAGAGCCAACTGCGCCTTTCTACTTTTCGGGATGTCGCTGGTGAAGAGAGTAAAAATGAGAGGGGATAGTACAGAGCCCTGAGGGACGCCTGCACGGATAGGGTGAGGGGAGGATAGCGCTCCTTCGATGCGATAGCGGAAGGTGCGGTTTGACAAGAAGTCTCGTAAGATGAGCACGAGACGATCGGGCACACCGAGTTGGTAGAGCTTATATAATAAGCCGTTGTGCCAGACCTTGTCGAACGCTTTTGCTATGTCGAAGAATACAGCACCGGTCGTAAGACCACGTTGAAAGCCGTAGCTTATGTGTTCAACGATGCGGTGGACCTGTTGGACGCAAGAATGTTGGGATCTAAAACCGAACTGCTGGTCGGGGATGAGGCCCTTTGTTTCCGCAAAATCTCTGAGGCGCTTTAAGATAAGCCTCTCATAGATTTTGCCGAAGACATTGAGCAGACTGATGGGCCGGTAGCTGGTGGGCTCCGTTTTCGGCTTACCGGGCTTCGGTATGCCGGTGACGGTGGCCTTCTTCCACTCTTGTGGGAAGATGTTATTGCTCAGGGCTCCATTGAAGATGGTGGCCATGAGCATTATGAGGTGAGCGGGGAACAGTTGGAGCACCCTAATGGTGATTCCGTCTGAGCCGGGGGCTGCGAGGTTTTAGACCCTTGATGATATCATGCACTTCGTCTGGAGTGACGGGAGGCAGAGGATAGTCAGGGTCTTCAACGAGCGGGAGGGAGGCTCTACGTTCGACTTCCGCGTCGACCTGGGACAGGTGAGCTTGGTCTACTGGTTGAGAGCTAGGTGAGCATTGAGCCTCAAGACTATCGGCTAGGCATTCCGCCTTGTCGACGTCATCGAAAGCGATGGTCTTGTCGGGGCGCACCAGGGGGGGCATTGAGACGACTTCATCGGATTTGAGTTTCCTCTGAAGGTCCCAGAACGCTCGGTGAGTGGGCTCTAACTCGCTCAGCATCTTGTCCCAGCCGGCGTCACGCAGCTCCGATAGGCGTGTCTTTACAGATCTCTGTAAATAGCGCATATGGGCTTTGTTCGCGTGGTTGGAAAAGTTACTGTACGCACGGACAGCCGCGTTCTTCTCATTCAACAGTTCGCGCACATCGTCCGGGAGCTTCCAGCGATGGTCGTCCATCGCCGGAACCTCCCTTGAACAGTCGTTCAGGACTGATTGTACGTGTACTGTGAATGAGTCGATCGCGGCTGTCGTGTCAGCAATAGAGTCGAAGTGGTCGGGAATGCAGTCTAGTCGGGGACCTAACGTGGTGGATTTCAGGCAGTCGCTTACTTTCCTCCAGTCTGTAACTAACTTGGTGAGAGGGGGTCTATCAGGGTCGTGGATGTCGACACCCAAAAAGGCTACGGAATTTATACAAAAAAATGTAGGCCCTGTGATTGGTCAGCCAATCAGATCACAGGACTTTTAGCCAATGACCGCGAAGTGGATGTCGGCGCAGTAAGCTTAAGTATGACAAGACTTTACCGTAGTGAGAGCCAACAATTAAGCTTAATTATAACAAAACTATACCGTAACAAGAGCCATATGACAATTTTCTCGTTTTTCCTTATGTTTTCTTAGGGTAACATACTATAATTTTATGTTTTTAGTCTCTACAACTAATAAACTTTACAAGAAAAATATAAAACAAGATATAAAACATAATCAAATAGGCAATCTAATACTCTGAATTACTTAGTAAAGTATAATTAAAACTATAAAACAATGATAACGTAAACCTTATATACTATTATGTACTGTCCTATCAGTTCGTGTTATCACTATACACTTTCACTGTCTGTTCACTGGTCCCGCACACGAATAATAGTCGACCAACTTAAATTTACAGTTGCAAACATATTCTTCAACTACAATGTTAAGTTTGTTTTGGGATAAATTCATGCCAACTTCCCAACTGCGGAACCCTTCAGTGTGCGTGGTCCGCCACGCACTTGGCCGTTTTTTTTATTTAAGACGCAATGTTCGAAGAAAGATCCTATCGTTTTCGCAATTGCGCTAGATCAATCTCCGGCCCTGCAAGCCAAAGAACTGATGATGATGACGTAACAAGTTCTCTTATACTAAATTAAATTTATTGAGTTTTTTTATTGGAGGAACTTTCCCTCCTTGTGGCGTCAGATTATTTGAACAGTTACATCGCCGGCGTTACATCGAGCTTTAGATAAATACTGCCACACATATATTAATAAATGATAGAGAAAACGCTGTGCAAAGCTAAACTTTTTCCAAAACTAGATGTAGTGTATTTAGGTACAGAGATGGGTGCTGGTTCTGATTGTCTATATCATTAAGAGACCGACAACACCTAAAGCGCGGTCACTGTCGGACTGCATAGAAACGAAAGAGAAGCGCGATGACACAACGCTGGTAATTTATTGCAAAATATGAAGCAATTATCGTTTTACAAAAAAGCTATAGATTGTATAAAAAAATAAAACACTGTTATGCTAATATGATGCTTGTAGAATAATCTGACAAAAAATCAGAATGATTGCATTTATATTAGTATGGTTTTTAATCGTTAAAAGAAATGTTTAGAGGTATCTTCGTGATTTTTTTCTATCGTATCAAATTAGTTATATTATGTTTTCAACACACTATCTACCTAGCATATATCCTTAAGAATATTATATATTTTTCTGATTTTGTTTAATGCAGACTGCAGTGGATCATATACTTTAAGGCATTATAAAACTTATAAAAATTGCGTTTAGGTCCTGTAGTCCCCTTAAATCCAATCAGTTTCGACCGCGGAAGAGCACAACAAGACACATCCGCTTGTGGCAACTGGTTTCTCACGTAACATGCACAGTTCATCTGCTCTTTGCGAAAGTGCACCTAACAACAGCTCCTCTATTAGGCTAGAATAGTGTTCGAATAAAACTGTTATTCCTCATAACAGTTAACATAGCAGTTTCTAAATAAACAATTTTGTTTTAAAGGGAAGTAAATATATTTTCTGCACTGGGCTTTTTTTGTGCAAACACTGCAGACGTAGGTCCCGCGAAAATAATCTGCTGCTCCATAATAATTATGTTCGCATAACTCGACAAAATGTAGGGAACAGCTGATTTTTTTTCGCGTGTTTTGTTTTGGTCCCGTAGTATAAGTTGTTCATAATGATGTGTATAATGACCCCTTAGAGGTTTTTAGTTAATTCAATAATACCTTGTATATAGGCTAATTACCAAGTGACGCAATATTTAAACAAAGCGATGGTGGGATGCAATTATTGAATAGCAGGGAAATGAAAGTCTGATTCCACGAATACGAGGGCGACACTGAAAGTTTTTAGAACTGGCCACTTGTAAACGATATAATAAAAAAAAAACTTCAAATTTTGAAAATGGAACTCTGCCGATATTATTGTGTACCTATGTATTTTATTCATTTGTCATTTGTTTACGATTTGGCGGCAAATTGAAAATTGTCTGTGTCACGTCAGCATGAATTTAACGCGAGAAAATGTTCGTACAATGATTTTTTATGACTTCGATGTCATTTAAGTCAATAAGAAAGTTATGATAGACTTCGATTGGCCTTTCACGATGAAGCCCCATCTCGTGCCACTGTTTACAACTGGTTTAATGAGTTTAAACGTGGTCGCACTAATCTTACCGATGATCTGCGTGAGGGACGGCCTTCTACGGCAACGATTGAAGATAATATCAGTGTTGTGCGGCGTAAGATAGAGACTGACAAAAGAGTGACTTATCAGCAGATTCGGACAAGCTTAGGCATCGGTATGAGTCAAGTGCACAAAATCCTCCATGAACATTTAGCGGTCAGGAAGCTTTGTGCCCGGTGGATACCTCATAATTTGACAGAGGCCCAAAAACTCTGCCGAGTTGATTGGTGTCGTGAAATGGTTCAAAGATTTAACGGAGCTGACTCAAATGCTGTGTTCGACATACTTACGGGTGACGAAAGCTGGATTTATTGTTATGATCCTGAAACTAAGAGACAGTCTGCTGTCTGGGTGTTTCCTTCCGAGGACTTGCCAACTAAAGTGAAGAGAGGTCGAAGCGTGGGAAATAGATGGTGGCCTCGTTCTTCGGCATTACACTTAAATTGTTTTAGAGGATCGAAAAACAGTTACTGCAGAGTGGTACATTGTTTGCCACTTGTCTTGGAAAAAGTTCGGGAGAAACGGCCTAACGACCGCAATAGGATCCTCCTTCACCACGACAACGCCTCGTCGCACACCGCCAAGCAAACAATCTACGTGGCGACGTCAGACGTGGAATTACTGGGTCACCCGCCCTGTAGCCCTGACCTCGCAACTTGCGATTTTTATTTATTTCCGAAAATAAAAAGAAAAACTTCGAGGAAAACGTTTTATGGACGCCGAGGAAGCAGTGGCTGCGTTCCAAAATGCCGTCGAAGAGACCCCCAAGGACGAGTGGGTAAAGTACTTTTCTTAGTGGTTCCATCGGATGCAGCGATGTATTGATGTAAATGAACACTATTTTAAAAAGATATACGAGCCCCGATGCAAAATAGTTCGTCTAGTGTGAAATATTCTCTGTGAGATTTTTTCTAACTTCATTATTTTTGTATATCTATATAAAATAGTAAGCTGTTCTACTATCACATGTCGTGTTACTTATGCAATTTCTTAATTATGAACCAATAAACTATTTTAGCTTTTTAAATATATACATATCCTGTTTTAAATTCGAAGAAGTTATAAGCAAAATAGTTCGTCTAATTGTTAATCGATGCAAAAGAGTTCGTCTATCGGTGAGTTAAATAAGATTATTCCTTTGTTGTACATAATTAAAATTATGTTGCATAATTTAAATTTGTAAAAGTAATTCTGTGTCATTTGTCAAGTGAGACAGTATAAATTCTGAAAATTTCAGTTAAGTTTTTTTCATTAGTTTTCAAATAACAATGGGTCGTGACAAATCCGTGGCAAATCAAGTTACCAAATATCTAAAGACTTGATACTTCCCAGGTCTACAGTCCAATCTATTATTCAGCACTATAAAAATAATAGAACGACTTCTTGTTTGAAGAAAACTGGTCGACCACGCATCACAAGTGCAGTAGAAAACAGAATCCTGAAGAAAACTATCAAAAATAATCGTCGTGCTCGAGCTGGAGAGCTCACGGTGCAATGGAAGGCCATGATTCACAAAGACTTCTCAGTTGATACTTGCAAAAGAGTCCTAAAAAGAATGGGTTACGGATTTTACACCGCTAAGGAGAAACCACTGTTGACTGCTGTACAGAAGAAAAAGAGGTTGAAGTTTGCTCGTGATCATTTAAATTGGACTTCCGATCAGTGGCGTAGTATCATTTGGAGTGACGAGTCCAAATTTGAAGTGACAGTCGGCGATGAAAGGAAAAAAGTAATTCGGAACGAAAATGAGGCATTTCATACTGATTGTCTCAAACGCAAAGTGAAGTTTCCGGCGTCTCTTATGATATGGGCTGCATGTCTGCACAAGGTGTTGGTGGTACGCAGTTTGTGGATGGTTCTATCAATGTTGCAAGGTATCAAAACCTTTTGGAAGAGAATTTACTGCCCTCTATTCCGTCACTTAAGCATCAAGATTCCTTCATTTTTCAACAGGATGGTGCTTCCTGCCATACTGCAAGGACAACAAAGACGTGGCTACTGGCGAAAAGCATCCCTACAATTGAATGGCCATCTAACAGCCCGGACTTGTCGCCGATCGAAAGCCTGTGGTGGAAAATGAAAAAAGTTCTCCGTAAAAATCGTCTGCAGCGTTGGTTGCAACCATGCCTCTTCGCATTAAAGCTATCATTGAGAGCAAAGGCGACACAACTAAGTGGTAGACGAACTATTTTGCGTGAGTGACAAGGGTAGACGAATACTTTTGCGTTATGTTTTTTAGAATATTCTTTTAAATTTTTTATGTTATGTAAAGTCATGAAAGAATTTCAGTTATGTTAAAATAAACTTTAAAATGTTCCTCAAATTGTGGTTTACTTTTTATTAAACGTTCTTAATTATTTTACCAATATTTACTTTCTATATTTTACGCTTTGCACTACTTTCCATAATAGACGAACTATTTTGCATCGGGGCTCGTAATAAAACTAATAGCTTGGTAGTTTGATCAGTTTTTGATTTTCTAAGAACTTTCAGTGTCACCCTCGTATACATTAGGTGGTCCTTATTCCAAACAAAACATTTTTTTCTTTAAATCCACGAGGCACCACATAATTTGATTCTATACCATAAGAAAGTATTACCGTATTAAAAAAAAAATAAGGATTGCTACTAAGGGTTGAATTTTATATAAAAACTACATTATTCTCTCTAGTATAATAATGGGTTCAGGATGTTGTTGGGACTTTCTCGCTACTGCAGCACGTCGGAAACGTTTGCACAAGCTCGTACCGACGGGTTTCACGCGATTGTGCGCAAGAAGACAGCTTCACTAATGAGGAGAGACAGTCCCAATAGGATCCTGAGAATATATAGCGGAGAGTTTCAGCTCTCCAATTGTAAAGCAGTTTGTGCGGAGGGTTATTAGTAGGTACTAACACTAGATAATAAGTTGTCTTAATATTATGTTCCTAACACTGGATTCTTTGTTCCGAATTAAAAATCATTTATTATTCCTTTATTTGTTATTTTATTATAATGTTTTTCTTTTATTTTTATTTATTATTATTATTATTAACAAATGAAACTGAACATAAGAAATACAAAATTATTGTTAATATTACAAATTAAGACACATGAAGTATTTCAATCATTTATTTTTAAGAAACAAGGGTGGATATATTAGTATTAGGGTACTTATTCCTACACTCGTTCACCAATAAAAGCAAATACTGCTTTCGTTCTTTATCGGTTGTAATCAATTTATTATTTCCTAAATAAACGCAAGAACAATTAGTGAGACACTTATTTAAGCGGCCATACAATGCTTTTTGTTAAAGTTTGATAACTGGCAGCGACCTCTAAATCGTATCGAATAATAAGGACCCATAATATACATAGTCACCACTTCTTACTGCTCTACTCTTTTTCCGCTCTAAGTGAGAAAAATGGTCATGTCCGTCTATTTTATGTACGTCCAAGTACCTAAACATAGGCGTTGGTTTCGTATTATGCATAATTGCAGTCCTTAAATAATGCATCGTTGCTCATTAATTCAGCTTTATGCAGGTGCAACTTGCAATGCACTTGCGCTAGAAATTCAGAACTCTGCATTACCTACTGGATTGTATGGTTTACTAATGTTTGCCATAATTTAAAATGCAATAATTTTATAGACCATACTTGTATTTGCCATAATTTCATTAGAAATAACGCTTCAGTTGCCATAATCGTGAAATTACATAAAATCATTTTCACTAATTTCATTGGTCTTATAAGATCAAGTGTCATAATAATTTTAATCCATAAATTTATTTGCTATATTTTTCATTTTCAATAATGTCGTTTTTCATAACATTTACTAACCATAATATTCATTTGCCCATACTAGCACAACAATGCTAGTTCAGTCAGTCTCCAATTTCAATTAAATAGATATATAATATAATATTATTTTTATTATATATTGTTATATTACTTGAATTATATTGATTAATATATGATTATACGATACAGATTTTTTTATTCACTAGGAAACCTAAAAATAAACCTAATCTACCATGGATGCTTTTTTATTTTTTTTGAGTTTGGGAAATCATCAAATAACTTTCCCGCTCTGGGCGGAGCGGGAGGGTGTGTCAGACTCTTACTGACTAAAACCCACCCGTATTCCTTCCTGTTGCCTGTGTTGCGCTTTGCAAAAGAGGAAATCTGGCGCTCGGCGGCCGCTGCGTTGTGTGGTCACAGTTCTAACCTAACCTAGCCGTTTCGATTTTGACTAACTGTTTATTGTCTAAAGATTGTTTGCTGTAATAAATCATTTGATTACAGACCAAATGCCTTTCATTTGATTACAGAACAAATGCCTTATTGACATTTTTTTTGTACAAAAAAAAATAAACGTTTCCAAATTAAATGTTAAGTTTAATAGTATATTCAATGTTGCTTATGTCAAGTATCGATTATGTAATGTGTTACTTATATAAACCAATGATTATTTATAACACATGTTATTATAGAAACTAATTTTATAGCAAATAAAAGTTATGACTAATAAATTGACATGACAAGCGTTATTAGTATAAATGATAATAGTGCAAGTAAATATGATGAGGGGGGACGATTATGGAAAACAAGACAATACCGGACTGTATGAATCATAGAAGGACAGTTGACTTCTACTAATCAACAGAATCTTTGGTTTTGTCCCAATTAGGGTTACCAGGCCTAAAAATGCAAAATCCTGTCTGACGTGTCTAAAAATCCTGATTTTGAATAAAAAGTTCGGTCACGCACCTGTATTAAATAAAAATCATAGTATTTAAGTACGTGTTTATTTACTTATATTATTTAGACCCATATTTTTGGTTGCTAGAAACCGCATGCAAAAAGTTGTTTCCAGCTATTTCGCAATAAAATTGTTCACACGTCACGTGTTTATAGTTATATTGCGTAAGCAATATGGCTCTCACTGACTCCACTGAGTCTGTTTCTCTCTTTGGTCCACTGAGAAGTCATGAGAGAAAAGACTATCTCCACATTTGCGTTGTTTGGCAAAATACTAAAGAAATATTGACAAATCTTCAGAAATTCTGAAACTTTTGAGCTGTCATTACTTAATTGTATTAAAAAAGATACACCATTGCTTTTCAGCGAGCTCCTCATAAAAATCACTCTGCTTTGTGTTCAGAAAATTCTTAAGCAGGCAGAACTCTTCAAATAGTTTTACGTCATCTACAGGAATTCCTTTGTCCCTCAAAAACACTAGAGCATCTGTGATTTTTTCAAATTGCAGATCCTTCTTTAAACACATCCATTCGATGCATTTTAAGGATTCTATGGGTGTTATCCAAAGGTTTATGTAAATGATACATTCTTCGTACATTTGTTTTATTTCGCTATTTATTTTCGTTTGGTCAGCTGCGGTAATATTGTGTTTCTGAAAAAGCTCTCGTACTTTCAAAGGGATGAAATTTTGCTCGATTCTTTGATTGAGTGACTCTGTCGTTCTTGCTTGCGTTCCGGAACATCCGGGCTCAGTGCGTGCGGTACCCGTCGCTTGAGCGGGTGGGAGGACATGAAAGTATGACAAAAATCCGGTCTGACGTAAAATCCGGGCGGAGTCCGGTCAAACACGTAAAAATCCGGTCTAGACCGGCTTTATCCGGTCAGATGGTAACCCTAGTCCCAATGCAGGAGTTCTAATATCCGAATCCAATATTCGGGATAGATTCATAACCTCTTGATTCAAGAGTCCTAGGTTACATTTATCCTACTAATAAAATGGCGAAAAGAATCGTAATGTGCCAGTGTGGAGTGGTGTTGCACTGGATTTGCCTCTCCTCCATTCCTGCTTGCATCATGCACAACCACTTACACGTTCCAGCATTTCAACAAAGCCTATGATAGAGCTGTTTAGGTGGCAACACGCTGGTCCGACAAAATTTGGTTGAAATTGACACGTAAAGAAGAAGACCCTATTAACCTTTTGACCGCCACAGTCATGTATAAATTTCAAAGCAAAATGTGCCCAGCACGCCACGGTCACGACTACATGACAGATTTTAAGGAATAATTCGTAGCTTGGCGCCGAGGGCACGTCTGCTTTATTGACGTGGCGGTCAATAGGTTATTATTATATGCACCATCCCCATCCTATAAAAAAGACATACCAGTATACAGAAACCTTTCTTCACTTCACCAATAGGACACCTTCCTAATTGTTTATCATTTTCGAAGTACGAACATTTCCGCAAAAACAATTTTATTCTAAAGGCGATGATGTTGTAGCTTTAATATAATCTATTTAGTTTTTAGGGTGTTGCCTGCCATGTTTACAACGTTTCCTTCGCACACCGAAAGTGTTAGGTTTCGTTCGGGGAAGCGCTAGTCCAAACTTCTATTCAGGGAATTATAAACAATGCTGTTTATTCAAAGGCGATGTAATAATGTTCTAGGTTGCGGCTAGCTCTTCCATCACATGTGTAGTATATTAGCTTAATCTTCATTTCATATTCACTGAAAGATCACGTTTTTTTTTCTCTCCTGCTAACAGTCTCCGATAATGTACACTACTATTGCAGAAAAACCCATTAAGTATACTTAAACTACTAAAAATCTACCGTTTTATCTATAACTGCTTAGTAACTTCTGCGTGGTATGTCGATAAAAAGTATTCCCACACCAATTTTCATACAAATCGGTTCAGACATTTAGCCGTGAAAGCGTAAGAAACAAACTCACATTCGCATTGATACTATTAGTTAGGCTACAGTTATAAGGACTGTCAATAAGTTATACATGAAAGGTCTTAAGGTGAATCCGCAGTGGTAGCTCAAGATATTCAAATTTTCTTACGTTTTTTGCAATTTGCAGGTCAGTGTCCTCCTTAAGGCTCCTTAATATTTAATCTAGAATAGATTCCATCTAGACGGAGACTACAATCTAAATCTAGCTGTTGTTACTTCATACCGTTGCATTATCTGATCTTGCACTGGGTTCGTAAACATGCCATAGTTACCATCTGGTTCAAAGATTTTAACTTTTTGTAACAGTTGATTCCCTTTTCTTTTAAAGTTCAGAGTTTGAGATATACGATTACTGACAAATACGTGCAGTGACTGGACAGGTCCACTCAAAGCCGGTTGGTTCCTCAAAAGACCTGCATGGTCCTCATAATTATGGCATCACCAAGATTATATTTGGACTTGTAAAAAAGACTGACCTCTGAGATTGTTACGGATTTTCTTCTCAGAGTAGTGCGATAGGAAACATCGAACTCGTCTAGTTTTAAAACATAATTTATTTTCGATTCTTCCCAACTAGTCACACTGTGACTGTGACATATTACAGTGTGACTCGTAGGGAACAATCGTTTATTTTTTGACGTTTAAAATTGTTTTTTTTTCACACTGTGACTGCGACTTGTTACAGTGTGACTCGTTGGGAACAATCGTTTATTTTTTGACGTTTAAAATTGTTTTTTTTTCACACTGTGACTGCGACTTGTTACAGTGTGACTCGTTGGGAACAATCGGTTATTTTTTGACGTTTAAAATTGTTTTTTTTTTCACACTGTGACTGTGACTTGTTACAGTGTGACTCGTTAGGAACAATCGTTTATTTTTTGAAGTTTAAAATTGTTTTTTTTTTCACACCTTGACTGTGACTTGTTACAGTGTGACTCGTTGGGAACAATCGTTTATTTTTTGACGTTTAAAATTGTCTTTTAAACCAAGTTACATAAATAAATATCATTTATCATTTGTATTATAATCCGTTATACTGTACCTACTGTATTTCACTATCAGTTTCATGTTGCTCTTTAAATAATTTAATACATCGATCGAGCTGTCGTGACAAATTCGTAGCAATGAAATAATGCAATTATAACCGATCACTGAACGTGGCTCAAGCTTGTAGTAACAACATTTTTAATTCGGCAGTTTTTATTACATATAGCCAATTTTTATTTCTGCACGTGTAAAGGCTACGTTAGCACCGGTGGACATATTGATGAAAATGTGTTCGTGTAGTAGGTACTTGGAATGCGAAACATTGGGCCAAGCAATTGGTGGCAATTACAGTGTCCATGGTCACCCATTTTTAGGGTTCCGTAGTCAACAAGGAACCCTTATTGTTTCGCCATGTCCGTCTGTCTGTCTGTTTGTCCCCGGCTTAGCTTAGAGACTCTTAGTACTAGAAAACTGGGTGGTTTATTTGGCATGGATATACGAGTACATATTAATCACCCCGACAAAGTGGTAAAAAAACCATGTTTTTTTTTACCCTTATTAGGTACCTACCCTTTGTCGCGGGTAGATACAAAAGGGTTAAGGCTCTTACAGACTCGGGCGATATCGCGGGCGCGACAGGCAGCAATATGCCTCTCGAGCCCGCGATATCGCCTCAGTATGCAGGAGCCTTTATCGAGGCCCCTGGCAACACAGGCAACGGAAGGAATACGGGTGGGTTTTAGTCAGTAAGAGTCTGACACACCCTCCCGCTCCGCCCCGAGCGGGAGAAGTTATTTGATGGTTTGCCACCCAAAAAAAAAGTAGTTACCTTCCATAATAATTTTTTTTTTCGTAGGAGGATAATATTTTTTCTCGTCTGTCCCCTGGGTTTGGGTATTGTTGGATAGACCGTTAAATATATTGCGGGTCTGTGAAAACCTTTTTTCGATTCAGGGATCCGTTTGCGTAATATTAGGCTTTAAAGTGTATTGTTAGAGTCAAGTGTCGTCGTCTCCTCCCAGCTAAATGGTAGTTTTAGGATATGTAAATGATGGTAGGAATGGTAGTTTTAGGATGTGTTTAGGATATGTGTGGCAGTAGTATTTATAACGAAGTTACCAAAAATAAAACTATCACAGCTAAGTAGGCTTTACAAGTTAACGAGTAATAGTAGACCAACTTACATTTGCAGTTGGAGTATTGACTGTAACGTATACCGATGTATGGGTGAACATGTTTTTTTAACTACAATGTTAAGTATTTTTCTGGGATAAATTCATCCCAACTAACCTGAACCCTTCATTGTGTGTGGTCCGACACGCACTTGGCCGGATTTTTTTAGACTGATCACTTTGATGGCTTATTATACCTCTCGTTATGCACAATGACTCTATCCCTGGTGAATAGGTTGCATAAGATAAGTATAATAGAATACTTAACCAAAAAGCCTGGGTTTTTGTGTAATACAAGGAACCGTTCTATGATCCTTAGTGCTAGCACCAGGCTTGCTACTTGGTCCGCTGCCACTTCTAAAGCTTTGTTTATATCAAATACTATAGTTTTATTGTTCATATGCAACATTATAGCAAATAGGACGGTGTGTAGCATTATGTCACAGTTACGCTACTGGCATTCGATTTACGTAAACATGCGACTTTCTCCACATTTCTCGTGCGGATTCATACGAATCGGAGGGGCTAGCTAGTAGAGCCACTCACGCAGTGCATAGTTATAGTCACCTACAAGTTTAGATTAACACAACGCCGGGCCGGCTCTGGCCCTTGATCTGGGTAGAGCATAGAGAATATAACGAGCGAGATTGTCTTTCGGCGCTCTTTGGTCGACAATATAACTTCAGGATTTTATGAAAAAAAAAACCGTTTATATACACACTTGAGAAACAGACAAGAAGAAAAGAACAAAAATACTTACAAAGTTGGTGCTTATTTCTAAAGAAATCTCTTCCAGCATACCTGCGATAGGACAGTAGATAAAGAGATTTAGACACCGTGTGTAAGAGTAGAAGGCAAAATAGAATACATGAAATCGAAACAATTCACAGAACAAATGATATGGGAATATACTAACATACTCGTACATACTTCTAAAATAAATATCACTAGAATATTAAAAATTAAAGTGTAATTTAAAATAATAAATACACGCAATTATGACGAAGTGGAAAGATAGTGTTCTTTCACTCTTCTTTTAAATATTGCAACCGTTTGGCAGTCCCTAATGTCAGGCGGAAGTGAATTCCACAACCGCACCGCGTGCACAGTGAAGGAGTATAAGTAGAAGTCGGTGCAGTGAGGAGGGGACTTAGGAAGGTTTCTAAGATGTGACCTGCAAGGCGCATCAGAAGGACGAGCGTAGGAAAAACGCTCCCGCAGATAAGAAGGCGTTTTAGGATTGTGAAGGAGGTTAAATAGCAGACACAATATCCGAGAGATCCTGCGAAAATTTTGAGTCTCGAGACGTTTTCACAAGAAACGCTAGGTTCAAGGCTAGTCTAGTAGATCTACGGCTTTATCTAAAGGCAATCTACGGATTTTTAAGCTTCACCCTACGGGTTTAAAAAAAACAGATCTGGCAACACTGCTCCCGCGCCTCTCAAAAGGCGCTATCATAATTTTATTTTGAACTGGAAATTGCTTTTCGCATTTGGATTTTTAGCGCTCCTTGCCATCTGGCGCCTAGAGCGACCGTTCCTCTCGCTCTACCCCAGGGCCGGCCGGCGCTGGATTAACAGTTTTATGATAATATTCTTCGTTGCCAGCAAAAGCTATACGAGAATAGGTGGTTGATAGAGGGGCTAACTGCCGAGAATGATAGCAAGACGTTTTTTAGTATCAAGACAGACTTACTCCATTTTTCCAAGAATATATCTTAGTTCTAATCAAAATCAAAATACCAGGTCACTCAGAAAGTATTGCTAAAAAAAGGTTTTATGAGAGACTGGCCAGTTATAATCTATTTTGAAAATATGATTATTTGTAAGTAAAAATAGGCACGTTCCAATTTCAAAATTTCCCTCCACATTGTTTGCGAGCTAATTTAAATTATCGTGTCTCATTAAAAATGGATTTGCGCCGGCAACATTTTCGCGCTATGATTTTTTAAGATTTCAAGTGTCGCCTGAAACCGGATGAATCGTCGTACGATAGACTTCAAATGGCATTCATGGATGAAGGCGCTTCTAAGGCAACCGTGTATCGTTAATATATCGAATTCAAGCGTGGTCGACTAACTTTGGGGGATGAAGAAAGAAGTGGTCGCCCCTTGACGACTGTTACGGAAGAAAACGTGCTAGCAGTGAAAAATTGAATCCATGACAATAGGCGATTTATGTATCAAGAGATTCAGCACATACTGCAGGTTGGATCGGGAAGCCTTCACGAAATTCTACATGTGCATCTTCGCCTGAGGAGGATAGTTTCACGCTGGGTGCCGCACAACCTCACCGATGCTCAGAAGCAGGCCCGGGTGGAATGGTGCCGTGATATGATAAACAAATTTGAAGCAGGCTCGTCTCGGTGTTTACGACATCATTACAGGTGATGAGTCTTGGATTTATCAATACGATCCAGAAACGAAGCGCCAGTCGACGGTTTGGGTGTTTCAAAACGAATCAACGCCTACCAAAGTGAAGCGGTCTAGAAGCGGGGGAAAGATTTTGATCGCGAGGTTTTTCAATTTGACTGGCTAATTGGTGTTAATCCCTTTACGGAACCCAAGAAGCATCAACGCTGAATGGTATACTACCAAATGCTTGGCAGAAGTTTCTCTGTTGTGAGCAACAAGCGCCCAAACAGGGCTCCGCGGGCTACTGCTCCACCACGACAACGTGCCTTCGCACACCGCGCTCAAACGAGGGACTTCCTGCACAGCACGCCGGTCATATTCCTGGGTCACCCTCCTTACAGCGCAGACCTAGCACCGTGTGACTTTTTTTTATTCCCGAATATAAAAAAATTGCTCAAAGGGATACAATTTTCTTCGCTGGAAGATGCGCTGTCAGCGTCCGAGCAGGCTGTAAACGAGGTTTCTGCGGCGGACTGGAAAAAGTGTTTCCAAAACTGGTTCAGACGCATGAAACTTTGTATAGAAGCGATTAATTTGAAAAGATTTAATAAAAAAAATATTTACCTATAGATTTTTTTTTTAATTTTCGCAATACTTTCTGAGTGTCCCACGTATTTTATTTCACATAAAACTACCTGTATGAAACGTTGGAATCTAGGTGCACGGTTCCAATTGGTCGTTTCCTATGGAGAAGAGCCGGTAAGAAACTCCACGGTTACTCTTATAAAAATAATTGGCTTTCACAATGTTTTCAAGTTACAGTGTTAAAAGGTATGGGAGGACAGTGTAGGCTTGTCAAGAAATAATAATTCTGAACTAAATAACTAATTTTAATTTATCCTCGACACTCGTTTTATTTTCGTTGACTTCCTTTTTCCAGTTTCCCACATGTATTTCAATAGCCAAACAAATGACAGTATGTTTTACTGTTTTTTTTTCGTCATTGTAATAAGCATCGTGTTGTTTCACTGCAGCGCATACTGTACGTAATAACTAAATATTTACTTAGCTATGTAAAGCCATTGGAACAATTGCTGACTGAATTATCGTGACTTATTTATTTAGCAGAATTAGTATTGTTAGAGTACGGATAAATAGAGTGATAACAACACAGTTGGGCAAATATTTATTGATATCGAAAGGTTTTTCATTTGCTTGGGCGTTTTTCCTGAGAATGACCTGACAATTTCGCCCCATTGACTAATTCGCACTACTGTCAAAGTCGCCCCACTGCCGAATTCTCCCTACCGAGTTCTACCGACAAATTCGCATTCATGAAAAGCCCTTTTGCTATTTTCTCTCAACGGGCATATCCGTTTTTCTGACAAAGCCTCGCTCTCAAATTCGCCCCTTTGACTAATTAGTCAAAGGGGCGAATTTGAGAGCGAGGCTTTGAGACCCCACTGAAAAGTTCGGCCCAATAACAAATTCGCCCTATTACCAAAGTTACAAAAAACCCTTTATAGATTACGAGCGGTAGACAAAGTTAATAATTCCATTTGTTTCATAAACAAAACGACTTGGATCGGCTATGATCATATCAATGAAAATGATTGGGTACATCTATTACAATTTATGTAATGGGTTTATGATAAACAATATGCCGAAATCATTCGTGATACCTACCTACCTATTGTGGCCAATTTGGAGCAAAAACATAATGCAAAAAAAAACATAAGTAAACGTAATACATTGACTTAAAAAAAAACATAAGTAAACACATTGACTTGTTTTTTTTTTTTTGTAAAGTTTAGAAAAGCTTTGGACAATAATGAGTAGGTAAATATAAATAGTACAGTTACGTCAACTGTGGCAACTTTACTTGCTATGAGCAACTTTACCCATGAGTACCTACTGTACTTTAATATCTCTCGATTAGTAAAAATCTGTTACAAATAGTCGATTTTTCTACATTTGTATCGCTTTGATACTAAATGGTGGCATCAGATTTTTTGGAATCGAGATATATTTAAGTACTCATTCATGGGTAAAGTTGCTCTCGGAAAGTAAATATGCCACAGTTGACTGTACTTAAATGTTATTTACTTTTAAATTTCTCTGAATAAACAAAATGATGTTCTTACTTCTCTTGTACGTGAGTAGTAGTTAATTTGTTATTCAATAGTACATTATTGCATATACTGTGAAATAGGTCATTTCCGCCGAGGCATATATAGTGCTTTTCTGAAAAGATTGCAGGGAAATAAAACATACTTTTTATATTATACATTTAATTTAATTAATAATTTTGACTTCGCTGGAAGCAGGTTTTCTATTGCCAATTTGGCTTCTGATCTTAAATCTGATGGAGTACAATCAATCTCCATTTCGCTCTCTGAACCGTTGGAACTTATTTTCATTATTAAATTAATATTTATTAACTATGTAAATAACAAATCAAGATACATTTACAGCTCTGCCGCCAATTTTTTATTTGTCACCTGTGTCGAAAGGCAAACGTATTTATCTATACAGCCACGTGAACGCAATTTGTACTAAGCAAAGAGACTTACTTTGGTATGCCAAACTTTGGTACGCCGTTTCATACAACATTGCTGGAGCGTTGTAATGTTCCAAATTCAAAAAACGCCCCAGCAGTGGATTTAATTTTCTTTGCCCGTAAATTCGATACGTCGCGTGTTCTTTTTTCGAAAATAATGACAATATTTCCATGCATAATTGAGAAAAAATTAATTTAATCCAGTTTGCTGTTTGACTTAAAAGCCCTTCAAAATATGCCACTCAATTAAAAATAACAGTCCTGAGTGCTGTAAAAGAAAAATATACAAAAAATAGATTCGCAGCAACAGTAGGTTATTCCATTGACATTCATTTTAGAATGCAATACCCATTGCATTTAATAACTTAGCCAAGGTTGTACTGTGATGCCCTTCACTATTGAAATTATTTAGCCTATTTGCTTTTCAGAAATGATTTACGTCGTAATGGTATTGGATCTCGAGCAATTAATAAGGTATTTAGGTGAATAAGCTTTATACAGTAACTTTTTTTTTTTGGATGGGAAATCATCAAATAACTTCTCCCGCTCTGGGCGGAGCGGGAGGTTGTGTCAGACTCTTACTGACTAAAACCCACCCGTATTCCTTCCGTTGCCTGTGTTGCGGGGGCCTCGGTGACCCATTTGTACCTTCCCGCGACCCCGGCAGGCATCGGTCCTAGTGGACCCCTACACTTGTGCTGACATCTCTTTGAGGCTCGCGTGGATCACAACGCGCCGTCGACAGTAACTTTGACTCAAATAGTCGATTAGGGGTGTGTGTAATATTTACGAAGTATACCTGTGGCGAAAGCACCATATAACACGATACCTACCGACTTCCCTTCGGAGGTTCGTATCGGCAACTCTACCACTATTGAAAAATGGCACAGTAAATAGTGTCTACTATTGAAGTTGTTAATTTAAATTTTACTTTATTGATAAGTAAGGTAAAACCAGCTTCGCTTCGGCTTCTCTCATGCAAAAATTGACACCTCCAAATGATGACTAACATACAGATAAAATAATTTAATATATTTAGTAATTGATGAGAAGATTAATCTAAATAAACTTATTTGATAAATCCTCAGCTCAAATAAAAAAACCAAGACATAGCGCTGTAAACAGTGACGTAAGGCCGGTTTCGAAAACATGTGTGCACACGTCACAGCATGTGTGTGAGGTGTAATTTGGCTGAAATGCATTGTAAATGTGTGCATGTGAGCGTGTATGCACAGCGAGGTTTAGTGTTGGCATGGCTTCACTGTATTGTTCGCAGTGCTGTCTTTTTTTTTTTTGGGTGGGAATTCATCAAATAACTTCTCCCGCTCTGGGCGGAGCGGGAGGGTGTGCCAGACTCTTACTGACTAAAACTCACCCGTATTCCTTCCTGTTGCCTGTGTTGCCAGGGGCCTCGGTGACTCTTTAGTACCTTCCCGCGACCCCGGCAGGCATCGGCCCTAGTGGACTCCTACACTTGTGCTGACGACATCTCTTTGAGGCGCGCGTGGAATACAACGCGCCGTCGACCCGGGCCTGGTCCTTACCAGACGCTGAGCTACCCATTGCTCACCGTCCGCAAGCCCGCGCCTACGGTGGCTTGAAATCCGCCCGGGATTCCCGACGCCCAGGGCGTCTCCTGCGGCGGCTAGGGGCGAGAGGCCGCGAAATTTGCCTTTCCCTCAACCGTCCTGTCTCCTCCTTCGCGAGCATTACGCTTTGCAAAAGGAGGTGACGGCTGCCCATGCCTTCTCGCTCCGTACCATGGCCTGAACCAGGGCCGGACGCGAGAGATCTCTGCCGCCGATCGTCTCCACGAGGACACGGCGGTGCTCTACCCAAGCCGGTCAGACCTCCACCGTATGCTCCACCGTGTCCTCCGGGCGATCCGCACAGTGGTGACACCCGGGCGTTTCCTCCCGCCTTATCCGACACAGGAACCTCCCGAAACTGCCGTGTCCGGTGTGGACCTGCGTCAGGCAGAAGGTTAGGACGCCGTGGCGCCTCTCTAGCCACTCCTCAAAGAGGGGACTTATCGCCGCAATCGTGGCGTGCCCAGCACTGGGTTGCGACAACCAAATATATATTACTTAGCTGCGCCCCGCGGTTTCACCCGCATAAGTCTCGATCTCATCTCCCCCGGGAGAAGTTATTTGATGATTTCCCATCCCCAAAAAAAAAAAAGACATTACAGTTTATGAGTTAAGGAGAATTGCAGGCATGCACATGCACTGACTTCGAAAGTAGGTGCTTAAAAACGTTAACATTACTACAGATGCCGATTATTCGTTTGAAATAAAATCCAGTTTTTAAATATTGACTGATTACAATCTATGTTAGCAGTCGGTAATGTGTGCGTATACACGCACACATTACCGACTGCTAACCAACCGCGTCAACCTTCAAGGGACCCGTGGCGTCAACCTTCGTGCAAACCATACGGTTTGCACGAAGGTTGACGCCACGGGTCCCTGGTTTTGTTAATAACATCAGAGTACCATGATAAAAGATTGTATGTATATGCTACTGTGAACTGGTATTTGAATGTTAAATATATCAGCTATATTGCCAAATTGATCTTTGATAAGTTTTTGGGAAAGTTTTAGAAATGTCACATTCAATGGAATGTGACATTTCTAAAACTTGTATTTTACTTTCTCTCCTAAAGAATTAAATAATCTCAAAAAAAGCGCCATCTATTATTTTTAATCAAAATCTGCATAGCCCAAGGAAGAGGAAGTCAACTTACCAATCAATGAAATATTTTACTGTTATTCAAAAATAAATGTTCAAACGTGTACAAAGCACATGTCTGGCCTTTATCGAGGCCGAGACACCGAGTAATTTGTTTGTGTTCATAGTTTCCAATCAATCCATTCTCAATGACCATCAGGCACCACGATATAATATGCCTACACAGTTTCCTGGTTTCTGTTTTTGGATGCAATTAACTAAAATAGCTATTGATTACTATTTTTAACTGTACCGGAAAAATAATCTGGTAATTCATTATTCTGAACTTTGTTTTTATTTAATAGGTGTGGTCTTGACCTTAATAATCTCGCCTGCGAGAAAACCATAGAAAACAACTACTTCCATGAGAGTCATATGCATTTTTTTATGTAGATGATCAATTAAAAATTCCTTATTTCTATTGGCTAAAAATAAACTGTCGACAGCTGTTTTATTAGGTTCCCTGTTCCCATTTCAAAACGTTTTAAAACATCCGAATGGCACATCGCACCTTCTAACACAAATGTCAACTAAATTCAAACTTATTAACATGCAGGGCAACACTATTAATTTCCATTGTTCTTATAACAATTATCTTTTTGTTTCAGTGCGCACAAGTGGCGACAAATGTGGTAGAGCAAAAGCACCAGGTGTCCAGAGCGAAGAGAAGTCGTGCCCTAGGAAGCAGGGCTTTTAGAGGCAGCACAGTATGGTTCACAGGCCTTAGTGGGGCTGGGAAGACCAGTATAGCGTTTGCCCTTGAAGCTTACCTGGTTTCTAAAGGTTGGTACCTATCTTTTATTTTTTAGAACAATAAATGTTAGTTGAGATGAAGAGAATAGAGCTAAAAGGACCAGCACCCTAATTGTGTAACAGGCTACCAATCCCAATCTGAATGATTTTGAAGGATATTGCTAATCCATTGCTTCATATGTTCGAAAAATTTGTGTGCTCAACAACGTGAATAACGCAATGTATCTTGTTGAACTGTCAAAATGAAACAAATTTCTACTGATAGTGTGTCACGCAGGTGTTCAGAGTGTCAGGACCAGTGTTTCTGAAATCGTTTGTGTTCCACGCGCGCCTCAAAGAGATGTCAGCACAAGTGCTAGGCCGCTAGGGCCGATGCCTGCCGGGGTCGCGGGAAAGTCCGAAAGGGATACCGTGGCCTCTGGCAACACAGGCAACGAAAGGAACACAGGTGGATTTTAGTCAGTTAAATTAATATATTCATTTATAAGTAAAAATGTGTAATAGGTATGTTGAAGCTGTTTGTACTGGGACGTCACTTGTACCTAAAGGTTCATTATAAAACCAGCGTCAGACAGCATCTGTCTGGCATGAATGCTAAAATGAACCTTTTTGGTGCAGCCGTGAGGCACACACTATTTATGTAAAACATTATTTTCACTTTTTTATTGTTATTTTTATTTTGTGTTTCACGAACTGTATCCAAATAAATGTTATTCTTTCTTTCTTTTCTTTAGTTAAGAGTCTGACACATCCTCCCGCTCCGCCCAGAGCGAGAGAAGTTATTTGATGATTTCCCACCCAAAAAACATATAAAGTGTTTCTGAAATCTTAGCTAGACGCTTTCGATTTAGGTGCTCCAGCAAAGTCGTTAATATGAAACAGTGCTATAGACGTTATTATATGGTGGAATTAAATAAGGGTAACCTTCGAATAATCAAATAAAAACGAAATAGGCTTCTAGAGCCAGGAGCTCTTAGAATTTAGGAAGAGTTCTAGGAATACGTTTGCCTTCCGAAAGATGTTCGCAAGTCAAACATTTACAAATTTCATTTTATTAGTAGTTAATTCGCCTTACTAGTAAATTTTTAGGGTTCTGTACCCAAAGGGTAAAATGGGACCCTATTACTAAGACTCCGCTGTCCGTCTGTCTGTCTGTCTGTCTGTCCGTGTGTCACCAGGCTGTATCTCATGAACCATTATAGTTAGACAGTTGAAATTTTCACAGATGATGTATTTCTGTTGCCGCAATAACAACCAACACTAAAACACAGAATAAAATAAATATTTAACGGGGCTCATGGGAGCCCCGTTAAACGGCAAAAAGTCATGTCTGTTGTATGGACAACAGACATGACTTTTTGCCGTTTTTGTAGATAATGGTACAGAACTCTTCGTGCGACTCGCATTTGGCCGGTTTTTATTTTATTTTGTAAAGCGGAAAGCGGTGATCGCTAATCTTGACTTGTTTCTAAGCAGACACTTTAACGAATAGGCGTCTAGAATAAATAAATAAACTTCGATTAATTTGAGTGGTTCTTAGCGGTATCGTTCAGTAACCCCGACTAGGAACGGGAAACCTACTTGAAACATTTTTCTTTACTTACCTAATTAAATATTTTGATTTCATATACCCGTTTATTTACCCGTGGAGGGGCTTGTGGCTAAGTAATTACAGCCGCAAGGATCGATCGATCAGCTTAAGCTACGCTCACAGCGGTTGGTCCATGGATGGGTCACCATATTTACATACCAACGCCGTTGGTCCCGGCTGTTATTTGTAGATCTTTGACAGTTGTTACGTGTCGTCAGAAGCCCGAGTCTGACAACCAGTCTTACCAAGGGGTATCGCGTTACCCGGTAACTTGGTTATGGAGGTCAGATAGGCAGTCGCTCCATGTAAAATAGGTACGTGTATACAGTTGCATCCGGTAAAACTGGAAGCTGACCAACGGGAAAGGCTAGGCAAATGATTATACCCGTTTGTTATACAATCAGATGTTTAAAAAATATAGACATAAGCAACACGTTTTTTCTCATAACTTAGGATCTATAAAACGGGATTATATTGTTTATATAGCCGTCAGTAACTAGGTAGTCCTCTCTAGTCATGTCATTTTTCACAAAGTCCATCGGTTGTTTTTTCGGTCTTCTACACTTATAGGCATTCATATTCATACTCAAAACTTTCCTCACGACATCTTCCTCCATTTCTCCGCATAACATCCCCATACCATGACAACCGTGGGAAAGTCTGAAAGGGATACCGATGCCCCTGGCAACACAGGCAACTGAAGAAACACGGGTGGGTTTTAGTCAGTAAGAGTCTGACACTCCCTCCCTCTCCGCCCAGAGCGGGAGAAGTTAATAGATAAATTTCCCAGCCAAAAAAAATACCATGAAAACCTACTTCCACACTACTTCTTAATCACCCACCCGCAGCCAACTTTCAGACTCAACGTCTACCTGTAATATTAATTACCAATTCACTAAGCCTTATCCTGTAAGATGCTATTAATTACACTCAAATACATACATTATTATTGAGAGCAGTGGTGGCCCAGTGGTAACGGCCGCGACTTACGAGTTGTAGGTCGTAGGTTCGAACCCGGACAGGCGCTTCACTTTGTGTAAATTATTTCATCACCACTGCTCTCAAAACGGTGAAGGAAAACATCGTGAGGAAACCGGCATGTCCTAGAACCAAAAATTCTAAGATCTGTGACATCTACCAGCCCGCACTGGGCCCGCGTGGTGGATTACGGCCCACTCCCTCTCACAGAGAGGAGGCCTGTGTCCCGGCAGTGGGAACATTATAGGCTGATTAGGTACATACAGTAGGCGCGCGATCTGAGTGCAGTCGGACACACACACACACACACACACACATACACACACACACACGTCACATCACTAGCGCATTCCTCAGAACTGCACTCAGATCGCGCGCCTAGTGTACATTAAAGGCTCCTACATACTGGCGCGACGCGTCGCGACACAAAGGCACCGCTTGTAGCGCTACACGCGGTGTCTTTGTGTCGCGTCGCGTCGCGCGACATGTCGCGCCAGTATGTAGGAGCCTTTAGTCGAATAACCTAACAATAGCACACATCAAATTTTCTGAAATCTTTGGGGTCCACTACCTACCTACATATTGATGGCGCTCATTTACGTCCTAAACAATTGAACTTACAAAATACTATTAGTAAAACACACGAACCTCGTTTTATAAAGTAGGTAATTAATTAACCGTGTGTAGAACGGTGACCCACATAAGGTAATTTAAAACTGTAATTGGATATATCGTATTAGGTGTTTGTGTAAATGCACACGACTTAAGAGTCTACAATAGCTCAAATTGCTTAGCGTGATCCTCCGTTATATCGAAAATACTGCAGCATTCATTTTGAAAGGTTAAAGTTGAGGATGACTTTTAAGTACTTTGACAAAAACACGATTCCATATAAAATTTCCAGGTTGACTCACAGGTACCATCCATCCAGATTAGTCCCGCTTTTTGGCCCCCCCATCCGGACTTTGGGATTCAAGAAAATATAAATAGTATAATTAATAATTATAACTGAAAAAAAAGAAAGATTAAAAAGTAAAATGTCCGGACATTTTTTGCAAATCGACTTTATGTCAGGACTTTTCAAATTTCGAAAGGTAATCCATCTCACAGGAAAGAAAAATCTTTAGTTTCGAAATAAACTATGTAGATTGTGGTAAAATAGGCTGGAAATGAACGTAAAGGCTCCTACATACTGGCGCGACTTGTCGCGCGACGCGACGCGACACAAAGCCACCGCGTGTAGCGCTACAAGCGGTGCCTTTGTGTCGCGACGCGTCGCGCGACAAGTCGCGCCAGTATGTAGGAGCCTTAAACATGCGTACGCTGATCAGTGTTACTGACTCACGTTGTTTCGTCCTTGCGCGTAATAACTGTTACAATTCCTGCTCATGGGAATCTGGTAATCTGGTAAACTTGGGTTCGTGACTCTGCTCTGCGTGATTAGCTCCATTAGTATTTTATTATTCAATGTCCTCGTTTATAAATAGAACCGGTTAAGATTTTAATAAATCATTGCATATTAGTTATAACGCAGCAATATCTTCAGATAATAACGTCACGTAACTCTTGTGGGTTAAGGACGGTTAAGTCTGAAAAACAGACTCGATATCTCGGAATCTTTGTATTTATTTCTTTAAGACGCTGACAACACCTAAACCGCGGTCACTGTCTGTTTGCATAGAAAAGAAAGAAAAGCGCGATGACACAACGCTTGTAATTTATTGCAAAATATGAAGCAATTATCTATTTACTCAAAATTGAGTAGAGTAATCGAAAATGAAAAACAACCAAGTTCTGCATTCAAATAAGACGCTCTTGTTATTAATTAAATACGTAACGTATGTTGATATTTAATACAGATATTTTGGATTAGAACTCAAGGTAAGAGGTTAGTTTAACGTTAGTTTGTATCGAGATTTTTCTTTCAAAACGTGTTTTGGTAACAACCAAGTTCTGGGAAATATGTTCAAAATTAACATATATTTTTTCCGCTACCACAAACTATACAGAAATGCCAATTTTTTTTCTTAAGAGAAGCCTATCTTGGTCAATTGGGTCTTGTCAGCGCCTTAACGAACGAAGACAATGTTAATAACATAAATCGAAACCAACTCTAGTATTCTTATCTTACTGATAAGGTTTAATAGAAGGCAGGAGATGTGTATCTTCAATCTCTCTGATAGGAACGTCTAGTTGCCTGGAACAAAAACTGAGTAAAACCTCTTTTCAGTATAACTTCGAATTTGGAACCATCAAAGTTGAAAGAACAAATTTGTTTGTTCCAAATTTGAAGTTTGACATAGAGTTTTAAAGAATAATTTTTCTTTTTTCTCAGGTATCCCAGCATACGGCCTCGATGGTGACAACATAAGGACGGGTCTGAACAAGAACCTGGGCTTCAGCAAGGAGGATCGTGAGGAAAACATTAGGCGAGTGGCTGAGGTCGCCAAACTCTTCGCAGACAGTGGTGTCGTATGTTTGTGCAGTTTCGTCTCGCCTTTCGCTGAGGTAAACACAACAACAACTATATCAATTTGAAGTACAGTCACGAGCATACACACTTAGCAAAATTCAAAAGCCATTTAACTCGTAGAATAACGAGTCCTACTTTTAAAGAACCTTTAAGAGTTGTTAAGTATACACATTATTAGTGGTCGTGACTGGTTACTTACTTATTTCTCGAAACCCGCGTACTTTAGTCAAACGTCGGGATAAAGATTCACTTGCCGGTAGGTCATTGCTAAAAAGGTCACACCTTTTTGCCCTATTGAGTAACTTCCTTGACTCTAAGAGCTTTGACTTGTTGCTTTTAATTTATTATTTTTGTTGTGCCTCACAATCTTAAAATGTCGATAATATTTATCTCCAGTTCAACGACATTTCGAACTGGCTGGGTTCTGCCGAGAATGGGTCAAAATATTTGTAACAAAAGTGATTAACCTCAGAAATTACAATGTTTATTTATGTTGTTTGCTAATTACTAGTGATCTTTTTTAAACATTACATAGATTATTTTGCTCTCACAATTAACTGATGATTAGCGAGAATGCGGTCGTCGATGTAGTGCTTGCCTAGAAGTGACCTTTTCCGCTACTTATAGCGCTACTTATAAACTTATTTAACATCCGATTTCCGAGAGGCCGATTTTTAATAGTTCTAATAATGTAGGTAATGCTAGCTGTTTTGATTGATTGATGGAAATGACAATAGCTAAAGAAATCAGTGTAGGTACATTAGATTTGACTATATTTTAATAACATTTCAGAAAACTGGGGATTAGACTCCCGGTTATAGTCATGCGGAAACACGAGACTGGCAAACAGTTCCAGTCTTCTTGGCCATTTCTAGCAATAGGTTGTAATACTGTTTATAATGATATTGATCGGAAATGAAACAATAGCTCTATTAAATAAACAATTCGCTTCAATTTGTCTCAATGTTTGCTTAGCTATAGAAAATCAACAATACACATTTTAATTAAAACATCATTGGTTGCTATTTAACGATTTACATTTCGATAAAATAGGTACTGATTGTGTGACCTCTCTAATTTATTATAATGACTATTATTTTGAGATAAATGTGGGAAGTATTTAAATGGTGTTGAATGACGCAAATATAACTTTTGTTTAAGTTAATAACAGATGAAGTAAATAAATGGTTCTATTTTTTTTAATTATAAGCAAATTATGTCATTAATGTGGTAATAAAGTAATTTGTGTGTATTCGTTACATTCGTACCTACCTTGTACATACGTCAAACCCAACTGTAGAAGGCAAGAAAACAGCTGATTTTGTCTTGAGACCTTACACACCTACCTGCTAAAGGTAATTTTAAGACCATTTGTCATCTACGTGTAGAAGGTGCAGACACTACCTTTGAAGAGAAATAAATACAGCTTGTTATTGTTATCAAACTACTGAGCTCTTCGTTCGCGTGGATTTCGTACTTTTCCCTACGACCATAAACCACCCCTTTTCGGGGGTAGTTTTTGGAAAATTTATCATTTCTATCATCATTTACCTAAATAATGCTTTTAATGAAAAATTCACTGTAGGTATAGGTACAGTGAATTTTTCCCTTTTCACTTTGAAGCAAAGCGTACATTATAAAATCAAAAAACTTGACATATCGTATCGCGCATTCTTTGATTGTAATGAGATCAAATGTCAGTGTTACAATCGTTGACCAGTTTTGATTAAAGTACAATGACATGATTTGTAGATTAAAAGACGTAAAATCTCGCTGTGGAAACGGCCGCGAATTAGGAGTTTGTAGGTCGTAGGTCCGAACCCAGGCAGATGATTTTCTTTGTGTAAATTATTTCAGTAAATTACTTCACGATCTCGAGCGCGCGTTTGGCCCAGTGGTATCCTTTGTACAAGCCGTAGTCCAAAGAACATAAGAAATAACCCAAAATAAAATTATGAAATTTAATTAATCATAATTTTATTTTTGGTTTTTATCTGTTTTTTTAAAATAGTTTCATTTAAATGTATTTTTGTAAGAATATGAACTAGAATTATGTCTGAAATAAATAAATAATTAATAATAATAAGTTGACCCGACTCAGGAGTTGGGTGAATCAACAATCTACACAATGATTATGATCAGTCAGATCATTTGTGTCAGTTATTATACTTATTATGGTATTCATGAGTCGCACAGTGGAACGAATGTATGGGAGCGGTTGGACGTAGACATGTCCGAAAAAAAAGAGTAAAATTATGCCAAACTAATGATGCCATCTTATTCGATTACTTAATGCCTTCATAACTTGTGGTGATGAATTTCTTCATAACTCCCATATTTCGGGAGTAATTTGAGAAAATGTGAAATTTTACTATGAAAATGAGTGTATCGAGCTCTCTCCCTCCTGATTCCGGGCTTGTTTCAAGTAGCGGTCTCTAATATCATAATGCTAATACTAAGAGCTATATTTAATACTAAGACACATAGTGCGCCAAATGTGCACTTTCTGGGATAAAGAGTGATGTTTATTTTATAACACAATTTTTTTATTTTTTGTTTATTTTGTTGATTAAAACCGTTTTTCTAAAGGTTTACCTTATTACAATAACATTTCTGAGCAGCCAATTAGAGAAGATATAAGCTAATTAGGATATATAATTAGGGACTTAAGGTTTACATATAAAACTGATGCACTAATGATTACTGATAAGAACATTGCTATTATTTAATTACTAAATGGCTCTTAATACACTAATTTAGCATACATCATTTACTAATTATCACAATAACTAATTACCTTGCAATATTTAACAAAGGATACCTGGGATACCTGGATTTTATATAAATAGGTCACTATTAGTAACTTTAAAATCAGTGTTGATTTACACCTCGTTGTATCCAAGCTAATCTCGCAATGTATTTTCCAAATTTTAATACAAATCTTGATATTCACGTTGCTTTATGCGCACGCGCACATAAAGATTTACGCGACTTTAACTATTTGTTCAGTGTTTTAAAAGATAACAGTTGTGTTCAGTTATGTGAAAGTGCTGAAACAAGTTTAAAAGACTGGTGTCGTCGATTTTGCTACCGCATTTATGCAAAATGGACACAGTCTGGAAGAAGCACAGATAAGTTTCGGAAGAAACATGAGATTTGGCTACAGGCTGCAATTCAATGGCCGGAATTACAGAATGAAAATATGGAACCTTCTACAGAAAATATAAGTGACGTCATCGAGCCCATAATTTCTCCTGCTAAATCTGATGCTTCAACTTGTACACATCCTAGTCCTCGTAAATCTTTTGAGGACCTTAGTAACCGGCAAAAAAGAAGACGCACTGAAGATAGTCTTTCATGCAGCAGTAGCAGCGCTGAAATTATGTTTTCGGCCGAAAGGGCGCTTCAAAAGGCAGGACAAAGCGATACAGCTTATGTTATGAAATACTTGACGGAGAATCCAGAAGAGGCCTCAAAAATCAAAGCCTTCATTGAAGGTATATCAATTCAGGTACGGGAAATATCCCCTTTGAAGGCATTGGCTCTTTATGTATCGATGAACTTATCGAAATGGCGCTATAACACTCTTCGGGATTTCAACACTCAAGAAGGAGCTCTTCAATACCCGAGTTACTACATGTTGGTTAAAGAAAAAATTAAGTGCTATCCGGCCAAAGAAGATCTCACAGTTACAGAGAGCTCTGCAAAAATCAAATTACAAGCCTTGATGGATTTAACCTCAAGAAGACTTATTAGGTCGTTAGAAACCCCTGTTGATCCCAATCAACAGCTCGTATTGACCAGCAAATGGGGTTTTGACGGATCATCTAGCCAAAGCATTTATCATCAAAGGACGAGTGAAGATGAGCAAATCGATCTTGCTAGTAATTTTATGATTAGTCTTGTACCACTGCGGCTCGTCTCAAAAGGTGTAACAATTTGGGAAAACGAGCGACCATCTTCCACTTCATTTTGCCGGCCAATATTGTTTAAGTTTATAAAGGAAACCAAAGAAAATGTGCAGAGAGAGATGGCTGAAATCGAAGCAGAGATTGAAGCCTTAACTCCATCCACCATCACTGATGGAATTAGTGTCAAACACCAACTGCTGTTGACAATGATTGATGGTAAAATTCATTCCATTATATCCAATACAGCAGCTTCAGTGTGTGACATATGCAAGGCTTGTCCTAAAGAAATGAATAATTTAGAGTTAATCAAAGATAAACACGCAAACGAGGACATGTATAAATATAGCTTAAGCACCCTTCACGCTTGGATTCGCTCAATGGAATGCTTATTACACATTTCCTACAAATTAGACATAAAATCATGGCAAGTAAGGGGTGATATAGCAAAAAGGCAAGTTGATGACAGGAAGAAAAGAGTTCAAGAGGCTGTAAGAAGAGAAACGGGCTTACTTCTCGATGTTGTGAAACAAGGCAGTGGATCCACCAACAATGGCAACTCGGCAAGGAGATTTTTTGAAAACTACACTAAATCTGCTGAACTGACCGGAATAGATGCTATGCTTTTAAGAAAAATCTGTGTGATCTTGCAGTGTATTTCATCAGGAGAGAAGATCAACGTAACTAAATTCCGAGAGTTCTGCTTTGATACTGCTAAGCTTTACGTGGAGTTATACCCATGGTATTATATGCCTTCTTCACTTCATAAAATTTTAATGCATGGGCCAGACATAGTTCAGAACATGTCAATTGTGCCCATTGGTTTTCTATCCGAAGAGGCATCTGAGGCTAGAAATAAAGATTTTAGAAAATATAGAGAGGGGCATTCTCGAAAGCATAGCAGTATCTCATGCAATGAAGATATTATGCACAATCTTTTACTGTCTTCTGATCCACTTGTTACAAGTATCCGTCCAAAAGGAAATAAGTTTGTAAAAAAATCTTCTTTTAAGGAATTTTATGAGCTTACGGATTCTGAGAAAAGTGATATCGAATTTGTTAACATAAATGATTTAGCGGACATCGATTCTGAATTTGAATTAATTGATGATGATGATGATGACGAAGATAATTAAATGATGTTATTGTTTTAAAATGTGTAACTTAGTAAATTAGAGCTTACATCTTAATTATTTATTGTACTTTTAATGAAACTAGGTAATTTATTATCAACTTACTTAAAAGTCATACTCTCATCAGTTCTTGTGAATATTTTTGTTAATATATATTTCTGTATATATACAATATATTTATAGACCTCTTAATAAGTCTGTCTGCGGTTTAAAGTAAATACAAATGGGGAAAAAACGTTTTTTTTTTTAAATTTTCATTTCCTTTTATCCCAGAAAGTGCACATTTGGCGCACTATGTGTCTTAGTATTAAATATAGCTCTTAGTAATAGCATTACGATATTAGAGACCGCTACTTGAAACAAGCCCGGAATCAGGAGGGAGAGAGCTCGATACACTCATTTTCATAGTAAAATTTCACATTTTCTCAAATTACTCCCGAAATATGGGAGTTATGAAGAAATTCATCACCACAATTTATGAAGGCATTAAGTAATCGAATAAGATGGCATCATTAGTTTGGCATAATTTTACTCTTATTTTTCGGACATGTCTACGTCCAACCGCTCCCATACATTCGTTCCACTGTGAGTCGGGAGAAATTCCTAGCGAGTGTAGTTGTTTTTCTCCATGGTAAATAAAATATAATGTTTCAGTGATACTTTTATTTCTTTACATTTTTCCGTAGCTCATCTTTATTTTGTACCAATGTCTTGTCACTGTCAGTTATTTTCTGTCATAGACAAAACTGCATATCACCGATAAACAGAAGGGCAGTTTTAAAAACATGAGAAATAGATGTTAATAGCCAAACGTTTTTGTCACTTTCATTAGTAAACTTATCAGTAACTAACACGGTTATTGTTCTACTTAAAAGAAATGACGCATTCCGTGAATATTCATTTTAAATTGTGACTAAGTGCTATCTTTCTACGAACTCTTCCAATATCTCAATATTGGAAGTTTTTTTGTACCAAGTAAGTAATAAATGATAAATGATTTTATTTCTGTAAGTAGGTTTGTACTATAGAGGCATGAGGAACAGGGTGTAAAGTTCACTCATCCTCCATAGAAAAGGGAGGATCCTCCGACCAGACGGGTGTCGTGTCTGGTGAGCAACTGCCCGAAGGTTGATGTCGGGATGTTGTATATATGCTATGCGCGGTAAACTCTGCTTGCGCGATGCAGGATTTTGCGTGACGTCAGTGTGCTGTTTAGTTCGCATGTGGCGACGTAGATGCCGCCACATCACTCCCCTCCGGAGACCGGAGGTCGATAGTGGGCTGAGTCGTGTATCATGCGATGCTTGCCAGTGCCAGGTGGGGTTCCAGTGGGTCGGAACCGGTTGTCGCATAGTTCGCGGTGGGTCGGAACTGTCTGCGGTGATGCCCCAGTGAGTCGGGGTGGCGCTGCGTTATGCTCCAGTGAGTCGGATGTGATACAGCGCCGGGTTGAGGGCTGACTGCTGGCGTCGACCAGGAGAGCGTTGAAGAGCTCTGCTTGTTGACCGGCCGAAAGTGCAGTGTGCTGTGCCAAGGTTGCTGATGAGGCTTAGGGTGATGACCAGGTATGCGCGGTCGCTGCATGCTGGTGGTCAGGATACCCGTTGAAGCCGTGGGTGCTGGCTGGCTGTGTGACTCCCCGCTCGAAAGCTTGAGGAAGTGTTGATGATGACGTCACGATGAAGAAGTTGCACGAAGGCTGCGCTGACGTTCATACTCGGGGTCACCAGTATAGAGGCATGAGGAACAGGGTGTAAAGTTCACTCATCCTCCATAGAAAAGGGAGGATCCTCCGACCAGACGGGTGTCGTGTCTGGTGGGCAACTGCCCGACGGTTGATGTCGGGATGTTGTATTTATGCTATGCGCGGTAAACTCTGCTTGCGCGATGCAGGATTTTGCGTGACGTCAGTGTGCTGCTTAGTTCGCATGTGGCGACGTAGATGCCGCCACAGTACAAAGTGTTGATTTCTACGTATGTTTTTGCCCACTAAACTATACTCTGCGAGTAGCTCAATACACGAGACGAGGTTTATGATAATAATTACTGGTCACACCAACGACAGCCCCACTTTATGTCCAGGCAAATCACTGTCCATCCTATGGTTGCCTGGAAGAGATCGCAGAAAGCGATAAGGCCGCCCATTGTATATTTTGTAGTCTTTGATTTATTTTTTGGTCATGTATTTTTTGTGGTGTACAATAAAGTATATATAAATAAATAAATAAATAAATACTGCACCTGAATTACATAACACATTGAAAGTCGAATTTATCGCTTTATTAACATTCGAAAACTGCTGATTTTATCAGGGCTAATTATTTTCCAAGCGACTATCAACTTAAAGGGCGACTAACTATTTGCTACTAAAAAAATAAAATGGGTAGCAAAAATAATAGGTTGGCAGCTACAGTGAAGTAGCGTTTTAAATATAAAATCATTTGGGTTAGGTTTGGTTAGAACAGTGAGCACTAACGCGCGAAGGCAAGCGAGCATGTCGCGGCAGCGGCTGCCAAGCGTCAGATCCCCTCGGTTGTTGGTGACTCTCAGTTACCAAAACAAAAACTCGATGCTAGTTTAAATTAAAACAAAGCTAACAATTGATTATTAAGGCTCCTACATACTGGCGCGACTTGGCGCGCGACGCGTCGCGACACAAAGGCACCGCTTGTAGCGCTACACGCGGTGTCTTTGTGTCGCGCCAGTATGTAGGAGCCTTTAAGCTGCTACTTTATACTTAAAATGGTACTTCACTGTATCTGCCAACCTATTATTTTTCTACACATTTTAATTATTTTTAAAACCCTAAATCAGATTAGTTTGTCGCCGCGTTAAATACATGCCTTTTATCACTACCTAAGTCATACTAAGGCGTCATGGCGCTTCCTCGGACATCAAATTTAAATATTTTTTTTGTCAACAGGACCGTGAAGTAGCTCGTCGTATCCACACGGACTCAGACTTGCCTTTCTTCGAGGTGTTCATCGACACTCCACTGGAAGTGTGTGAACAAAGAGACACCAAGGGACTCTACAAGAAAGCCAGAGAAGGATCTATTAAGGTTTGTGATGATTTTATTATCGATGACACAAATAAGAGCCATGTTACTTTAATTAAGTACATAAACTTTACGATTCGATGCGTGTAATACTATTAGTCAGTCGACTGCCTGAGTCGACTGACTGATAGTTAGGTCGTTACATTCAAGTCAGTACATTCTAACTCTTAATATTACAAAGGCGAAAGTGAGTTTGTTTGTTTGTTACGCGTTCACGCTAAAACGGCTGAAAGGATTTGGATGAAATTTGGCACATGGGGAAACCAAGACCTGGATTAGGACATAGAATACTTTTAATCCCGATATTCCCACGGGTTCGAGACTTATTCGGGTGTAACCGCGGGGCGCAGCTAGTTATCTATATAGTGGACAGGAATTACGTATAATAACTAGTAGCTTATACGTGATTCCTACAGGTACAAGCCGTCACCTCCTTCTACGAAGCAGTAATGCTCGCGAAGGAGGAGGCGGGACGTTTGAGGGAAAGGCAAGTTTCGCGCCCTCTCGCCCCTAGCCGCCGCAGGAGACCCCCAGGGCGTCGGGAATCCCGGGCGGATTTCCGGCCACTGTAGGCGCGGGCTTGCGGACGGTGAGCAATGGGTAGCTCACCGTCCGGTAAGGACCAGGCCCGGGTCGACGGCGCGTTGTATTCCACGCGCGCCTCAAAGAGATGTCGTCAGCACATATAGTAGGGGTCCACTAGGGCCGATGCCTGCCGGGGTCGCGAGAAGGTACTTATGGGTCACCGAGGCCCCCGCAACACAGGCAACAGGAAGGAATACGGGTGGGTTTTAGTCAGTAAGAGTCTGACACACCCTCCCGCTCCGCCCAGAGCGGGAGAAGTTATTTGATGATTTACCACCCACAAAAAAAAAAAAAAAGGTAAGTACAGCCAACCGCACATCAGTATTACCACCTGCACTAATCATCAATCATCAATAATCTTACCATAGATTTTCTGATACTTTACCTACTCTCGAAATAGGTAGTTCATGACCTGGATTAGAACATACGATACTTTTTATCACGATAATTCCCACGGGATCGAGACTTAAGGCTCCTACATACTGTCGCGACACAAAGGCACCGCTTGTAGCGCTACACGCGGTGTCTTTGTGTCGCGTCGCGAGCCTTTATGCGGGTGAAACCGCGGGGCGCCGCTAGGTGCATACGTATATTAGTAACATACCTAGATGTTCAGAATATTTACCTGTAAGGTAATAATTTTGTTGGAAATTAGATATAACACTTTGCAACAGTTTATTATATTGTTGTTATATAAGTTTTTAAATATTGTTTAAAATAATAGTAATTTATAAAAAAAACGATGTCTTGCTCATTCTAATAAATGCATTTTCATGTAACACTGTGTTGCTTATCATTAAAACAAATACACGTTTTGCCTTGTTTATAAGAAGTGTATGTATTTAGTAAAGAAGTACTCGTAAAAGCC
This sequence comes from Atethmia centrago, assembly GCA_905333075.3. Classification (NCBI taxonomy): domain Eukaryota; kingdom Metazoa; phylum Arthropoda; class Insecta; order Lepidoptera; family Noctuidae; genus Atethmia; species Atethmia centrago. The sequence continues at coordinate 9,745,359 of HG995374.1, forward strand.
AATATAAATGTGTCTTAAGGCCCGTTGTACACACACGTTTTTTTGCCGTAATAACTACAGTTGATTCGCCGTGTGTGTAAGCACGGTCGTCAGTGTTGTATGGAATAATGGAAGCTTGTCGTCCGGTGGTTTGGGGTGTCATATATTTATAAGCTCACAGAATTATTCTTCGGTGCGACTAGCGCGCCGTACCGTAAGCAAACCGTGCCGTGTACAATGTGCCTAAGGGTTACGTTCTTAAGACGCTGACAACACCTAAACCGCGGTCACTGTCAGATTGCATAGAAAAGAAAGAGAAGCGCGATGACACAACTTTTGTAATTTATTGCAATATATGAAACAATTATCTATTTACTCGAAATTGAGTTGAGTAATCGAAAATAAAAAACACCCAAGTTCTGCATTCAAGTAAGACGTTCTTGTTATTAATAAAGTACGTAACGTATGTTGATATTTAATACAGATATTTTGGATTAGAACTCAAGGTAAGAGGTTAGTTTAACGTTAGTTTGTATCGAGATTTTTTTTAAAACGGTTTTGGTAATAACCAAGTTCTGGGAAATATGTTCAAAATTAACATATATTTTTTCCGCTACCACAAACTATACAGATTTGTCATTTTTTTTTTACTTAAGAGAAGCCTATTTTGGTCAATTAGGTCTTGTCAGCGCCTTAACGCAAAAGTCCTAATGGTTCTCTGGTGGTCTGGTTCTAATAAAAACGCTCACTGTAACGGTTGAGTAGAAGACTTAAGTAGGCTTTAAGTGACTGATACATCAGTTAACAATGTCAATCTGCCTAGCCTTTTGCCAAGCATGCTGGAGTCGGCTTCCAATGTAACCGGATGCATCAGAATACCAGTATTTTACATGGAGCGACTGCCTATCTGACCACCACAACCCAGTTACTGGGTAACACGATACCCTATAAACAGTATATATTAATACAACTGTTCCATAGTGTTCGGATAGGTACTAAATTAGACACAGAATCAGTATGAAATTGTCAGGTGCCAGATAAGCTAACCGACTTAAGAGGCCGACAACACCTAAAGCGCGGTCACTGTCGGACTACATAGAAAAGAAAGAGAAGCGCGATGACACAACGCTGGTAATTTAGTGCAAAATATGAAGCAATTATCGATTTACAAAAAGCTATAGATTGTATAAAAAAAATAAAACAATAATAGTGTTTTATTTTTTTAAGCTAATATGTTGCTTGTAGAATAATCTGACAAAAAAATCAGAATGATTGTATGTATATTAGTATGGTTTTTAATCGTTAAAATATTTTTTTTTGAGGTAACTTCGTGATTTTTTTTTATCGTATCAAATTAGTTGTATTATGTTTTCAACACACTATCTACCTAGCATATATCCTGAAGAATAACATATATTTTTTACTGCAGTGGATCATATACTTTTAGGCATTATAAAACTTACAAAATTTGCATTTAGGTCCTGTAGTCCCCTTAACCAAAACAGGGAGACAGCTTTCTAATCATATTCCACAATAGTAATTACTTAACGCAGGCAACTAATTAGCAGTCAGTTAAATAGTATGTACTAGCGACCCGCCCTTGATTCACTCGGTTTTTGTGACTTGAGAAATCATCGAGATTCCTTTATTATATGTATTATGTCATCTGCCTAGCCTTTTCCAAAATATGTTAGGCTCGGCTTCCAGTATAAAGGATGCAACTGAACACCAGTATTTTACATGGAGCGACTGCGTGAGCAGCTGAGCAGTGGTGGCCCAGTGGTAACGGCCGCGACTTACGAGTTGTATGTCGTAGGTTCGAACCCAGACAGGCGCTTTACTTTGTGTAAATTATTACAACACCACTGCTCTCAAAACGGTGAAGGAAAACATCGTGAGGAAACCGGCATGTCCTAGAACCAAAAATTCGAAGACATGTGACATCTACCAACCCGCACTGGGCCTGCGTGGTAGATTACGGCCCACTCCCTCTCACAGAGAGGAGGCCTGTGTCCCAGCAGTGGGAACATTATAGGCTGATTATGTGTGTGTGTGACTGCGTATCTGAGCTCCACAAACCAGTTAAAATGATAAAAAGGGTAAAATGATACCCCTTGGACAGGTTGTCAGACGTTCGGGCTTCTGACGACCCGTAACAACTGTCAAAGAAAGATCGGCAAATGACAGCTGGGAGCAACGGCTTAACGTGTTTTCCGAGGCACGGAGGGGTCTTGGTATGTAAAGATGGTCACCCATCCACGGACCAACTGCTGCAAGCGTAGCTTAACCTCATCGATCGACCCGTGCGGTTGTTCTTACTTAGCCACGAGACCCTCTTCTTTATTATATGTAAGATTAACAAATAGAATAACTATTTGTTAATCTGCGACTGTTTTATTTAATACCTAATTATGTACAGTTGTACACAAGACTTTATATACACACATGATATGAATTCTCTATAAAAGTTTCTGAAACCGTAGGGTTTTGTTCAGTGTTGTAAAAACTATGTAAATTCATGGAAAGTTTCTGGTAATAATTGGTTAGAAATGTTCTTTGCAGCAATAAAAGTTTCTGGTGGTGTGTTATCAAAGCTTGTATCACTCATTTTTTTAAACAACAAAGTAATATTTTCTTGTCTTACACTCGTTTGGATGATATGGTTACTATGCAACTGGTTGTTTTAATGTTGGCAATAATCTAACTGGTTCAGAAACTTTTATAGAGGATTTATAGCGTGGGTGTAGATAAAATGTATTATACACATAAACGTTCCGGAATATTTTTTTTTTAAATGATAGTGAAAACCGCATAAACACCCGTTGCGTAGTTTAAATGAACAACGCGGACACACAGACACGGAAAGAGACTTTAATTTATAATATGTATAGTTAATGATATTGATAATTAAATAAGTTTATTTCTATTACAGGGTTTTACAGGCATCACACAGGTATATGAACGCCCCGAAGCGCCAGAGCTCATTGTGCAGACTGTGGAAGACTCCATCGAGGAGTCCACCATGCATGTTGTACGGCTACTCGAATCACAGGTAATATATCTACCACTCTAAAAACACTATCCTTAAACATACTTTTTTTTTCTTTGCACTTGTTTTTGTTCTTAACACTTGTTTCATGATTATTATTGAGTATATTATACATATAGATAATTTTAATATGTTTTGTGTGTGTACATATTTATTGTATATATGTAAATGGCACACCACAGACTACCTTCAATATTGTCTCTCCTGTTTCCCTAAGCCATGCAAAGGTTGTCTTTAAAAGACCGCTTTTAGTGATAAGACCGCCCATTGTGTCTCTCTATGTAAAATTTCTACATTTATATCTGTAATTTTTATGATGTACATAATAAAGAGTATTCTATCATAATGTCCTTAAGAACAGTGGTGGCTCAGTGGTAACAACCTCGTCTTACGAGTTGTAGATCGTAGGTTGGAACCTAGACGGGTGCAATACTTTGTGTAAATGATTTCATCACCACTGCTCTCAAAACGGTGAAGGAAAACATCGTGAGGAAACCGGCATGTCCTAGAACCAAAAATTCGAAGACATGTGACATCTACCAACCTGCACTGGGCCCGCGTGGTGGATTACGGCCCACTCACTCTTACCGAGAGAAGGCTTGTGTCCCAGCAGTCGAAACATTATAGGCTGATTATGCAAATTTTCCTAAAATACAATTTCAAAGGATCTCATCATGTCCTTATAACTGTATTTGGGCTTTATAAAGTTCTTTGCATCCATATTTTTTGTATTAACAAGGTGGTACGCATACAGACAGGGTTGGATTCTATCCCTCGTCGTTTACTAAAGCTCAAAGCAATTGTTTCAGTCTTGTCACAAGACATGGAAGAAATTCTGATAAGATCACGATGCTAAGATTTTATTCCAGTTTTTTTAAAGCCATCATCGCATGATGAACCAGGAAATTAATAATCCCTGGCATTCATTCAGACAGAAAAATAAAAAGCAAAACACGTATGTAACCACAGATACCAGTAACATACTCGTAGTTGACATTTAAGACATTGTGTACTTGCTTACAAATCTGTAATATTCTACATTAAGGCGCAGATATATGATTTTAGTGACTTTTAAATCTGTTATTACGCATTCAAATAATGCAAGTAAGCTATGGAAAAAAATGTATTTTAAATTAGAACGCATCAATTCTATCCGGGAATATTTAAGTATTGTAGTAAAATACTTTATGAAATAAATTCAGGGAGTAACTTTTACCGAAAGCATAATAAAACGATATTACTTTGAAAATATTTAAAATATTTCATGATTTCTTTTTAGTATTTTATTATCTATAATTATATGTGTTTTATTTTTTAATATTCATATTTTCGTCAATAAAAATAAATATTCCCTATGAAACCGAACGGAGGCGCGCACAGTGGAACGAATGTATGGGAGCGGTTGGACGTAGACATGTCCGAAAAAAAAGAGTAAAATTATGCCAAACTAATGATGCCATCTTATTCGATTACTTAATGCCTTCATAACTTGTGGTGATGAATTTCTTCATAACTCCCATATTTCGGGAGTAATTTGAGAAAATGTGAAATTTTACTATGAAAATGAGTGTATCGAGCTCTCTCCCTCCTGATTCCGGGCTTGTTTCAAGTAGCGGTCTCTAATATCATAATGCTAATACTAAGAGCTATATTTAATACTAAGACACATAGTGCGCCAAATGTGCACTTTCTGGGATAAAGAGTGATGTTTATTTTATAACACAATTTTTTTATTTTTTGTTTATTTTGTTGATTAAAACCGTTTTTCTAAAGGTTTACCTTATTACAATAACATTTCTGAGCAGCCAATTAGAGAAGATATAAGCTAATTAGGATATATAATTAGGGACTTAAGGTTTACATATAAAACTGATGCACTAATGATTACTGATAAGAACATTGCTATTATTTAATTACTAAATGGCTCTTAATACACTAATTTAGCATGCATCATTTACTAATTATCACAATAACTAATTACCTTGCAATATTTAACAAAGGATACCTGGGATACCTGGATTTTATATAAATAGGTCACTATTAGTAACTTTAAAGTCAGTGTTGATTTACACCTCGTTGTATCCAAGCTAATCTCGCAATGTATTTTCCAAATTTTAATACAAATCTTGATATTCACGTTGCTTTATGCGCACGCGCACATAAAGATTTACGCGACTTTAACTATTTGTTCAGTGTTTTAAAAGATAACAGTTGTGTTCAGTTATGTGAAAGTGCTGAAACAAGTTTAAAAGACTGGTGTCGTCGATTTTGCTACCGCATTTATGCAAAATGGACACAGTCTGGAAGAAGCACAGTTAAGTTTCGGAAGAAACATGAGATTTGGCTACAGGCTGCAATTCAATGGCCGGAATTACAGAATGAAAATATGGAACCTTCTACAGAAAATATAAGTGACGTCATCGAGCCCATAATTTCTCCTGCTAAATCTGATGCTTCAACTTGTACACATCCTAGTCCTCGTAAATCTTTTGAGGACCTTAGTAACCGGCAAAAAAGAAGACGCACTGAAGATAGTCTTTCATGCAGCAGTAGCAGCGCTGAAATTATGTTTTCGGCCGAAAGGGCGCTTCAAAAGGCAGGACAAAGCGATACAGCTTATGTTATGAAATACTTGACGGAGAATCCAGAAGAGGCCTCAAAAATCAAAGCCTTCATTGAAGGTAAATCAATTCAGGTACGGGAAATATCCCCTTTGAAGGCATTGGCTCTTTATGTATCGATGAACTTATCGAAATGGCGCTATAACACTCTTCGGGATTTCAACACTCAAGAAGGAGCTCTTCAATACCCGAGTTACTACATGTTGGTTAAAGAAAAAATTAAGTGCTATCCGGCCAAAGAAGATCTCACAGTTACAGAGAGCTCTGCAAAAATCAAATTACAAGCCTTGATGGATTTAACCTCAAGAAGACTTATTAGGTCGTTAGAAACCCCTGTTGATCCCAATCAACAGCTCGTATTGACCAGCAAATGGGGTTTTGACGGATCATCTAGCCAAAGCATTTATCATCAAAGGACGAGTGAAGATGAGCAAATCGATCTTGCTAGTAATTTTATGATTAGTCTTGTACCACTGCGGCTCGTCTCAAAAGGTGTAACAATTTGGGAAAACGAGCGACCATCTTCCACTTCATTTTGCCGGCCAATATTGTTTAAGTTTATAAAGGAAACCAAAGAAAATGTGCAGAGAGAGATGGCTGAAATCGAAGCAGAGATTGAAGCCTTAACTCCATCCACCATCACTGATGGAATTAGTGTCAAACACCAACTGCTGTTGACAATGATTGATGGTAAAATTCATTCCATTATATCCAATACAGCAGCTTCAGTGTGTGACATATGCAAGGCTTGTCCTAAAGAAATGAATAATTTAGAGTTAATCAAAGATAAACACGCAAACGAGGACATGTATAAATATAGCTTAAGCACCCTTCACGCTTGGATTCGCTCAATGGAATGCTTATTACACATTTCCTACAAATTAGACATAAAATCATGGCAAGTAAGGGGTGATATAGCAAAAAGGCAAGTTGATGACAGGAAGAAAAGAGTTCAAGAGGCTGTAAGAAGAGAAACGGGCTTACTTCTCGATGTTGTGAAACAAGGCAGTGGATCCACCAACAATGGCAACTCGGCAAGGAGATTTTTTGAAAACTACACTAAATCTGCTGAACTGACCGGAATAGATGCTATGCTTTTAAGAAAAATCTGTGTGATCTTGCAGTGTATTTCATCAGGAGAGAAGATCAACGTAACTAAATTCCGAGAGTTCTGCTTTGATACTGCTAAGCTTTACGTGGAGTTATACCCATGGTATTATATGCCTTCTTCACTTCATAAAATTTTAATGCATGGGCCAGACATAGTTCAGAACATGTCAATTGTGCCCATTGGTTTTCTATCCGAAGAGGCATCTGAGGCTAGAAATAAAGATTTTAGAAAATATAGAGAGGGGCATTCTCGAAAGCATAGCAGTATCTCATGCAATGAAGATATTATGCACAATCTTTTACTGTCTTCTGATCCACTTGTTACAAGTATCCGTCCAAAAGGAAATAAGTTTGTAAAAAAATCTTCTTTTAAGGAATTTTATGAGCTTACGGATTCTGAGAAAAGTGATATCGAATTTGTTAACATAAATGATTTAGCGGACATCGATTCTGAATTTGAATTAATTGATGATGATGATGATGACGAAGATAATTAAATGATGTTATTGTTTTAAAATGTGTAACTTAGTAAATTAGAGCTTACATCTTAATTATTTATTGTACTTTTAATGAAACTAGGTAATTTATTATCAACTTACTTAAAAGTCATACTCTCATCAGTTCTTGTGAATATTTTTGTTAATATATATTTCTGTATATATATAATATATTTATAGACCTCTTAATAAGTCTGTCTGCGGTTTAAAGTAAATACAAATGGGGAAAAAACGTTTTTTTTTTTAAATTTTCATTTCCTTTTATCCCAGAAAGTGCACATTTGGCGCACTATGTGTCTTAATATTAAATATAGCTCTTAGTAATAGCATTACGATATTAGAGACCGCTACTTGAAACAAGCCCGGAATCAGGAGGGAGAGAGCTCGATACACTCATTTTCATAGTAAAATTTCACATTTTCTCAAATTACTCCCGAAATATGGGAGTTATGAAGAAATTCATCACCACAATTTATGAAGGCATTAAGTAATCGAATAAGATGGCATCATTAGTTTGTCATAATTTTACTCTTATTTTTCGGACATGTCTACGTCCAACCGCTCCCATACATTCGTTCCACTGTGGCGCGGCGTAATTGGGACGCGTATTTTTATGGCTAAGGTCAAAGGCGATTACCCGACCCTTATGTAACAAGTTACTGGCGCTTTAGTAACAAGTTACTGGCGCTTTAGTAACAAGCTTTAATTGAATAGACGTCATTTCTCTATTATTATTTTTAAGAGTACCGGAAAATGCACACTGATTTAAGAAGCTGAAAACCGCGGTCACTGTCAGATTGCATAGAAAAGAAAGAGAAGCGCGATGACACAACGCTTGTAATTTATTGCAAAATATGAAGCAATTATCTATTTACTCAAAATTGAGTTGAGTAATCGAAAATAAAAAAAATAACTAAGTTCTGCATTCAAATAAGACGTTCTTGTTATTAATTAAATATGTAACGTATGATGATATTTAATACAGATATTTTGGATTAGAACTGAAGGTAAGAGGTTAGTTTAACGTTAGTTTGTATCGAGATTTTTTCAGAACGTATTTTGGTAACAACCAAGTTCTGGGAAATATGTTCAAAATTAACAATATTTTTTTCCGATACCACAAACTATACAGATTTGGCTTTTTTTTTCTTAAGAGAAGCCAATTTTGGTCAATTGGGTCTTGTCAGCGCCTTAATTAATTCTAGTTATCATTCTTAATTTAAAAAATAAAAAAATAAACCCATTTATGTACATTTTCAACAGGCTATTGTTGTTTTATTTTAGTAAATTCACATAATTCAATTTAATTATTAATGATACTTAACCTTGATATGTTGCCTTTCTCCAGACCTTGGAAATACGTAGATGGATTATGTTCCGTATATTATTTAGTCACACAATTCTCAAGAAACCAAAAAGGTGGTTTTGTTGTTATGTTTGTTTCTTATTGTATGTTGAAGTGTTATTGTAAAATACGAACAAAAAGTTTGTATTTTACAATAGCCATTCCCATTTCAGGGCCAGTATTGAATGTACCTACATGACTAGGCTAAATACATAAAATAATAAAATAACACCTAATAACAGTGATTACTTCCTGCAATGAATTTAAAATTGATTGCAGTTTTATTGACACTAAAATGTAATCAAATAGTTCGTGTTAGTGTAGTTAACTGTATTATAAACGCAACGAGTTAAATATGCCATGAAGTAACTCTGAGATAGATCTGTCGTGATTAAATTAGATTTATTTATTTATGGCGATCAGTCTGCACGCCATGCATATTTTTGTTTAAGGCGCTGACAAGACCCAATTGATAAAAATAAGCTTCTCTTAAGAAAAAAAAATTGCCCAATCTGTATAGTCTGTGGTAGCAGAAAAAATATGTGTTAATTTTTAACACATTTCCCAGAACTTGGTTGTTACCAAAACACGTTTTAAAGAAAAAAAATCGATACAAACTAACGTTAAACTAACCTCTTACCTTGAGGTCTAATCCAAAATATTTGTATTATAATATATCAACATACTTTACGAATTTCATTAATAACAAGAACGTCTTATTTGAATACAGAACTTGGTTGTTTTTTTATTTTCGATTACTCAACTTAATTTTGAGTGAATAGATAATTGCTTCATATTTTGCGATAAATTACAAGCGTTGTGTCATCGTGCTTCTCTTTCTTTTGTATGCAATCTGACAGTGACCGCGGTTTAGGTGTTGTGAGCGTCTTAAGTTAGGAAAGATCTCGGACTCAAAAATTCTAAAATTGATTTGGTTACTATTGGAGAGGTTTTTACTCTAACTTCTCAGGCCGCATCCTATTAAGAAGCAATTGTCGCGCGATAACGCGACGATTCGATTACGCGTCGCGCTCATATGTAATTTTTTGCTCGGTGAACATAAACGCGTAGTCGCGCCGGCACTGGGCGTTTTCCGATCGCTTTTAAATAGTACGCGGATTTGCATTCAAATCTATATTGAACCGGGAAGTTTTTGCAGTTATGTAAAGTCGACCTAGTAACTACTCGACCCACCCGGGTGATAAATAAATTACAAGGTCGACTACACCTACTGTAATTGACTATTCGTTTTGTAGTCTGAGTGAGCCTTGGATGTTTTTGAACATTGCTACTCATGATTTTGGAATGCAACGGCAATCAATAATATCTCAACATCTTTTCGCAGGGCATCATTCCCTGTATGGAGAACAGCCGCAAGGGTGTGGAAGAACTATTCATCTATGGCAACAGACTGACCAGCGCTATTGAAGAGGCTTTAAGACTGCCACAGATTGAAATCAACACCCTGGACCTGCAGTGGGTACAGGTAAGGAGATTGTTATGTTCTATCTATGGTCCTTGTACCTTTAAAAAAAGTTATTATGACAAAGAAGCAAGTAACCACTGATATGATAGAAATTAATGAAAGATGAACGACGTGGTCCGTCCATAGTCTTCAAATGTTTATGTGAAGACTTTTTAACTGTATGTTTTTTTTTTAAGTTAAAAACCTCTTTAGGCGCGTTGTGCGATTTTCGGTAGGGGAAAAACTAATGGGTTCGCGTCACCGACATGACCGCGCCGACATGCTGTAGTAGCAGTACATAAAGTTAAATTGACCACGTGAAATGTTTAATTTATGTATACTGTGCATTGTTTAAATTGTGTTATAGATATTCATTATTTTATTGAAGTGAAAATTTCCATGTCGAAAGTCCCCATGTTTATTTATAATTAATATGATCCTTTGTTAGCCGAGATAAACGTTTATTATCATAGTGTACCAACCCCTTAGGCGCTACCTCCACGAGCGAATGTATCGCCACGAGTCCGCCCTGCTATCGTAGGGTAATCTACGAGACTATTATTATTCCGCCTGCATATCGTCGCGACTCGCGACGGATCGCCGCGTGTCTGCACCCACTCGTTTCACAATTGTTCCCACACGCACGGGGCAGGGGTTAACGGGGCGAGCGCGTGCGCTGCGAGCAGGGCGTGTCTCGCGGCGAGCGCGCTGCGTGTAGGTATTATCTCGCGGCGGATGCACGGCGAGTTGTTGACGTTTTACTCGTCAATGTTACTCGCCGCATTATTGCGATAGCATTGCCATGTGGAGACACGTTCATAGAGTTGTTATAGAATGCAGGTGGCAGGACGATAATAATATCGCCGCGATTTTCTCGCCCGCGGAGGTGGCGCTTTAGTTGGAATAAGGACAAGAGTACCCACCACAATGGGTATAACTCCCCATTTTACGATTTTTTTGTCGGTTCCAATATTATGTCAACGTCTATGATTCATTGTTTTAAATTTTGGGTATGAGATAAACACAACAGTTATCTTGAGTTTTTATAACTTTTTATTTTGTTTGGTAATGCTTAGTGCCCAAGTCCAAGGCCACATTTACAGGCCAATAGTGATAAATAGTCGTTCCATAAAAGTTGTTTACTCTCTTTAGAGAAGATAAAAATATTGGTAAATATCAGATTAGATTATAACAATGATTGCAAGAAATTATGAATTGCGTAATATTGATATAATTGTTGACCGTGATTATCCTTGTTTCAGGTTCTGTCTGAAGGTTGGGCGTACCCTCTCAAAGGATTTATGAGGGAACATGAATATTTACAAGTGAGTTAGTTAGTTCTATGTTTAAAAAATGCTTTTGAGAAATTTGGGAACACACCTCTTTTTTTTTTTTTTTTTTTGGGTGGGAAATCATCAAATAACTTCTCCCGCTCTGGGCGGAGCGGGAGGGTGTGTCAGACTCTTACTGACTAAAACCCACCCGTATTCCTTCTTGTTGCCTGTGTTGCGGGGGCCTCGGTGACCCATAAGTACCTTCCCGCGACCCCGGCAGGGGAACACACCTCTGCCTATTCTTTCGGGTAATACAGATGCGATGTTGATTAAGCGCGCCCCGTCAAGGCATTCCGTCTAAAAGCCGTCTACTTTAAGTGCTCAACGGTTTTCACGTTATTTTTGGTCGAGTGCAGACTATTATTATTTAAGAAACTTAATCCAAAAACACTCTTGTCGGATTAAGTCTCTTAAATAATAAAGGTCTCTTTCGTCGATTTCGAACAACTAACCTAAATAATAGTTGGAAAACAACATGATTAAAAGTAGCTTATATGTAGTGTGCCTACTTTTGTTCTTTTTTCTGAAATAATCGTTGAGTAAATGTTATTGTGCTATAGTTTTACCGATACCGCTGTACCGCGTCTTAGGTATGTGCGCGGCTCACGAGGAGCAGTGCAGGGGCTCACTCGTCAACGCTCACGGAGTGTCGCCCCGCGTGAGCCGCGCATTCTTAAGGCGCGGTACAGCGGTACCGGTCAAACTATAGCACAACTTTTAGGAATGGGTATTTGATTCCTTGCTTTGAATTTCATTGATTACCTTATTTGGTTTCCAGGCACTCCATTCAAACTGCCTCACCCTTGCCGACGGCTCAGTAGCCAACCAATCAGTGCCCGTCGTTCTACCCGTAGCGACAGAGGTCAAGGATCGTTTGACAGGAGCTAATGCCATCGCCCTTACATACAACGGCAAAGCTGTGGCGGTACTCAGGTCGCCTGAGTTCTACCCGCATAGGAAGGAGGAGAGGTGTTCCAGACAGTTCGGGATCTATCATCCTGAACATCCTTATATCAAGGTATTTTTTATTTTTATTTATTTAACAGTTTATGTACACACATATAAACAGACAAAAAGAAAGGAACAGAAAAAAACGTACAAAGGTGATGCTTATTTCTAATGAAATCTCTTCCAGCATACCTGCAATAGGACAGTAGACATAGAGATGTAGACAACGTGTGTAAGGTAAAAGAGAAAACAAAATACATAAAAACAAAATAAAACTATTCACTAATTTAATTATACACTATGAGAATATACTTACATAAATACATACTTCTAAAATAAATATCACTAAAATACTTATATACTTATAATTAATAGTATAAAATAATAAATATATAATATGCAACTATGGCAAAGTGGAAAGATAACGGTAACTAAAATAATGGTAAAATGGATTTGTTATGTTTTTCATCATGATCGTCTTCATCAGCATCAGTCGAAAGACTGCTACTAGAAAGAAAAAAGAAAGCAAAATATTTTATTTGGGACACGCAGAAGAAATACCAAAAGTAAAACAAAAAGGAGCATTTAAAATGCCTATGCATTCCACAACGTTCGTCGACAAATCCTTTACTGTCCAGGCCACTCGTTTGTGGAATGCTTTGCCAGTTCAAATAAAACGCGCGCAATCGTTACACGCATTTAAAAGACTCGTAAAGGAACATTACTTGTCGCTGTGAGCTTGTTCTCGTAACTGTAATTATCTATAGTCTTCATTTATTTTCGTTGCTTATACATTTGATATGTATGTATTTATGTATATATTATTTAGGTTATATATATATATCTGTGTATCAATTTTAGTATATTGTATTTATTTATTTTTTACACCAACGACAGCCCCACTTTATGTCCAGGCAAATCACTGTCCATCCTATGGTTGCCTGGAAGAGATCGCAGAAAGCGATAAGGCCGCCCATTGTATATTTTGTAGTGTTTGATTTATTTTTTGTCATGTATTTTTTGTGGTGTACAATAAAGTATATATAAATAAATAAAAATTTACATATTTGTTTGATTAAAAACAAAAAACAACAAAGAAAATAAATAAAAACGACTTGCGCGACGCCAAAAAGGCTCCTATCTCAGCATAATGCTGCGATATTTAAAAAATAAATACCGCAGCGCTAGTATTCTGCTACTAGTACATACTACTGGACACAGTCCTCCCTAATCATCTCCACATCGACCGGTCCTGTGTTTCCCTCATCCAATGGCCTTTCGCGACCTATACTAGCGGGGTAATTACGTAACACAATTACAGTAGCAATGACTTTCATTTTGACAGTTCAACAACATACATTGCATTATTTACGTTGTTGAGCAGACAAATTTTTCGAACATATGAAGCAATGGATTAGCAATATCCTTCAAAATTATTCAGATTGTGATTGAAAGTGTGCTACGCAATTAGGGTGCAGGTCATCGCTACACTTAGTAAGTACCTCGCAAAAGAAAAATTGTTATTTATTTAAAATGGTGTACAATGAAATGAGCGGCTTGTGTAAAGTAATAACAGCCGCACGGGTCGATCGATCAGGTTAAGGGTGACCATCTTTACATACTAAGACCCCTCCTTGCCTCGGGAAGCACGTTATGCCGTTGGTCCCGGCTGCCATTTGTGGATCTTTGACAGTCGTTACGGGTCATCAGAAGCTCGAAAGTCTGACAACCAGTCTCACCAAGGGGTATTGTGTCACCCAATAACTGCGTTGTGGAGGTCAGATAGGCAGTCGCTCCATGTAAAATACTGGTATTCAGCTGTATCCGGTAAGACTGGAAGCAGACCCCAACATGGTTGTGAAAAGGCTAGGCAGATGATGATGATGATGGTGTACAATAAATAATATAGTCTATCGATCCCTATTACAGGACACCTAACTAACCTTCGCCACGTCGTTACGCGGGTCGCTACAGAATCAAAATACCAATAATTCTTATCTTTGAGAATAAATATCTTTATATAATATAAAAACTTTTACAAAAACAAAAAAAACACACCTTCAAAAAAAACGGTCAACACACTGTTTTTGTGTTAAACCACTTTGAAAGTCATAATAAATCATCGCTCTTGAATTTTCTCGAGTCAATTCCATTTTCTCAACGACTAAACAAGTTTGACAAAACCTTGTGACAAGACCGAGAATTTTTTTTTTTAAATAAATAAATGGTATTCGATAGGAGTTTTCAATTTAAAATATTTTAATTTGACAGGAACAGTGGAAATATTCCATTCCCGATACTTTTAGTGCAGCCCTCGTAACTAACCTTCGCTTTTTTTTATCTTTGAGAATAAATATATTTATATAACATAAAAACTTTTACAAAAAACAAAAAAACACACCTTCAAAAAAAATAACACTAAAATGTGAAAAATAAGTTTAATTTCGGAAGTCGATGTCTTTGGTTTTGTATATTCGTTGTTTGCCACCAACTTCCGAAATTAAAGTTATTTAACCTACTCCACACAACTTCGAATATTGTTATTTACATAGCAGGTAGTGCCTTTTTTTTTTTTTTTTTGAAGGGAAATCATAAATAACTTCTCCCGTTCTGGGCGGAGCGGGAGGGTGTGTCAGACTCTTACTGACTAAAACCCACCCGTATTCCTTCCTTTTGCCTGTGTTGCCAGGGGCCTCGGTGACCCAGGTCGTGTCTGCTATGTAAATAACAGTGACAGGAAGTTATTATAACATCACCCACACAGACTAAGTGGGAAAAATACCTATTATTGAAGTAAACTCAAAAACTACCCAAGCAAAGTTAATACATTTTATAGGGGACCACCGCGCAAGCTTCCCTACTAAATGAAAAAATAATTTCCAAAATCAGTCCACGATCGACGAACATCTCGAAACATACAAGAACATAGAACCTCCGCCTTTTTTGAAGTCGGTTAAAAACTGACAAATTATTCATACAACACACACATAATCAGCCTATAATGTACTGCTAGCACACAAGCCTCCTCTCTGTAAGTGGGAGTGGGCCGTAATCCACCACGCGGGCCCAGTGCGGGTTGGTAGATGTCACATGTCTTCGAATTTTCGGTTCTAGGACATGTTGATTTCCTCACAATGTTTTCCTTCACCGTCTTGAGAGCAATGATAAAATAATTTGCGCAAAGTAAAGCGCCAGTCTGGGTTCGAACCTACGACGTACAGCTCGTAAGTCGCGGCCGTAACCGCTGGGCCACCACTGCTCTCAAGTATTCATAATGCAGAATAATTATTGTGTCTCTAAAACTCCAAATATATTTTTCCTGTCTCCTCAGATGGTCAAAGAAGCCGGCGAATGGTTGGTGGGCGGTAACCTGGAAGTATTCGAACGTATTCGTTGGAACGACGGCTTGGACTCTTACAGGTTGACGCCCAACGAGCTCAGACAGAAGTTCAAGGAGCTTGAAGCTGATGCCGTGTTTGCTTTCCAGGTAAGGAATATTGTTTTGCCTAAGGAATTATAAATAAAATTGAATACAAAATTGGACAGATGTGACTGTGACAGTGATCAGTCGTCGTGGGTTTGAGTCCCGCTTGTGTAAGTGGTTTATAAATCTCTTACAAGTATGACATGCGGGTCCGCAGATTATGATTAGGTGCATAGACTAGGGGTGTGTAACTCTTTACGGAACCGACTCACTGATCCGGATCATTGAAGTGATTCAAAAGATTGGTTCAGTAACAACGTTTCAAATGCGTCATTTGGATCTGAAACATTACTTTGCTCTGTGCTCATTCCGGGCGACGCGTCGCTCGCGAGGTGACTGAGCATTGAGCGAGCGAGAGAGGGAGACTGAGACACACTGAGTTACTTAACTATTGACTCATTTGAGTCACGAATGAGCGGGCGACATAATTGCAATCTATTCAAGTCAGAAAGAGACACCAAATGAGATGTGTATCACTCATACTCTCACAGATTTATGTTGTCGTCATCCATGCACGTAAAATGGACCATTAAGAGGCTTACGTATCAAATACTATACGGTCGTTTTTTGCTAATGTTTGCAATAACAAGTTATCCTTTTACGTTGATGCGGCACGCGGCAGATTGTTTATGTTCGTTCGCGCCAATTTACAAAAACATTATAGTTCTGTTTACGATTTGTTCGCGTAGTGATTATTGTGACTTACTTTCTTCCTTTTTATATAAAAAGTTATAGAAAAGAGACTTTACGTGAGAATTTTGTGTAAATAGACATTGAATAACGTAATAATGTATACCTAGCATTCTGTATTTTATATCCTTTGAGCCGATAATCCAAATGAGCCAAATGAAACATATCAGTGTTTCGGATCATTTCAGTGATCGAGATGCAAATGTTCCAATCTCAAAAATGATACACTTTGCCCACCTCTAGCATAGATATCGTCTAATGCGCTTTTACGTGGACGTGACCCGTTTAACGATGATTCGATTGACTGACAAAATGAAGAAGGTAACTTGGTACAGTATTTTATCTCAAGAAGTGTTACGGCCCTACCACCGCCAGATGGCGCACGGCGGGACTTACCATCGCCATGCCTGCGTGTAGCCATGCCGGCCGCGCCCGGCTTCGACTTCGCGCCGGTAATAGTCGTTCTGCAACTCAACCATCGCATTGCGGACGTCGCTCATATTATAAAAAACTCAGACAGCGGCAACAGCCGAAACAGTGATCCGGCTCGAAGGACCACTGTTTCGCCTGTTGCCGCTGTGTATAAGGTTTCGAAATAATGGACTTTACTGGTTCTAAATGCTGTATTCTGATTTGAATTTACAATGATAAAAATGTTGTGATTCTGAGTTTTTATAATATGAGCGACGTCCGCAATGCGATGGTTGAGTTGCAGAACGACTACTAGCGGCGTGAAGTCGAAGAGGCCGCGGCCGGCATGGCTACACGCAGGCATGGCGATGGTAAGTCCTGCCGTGCGCCATCAGGCGGCGGCGGGACCGTAACACGAAGTGACGCGCGCTTTACTTGTGGTTACCAAGTGTACAAACACGCTGTGCATGTACCTATGCGTGAAGACGAGTAGCATCAGCACATAACACACCATGCACACACACTTCCGACTTTGCCATTTCCTCGGACGGTGCCGAGAGCTCCTGCGCTTACGCACACAATTCACACCGTGTCTCACTCAGTAATCACAAGTAAAGCTCGCGTCGCTTCGTGAGATAAACATACTACCAACCAAGCTTGGGACAAAACAGAACAGCACTTTTAGAGCTCTGTCCCGCTTTTGGCTAGGCAAGTCAAATTAAAGCTTGGGTTTGCACACGGCTACATATCAAGCTATACATTTCCAGTATAAGCTGATCTTGCATGGTATAGGATTTTCAGTGAGAGGTCAAGTTATACTGGAAATGTATAGCTTGATATGTAGCCGTGTGTACAAAGACATGCATTTATCTGGATTGACTTTTCTTATACACGAACATGTTTTTTTGTTGTAATAACGCTCTATCAAATTATTTGCGAGTCGTACCCTAAGATAGATTTTCTTTGTTTCAGCTACGTAACCCCATCCACAACGGCCACGCGTTGCTGATGCAGGACACGCATCGTCAGTTAGTCGAGAGAGGATTCCAGAAACCGGTGCTTCTATTGCATCCTCTTGGTAAATATGTTACAAATACAAGGTGTCGTTTTGCATCCTGGTCAAATTTCAGGAGCCTCTTGAAATTTGACGATCTATGATGATCTATACATCGGAAATACGTTAGTCACTAGTTTGACTAATCGGAACGCTAGCGCCACCAAGTGGCGCTCGACAGAGTCTACAACATAACGCTTGACCGGGGTTAAGTGCAGTTTATCGAGAGCAGTTTGTTGGAGGCAGTCAAGAAGTGAACACGTTTAGAAACTGTCGTGCATTCCGTATAGTTGTGTCCCTGTACCTACAGTGTGTAAATAGCCAGTGTGATTATTTGATCGTAAATTATAATTCGATTTAAAGTGCAAACGGTTTTTCTATTGTGCAATAACCAACACTGCCCATTGTACGCCCACAGTAGTTAAAATATGGCTGATGATAACGAACGAGACGTACCTTCTCCGTCATATATGTATATAATCAAATTAAATTACGATAACTGCTCAATAATTAATTCATACTGACACTATTTTAGAATACACCACTTTCACAGAATTGAATCACCCCGTTGCATATGCGGTAGTGTGTGTAAAAGGGCAGTTACAGTGCGGTATCACACGGGCCGCGTTTTAACATGCGTGTCCCACACATGCCGATTTCCGAAAATTAGAAAAGAGACCTACTTATTTTAGTATTGATTCCGACACGAATCAATATCAAATTCAAGGAGGTAACTATTTACCTCCTTGAATTTGACGAGGATGCAAGACGACACCTTGTATATATTTGTGATCTTTTGACATCTCGCATTCGGTATTTAAGAGAGCCTGTTAGCGACGAATAAAGTATTCCTTACACTCTTTGATTTTATTATTTTATGTTTATGTCGTGGGCAACTTGACAACTGTTTGGTTCTTCTGTTTTTTCTGTGTTATAAAATCTTAGAAAAAATACGGAACTTTTTATGGTAGCTCACTCCACAATCCACAGGACCTCTACAGGGTCAAATTAAATTAGCTAAAGAAAGCTAGCGAAACTCCGCAGACGACTAAACACGACAAAAAATAAAAATATTTTTTTTTTTGGGTCAATGACCACTGGTAGTGTTGATACTTGGAGTGTGAGGTGATAAAATCTGTTTTTATCGTGTTGAGATATCGATGCCCATCATGAAGTTAAAACAAAAAAAGTGTTTTTAAACTGATATTTAAAGTAACTACACTACCGGCGGTTAATGACCTCAAAAAAAAACATCAAAACTTTTTTATTTTGTCGTGTTTAAATATCGATACCCAGCACGTCTGCGCTTTAGTTCCGCTGGCTAATTTCATTTGACCTTGTATAAGTGAGGATGGGCTGTCTATCCGGCTTCTTGCTCTTTGGACAATTATCCTTTTATACGGAAATTATTAAACAAAAAACAATTACAAAAATATGACTTCTACAAATCTGCACAAAATTCTAAGTTGCTTTGTATTTTATCAGGTGGTTGGACAAAAGACGACGATGTGCCTTTAGAGGTGAGGATCAACCAACACAAGGCTGTACTCAACGAAGGAGTATTGGACCCGCAGTCCACTGTGTTGGCTATCTTCCCGTCACCCATGATGTATGCTGGACCTACTGAGGTATCTAGTCCAGTTGACATACAACGTGTAACGATAAGGTTAAATAAAATCTGTAATTTGATTTAGTTAAACCAAACGCGTGACATTATTTATAAAATAGTTATCGTGACTAATGGTAAAATGGTAAAAAATGTAAATTCGGTCGTGCGTTTATTCACTGCTCTGAGATAAGTTCTAATTTATATTAAACAGGGTGGTCCGTGAAACGAGGTCCAAAGCAAAACTAAAAAAAAAAAAATTTGGTAGAATTAAAATATTGTAATTATGTTTCCGCTTGGGGTTATTTATTTTTGACGTGATAACGTCTTATAAATCGATTAACGCCGGTTGCACGCACAAAAAAGCATGAGTCATTGTCACGTTCCGCCTGAGCCGAGCGTGCAAGCGAGAGCGCGGAACTAGCGATAGAGAGGCACGATCGATCTAAGTGTTCGGCTTGTGACGCAGCTCTGTCTCGTTATCACGTAAAATTATCGTCCGTAAACCGACTTTACAGACACCCAATCGCTTATGATTTTCCTAGTATCCCATTAAGCTAAAATTTTGCATACTGGACTTAGTTTTCTCCTTAGATAGTTGGCGTTTTTCGATAATTGTATCGAGTCGCCTTTTTTGAAAGTTTTTGCATATGTTTTCCATATCCAGGCGGACGCGAGCACGTCTATATATTTGTGTAACACTTTAAACACCATGGATACCACCGTATCCATGCTGTTTTTAGAATTCCACCCGGATGAAGTCGCGAGAAGAAGCAAGTTTATTTATAAATTTCAATGTCTCTGCAGTTGGGATTTTGAATATTTGTTAATAGAGAACAGGGTCATCGGGCATCCTCGACTCGAGTGAGCTCGTACTTTACGATAATATTAGGGTTTCTTTATTCAATGGTTGACTGGTAGAGAATGCCTTGTGGCATTAAGTCCGCCTGTGTACCACTGCTGTATAATATGTAGAATAAATAAATTTAATTAAAATAATCCTTGTTGGGCTCATTTCGCGTCTACTGCACAAATAACCCCTATTTATTACCCAAAACACTAACAACTCGTATATTAACAGGTACAATGGCACGCCAAGTGCCGTATGAACGCAGGCGCCAACCACTACATAGTGGGGCGCGATCCCGCGGGCCTGCCGCACCCGGCGGGCGGCGGGGACCTGTTCGACCCGCGCCACGGCGCCATGCTGCTCAAGGTGGCGCCCGGCCTCAACGAGCTGGAGGTATGACTTACAGTAAACTACCTTCCACCTACCGTCCTACATATTTTCTACCTTCTTAGAGTACTCGTTTACTTTATTTATTAATGTTTGCATGCCTAATCTAAGGTACATTCAGTGGCGTGCCTAGGGTTTCAAAATAACGCAAGCCCAATAAAATTTTAACCGATTTCAAAAAAAGAAAGTTCAGTTTTCGACTGAGTATGTAGGTACCTACGTATCTACGTATGTATCATCGCAATTTTCTCATAAACTACTGGTTAGGTACAATAAATTCTCTATCGAGCATTTTAGTAAGGCATGCTTTTGGGCTTATATGAAGGTACCGCCACTGGGTACATTGTACAAGGATCACAATTGTTTTTTTAATGCCTTATGTCCTGTACCTTCAATCAAAATTAAAGGGCCGTTTACTTTGTTTGTATTCTGCACCTATTCTAGGGCAGACTAGAAACGAAAGATGCAATCAAAGTACGCTTGTACAGTAACAGTCAGAAGTCGACTAGCAATCTCACAAAACTATGGAATAGCAATATTAGTTGTACTTATGACCTTCTTCTATAAGACAACACTACACATTGGCATCTTGTTGCCCGTATAGCGCAGGCGATAATGGTCATTGCGGTGTAAGTGGACTTCTGGACGTTGACTGTACAAAGTAGATTTGACAAAGCAGACTGAAAAGTTGAACGCGGTCCTAGTCCAGTTTGATTGGACGCCGTCATCCAAGTGCGCTTTGATCAGTGTTGCCACGATAAATAAAACGTCCAAGTAGTCGTCAAATCTATTTTGTCCAAGCGTACTTTGATTGTGTCAACGCGGCTATAGTATATTTCAAAGTGTCGTACGCAAAATACGTGATTAATACGCAAAACTTTAAATTACGTTTATCAACACCCATGCTATAAATCCTTTATAAAAGTGTCTGAAACAGTTAGCTTATTGCCAACATTAAAACAACCAGTGTCATAGTAACCATAATATCATCCAAACGAGTGTTATAATCACGGAATAGAAAAAACAGTGGAAGTGCCACGCAGCTATCGCGCGTGTGTCACAATTATGCGGAGCTCCGCAACACCGGCTCAGTCGCGGTTAGCTACTTGCTCTGATACGACGTCTCGAACGTAACGAAAAATATTACAAACATGCCTTATTGTGCAATTTTTACATGCAATAATGATAGCAGGATAAAAAATGTATCTTGCGGAGGTGTATCGTATCACCGGTTAGTATAAAACCATGATATATTTCAATATAATTGTTTTTATTGACAAAACCATATTTATTACTTTGTTGCGAAGTAAAAACTACCTTATGTCCATTGTTCAAAGTCTAAATCAACTTGCTCGCTGTCTTAAATATCATCGTATACATTCTAGAAACTTCGACGCTACTCGATTAGGGATGGGACACATTCAAATAGTTCGGTAACGATAAAATAATAAAATGTGTATTTTTAAACTAACTTTACTGAACTGAAATAAATAAAATTACGAGAAAGTAGTATCAAATTATGCGTAAATGAAGTCCAAAGTCGAATATAGTGAAACCTTATACCTTACCATGACATATTATGTACTCGTCGTCGTTGTTCTCGATTAATTGAAATAAATGGTTTAGTTTGAGTACTTATATTCTGACGAATAAACCAATCATTCATTCATTCGCGGCTGGACGTAGGCCTCAAAAATAGGTACCTAATACTAATAAAGTATGTAAATATTTCAGTTTTCCCAAAGATCCTTTTACCTAGGAAAAATAGATAGAAGCTACGGGAACACAGAACTGGATGTCGTCAAAATCAAGTACAATCTGTTCAGAGCATTTTGATGAAAACAACTTACAAACTTCAAAAAAAGGCTACAGATTTTTAAATAATAACGCAATTCCTATTCATAGAATTTGGTCCATTACATAAGATAAAGGATTTGAATATTACATTGTACAAAGATCGACATTAAATTATCGATATCTTGTCCTCATCCATAGCTGAGTAGAAAAATAGATAACAGGTGCATACGAATATGACATCTATTTCAATGAAATTAGCCTGCTAAGTAGAGTAAATTGGTTACAGCGCCCTCTAGCGTTGAAAAGCTGAACTCGTTGTTTATTGCTCGAATTTGATTGTTGGATGGAAAAATGGTCTTCATTGATTTTGACATGTAAAATAAAAATAACGTTCATGAGTTGTAATAAGACTTCATTTTGAACAACAATAAATAAACTTTTCGCCAAAGTTGAGTTTATAATTCGTAGCCAATAATATCATAGTTTTCTGTGAAATGTACATTTTAATTTGCTTCCCGTACTAAGGAAGTCTAAGGGCACTTCCACTGTTTTTTCTATTCCGTAGTTATAATGTTCTAAATTTCATTATGCAACTCCTTTTCAAAAAACGAACATTGTCCTGTACGCGCGTTTCACTACCACAGCGCCGTAATTCAAAAATAAAATGTATAGGTTAGTCGAATTCACGTCATTTTTGTTCGATATTAGTATTACAAAAAATTATTACTTTGTTTACAAAAATCAGTGATACAAGCTTTGATAACACACCACCAGATGTTTCTAATGTAGCAAAGGACATTTCTAACAAATTAGTACCAGAAACTTTCCATGAGTTTACATACAACACTGTACAACACCCTATGGTTTCAGAACCTTTTATAGAGGATTCATATCATGTGTGTAGATATTCTTGTATGCAACTGTACATAATTAGGTATTACCCTTTATTATACAACACTTGCATAAATAACTATTAGTGTACAGTAACGAGATGCCTCAACGGTGACTCAATTCATCTTTTTGCTTC
The DNA here is from genome assembly GCA_905333075.3 of Atethmia centrago. NCBI lineage: Eukaryota > Metazoa > Arthropoda > Insecta > Lepidoptera > Noctuidae > Atethmia > Atethmia centrago. Next base: position 9,769,013 of record HG995374.1, read on the forward strand.
ATCGTCCTTTCACCAGACTAGCATCGGGTAAATAGAGGATGTTTAAAAACCCTTGCAGAAATCCAATCCTTGCTACATTTTACTGAGCTTAGCTTAATAGGCCGCGAAATTAAAATTTTCTTACGTTTTTTTGCAATTTCCAGGTCAGTGTCAGGTTGTATATTGATTATTGTTTATAATATGATTCGCGACCGTAACAAATATGGCTTTACAGAATTATAATCATTAGAATCAGCAATACAACTCCTTAAGTTAGAATTGACCACAAATGTCATCATTTCATGAAATAGTCATTCAATAGGGTAATATGAATTTGGAGAGTCATATTGATGATTTTTTTTTATTATAATTCTATAAATTATATTATATTTGATACGACCGCGAATCATATTTAGATCAACATAAAACCTGATACTGTCCTGCAAATTGCAAAAAAAACTTAACAAAATTCGAATTTCGCGGGCTACCTTGACGCTTTCGCCTTAATCTGTGGGAATTAGTATTAATCTTAATAAATTTGCCGAATAGCAATCCAGTCCGATTCTAAAAGACACTCTGTACACAAGAACATACTATCGAAATTCAGCTAATTAAGTCTTTTCTACAGATCATTCCATTCCGCGTGGCTGCCTACGACACGTCAGTCGGCAAGATGGCATTCTTTGACCCCACTCGCAAGGAAGACTTCGACTTTATATCCGGAACTAGGATGAGAGGTAATTCGTTTGTTGTGACATATTTCTATTAACCATTATTTATTTGATTTCTAACGAAATTGAAACTCAACTTTAGCAATGTTTGCATACGGCTCAATTTGATAAAATAAGGTGAAGTTTCACGTTTCGTCAACCCTAACGGTATTTTGCTGAAGACTATACGGAATATCTAACCAACTAATTCATCTTTCAGGTCTTGCTAAATCCGGCAAGGAGCCACCGAAAGGCTTCATGGCACCAACAGCATGGAAGGTTCTTTCCGAGTACTACCAGTCTCTGAAATCCAAGATGGACACCAACTAAACTGTCGACCTGTATACTAAATCTAAGTATTATTTAAAACTGTCACAAAAATAACGGCCTGAATGCGTAATACTAGATTTCATCAGCAAATGAAAAAGAAGCTTTTATTTTATCGAGAATTTATTGCTTTTTGATGTTTAGATGGTAACTATGGTAAGTGAATATTTTCACCTTTTGTCGTACCTATAAGACTTTTCTGACCAGAATTTGCACGATACAAATTTCTTCTAAAACCGACACAATTTTTTGTAACTGGCAATACTTTCAGAATAGCTAGATTATTACTTCGATGTATTTATTTCTTTTACACATTTTGATGAGATCAGGTTCTTTTTTTATTCCATCTTTTTAAGCTAGCATATCATACTCTTTATAAAATCGAGATTTAAAACTATATTTAGTAGATCATGGACGAATGGTAGATTTATTTTTAAATTAACTTCAAGATACAATTTTATTTATTTATTTTTAGTACTTAAATTATTTACACTGGCTTGTGCAACGACATAATATACTGTGCAATATTTTTATAATTAAATTATGTTTTGTTTATTTATTTGTGATATACACATTCCTTAGAACACGAGTTTATTGTGTAGGAATACACATTTCATTTATTTTTAAACGTATTTTACTTCTGAAGTTGTGTATGTTAATATATGAGACAATAAATCCTATGATTGGAAACTAATTTATTCTTGGGAATATAATGGAACTTTTGTAATATCTAAATAGGTTTTATGTCAACGTTAAATCTGTGAATATACAACCTTTTTGCTACCAAACTGGCCTTCCTGAAAGACTAGTATCACGAACTTTCATAAGGTTTTTAGATACCACGAAAAATGTTAACTACTCAAATGTTTTAATATTATTGGTACGATTGTAGTGATTAAAGTGTTAACGTGTTTATACAGGTTCAATGCGGTGGTCAAAGGGTTAAAATCACATAATTTATTTGTAATATACATTATAAAATTATGGTATTGTATTTACAATAACTATTCGTTGTAATGTTAATTATAAAATTCCACATTTCGAAGTTTCATTATACTTATTATGTGACATAATGATTAATAAAATACAATGTATTATGAGATTGTACTAATTTGTATTATTTTGTAATAACATAATCAATACAATGATAATGTGAAGGGACGTATTGTTAATTTGTAAGAGGTTTAAATATAAATTGTTTTAATATTAGTGAATAAAGGTGCTTTTACAGTTAATATAAAATAAATATAAAAGTGATATTGACTCTTGTGTTTTATTTATAGAATAAAATAATTAAAAAACATTCATTGATAACGAAATGCAGTTTGCATGAATCAGTTACTGACTTTATATAGACCTAATGTACGATTTATGTAAAATGAAATCTAACGAACTTTAAACCTGAAAACTGCCGAGTAATTTCGTGTATCGTTTGTTTTTTAAACAAATGTTTTTTTTTTATACTTCACAATCAGATTTTTCGTATCTAATCAGTAGTTATCAGTAAGCACAAATGATTAGATTGTTTTCTATTTATTTGAAACCTACATAGTTTATCAACGCCCAGCGAAGAATTAAATAATAATTATTATCTAGTGAAACACGGGATAGCGAAAACACAATTTTCTCAATTGTAGGTATTTATTGTATTAATTATAATCGAACAGAGTTTCGGCTTAGGCTAGGTTCTAGATCAGAATAATCCCACCAAATGCGCTGCGCGACCTTTTTATAAGATTACCCCCTACTCTAAATCGAGGAGGGGATCGCCGCTCAGTAACGCCCATCGCGTTAAGTTGACAAGCGCACGTGACGTGCTAGTCAATTGACTTCCTCTTTGCTGTGGCTGCCGTGGCGTACTTGGTTGTCATGGCTGTGGTTTTGGCTGAGGCTGTGGCTGTGGCTTTGGCTGCATCAAGACGACACGGCATGGCATGGCTGGCAATCGGGTGACCGTTACACTAGATAGATATCTAGAAGTTTTAATTTTATAGAATTTATAGAAAAACTAAATGATGTATAGTCGACCTCGTAATTTCTTTACCACCCTAAGTTTGAATGTCACTGCCACGTCTTAAAACGACAAGATTATATTTGTATGTGTGAAAGATAGTATGTTGAATTTTCTATTTACTGGCAATTTTTCTCAAAGGTGGTACAGCATCTCCACCATACTTTAATTCCGCCCTTTTTGTGATGCATTCTACATTTACATTGTGTTTACAATAGTACAGGTAAGTATACATATGACTGGCTTTGACCCTGACTTTTAGATTTTAACATAAAACTCTACGTCCGTCATTCACTTAGAAACAAAAATATGACAAAACATTTATTCTTATTACGTTAATTGTTAACAAAACTCGAACGTTATCACAGAATGAGTAATTATATCTCATTCCTTCACGTTATCTTGTTTGTCAAGCGAATTGCGTCGGTATAATCACAACATAGAGTTTATTGTGAATGTTTTATTTCGTTCGATAGTGGTTTGGTTTGTTTGCTAGTCAGTACGGAGTTAACTTCATGTGAGGAAGGTCGCGTCACGATGGCTGTCCGTTTAGGTCGTGTTACAAGTATTTTACGTAAATGTACGAGTAAAACCGGTACTCGATGCATGTCTCACTATCCGATCGACGAACATGTTTTTGGACTTTCAAGCGAACAACAACAGGCAAGTATTTTAAATTAATAATTATATTTCTAATTATACAAGAGTTGAATAACATCATAATACATTGTTGGATAACACAGCCGTGGCGTAATAAGTTTTAATTCTTAAATATTGAAACAAGTTTATTGATATCGATGCTTCTACGAAAGTGAATAATTGCATGTAAATAATGGTTCAGTTTATGACCTAGGTTGACCCCGGATTGTATAAGTCAAAAATGTTGTATGGTTGTTAATCTAGCGAACTCATTCATGATATCGATATCCACCGACTGATAATAATAATTATTACCTATTCTAAATGGCAGTTTTTGTTATTCTCATTGTTTTCGATTATACAGAACAAACAAACTCACATTCACATAGTTAGGATAGCTGTGCTTCCTTTCTGACTTTGTCTTTTTGCTAGTCTCGTAAGGGTCGTAGCGTGATGTTAAATACCCTATAGCCCTATTCCTCAAGAATGGGCTATCAAATTTGAAAATAAATTTTCGAAGACGACTGGTAGTTCCAGAGATTAGCGCGTTCAAACAAACGAAACTTCAGATTTATTATATTAGTAGGTACGTAGGTAAATATAATAATAAATATAATAATAAAGCGTTGACTTGCAAAATAAGAGAGGCCTTGAGTTTTAATCAGTGTTAGCGATATTTATGCATCAATCCTAACTAATATTATAAATGCGAAAGTGAGTTTGTTACACTTTCACGCTAAAACGGCTGAAAGGATTTGGAAGAAATTTGGCACATAGGGACACCAAGACCTGGATTAGGAAATATAATACTTTTTATCCCGATATTCGCACGAGATCGAGACTTATACGGGTGGAACCGCGGGGTGCAGCTCGTTACCTATATTGTGGAAAGGAATCACGTATAAGCTACTAGTTAATTATGTAGGCACACAGTCAACCACACATCAGTAGTAACACCTGCACTACGAAAAACGCCCTTACTGCTACGACATAAAGGCACTATTAATGTAATAATTGTTCTGCTACTTTACCTAGTCTCGATAAAGTTGGCTGTTGAACACTTTTCACCCTTATGCCTTTAGTAATAAAGTCGAATAGTGGTGGTCAACCAAGCACATTACCTTATGAATAAAGTGGCAATTTCGACATCGAGTGAGAGGTCGTTTTCTTCTTTTCTTCGTGTCGCTATCAGTTATTCAATTATTTCTGGCCCAAAATAGAGGTCGTGAGTTCAAACTAATGTTGACATTAAACATCGTTGTTGCTTTATCTCTTGTTATTTTATAAAGCTTAACAATATTTACCTCCCATGTTTATGCAAGATTTACTGAGCTGGTATCAAGACTAAATTGCATATTTTTGATTTACAGCTTCGCCAGTCAGTGTTCGACTTCGCGCAAAAAGAACTGGCACCGAAAGCGAATCAAATAGATAAAGATAATAATTTTGCAGAACTAAGAGAATTCTGGAAGAAATGTGGCGAGATGGGACTTTTGGGTGAGTTGCCTTTATAACATAGACTCAATATGTGACAAACTGTCCTGTATGGATCAGAATGTTGGGTCACGAAAGGGATGAATGAAAGGCAACTGCATGCAGCTGAGATGAGAATGCTAAGACGAATGTGTGGTGAATCCAAATGAATGTGACGAATCCCCGCGAGGAGTCGCTGGGGACTCTGGACAGGGACCCGTGGGGACGCCCGTACAAAGTGGTGCGCGATAAACTCCGCCCATGGGCTCCCCCGCTGACGCAGAGTCTCCGGCCCCAGCTTGTGGAGGACGTGGTGAGCGCTCTGTTCCCTTCCCGAGGGGAACACACCTCCCCGCCTACTGCGGTGCCCGATGCGGACCACACCGCCAACGACGACGACGACGACGATGCTCCGGAGGTGACCGAGGTAGAAATGAGAGCGGCGGTACGCAGGCTTAATGCCAAAAATACCGCCCCAGGACCCGACGGCTTACCTGGTAAGGCCTGGGTCCTGGCCTTGGAGGCTCTCGGGCCTCGACTTAGGGGGCTCCTAAGCGCATGCATGGAGAGGGGCCAGTTCCCGCTTCGCTGGAAGACGGGGAAACTGGTCCTCGTATAGAAGGCAGGGCGCCCTGCGGACTCTCCGTCCGCTTATCGGCCCATCGTGCTGCTCGACGAGGTGGGCAAGCTCTTTGAAAGAGTCATTGCAGACCGCCTCGTCGGCCAGCTGGTGCATGTGGGGCCGGATTTGGCGGAGAGCCAGTTTGGTTTCCGCAGAGGGCGGTCTACGGTGGACGCCATCATGCGTGTGCGAGCCCTGACAACGGGGAATGCTGTTGCCCAGGGTGGGGTCGCCTTGGCGGTGTCTCTAGACATCGCCAATGCCTTCAACACCCTGCCCTGGAGTTGCATCAGGGAGGCACTCCGGTATCACCGGATGCTGACCTACCTCTGTCGTGTGGTCGAGGCCTATTTGACGGACAGGGCCGTCATCTACCCCGGTCACCAGGGAGTGTGGAACCGGCAAGAGCTGTCGTGCGGTGTCCCACAGGGATCGGTCCTGGGGCCGCATCTGTGGGACATCGGATACGACTGGGTGCTGCGCGCCGACCGGCGCCTAGCAGCGTCAGCGTAGTGTGCTACGCTGACGACACGTTGGTCCTGGCGCAGGGGAGGTCGCACCAGGCGGCGGCCGAATTAGCGGCACGCGGGGTTGCGACAATCGTCGAAAGGATCCGGCAATTGGGACTCGAGGTGGCCCTGCACAAGTCCGAGGCCATGTGTTTTCATGGTCCTCGGAACGCGCCACCGTTGGGGTCCCAAATAACGGTATGACGGGTTTCTATCGTCGTCGAGTCGACGATGAAGTACCTGGGACTCGTCCTCGACAGCCGGTGGAACTTCGTGGAGCATTTCCGACGTTTGGCTCCCAAACTGGAGCGGGCGGGCGCTGCATTGAAGCGGCTCCTGCCCAATCTAGGGGGTCCAAACGCCTCCTGCCCAGGGGATCTACGCGGGGGTCGTGCGGTCCATGGCCCTCTACGGGGCTCCTGTATGGGCGCGCTCTCTGGCGCTGCGGCCAGCCCGCCGGTTGAGCGGCCCAAAGGGTCATGGCCATCCGGATGGTCCGGGGATACCGCACGGTCTCCTGTGAGGCAGCGAGCCTCCTTGCCGGATTGCCGCCATGGGATCTGGAGGCAAAAGTCCTCGCGCACGTATGGGAGTGGCGCGAGGAGGCGAAACGCCGGGGCGTAAGTCCGCTGCCGCGAGAAATCGCGGCACAGCGGACGGAGCTCCGGCGGGCTCTCATGGCGTCATGGAAAGTACGGTTGTCGCAACCCAGTGCTGGGCACGCCACGATTGCGGCGATAAGTCCCCTCTTTGAGGAGTGGCTGGAGAGGCGCCACGGCGTCCTCACCTTCCGCCTGACGCAGGTCCTCACCGGACACGGCAGCTTCGGGAGGTTCCTGTGTCGGATAAGGCGGGAGGAAACGTCCGGGTGTCACCACTGTGTGGATCGCCCGGAGGACACGGTGGAGCCTACGGTGGAGGTCTGCCCGGCTTGGGCAGAGCACCGCCGTGTCCTCGTGGAGGCGATCGGCGGCAGAGACCTCTCGCGTCCGGCCCTGGTTCAGGCCATGGTACGGAGCGATGGGCAGCCGTCACCTCCTTCTGCGAAGCAGTAATGCTCGCGAAGGAGGAGGCGGGACGGTTGAGGGAAAGGCAAGTTTTGCGCCCTCTCGCCCCTAGCCGCCGCAGGAGACGCCCAGGGCGTCGGGAATCCCGGGCGGATTTCCGGCCACCGTAGGCGCGGGCTTGCGGACGGTGAGCAATGGGTAGCTCACCGTCCGTTAAGGACTAGACCCGGGTCGACGGCGCGTCGTATTCCACGCGCGCCTCAAAGAGATGTCGTCAGCACAATGTAGGGGTCCACTAGGGCCGATGCCTGCCGGGGTCGCGGGAAGGTACTTATGGGTCACCGAGGCCCCCGCAACACAGGCAACAGGAAGGAATACGGGTGGGTTTTAGTCAGTAAGAGTCTGACACACCCTCCCGCTCCGCCCAGAGCGGGAGAAGTTATTTGAAGATTTCCCACCCTCAAAAAAAAAAAGAAAGACGAATGTGTGGTGTTAGGTACGCGAATGGGTAGAATAACAAAATGAGTATACAAGGTGGATTTTTGAGATGGGGCAGTAAGGGCAGGTACCTTAACCGATGTAGCTACAGGAAAACGGTATTAGGATACAGTTCTTAACTATTTGAGACATTTTGTTTTGTGGTTTTTGAAAGAAAAAGTTACAGTCAGCCAGAAAACGGGTGGTTTTCGCAAAAACTTTTTGTGATGCCAATCGATAATGTTTCTTACTAGGGTCAAAAGCCTCTATTGGACTAGAAAAGTCAGAAATCGCAAAAAAAACTTTTCCTATGGGTGCATTTCATAGGAAATGATGACTCCAACCGACTTTACAATTGATATAGGTGCTGGCCGAAAATAAACAAAAATGAAATGCATATCAAAAGGTCTCAAAAAGTTAAGTATACTCTCCTAAGACCGTTTTCTTGTAGCGACAACAGTTAAGGTACCTTTCCTTACTGCTCCATCTCAAAATTTATAAGTCTGAAAGTGACATCAGTGACTAAAATGTGATGCGGAGATATGAGGGAAATGTCGGCAGAAAAGTTTTGAATATGAATGTGGATGGCTATACCAGTAGGGGAAGACCAAAGAAACGATGGATGAACTGTGTGAAAGATGTTGCAGGCAAGAAAGGGAGTGACTACCGAGATGACGACAAATAGAGATGTATGGAAAAAATACATGTTCCGCCGACCACAAATAAATTGGGATAAGGGCAGGAGAATGATGAATGATGAATTTAAGACCTGCTAACCAGAAACTAATCAGTCTCTTACTGGGGTAGACCTTGTTGTGTAGGAAGTTATGAGACCGCTGTAGTTAAATTTTAAAAGAAGTTAAAATTATGGTAGGTAGATCTCGCAATTGCTTTACTACTCAAAATTTTAATGTCACATATAGGTACTTACTTACGTCATTAACCTACAATGCCTTTGTCTATGTAAGAGTTAGGTCGTTTCAACCTTAGTGAAGTCTGAATTTATTGGGAATTGTCATCAAAAGTGTTAAAACAAATACGAGGCCGACTAGACTTACCTACATACATTTTTTTTTGTTTAGAATGGGAGATTGTCAAATAACATCTCCCGCTCTGGGCGGAGCGGCGGGTGTGTCAGACTCTTACGGACTAAAACCCACCCGTGTTCCTTCCGTTGCCTGTGTTGCCAGGGACCACGGTAACCCTTTCGTACCTTCCCTTTCCCCTTGACCTTCGACTTAAATACCTACTGGTATTTAAGTCACAATTAAGATTTCAATCGAGACTAAGAAGAGGTAACTATTCTAGTTGTGGAAGGAATTTTGATTTGAAATCCTCATGAGGGAAAGTTTAGCACTACGCGGACCTCAGACCAGGGCCTGCAGTCAAAACTGCTGGACAAGCACGAAAAAATCTTCTTAAGCGTTTTTATCCGTCTAGAGACCCATCAGGACTTTGCGACCGAATTTGGTCATAAAGCGATCGCTATCTAGGTACATACATATGTCGAGACTGCGGCCCCAGAAATACATTTCGTCGCCTTAGAGTGAAAACCTCGGGAATGTTATTTGGTCATTTTTATTTTACTACATTTTAGGAAGGCAAAACCTGGAAACGCACGCCTAGTTTCCCACAAAGTTTAGTCACCTGTAGCGCCATCTATGGCGAGTTCGAAATTCTCGCAAAAGAACAGACGAGGTTTTCAATTTACCAACACTTAGAATTTAATAATTATTCCAGTAAAGTTGCCTTTTTCACATATACGCGGTTTTCACTCTAAGGCGACGATTTGCGCAAAGTTGAATAATACGAATTTATTTGAATAATTTCCACGTTTCCGTAGCATATATTACGTACACAACTGTGAATTAACATACATATCGGAATATTTCAGGCATAACAGCGAATCCAGAATATGGTGGCACCGGAGGAAAATACTCCGACCATTGCGTCATCATGGAAGAAATTTCAAGGTATACTTAACTATTATTCTATTATTTTCGAACTTTTCCTCAGCTCAGCATGTTGGTGTCTGCTTCTACTCTAACTAGTTGCATAGCGGTGCCATCTGAACTGCATATTGCACAGGCCATATACTTGGCAAAAAATTAGTAATGGTCACCCACCTAGAGACTGACCTGGGCAAGTGCTGTTTAACCTGTCAGACTAATCGACTCAAGTGGCTGTAGATAATTTTAGTAAAGATTTGCCGCAGCTGTTAATAATTATACCAACTTATTATATATAATAAAATAATTGGATTTGCTAAAAAATACAAAATAATGCAAATTTCAGGGCCAGCGGTGGAATTGGGCTATCGTACGGAGCACACTCCAATTTGTGCATCAACCAAATTAACAGAAACGGTACTGAGGAACAAAAAAGAAAATATTTACCAAAAGTAAGTACCTAATATACTTACCTAAGTACATCTACAATGTATAACTGAATTAAGTAGTAAAGCGCCTGTCTGGGTTCGAACTTACGACCTACAACTCGTAAGTCGCGGCTGTTACCATTGCGCCACCATTGCTCGCCACTGCTCTCAAAACCGTGAAGGAAAACATCGTGAGGAAAGCGGCATGTCCAAAACTTTGAAGACATGTGACATCTACCACCCGCACTGGGCCCGCGTGGTGGATTACGGCCCACTCCCTCTCACAGAGAGGAGGCCTGTGTCCCAGCAGTGGGAACACTATAGGCCGATTATGTGTTATGTGTGTTTAAAAGTTGTTTATATTTTAATCGTTTATTGAATCGATTTCTGTCATTTTGAATATCGGTCATTTTTATCCCAAAAATAATTATAACTACGTAAATGACAGTCACACTTCCGCTGTACACTCAAAACAAACCAAAATGGACGAAGTATCTACTACGTTAGACCTTTATACGTGTGCGACTGCGTGCGTGCGTGTTGATTTGTAATTTTACCATAATTTTCGATCACAATCAGTAATAAATAATAAATGTTTCATACAGTACAACAATCAGTGTACGTATTACGATTATAAATAATAATATTCTAATTTGGAGTGTTTGGTTGTGTGTGTTAATTCAGAGACATGTTGTATAGAGACCACTTTTTTTTTTTTTGGTTGGGAAATTATCAAATAATATCTCCCGCTCTGGGCGGAGCGGGAAGGTGTGTCAGACTCTACTGGCCAAAACCCACCCGTGTTACTTCCGTTGCCTGTGTTGCCAGTGGCCTCGGTAACCCTTTCGAACTTTCGCGCGACCCCGGGTATAGAGACTCCTAAGAGGCCATTGTCCTGCAGTATTATTGGGTATTATTATTTTATCCTAAACTTCCTTAAGCCGTTGACAAAAGAACAGTTAACAAAATCCGTATTGACTAACATCGAATCTAGAATCAAACTGCTTAGGCAGGGTGAAATTTTGAGATGGGACCAATGATTTCAAAAGTAATATATAATAATAAGTCAATAGATGGGACGAAATCCAAGACTGAAGAGTATAGCTAAGTGATGATTTCCCACCCTCAAAAAAAAAACCCAACGTAGGTACTCATTCGCGGGAAGGTACTTATGGGTCACCGAGGCCCCCGCAACACAGGCAACAGAAAGGAATACGGGTGGGTTTTAGTCAGTAAGAGTCTGACACACCCTCCCGCTCCGCCCCGAGCGGGAGAAGTTATTTGATGATTTCCCACCCTCAAAAAAAAAGTGATTTTTTTGGAAAATATTTAAACTGCATTTTAGTTTTACCGTAGTATTTGTTATCTTTGCTTTTACGAAAGAGACACAATGGTAGGTACACTCATATATCGAAATTAATATCTCAAAAAAAACCCGGCAAGTGCGTGTCGGACCATGCACAACGAAGGGTTCCGTAGTTGCGAATGTTTGGATGAATTTATCCCAAAAACTAACTTAACATTGCCAACTGCAAATGTAAGTTGATCGACTATTATTCGTTAGCTTGTAAAGCCTACTTAGCTGTGATAGTTTTCCTTTTAATTTCATTGTATGTACTACCTACTGCCATGATTTTTTTCACATCTCCATAAATAAAAATTTAACTGGCAGGGGGGGCACTTACGGCGCGTAGTGTTCCACGCGCGCCTCAAAGAGATGTCGTCAGCACAAGTGTAGGGGTCCACTAGGGCCGATGCCTGCCGGGGTCGCGGGAAGGTACAAAAGGGTTACCGCAACACAGGCAACGGAAGGAACACGGGTGGGTTTTAGTCAGTAAGAGTCTGACACACCCTCCCGCTCGTAGTTTAAGCCATTGTTGTATAAGGTTTTAGTATATTTATGCCCGTTCTGGGCTGCTCTGAATTGTCACATCAATTTGCCGTGCCGCATCTTTTTCGCCAGTTCTGGTGTGTGGAGGTTTATTAAGCATAACGACGTTTGTGAGAGTGCACATTCAACTTGACTGACACTTGTCGTGGTGTCAGATTATCGCGATGCGTTCGTCCTGACTTAGACCTAGCGCGCACTGCCGTGCGTTTTTTACCGCATCATCTGCGAAGTATGGAATTTCATATATGTGGGCGCATTGTGATGAAAAAAGCGCATACGATTAATAATAAAAATAAAATATAGATAAAAATTAAAGGCTAAAAAATATTGCTTATTACGTACCTACATATTGGACGGTGGTACGGAACTCTTCGTGCGCGAGTCCGACTCGCACTTAGCCGCTTTTATTCACCGCCAGTGCGCGGACCCGTGCTTTTTTTTTTTTGGGTGGGAAATCATCAAATAATACTTCTCCCGCTCTGGGCGGAGCGGGAGGGTGTGTCAGATTCTTACTGACTAAAACCCACCCGTATTCCTTCAGTTGCCTGTGTTGCCAGGGGCCTCGGTAAACCTTTGGTACCTTCCCGTGACTCCGGCAGGGTGCTTGCGTTTGTTATACCGTACGGCAGAAATAACGCATCGCAGGCCAACGCACCGCAGTGCGCGTTAGCCCTTAAGCTTGCTTTTGCAAGAGACGGAGCTCACATTGTCAATTTTATTTCTGGCGTTAGGTAATTGTTCTTACCCATCAACTCATTTTCATGTAAAATGTTGCCAAGACGTGAGCACACGTAGAGCTAAGCTTCTAACTCTACACGCCCTAACTCTACAAGCCCTAATTTCACGAACTCTACACCTTAATCAAACAAAATATGTGGCTTGGCCATTTCGCTATATTCACATGGGCGTAAGGTGTAAAATTTATTCAATGTTCATTACTTTTCTGTTATACAATACTTCTTTTAGTATCGAAACAGTCAACGGCCAAAATTGGACACTACGTAAGCCCTATTTTATTCAGGAGCTGATAGGTACGCTGTCTCCATTTTCAGCAACATAAGTCCTGATAAAACAGTGTATTAAAAGTTATTAACCTTTTGACCGCCACAGTTCTGTATAGATCACAGACCAAAATGTGCCCAGCACGCCACGGTCACGACTACATGACAGATTTTAAGGAATAATTCGTAGCTTGGCGCCGTGGGCACGTTTTTACTTTTTTGACGTGGCGGTCAAAGGGTTAACCTAATCGTTATTATTATCAATTCACAGTTATGTTCAGGAGAACACATAGGTGCACTAGCCATGTCCGAGCCTGGCGCGGGGAGCGACGTTGTATCTATGAAGATGCGCGCTGAGAAGAAGGGAGACTACTATTTGCTTAATGGAAACAAGTTCTGGATCACTAATGGACCTGATGCTGAAGTTTTAGTGGTAAGGTTTTAAGTTATTCAGATAGATGGTTAGAATATGCTTTATTGTATATCAAAATGGACGAGACTCGAGTGACGTCATAGGTATTTATGAGTCGATGGGTAAATATTACTATTCATCATTCTCCTGCCTTTATCCCAATTTATTTGTGGTCGGCGCAACATGTCGCTTTCTTCCATACTTCTGTGTTAGTTGTCATCTCGGTAGTCACCCCCTTTCTAGCCATATCATCTGTCACACAGTCCATCCATCGTTTATTTGGTCTTCCTCTACTCTTATAGCCATCGACATTCATACTCAAGACTTAAAAAAAAAAATACTATTATAAATAAATTTTTATTTTTATTTTGGACCCACATTTAAAGTCCATTTGGTTAGTATACACACGACTTAGAAACTAGTGTTAGTACTTACCTACATCTACCAGAAAAATAACACAAACTATTATTTACTACGCCACAGTGGCATGCGGGGCCGTATTTAAGCAAGGGCAAAAGGCACCCTGACCTCCACAGAATTGGGGTCTTTTTCTTTTGTATATTTTTTGTAAAATGATTGCAAAACGCGTTTTTTTTCGTCATTTGGACGCCATAATTATGGAAATACGGTCTTGTTTACCAAAGTCAGTACGCTAAATTACATCAACAAATAAGTTACGCTTTGTCTAAACAGACCAGGAGATGTGATCAATTTCTGGAGGGAGGTGGGCTGGTTGGTATCACCACCAAACGGCCGCCATGGCCCACGCACAATGGTCCACCTGAAGGACTAAGTGCGGAAACCAAACCCTCTATCATCGAACATAGAAGTTACGCTTATCGTGGCTAGACCTTAGAAACCTTCGTAACATATTATCAATGCCAATCTGAATGATTTTGTAGCATATTATTACTAATCTATTATAATTTATTATAACATATTATTCAAAATCAAAAGTCATTTATTCAAACTAGGCTGAGAATCAGCACTTTTCGAACGTCAAAGTTACATAAGACAGTCCCCCAAAAATGCCCGCCCTTCACCACTTCCTAGTGCTTTAGCTGGGAAGAAGAAGTGGCGCAACAAACTCCCCAGCAGCACACCTGTCTGTTTAGTTATATAAACTTAATTCTATACAAATCGTATGCAAAGTAATTAACATTACGAAACACAAAACATTACATTAAATTACTTGCCATATGTTAGCTAGCACACGCCAATATTGCTTCGTATGTTCGAAAAATTTGTCTGCTCAAACAACATGAATGTTGTTGAACTGTCAAAATGAAACCCTTTGCTACTGTAGACATGAGCGTTCGTTACGCAATTACCCCGCTGCTGGCTGGTAGAAGTAGAATGGGTTCAGAACACAGAATTATTTAATTACACAAGAAGATACTGCAAATCCCATACGTCTTCGCCGGAATGCTCTATCTTATTTCAGCTATACAGTATTCTGTTCAATCCTGCAACCCCCTCTTATCTTAAAGAACGTTTCAAGTTCCTTCATGACACACATAATAGATACCTGAGGTCATCGGAAAACTTAAGACTAGAGATGCCGATGCATTGCGCCAGCTTTTATGACAAATCTTTTACAGTTCAAGCAGTACGGTTATGGAATGCCTTGCCTGAGTCGAAAAGGCGTGCTCAAACTTTGTCCACTTTTAAAATTCAGGTAAAAAAACACTCTCTCTCCTTAAACATCATCATTACTTATTATAGTTCTTGATCTAGTTTCATGTTTATGGCATATAGTATATGCTTTATGTATATATGTATTTATTGTATATGTAACTGGTACACCACTGACTACCTGCAGTATTGTCTCTCCTCCCCCCTTTAATCCATCCAAAGGTTGTCTGTAAAAGATCGCTTTTAGCGATAAGACCGCCCATTGTGTTACCCCTTGTAAAATTTCAACATTTTTATTTGTAATTTTTATGGTGTACATATTATTATTAGAGTGTATTCTATTCTGCAGCCCCTGCCAATATAAACAATATCAATATATTTCTTTTAATCAAAATCAAAAATCATTTATTCAAACTAGGCTGAGAATCAGCACTTTTCGTAGGAAGTAAGTAAGTGTTTCTAAGTCGTGTGCATACTAACCAAATGAACTATAAATGTGGGTCCGAAATAAAAGATTTTATTTATTTTTAATAATAATATTTACTTATCGGCTCATAAATACCTATATGACGGCACTCGTTCAGATATAAAAACTTGATTCTACACAATAGTATGCAAAATAATTTACACTACGCGCAAGACAAAATTAAATTATTTGCCCTATGTCAGCTAGCACACGCCTCTATTCGAACAAAGAGAACATCGAAAACTATACTCAAGCAGAAATAAAAATAAAAATGTAAACAGAACTTAATACGTAAATAAAAGCCTCCAGGCATAAAGGGCGTGCCCGCTGACATAAATTGACTTTTTGTTTTCCCATTACAGGTATACGCCAAAACAGACACGTCAACCAAACAACAGCACGGCATATCAGCGTTCCTCATAGAAAAGGACTTCCCAGGGTTCAGTACCGCACAGAAATTGGACAAGCTTGGCATGAGGGGCTCCAACACTTGCGAATTAGTGTTCGAAGACTGCAAGGTACTAATTTACTTAACATAAAACATAACATTTTCCTGAAATACAGGCCTTACGCCTAGCTTAGGCACCAGTCTCCCACAGTATAATTAAAACTGTTATGTATTCTTATTGATCATTTAAAAATGTGCTTATACTCGTATATGGTGGTGAGAAAATAAATCATTATTATTATTATAACATCACGCCAGCTTTTCCCGAAGGGTTAGTCAGAGGTGTACCTACTTATAGTACACCCACGTTTAGCCAGTCCCATGTAATAGGGGGCCTGTTGCCATCAATCGGGCACAAATCCAGACTCCGGGCTGTTACTGAGAAATTCCTGATGGAAAAACGGAATAAAACTTTGCCCGACCCGGGAATCGAACTCAGGAACTCATGCTCAGCAGTAGCGCTTAGGACCACTGAACAATGGCCACTCTAGATTCTCACAGCGGTCTGACGAACCTATAGACGGCTTAAAGACCTCAATAGGGCTTCAGACCACCTCAATGGTGTCTCACACTCACTTACCATTTCCTGGTCACTTTTCCAGCACCTTTGTGAGTTAGTGCAAATGCTGAGTATTGAAACATCACTAGTTATAGCATATATACAAGCGATTTACCTTGTGTAAACTACTTCATCACTGCTCTCAAGGTGAACGAAAAAATCGTGAGGAAACCGGCATGTCCCAGAACCAAAAATTCGAAGACACGTGACATCTACCAACTCGCACTGGGCCCGCGTGGTGGATTACGGCCCACTCCCTCTCACAGATAGGAGGCCTGTGTCCCAGCAGTAGGAACATTATAGGCTGATTACTAGTTATAGGCTCTGGTGAACAGGGCTTTTAACTTGTTACATTGTTAAACGAACTTTTGCACTGTTTTGAATCGATTCATGGGTCTTGATAATAACAGATATCCTATGTAAGTTTACTTCATCTTAAAAATAACGCAATTTTGTATGCTTGTTAAGTAAGCTTAGGTCTAAAGAGTATAATTCGTTTTTACACTCCTCCTTGTAACCTAATTCATTTTCTAAACCCAGGTTCCAGCAACAAATCTTCTAGGAGCAGAAAACAAAGGAGTCTACGTGCTAATGTCAGGTTTAGATCTGGAGCGCCTCGTGTTGGCAGCTGGACCCGTCGGTCTGATGCAGGCGGCCGTAGACATTGCCTTCGAATACGCGCACGCTAGGAAACAGTTCGGAAAGAGTATTGGAGAGTTCCAGTTGTTACAGGTGAGTTAAATGGTCTCGAAAACAGCTGTTGGATAGTTCTAGGATCAAAGCAAATCTCTCGAAATTTTTAAGCGTCTCCTGGTTTATCACGTTCCTTAAGAAATTACCCACTCTTTCGGTGCATGACACACATCCACAGAACTTGCCAACCAACCCCTCCCAAGTTACAATAAGACAAATGCAAAATTTATCTGCACCACCATACTTATAAAAATAACAAGGTAGGTACCTAGGTTAAAAACCTACAATTAAGGCTTCTGCAGACTGGGGCGATATCGCGGGCGCGACAAGCAGTAATATGCATTTAACCTAGGTACCTCGTTATTGTTATAAGTATGGTACAGCATTTTATCTCGTTGCTGAATAAACTGCATTGTGACGTTTGAACTTCGATAAAGAGTTCATAATTATTTAGGTTAAGTTTATAATTAGTACAAATAGGGTGCACTATTTTGTTTTCACAAGAATTTAATTCGGAAGTTCCTATTTAAAACATGGACTTTAATGTTCTACTAAGTCATTTTATAATTGCAGGGTAAAATGGCAGACATGTACACAACGCTAAGCGCTTGCCGAAGCTACCTCTACAATGTAGCGAAAGCGTGCGATGAAGGACATATCAACAGTAAGGACTGCGCCGGAGTCATTCTGTTCTGCGCTGAGAAAGCTACACAAGTCGCTTTAGACGCTTTACAAATACTTGGTAAGTATTGCGATTTGCGTAATAGTGTCAGATGCTATGTTCTACATATATTTCTAAACTATCGCAATCAATCATGGCGCAGATGGTACTCTAATTTGCTTGTCAAAACTCACGCACACTAACAAACAAGTGTCAAATTTCGGCTGGATTTCACGATAGTTTTTCTCAGTAAATAATGTAAGT
The DNA here is from genome assembly GCA_905333075.3 of Atethmia centrago. Classification (NCBI taxonomy): domain Eukaryota; kingdom Metazoa; phylum Arthropoda; class Insecta; order Lepidoptera; family Noctuidae; genus Atethmia; species Atethmia centrago. The sequence goes on from HG995374.1 coordinate 9,787,174, forward strand.
TATTTCCTGAAAAGATCAAACACGACCACATTTCATTATAGAAAAGTGATAAAATGATTCGTTTTAAACAAAGAATGTCCATGTTTAGCGTAAAGCCTGATCGAAAAATGTATGGTCGGCCCATCGGAACATCCCCCTTAAGGGGTATCCACAGTGGTAGCCTGCGAAAATCAAATTTTATTTTGTTTTTTGCAATTTGCAGTTATGTGTCAGGTTGCATTTTGATCAAAATATCTCTTATGGAACGAATCTAACTTAAACATTTATTTTACACTCATATAATTCGATTAAACTAAACGATCACCATTACAATAAATATGAGCATTTTATTACACAAAGTGACAGCTAGCACATGTCAGATTACTCCAGTGAATTAATAATTCGACCATGTCCGCGCGACACCGATTCGGTGTAAAACAATAGAAAATCAATTGTGTCTCATTAGCTGTCCTTGATTGTTGTCCTTGCTGTCAATACATATGTATTTAAAGGATAATTATCCATCATTTATAATGATTATAAATCATTAATCGGTATTAGTTGATCTTGATCAACTTAGGTACCTGCAAATTGTAAAAAACGATCAACTTACCTGCAAATTGCAAAAAACGTTAGAAAATTTGAATTTCGCGGGCTACCACTGCGAATCCACCTTAAATTCATTCACTGACAGACTACGCACAGCCTATACATCAGGGTCAAGAAGCAAGAAATTTTGCACAATAGCTCCTTATTTAAGGAGCTATTGTGCTATTTCTTGCTCCTAAAGAAAGTGAACAAAAAAAGGTTTTTTTTTAAATTATCGCCTAAATGGGTTAAATAAGAGATGAAAGTTTGTATGGAATTTCGGTTTTTGCCCATGTGATGGGAAATCACATTCGGGCGGGTGGCCCGGCTTGTTCCAAAATAATCAAGTATATCAATCAACTTAGCCTATCTGCTGGACATATGCCTCTCCCAGGCTGCGCCACAACATCCTGTCCCCCACCTACCGCATCCAGTCTGTCCCAGCTTCCTTTCCTTCTTAAGGTCGTCTGGCCATCTAACTAGGGGGCGTCCCACACTACGCTTGCCGGTACGCGGTCTCCACTCCAGGACTCGTCTGCTCTTCCGGCCATCGGTCCTTCGACAATCATGGCCAGCCCAATGCCACTTCAGTTTGCTTACTCTGCAAGTTTTGTCGGTAACTCCGGTACTTTTTGGATCAAGTATATACCCAAGTAAATATTATATAAAAGTAAGCAAATCATTATAAATAAATAAGTGTAGGGAGCACTTTACCACGCAGTTCATCACTCCGCTGTCTTCTGTATTCTGCGCCCGTTATGTCGAAGATCAAAGCCTTAAGGCCGCGTTCACACCAAAGCCTGTAGTTGGACGCCGACTGTGAGCGTCCAGTAAAAAAAATACGAAAAAACACTTCCGCCGCTAACTGACTTCTGTTAACACTTTCACCGCTAAGTACATAGAATACATACAAATTGGCATGCCATATAATGTTTATTGCAAATCTATAACAATTCAATCAACAGAAGTCATCTGAACAGAAGTCATCTTTAGCTACATATAGCGACGACTCGGATGCGAGTTGTGGGCACACGAACGAATTATTTTTCGACCCATATGCTGGGTGCTTGGCATAGAAAGTGTTAATGATACATTTTCACAGTCAGCGCCCCAAACGTGGCCTAAGTGTCTTTATACAGTAAATAGCAACAGGCATTAATTAGCCTTTAACGACTAATGTCGAAAGGTCATTTCAATGATAATCATGTTAGGTTTGAAATTCCGTTGTCACAATCTGCCATAATTATCTAATCAGTAATTCCGGATTTCGTTGATTTCACCTTTACTTGACTTTCCACTTAACAAAAAAAAAAAAACGTCGAATAAAAAAATGTATTTGCTTTTGCACCAAATAATCTTTATTTGAACCTACTGTGGCAGGCTTTTTGCAAATTGATAAAGAACGAACGAAAGTGTTTTTCGAAAGAAAGTGCCAAAAGTAAAATCTACCAAGTATAAAATAGTAGCATGCTAATAAATATACACTAAAAACCAATATAGATTTGGGACTGCCATATTTCGCTACCACAAGTGTAATTTAACATTTTAGTAACAATGATTTTTCTTTCTCTAGGCGGAAATGGCTACATAAATGACTACCCGACAGGCAGGATACTCAGAGATGCAAAGCTTTATGAAATCGGCGCCGGAACCTCAGAAGTGAGAAGGATGCTAATCGGAAGGGCACTGAATAGTGAATACAAATGAAATAAGTAGTCTGTAAACTTTGTAATTATTTATTAAAGTTTTTAAAAAACTTAATTAAGTATATTTTATTTGTCTTATTGGTAAGTATAATAATGCACATTGGGTTATCCTTAATTGCTATTTAATTAGCTGCCGAAATTCCTTTATAAACTTATTACTAATTATATTCCAAAGTCATAAGGTGACTAAAAATATAAGTGACTAAATAATGACTGGTTAGAAAAGTTCACTGGTGTTGTGGTCAACAATCTTTCAAAATACCTCTTGCCATTATGTTTAAAAATCTGGCATTGCAGCCAAATTACCACCACACCTGAATAATACATCAACATTATCATTCCCACCAAAAGCTTACTGAAAAACTAATGGACAGTGACTCTACAAAATGCCACCATTTTGGTGGAATATAAAGCATTTGACCAGGTTTCAGAATGCAGTAATATGGAGTAGCACTCTTATATTTAGGATATTTTTCTGGATCTGGCTGTCTGGGATCCACTTGAGCTGTATTATCCAGTAATTCATGATCATGTGGGTAGAGGTATTGTGAGTCTGATGGTGAAAATAAAAATAGTTGTTTTTCACCTACAACTTGAGTGAGTAAGTTTCTTTTTGGATCATGGTGGAGTGGTGAAACTGTGCCCTTAGGACCATACCATGCCATGACATCTACGGGATCAGTACTGTCAGCAAAACAGCAGTATTCAGGCTCTGTGATATCATTCTTCAGTTCAGGGATTTGGTCAAACAGCTGGTACTGGGCAAGATAACCAGTGGGGCCTTTGGTTTGGTAAATGTACTCTTTGATAAATTCTTCTATTGTTATAAGTCTTTGTGTCCATTCAGAATCTGTGTATTTGCTTCCAATTTCAATTGATACTGTCCGCCGTCCAGCTAGATTTAGGAAATAGTTTTGATCGTTCCATTTTTCTAAAGCCGGCCAGTGATTTACACAGTTATCTAAAATAACTGGTTTTTCCATAAGAATGTAATTTTTGAGAAAGTGTTCCATGCTTGGACAATCAATGATTTCTATTGGAGTAGCATTGAATTTACAAGCTTCTGTGGTAGTGTTACTGGGTGCACTACTATCTTTATTTGATAAGTCCTTGACAATTTGGGCACTTTGTTGAACATTTACAGAACTTAATATTGTTGCACAATTTTGCAATAGTTTAGGTTCTTTTTCCAAGGGGCATCCGAAGAGTATCCCGAAGTCTATTATTTTGAAAGCCTGTTTTACCATTGTATCCGTATCTTCATTGTAAAATCTCACATGAGCTAATAACTTTAAATATGTGGCAATAGTTATTGCTTTTCTTATGTATAGTTTTACCTCTTTCCAGTTGCCGATATTTATTTTTTCATACATGTAATCGAGGATAGCTTGAATTCTTATGAGCGAAGAGGGATCTGTTGACTCAGTACTGTTTATATACCTCTGTAATAACGATTTGGAAGCTGCATCTAACTCGTCAATTTCTGGTAATGATGTAGCGACACTGGCTTTATATTCTTCTAACTTAATAGAAATATCGCGTAACGCTAACATCGCGAATTTATTTAGTAATTTTCAGATTGATAATAAACGGCTCTTTATTTATTGTTTACAATTTTATAACCTACAAATCACTGTGAAAATCAATGACATGACATCATTCGGTTTCCCAATGCGTTTCGGTTTACGCATTCATTTTGAACTCCCATGCGATTTCAAAGTTTGGCACATTACTTTTAGGAGGAAACGCAGTCATGTATTGTGATCGTTGGCGTTCATTCCATACTAACGTATTCCTATTTTTTTTCTCCCCGGTTAATGTAAATGCTAGTCTAAATATTTCTTTACGATCTACCACTGCCTTGTCCCTGTTTTGTGTTTTGGTGTGATTATAATATATTGTTTTATATGCCGTGGTTTCTCAGGATTCATTTTGATGAGCCAGTCTACTCCTTCCTATGAAAAATTCTAATAAATTTTTGTTGAGCCTACGTGTAAAGAATTTAGTAACAGCTTGTCTATGGTTAAGGTTGCTGTACTTTGTTGCGCAATAAAAATGCAGACATATTGATTGCAGAAGAAGTTATTTTTCTTTTTTAAATAGTGTTCTCACCACATCAAATATAATAATAAAATAATGACAGTACAAAAATGTGACAAAAATAGAGAGGACATCATTGACCTTGACCTTTTAGTAAAAGTAAAAACTTCCTGTCTATGCCAAATCATATGACTTTTGCACGTGATCTGACATATTATTTACATTGTAACAAAGTGTTTCAAAAGTTTTTTTTATCAATCTTTTCCTAATTAGATTGCCGATAAGATGTTAAGAAAGTCCCGCAATGAAAATGTCGTGAAATGTTACGTGTGACGAAATGGCCCTTTTCGATAAACTGTTTTCTCTCAAGAGAAAACTTGATGATCGCGAACCACGAAACCGCGACAGGTACGTCATGATGAGACGCTTTTCATTAATTTTATTCTATTTTTGTGAGTGGTGTGATACGCGGTGGTGGGGTTGACGCACGAAGTGTTCACCCGTGCCGGGAGACAGGTCTTCACGAGGGCACTATGCGGACCTTCGCGTAGAAGTGGTGACGCACGCCAGTCTGGCAGTGCAGTGCGACGAGCATGTGATGAGTGCGCGGGGCGCGGGCCGCGGGCGTAGGCGAGCTGCGAGCGCGATCACGTCACTCGCGAGAGGGGCGGGTCGCGCTCTATGTTTACTTATTATTTACATGAGATGTAAGCACTAAGCTAGTACACCAGCACATTCCACTGCAAACGGACGCTCGTCCGCTGATACTCGCTTATCGATGTGCATTTAGTGTTAATCATTATCAGTGGTTGCATTTCTTTGATCAGTGAGTGCATATGACACAGTTTTGTCGTTGCAAACTTTGCAACTTTGATAATTTGGTGAGCAGCTGTGGACAGCTGATGTGACTATGAAATAAAATGAAATTTAGGTAACAACTGTTTACTTTGTGCTTTTGTTAGAAAGATACAACCAGCCTCTGGCCTAAGAAGGCCAGAGGCTGGTTGTGTCTAGAATTTAATTATGAAGTCAGTTGGTCCATTTATTAAAGTTTGTATAATGTTTAGTTTGAAGCAGTGCGGACTTGTTTGTGACATGCAATCTGAATCACATTCTAATGGAGCATATAGCCTGAATGTCAATGAACATGATGAGTTGATTTAGTGTCTGCTGGTTTCTGATACATCAACATGTTTGCTGGTAGATATCAACATACCTATACTTACTTGAAAATATCAGTAGCATTCAAATGTACTAATTCAGTGATTGCAACATGAGAGAAGAGAAAGTTTTTACATTGTTTACTTTGTATTGAATACATAGTACTTGCTCACATGCAGGTTGTTGGCCAATAATATTGTAAATAAATACAAAATATTTCAACTAGGAATTTGATTTTTTTTTTAAACTTTGGTCAGAGAAACTTGTTGTTTACATATTTTTTGTGGTAAACATTGTGCTGGTAACAACCCAGTTATGTTGTCTGTTCGGTATCTTAGGCCAATGATATTCTAATTTGAACTTTTATCAAATCATATTTATTGATTAGTCCCATCTTATCTTAAATAATTGAGACTTTATTTTTACTTGTTTTTCAATCGTTTCGTCTGATTACTGCAATGTGAGTATAATGCTAATGACAATATTAAGCTTATTTGAATCATTCTGGAAAAAAATATAATTACAATGTAAGTTCTTTCTTCAGACATGTGCAGAATCACAAAGGACTTAAAATTAAATATTTACTTTAGCTTTATCATTATTTATAATGTATGTTCAAGCCTACATTGTTTGTATTGTGATTAAGTTATCAATGAAGTTAAATATGGTAGAAAATGTAATTCAATTATGTTTATAATAAGTTTTGTTATCAGTATGTACATAAAAGCTTTGACTTTCCTTTCATTTTAGCTAATAACTTCTATTCTATTCTATTTTTCTCTATGGCAAAAGTGCTGATGTCGACAATTCTGTAACTTTATAAAGCTGGTTTGCATTAAGACATAAATTATGGTTGGAGAACATAAAATGAATGATAGCTGCTATTCATTTTTAGATAAAGTAGGTGGTCTCATCATGTGACATCTTCACTTCTTTCTAGTTAGATTACTTATCAGTTTTGCTATTTTTACTAAACTAGGAGGGTAACTGCTATAGTGATTGCCCATGTTATAGTAACTGGCCACTCATAACAAAAAGGTAGAAACAAGATAATGTGAACTAAAACGAAAATACAATAGATACAGGAATATTTTTTGTTCTTTTCATTCATGGGCTTGCTTGCATTACCTTGTTTCTACCTCTTGTTATGAGTGGCCAGTTACTATAGCGTGTCCAATTACTACCAGCAGTACCAGTAGCAGTTACCCTACTTCTTCTTTTTCCTGCCTTGTCCTTTTGTTTCCGTTTGGTAACACGAGGAACGAAGAAAAAACGTGTTGCACAGATGCAACACCTTTTTAGGGTTCCATACCCAAAGGGTAAATCGGTACCCTATTACTAAGACTCTGCTGTCGGTCCGTCTGTCACCAGGCTGTATTTCATGAACCGTGATAGTTGGACAGTTAAAATTTTCACAGATGATGTATAATCTGTTGCCACTATAATAAAAAAAAAAACAATAAAATAAATATTTAATTAAGGGGCTCCAATACAACAGACATGACTTTTGCCATTTTTATAGATAATGGTACGAAACCCTTCGAGCGCGAATTCGACTCGCACTTGGCCGGTTTTTATATTTTCTTCCTTTCTCGTGTCAACCGTCACTCAATAATTCACTCCTTTTTATTTCATAACGTCCCTCACATAATCTATTCATCTTTTCCCTTGGTCTTCCTCTCTCTTGCCATGTACATTTATATTCATCACTCTTTTAGTTACATGCTTTTCATCTCTCACATGGCCATACCACGACAAACAATTCCCTTTTAACTGTTCTGTAACGCGCCATTTTCAAACTTCCTGTAATATACTCGTTTATTACTTTATGCAGTCTTGTCACTCCCCACATCCATCTCCACATTCATTTTGGCCTAAATACTTATTAGAATAAAAAGTCCTCATTCAGTCCTCCTCAGTCTTCGTTTCTTAAACTGAAAGTTTGAAGTGTTTGTTTGGTATGCAGAATTATTTGAATTGTATCAAACCAATTTTCATTGATAAATGTTTTAAAGCAACCTTTTTAGGGTTCCGTATCACGTTACGTATTCCTTATAGGATCACTCCTGTGTCTGTTTGCCACAGCCAATTTGCTCCGAATCTACTGGACCGATTAAGTTGAAATTTGGTACACATATGTATTTCTGTGACCCAAACACGGACGTGTACCGTAAATAAATACATTTTGAATATGGGGGTCACTTTTGGGGGACAAGTTAGAAAATTAATTAGTTTTGCAAACTGTACCGTATGACATACCTATTAAATGAAAGGTCTTGTTGTAAGCAATTCAGATAATATATTTTATCATTTTCAAATACCTACATACTTTCAAAGTTATTTAATAAAATATAAATGAAAATTTACCATTGCCCCCCTCTTTATCTCCGAAACTACTGAAACTACAATAAAAAAAAATACAGAAAATAGTTCTGTACTTATTACAGGAAAGACTATAAGAAGTCTATGGTCTTAATAAAATATCATGGTAAATCTCTCAATATTGTGGGTACAAACTTACATTTGCAGGTGGAATGTATGAGGGAACATGTTTTTCAACTACAATGTTGTTTGTTGTAATTCATCCCAACTACTGAACTCTTCATTGTGCGTGGTACGACACGCACTTGGCCGGTTTTTTCTGTCTGTTCCCCTTTAGCATCCATTGTCAATAATAAATTTTAATTCAAATTATATTATATTTATTTGTCATATTTTGCCCTACCAGGTCCTGTCAGATAAATCCGGAGCAAGTGCGGCTGCTTCTATTCAAGGAGTGTGACTGGAGGGGCAGAAAACTATTGTTTGACTCTGCTGCAATACAGAAGATCCCAGCAAACAAAAATGACAAGCCAAATGTCAGACAGTCTGATGAAGTGCCATGCATTCTGGAGGTGTCCGAGGGGTTCACATATCTGGTAATTATTGCTAATAATTTGTATTTTTGGTTTTGAAAGCTGTGGTGGCCCAATGGTAACGGTCGCGACTTACGACCTGTAAGTCGTCGGTTCGATCCCTGGCAGGCGCTCTACTTTGTGTAAATTATTTCATGACCACTGCTCTCAAAACGGTGAAGGAAAACATCGTGAGGAAACGTCCTAGAAACAAAAAATCAAAGACATGTGACATCTACCAATCCGAACTGGGCCCGCGTGGTGGATTACGGCCCACTCCTACTCACCGAGAGGAGGCTTGTGTCCCAGCAGTGGGAACATTATAGGCTGATTATAATTTGTATTTGTAATTAATCAAGATGTCTCGACAATATCTGATAAAAGTAATAGTAGGTAACTTGAATAAAAAAAGGCTAATTATTTTCCAGGCGATTAACTATTTGCTACTAAAAAAATAAAATGGGTAGCAAAAATAATAGGTTGGCGGCTACAGTGAAGTAGCATTTTAAGTATAAAATCATTTGGGTTAGGTTAGGTTAGAACAGTGAGCACTAACGCGCGAAGGCGAGCGAGCGAACCGAGCGTGCCGCGGCAGCGGCCGCCGACCGACAGATCCCCTCGGTTGTTGGTGACTCTCATTTACCAAAACAAAAACTCTTCACTGTAGCTGCCAACCAATTATTTTTGCCACCCATTTTAATTATTTTTAAAACCCTAAATCAGATTAGTTTGTCGCCGCGTTAAATACATGCCAATAAAAATACACTCGGCGTATCATACGCCCCGACGCTGCTAATAGCGCGGCTTTTAAAGGCTCCTACATACCCCTTTACGCATTCGACACGTTCGAGTTTCGCTTCTATACGATGTATTATAATTTTTTCTATGATATTTCCTTCGATTGCGGCTGTAGTTGTTCCCCATAAGTTTTCGTTTAAGGGGAACCAAGTAGGCAGATTTAATGCCTTGCACGGCTGCAAGACATTCGATCTGCCTACTTAGTTCCATATTGTTTTCGTCAAGCATTTTGTAGAAGCACCAATAACCACCACAAACTTCCGTGAAGATGTAAGATATTCTTATCACATGCAAAGCTTGGATTCACACAGAATTATAAACAAGCGAAGACTACGACTTCCTGTTATTTAAATCATATCTTCCATTTCCTGATAGTATCAGTTCTTCGAAGATTTTGGTGGATATTAATTCCATCAAAATCTTCGAAGACTGCTGACGTAATCTCCTCTTAACGTTACCGGGAAAAGTCAACAGGGAAAATCGTGATAAAAAATAAATACTTACAAGAATCTGTGTGTACTTATCGATAAATTTAAGAGCACTACGATAGTAGAGTGCATGAATGAGTATGCTAATAATGAGTCTGACATAGTAATGCATGAAGGCGCAGATACGCATGTCTGTAACTTACACAAAATGGCAAGTGTGCAAGTTAGCATGCCATTGTACCATAACTACTTCTGATTGGCGAATGTCACAATTGCATGGAAGCCAGTAGCATACTTCTGTGCAAGGTACACACATCTGTATTACGTGCTTTAGGAGATATAAACGGGGTTCCGTTCTCCTTATTAGGCCTTTGTTTTAAGGACACCGTGTAATAGCGATTATACGGACTATTGTTGTAGTTTCACTTGTCTGTATAAGTGAGGTGAAAGAACAATGTTGAAAGTTCGTAACGAAATACTTGTGCTGGTAATTGGTCCAGAATGTGATTGCATTGCATCTAAGCCATCCATGTATATCTAGAACAGGGATGTTGCGCATTTATTTAGACCTCCGCATCCGCATCCGTATCCGCATTAATCAATGTAGAGCTCATGCGGATGCAGATGTGGTAGACAATGGTAAACTTAAGTGAAATCATAATCAACTAAATGGAAATTTTATCATCAATACAATAGCTCAAAATCGTCACGTTTTCACGAAATAGGTTTTTATCCATCAAACACACAATTTCGAGAGCTGTATTGATTTTTAAATCATTATAATTGAGTAATTATCTGATTATAATCGCCTCGAATTGGATTATAATCGCCTCGAATTGGATTATAATCAACGTACAACTAAATAGCGCTGCAATTTGCAAAAAAAGAAAGAAATGTTGAATTTCGCCTTGCCGCTTTGACGTATCCCTTAAAAAAGTACTTGAGATCCGCATCCGCAACCGCAAATGTTAAAAAATCTGCATCCGCAACATCCCTAATCTAGACTACAACTCATGCATGATCTTTCCTGTGCATTGACATCATTTCAGCCAAAAGAAACACGTTCTCTGCTGGACATAAGCCTTTGGATTTAGAACTCCTGGACATATCTAAATCTCACTTTTATGTTACAGATTAAGACATGTTCTGTCTGTTTTGCTTTCTAAAATATACAAAAATAGTTGAATTTGATCATTCGATAAAGTATACCATTAGTTTGTTTTACTTCAACAAAATTACTCCGTGTCATATTAAAATGAATTATGATTATACACATCGTTTTAATATTTCCGAGTCTAGAATGCGCGTATGTAGGCCGTTTACCTTAGCGTGTGATAATAATAAAATATTACGGCCACGAACACTGAAGCACGTGACCATCCAGCTGCTTACGTTCATACCGGCAACACGATGACGCGACATCGAAACCGTGCAGTATTAATCAAAGAAAAACAAACTTATCTCAATTTTTAATCTCTCCAATTTTTGGGCGTATTGGTCGATTCGCATTTACTCGCCCGCAACGGGCGAATCGACAGTAAAAATATTATTCGTTCGGACGAAGTTAATTTATTGGTGGGTGAATCCAGAAATACGTATTAAACAGTTGCCACATTTTGAATTTTATGCAGTAAAGTTATGAAAAAGTACACTAGAAACTATATTTACTAATTATTCAGCATATGTTTATGATATTTTGTGTGCCAATTGCCTAATACCTATTTCTGGAGTTGCGATTCGCCCGTATCGGGCGAGTAAATTCGTGCGAATCGACCAATAAGCCAATTTTTGGTACGGGGCCTTTAGGGAACCCAAGTCGAAAAATTTATTTTTAAACTTTATCTATGCTTTATCGATAAGATAGCATGTCAATGTACTTGATACTATGTATGTAGAAGACGTCACAAACGGGATTATCTCAAGTAGACGTTGCTAAGAACATTAAACATTAGATATAAGTTATACTGTTGTTGTTCTGTTTATCTCTACTAGCTGCGCCCTGGGGATTCACCAGCATAAGTGTCGATCTCGTGGGAATATCGGGATAAAAAGTACACTATGTCGTAATCCAGGTTATGGTCTACCCATGTGCCAAATTTCATATACATCCGTTCAGCCGTTTTAGCGTGAAAGCATAACAAACAAACAAACTCACTTTCGCATTTATAGTATTAGTTGGGATACAAGTAAGGAAGTAAGGGTTACCTTATTTGCTCAATTCGAGTCTCGGTAAGCAAAGAGTTAAAGCTCGTTATCACGGTAAGAGAGAGATGCTTTAGTTAGTACCTTCATCGTTTAAGTCTGTATTAGATTTAACAACTGAAGCAATTTACTTAAATGGTATATCCTTGAAATTCAACATCCAGAGTCGGTCTAGTTAAGAATCCCTCTTATTTATAAAACTTGTCTTATCATCATGAGATGGTCTATAAATCTCAAGAGATTTATAGACCATCTCATGATGATAAGACAAGTTTGACGATGCAAGCATCGTTATCATGTTCTTGGCAATGCAGAGCGGTTGTAGCCACATGCAGTGGGAATGGTATTAGTATGATGGACACGTAACGTATCATGCTTTCTAAATCCATACAGTTCTACGCAGTAACACTTGTCTAAAATATAGCTTACTTTTTCAAAAAATGTTAATTGACGTTGTGACATAGTGGTGGAGTTCCAACGAGAACTTTCTTTTTTCGCGCAATAAGTTAATCAGGATAACGTCCTGCACAGACATGAGTGTGAGTGAACCTCCCATCGAGATAAAAGTTTAAAAATAACACAACAATCGACACACGGAGCGGTCACAAGACCGACAATTTACTCAAACATTATCACTGGAGCATCCTATATTTAGATCACTTAAGATGTTAGCCTTTTCGATTATAAAGTGTACCGTAAGTGGGACTTATGTGTGCGGCTGGGCCGTAATTTTAGCTGGGTTCTAATTAATGGACATCACATGTCCCATTATAGTTGTGACAATTGTCTCTCTCATCTATATTTACTTTGGAAATCCACTTTGTCATGTGATAATTCAGTGCCTATTATGCTCCAGCCTCTCGTTAGTTATGACTGGTTTAACTCGAATGTTTATTTATAGACATTATTATCTTAATATGGAATCTAAATTGTTATGTTCCGTGTGGGAACTTTTTGAAAGGGTTGCCAAAGTGTGTTGTTTTAAATGACGGTTATTTTGAATAATAAGTTCGACCTTTTTGTTGTTTCCTTACCCTTGTTTTATAAATAGATTTCTGGTACCTACCTTGTGCAAAAGGGAAATCCGAGTGTTATTTGGGCTCTGAAGGTATGTGTCGTTTTAATTAGGACAAAAATTAAGGTCTTTTCTATAAATGGTATGGTTTTCTCACCTTTGTATTTCACGTTGGTTATTTAATTAGTAAACATTATGTCCTTTGCCGAACAAGGATTTATCAAGTATAGTGTAAGACGGTAATGGCGCCGATTCCCTTGTTCACAAACTGAACTAAATTTAAGTTCAGTGCATCTTTTTCTTTCTATTTCAATAAGAAAAGGACAGAAGATACATTTTAGTTTAGTCCTGTCAGATAATCAGGGCCTGTCGCTACTCTATACAAGTTTAGACGTGATTAAAAACTTGCCTACTAAAATTACGTCAATTTACGTCAACCGCTGATTAATTTGACAGGACTAAACTAAAATGTATCTTCTGTCCTTTTCTTATTGAAATAGAAAGAAAAAGATGCACTGAACTTAAATTTAGTTTAGTTTGTGAACAAGGGAATCGGCACCATTGGATGTCAATTTTAATATCAACAAGAGGCATCGAACCTTAAAAGTTTTCGGAGATATTTTTGGTATTTCTCTAAAAAAATATTGATGACTTTGTCCGTGTTACGTTGACGTGGGCGTAGCTGTGAATAAAGATATTATTTTTGGCCTCCATTGACGTATTTGGTCGTACGACGTTTGTACCCCACCCGTCATGTAAATCATCGCCTTGATGAATGAGTGGGCTTTGTTTCGAGCTGTCTTGGAAGGTCGAATGGTACACGATGCCCTTTCTCGCATCATTGTAGATTTGGAAGACTATGAGGCTGACGTTTTTGAACGATAAAGTCAGTTGTACTTGTGTACCTACTTTGTTAGGCAAATAGGACGAGAGGCAAAGAAAGGTTTGGTAGATGTAAATCAATCCGTTAATTGATCCAGTATGATTAGGATAATAAGTTCTAAATACGTATTTAATTCGAAATGGAGAACACACCAATCCAATCGTATTTGCCAATACATGAACGGATAAAAACTTACAAAAATCCTATGTACACAAACTAGAGCATCAAATGATTACATGCTTGCTTTAACTATTAATCTATCATAATCAGCCTATAATGTTCCCACTGCTGGGACACAGGCCTCCTCTCTGTGAGAGGGAGTGGGCCGTAATCCACCTAGTGGGCCCAGTGTAGGTTGGTGGATGTCACATGTCTTCGATTACTTGGTTTCAGGACATGCCGGTTTCCTCACGATGTTTTCCTTCACCGTTTTGAGAGCAGTGGCGATGAAATCATTTACACAAAGTAAAGTGCCTGTCTGGGTTCGAACCTACGACTTCCAACTGGTACGTCACAGCCGTTACCACCAGGCCACCGCTGCTCTTCGTCTTTTTTTCGTTCATCTATCCCAAGCTCGAAACCGTGTCTTACCAAGCAGATACGTAACGTCACATTTTCATCCCGCCGCAGTCAAGACCTTGATACCTTGACACATTGTACGGTACAGAGATGTACTGGCTATTTGACCACGGAGCCCCAAACAGTATGAATTATAGGTATTTAAATCAATTATTATATATGTCTCTGTAAATAAATGTATTGTTTTGTGTGTACAGTACAAGGGACCGGCGGCCGACGCGAATGTACTCGGTGAGATGATTTTCGGCGCAGTCGCAATGAACTACAAGAGTGTATCATTGAAAATCCACATCATGGATGAACCAAGGAGGTAATAGAATACTCAATATATTTATTGCATTCCACAATGTGAACGTAGGTAGTAGGTTTTATAAAGACATGATCATTGTGTATCCTGTCGGGCACCATAAAGTAGGAGAGAGGATGAGGGCTTTATGTTGACTAATTAGCCAACATTATGGCTATAATGTTCTCACTGCTCAATTCAGACCTCACTACAAGATGGAGTGTGCCTTAATCTTTTACGTGGGCCCAGTTTAAGTTCGTTGATTTGGCCTTAGAATGTTGGTTTCACAACCAAAATTCAAAACTCACGCTTCCTCACACGGATAAAAAGGATGTCTTACAAAGACAAATAATAAGTAAGACAAATATTGATTCATTTATGGGAAAAACAATATATTCTTGAATGAAGTAAAATTTTGTCTTAGTTTTATTGTCTTCTTCGAAGACGTTATTATGTACTTGAATGAAGAATTATTAAGTTTAATTTTAAGAATATTATTTCTAAAACTAGATAAAAACTAGATATTTTCTTCAATTAAGATTATTATAGTCTTGAATCAAAAATATTTGCTTAAGTCAAGAATAAAAACCAAGTATTTATTATTCTTAATATGAGTAAACAGGTTTTCTTGGACTGAGTACATTTACTTACGTTAAGAAAATATTTACTTGGATTGAAACAATTTTTCTGAGTATATTGATATTCTTCGCTGAAGAGAACCTTTTTTTCCGTGCACGATGTGTCCTTCACCGTTGCTTAGAGGAACTGTAATATGATGGTATAAATTCGAAACGATGACCCATAACTTCAGCTTTCTTTTCAGGGGTTAGGTTAGGTTAGGAAATGTCGACTCCATAAGCTTATTTTTTCTTTAATATGACGTGTAAAAGTGATTCCGATATCCTATTTACTGAATAAACAATTTCAAATTCAAATTCTTTATTGCATTCATGTGTACATTTAGTTGTTACTTCATTTCATTTTAATAAGGTCAAATTCAACATCGTCATACTTACTGCATTTTTTTACTGTCTCCGTAACTGGGTGCATAAAAAAATTGCCAGCTCATTGTTTTAGAAGAGTTTTTTATTGCTCAATAAAATGCGCTTATTTTATGTGCCTTTAAACAATGTGGCGTAAAAATAGCCTTTGATATTATTTTCTAAAATTGTATGGCTTTTAATGTTGAACAATAAATCAAGATAAACATGACGAAAAGTTTAAAAATCCTCTCAGATTTATCAAAATATTTTCTTTTTCACAAACGATCTAGATCGTGATCCATCAATCATGACAACACACTATCAAAACATCGAAATATTTGTCATTTGATGACTTAATCCTTTAACAAACAAATTACGATCGATTTGCACTTACATAAGTATAATCTGAATAATAAAAGTCGTGAACTGGAGCATTCGTGATACACGCGACTTAGAACCAACTGTTACAACTGCGATTTAATCAATTTATAGTTAGCAATCATTCTCTTGCATTTTATTTGGGGTCGGCGCAACATCAGTTACATAGGAAATGATAGCGCCATCTAGTTTTAAAATATTGACCAAAAAATTGACGTGTAAAATTGTCAGATCTACTTACAGAAATAAACTTTTATTTCATGATTTCTTCCATACTTCTCTATTAGTTGATTGGTTGTCATCTTGGTAGCCACCCCCTTTCCAGCCATATCATCTTTCACACAGTCCATCCATCGTTTGATTGGTCTTCCTCTATTCTTAGAGCAATCCACATTCTTACTCAAAACTTTCATAGGGTCTTATTGATCAATATTATTCCTAGGTTGATGTGCTCAAAAGTGTTTTGCGTGCCATCGCGACGGATAAGCCGAGCGGACCGTCACCCTGAACGGAGAGAAGCAAGCGGTTGTGGCGATAACGGTGACCGGTCCACACCGCTCAGTGTTCCCCTCGTGAGGGAAGAAGGAGTGTCGTTGAGCTTCTCGCTCGATAGGGGAGACTCGGGTAAGTTGGATTTAATCCTAATTAATATTATAAATGTGAAAGTGAGTTTGCTTGTTACGCTTTCACACGAAAACGGCTGGACGGATTTGGATGAAATTTGGCACATAGGTCATGCTTTAGGTTTCGACATAGGATTTTTATCCCGATAGTACGTTCCCGTGGCGTCAACCTCCACGCGGGCGAAGCCGCGGGCAAAAGCTAGTCCTATAATATTATAAAGAGGTAAAATTTGTGAGTTTGTATGTTCGGGCTAACCTTCGGAACTAGTTATCCGATTCCGAAAATTGTTTCATTAAGACGCTGACAATATCTAAACCGCGGTCACTGTCAAATTGCATAGAAAAGAAAGAGAAGCGCGATGACACAACGCTTGTAATTTATTGCTAAATATGAAGCAATTATCTATTTACTCAAAATTGAGTTGAGTAATCGAAAATAAAAAACAACCAAGTTCTGCATTCAAATAAGACGTTCTTGTTATTAATTAAATACGTAACGTATGTTGATATTTAATACAGATATTTTGGATTAGAACTTAAGGTAAGAGGTGAGTTTAACATTAGTTTGTATCGAGATTTTTTTCAAAACGTGTTTTGGTAACAACCAAGTTCTGGGAAATATGTTCAAAATTAACATATATTTTTTCCGCTACCACAAATTATACAGACTTGGCAATTTGTTTTTCTTAAGAGAAGCCACTTTTGGTCAATTAGGTCTTGTCAGCGCCTTAATGGGAAGCTCTCGCCGAGTGTCATAGGTTATATTTTATGTTAAGGCGCAGATATATCATTTTAGTGACTGAAATCAGTTATTACGCCTTCATATAACGCAAATAAGTCATGCAAAAAATATAAGTTAATCTAGAACGCATACACATCAATTCTATATGTGAATATTTAAGGATTGTAATAAAATACTTTATGAAATAAATTCAGGAAGTAATGTTTACCGAAAGCATAAAAAACGATACTACTTTCAAACTCCTTAAAATATTTTCATGATTTTTAGGGTTCCGTACCCAAAGGGCAAAACGGGACCCTATTACTAAGACTCCGCTTTCCGTCTGTCTGTCTGTCTGTCCGTCCGTCTGTCACCAGGCTGTATCTCATGAACCGTGATAGTTAGACAGTTGAAATTTTGATAGATGATGTATTTCTGTTGCCGCTATAACAAAAAATACTAAAAAACAGATAAATAAATATTCCCTAAAAAAACCGAACGACCGCCCAGCGTGCGCGCGACTCACATTTGTTTACATACGGCAATTACCCGACTCTTAAATTAGCATCTTAAAAATATTAAAAAGACCAGTTTCCTTTCGGAATGATATCGTACTGAGTTCTTTTTTTTTCTGTTCCTTCGAGTCGAACTTATCGATGATGATATTCTGCATAATCTATAGTCATTGATTTTATTGTTAAAGCGTATCTCAATGACATCGGATTGTTTCAACGACCAGATATTTTTTTGGTCCTTTGTGTCGCACGATATTCTTTGTTAATCATTATAATTTCTAGATTTGGATGTATATTAGACGCTTTGGTAATTATTGATGTCGTTATCAAAAAAGAAGCCATACTTACATATTAACTAAAAAAAAAGAAACCTTGAACATGTATAGGTACCTAAGTATGGCCTGAGTGTAACGAATTACGCCTAATTATTTGAGTAGATTCAACAAATTAATCGATTTACAGAAGTGACCTTAATAGCTTATCGATGTATCCGTCCACTTATTGTCCTCTTTTATGTATAATTAATTAGTTCGTATTAACTATGTACGTAGAAAATAAGTAATAAATGGATATGTTTTACCAACTGTATACCATAACCCTTCGGGTTAGCTCGGCCGATACTGGGGCCTACTTCCTAAGCCCTAAATCCGTAGTTTCGGCTGAAGTTACGGGCGTTTCCTACACCGTATCACCTACGGACATAAGATTACTTCGGAGCCCGAACTGTGAATGAATGACGACACGATTTGACAGTTGTCTCTACTTGAGCTGTGTTTGTGCCCGTTCGAAAAATTGAATTTGTCACATGTTTTGACGGTTCAACTACTTTTGGACGGGCCCGTATCTTCGTTCTCGGACTTAAAGAGTAGTCCCCCTGGCTTCGACTCCACAAAAGAGCAAAATTACTTTTCTACCTCTGCGAAATGATTCCTAATGCTTTTTATTGACATGTTTCGTATTTTTCAGGATATTATGGAGATCACTCGCCCTACAGTAGTGTGGGTTCCACGCACGACTACTTCTCAATGTGTGATATTTGGGAAAGCAACAACCAAGATGATTTCTGCTCTTTTCATCGTAAGTATTCTTTTAAAATAATTGTGTACACACACATAACATTACGCCTGTATTCTCCGAAGGTTTAGGCAGAGATGTACTTACAGTACACTCACATTTCGCCAGTTATTAAGTCCCACGTAATAGGGGTTGCCATCAAACGGGCACAAATCCAGACTCTTTTTTTTTTTTTTTTTTTTGAGGGTGGGAAATCATCAAATATCTTCTCCCGCTCTGGGTGGAGCGGGAGGGTGTGTCAGACTCTTACTGACTAAAACCCACCCGTATTCCTTCCTGTTGCCAGACTCTGAGCTGCTACTAAGAGATTTAGATGAAAAACCGCAATAACACTGTCCGACCCGGGGATCGAACCCAGACCAAGACCTCATGCTCAGCAGTAACGCTTACGACCCACTATACCAACAAGACCATAATTATGTTTTTGAAAAGCTTTCCTACTGGGGTTCCCCTCAGGGAACCAGAGGTTCGAATCCCCTGTATCATTGATTCATACTCCCTAGTTTTCAGCTCCATCCAGTTAGACTGGAAGACGAACTTAACGTAGTTGGGAAAAGGCTAGGCAGATGATGACTCCTGCAGAGCAGGGAGCAGGAGCCGGGTGGCCCAGCGGTAACGGCCCCGACTTAAGAGTTGTAGTTCGTGGGGTCGAACCCAGGTAGCTGCTTTACTGTGTGTAAATAATTTCATCACAACTGCTCTCAAATCGGTGGAGGAAAACATCGTGAGGAAACCGGCGTATCGTAGAACCAAAACAAAATCGAAGACATGTGACATCTACCAACCCGCAATGGGCCCGCGAAGTCGATTACGGCCCACTCCCTCTCGAAAAGAGGAGGCTTGTGTCCCAGCAGAGGGAACATTATAGGCTGATTATGCTATACTCACCCTCAATTTTAGCTTATAATTATTACACCTCAATTTCATTTGATGGAGGCGTCAGAAAGGCTAATAAAAGAGGCTGATATTAAAATGGAAGGAACAATAAAAGTTGATAACGAAGTCACGAGTTCTTAAAAAGAATGGAGAGTTTTAGTATTAAATTTTATCTTGGGATTTTTATTTGGGCAGTAAATGTCAATACTTAATTTTATTTAATGACTAACAAACCGGTTTATATTTATTTGCAAGATAAAATTTGCTTTTGGAACGATATGACGTTACCTTGTTAATAAGAGGCACGTGATACATATTATTAAATAACGTTTATTTTTATTACTAAACACTAGAGATGTGCTTAATTGTTAAAAAAATAATAACACTGCTAAATGCTAATGCTAATAATAATTAACACTTAAAATTAGTACTTAGTTATTTTTAGCATTTGTTAAATTTGAACACAGACAGATTGTTAACATAATTAATTCTCATTTCCTTCGCACTTTTCATCGTAACGAAGATCAGTCTTTATGTTACATTTCCGAACTCAGCAGGTCATTATATCAACTCGACTGTATAATAATCTGTCGGATTGAAGACAGAACACAAAATTAACAGTTGCTAGCGCCGCTCAGAGTAGCTGATGCCGGCGCCAACAGCTTGTTTTATTCATTAATTTTCTTCTCTGTGTTCAATTGTGACAGTTAAATTTAACAACTGTCTCAGAATTTATTTAACAGACGTTGACACAAAAAAATAGCACTAAATTTAGCAGCTTATTAGTTTAAGACCCATCTCTACTAAACATATTAGCAAGAACATAAAATTATATAACATCACGCCGGTAATACCCGAACGGTAGAGTAGAGGTATACCTAAAATACACCCTCATTTCGCCAGTTATGTTTCAGTCCCATGTATTAGAAATCAATCGTAATAGGAACATATTTGGAGACAGACTAATAAAAAATTGCAAGAAACCAGTACCATACGGTATGTGTGAATAGGGTAAGCTTACACGAAGTATTTGTCTAAGCTTGCTCGAATTAAAAAATACAAACAAACATTCAACTTTGCCAATGTTATAGGAAATTCACAGTTCTCGTAAAATAACCCTCTGTTGGCTTTGCCGTAGTGGAGTATTTAAGCAAATACGCATCTGAAAATCATCAAACTATTATAGCCATTTACGGTTATGTTTATAATGGCGCCGATTCCCTTGTTCACAAACTAAACTAAATTTAAGTTCAGTGCATCTTTTTCTTTCTATTTCATTAAGAAAAGGACAGAAGATAAATTTTAGTTTAGTCCTGTCAAATTAATCAGCGTCTGTCACTACTCTATACAAGTTTAGACGTAAATAAAAACTTGCCTACTAAAATTACGTCAATTTACGTCAAGCTCTGATTAATTTGACAGGAGTAAACTAAAATGTATCTTCTGTCCTTTTCTTAATGAAATAGAAAGAAAAAGATGCACTGAACTTAAATTTAGTTTAGTTTGTGAACAAGGGAATCGGCGCCAATTTCTCAAAAAAAAAAATACATAAGTAATATTATGTGACTTATAAAATAATGCTACACATAGTACGTATCTTAAAACTAACATTATAGTAACACTAACTTTGACTAGTTTTGTCATACCAAACAGACAAATCAGTAGGTAGTAAGTAGGTAGTTTTACACAAGGAACAGCGTTGTTTTGAGCAATTTTCGACCTCGGCTACTCTCATCCAAATGCACCCTGCAAAGATCGTCGCTATAACCGTCCTATTTATACCCTTTTTTTTTTTTGAGGGTGGGAAATCATCAAATGTGTCAGACTCTTACTGACTAAAACCCACCCGTATTCCTTCCTGTTGCCTGTGTTGCGGGGGCCTCGGTGACCCATAAGTACCTTCCCGCGACCCTACGTTTATCGATTTCCGGCCTTCAGTCATTAAGCCTTTTAAAGTTAATTTCTTTCCTACCAGTACCACCTGGCAGAAAGCTGAGTACCTCAAGCAATGGCAGTTGGCAGCGAAGAACGTTCCAGAATATGGCGACTAAGTTTGACGTCGGACATCAAAGTAGCAACACTACCAACCTACTAGGAGTTCCAACCAAAACTAGTAATGCTGCCAGTTCCGATTCACAGGTTAGTTGTTCGAATTTTAAAATGCGTTTGTTTTTTATTAGGAAGACTGCATGTTTAGTTAACTGTTGACCTTTTTGCCTTTACCTCATTTGTGGGACATTAAATAAATAAAATAAAAGTGTGTGCGATTTTTGGTCAACATTATGTCCATGGTAACAATTTGGCAGCGCATTTATTTCGTAGTAGTAAGGGCTGTTTTTGTATGCTACTGACGTGCAGTTGACCATACTCTTTTTTCATAATCATTATTACACGTGTTTTCCACTGAACATTCTAGACATCAACATTGGCAATATATCTATTAAATAATATCAATTCCACAATCTATTTTCCAAATAGACACGTCATGGTAAATATTGAAACGGTGCTCTAACAATATAACTGTCAGTCAAATGATTTGATGACGTCAGAGCTCTCGTGAGAAGACGCTGTTAGATGTAAATTGCATGAGATAGACAGTTGCACGTGTAAATGATGGATTGGCTCCGATAGCTATTACAAAGTGTGTCGGAATTGAAATAAATCATGACATTATGATCTTCTTTAAAATATCGTTAGGGAGATTACTTCGTTTTAAATTTCTGCAAAGTAGAACTTGCAAGCTGACTTCTGATGTGCAGGGAATGATCATGGGACATTTCAGCGTTGTCTCTGGGATATTAACGCACTGCCATGCTTTTAGTATTGTAGATGTCCACGAGTCGATAATTACTTAGTGGGAAGCCTGTTTGTTAGCAAACCAGTAAAAAAATAAAGGCGGCTGCAGAGCCAGACTGTATACGGAAGCCTGTTGTATCGGTACTGGAGATCCTGAATTACTTGATAAAAAAAAACAGACAAGTGCGAGTTGAACTAGTGTGCTGAGGGTTCTGTAAAATGAATATGTTATCTACCATGTTTTTATCCCAAGAACAAACTTAACATTGCCGTTGAAAAACATGTTCTCCCATACTTTCCAACTGCGAATGTAAGTTTGTACGCACAATATTGAGAGATTTCCCATGTTATTTTAAGACCATAGACTTCTTGTAGGTTTTCCTGTAATCTATAAGTATAGAACTACTTTCTGGTTTTTTTTTTATTTGGGCTCAGTAGTTTTGGAGATAAGGGGGAATTGGTAAATTTTTATCTATTTTCTTAAATAACTTTAAAGTATTTGTTTTAAAATTATAAAAAATATATAAGTAAGTATCTGAAATCCTTGCAACAAGCTCTTTCATTTGATATATCAAACGATACAGTTTGCAAAACATTTTTTTTTAATTTTCTATTTTGCCGCCCAAAAGTGACCTCTATATTCAAAATAAATTTATTTACTTTACACGTCCGTGTGTGGGTCCCAGAAATTCATATGTGTACCAAATTTCAACTTAATCGGTCCAGTAGATTCGGAGCAAATTGGCTGTGGCAGACGGGCATACAGACAGACACACGAGTTCCGTTTTTTCCTTTTGAGGTACGGAACCCTAAAAAGCAAACGGGCTATACTAATAAGAACAGTCACATCCAAAATACAGAATCGGACATAAAAAGAAAATCGTAAATGGCCAGGCCATTAAAAAGGTTTTAGGTTAATGTCAACTCGATATTGGTGAAAATTTTAGGTATGCTATTTTAATCTTCATTATCAAATAACTAAATATAACAGTAGTTTTCGATGAAAAAGCCTGCTCAATGCCGAAACGTCAAAATGTGTCCTGACTTGATAAAGGAACTGCCTCGTTGGTCTAGTGGCCGCAAGCGCTACTGCTGAGCATGAGGTCCTGGGTTCGATTCCCGGATCGGGCAAAGTGTTATTGGGTTTTTATATCTGGAATGCATCAGTAGCAGCCCGGAATCTGAATTTGTTTCCGCGTTCGTTTGCTGTCAACTAACTTTATTTTCGGAGGCCATCTTGTCGCCATTGACACTAAGAATGACCTTCCTTAAAGAGGAAACGTTTTCAGGAAGTACTTGTCATCAAGTCCTCGGCTGAATGCAATAGCATTAGTAATTGTTACATCCTTAATTTGGAGTACCTACTAAATATACTATATTATTTTTATTTTTTTTGACTGCCTCTTTGGTCTAGTGGTCGCAAGCGCTGAGCACTGCTGAGCATGAGGTCCTGGGTTCGATTCCCAGGTTGAGAAAAGTGTTATTAGGTTTTTCTATTAGAAATTTCTCAGCCCGGAGTCTGGATTTGTGCCCGGTTGATGGCAATAGGCTCGCCCCATATTACATGGGACTTAAACATAACTGGCGAAATGTGGGTGTACTACAGGTACACCTCTGCCCAATCCTTCGGGGAAACAAGGCGTGATGTTATGTTGATAAAGGAAAGAAATTGAAAAACTGAGTAAGATTTATAAGACTTGACTGTAGCCTACCGTCAAACAAACCTGCCGGGGTCGCGGGAAGGTACTTATGGGTCACCGAGGCCCCCGCAACACAGGCAACAGGAAGGAATACGGGTGGGATTTAGTCAGTAAGAGTCTGACACACCCTCTCGCTCCGCCCAGAGCGGGAGAAGTTATTTGATGATTTCCCACCCTCAAAAAAAAAAAAAAAACCGTCAAACAAAAGCTATCGAAAGCTCTATAATAGGATGACGTATCACTAGGGGCCATTCAGTAATTGTTTATAAATATCATTATCAGCATTATCATTATCTCCACCGCGTGATGCCGGTCACATGATGTCCAGGCTATCATCCACTCATGTGAGCCTTTATCAGGACAATGACAGAATGCTGAAGGTAGTTTATAACTGCAGCCATGTTTGTTATGTTTGATTGTGGTGGGTGATGCAATTAGTAAGATGTTTTTATTGTAGGACCGTTGTTTGAATAGTGTCGGGTCATGTGAGGTGCAATTATTCCTCAACATATCTTTAGGTACTCATGAGAGTAGGAAAAGAATATAATGTCTTCGTCTTCTGTCGTATCGACCATGGCTTGTGTCTAAGAAAAGATAGAAAGAAATAAAGAAAGAAAGAAAAAAATAAAGAAAAAAAAAATAAAGAAAAAATACGTTTTGTTCGTCTCGTGCTCTGGTAAAAATATTAACCATTCAGCAAGGTTTATGCAGGGATGACTGAACAAGGCAGGTGTAAGTTTCGGCTCTCTTGGGGATGGGCTACTCGTAGAAACTCAGACTGTATTAGGATTTAAAGCCACCATCGTCCACCAGCAATGCAAAAAGTATGAATGCCAAAATTATAAGCATATGAGTTTTGAACTTAGGCAACGTATACTTTATTTGCTAGAAATACATTTTTTTGGTAAAGGTGAGATCTAATAACATACGTGTCATTGTATTCTGCCTGCAAGCAAGCGTGCAAATTTTTGTTAAGTTTACATAAATTCTTATTATATTACTCCAATATAAAGGCTGCAATTTAAACACCATCAACCTCTTAAAGGGTCATTGTACTCAACATTATGAACAACTTTTACTACGGAACTAAACCAAAAGTCGCGAAAAAAAAATCAGCCCTACATTTATGTTCGCCTAACTCGTCAAAATGTAGGGAACGGCTGATATTTTTTCAGGTTTGGACCCATAGTAAAAGGTGGTCATAATAATAATAATAATAACGTCATGCGCGCATATTACGGGTCTACAGAGGGGGGAACCAACCTCACTGCGTACCGTGTTAGGATGCTGTCTCTGTTCCAGAAACTAGAGCCAACCGTCAACGTCTCAGCCCAACGACTATCGGATCAGGTGCGAGTCATCCAACGCAATCACAGGTTGGACGATGCCGCACTTGATAGGCTGCGCTCAGAGGTACTGAGCAATCATATCGTCTCAACTCCGGCACAAACCGCGACACATGCACCAATCATTAATGCAATCCCGCCGCGGTCCAATCACGATGTTGAAGAGGAGGATGATAGGGTTGCCACAGTAAGTAGCCAGTGCAACGTCCGATTGAGAAGCGCACTGGAAGATGCGTTTCGCGAGTATAGGTCCACTCCGACCGAACTTAGACCCCGACTACCACGCCTACCCATGCACAAGAAAAATAGGGCGCTGGTATGTACCTTGGACTCGCTGCTTAAGGATTTCTTCGAGAGCAGCGAGGATCTCGTTGATACACACTCGATCCTATATTGCGCGGCTGTTGCGGCATGTCGTTAAGCGAACGTTAAGTTCCCAAACTGTGACGGAGCTACGCGACCAAAACCAGCCGTACCAGCCTGGCAATGCAGGATCGAGCGTCGTATTGATGGGGCCAGGGTACTCATAGGCAAACTATACTGCTTCAGGGAGGGAAATACACGACCACGAGTGATGCGCTTTGTAAGGCGGGCATTCTCGGGGACTGGAATCAGCCCTCGAGAATACATGTCTCGTGTCACGGAGCGCATCGACTTCCTGAAGCAGAAAGTTTGTGCATGGGCGAGCCGTATTCGGCGGTATAAGCGGCGGGTTGATCGATACACGCAAAATCGCATGTTCCAGAGCGATGAGAGGTGGGTATATAGAGCTTGGGAGCGACCGGAACAAAACGAGACCGACGTGTGCCGCCCCGATGATGCCACCACGACTGCGTTCTGGCGCAGCATCTGGTCGGTACCTGTCTGCCATGCTGAGGCTGACTGGATGCGGGATGTCGAGCGAGTGTGTGAAACTATACCAGAAATGGATGTAGTCATTATCACGCCATCAGATATAGCTAGAGCGGTCCGGCCGTTACCGAATTGGAAATCACCAGGACCGGACGGACTGCACAACTTTTGGCTGAAATGGCTAACTAGTTCACACACTTGCCTGGCATCTCAGTTCCAGTCATCCTTAGAGTCTGGGTCGCTACCACAGTTTCTGACGACAGGCATTACCCACCTGCTCCATAAGTCAGGTAGTCCCGCGGAACCCAAGAATTATAGACCGATCACGTGTTTATCGACGGTCTATAAACTTCTTACATCCATTTTGAGAGCGAAAATTAACACACACATTGACAGTAATTCGATTATGTCAGCCTCTCAAAATGGATGTAGGAACGGGTCCCGTGGCACTAAGGAGCTACTTCTCATCGACATGGCCATTAGCCAACAGGTTCGTCGATTCCGCAAGGATCTGTCGACTTGCTGGATAGATTATAAGAAGGCCTACGACTCGGTGCCACATACATGGCTCATGAGGGTGCTGGAGTTCTACAAAATAGATACAACTCTACGCACCTTCCTTGAATCGTGTATGGGGCAATGGAGGACAGTCCTTCGCTATCCAGGGTGTCGACAGATCCAGGGGAATGATGAGCCTGTATGGATTAAACGGGGAATATTTCAGGGTGACAGTTTAAGTCCACTTTGGTTCTGCTTAGCCCTGAATCCTCTAAGCACGCTGCTGGAGGATTCAGGTCTAGGCTATCGGTTGAGGAGAGGTGGTCAGGTCATATCTCACCTCCTCTACATGGATGACTTGAAAATCTTTGCCCCCAACAAATTGCAACTGATGGAGCTACTGAAGGTAACTGAAACTTTCAGTAGCGCCATCAGAATGGAGTTTGGTGTGGACAAATGTGCAGTCATGCATGTAAAGCGAGGGGAGATAATGGAATCCGAGGGAATTCAACTTTCGGATTCCATACACCTTAGATCCCTCTCCTCACCCGAAAGCTATAAGTATTTGGGTATGTCGGAAGCGTTAGGCATCAACGTTACTGACATGAAGCAATCATTGAAGGAGCGCTTTTTTGGCCGTCTGAAGAAGGTATTGATTAGTCCTCTTTCAGGCGGAAACAAGGTGCGTGCCTTCAACGGTTGGGTCATGCCGGTTTTGATGTACTCTTTCGGCATACTCAAATGGACTCAGACCGAACTCGACGCCCTGGATAGGAGGGTCCGTACACTGTTGACCGCAAACCGGATGCATCACCCACGATCATCGGTGATGAGACTGTACATCCCGCGGAAGTGCGGGGGTCGAGGCTTTTTAAATGCGAAGACCCTCCACAACCGCGACATATGCAGTCTCAGGGAATATTTTTTGAAAACCGAAGTGGGTATGCACCGTGATGTGGTCGCAGTGGACAAAGGGCTCACCCCACTTTCCATGGCTAAAGAGAACTGGTGCAAACCTGTAATACTTACAACGGATGACCGCAAGGAGATATGGCAAAACAAGGAGCTACACGGGCGCTTCTATCGGGCTCTTCATGAGCCCGATGTAGATTTTTTAGCGTCCGTATCCTGGCTACGCTTTGGGGACCTTTTCGGGGAAACTGAAGGCTTCGTCTGTGCAATTATGGACGAAGTTATCTTGACGAATAACTACCGGAGACATATTATGAAGGACGGGACGGTTGACGTGTGTCGGGCATGCCACCGTCCGGGTGAGTCTATCAGACATATTATCTCTGGTTGTTCTCGTCTGGCTAACGGCGAGTACTTGCACAGACATAACCAAGTGGCTAGGATTATTCACCAGCAACTTGCTTTGAAATATAAACTTGTGAACTCTGAGGTACCGTATTACAAGTATGCGCCCGACCCAGTTCTCGAAAATGACCATGTCACGTTGTACTGGGATCGGTCTATCATTACTGACAGGACTATTGTCGCCAATAAGCCTGATATAGTGGTGATAGATCGATTAGCGCGCCGCGCAATGATAGTCGATGTTACCATTCCACATGACGAAAACCTCGTGAAAGCTGAGAAAGAGAAGCAAATAAAATATCTCGACTTAGCACACGAGGTTGTTGACATGTGGAATGTTGACTCGGCTGTCATTGTGCCGATTGTCGTTACGGCCAATGGCCTGATGGCTGAAAGCCTCAACCATCATCTCTCGAGGCTCTCGTTAGGCGGCTGGATCAAGGGCCTGATTCAGAAGGCAGTACTCCTCGATACGGCCCGCATTGTGAGGAGGTTCCTGTCTCTGGAGTCCTAACCACCGGTAGCTTGGACTCTGCTCCCGACACCGGCGGACCACTATTTTTTATATTTTTAAATGTTTTTTTTTTATACCTTTTTTCAAGAAATATTTAAAAATATATTTTATATGTAAAAAAATAAATAAACGACATAATAATAATAATATATTTATTTGACTTAAAAGTACAGTTTTACAGGTTGACACTTAATTTAATCAAATAGTCTGTTACAAAATAAATGATCAATGAACCCCCATGCTAGGAAAAACCTGTGTTACAGGGGTCTACCATCCGTCCATTATGGATCTATTGGTTACTTGCAAATTAGCGAATGTGCACATTAGGAAAAAAAAAAATAAAAAAGTAAAATTAAATTAAATTAGCTTAAAATAATTAATTTTTTAAAGGGATATGAAACGGGAGGAGGAAAGTTAAAGAGGGTTTTAAATGAGTTAATAACAAGGAAAAGGGAGTATGTATTGAGTGCCGGACATGTGTTGTTAGTGTGAGTGTAACTATGTATGTGTGAGTGAGTGTAGATGTGTATGTGTGAGTGGGTGCCTGATTTGTTTAAGTTAAGGTTTGAGTAATTCTTCCGTGTCGTCATAATTTAGAGTGAGCAGATATTCCTTTATTTTTTGTATGCATTGGAATTTGTTCAAACAATGAATGTTTAATGTGTTGTGCAGTTTATTGTAAAGTAATGTACTTAAATAACGGTTATGCCGTCGTGCAAAGGTGGTATTTGTACAAACATTGGGACAAACGGGTTTGGGTCTTCTTCTGAGCGCAGGGTTTTTACATCTATTGGGGGGGGGTCACTTTATGTGTACGTGTGATAGCTCGAAGTATATACATTTGTCGGACTGTCGGTACTTTAAATTCTGAATAAACTTGCTGAGTGGGATATCTAAATGGTTTGCTTAATAGGACTTTGATTACTGCACGTTGGGCTCTTTCGGCTGGTATAAGGATTGTCTTGGCTGCACCGCCCCACGCAACGATACAGTACCTTAGTATTGGTTCACATAGAGCGGTGTATACCAATTTTAGGATACCTTTGTCTGCAGAGGTTCTTAACTTTTTGAACACGTAAATGAGTTTTCTTGTGCGCGCAGACAAAGATTCAATGTGGGTCTTCCAGCTTAGACTGGAATCCAGGTAAATACCGAGATACTTGACGGAGGAGGCTCTCGACACAGTCTGGCATGAACAGAGATTAATTCTGTCACGCTCGTCGCAAACATGGGCTTTGATTTGTAGTGAGAGGTCAGATGGAGGGTCTGGAACCGAAGGCTATAAAGTTTGTTTTGCTGACGTTCAAGGTTAAGCCATTACTGCCCAACCAGGTCATAACTTGGGTCAAGGAACTTTCAGCGGCTTCCCTAGCTGTTTAATAATGGTGAGGACAATGATCCCTTAAGAGGTTGATGGTGTTTAAAATTACACCCTGTACAAGAATATATATATTATATATATATATATAATCTTATTATATTAATCCAGTGAGCAGCCGGCTTGTTTGCCGATCTTCGACAAAGATTAAATGTCCCTTAAGGTGAGCCTTTAATGGACACTTAAACGTTTGAGACTGTGGACATTTAAATTCAAATAAACCTGTTGTTGAAAATAACATTGTAGTATTTCACCGCCAACAGTTGATAATGACATACCATTTATTAATAAAGTGTAATCTAGAACGGCTAATATCTGATATTAAATTACTGAGGCCTTTCTCTGCAGGCTATCTTTTATTACAGAGACAGTCATTTTAATCTAGAACTTAGTAATTGACGTACCTACGAGTATAACTATATTTTTTTTGTGTTATCGTACTTTTTATTGTTCATTTTATACTTCTATTGGTACTAGCGTTCAAAAAAATACCCTATAAACTATGCTTTGCTACTCAATGAATTGAGTAAAACTAGTTATTTTGAGCTTTGGTACGCGGAAATCTGTATCACCTCTGCATTTGTTAATGAAGAAGAATTATAATTGAAATCCCTTATAATTATAGCGAGACTGGCTTACATCCGGCTTCTGAATTTAGAATTTGAAGTTGAGTACTTTACAAACTCCACTTTAGGCGAAACGCGTCGCTTAAGGTGAATCACCTTAAAGAAGGTGAAGGAATCACCTTAAGTAATGCCAAAGTAGAGTTTGAAAGTTCTCAACTTCAAATTCTTAATTCAGGAATAATCAACATCTGCCTAGCCTTTTCCCAACTATGTTGGGGTCGGCTTCCAGTCTTATTCAGGAATAATATAATAATTAATAAATAATTAGTAGTCTAATAGTCGTTAATAGTCTAATACCCGGTATTGGACTATTAACCCTACTTAAACAATATCTTAGTCGAATTGGCCTAAGTTTCTTCAGATCTTGACACATACGACAAGAAATAACAAGCGTTGCTAAGGTATTGTTGCCATTAATCTCTTTCGCTCGCTTTTGTTTTCCTAAATTACACTTCCGGCACATAAAACGTAGCAAACACAATGATTTTAATGAAACTGTCAAAACATGTCTATAAATTTCCTCCTACCGTCATGAGATAACATGTTGAATTTATATTTACTTATCTACGTAAGCGCTATAAATAACCTGTGAACCCAAACCTCGTTGAAAACTCGAAACCCTACCGAACTGTGGCCGAAAGGGTATGAAAAGTGAATAAAATTCCTTAAATTAATTCAATTGAACACCGGAGTATCAGAAACCGGTTCCAAACAGAAATATTGAGGTTCGGTCAGCGACTCCAATCATGTGAGGACAGGACAAAGCCACTGCACCCTCGATTTGAAGCGATGAAGGTCAATTGGCTCAAAAAAGTTTGGGTGTATGTCATAATTTATGAAACTGAATTTAATTTTAGAATGTTATAACCTTTATCTCAAAATGTATTAGGTATAAACCCTTTAAAGTTGACTCAGTAGAATAGTTCATTATTTATTTATATATACTTTATTTGTACACCACAAAAATACATAGCCAAAAATAAATCAAACACTACAAAATAGGTACCTACACAAAGCGCGGCTTTATCGCTTTCTGCGATCTCTTCCAGGCAACCGTGGAATGGACAGTGATTTGGCTGGACATAAAGAAGCTCGTTGGTGCAAAAAATAAGTATGCATCGATACACAGATATTTTATACATATTCTAAATAATATATACATAAATACATACATACTAAATGTATCATCATCATCTGCTTAGCCTTTTCCCAGCTACGTTGGGGTCGGCTTCCAGGCTAACTGGATGCAGCTGAATACCAGTATTTTACATGGACCGACTGCCTATCTGACCTTCTTCTCTGAGTCTTACCAAGGGGTATCGTATTACCCAGTAACTGAAACTGGGTAATACGATTCCCCTTGGTAAGACTGGTTGTCAGACTTTCGGGCTTCTGACGACCCGTAACGACTGTCAAAGATCCACGAATGACAGCCGGGACCAACGGCTTAACGTGTTTTCCGAGGCACGGAGGGGTCTTGGTATGTAAAGTTGGTCACCCTTCTACGGACCAACTGCGGTAAGCATAGCTTAACCTGATCGATTGAGCCGTGCGGCTGTTATTACTTAGCCACAAGTCCTACACTACTAAATGTAAAAGCAACGAAAATAAATCATTATTATTTTTAAGACATTGCATAGTTAATGTACAGATGCGAGTGATCCCATTATTTTATTTATTTATTTATTAAAACTTTATGCACAAGTAAAAAAAAAAAATACCGTACAAAGGCGGACTTAATGCCTGAGGCATTTTCTACCAGTCAACCTTAGGGTGATGCAGAGAAGACACATGGCAGGTGCAACTTAAGGGATAGAAAACACGAATATAACTACATAATACAAGAATAGATACGTAGATACATACATATAAATAGAATAAATTTTGTCAGGAGAAATAACGATCGGTAGAGGAGAAAACGAATCCAGCAAAATATCAGCGCTGGGATGTTTCTGCCAACTTCTTACGTATATGTTCACGTGCCTTCAGTTTAAAAGACAACCGACTGGTCGCCGTCCTGATGTTCAGAGGGAGCGCATTCCAAAGAAAGACAGCCTGGACAAAGAAAGATGAGCGAATGAAACCAGATTATTATGTGTGATAATAAAATGGAGCAAAATCCTAGGTTTCTTTGGATTTTGACCGTTAAAGGAAGACTGCAAGGGTCAGACGGTAAATGCTCGAATGAAATATATATTTCCGTTGTATTGCAGTTGAAAAATGTTTTTTTAATCGAGTGCTAAATTCCTTTTAAAAAGTCAGGTCCTGGACGAAATCCAGGAAAAAGAGCTTTACAAAGAACTTGGACACTCACTTAAAGGTAGACGAAAAAATATTTCAGTTTTAGGTAAATATGCGTTTTTTCGTGATGTGAAACTTAAATGCAGATTTTGAGAACGCAAACATGTCAGCTTTTATGGTTTGTTTATTGTCCTTTTTGGCATTCATTTGGATTTCATAAGAAGGTAACTAAGCTAAAAATAAACTTGTGGATACAATAAAAGATATTACCGATCTACTTGAAGCTAAGTCTGTTCGGATTTTATAACACTTAGGACTCGAGTATTTTTCGCGATACCTATTGATAAAAAAGACACACTTTTGTAGGTATCGCGAAAAACGTATGGAACGAAAAAGGTACCAACGAGACTTTTCATTTCCGACGTTAACGTATGTTGAAGACAAATATCAAGACAAAAGGCCATAGGAAACCTAGCTGGATTAAGGAATTTTTAGAACATAAAAATATTTTTTCAGAGTATTAATTAATGAATCTATTATAAATTAATTAATGACATTTGTGTGTAATAATAATGTAATAATAATAATATAATCTGCATAATAATTATGAATTTGACATTTATACAAATAATTTGCACGCTTGCTTGCAGGCAGAATACAATGACTTTAAGGCTGTAAGATCTTCTCTTGTAAACTGTTTTCTTTGC
Organism: Atethmia centrago; assembly: GCA_905333075.3. Classification (NCBI taxonomy): domain Eukaryota; kingdom Metazoa; phylum Arthropoda; class Insecta; order Lepidoptera; family Noctuidae; genus Atethmia; species Atethmia centrago. The sequence continues at coordinate 9,820,878 of HG995374.1, forward strand.
AAATAAACATTTTGAATTTGAATTTTGAATTTGAATTTTGAAATTGAATTTTGAATTTGAATTTTGAATTTGTATTTTGAGTTTGAATTTTGAATTTGAAATTTGAATTTTGGATTTTGAATTGAAGTTTGAATTTGAATTTGGAATCAACCTCACGTCATGAAAATAACAGTCCTTCACAGCCAATCTCCTGACCATCGATCGACCGGTGCAATTCGGACGAAACATCGATAAAGAAATGGAATCGCGAAGTAGACCTAAATCCCAACCAGGGGCCTACTCCCTAAGCACCAAATCCATAGTTTCGGCCGAAGTTACGGGCGTTTCCTAGGTATCTCCGTAGGTATCACCTACGGACATAAGATTATTTCGGAGCCTGAACTGAGAATTAATGACGACACGATTTGACAGTTGTCCCTACTCGCCATGTGTTTGTGCCCGTTCAAAAATTGAATTTGTCACTTGTTTTGAAGGATCAACTACTTTCGGACGGGCCCTTATCTTCGTTGACGGACTTACGCTACGGCTACATTGTCGCGATAACGCGAACTACACTTCGCATGCTATCTCGCACACCGCTCGACGTCTCGCTGTACAAGAGCGCACGAAGTGTAGTTCGCGTTATCGTTATTAGTTATAAGGTATTATTTCACTAATGCTACGGCTACATTGTCGCGATAACTCGAACTACATTTCGTGCTCCAGCATAACAAGATGGATTATATTGTTATCCGAAATTGAATAAATAAATAAATCAATCATGCAATCTAGAACGAATTCATTTGCCTAGCAGTCTAGTAGATAACCTTTCCCATGGTGTTACTCGAACAATTAAAACGACTTAACAATCGAGCCATTAATTACTGGAACGGAAATGTTGGCAATGCATCACGTGCTTCTTGCATTTCCATACACTGTGTTACTAAATGAGTATTCAAATACAGTGTGTTGACTTTCTTTTTGTGGCTATAACTCGTGAATGTAGGACGATTGTGTGATGTGTGATATTATATTGTTTGTTGTCGATATATGAACAATGATAATTTGTTGAATCAAATCTTGAAATTCGCGCAGCATAATATCAGAGACACGTGGTAAACACATTATATATTATGTTTCGTTTCCATTATCAAATCTGCAACCTCTCCAAGTTTGTATGGTGTATTATACTCATCTTTTTAAGTAGGTTACATATTAGCGCTGCTGTTTTGCTCCGTTATCTTGATACCTTGACCCAAATTCTAATACCCCCAAAAAGAAAGGATAAAGTAAGATTGCCTTAAACTAAAGCACACAATGGATATTAGCTTTACTTCTTTGGTTTTAAACTTTGGACGTCATCGTACTACTACTAGGAAATGTTTTTCTCCATTGTGCAGATGCCTTTTATTGCTTACGTCAGCGGTGTAATGATCTTTTTCTTGAGGCTAGGAAGTTTTGGGAAAGGGCTTTTGAAAATGTTGCTATGGAAGCTGGCACTAAGCCAGATTCCATCGCATAGCAGTGGTACATTTGGATGTAAAGTATAAAAGTAAAATCTTCATCTTTCGCTTACGAAAATCTCGGCAACGTCTTGAAATGATCTTCTCTTTTTTCTTGATGATATTCTTTGTATGTAATTTGTTTTTGGAAATAAATGTTATTATTAAGTTTAGGTTAGGGTAGGGATAGAGGTCCACAAGGGCCGATGCCTGCCTGGGTCGCGGGAAGGTACAAAAGGGTTACCGAGGCCCTTGGCAACACAGGCAACGGGAGGAATACGGGTGGGTTTTAGTCAGTAAGAGTCTGACAGACCCTCCCGCTCCGCCCAGAGCGGGAGAAGTTATTTGATTTCCCACCCAAACAAAAGATCACCATACATCATCATTATTATCATTTCAGCCGAAAGACGTCCACTGCTGGACATAGGCCTCCCCCAAGCACCGCCACTTCGACCGGTTTTGTGCTTCCCGCATCCAGCGGATTCCTGCGGCCTTCACAAGGTCATCGGTCCACCTTGTAGGAGGCCTTCCAACGCTACGTCTTCCGGTACGCGGTCGCCATTCCAGAACCTTTCGGCCCCATCGGCCATCTGTTCTGCGAGCAATGTGCCCTGCCCACTGCCACTTAAGTTTGGCAATTCTTCGGGCTATGTCGGTGACCTTGGTTCGCCTACGGATCTCTTCATTTCTGATTCGATCACGTAGGGAAACCCCAAGCATAGCCCTCTCCGTTGCCTTTAGAGTGACTTTTAGCTTTTTGATAAGGCCCATTGTAAGCGACCACGTTTCAGTGCCATAGGTCATCACTGGCAACACGCACTGGTCAAAGACTCGTCTTGAGACACTGTGGTATGCGGGACGAGAAGATACTGCGCAGCTTCCCGAACGCTGACCAGCCGAGTCGGATTCGACGATTGACCTCTTTCTCGAAGTTGGACCTACCTTACTGGACTGTTTGTCCTAGATAAACATACTCGTCCACAACTTCGAGCGTAGCATCTCCGATTTTGACGGTTCACCATACGGTTAAAGATATTTCTTACTCAAAATAATTGCAAAACTTGTAGAGAAATATACATACGTGTAGGTTTAAACAATATTATACTGTGCAACATTAAGTATAGTTTAAAGTAAAACATTGCTACATGTCTTGTGTAATCAAGCTACACTAGGGATGCACAGACTTCTAGAGAATAGGGGGCCACTCGGGCACATTATGAGCTAAAGGCGGGCCATGTCCTTTCGGTTAGAGGACGTTTGACTTATCAATCCAATAATTAAATAATTTACCACTTTTGATTTTTTATTAAATTTATAGTTCTATTTTAAACCATTCTCTTTTATTCCATTTTTTTTTTATTAATTCATTCAGACATAGGTAATATTGAAAATCAAGTTAATGGTTGGTTACTGTATTGTATTATTGTAAATTTAAACTTCTTTGATTTCCCGCATTTTTTAAATTTGTTCGCGGGCCGCGGTCTGTGCATCACTGAGTTACAATAAGTGGCTCAGTTTTGAAAAAAATCAAAATGGCGATGGGGTATAACTATACCACTTAGGTTTTCGTCATTTTACTCATAGTAGCTAACCATTGACCCTGAAAAAGAAAGACCCTTTTTATATTCACCGTATCTACATTTTGTTAATAGCTATACAGCAACAGCACGACGAGCGGTACAAGCGATAGCATTGCAAGCACAGGGTCAGCGATGGTACACAGGAAGAACAAGCTCGGCCTAGCGCTGTTGATCAGCGTCAATGACTCCACGCAAATGTGAGTACGACTCTTTCTTTTATTATTTATTTATTTATTTAAACTTCTCGCACACAATTAGGTACAAACGCGGACTTATTGCCTTAGGCATTCTCTACCAGTCAACCAAGGGTGGTGAAGAGATAAGATGGTGGTGGTGATGGTTATTACATTTTGGTCTTTGTCTCTCGTCCATAAGCACCAATTTTGGTTTAGATCTTATACCCGGTAATGGTTCCAGCCTCCTAGCCATTTACTTACACATGTTTTATCCTATCGCGTTCTCTGTATCTTCTAATAACTACATTTAAAAAAATCGTTCAACGATGGACAACGTATGCTTACACCGGTGGGTCAAGAAGCATAAAAAATTGCACAGGGTTTTTGAAACGATCACGGGAAATATTAAGCTTTAGCAAAGTACCGAGTCGGATTTATACGGCTACAAATACAGCTTTGTTCAATTCTAGCAACAAACTTTGCAGGCTCCCTCCGAAGACAGCCGCTCAGTTGTAAATGGCAACAAATTGTTTATTTCTAGCTGTTACGTTTTTTGCGTGTTCTATCGTCGCGAAAAATTGTTCATCGTCTGCTCAAAAAGGGATTAAATAGGGACGAAAAATTGTATGGAAGTTCGGTTTTTTTGGCGATGGCAAATACCATTGGCACACGGCTTGTAGTAAATAAAAATTGATACTGAATTTGGTTCCTAATGTATAGAACTATTGTATGAGAATGGAGCAGCCTTGATATATGACCTAAATAGACTATTGTGTTTAGATATACTTAGCATCATTATTAGGCAAGTTCTAGGCCATAGATCTATGGCGCGCCTAGCTCTGTACGAATATGGGTTTGGAATTGGTTTTCTGGCTATTAATTAGACGTAGCCAATAAAAGATCCTCCCTTTTCAGTACTTCCTCCACCCCCAAAAAGCCATGGTTATCCGCAAGGTTTAATACAATTGTCTTTTATTCGCACTGTATTGAAAATAGTACCAGTTATATTGATGCATCATTATTTTCTTACATAATTTGTGTTGGTTTGTCTAAATACTTTGTCAATGCCATAAAGTTTTTCTTAAGGCCAAGTTAACATTTTTGACCTGCCCGGGGTTTTTTTTTTGGGTGGGAAATTATCAAATAACTTCTCCCGCTCTGGGCGGAGCGGGAGGGTGTGTCAGACTCTTACTGACTAAAACCCACCCGTATTCCTTCCGTTGCCTGTGTTGCGGGGGCCTCGGTGACCTTTTAGTACCTTCCCGCGACCCCAGCAGGCATCGGCCCTAGTGGACCCCAGCAGGATTTGACTACTCTGGGAAGAAAGGCCGAAATAAACTCAGAGGTCACAGTCTCTTTTAAAGTCTATGTCTGTGAAGGCTATGTAGATTGGTGTCTGAAATGGTCTTTTGAGGAAAGAACCACACAGATTGTGTGGACCTGTCCAGTAAGTGCAAGCATTTGTCAGTTCTCGTGCAGCTCAACTCAAACAGAACTTAAGGAGCTCAACGATGCGACGAACAATACCAAAGAAAGAACATTTGGGTAGGCATAAATTACTCAAACTGCCAGAGCATGATTAAAACAAACTTAGAAAGAAAAGAAACAACATAAAACTTTACAAGTAAATATTCATGTCATTGTATACTTATATAAAATTCATCACTGCCAATGTGTATAAAAATCCGAAAATTATCTCGGTCAGATCATTTGAGTAGGACCAAGTAGGTTGGTGTCTGAAATGGTCTTTTGAATTAAAATTAACCCGTGTTCCTTCCGTTGCCTGTGTCGCCTCGGACACCCTTTCGGACTTTCCCGCGGCCCGGGGTAACCACACATTTTAGTTACATCACTGAAAAAAAAACGGCATTCAAAAGAGGTCGAGATGTAAACGTAGGTATAATACGAATGCGGACTCCTAAATTATTATAAATAGATGCTAGCCTTGCCACGGGAAAGGATTGTACATAAGTTTACGAAGCTCTAATTTGACGTGAGATGAGTCAGAAGGTCATGTGAGTGTATGAACTGTTCTATAGCCAATTAATTTTTTTTTTTGCTCCGAATAGTGCAATCATCATTATGTAGTTAGAGAGACAAGCAAGACCAAATTCGGTTTGGGATAAGGTTTTGGTCCAATATTGCGAAAATGATTTCGAGTCTTATGTTTGGCCAATGTTTGCCACTGTCAAATATTATATTTAACAATACAATAGTTTAACACTTATCTATTGTCATTAATCCGTCTAGCTTGTTATGAAATTAAATTACGTTAAGATACTGGTAGTTAACTTTGTTTTGGTTATTAGCGGTCAGTCGCTATTTGTCTGTGAATGTGAAAGGACTTTCGCGTGCATTTTCCGGGAAGATTTTATAATTGGCAACACTTGTTGTTGGGCTTTTAGTAAAAAACGATTACGATCTTCAATTGTTGAACTGTCGAGATCGGATCGTGGTCGCTTCGCGTAATAAGTTACAGAGTATTTCGCTAGTTTGGTCATATAATAATTTTTGTAAAATATACAGTGATGTGGTAAGGCGGTGTCTGGAACACTCGCCGCAGCTACAAGCACTGGTGTATCGGCTGCGACTGGCGACTCTAGCGGCCGGCGCCACCGGCGGCCGCGTGTCTACGTTGTACCGCGCGGCCGAACACGCGGCCAGTTGGTGAGTGAAATATCTTTTTTGTGAAAATCTTACCGTGAATACTCAGGTGAAGTGAGCTGTCAATCACATAGTTTTTACGGTGAGATTTTTACAGCTGGTGTACCTAGTGAGGAGATGCAGCTGACCGAAGACCTAAAAGCTAATGAGTTGTTTCGCAAAGTCGAGTGACGCTTAAAGCAGCCAAAAAATGGATCTAACTCTTTGTCTCAAAATACCAAAACTGTACTTCTCGTATTTTCTTCCAAAATACACTTGGCCTGAAAATCCTACTACAATAACGCCTTTCCCTCTAGGTTATCAGACCTGGTGTACGGGCCTCGGCTCCAACCAGTGTGGTTGAATCTAGTCACGGGCGACTCGCGGGCGTCCAACAAACTCGCCGAGACGCTACTGTCCGATCTCTGCTCTGTACTGTCTGTGGGAGACACGAAGCCCACTAATTTGTAAGTATTATTACCTACTATTTTGTTCAGTTTTTAGTTCTATATTACTTTGTTCCTTTATTAAATATGCTAGCCTCATCCGCCTTTAGAAACTGCGGATCGCAGGACCACTGTTAAATGACCTCCAAGAAATTACAAATTGATCTTCCGATCCGTAGTTTACAGTATAGGTACTTTGAAAAAATACAAAGGAAAGAAAATACGTTGATTTGCGGTAAATGTGACGTAAAGAAGGAACACAAACACAAAAAAGAGCAAGTTGGGGGAAATATGCGTCAAAACGGCCATCGCTCAGCATTTTGAGCTGGTTTTCGGCGACAGACGGCGTTGAATTGATGCCGTCGACCGGTGCAGCATACAATGAGATATAAATAAGAAATAAAAAATTAAATAAATACAAAATACTTAATATTCTGAATGACTTCAAGAACTTGTCTGGCTCAAACTAATTAAAATGCATTATACTTAAACCCATATCTTCTCCAAAGTAGCATTGCTGTGGGTTTGATATGAGTGTTTTAGTATAGTTATGTACATAAGCGGCTGTAAACACTTTCAATCAGATAGGCCCGTTTGTCAACCAACAGCATAAAATTATTGCCCAGAAAAACAAGTCTTTAGACATCAATACATGAATCAGATGCTATCAATATAATTCCTTAGTCATCGTATCAAATTCTATGATTCGTAGACTATTCTTGTCTAGGTTGTTAGCCCCATTATCTACTATTTTCAACTAGACAAAATATATTCGCACGTTAAAGTCTAATCCAATTAAATTGTAGTATTCTTATCCCCACGCAAAACTGAAATGAATGAAATACTGAATATAAATACTGTTTGCTTTTTCTAGCGTAGATTGTTACGATCGATTGAGGTAATCGGGCCACTATGATAGTAAGTACCCCAGAATGTACACAGTGTTTGTGTAGAATACTATTTACAATGTATTCCCATTTATATACTCGTATAGATTCGTTATAGTGTGGGACGACCCCCAGCTACATGGACCGACGACCTTAAAAAGGTGGCTGGGACAGACTGGATGCGGAAGGCGGAGGGCAGGGTGTTGTGGCGCAGCCTGGGGGAGGCCTATGTCCAGCAGTGGACTGTTATAGGCTGAGTTGATTGTTATAGGCGTAGTTTTGTATTATTGAGAGTAGTAAAAGTGAATAATTGTTGGTGTGATCTATGTTTGTAATGACAACTTCTTGTCAGGAAATCACTTTATTACCTAGTTTATAACTTGAATAATTTATTATTCAAGTTCATGTTAAACTAAAAGGTGGATTAAGAAGAAAGGTAAAACAAAGTCCAATCGCAATTGATTAATAGTAATTACAGGGGCCGGACACGTACTAGTTCAGATATTCTAATCAGATCCGCTACAAGTAGTGCTAATTTATAATAAAAATTCAATAAAAACAAATAAAAATTTTTCTTCCATTTTAGAACGGGATAAAAACGCACAATGAGGGGTTCCGCAGTTGGGATGAATTTATCCCAAGAACAAATTTGGCATTGTTAAATTTGAATACATAGTACATAGTTGAAAAACATATTGTTCATAACTGCAAATATTTGCACGCACAATATTGAGTGATTTACCACGCTATTTTAAGACCATAAACTTCTTATAGGTTTTCCTGTCAACTATAAGTATCGAACTATGTATTATTATTATTTTCTTTTATTTAATTATTTACACAATATAATTATATTTTTAAATATTAGAATATACAAAAATATATAAAAACATTTAAAAATATAAAAAAAATGGTGGCCCACCGGTATCGGGAACAGGGTCCAAGCTACCGGCGCCCTCCTAACAATGCGGGCCGTGTCCAGAAGTACCGCTTTCTGAATCAAGCCCTTAATCCAGCCGTCCAACGTGAGCCTCCTTAGGTGTTGGTCGAGGCTCTTGGCAATTAAGCCATTGGCTGATATGACTATCGGCACAATGATTGCTGAATCCACATCCCACATGTCGACAACCTCGCGAGCCAAGTCAAGATACTTGATCTGTTTATCTTTCTCGGCTTTCACGAGATTCCCGTCATGAGGGACTGTTATGTCAACAATCATTGCGCGCCGCTCTGTTCGATCCACCACCACTATGTCAGGCTTATTGGCAACAATAGTCCTGTCAGTGATGATGGATCGATCCCAGTACAAAGTGATATTTCCATTGTCGAGAACTGGGTCGGGCACATACCTGTAGTACGGCACTTCAGATTCTACAAGGCTGTATTTAAGAGCAAGTTGCTGATGGATAATCCTGGCTACAAGGTTGTGTCTATGCAAATACTCTTCGTTAGCTAGACGAGAACACCCGGAGATAATGTGTCGGATTGATTCTCCCGGACGGTTGCATGCCCGACACATGTCAACCGTGCCGTCCTTCACAATTTATTATTATTATTTAATTTTGGCTCGGAAGTTTCGAAGATGGTAAATTTTCATATATTTCATTTAATATCTTTAAAACTAATTATTTTGATAGTATGTTTGAAATCGTCATAACAAGTCACATTGCCACAAGTGACATTTGATATGTCACACGTTAGCTAAACTTTTTTTTAAAGTTAAAATTTTTCCTCAAAAAGTGAATCTCTTATTCAAACTTCATTTATTTATGTTACACGTTCATTTTTGGGTCACATAAATTCATATGTGTACCAACTTTTATCTTAATCGGTCCAGTAGATTCAGAGCAAATCGGCTGTGGTATAAGGGTTGCGCTTTTTCCTTTTGTGGTACGGAACCCTAAAAAGTTTATTCGAGGAATCGAGAGATTTGTTCTTTAAATATAACACGACAGCATCAAATATAACAAAACGCTAGAATATATTACTTCAGTTTCAATATACCATCACTTTCTACCGCCCAAATAGCTGCCTAGTGACTGTCTTCCGCAATTATTTTTATCTTGATTTAGTGGCTCGATCACATGATGTTAGAACTCACACAATGGAGAAAGAGATTAGTACAGGCGTAAAATGTATGCCGTGTCGTAAATCACGTCAGTTACTTGTTCATGTAATATAAATCGTAAGGGAAAAACGTGTTGTTGACGACGAACTATTTAATAAAAGTTCTAGTAATAAAGTCCGTATTACTGTAGTGTGGGGGACGTGCTACACTAAATAAATACTATTCCTTTTTTTTAACTGTTTATATATTTATCTTTTTTATTACAATACACATTCGTTTGTGAGTTTATACAAGACTTTCTCTATGACAATTCATCATTTTAAATCTATATTCCGATTTTAAATATGTATTTATATTAAGTTGCCAGTGTCAACTAGCGGGTAGGATGATGCATTATCATAGAACCTACCAATATAATTATACTAATAATATATTACTTATATATATATTACTTATAATACAAGGTGTTGTTTTGAACCTGCAAAACATTTCAGGAGGTTGTTATGAAACTCGTAAATAATCGTATAACAATACGATACCAAGTCAATAATCAATAATACTTTTTATTTTAGATTTTTAAATTTTATCTTTTCTTTTTTTTTTTTTTTTGTTGATTCGGGTCGAGAATCACTAACATAATTACCTCCTAAAATGTTTTGCAGGTCCAAAACAACACCTTGTATATATAAATTAATAATATACCAACCATCAAACCTGCTGCCAAGACAGTTGCTGTGGAAAATAGCGGTTTGAAGGTCGCGCTGTTAACAGGCAGAAGAGCCTTTTCAGGTTCGTCTCTGGGATGGCACTGCAACTGCGTCTAGATATTTCAGCAGGGATAGCATGAAGCTTTCTATTTCTACTCTACTGTAAAATAGTGTCTACACGGAAACGTCATTTTTGTCTACTCTTCCGTCGACAAAACGCTTCTCTACGGTTCTCGTGTAGTTATTTGATCATTTCCCACTCAAAAGAAGAGGCTTAGCCTTTTCTTTTGAGTGGGAAATGATCAAATAACTTCTCGCGCTCTGGGCGGAGCACAGACTCTTACTGACCCACCCGTGTTCCTTCGGTTACCTGTGTATTGCCAGAGGCCTCGGTATCTTTTTCGGACTTTCCCGCGACCCCGGCAGGCAGCGGCCCTAGCGGACCCCTACAGTTGTGCTGACATCTCTTTGAGGCGCGCGTGGAATGCAACGCGCCGTCGACCCGGGCCTGGTCCTTATCGGACGGCGAGCTACCCATTGCTCACCGTCCGCAAGCCCGCGCCTACGGTGGCCGGGAATCGGCCTGGGATTCCCGACGCCCAGGGCGTTTCCTGCAGCGCCTAGGGGCGCGGGGGGCGCGAAGTTTGCCTCACCCGTTCCACCTCCTCCTTCGCGAGCATTACTGCTTCGCAAAAGGAGGTGACGGCTTCCCTGCCCTCTCGCTCCGTACCATGACCGGGACCAGGGCTAGACGCGAAAGATCACCGCCGCCGATCGCTTCCACGAGGACACGGCGGTGCTCTGCCCAAGCCGAGCAGATCTCCAGCGTGTCCTCGTGTTAAGCCTGCTGATGTCCATACGCCATGTAAATATTTTTTTATTAAATCTTTTCAAAGTACTCTCCACTAGCCTCTATACAAAGTTTCATGCGTCTGAACAAGTTTTCGAAACACTTTTTCCAGTCCACCGCAGACACCTCGTTTACAGCCTGCTCGATACGACAGCGCATCTTCCGGCGACAAAAATTGTATATCCTTTGAGCTGATTTTATATTTTCGGGAATAAAAAGAAGTCACACCCTCCTTACAGCCCTGACCTTGGTAGGTCAGGGCTGTAAGGAGGATGACCCAGGAGTTTGACCGGCGTGCTGTCCAGGAAGTCCCTCGTTTTGAGCGCGGTGTGCGAAGGCGCGCTGTCGTGGTGGAGCAGCAGCCCGCGGAGCCCAGTGTTTGGTCGCTTGTTGCTCACAACAGAGAAAACTTCTACCAAACATTTGGTAGTAAACCATTCAGCGTTGATGCTTCATTGGTTCCGTAAAGGATTTGACACCATGTAGCCAGTCAAATTGAAAAAACTCGCGATCAAAATCTACCCCCCGCTTCTAGATCGCTTCGCTTCGGTTGGCGTTGATTCGTTTTGAAACACCCAAACCGTCGACTGGAGCTTCGTTTCTGGACCGTATTGATAAATCCAAGACTCATAACCTGTAATGTTGTCGTAAACACGCCAAGACGAGCCTGCTTCAACTTTGTTTATCATATCACGGCACCATTCCACCCGGGCCTGCTTCTGAGCATCGGTGAGGTTGTGCGGCATCCAGCGTGAAACTATCCTCCTTAGGCGTAGATGCACATGTAGAATTTCGTGAAGGCTTACCGATCCAACCTGCAGTATGTGCTGAATCTCTCGATACGTAACTCGCCTATTGTCATGGATTAAATTTTTCACGGCTACCACGTTTTCTTCCGTTACAGCCGTTAAAGGGCGACCACTTCTTTCTTCCCCCAAAGTTAGTCGACCGTGCTTGAATTCGTTATACGAGGTGCATTCAATAAGTACCTAGCCTCATCGCCAGAGGGCGCTGTAGTTTCAAAAGAGTTTTACCACAGTGTAGCACATTCTTTTTTAATTCTTTTTTCAAATTTTCATTCCAATCCCTTCATTTGTTTTAATTTGGCAACTTATGGAAGCGAACGTGTCGATCGGTTTTACAAAAATGGAAAAAGAGCAATATCGTTCGGTGATTCGATTCCTATTTTTGGAAGGGAAAACGCGCATCGAAATCAAAGAGCGCTTGGATGCTGTGTACGGTGACTCTTCTCCATCGATGGCCACCGTCAAGAATTGGTTCAACGAGTTTGCACGTGGCCGTACGTCGGTTTTTGATGAACCACGTCCAGGTGCACCGAAAACAGCTGCTACGGAGGAAAACATTAAAAAAATCCATGATTTCGTATTGGCAGATCGCCGATTGAAGGTTCGGGAGCTAGCTGAGACTGTAGGCATTTCAGAAGGAACAGTGCATCATATTCTTCACGAGGAACTCGGCATGAGAAAGCTGTCGGCGCGATGGGTGCCGCGTTTACTCACACCAGAAAACAAGCGCAACCGTGAGACCACATCGGAGACGTGTTTAGCGCTGTTTAAGCGGAATCCAGCGGAGTTTTTGCGTCGTTTTGTGACCGTCGATGAAACCTGGATCCACTGGTACACACCAGAGACCAAGGAGCAATCAAAACAATGGATCCAGACCGGGGAACGTGCTCCAAAGAAGGCGAAAACTGTAAAATCGGCCGGAAAAGTTATGGCCACCGTATTCTGGGATTCACAAGGTGTGATCTACATCGATTACCTCGAGAAGGGTAAAACAATTACAGGGCTTTACTATGCCGATTTATTGGGCCGATTCGACGCCGAATTAAAGAAAAAACGACCCCATCTGGCGAAGAAAAAAGTGCTGTTTCACCACGACAACGCACCGGTTCACACGTCTGCCGTTGCCATGGCCAAATTGGTCGAATTACGCTACGAATTGTTGCCCCATCCACCGTATTCTCCAGATTTGGCCCCTTGTGACTTCTTTCTGTTTCCTAATCTGAAAAAATCACTCGCCGGGAATAGATATGGATCGAATGAGGAGGTCATCGCCGCCACGGAGGCCTATTTTGCAGAGTTTGACAAAAACTATTTTTCGGACGGGTTAAAAAAGTTGGAGCATCGCTGGGCTAAGTGTATCGAACTAAAAGGAGACTTTGTTGAAAAATAAATTGCCACTTTTCCAAAATTTTCGTTTATTTTTTGTAGGCTAAGTATTTATTGAATGACCCTTGTACCAACGATACACGGTTGCCTTAGAAGGGCCTTCATCCATGAATGCCATTTGAAGTCTATCGTACGATTCGTCCGGTTTCAGGCGACACTTGAAATCGTAAAAAATCATAGCGCGAAAATGTTCCCGGCGCAGATCCATTTTTTAATGAGACACGATAATTTAAATTAGCTCGCAAACAATGTGGAGGGAAATTTTGAAATTTGAACGTTCTTATTTTTACTTACAAATAATCATATTTTCAAAATTATAACAGACCAGTCCCTCATACACATAAAAACTTTTTTCGCAATACTATCTGAGTGGCCTGGTTAATGCGAAAGTGAGTTTTTTTGTTTGTTATGCTTTCACGGTAAAAAGGCTGAACGGATTTGGATGAGGCATATGGGTAGATCATGACCTGGATAAGGACATATGCTACTTTTCGTCCTGGATCGCAAACGAACTTGCGGCCAACAGCTAGTAAATTATAAATAACGAAAAAAATACCGGATGTGTTGCCTAAAAAGTAAATGATCACTAAATGCGATCTCACGAGTCACGATTAACCTGCTAAACGATGAATCATTTTGTTGTTAGAACTGAGAAGGATTAACACATCTTCGTCTTATAATATTACATGGTCGCGAATTAAGAGCAATTAAAAAATAAATAAACGTTTATTACACATAAAACTTAAATATATACAAATACGAGTCACACCCGCATCAGAATTGAATGATGGAGGGACCAAAAATAGTGAAGAATGCGGATGGAAGGACTAAAAATACGGATGGAAGGACAATTTTTTGGTTCCTTCATCAGCATTTTTCAAATGCTGATGAAGGAACCAAAAAATTGTGAAAAATGCGGATGAAAGGACCAACAATAAGAGACATCCGCATGGAAAGTACCAAAATTAAGAAGCATGCCGATGAAAGGACCAAAAAATTACAACAAAGGTTTTGCGCAAAGAAAGAGGAACCATTTTTCAAGCGCCAGATAACTTTTATTTAAGGAATATGACGGTTTGGCATATTTTCTACATAAAAGCTGATAAACTGCAATATTCATTCCTAAGATTATCATTATCTGATGATTGAAAAATTGGGCCTAAATCAGTAAAATTCTGGAAGCAACTCACATTTAAATTAATACACAAATAAATAAGTGGTTATTCTGCGTCGGGTGCAGAGAAAAAGTATTTCATCATTTTGTTTTTTGTAAACTGTCTTGATTGGTTGATCTTATTCGTGATGACAAGTGCTACCCACTAGGAAATTCCTAGAGATTCAAACCTGTATCGTTTAGTAATGCCGTTTTTTTTAAACACAGGTATTTGGTACACAAAAATGTTTTACCCAGTTATTTCAGGATTAATGTTTATAGATCATTGCTAAATGGCGAACCGATGGTAAATTTACTCAAATGGTTTGTCTCGAGTTCCTAAATTAGTGTGGGACATTATGAAAGTCAATTGGCGTAAAGAGAAGGATTCATTGGTGATAAATTACTGACTTCCTTCCTGTACATCATACATTTTGCATGTACTTCAAATATTACTATAAAATCAAAAGTCATTCATGCAAACTAGACTGAGAATCAGCATTTTTCGAACGTCAAAATTACATAAGACAGTCCCGCAAAACGCCCGCCCTTCACCACTTCCTAGTGCTTTAGCTGGGAAGAAAAATGGCGCAACAAACTCCCCAACAACTAAACCACTTGAACATTTTATATAAAAAATAGCTTCTGCCCTTCTGCCCTCGACTTTGTTCGCGTGGAAGTCGTAAGACAACATAATGTACAAAAATAACAGTCACATTTTTATAAAACTCCCTCGGGACCCGACCCACCACGTCGCCTCGCATCGCCCTTCCGCGTTATTACTTCGTTTTCGCATAGCATTCTGAATTTTTTCTTTTTGCTCGGCTCCTTAGGGTCGTAGCGTGATGTAATTGAATTTGAATAGGGATGATGATGCAAAAAGAGTTTCTATTTAGTCCGTCAGTCAGATAATATAAAAGTATTAGACACGTATTTTTTGCTTTATCATATTAATAAAAATTACTTAGATAAAACGCATTAAAGTTGGGGAGTGGGGGCTCGCTACGTCACAATTCAGTATAAAATCTAGCTAATCTAAATCTAGTATCGCCGTAATCTTATGATTACGTAATAAAAGAAAAAATACCTGTCCAATATTTTTTAATAACCTATCCAACGGACAAACATTTTAGCCATTTTTTAATCCGACTGTAAGTTTCAGAGATTAGCGCTCTCTTCAGCTTTATTATATTAGATAAAGAAGTTGACGACCACTGTACGGGGTTCTAGACCTCTGGTGATAAATCGCGTCGCAGCAAGAAGTCACATTACTCAACTCGATGAGCACATGCAAAAAGTCACCATATCTTAAATTACACGAAAAAATATACTGTCTTCTCAATTAGTGCCAACATTTTGGTACACGGTTATTGAAACGGTTCTCATGTCAAATAAAGTTCCGCGTCTAACTGCCAAACGTCCTTCTACGGATTCCTGTGTAATTCTTGTGTTAATATTTTCTTAATTCCTATAAAATTCACGTGATGTGTGTAGGCGATACAGAGATGTTTTACAGTCATTAAAGATATATGTCGGTTCTTCGCGGCGTTGATTATACGGCTCGTGAGATAACATAATCACATGATTTTCTTAAAGCTCCCGCACAATCGTGTTAGCTGTTATATAATTTTAAAATGTAATAAAGGATTTGATTTGAAGGTTGCTTTGGATATGAAAGCGTGTGTTTGTGTTACAGCTGTATTTGCAGTTATTGTTTAAACAAGTTGTGCTTATACATTGAGCTCGCCATGAAGTGATTTTGCGTCATTGCAAGAGCTTAATGTTTCGGAAGGTTCATGTTTTACTGGGGTTTGAGAAGATGTAACAACTGGGGCAACGAATCAATTCTATTTTTTTTTGTAAAATTTGACGTAAAGTGCCTTTTATGTGCCTATTTGAAATAAATAATTTGACTTTGTATTCATAAATAGAATTGCTAGATGACGCGAAATGTATTAAGTACCTAATATTCATTTTTTTATTTTTGGTTGGAGTCTTGTAGCCTTAGGGCGCTATGGAGCGAGGACTTACAAACTCCGCCCCTAAGACGACCCAGTGACCCTATTTTGGTAACAAATGTCGTTTGTACACGTGATTTCTACTTCCTTTATAAGTATGTTGCTCATTCTCTGAGTCTATTCTCTGAGTTACAATACACAGTAGCTTTGCTTAAACCACTCTTATAATGGTCTCGCAAAAATATTGCCGGCAGTTCTTCCACAAATACAATGATAAATCTACAAAAACCGCTAAACATACACACTCCATTATTTTTTTTAAATCAAAACTATCGTTTTATTAGTCATATTTCATATCAGACCGCATCGCACCCACGCGACAATTATGTAAGTTCGATAATAATCAATCTCGACTCCAAACGTGACCATTGCCTCATTCACTGTCTGGAACGCGTCCAACGCCACCGATTAATGACAAAATAAAAAACTGACAACAAAATATCTATGCTTTTTGGCGCAATTTCGCGCGTCAATTATCTGAAACAAGGTGTGAATGGATGCTCTGTTTCTTTTCTTTAGTTAGTCAGGTAATGCTACTTAGCTATTTCCGTCGTAATGTTTACGTATTAAACTCACGTGATTCCGGATGTTGCTTTTTTAATAGATTAACGTTCGTTCAACAAATGGCCCAACTTGTGGTGCAACCGATACTATTGACATTGGTGGGATACCGGTACCAGAGTAGTACCTGTACTAACTGTTGGTACCGGTACCAGACGTAGTACCTACCTTTACTATGGGTATTTTATCTAATCAGTATCGTTACTGGGGGACTACTCTCTAAGTCCGTCAACGAAGATACGGGCCTGTCCGAAAGTACTTGAGCCGTCAAAACAAGTGACAAATTCAATTTTACGAACGGGCACAAACACATTGCGAGTAGGGACAACTATCTAATCGTGTCGTCATTCATTCTCAGTTGGGGCTCCGAAGTAATCTTATGTCCGTAGGTGATACGGAGTAGGAAACGCCCGTGACTTTGTCCGAAACTACGGATTTAGTGCTTAGGGAGTAGGCCCCCCCCTGTACCGGTACCAAACAAATATTCCCTTAAGTTAGACTGAGAAAACAGATATAGTAAGTAAAAAAGATATGTAGTTACAAATACGAGATTTGTGGCACGCGGCGGGTACCTGAATTTGGTACCGATACCCGTCTGATACCGGTACCGAGGTACCGAAATTGCAAGAACCGCTAAGTACCGGTACAGAACCTGTACTTTTGCTACCAGTTCTAAGTCCTGTGTGCAACATAGGTCTGCGAAAGAGTTCGCATAGCCAGAGATACATTGGCGATGATTTGAACACGTTTTCGAATGATTTCATCTAATCAATTCTTTAAATATACACAGAATGTTTTTTTATCTGTTTGTTTTAATTGAACATAATGAACTCTATAGTGTTAATTGAATTATCAGATTATATAAATCGATTCAATTAAACCGTTAATATTGAACTTGTGTTATTTAATGCAATGTCTACAGTCAATTCGATATCCTACGGATATTTACACTCAATACGATTGAAGGCTACTTTACTTAAAAGAGTCTACATTTTCAATTACTTAGTGCATATTTACTATGCGAAACGCTCTTATTAAGCAATTATGTTTAATTTAGCTAATCGTGAATCGTGATCTGTTAATGAGCGAACCACAGACTGATTAGCGTGATCGTGACTGCACACGACATTCTAACGAGGTTTTTCTTTCGTTACAGTTTCATCAGCACGTTGCTGACGCACGTGCTGACCTACCACCTGGGCTGGGTGGCCACTGTGAGTCCGTACGACAACAGCGACCACCAGACCAGGCCTCAGGACAAAATCGAGTCCTACAAGCCTTACAACGCGCTGTGGGCGCAACTCAACGATCTCTGCGGGAGCATCGGCTTCCCTCCCCGCGCGGCCCGCACCATTATCAGCGGCCCTACTAACACACAATTCCTCAACAGACTCCTCGTCGTACTCACCTACTTCTTGCGCTGCGGTGACGTCAGGCGAAACGACTTCCAATTTCAAGACTGCACCATCAAAGAAAGTAAAGTCGTAAGTGTGACGCCGTCGCCCGAGCCCGCCGGCCTGCGCAGGACCGCCACACACGTGAGCCAGCTCGGACAGTGCGCCGCGGACAGTTTGACAGTGCCGTCAGTGAATACTCAGAACAGTGATAGTAGTGTCAGTACTTTAGCGGCCAGCGAGGTCAGCATCAAGCGATCGTCCACGCTCGCCAACTTAGGTCAAAAGCTCTCTAATAGCTCCGAGTTCGCAGTTATAGATTGTAGTTCTACGAGCGACGTGCCGGTCACCAGTCAACTCAAGAGGAACCCTACTATGATGCTGTCGTTAAAAGCCTCCTCGGATTCTAGTCTAAACTCGTCGCTCTCAGAGAACGAGTCGGAGGAGAAGAAAGTCGTGTTCGTGTTGGGTGATAACGACAAACTAGTAGGGCTGAAGAACAAGTCAGCCGACGGGAAATCCGTAAAGAAGTCTTCCAAAGTCCACAATGAACCCCTAATCCTTGAAGTACCAGAGAAGATGACTGAGCCGTGCAAGAAAGGAGGCTGTGAGCAGGACAAACGGGCTGACAGTCCGTCGAAGTGCTGCGGGCAAACGCTTCAACATTCCAAACCAATCAAACATTCCGGTTTTAAGTTCGAGTTCGATAAGTACCCTCAGATAGTCACTAATTATATGAAGAGCAAAAACTTAGAGATATTAGATAGGCACTATATTGGTAAACCGGGGAATTTGAAGCTGGATAACTTCCAGTTTGACCCGACAATCGTGCCGCCGATACAAGAGGAGCGGTGCGAGACTTGTGTGAAGTGTCAGATGCTGGAGTCGATGCTGCAGACGCCGACCAACGCTTCTGAGATGGAGTATATGAACGACATGCCACGTCAGATAGAACCACAGTTCGCTAAGGAAACCACCGTCGTGTCATCTCCAGAGCGAGAGGTCTCACCGAAAACATTTGTGCGTCAACGTAAAGAAAATACAGTCGTAGTTAACTTCGTGAAATCTAAAGAGGAAGTATGTGAGCCAAAAAGGCCGGAAAGGAGGTTGAATAGGCAGAAGGCTCCGGAGAAGTTGGTGGACGTGCAACAAGTGGCGCAGTTCCCGCCGAGGGCGCTGCGGGCGGCGGGCGGGGCGCGCGGGGAGCGCGGGGCGGGCGGGGCGGCGCTACTGGGGGCCGTCACCGATCACTACGTACCTGATTTAATTTTACAAGGTTAGTTTTGCATATTTTTTTTTTTTTACACATGACGTGTGCGCAATGGGATTTCGCAATGGCAAAAGATACGAATTTCCTGACACTGCGAGCGTGAGACAAAGTAACTTTTTCATACATTTTTTTTTAAATGTCGAGAACAGTGTTGGTTCTATTCACAGAATTCGAAAGATTTGAACTTCACTTTGTTCTGTCACTGTCACTTTCACTTCGATACGAAAAAAGAGAGATAGAAACAAGTCGATTTGAAGTTCGATTTTCAAATTCTATACCTAGTAGGCCCAAAAAAGAAACAAACAATAAAACGTTCGGATACACATATAACCGTAAAATTGCAAATCATCTGTTATGGGTTTTAAATGTAATTTAACTTTAATTTTTTTATATTGTTTGTTTTACAAATACGCATGTGGTTTAATTTTTACCATGTTGTATTTTTACCTTTAAAGTCAAAGCTCAAACTCAAAGCATTTATTAAAATTAAACAGGCACTTTTGAATTTTCAAGGAGTCGGTCAGTTAGAAAGCTAGTTGCCAAATTCCAAAGCGTTGTAGGTACCTATGGAGAAGAAAGGGCAGGAAACTCCGTGGACACTTTTAAATTATAGTGTTACATAAATATTAGTATAAATAATGTTGAATTTATTACTAAATGTGAGGGCGACGTAAAAAGAAAAGCTCGTCCATAGTAGCAAAATAAACAATTTCAGAATAAAATAATTAAAACATTAGGTAATACGTTCTCGCTACTGAGGAGAAAAGTTGTGTGTTACACGAGACCTTATTTGCATCTAGTGTCTTTGAATCCCTCGCTGCAAAAAACAACTTTGCTTTCTTGTTGTACAAATAACTATTTATAGAACATAACCCGTTGTCATTATAGGAACAATTGCCAAACCTAGTGCGTGGGAGACAGAGCTGCGTCGCGACTTGGACCTGACGTCGTACATCACCAAAACCACGGAGACCCCGGTGCAAGCCGTCGCTATCATAGGAGACATTAATACTTGGTAAGTAATTATCATCGCAATTCGCAACTAAGACGAACAACAATAATATTATGTTTCGTCTTAGTTATAAAAAACGACATATTATGATTTTATAATAATTAAATTTATAAAAATAACATAAATTATGTTCTTTTTTTCTTCATTTAAAATTACAATCACAACTTTTCTCGTGAAATAAATGTTGCTGGACATATTACATTATTCAACAATACCACTAAGGTTGGATACGTTTTGGGTACCTCTCCGCTGTTGCGCTACGCGATACACGCTACGCCATAAGTTTTCCACCGGACTTTGTAGAAACGTAGATGTGTAATTAGTAATTATACAGACAGGAGATTAATACCTTATTTTGTTTTCGTTTCCAGGGAAGTGCGTGTGGTAGGCAGAGAGTGCGGCTCAAGCGGCATGTCGTCACTGGTGGGCGCCATGTTGGACACGTTGCCCGCCATGTGGAAGGCCAGGGTGCCTGCGCAACAGGTAACTGTTGCATCTCTTTAAATTGATCTTTATCTGTATCAGCATACTCCTAAAATATAAATCGTAATTGAATATTATAAATGCGGAAGTGACTTTGTTTGTTACGCTTTCATGCTAAAAAGGCTGAACGGATTTGTATGAAATTTGGCACATGGGTGGATTATGATCAAGAGAAGGACATTATGCTACTTTTCATCCTGGATCGCAGACGAAGTCTCGGCAACAGCTAGTAAACCATAATTTAAAGATAATATATAAACCATAATTTATAGATATAAAAGTATTTTTCTTTATAAATCATAAAAAGGAAAGAAAGAAAGAAAAATACTTTATTTGGGACACGCACAGAAAATACAAACAATAAAATAAGAAATATTTAAAACTGAGAGACTATATCAATGTTACAATCAACAAAATAAAGAATGACCTGTGCGAGGCCAAAAAGGCTCCTAAATAAAGACAATGTTACTTATCTAATTAATTTACTGTGCCCTAAACAGCCAGAACACAACACAGCTAATATTTTTTTCAACTTACAACACATTTTCACTTTGTAGAATGCAAAGTAAAAATATTGAGTAAACTATATTATATTATTAGCTTTTGCCCGCGGCTTCGCCCGCGTGGAGGTTTTTTTTTCTTTCTTACATAAGAACCTTCTCCAGACAATAACAAACACAACAAAAAATTAATAATTAGTGAAATCGGTCCAGCCGTTCACGCGTGATGCCGTGACCAAGGGAAATAGGGATTCATTTTTATATATATAGATTATATTATTTGATTTTTTTTTTATTATTTTACTCAGTCGCCATCGTCACGATTCGAATCCATATTCACCACCATTCGTAATTAATAAGTAAGAAAATCTAATAAGTACTTCTTTTTTCCTCTTCCAGTGTATATCCTTCCTCGAGGGCAAACTCCGTGAATTCTGCGTGCTATCAAAAACGTTAGCCGACATGCTAATGTCAACTGATTTTTGTGACATCGCAACGTTGACAAAATCTCTGAACATTGACGTGAACGATGTACCGCTGCTACTAGCAGTCGCTACCACACATACGCCGCAAGTCGCCACCAGATACGGGCTTAGTTATGGATAGCGTTGAAGAAGCGTGGAGATACCACGCTTTAGTTTGGTCGAGTAATCGGAAAAAAGGTAGAAGTATTTGAAAAGTTTTAACTGTTCTGCTGGCAGACTTAAATGTTTGAATGTTTCGCTACGTAGAGGAAAACCTCTTACAAATTGCAGATACAGTCAGAAAGTTTGTAATAAGCCAGCCTTTTCAAAACGATGTAGGAGTCTACTTTATCTACTATAAACCAGCAGCGCAAAATGGCGCCTGTGACAGCTTACAAATTATACAAATTAAATTTATCCATTCGATAAATTATAATTCCAACGGTACGTGATTGTTGCGGCCCGTACGAAAATTTGTATGGCATCTGTTTACTCACATTAATACTAGCCGTTAATATTGTGAATATTAACAGAAATTCATAAAAAAAAAGTCAGAAGTGGAAACGTCTTAGCTTCACAAATGTGTAAACATCTGTATATAATTATGTATCTGAGCGTGACGGTTTCGCCATATTCGCTTTAAAAATTGCTAACGTCACAAGCCATCATACAGTGCCGCCATTGTAGTACGCTTAAATTATACCAATGTACTGAAGATTTTTTGCTTAATTCATATTTGCGAGTTTTAAATCGAGTTCTTTGTATAAGCTAAATGTTACAGTAGAAATAAAAAAAAATGTAATATACGCACTTTTTAAATGACGTATGCCATATTTTAAATCTGTTCAAAGCCAAAGGAAAGTACGTCGCATGTTATTGACATTTGGATGGAATTTCTTCTGCGCATACGTTGGCTTGTCGTTGGCTTGACGTTGCTATGTGTCACGCTTGCGTCACGGAGTAGTAAATAAATGGAATGCTAACGTTGCGTCCAATGTCTGCAGAAGCAGTGCGTGTGTCGCCGCCGATACCATTACCGGTGACATACGCAAATGAGAATGCTACCCGTATGTCTACTGTATGAGGCGCCATGACACGTGCGGTCTCTTCCGCAGACGTCATAAATTTTTCAAATTGTATTCTTGGAATTGCGTGTTTTTTTTTTATTGTTACGCGCATCCGTTGTCAACGTAGAAGGAATTGAACGTCACGTCTCAAAGTACAGTCAACGTCCAGAAGTCCACTTACACCGCAATGACTATTATCGCCTGCGCTATACGGGCAACAAGATGCCAATGTGTAGTGTTGTCTTATAGAAGAAGGTCATAAGTACAACTAATATTGCTATTCCATAGTTTTGTGAGATTGCTAGTCGACTTCTGACTGTTACTGTACATAAAATAAACTTTTATAAAATCACTACCAAAGTCTGATTACACAAATATCAGTATGCATTGCTTATATTCCTTATAGTTACATGACCAAGTTGTATTAGGTATGAGTGACAGTCAATAATTATGATCCGATGTGTAGTTTTAAAGGATCTAAAATGTAGCTGATTATTCCTTACGCTTGTGGGTAGCTATGGCACAATATTCTTCTTATTATTTACTATAAAAGTTTATAATAAGGTGGCATACTTAATCATTAGTGGTCAAGACATATATAATTATTGAAAAGCGGAATTTTAGCGGCCCGCGCAGTATTGGCATATAATTACTCGTCTTCATAATACCCAGTTAGGAACCCAAGCAAGTAATTATTTGATTGTTTATAGGTAATTTTAGAAAATATCGCTAAAATGCATAATAATCATTGAGGATATTAAATTATTAAAACTTGCCATTATGTTACAGCAGTACGACGTAGATAGATGCAGATTAATCTTGTAAACTATTTCAGAAGTTTAACTTTGAAATACAAATTCTTGCAATGCGCGGGAATCTGTGATGTTATTTTAATTTTATAATATCAAATAATTTGTATTTTTGTAATTGTTGCGGGCAAAGTCGACTAAATATGGAATGTGAGCGTCATCCGGGCGATGCCAGCACTGTCATGCTAAATTATAATTACTTAACAAAAATGTGTGAGCACTGCCCAGTCTCAACATTTTACGAATAGCGGACTTTGCCCGCAGCACAGTATCTATTTTGATTGTGATAAATCGTGAAATATTATTGGAAAGTTGTTTATTGTGATTTGAAATCAGTTCAGGTTTAAAAGGCCTACGTATAATTGTGATAGTCAATTAAATTTTATAATTTTATTTATACAATGGAAGCTCAAAAGCTGTCAAGATATTTTATGATAATATATTTTGTTTATGTGACCTGCGTTGTCGATGCTCGATGTGTTCAGGATAATCGCGTCGATGTAGGAATTTAGTAGTTCTCGGCAGCTAGACAGCGAAATAAAGTATCAAAAAAATACTGCCTTCGTATTAAATAAATAACTTGTCAACATCAGACATTATACGAAATAACGTATAAAATTAGATATATTTTATTCTACTAGCAGTGAAGTTACCGGTACAAAAGGGGACTTCGATAAACTGAACAAATAATAATCAAGACTAAGTATATACTAATTAGAATGGCCCTGGCTCTTCTGTTCACCGGCTAATCTTAAAATATTGCTATCTCATTCTCTTACGCAAAAGAAGTAAATGACAGCTGTCAAATTAAGTGACGTTAAAACTTACGTTGAAACATAGTGTTATTTGACATGTCGACATTTGACAGATGACATTTTGACAACTATAAACTTTTACAACCTCTTTCTTGCTTTGTCTAATATTAAAGGATAGCAATACTTAGTTGAGTCGGTGGCCACAGAATCGGTACCAAATATTGTTCACAAAATATAATACTCATCGATTTTATAATAGAGCGAAGCTGCCAATCACGATTCTTTTGATGCAGAAACATTCCATTGCGTGTTTTGATATTCGCTTTTAATAATAGTCGTTAGAAATAGCGTAATGGAGTATTTTGAGTTTCGTGCTTGGTACATTCGTAATGCCAATTGCACACAAATGGCCAAAGTCCGTTACATACGTAGCTTCAATTATTGAAATGTAATAATAGATTGTCTTTTGAATTTTTCTGAAAATTTAATTGCTTTAACATTAGATTTAATAGGCTTGAAAAATTATAGATGGCTACTATAGAACTGTTATATTGAGAGGTATTAAAAAGCTACGTGTGTAGTGTGGTCTTTATCTATTTAGAACAGCATCTTGTAATTCCTAATTCAAATATATTTGTAACAATGTTCAATATGTAATAAGGAACATAGTAAAGTATAACTTTGACGTATAACGTTCTTCCTTTTAAAAATTGTTTGCAGCGTTTTGATTTGAGTCAATGCTTCTATCGATAGCAGAATTTGAGGATTTTGTAGCTTACGTAATGTTGAGACATTTCGGCCATTCATTTCAAGTCCAAATCCATGCTCTCATAAAAACAGTCTCGTAAAAATCCCTACTAATTTCAAGTACCATTTTCGGCCGATAGAGGCGCTGATGACAATCTCTTCGTTCAGTACTTTTGAATATATAAAATTAAAATATTTTTTAATTTATTATTGCGAACTTGTGTGGGAAAGGCAATTTCTATGTTAAGCCCGGAATACACATGCTATTATGGCTACATAATAGCATATGTATTCCGGGGTAACATCTGTCATCTGTGCTAATTTCGAACAGAAGCTACCCAGTAGCTCACAATTATCATGTATTGAAAAGAGGATTGTCATGTTACACACGCGGAGAGTATGCTATAAATAAGCATGTTACTTACTAGGAAACAAGAATGCTTTTTAATAGCATATGGCTTTATTAATAGCATGTGTATTTCTGGCTACCATAAAGTTATATACATATCCGTTGGTCCCGTATTACCTGAGACTATCTTCTGTACCTTGTCTGTTTGTCGTGAGGGTGATACGTATAGTTATTTTATAAGTTCTCATTTTTAAAACAATGAGTAATCATTTTTTTTATATTTTAATCTGATAATAAATTATTTTTTTTCATATTGAAAATGTGTATTAAATGTTTATCTCCTCCTCATTCCCTAACATCATTAAGTATGGTCGTATATATGATAACGTTCGTCCTGCAGTGTGAAAATGACTGGCTGCTATTAAAAAAAAATGTGCAGACGAGAATACGACTGTATGAAAACACTGGGAATACTTAGGCCATGGCAGTTGCAAAGGCGAAATTATCAAATAAATCTGATCATCGAAATAAAAAAGTTTTCTTATCTTATTATTTATTATTATTATCATTAAAACAAACCAAATGGTAATGAACAATGATGGGCCGACTATGAGTTTTGCTGATCAGCCGACTAGCTATAGCTGAGACCTATAGTGACTAAACTATCCTAACTAATATTATAAATGAGAGATGAGAAAGTGAGTTTGTTGCGCTTTCACATAAAACGGCTGAACAGATTTGGATGAATTTTGCCGCATGAGTGGACCGTGACCTGGGTTAGGACAGAGGATACTTTTTATCCAGATGTTGTCCCGGGATCGAAACTTATGCGGGTATAACCAAAACCCCGGGGCGCAGCTAGTAATCCTACGAGTATATAAATAAAAATGAAATGCTCTTCGTTGGTAAGCGCATCGCTTGAGGACGGCCGGACCGAATTGACTATTTTTTTTTGTTTTAAAATGACATAGTCCGAATTAGGTTTTTATGGAAAGAAAAACTGGAAATAATTCCCGAAAAATAAAAAAAAAATAAATTGGTAAAAACACATTTTTTGTATAGTGTTTTTGTATGAACTATTGAAAATTGACAGGATAACGTATGTCGGGTCAGTTAGTTGGATATAATTGATCGTTTTTTTTTTAATGCAAACTGGAAACGTCATACAAAGTTTAATTTTTCGTAGTCTCCACATTGTATAACGCTGCCAAGTGCCGAGCTCAACCTAGTTCTCTCTGAAGCAAAACTCCTTTGCTACACAATAATTAAATTTAGGCAATTTTCAAACTACATAGCTTAGTTGTTGAAGTTAGCTGGTTTCGTCGACTCATTCCTGCCGAACTTGGCTTACATTGGCCCAAACTTGTCTTACTAAGTCTAAGGGTGTAAGAACTTCTGTATATAATTACGCAAACGGACGGTAGGCAACTTTTGAACAGGGCCAGTTAATAAGTTGCCTACCGTCCGTATTATCTCCAGAAGATTAACAAGTGATGGGGTCGGCTTCCCGTCTTACCGGAAGCAACTTAATACCAGTATTTTACATGGAGCGACTGCCTGTCTGACCTCCACAACCCAGTTACTTGGATTTTTTCAGAGTTAACCACATTATCAGCATCCTGGAAATTATTGCTGACAGGCTGGACTGCTGTATTGTAAGTCGTTGCTCCAGTATCTCAGCTGGAATGCTGTAGCAATGATTATTGATTGTATTTTGTAGCGTGTGTTTGTAGCGTGTTTGTATTACTAACATAGTTGCAAGTTTATTGTATTGTCACTAACACTGTATGAGTCACATGGTTACTCGCAATAAATAATTGATTATTATTATTCTGTTTTGTTTTTAAACTATAAGGTATAACACCCATGAAAAAGCTCCTCCGGGTCTCAAAAAGCACGTTATGCCGTTGATCCCGGCTGTCATTTATACATCTTCGACAGTCGTTACGAATAGTCAGAGGCCCGAAAGTCTGACAACTAGTTTTACCAAGGGGTATCGTGTTACCCAGTAACTGGGTTGTGGAGGTCAGATAGGCAGTCGCTCCATGTAAAATACTGGTATTAAGTTGCATCCGGTCAGACTAGAAGCCGACCCCAACATGGTTAGAAAAAGGCTAGGCAGATGATGATGACCGATGAAAAAGCTGAAGTTTTCCGGCTTTCGGTAATTATGCATTTGAAATAACTGTGTGTGTTCAGCCCCAAAAGAAAATTTATAACAAATACTTCATCACAAAACAAACATTAATTTGTTACGTTAAAAAAAGAAATTACAATGTCCGCAACAAACAGCCCCGAAGGCAATTCAAATGAGTTTCATATTCCTGTCATCAAAATGAATAGGTACTTTTTCGCAACAAACTCAAATCCAATCCGAATATAATAAAAGTTGTTGGTACAGTCAGCAGCTAAACTCGATCAGGGGGGTAACCATCACCTCTTAGAGCAGTATTATTATAATATTACTTCACAGTGGGAAAGTGATGCAGCTATACAGGACTTATAGCTCCATCTCTTTCTCACGCTGAAGTAATATTACAATAATACCTACTGCTATAAGAGGTGATGGTTACCCCCCTCGAGTTTTTTAGGGTTTACCGAACCCTCAAAAGGAAAAAACGGAACCCTTACCTACTAGTATAGGATCACTTGTATGTCTGTCTGTCCGTCCCTCTGTCACAGCCGATTTGCTCCGAATCTACTAGACCGATTCGTGATACACATGAATTTCTGTGACCAAAACGCGACCGTTTAACTTAAACATATGAATTTTCGAATATGGGGTTCCCTTTTGGGGGAAAAATTTGAAAATTTAAAAAAGATTGCTAACTTTACTGTATAGGATTTTTTATGAAGATACAAAATATATTTGTATCTTCATAAAAAATCCTAACCCTAAACCTTTTCCCAACTATGTTGGGGTCGGCTTCCAGTCTGACCGGATGCAACTTAATACCAGTATTTTACATGGAGCGACTGTCTATCTGACCTCCACAACCCAGTTACTGGGTAACACGATACCCCTTGGTAAGACTGGTTGTCAGACTTTCGGGCCTCTGACTATTCGTAACGACTGTCGAAGATGTATAAATGACAGCCGGGATCAACGGCATAACGTGCTTTTTGAGACCCGGAGGAGCTTTTTCATGGGTCTTATACCTAATAGTTTAAAAAATAAACAGAATAATAATAATAATCAATTATTTATTGCGAGTAACCATGTGACTCATACAGTTTTAGTGAAAATAAAATAAACTTGCAACTATGTTAGTAATACAAACACACGCTACGAAATACAATCAATAATCATTGCTTCAGCATTCCAGCTGAGATACTGGAGCAACGACTCACAATACAGCAGTCCAGCCTGTCAGCAATAATTTCCAGGATGCTGATAATGTGGTTAACTCACACAAAAATAATACAAAATTTGTACCCACTTTGATTAAAAGAAAAGAAAGAAATAAAGAAAAATAAATCAAATAGTTTACCGACCGAACCGACCACCAATTTCTATGAATCATCAACAACTTTTCAGTGTTTTATATACCTGAAAATAATATTTGTGTAGACCAAAACACGTGAAGCTTAAGAAATAAAGCTCGGGTTTATATTCCCAACAAGCTTTAAGTCTTTAATTTTTGCGGTTTCTTAACAAAACGAATAATTTTCAAGACTACATAGATTAAGTCGGCAATTTATATTTATATAGATTGCTTCATCAATCTGGTTTCTGATTATAATCACAGGGATTTTCTCTTTAATTTACAATTCAATGGAAATGAATGAATGGCTGTACGTAGTCTTAATAACTAAGGAGACAATGCTGAAATGATTATCTTTCAGTTTTTTCTCAAAATTAGGTATTATGAAAAGATATGAATTCGTTTTCATACATCAATAAATCTTGTGATTATTAAATTTAAATGGTGATTGAAATGTCCAATGGTAAATATTCACCTACATTGTGTTCCTATGTATATGAATACAATCAAGAATATTGGTACAAACAAAAAACTTACAAAAAGTAGAATTTGTGTAAGTTTTTAGTCACAAACATCCTCTTAAAACCTCGGCGTTTCATACCACGTCGTATACATAATTTCCCAAAATAATTACACTACCACACAATAATTCTGCATTACAATCTCGCGATACTCACGACCCAGCTAAGCTAATAAGTGAAGCGTACTGCGTAGGCTATTTCACTAATTAGCCTCGCGCGGCCCAACCGGCCCATTACCGGGATTACCTTCGCACAAAGCTAATATTTTATGAAAGGATCACTTCACCCCGTTACGACTGCGCCTCATTTCTCCGTAAGTTACGTTGGATTGCACTTTAATATTGATAATGGTTCCTTTTAGTGAGAATTGGAGGCAATCATTTTATGAAAAGTTCATGAAATGAGAGTTCGTAGGCTGCTACGACCGCTACGCCGTAGCAGCGTCGTAGCTCTACGGTTTAATGTTGGCATAATCGATGTTTTATCGGATTAATGTTCTATTTTGATGATATTTTCAAAGAAACATCATCCACGACTATCTTCTAGATAAATATGTTACGTAGTTCTTTCACATTCAAGTTAAAATAATGATGGTGATATAAAGCTACGTTGTGCGTACCTATATTTATTACTGAATTGAATTTATTTGTGTGAATAACCCATTCCTTATTTTCCCAAAAAGTAACGAATTAAGGTGAACATCCACAAGTCCTCACCGGCCGCAACGCACGCACGGCACGCAACGGATTTTGGTTTGCTTTTTATAAATTTATATAGCACTGTATCTACTATCGATACCGCCCGCACTGAACGCCGCTATTGCATACTCGTAAGTCTACTTAAAAACGATCGACGTTTTTGCTAGACCTAATGAACTTTTCTTCGCGCAAAACTAAATAGTATACTAGGGAAATCAATATATGAACAAAAAATGCGTTGCGTGCCGGTGACGTCACATGGATTAGTTCACCATGTGCATCGCTCACTGCCGCACATTGTTTTGTTTGTATTTGTGGTGAGAACCGTCAAAAACATTGTAAAATCGATGACTCACTTATAATTCTATTATTAGAAAGATGTGAGAATATTATAATCTGAAACACCGACAACATACGCCTAAAAGAGATAATATCCGGATACAGTGGACGCATGCCATCGGTAAATCCGTCCATTACGTTACGTGCCATGCGTGCGTTGCGGCCGGTGCTGAGTGGACGTTCACCTTTAGATGAATATATATTCAAAACATAAGAACAATTTTGTTCAATCAAAATAGGCACTCACTTTTTTAGTTACGTCCACAAAATACGAGTACCTATATAAACTTCACCGTCCTTCAAACAAGTAATAAAATATTCCATTAGAGTTATTTAAAATTTTATTGCTTAGGTACCGTGGGGCTTTCTAGCTAACCGACAGAAACACTATGGGCGGGCAATTTACGAGGTTTTTATAGCCTCGCTTACATCCCCTCAGAGGTAATCTCATGTGATTATGAAGAAATATAGCTCTTAATGTAAGTAATGGTCTTTACATAATATTGCTGGTTGAGTGACTTGTTGAATGACGATAAATGGGACAATTTGTGTAATACTGAAACTCGATGTATCATTTCAACGGACGCCGCATTGTGCCTATGTATTTACATGACGCGATTGTATTAATAGGACAATGGTTTGTTGACCTACATTGTGTTTTTTATATGCCCACTGAAGTCACTCTGTTTTATTTAATGATTTTGACTAGGTACTGGTAACCAAACCTATACAAGGTGTACCTATCAATATGAGCAACATTCACTAAGGGCCAGCCCTGATATCGCAATACTAAAAACAGCAGTTCCCTAAAGTTTGTAGAGTTCTGCGAACTTTAATTCAGACAGTCTTTTCATCTTACTGATAAAATCGTTTGATGTTTATTGTCTTAACTATAGCTGGCCATGTTACCTTCCAAGAATAAATTAACCTTCCTTCTTATAAGCACGAACATAAGACAAAACATAGCTTACAAAGAATTTCTTATAAACGTTTCCACGTACGCGTATTACATATTTACCGGCGTACCTACCCGCCAAACAATCCAATTAGTGAAGAGCCCGAGCGTAACTTTTTCGGCACTCAACCCTCCGCGGCGGCTCGTAACCGCTGAAATACCGACCGCGTATGAAATAATCTCATATTCTCGTATTGTTATGAAATATTCTTTCATTGCGTTTTGCTCTGGTACCGTCCGTCCGACCCTAAACTTGGTATTTAATAATGTAGTGAGGAGTATGAATGGTAAAGTATCCTACCTACCCTGAATTGAAAATAAGTGTAGGTATGTACCTACAATAAAACCACACAGTGAGGTATAATGGTTTCAGATACTTTAAAGATATTAGGTGCCAACGATAATTTTCTTAAACGGCATACATAGTTAATAATAATAAATAACAATAATTAATACTTTATTGTTCAAGAAAACAGTAGAAATTCTAATAGCACTAGCCTCTAGGCGTGGGTCGTTACATGATTTTCGCGAAACGTATCGTAACTAAGTGACTTAGAAGGCGTCTCCTGTTTTGAAAACGCGTTATTTTAGTAAATAGTTATTTAATCAAATTCTGTTGATCTATTTAGTGATTCAACATGGCGATTCTACTGAAGTTTTACAGTTATTTACGAAACGAAAATATTAAATGATTACCTACGTAATACGTTCCATATCACAAGCTTTAACCTTTTGGGACAAATAAGTTTTTGTAGCTATGCAGTTACTTTACATCATAAACAACACAAATGAACTTCCCTTCATACTTTATTCAGGCTTAGGACTGACTGTTCGGATTTAATATTGTCACCGCTCGGGATTTCGGGAACTCTCGGCTCGCTCGCTTTGCCAGCCACTAGTCACAGGGCATTTACTTACAAAACTCGAAAGAAACAACATGCGCACGCATCGTAACTTTTGTTTCGTTTCTCTCTTTTCATTTGGTCACTGAATCGAACTTACAAAATTACGTGGTTACGAAAATCACTAGTTTATCGTTTGACTCGAAACTAGTTATTCAGCTACATGCCCCGTAACCAGTTTTTGTAAATACTGACGTGAACTAACGCACATACCTACTAGCCTCCACACTAGGATTCCTTGTATCGTGGAGACTAGTCTCCTTCATTTTACAATTTTATAACAAAGTAGGTAGGCATATACCTACGTGTGTATTATATAGGCGACAATAATCGAATGTTATTCCCAAACAAGAAATTCATCTAAACTTATGTGATAAACTAGCTAACTAACTAGTTGTGTGGGATATCAAAAATGTATCAGAAATAATTAAAATAATTAGGTTCCAATGTAGACTTGTATCGTAAACATTAAGACGCTGACAACACCTAAACCGCGGTCACAGTCAGATTGCATAGAACAGAAAGAGAAGCGCGATGACACCACGCTTGTAATTTATTGCAAAATATGAAGCAATTATCTATTTACTCAAAATTGAGTTGAGTAATCAAAAATTAAAAACAACCAAGTTCTTTATTCAAATAAGACGTTTTTGTTATTAATTAAATACGTAACGTATGTTGATATTTAATGCAGATATTTTGGATTAGATCTCAAGGTAAGAGGTTAGTTTAACGTTAGTTTGTATCGAGATATTTTTTTCAAAACATGTTTTGGTAACAACCAAGTTCTGGGAAATATGTTCAAATTTAACATATATTTTTTCCGCTACCACAAACGATACAGATTTGGCAATTTTTTTTCATATGATGTGCCTATTTTGGCCAATTGGGTCTTGTCAGCGCCTTAAAGGGAACGTGTTATCATGTTCATAATATACGAGTGATTTGGCAACAAAAACATACATTCCTTACTCAGAAATCCATAGAATAACCATAAGACTGAGATATAAGATCCCTTCTTTACTCTAATAAAACACACGAAAAAGATGAAAATAACACATAACTTTTCATCCCCTTTCATCTTTAGACAGGCACAAAAATGATGTGCACATATACATGACAACCCCTTATTCTCGTGACACAGAAATCCCTCTTAAGGCGTAGATATATGATTTTAGTGACTTTTAAATCTGTTATTACGCCTTCATATAATGCAAGTAAGTTAGGCACAGGTATATGTTAAACTAAAACGCATACCTACACATCAATTCTATCTGCGAATATTTAAGTATTGCAGTAAAATACTTTATGAAATAAATTCAGGAATTAATATCTACCCAAAGCATAAAAAAGATATTACTTTCAAACTACTTAAGATATTTTTATATTTCTTTTTATATGAACAGACTATTTTATTATCTATATTTCTATTTGTGTTTTTTTCAAATATTCATATTATCGTTACTAAAAATAAGTATTCCCTTATGAAACCAAACGGCGGCGGCGGCGGCGGCGGCGCGGCGTGAGCGCGCCACGTATTTGTATGGCCAAGGTCAACGGCGATTACTCGACCCTTAAGATGCTGACAACACCTTAAGCGCAGTCACTGTCGGACTGCATAGAATAATGATAAATAATGAGAAGCGCGATGACACAACAATGATAAATTATTCCAAAATATGAATCACTTATCTATTTACAAGCAATTAACTATTTGCTAATATGTTGCTTGGAGAATAATCTGACAAGATATCAAAATAATTGTTGTATAGTTTATTTAAGAAAATTTTAGAGGTATCTTCGTGATTTTTTTCTATCCTATCAAATTAGTTGTATTACATTTTCAACACACTAACTAGCATTTAACACCTAGCATATATCCTGAAGAATATCATAGATTTTTCTGATTTTGTTTACTGCAGTGGATTGTACTTTTAGGCATTATAAAACTTACGAAATTTACGTTTAGGTCCTGTAGTCCCCTTAAAATATGTCAGAAAAGTACACGATTCCATACATTCGAGCCATCGAGGGGACAGAAGAAATGACTATGTAAAAAACATGCTCAAGTAGCTTTTGAAATATTATTGGGCAATAATAATACTGGTAGGTATAGCAAACAATAGAATAGTTTCGTTACTACAAGAACTAGTGTATAACAGAAAAGTAATGAACGAGATTTTGCGCCCGTATGAATGTAGCGAAATGGCCATTACCGCATATTTTGACTAAGGTGTAGAGTTTGTGAAGTTATGGCGTGTAAAGTTAGAAGCTTGGTTCTACATTAGATTTGGTAACTTTTTGACAGTGTGAGCCATGTGGTCTCGTCATGGCAACATTTTACATGAAAATGTTTTTGGTGGGATCATATTTAACAAAATACCTGATGTATTCAAAAGTGAGACATTTCCACTTTTCAAAAAGAAATTGACAGATCTGTTAATGAATAAATAAAAAAATGTTTATTTCATGAACCAAATTTTGGAGTCACCTTTTAAGCAAAGATTTGCTTGTATTAGGTGGTTCCGCTCTTCCAGTTTACATTGCTTGTACATATGCGTGAGAAAACAAACAATTCATAAATGTTATTACTCAATTGGCAAATTTAGACCGATAAGAATTTAAATTGATAGGTAATAAAGATTATTATGACATCTTTGTACTCCTGACTTGTACTAAACCATTAATATTTTAATTTAAATGCATTGACCTCGAACTTGACGAATTTATAATCCCATTTTATTAAACTTGACATTATGTAGGTATTGTATTGCCATTTCAAATTATTTACTGAATATCATTTTGCATGCTAAACTTACTTAAACTACATATTAAGTGAGTCTTTATTATTATAGCTTAAACTGTTTGCATGCCTTAGTCAAGGTAGTTAGTATTAGGATAATTTTAAACTTAACATCTGAAACTTGTACCTACTTTCTGTGCAAATAATTCTATTCCATTCTAAAAATTACAAGTCTTCCATGAATTCACGACAGTATTTCAATGAATCATTAGTATGTTGCTACTTGGATGGAATTTGGCACACAGATTGGTTGTAACTTGAATTAACACTAATGCTAGCGAACTCTACTTCGCGCGCTCCCATCTCACACACCGGTCGACGTCTCACTGTACAACAGAGAGCGTGCGAAGTGTAGTTCGCGTTATCGCGACAGTGTAGCCGTAGCATTATGATACTTTTAACCCAGTAGTAAGTTTCCGTGGGATAATTTCCGAACTCCACACGGGCGAAGCCGTGGGCAAAATCTAGTATTTATATAAATTCTAATGTTTGAAAATTTTGCATGCCACACGGTAAAATGTATCGGGACTATTTATAAAAATTATATCTTATCTGTGTACCTACATTGCAAATAAATGATTTCTATTTATGAATATTATTTCCACGGAAAACAAAACACGATTCCGTGACCTAGTATGTTTTGCACCCAAGCTGTGGAGCCTGTATGTCTGGCTAATCGAAGTTTAATTTACGTGGAGTAACGAGGGGCATTCATTGTGCAATCGTGCGGTGCGTACATCCAGTGGAGGCCACGTTCAATCGACTATTGAATGTTCCTATGCAACTCTGCGTTAGGTAGCAATTAATTAATAGGTTCCGCGTGGAATAGTGACTTTCGGCAGCATTATTCATTTTTTAGGCTAATTATTTTGCAAATAAAACACATACATACATTAAAATAAGCTATTTACAGTATTTTACTGCTAATAGCTTATTTAATTACATTTTTATACACGATGTTTTTAGTATTTTCATCTTTTACCAAAACAAAGATTTTGCGGGTTTGATACACGTGAACATGCCACATAGAGTTGCCCATGATAAAAACATTATTTTTCTAAATGATTGGATTTGTGACCGGTTGTTGGCAATAGGCTCGCCCCCTATTACATGGGACTTAAAACATAACTGGCGAAATGTGGGTGTACTACAGGTACACCTCTGCCCAACCCTTCGGGGAAACAAGGCGTGATGTTATGTGTATGTGTTTTTATGTTCTAAATGAACACCTGCAACTTTAAGCGTCTGTCCTTGAGCTTTATTTATTGTTATTGCAAATCCTGCTTTCAGGGGAAACTGCACTCTTTTAAAGTGAAATGGCAAATCAGTCGGAGATATTGGAATACGGGGAATCAAAACATTTCCTCCTTTTGCCATTCCAGTCATGATTGTAGCTTTTATATTGTTGTGTCCCAGAAGTGTAATTTGTAGCCGTGTACCATTACATAGCCTAGGTGCTTCTAGATTTCTCATTAATAGGACTGAAACACTAACTTCCAGCCTCAAATTACGGGAAGGCACTCCTGATAATTCTAAAGAGTTGAGAAACTCTATAGGGTATGATGTGACTTGTTCAGTGTCCATAACATTGTTTACTGAGAGGTAATCGACAACATCTCCCCCCACGTCTGAACTGATTTGTTCGTTTATATGGTTAACTATCTAAGTCGGCGCCAAAATTGCCCGTTCACACAGCCATTCCCGATTGCCCATATTTATTTGAAGATCAGGATAGACATTATTTTTTAGGTCATCTGTGTTAACGACAATTTGACAGAACAACAACAAACAGTAACGACATGATTACACTGAGACGTTAGCTCAGTGTAATCATGTCGTTACTGTTTGTTGTTGTTCTGTCAAATTAAAGGACACTATGCAGCTGCTCTTTTAAAAATCGGATAAATCTTTTTCAGTAATAGTAACTAATCTCTTGGTCTTCAACCTTTGTTAGCGCGTCATTGTAAATTAAATCATTGTATGAAACATTTGGATTCTTTTCTTGTAATCTGTGTAAAATTCTGGGCCGTAAGCTTTTTTGCCGACGTCATCACACAAAAACTTTCATCCCCTATTTTTACCCCCTTTAAGGTATTTTTTTTACAAATTTTTCATGTTTAACTAAAAGCCTAATAAAATAGTTTCAAGCTTCTAGCTTTAAAAATAACGTAATATCCATACAAACTTTTATCCCCTATTTCAACCCCTTACAGCCATTTTTCGCATTAAAAAGTAGCCTATATGCTTTCTCTGGCTCTAAACTAAGACTATGATTAATACCAAATGAGAAAAAAAAAACAACAATGACTCACATAGTCTTCACATTCACAATAATTGAAAACAATATAATACTTTACAAGTAAATATAAAATTCCACAAAGTAAATATGTCATTGTGTTTTGAATAATCATTAAATTTCAAAAGTGTATATAAATAAACGCAGCATGCAATAATTGGGGCAGCAAAATCCCAAGGATGTAGGATTTAACATCCCTATTTTAGGCAGGGATAAAGCTACCGAACTTGATATGATTGAAAAACCTTCCGGTACCGTGAACTCACCGGTGTCAGTTCTAGCGTGTAAATATAGAGAATGTACCTACTGTCGTACCTACCTATCAAATAGAGTGTGTTTTTAGTACCTCATTAAAGTAGCGTTTTATCGACTAACTATAAGCTGTTGGTAGGCTGTATTTACCAGCAAAACTCCACGCAACACTCAAATTAATTGGGAGAACGTAATTGGCGTATCCCTCTGCGATGGGTACGGAAACTCAAAGCTTTCGCTGAAAAACGTGCTTCCATGTACATACATGGAACTACTCGTACTACGAATTACTTTAGATACCTACTTTTTTTTTTGGGTGGGAAATCATCAAATAACTTCAGGAGTGTGTGTCAGACTCTTACTGACTAAAACCCAACCGCATTCCTTCCGTTGCCTGTGTTGCCAGGGGCCTCGGTAACCCTTTTGTACCTTCCCGCGACCCCGGCAGGCATCGGCCCTAGTGGACCCCTACACTTGTGCTGACGACATCTCTTTGAGGTGCGCGTGGACTACAACGCGCCGTCGACCCGGGCCTGGTCCTTATCGGACGTTGAGCTAACCATTGCTCACCGTCCGTAAGCCCGCGCCTACAGTGCAGTGGCCGGAAATCCGCCCGGGATTCCCGACGCCCAGGGCGTCTCCTGCGGCTTAGGTTAGGAAGGTGCTCGGTAATTTTAATTTTTCTAAACAATAAACCAAAGCAACGTAAACTAATGAATTTCCTGAAGGTCACTCACTACCACCCGCTCATAAACACGGTGTTCTAAAAAACGTTTCACTCTAATTTAAAAAATATAAACAAGCGAGCAGTCGCATATGATTGTAACATCTGCCATCTCACCTTGGTAATAAGCAACTGAGTAGCGACAGAAATTAACCTCAGTGTTTAATAAAGCTAATTACTGAAGTATTTTTTCTAATAATTATTAATTACTAGTGGTCGCCCACTGGTCGAAATTCAACCCCTTCTACCTACAATCTATATAGTACTTACTAATTCCATGAGTACTTTAATTCTATGCTATTAACATAACTTAACACCACGCCTTGTTTCCCCGAAGGGTTGGGCAAATGTGGGTGTAACACAGGTACACCCTGTAGTACACCCACATTTCGCCAGTTATGTTTAAGTCGCATGTAATAGGAGGCGAGTCTATCCATCAAACGGGCACAAATCCAGACTCCGGGCTGCTACTGAGAAATTCCAGATAGAAAAACCCAATAACACTTTGCCCGACCTGGGAATCGAACCCAGGACCTCAAGCTCAGCAGTAGCCCTTGCAACCACTAGACCAACGAGGCAGCCATTTATTTCTATGCTATTATAAAGTACTTAATCCATGCTCAAGCAGTCTCTTCCTGTTTACACACTTCCATCCCTTTTTACGAAATCAGTCCCACAGAAAGCAAGGGGAAAGATGTTACACATCAAAAATCTACACTAACTTTAAGGAAATAAGGCCAAAATTATCTGTCAAATCGGTTAAGACGCTGACAACACCTAAACCTCGGTCACTGTCAGATTGCATAGAAAAGAAAGAGAAGCGCGATGACACAACGCTTGTAATTTATTGCAAAATATGAAGCAATTATTTATTTACTCAAAATTGAGTTGAGTAATCGAAAATAAAAAACAACCAAGGTCTACATTCAAATAAGACGTTCTTGTTATTAATTGAATACGTAACGTATGTTGATATTTAATACAGATATTTTGGATTAGAACTCAAGGTAAGAGGTTAGTTTAACGTTAGTTTGTATCGAGATTTTTATTTCAAAACGTGTTTTGGTAACAACCAAGTTCTGGGAAATATGTTCAAAATTAACATATATTATTTTCCGCTACCACAAACTATACAGATTTGGCAATTTTTTTCTTAAGAGAAGCCTATTTTGGTCAATTGGGTCTTAGGGTCAGCGCCTTAACCAAAACCTAACCAGTGTTCAAACAACTGACCACATATTTTAAATATTGTCATTACGACTTCTTTTGGTTAGAGTTGACACGCAAGCCTCACCATAGTACTGTTGTACAGGTTTTGTTTGAATGGCTAGGCCAACTAAGTTTTCATAAACAAAAGTAAAGGTGGATCGCCAGAGGTAAACGCGCAAAATAAATTATTTTTTTCGTTTTTTTGCAATTTGCTAAGATTTGTTCCATAAAACAAATCTCTTATGGAAAAGTTCGTATGTATTTACAGAATTATAATTATAAGAATCATTAATGAGAGAGTGGTTTTAATGATTCTAATAATTATCATCATTATCATCATCATTCCAGCCGAAAGACGTCCACTGCTGGACATAGGCTTCCCCCAATATTGGGGGGGTTTGCCATAATCGCCACGCTTGGCAGGCGGGTTGGCGATCGCAGTATGGTGTTAAAATCCTGCCGGGGTCGCGGGAAGGTACTTATGGGTCACCGAGGGCCCGCAGCACAGGCAACAGGAAGGAATACGGGTGGGTTTTAGTCAGTAAGAGTCTGACACACCCTCCCGCTCCGCCCAAGAGCGGGAGAAGTTATTTGATGAATTCCCACCCTCAAAAAAAAAAAAAATGGTGTTAAAATGCATAGAGAACGCTGCTGCCCATTCTCTAGTAAGTCCCTTAGTCGCCTTTTACGACACCCATGGGAAGAAATGGGAAAGAATCTAATAATTATAATTCAGTAAATATATATAAGGTCGCGAATCATATTTTGATCAAGATACAACCTGACACTTACCTGCAAATTGCAAAAACTGAAGTAAATTAGAATTGCGTATTTAGAAGAATAGAACAGTCTCCTCCCTAATCTAACTAATATTATAAACGCACAAGTGAGTTTGTTTGTTTCTTACACTTTCACGTTAAAACGGAACGGATTTAGATGTTTTAAATTCTCATGGGTACTTAGACCCTGACTTGGAGAAGAACATAGGCTACTTTAATATTTAAATAAAGATTGATTGATTGATTGACTTTTCATCCTGGATCGCAGATGAAGTCGCGGGCAACAGCGAGTAGTATTATAAAATACGCCTCTAATTGATTCAGGCGCTGCAAGAGCGCTAAGCCTACCAAATTACACGTAGGTACGCAACACAAACACAGCATCTTCCGCTAATATCTAAGATCAACACAAGATTTAGCTAGGTAGCGTCTGCACCGTATCGAACTCGCTAACAAGAACATCCGAGCCATCGATCTTAATTAGAAGATCGATGAGACGTCTAACTGGGTGAGATGCCTGTAATGCATTTATCTTGTACTAGTAATAACACGGGTTCTCTTGACAATTTACTGAGAAATAGGTCAGCACCCTAATTCATATGTTTGAAAAATGTGTCCGCTCAACAACGTAAATATCGCAATGTATGTTGTTGAACTGTCAAAATGAATCCCATTGCTACTGATAGTTGGGTACGTAATTACCCCGCTGCCGCTGATTTCGAGAATCTGTAGGTGCTCAACGAATTACTTTTTATAGTTTTGATGGTTTTGATCTTAGAGTTTAATGATTCTAATTACCTACGCAAAACTAAAGATTCTTTCATTTTTAGACAATTTTTCCAAATCTCCACCCATCTTAAAAAGTGCTCCTTTTGCGAAGTGCACCAATTGAGAAGTGCACCAGTTGCGAAGTGTACCATATGAGAAGTGCACCAGTTGCTAAGTTCACCATTTGAGCATAGTGTACAAGTTGAGATGTGCACCAAATGCGTCAAACCCGGTTGGATTTACCTAGTACCCTACAGTCTGTTCCAAAAGTACCTCTTGAACAAAAAGTGTAAACAAACCCTGTTCACATTAAATTCTTACGCAATCAATCACTATTTTCAATTAGTAACACATTCACATTCATCTGTGTTAAGGTGTCAACCTTATGTCTTACCACTTTTTCACACAATTATTGTTAGAATAACATTATTATTTTATAATTGAAAAATCATCGAAGAAAATTGAGGTTATAAAATAACCAAATTTCAAATTAGAATTACGAGTTTAAGTATTCAAATAACCAAATCGAAACTTAAGTATATAAAGATATTCATCATATTTTCGGACAGACCGTACCTATTAGGTATTCGGATTAGGAGTTTTATCTGGGTTGGCAAAGCACATAGGATCCTTAAGGTAATGCAAATGCCATTATGTGGCTGTGACCACATACCAAGCTATATCAGATAAGCCGCCTGCTTGTATGCTAAGCAATAAAATAAAAACTAAAATTTAATCCAAACACAGCATAGCTTTACCCGTTTCTGCGAAAACAACATAAACTTGATTGAATATTGCTTTTATATCCTCTATTTTATACTAAGAAACGCCGTTAAGCCTCGCACTAACTGGACCGAGCGCCGGCGGAGCGGATAGATATTGCTAGATGCGGCATTGTAATCCCATTTTCCGCGTTATTGATATTGTGTGCGGTAAAGTGGATATGCTTGAATTACGTACCTGTATCTACATATTGGTTTAACGTTCTTAGTTATAAATAATGTTTGCAACTTTGTATGAGCAATTAGAAACCCCGGGTGAATTGGTAGGTATAGTGAAACGCACATCAGTTCTCGTAACACTGGCTCTAAGAAAATTGCCTCTACAATTACAACATATAGGCGCTGTCAATCTCAAATAGTTAAGGGTCTCCGAAACGATCAATTGCAATTGTCAATTTTTACGTGATTGATATATACACATTGATGTGCAAATTGATCGTCTAGCAAATGCAATTGAAGCGATTGACAATATTACTACAATACAAATTGATGGCAATTGATCAATTGCAATTGGTCGTTTCGGC
This sequence comes from Atethmia centrago, assembly GCA_905333075.3. Classification (NCBI taxonomy): domain Eukaryota; kingdom Metazoa; phylum Arthropoda; class Insecta; order Lepidoptera; family Noctuidae; genus Atethmia; species Atethmia centrago. The sequence continues at coordinate 9,863,527 of HG995374.1, forward strand.
GACCCCCTACCACTAAAGAGCGGTTGACTGTACTCCTCATCCTCACACATACGAAGGGCTGACTTTCGAGTAGGGGCCTATGTGACTGTGTGTTCAAATAAACGTTATTTCTTATTAAATCGTCACTATAATTTTGCAGGCACTAGAGTCTTTATCTTTTAGCAATTTCGGCATCTAATGTCATCACCTACTCTTTACCTTTTGGATGATTATCGTCTTTAACATCACACACATTTACAGCACCTACACCGCACAGATACACGCACGCACACACTTTAAATATGAATAATTATGTCACTCTTTGTATTTTGTGTGTACTTCGTAATTGGTGTAATGTTTACATTATTAATAAGATTATACTTCTGACAGCTGTGAAGCTACCATAAATTCAATTAAATTAACGAACATTTCTTTCCATCCCATGACTTTACTTCGAAAGTCTTTGAAAAATGTACAATAAAGAGTAATGTCCCTATCTTGCTACGTTACATTAGCGGCCCGCTAGACCTCCCCCAAAGGGATATCGTATGACGAGTATTAGGTTTTCACTCGATTCAGTTGATCTTTGCTTGTCCCTAAAGAATGTAAGTTTCAAATTACTTTAACTTATTCTTACCATTTTTGTCGTGAAAGTCTCTCGACAAGGAGTTTGGTGTAGTTTTCTTGCTAGGAAAAGTATCAAGGATTCTTCCTTGATACTTTTCCTAGCAAGAAAACTAAAAAAGAAAAAAAAAGATATAAATTAAAGGCCGTTACATAAGTGCATAGTATAATTAATTGTCTACTGTACGATGAAGAAAACTCCTGATAATGCAGCAAAGAAAAACGACTACTTTAATCTGCTAAACTACTCTTAAAGTTAAGATAAAAGTACGACCACTCGAACAAATGGATTATTTTTTTTTCAGCTTCTTTTGACAAGGTGTTTCTTCGGTGAAATCAAAAAGCATTATTAATTAATTATTTAACTAGCTAGGTAGAGTAAGTTCGCATCCTAACCAAAGAGATCGTCGCTCTAACACAAGACCGTCGCGCTCATTTTGTTTGGCGACCCCGAACGCGTGATCCCTCCGACAGAGGGCGCCTCCTAGTTTTCCGAAAAAATGTGACATATGAACTTGTCGATCGACGGTTGTATTCGCTCGATCGATACTTTTGGTTAAGACGCGGGGTTAGAGTTACGAATAAGTTCGTGTTGCGATGTAATAATGTACACACATCAAGTGTCTAGGGATCAAGCACATTTTTGCTAGTAACAAAAAAAATGGTTTTAAATTTTTTGTAATAACATGGACACTTTTTTAGTCAATTTCGTTTTTAGGGTTCCGTAAGCAAAGGGTAAAACGGGACCCTATTACTAAGACTCCGCTGTCCGTCTGTCACCAGGCTGATCTCATGAACCGTGATAGTTAGACAGTTGAAATTTCCACAGATGATGTATTTCTGTTGCCGCTATAACAACAAAACTAAAAAACAGAATAAAATAAATATTTAAGGGGGCTCCCATACAACAGACATGATTTTTTTGCCGTTTTTATAGATAATGGTACCTACGGAACCCTTCGTGCGCGAGTCCGAATTGCACTTGGCCGGTTTTTTAGTTTTTGGATTTCGGTCAAAAGATGAAAATCTTCTGTCAAGTCGTATTCCTATATAATCCTGCAACGGGTTTGATGTCAAATCTGTAAAATTTCTGCCATACTTCTGAGTGGAATCAATGCAAAAGAACGTTATTATGTAAAGAAGACGTCATTTGTGCCGAAAAGAAATTATCTGAGCCGTCGGCAGCTGGTTCTCGGCAACGTGCTGTGGCAATCGCTCTGGGAACTACGCAGAGTGTTATAAGTCTACTTTGGACCGCATCACTGCCAGCGTGGCAGAGCGACATGGAGGAAGAGCTCGCATCACCACACGCAGACAAAATCGTTACATACAAATTACTGTTCAACGAAATCGTACAATGACCGCTTCATAGATCTTCAGGGATGTTAATAAGCGATCAAACCATAAGAAATCGCTTGCATGAAGTCAATCTCCGTTGTCGAAAGCTGCTACGTGTATCACCTATTGAGCCCCATAATCGCAGAGCCCGTTTACAATGGGCTCGTAAACACAGAAATTGGGCAAAAAAAGATTGGCGTTTTGTGTATTTTTCTGAGGCATCTCGCTTTGGTATGAAGCCAGATACTAGACATATACTACATTGGAGGACGCCTGGATGCCAAGAACGTTTAAAATCATGTCCATGCATACAGCGATGGAAAAATTTTGATATGCTCGGATATTTGGATCGGCGGAAGAACCGAACTGATTTGGATCAGAGGCAATCTCAATGTACAGATTTACGCGGAAACGATTGTTTTAGATTTTGTCATTCCTTTGCGGACCCAATTAGGTACTTCTTCTCACACACTGCCAGAGTCGTTGCAAATACCGCAGCTAATATCAACGTCATACCATGGCATGCTCAATTGCCAGACTTGAATCCCATAGAGCACGCATGGGATATGTGCCAAAGAAGAGCTCTGCCAAATATGGATGTCATACACGCACCAGAAAATCTTTTTCGCCAGTTACAACGGACGTGGGCTTCCATTCCACAACGTGATTTGGATGAACTCATATGAGTAAGTCGAATCACTGCGGTTGTGTTATACACGTTGACGGCGGAAATACAGATACAGACTACTAATTGTTTATTTTACGCTATAAAAACCTTTAAAAACTTTTATTTTTATCTTTTTATCACATTTTAATGTCGAATTAACTAAGGTGAAAAATCCAGCATAAGCAAAAATTGCGAAAAGTCTTTATTAATGCAAAAGCAGATCACACATACGATATTTTTTTATTGAATCAATCTAAATATAACGTGGCAATGCCGCCAGTCTCTTGGGTACATTACCAGTCGACAGCGATGTGGATGAATTTTTCGACGCCCTATTTTAGTTTGTGTATAGTTTTAGTTATTTTTATTAATTAATTAGATATATATATATATTTTTAAGTACCTGTATTTAAATCTAAATGAATGTAACAAAAAAAAAATGCTTATTCAATTTCAATAGGGCAATAAGATATATTTAAAACATACCTTGGTCCCTAGACACTTTTAATGAATGTATAACTTCTTTTAGGTGTATAAAAACAATATTCAGCTATTTCATACGTGGATATAGGCAGATTATATTGATAATATTCTTATAGCTGTAATTATTTCAGGGTTTGTAAAAGTGCTTAGAAGGCAAAATCAAAGTTTGTTTTGATTGCGGACTAAAGTTCTTAAAAAAGATCCAAAAGTTAAAAAAAAAGAAACCGGCCAAGTGCGTGTCAGACCACGCACAATGAAGGGTTCCGTAGTTAGGATGAATTTATCCCAAGAATAACCTTAACATTGCAGTTTCATGCCCTATCATTCTTTCCCTCCCTTTTTATACACATTGTACATAGTTGAAACACATGTTCTCCCATACATTCTCTGGACCAAACTGCAAATGTAAGTTTATACGCACAATATTGAGAGATTTATGAGGTTATTTTAAGACCATAGACTTCTTATAGGTTGTCCTGTAAACTACACTCGCGAGCAACCAAATCGACTCAAGCCTAGACGGCGCACATATACATTGATTTTCCTAAAACGATAAATGGTAATTACAAAAGTGATATGTCATTCGAAAGCTGAAGAATTAGGCTTTCAATTAACATCAATACCTTAAAAAAAACTAAGCGCTGATTTATTGACACATTTTAATTGGCCGTCAGCGTAAATTACCTCTTTAGGAATCCACGACTTGCGCTACCTGCTTCCGCTATAAACCCCCCCCCCCCCACTTCCGGTTTATCTTATCAGTTGCTTGTTACAAGTTGACCGGTACACATCTCCGTAAATTGCAATCCTCGTTTTCGCTAACCCATGGATACCACACCAGAAGAAGCCGCTCAAGTTGTTGCCTTGTTGCAACAAGGGTTAAGTCAGCGAGCAGTCGCTGCCCAGCTCCACTTGAGCCAGTCTTCTGTATCCCGAGTATACAGACGGTTCCAAGAGACTGGTGCCTTCAATCGGAGACCAAGAACGAGCCGCCACCGGTGCACTTGAGAGAGAGACGACCGCTTCATTGTCTCAACCTCGCTGCGTAATCGACACCTTACGGGCGTTGATGTGCAGCAAGAACTGAGACGTGTACGACAAGCGGCTGTCAGCGAGTGGACAGTGAGAAGACGCTTAAAGGAAGCCAACTTGACGCCAAAAAGACCTGCGACGGACCCTAAATTGACTGCAGGCCACCGACAAGCGCGCCTTCAATTTGCTCGAGAGCATCTCAATTGGAGCGTTGCGCAATGGCGATCGGTCCTGTTTACTGATGAGTGCAGAATGTGTCTGCATGGCAGTGACAGGAGAGGCCGAGTCTACAGGCGTCCGGGGGAACGATTTGCCCAATGTTGTTTCGCTGAAACAGTGGCATATGGCGGCGGTTCCTGCATGATGTGGGCTGGTATCTCTTTAGAGGGAAAAACCGAACTTGTTTTCGTGCCTGGGGGCAGCCGAGGAGGCGGGCTAACATCTGATCGGTACATCACCGACATTCTACTGGATCATGTTGTGCCCTACGCAGGGTTTGTCGGTGAAGACTTCGTGTTAATGCACGACAATGCCCGCTGCCACACGGCACGAGTCACTCGACAGTTTCTGCAAGAGATCGAATTACGCACGATGGACTGGCCTGCGCTCAGTCCTGACATGAATCCCATCGAGCACTTATGGGACGAGCTTAAAAGAAGAGTTCGGGCCAGAAATCCAGTCCCTTCAAGCGTAGACGAGCTAAAGACAGCATTATTAGAGGAGTGGGACGGCATTCCTCAAGAAAATGTCAAAAAATTGATAAGGTCCATGAAAAACAGACTGCGGGATGTAATTAGGGCTAGAAGGGGCAATACGAAATACTGATTTAAATAAATTAATTTTATTTTTAAAATTTTTTGTTTAATTTGTCAAATACGAGACACATACCCTTTTTCCTAAATTCCCGTTTTTCATACTCTTGCGTTCAGACATCATTTATTTCAAAAATGATGGATGGATTTCAATGATAATGATATCAAATTAAAGCTGACATCTTAAGCTTTCGAATGATATATCATTTTAATAATTTCCATTCATAATTTTAGTTGTATCAATGTATGTGTGCACCGACAAGGCTTGAGTCGATTTGGTTGCTCGCGAGTGTATAAGTATAGAACTTTTTTTTGTATTTTTTTTCCAAAATATTAAGCTAGATGAAAACTGACCATTTACCACCGAAGCTACCCAGCTTCGGTGGTAAATGGACAGTTTTCATCTATTTTCTTAAATAACTTTAAAACTATTTACTCGTATTTCAAAATTATAAAATAATATTTTTGACACCCTAGCTTTCATTTGATATGTCACACGGTACAGTTTTGTTTTAATTATCTTTTTATATATTCCAGCCCTATATTCAAAATTAATTTATTTACGTCACACGGTCACGTGTTTGGGTCACAGACATTCATAATGTGTACCAAATTTCAATTTAATCGGTTAATTATCTTTATTTAAAACCAAAATACTAGATGTTTATTGACATTAACGAAATTAAATTAAAACTAAGTTAGGCCCTCGAGGAATTGTACCGAGGATGCTGGCGGCATTTCCTCGCTGAATTGTAATGCTGATGCGTTGCGCGTGAAAGCCGCCAGGTTTTCGGTCACCAGTTACATCAACCAGACTTTTCGCGATTTCCGGAAATAACTTATGCGCACTGGGACACCACGGACCGAGGGTGTCGACGCCAAAGGGCACAACGTTGTACTCACTGCCAAAGCCTCTATATTTTATAATTTTCAGATAATTATTTATCGGTTAATTACATTTCAAGCAAATTAGCTGTGACAGACGGACAAACAGACAGACATACAGACACACAAGTGATTCTATTAGGGTTCCGTTTTTTCATTTGTACGTACGGAACCCTAAGAAACCAAGCCTTCCACACACACAACCTACCTACATATTATAGATACCCTTCATCAAGAGTTACACTAGAAAATAGTCTGAAACATTTCCAACTTTACGCCAAACTTTAGCAAAGAGGCAGAAATAAAAAAGTTTGCCCCACTAAGCGGGCGCTAAATAAAAAAGAACAGAAAAAAATAAAAAAGCGCTGAGTTTGACATGGAAACTTTGGAAAGTTGGGTGAGACGGCCAGAGTTTGGTTTACGGACGCGTCCTATATTCATGGAGATACCGTATGGTACGTCAATTTGTTAAAATTGTGGAGTCTTGTGGCTTTTTCTTTGCGTGTTTATTACGACTTATTTTATTTTTAACCGACTTAAGCAGGAGGTTTTATGTTCGTCTGTATGTATTTTTATGTATGTTCATCAATTTCTCCGTAATTACTGGGCCGATTTATTAACTCTCAAAAAACAACCAATTTCATAATGTTTGTTTTTTATGGACAAAATTATTTTCTCTGCTTATAAGCACTATAGCTAAGTACTAGGTAAATACAATTCAAAACGGATCAGAACCGGTAGGTTCAAAAATTATCTAGCAGATAATGTTAACCAGACCATTCCAAGAATTTATAATTTAATTGCCGATAAATAGCACTTTAAAAAATATATATCTAAGTACATTAAGTAGGTGAATGGTTTCAAAGTTAAAACCATTCTTAACTTAGATAAACGGGTATGTAATGTATGGCATAATAACAGATAGTATGTTATCACTTGAAATAACGTTCACATGATATAATTTGCATATGCTATAAAAACAAATAACCTAATTTCATGTGATCTAATGTTACATTTCATATAAACTTCTTTTGTTCTAATAAAATTTAGTATAACGTTAATTTCATATAATTTTCAATTTGTATACCTAATGCTCTTTTTATATAACGTTTAGATGACCTAATTTTCATTTGACCAAAGGTTCATATTTACTCATTTTCAGCCAAAATTCTCTAATGAATAAGTTAATATCAGGAAGGATCATACTGATAAAATCTCATCTAACCCAGATGTTTCACCAACAATAGAGGGGACCTGGCGATCGGCGGTCGCCACAGCCGCATGCTCGCTTCGCTCGCTCACTTCGCTCGCTCGCCTTCGCGCGCTAGCAGTTTTTGCAAAAATATACTTGCAATACAAAGTAGACGTTTCAAAATTATATTAAACGTTACTATAGAATTTTATTTATTTATTTAATACTTTAAGCACACAAATGTACAGAGGCGGACTTAATGCCGTAGGCAATTTTAATATTATACTAACTAAATTAAATGGATTTGAAGATTTTTTTAATATTATACTAACTGAATATTAGTTAAAATGTGCGTTATATAAAGAAAATGTTTATTAAACCATATCAAATTAGGTAAACTGAAATTATATCAATATCATTTCATCGTTATACTAAAAAAAAGGATATTCAATGAAATTAGGTCATTTGATCATTAGAGTTTTTGTTATTATATCAAATGGTACGCGCCCTAGACAAACATCGTCAATTGGGAAACAAATTCTTTAGTTGATTTTGTTTTTGACATCCTTCCTTCTACTTTATATCATAAAAAATGCAATATATCTAAACTGACAAAGAACGAGAGAAAGTTAAACAAAGAAGGAAAACCCTGGCCTTTATTAAATGCTTAAAGTATAACAATAAAACGTCTGCCAGGTTGATTTATATTGCACTTGGGCGCAGGGTATAAATTACTTCTCGCTTAGCGGAGAGACACCGGCGTTGAAAGGTAAGCTGCAAACTAATTCTGTACTAAGAATCTTAATCGGGATTATGAAAACCTGAAGCAGCGTTAAAAGTTAGCTTTGTTTCGATGGGTGGTGTCGACTGTTGACTGCGAAACATGTTCTGAAATTCATAAAATAAAGGTTTTAGACACTTGCCTATTTTGTTTGACTCAATATTGTAGATTTTTTTATGTTACTGGGAAGCATACACGCAGGTGGCTCATCTGACGGTGAGTGGTCTTCGCCACCTATTGTAATCTGTAATACATAAAATACCTGAGGCATCGTGTCGAAGTACTGCATGCTATCCCAGAGAAAAACTTGTAAAATAATATCATGCTGAAATGGATAAGTTATCGGCAGAAATATTTCAGTCACTACAGTTTTTTAGTTTTTCATTAAAAGTTTTTCTTGTTTGATTTTGTTCAAAGTTTACTGCGTGGTAGACATTCGTGTGTTTTTATTTTACAAGCATCGGCGTTTATGAATTACATCAGCTTATTTCTTTGTCAATTTACAGTATTGTGAATATATGGTCAGGCCTGGTAACCTGCTCTCAAAAATTAAGCCTGGAGGGTAATTCAATATTAGAAAACACTCCTCAATTATTAAGTAACGAAAAGTAAATAAGTAAGGCCGATATCGTATGAAAATCAGCAGGAAAACAAGTGAAAATTGCTACGCGTAAAAGTATCTAGCAAAATATAAAGATATTTTTCCTATTTTAATCTTTTTAAAAATACATTTTGCAACTTTGATTTTCCCCTAAGTCCCAGATTTAATCATCGCATCTCATAAAAAATCTTCCCGGAAAGACTGCGTGACTTCGCTTCCTATAATAACCATGAATCCCGCCACTAAGCTGCTTGGCCATATTATAAAACGTCTTCCTTGCTTCCGCTAAATGATGTTCTTAGTTCAGGGGATTAGTCAGTCGTGGCACGTTCGCCGTCTAGTTAGGACGTCCCGCACTCAGGTTCCCGGAGTCGGTGGCGGTTTAAAAGATTAAAATGTTGTTAAAGTGGTACTTTTTGTATGAAAAGCTTCTGAGACACATCTACTGTCTTATAAAACAAGATTTTTGGTTTGTAAAGTAACCGAAATATGTGTGAAAAGGATTGATAAATTACGTTAATTTTGTAGAACACAGACTAAGCTGAACCAGTGTAAATAGACTGGGTTAATTATGTAAAATAATATATCCTAACTAACATTATAAACGCAAAATGAGTTCGTTTGTTTGTTATGCTTTCACGCTAAAACGGCTGAACGGTTTTGGATGAAATTTGACGCAAGGTTAGACCAGAACCTGGATTAGGACATAGGATACTTTTTATCCCAATATTTCTACGGGATTAAGACTGATGCAGGTGAAACCGCGGGCGCAGCTAATGAATACATAAAGCAAATAGTCGTTTATTTATTATATTTTTTCTTAATTGAAAAATAAGTAATAAGCCTTATGTATTGCTATTTTGTACATAACACAAATAACGACCTTTAGAGTCAGTACCTGGGTAAGTATTTAATTACCTAAATACTTAGAGCCCTTATTTTTCCAAAATGAGTCCTAATACAGCCAGCAGTGTTTAATTTCAATTCAAATTTTTCTCAAGGCTGAAAAATTAAAAAGTTGCAGTGTGAAAAGAATTCATTGGGGCAGGGTCGCTCTCATTTCGCTCAGCTTTCGCTCGACTTTCGCTTCACAAAGCGATTGCAACAGGTTGCTATGTAAAGATTTTCTTTAAGCATGTACTTATGTACTTACTGTTTTGGCAAAGTGTGTCGGATGAAATATATCGCGGTTGATATATTATTTTTGTCATTTTGTTCTGTTGTTTCAGAGATACTGTTATTTTATGGTGATTGGTTGGTTTTATGGCGCTGATGTTTGATTTGATTGATTTCTGGTGAAGGGTCAAATATAACGGAACGGAGTTTTTCTCTTTAGTACCTACTACTAGAGGTCGAATCATATCAAATTGCACGCCCCTCCTCTAAAACGTATTTATTTATTTAAACATTTTTTACATACAATAAGGTACAAAGGCGGACTTAATGCCTTAGGCAAGATTTATATACAAACATTTGAAATATGTATGCAACGAGCACTGGAGGGGCTACTACTTTTTTTGTCTTGATTATGATTATAACGCCAAAGAATGGTCAATATTTCTGCTAAGAAGAATGAGTATTAATCTAACTAGTGGATAACCTCAGAAAAGCGACAAAACACGCAAATATGCAATATTATGAAGACTCAAATAACAGATAATCAGCTTATAATGTTCCCACTGCTGGGACACAGGCCTCCTCTCTGTGAGAGAGCGTGGGCCGTAATCCACCACGCGGCCCAGTGCGGGTTGGTAGATGTCACATGTCTTCGAATTTTTGGTTCTAGGACATGCCGTTTTCCTCACGATGAGCAGTGGTGGCCCAGTGGTAACGGCCGCGATTTACGAGTTGTAGGTTGTAGGTTCGAACCCTGACAGGCGCTTTACTTTGTGTAAATCATTTCATCACCACTGCTCTCAAAACGGTGAAGGAAAACATCAAATAATAACACTAGTAATTACCTGATGGCGTAGCCAGTGGCGAAGTTACTGAAATCACCGAAAAGGTCGGATAAGACTGACAGTCACTCTAGCAGAGTGTCGCATCGATGGTTGCGTGGAGGCTGTCTTCTGATGACAGAAGATGATGTCCGAGGAGCCGCTGTCCTACTACGTCCACAACGAACTGCTGTATTCCGGCACAGTCCTGATGATATTGAAGCTCCCTAATACGATGACCCTTTCTTGCGAATGCTATTCTGTGCCGTTATACCTATATTTCATTACTTCACACTTTGCAGAAAATATCGCAGAAAGACATTAAGATAAAATATTGTTTTTTTTTTCAGTAGGGTAACAAAATACAAAAACCTTGAGGATTCAAGTGAAAGAAGGACGTTTACGCCTCAACCTTTAAGGACAATATTAAAGTTCTTGTTTTCGTAAGTTTTATTTAGTAATTTTTAGTGTACATTAAAAGGTAGTAAAAAAAGTTTTTTTGCCTATATTTTATTTTGTACACGGAAAAAAAGGATGTCTTAAATTAAGACAATATCCTTTTGGTCAAGACAAATATTGATTCATATATGGGGAAAACAATATATTCTTGAATGAAGTAAAATGTTGTCTTAGTTTAATTTAAACTTCGAAGACATTATACTTAAACTTAAGTATAATGTCTTCGAAGAAGACAATACTTCTTCGAAGACATTATACTTAAGTGAAGAATTATTAAGTTTAATTTTAAGAATATTATTTGTAAAACTAGATAAAAACTAGATAGTTTCTTCAATTAAGATTATTATAGTCTTGAATCAAAAATATTTGCTTAAGTCAAGAATAAAAACCAAGTATTCTGTATTCTTAATTTGAGTAAACAGGTTTTCTTGGACTGAGTGCATTTACTTACGTTAAGAAAATATTTACTTGGATTGAAACAATTTTTCTGAGAATATTGATATTCTTCGCTGAAGAGATCCTTTTTTTCCGTGTACTTTTTAGCATTAGAATTCACTTGTAAGGTAAAACTGTAGTTGTCAAGATAAAACTTAATTTCTTCTTTCAATTTAGTTGAGATATGCCTGTGACCACGTTCAAGATCCATCGTCAGCTCCTGTCATCTAGGACAAGAGTCCTTGTTGAGACGAATCAAACGAACCCAAACTAGATGGGGTTGCGTCGTTTTATTACAGAGTTACACGGACAACTTACATACGAACATTGCAAGTTAAATCTTATAAAAAATAATGGAGAGTCTTCATTTTATTTTCTTTATTTAGATAACCAACAGCGATACATATAGTATGTTACAGAGGTTGTGTGTTACAGTATTGTTTGGCCAATAATAGGTTTCCCCGTATAACTAGGATAAGTATAAAACATGCCAACGGACTACTAAGAAATGTTTAAATTAAAAAGGTGAAACTTACTAATAATACCTAAGTTTTATTATTAAGAAAATGTATTGAATATTGAGAGATTAGTTGCTTGTCATTAATTTGACATTGTTTGTTCGATTTTTATTATTTGTTTTACTCATTCAAAATTGATACCATTAGGAACTACTCATATACTCGTAGGTAACGAAGTTCTAGCTTCATAACTAAACGTACTTCCAAGGCAAAAAATACAATTCCTTGAAAATATATAGGTCAAGATCTTTTTATGAGAAGTGTATTGTTATGTTACAAAGAAATATTTTGAGGGATGCGAGGGTGCCTCAGGGAGGCACTGCGGCGTCTACAGCCCTTATGTAGTGGGTCGCTTAGTACTATATATAGGTATAACTTGCATTCGAGGTGTCAGAAATTGACTGAGGTTAGAGATGGCTTGGCGTAGTGTGGGACGCCCCCCAGCTAGATGGACCGACGACCACGAAGGTGGCTGGGTCAGACTGGACGTGGAAGGCGGATAACAGGGTGTTGTGGCGCAGCCTGGGAGAAGCCTATGTCCAGCAGTGGACTGTGATAGGCTGAGTTGATAGGTGGCCTATAGGTTCTTTGTGGTCGACATTATTATTTATTTTATTTAGCCTTTTTTTTTTTGGGAAATTATCAAATAACTTCTTCCGCACTGGGCGGAGCGCGAGGGTGTGTCAGACTCTTATTGACTAAAACCCACCCGTGTTCCTTCTGTTGCCTGTAATGCCGTAAACCTTTCGAACTTCCACGCGACCCCGGCAGGCATCGGCCCTAGTGGACCCCAACGGTGGTCGGGAATCCGCCCGGGATTCCCGACGCCCTCAGGGCGTCTCCTGCGGCGGCTAGGGGCGAGAGGTTTTATTTAGCCTCGTATATATAATAAAATAATCAAGCATCTTATCAATCTGCTCAGATGAATTTGGTGAAAAGTCGGAGAGTGCTGCCTGAATATTAGGTAAAATGTGTAACTTATTCCTAAAAAAGGCACGCGGTTAGAACAACTGTTTTGCGAGGTAAATATATTTATTTATATAGTTTTTGGGCTTATGAAACTTTTGACTGCCTATATCATTTTGGTTTCAGCATTTGTTCTGTTTTTGCAGTCTAAAAATGTTGCATATAAGGAAAAGTCTATCTGTTATTACAACGTAAATCCGTTTTCATTACATAATATGGATTGTTTATGAAAGGAAGCACTTCTATCTAGTTCTCCAGAGCAATTTCCTGTATCCACATCTGAGCGGGATATAATTACATTAGCTTAACTACAACGGAAGACCAACCTTATTAATCTTCAAGTTATTAAGAAAATAATGATTTAGTATTATTAGAGAAAATGTAATAAGTAACAGAATATCATTCTTCATTGTAGCGTTTCCGGAACTTATCTTAAGTTCCGGAAACCGGTGTTTTTCAAAGAACACGTTCATCAGAGCAGAACAGAGATAAAAATCATCTGTCTTTTCAATAGTTTATACTGACATGGAAAAGCAAATATTTATTATGGGTACCTTTTTTTTTGGGTGGGAAATCATCAAATATCCCGCTCTGGGCGGAGCGGGTGGGTGTGTCAGACTCTTACTGACAACCCACCCGTATTCCTTCCGTTGCCTGTGTTGCCAGGGGCCTCGGTGACCCTTTAGTACCTTCCCGCGACCCCGGCAGATTATGGGTACCTTGGTATCCACTCAAATTAAGTTAGTGCATAATAATATGAGGAACGTTGAATGTGTGTGAAAAAAACAAAGCAGTGGATTTCATTGACAATCTAAAATTAAGTCTTTCACATTCATGAAACATTCTGACAAGAAAACAGCGATCACGTCCTTAAGATATTTAGGTAAACGTTTACAAACACATAACCTCAAAACTGTCGGGCCGTGTTCCCGCCAACTGATGAGACCACCCTTATCTCAGTCACACAAAAGACCTTTCTGGCGTGGGTTTACTAATTAAATTAATTAAAATTGTCCCGGGCAACACTCCCGGATGTAATTTATAATGCTTGCTGTTAAAAATTTAAGATATCAGAAGGAGAGCCTTTTTAGGCTTCTGTAATACACAAGGATAGTTTCGCCTTGTCCGTCTGTCTGTCTGTCCCCGCTGTAGCTCAGAGACGCTTAGTACTATAAATTTGTCACAGGTATACATATTAATCACACCGACAAAGTGCTAAAATAAAATCTTTTTGTTCTTCCCTTGCACGTAATGTGGGGATGATATATCTTTTTCTCGTCTACCCCGTATCATCGGTTAGGCCGTTCAAAAATATTGCGGGTCTGTGAACACTACTTTTCGGTTCAAGGATCCGCTCGCTTGCGTAATATTAAGCATTAAAGTGCTAATTTTTGTTAGACTCAACTGTCTCCCTTCTCCAGCCAGCTAAATGGTTGTTTTTGGGACAAATTCATAACAGCGTCCCAACTACGGAACACGCACTTGGCCGGTTTTTAATAATTTAGTTTTGGGTTTATACCAATTAGCTTACAATGAAAATGACAGGTTTTCAGACTACACCCACTGAGCCAGTCGGGTGATCATAGGTAACCGTCCGATCTATTCTGTACAAAGTTCACCGTGAAAATTTAGGTGATGTGAGCTGTCATTCCACCTGATGACACTGTTGACAGCTTACTTCACCGGCTGACCAAACCAAAAGGGGGAAAGCAGAGTGATGGACTGCAAACAGAAGTCCATCGAAGAACACAAGCGATGACGGCTTCATCAAGGTGGAGAGAAAGAATAGGAAGCCTTACTTATCGCAACCAGAGTGGGACAGCGCCGGCAGGTTCCAACATGCTGCTCCGTCCGGCAGTACCGACTACGCAGCTGTACGTGTTCCGTTAGCACCACTCTACGAAGACTGAGGACTTCGTAGAGTGCATACGGGTGAGGTCCTTGAGAGTGGAGAAGTATCCGGGGTCGCGGGAAGGTGCCAAAAGGTTACCGAGGCCCCTGGCAACACAGGCAACTGAAGGAATACGGTTGGGTTTTAGTCAGTAAGAGTCTGACACACCCTCCCGCTCCGTCCAGAACGCGAGAATTTATGTGATGATTTCCCACCCAAAAAAAAAAAGGGTGGAGAAGTCGGAGGTCAAGTCGTTCGTGGTGCGTGTCCCGATTCATCATTTGGTGATCTTCCTCAAGGAAGAGTTTTGGCCGAAAAGTGTGCTGTATTGGCGTTTCCGCGGTCGGCTACGGGACGCTCGCGGCGTAACACGACGCCTTATACTTAAGGTATGTATTGTGTTTTTATGGGCCTTAGTTGCCTGAAATAAAGATTATTATTATTATAAAGGTAGGTACTTGGGTGCCCAAGTTCTAGACTTTTCCATTATTCTCCAGTATTTCACAGCAAATTCACTGATCCCTGATCAGTGAAATTCACTGATCAGGGATTTTATTACGATTTAGAAACCAATTTTACATTACTGCCTTGCTGTCGAGGTCATTCATTTTGTGGTGACCGCTTTACTTAAGACATAAAAATAAAGTTAATTAACGGGTACTAAAATAAATGAAGACAGGATTAAAAGGCCAGGAGAAAAAGCCTTTATTCAAATCCAATTACTTAACGGAAAATTAAAGTCTTTTAGCCACAATTTTCAAAAATAACATTTTTCCTCAAGAAAAAAGCGCAATACGTTTCCTTTTTAACTAAAAATATCATAGGAAACTGTTGTTAAAAAATCATTCTTTTGAATCCTTTTGGAGTTTTTGGAAGGTTCCTTTCTGATGGCGTCGTTATGGGGCCGACACAATGTTGCTTGGGGAATAGCGAAACGCCATCTTGATTACTGAATTAATCAATAAGTATTACTGGAAAAGCTACGATATTTTAATAGTAACAATTTTTTTTCACACAGATATCAGTTTTGTAAAATTCACTTGATAAAAATAAAATGGGACAGAGTTAATTATCAGTTCAGTTTCATTGTCTAGGTAGGTAGTACCTACCTAAAATGATAAGTTGATAACTCAGTCGATATACAGCATGCGGGGACTCCCAGCAGACGGCGTAATGACTAATGAAAGTCATAAGTTGATAATGCGGTCGGTCCACACTCTGCAGGGAATCCCCGCAGCGGGGCAAAGCGACCAATGAAATTCATCGGTCGGTAAAAAGCGTGCAGAGACTCACACCCAATGAAAATGAGAATTCAAAGCAACTTCTAAACGTGCGGTGCAGGTACT
Organism: Atethmia centrago; assembly: GCA_905333075.3. Lineage (NCBI taxonomy): Eukaryota > Metazoa > Arthropoda > Insecta > Lepidoptera > Noctuidae > Atethmia > Atethmia centrago. The sequence continues at coordinate 9,879,473 of HG995374.1, forward strand.
CCGTAAACCGCAATCGTTCCCTTTCAACTACCTTATCAAAACGGTTTCCGAATACGGGCTTTATAGAAATCTCCAGCACCCCACATACGAGCCCTATCGACCAATGAAAATGGGATTGTCTAGACAAACGTAATTTATGAATGTTCCTAGAAGTAACATTCATATATAACGTTAAAATAAATACTAATTTAACTCATTGAAATTACCTACGTTAATATCCACTCGTAGCTAATATCTCACGACTAATTGGTTTTCTTAAAGGAAATTACTACTTACGTAATTCTATAAAAAAGTCTTATCTAAAACCAAATCTCTATTAGAGGAAGTATCGGGCACTAACGAGCAAGTTGGAGTCTGCTTTCTTGCCTGTAATTACGAAACCTAAGAAGACACTGGAGTACGGCCAGCGAACCAGATAGGTAATAGGTAATAGGTAAAACGGGCCGGTGTCCGCAACTCCACGTCAATGCGCGTATTTTGCGTACGGATGGGAAATCGATTATTCGATCCACCCCAGCTCCTCAAGGAAGGCCAGCAACGCCTTGGTGTTACTGACCATCTCACAGAGGGTACCTGGGTTACCGAAGTACTTTGCCCTATATGTGGCGACGACCGGGCAGTTTAGTAGCACATGAGCTGCTGTCTCGTCGTCCTTCATGCAGGCCCTGCACAGTGGACTGTCTGTGACTCCTATGATAAAAAGGTGTTTGTTAAATGACCCGTGGCCTGTTATAGCTGCTGTGCAGTGCGCAGCTGTAGTTTAGTTAGTCGGAGAACCCGCAGCAACAGCGAACCAGATACTCCACAGTCTATTGTAGCGTTCATAATGTGAAAATTAGCAAATTTTTTTTTTTATTATTATTTTTTAAATTATTTTTCAAAATTGAGCTTTTTACTAGGCATTGATTAGCATAGCACCAATTGTTTATTCATGCTACCATTTGTTACGTTTACTGCTAGCAGTCGGCGCTTATGTAAATATTAATTGTAGAGCAGTAAAAAAAATGTACTATAAACCTTCAACTCTTCGTTTACGTGGAAGTGGATCCACGAGAGACACATCATCATCTACCTAGCCTTTTCCCAACTATGTTAGGGTCGGCTTCCAGTCTAATCAGAGGCAGCTGAATACCAGTATTTTACATAGAGCGACTGCCTATCTGACCTCCACAATTTTGGGTATTACTATATCCCTTGGTAAGACTGGTTGTCAGACTTTCGTGCTTGTGACGACCCGTAACGACTGTCAAAGATCCACAAATGACAGCCGGGACTAACGGCTTAACGTGCTTTCCGAGGCACGGAGGGGTCTCCGTGTGTAAAGATGGTCACGCATCCACGGACCAACTGCGGCAAGCGTAGCTTAACCTGATCGATCGACTAGTGCGGCTGTTATAACTTAGCCACAATAAATAACAAATCCACGCGAGACACAATGGCTTTTTAATTGTTTCTGTAATTACGGCTTTCAATCGGTTAAAGTCGTGTTATTGGATAAAATGTAGGGAGCGTAGACACCAAAACACTTCTTACGACTTACCACGGTATAGTCGACCCTCAATTACGTTACGGTGTCATTTTCTGGGCGAACTCAACTGATAAAGACAGCATTTAAGGCTCAAAAAGATGTCTCCGATCAATGTTTGAAATTAAAACTACAGACAGTTGCAAGCCTTATTTTAAGCAGTACAATATCTTGACTAATCCTTGTATTTATATTTTCGAAGTAGCCTTTTGTTTTAATATGTTTTATGTATGTGTGTATTTATTGTAGGTATATATGTAAATGGTACACCACAGACTACCTGCAGTATTGTCTCTCCTTTCCCCCCTAATCCATCTAAAGGTTGTCTTTAAAATATCGCTTTGAGCGATAAGACCGCCCATTGTGTATTTCTACATTTATATCTGAAATGTTTATGGTGTACATAATAAAGAGTATTCTATTCTATTCTATTTAAAATCCAAGTCGTTTTGAACGTCTAGCTGAATACATCAGTTTGACGTTCAAAACGACTTGGATTTTGAGCCCAAGAAATAGGCGTGACAATAGTAAATTATGTCAATTTACGTGTCAAACTACTTTGGTGCGCAAAAGTGTTTATTGTATGGTCCCAATTATCCTAATATTATAAATGCGAAAGTGAGTTTGTTTGTTACGCTTTCACGCTAAAACGGCTGAACGGATTTGGATGGAATTTATATGGGACCACCGCGTAAACTTCTTCTACCAAATGAAAATCCACAATTGACGAAAATATCGATGACCATACACAAACATATACGTATGTATTTTTTTTTTGTGTATGGTCGTCGATTGTATTAATTTATAATTTATTAATTTATTTATATCGAGAATTGTATTAATTTTTCTTTGGTAGTTTTTGAGTTAACTTCAATAATACATATTTTTTCCCACTTTGTCTATGTGGATAGTGTTAAAATAACTTCCCGTCACTGTTATTTACATAGCAGGTAGCGGTATTCGAATTTGTGTGGGATATGTATCACAACTAAATAGGGAAAAACAAAAACGGTTAACAAAAAACAACCGACTTCCAAAAAAACACTACAAAGTGCAAAACGTTAAAGAGTTTTTTCAAGTAGGTTAAAAATATGACTCAGAAACCTGATACCTCAATTTCCTATGAAAAATGTTGTCCCAGGTTTGAGTTCCGCACCTGAGGGCACTTTAGATAACAAAGAGTTATTCTGCAGACAACGTGCAATGGGAGGGACTCCCCTCAGTCACCCCCGGGGTGTCGCTAAGCTGAGAGCTCGTGGCGCGCTTAATAGAATGAAGGAGCTGTGACGTAGCGGAGTTTTATGTCCGTATGAGTTGGGTAGGTAAGTAATTAGAGTGGAAATATTTGTACGGAGGGATTTTAGGGACCATTTTACGTTCAAAATTGCCTTTTAACTTAAAGGAGGACGGGCAAAAATGTATGGAAGCCAGCCTAGGAACCAATAACAACATGCGATATATCATTGTAAAGGTTTTTTTATGTACTTTAACTATCGTTATGGCGGGAAGTCCCAAATCGCTGTGTGGAAAAAGTTATTGCTAAATAAAGCCAGACTTCATTCACAAAAATATGTGTTTATTTTTATGTTTATCATCAATATTAGGTTTTTTTTTTTGTAAAACTAACATAGAGAAGTACCAAAAAAAAATAAACCTGTAAAGTGCGAGTTGTACTCGCACACTAAGGGTCATTCCTTTAGCACCATCACTGTAAATTAGCTGTAGGCTGAAGCTAGCAGCACTAGTAGCATAAGATGAGTGAGAGCGAGATATGACAAATCTAAACGTCAAATCCATAAAAAAAACTCAATCGAGATATGTCACAAGTAAAATGATATGTACATATGCCTACGTATATTTTTATCAATTGATAAAAATTGTATGGATTTGACGTTTAGATGTGACATATCTCGCTCTCACTTTTAGCTCATGCTACAAGCGCTGGTATGCTTAAACTCGAAGTACCTACATACACACATACACTACTTTATCCACACATTTTGTTTCTGAGAAAATAAGTAAGGACTGGAGACCCTAATATTGCTCTAAAAAAATAAAACAAACAAGTGAGAAAAAAACATTTTTGAGATTTAATATCAATAACAATGAATTTTAAACGTTTTACAACATTATACTCTGCTAAAGAAACATTTGAGACGGTCATTAGTGACAATAGATACAAGTTAAAGGATTTAAAACAAAAACAAAAGTTTTAAATACTCCAGCGCACCCTTACATGCCTTATAAATATACAATATAATAATAAATCAAATACATATTATTTTCATTAGTTAAGTTTTACAGTTAGATAAAAAAACTCCTTTTCAATCTTCATCAATTATGATACCAATTAAATCTCCCGCTGGAGGATTAAACGGCTCATGCCTTCCGAAACCAAGATACCAGACAATAGAGGTTATATGGGCACAACTCCCTATTGTCCGGCGCCCTGTCAAGCAAGTGCAATAATATTGTGCTATCGCACTAATGCCAATTGCGTCCCTAATAACCAAAAGGTAACAAAGATATATTTTTGCCCTTACATGGCGAGACTGTATACGGCCTCTTAACAACCAAACATTTTGAGGCATATTGTACCGTTGCAAATCCCCAATTATATCATCTCTTTTCACTTCAATTATATATAGGCCATTGTGCAAATGCTCTGCACAATATGATTTCGCTAGTTTAAGCTGATATGATCCCAAAGTGAAAAGCTTTAAATCACTTTCTGTTAAACGAGGAAAGTAATCTAATTGTTGGTTTACATCTATCGCCACGAATGCGATTCTTTGTCTATTAAGATTGTTGTCATTTACATAATTGTATAAATGATTTGGTATGTTGATCCTTTCATTAATTGAATTTAATATCATTTCCGCGTCTACATTATCAGTCACAGGTTCACGAAAAGAGTTAATAAGTGCACCTGCAATTTTAAAATCTGGAAACAGATTCCGTAGTGTTGTATTAAAATAATCTTGACGCAACAACTTGAAGTCACGTTTAAAACGACCGTTAATGACCTCAACTACCCACCGACACAAAGTAACGAGTCTCGATTTGTTGGCCTGTTCGGTAGATAGTTGACTGTCATTTCTGTCTTTTGTTGGTGGCAAATGAACATTATAACCGCATGCTTCTAAACCCGGAACACAATCACGAAAACCTCTATCGAGGATTAAAACATCATTTCGTTCAAAAAACCAATGGAAAACGCCGTTTTCATCATTAACAAAGTCGGACATGATGGATGCATCGGACTTTGTGGCAGCAAAAGGTCCTAAGATATCTATTATATAACCGTCTGAACAAACAATTAAAAAGGGTTTTAACAAGTTTTGGAACTTATGTAAGCTATACGTTAAACGCTGAAACAGAAAATTGGAACTTTTCTGAATGTATGCATACGTTCCGTCGCAAATGATCATAGCTTTAGTATTTTCTTGATTTCCAAATATTCCTTTATGTATTGTTAGGTTACGTTCTAAAACATCATTTCTTTGAATGTGGTCAAAGCCCAAGTGTTGTGGCACAAATTCTCTTAGTAAGCAATATCTTACTATCTTTAATATTCTTTGTATACTTCGTCGAGACGTATTGAATTGACTGGCTAGTCGTTCGTTTGACTCTCCGGTTCGTAGTTTATAAAGGTAAATACCCAATGCCAACCGCGGTTTTCTATGACTTTCTAGCAAAGATGGAGTTTCTTGTAGGATTATATCAAATTGCCTATTTTTTAACCCGGTCCAAAAATGCATCTCATCATCAGTGATAGCACCTACAGTTTCAAAGTCTAATTGTTTACCATGTCGAACTGCTTTGGTTAATATATCGCAAATATCGTCGAATTGAGCACTGTTAAAGTTTTGTGTAACATTACAGAAATTCACTAATTCATCCCACGCATTGGCTAGGAGATGTTCTCGACACGAACGAGCATTATGCGGTACATACAGATTATGTTCACATAGTAAATATACTTTTAACGCTTCTATTATATGTGAGTTCGCTTGGTTACGACAGTTATTAAAAATGCAGTGTGCACTCGTGTTTGGTGCTCTTCTATAAATAGCAGATTGAATGGTGGCAGCTTCATTTTGTTCTGGGTGGACATTTTGAACAGTTCTTCTTATTGCATTTTGAGCCCTTTGCCAGCACCGGTGGCACACTAAACGCGTATTATTGAATATAACCTGGAAAGAAAACAATCAAATTCTTAGTTAATCCTCTTAGTGAGTGTATGAATCGGCTTAAATACCATTCAAGTCGTAATTCGCAGAAAGCGATAAGGCCGCCCATTGTATATTTTGTAGTTTTTCAATATTTTTTTGTTATATATTTTTGTGGTGTAGGTTTAAATAGAATATACTTATATAAATAAATTATTCTAGATATAAATAGAAAAAAATATTAACTAATCCAACTTTTAACTAACATTTTTTATTACCAGGTAGGTCTACACGTATCGGCCCGGTGGCCCGATTTCTGTACGTAGTAATCGGTTCTCAGGGCTTAATTACTTAAAAAAGGCACCGTTGAATGACCATAATTAATATGTTTGCGTTTAATCTGTCTTTAACGCTATTTATGTATGAATAGAAGATGAACGAACACAATATAACCCTATTATAAAATATCTACTGTAATAAACAAACAACAAACCTCCAATAGTGCATGTTCCCGTAAATAATCTGCAAGCTCAGGTCGATCTTGTGGAATATTTTCAGCCAAAATGTGACGCTGATACCTTCTGTTGTGCAGCCCACGCTGGCACATAACACAATTGTTGTGGTATTCACTCATGACTAAATAGGCCTTATTTAATAGCTTAGTTTTGAGTCCGATAAACAAAGCCAGTGGTATAACATTTAACAAATCACAGTGTCCGATAAACAAAGCCAGTGGTATAACATTTAACATATCACAGGGTCCGATAAACAAAGCCAGTGGTATAACATGTAACAAATCACAGAGTCCAATAAACAAAGCCAAAGGTCGTAGTCGATTGATATGATGACGAATGAAAATGGTAGTAGTAAAACGTACTCGCTACACTCAAATCAAAATAACGACTAACGCGCGGGCCATCTGTGTTGGGCGCCGTGGCTCACTTTCCCCTCACCCCCGCAAACACCCCTTGCCACTCGCTTACTGGCTGTCTCATTGAAGGCGATAAAGTAAACATAAGAAACCAGTGGTATAGACAAGTTGCAGATATTTTAATATACATTTTGTATGCGCCCGCGCATATTGACGCAGGTTGATATTTTAGTCAGTACAGACTGAGTTGTAGTACCTAAATAAAATGACATATTGCTTGTTGTTATATACCACTTTAATATTACGAAATGCCGAAAAAAAAAGAAACATTTTTTGCTCTTGAATGACTTTATTGTGCAATAACTTTTTCCACACAGCGATTTGAGACTTCCCACCATAACAATAGTTAAAGTACATAAAAAAACCTTTCCAATGATATATCGCATGTTGTTATTGGTTACTAGGCTAGAATGCCCGTTCTCCTTTACTAACTGAATTTCAAAAAGCTTCTATAATGTATGTGTCTTTTCGCTAATCATTTAACTAAATTAATTTTATAACCAGGTCAACTTGTTTGTTTGTTTTTAAGAGATAATCTCTGAAACTTCTTATCCATTTACAAAAGTTCGTTCACTGATTGAAAGCTACACTTTACCGAGTGTCACGTATAGAATATGTTTTATGGTACCTAGATAAGTATTAATAAGTGATAATAGATAAGTGTCAATTAATCCCGATGTCCTCAATTAAAATTGTCCCTGTGTATTAAACGAGTACTTCGGGGATTTCGTATCTTCGCCTACAAAGTTCAACACTCTCCGTTCCATTTAAAGAAAAGAAAGAAGAAGTATTTATTGGGACTCGCACATTAAACTAAAAACACTCATAGAAACATAAACAAAAACAAAGTAAAATTAAAATAAGAACAAATAAAATTAAACAAAAACAAAGTAAAATTAAAATAAGAACAAAAACTCCTGTACGAGGCCAAAAGGCATAATGCTATCTCAGCATAATGCTGCAGTACTAAAATAAAGAAGAAAGAAAAAGAATATAGAGAGCAAGTGTGACTGTTCCTAAATAACCCTAGGCCGATAAAATTTTCGTTTTTCCTAATTCTGCTAATATGAATGTTTGGGTCGGTTCCTCATTTTGAGGAAAAGTCGTACTCCGCCGCCGTACGACTCTGTAGAGCTCGCCTCCAGACTAGTCACTCTCCCACCGACAGAGATTAAATGAATTCCAAATATGAAGAAGTCCAACGCCTTGTCCCATTAATAGAACAAGGAAAGGATTGAAAGAAATAGTAAATAAGATTTAGGAATTCATAGTTATGAAATTGGATGTGGTTTTAGAAAGACAATAAATAATAGAGGGAAGTAAGTATATTATTATATAGATTTGTGAGTAACTCTTACGCTAGCGTAAGATGTATTTGGTCAGGCATTACTCACACGATACTTTACATCTGTACTTGGAGTACTCAGAGCAACACTTCCATAAACTGACGCAAGCGGCTTTTTAGCGGCATTACATCGGCATCATGCTCTTTTGGAGACATGGTCCCTAGCAGTTCTTTCAAACTGATAAGCGTGACGAAGCGGCTTTCCCTGCGGCAACCGTGTGGACCGTCCTTGTCTAACAATGGGGCGGCTAGTTCTAGCGGCATTGCGTCGGCATCATGCTCTTAAGGAGACATGGTCCCTATCAGTCCTTGGACTGGATATGAGATAGATGTGGTTTTCCGAACCCCTGGAAGCTCACCTTTTGCACAACAAGCATATCTGCAAGACACGTGTTAGTTAAGGATGCTCATCCTGTAGATATATGCTTCGTCAGCCCAAATAGAGCATAGCAATAAGTTGAAGGGATCTGACTCAGCACTTACTTTACACATGTATAAAATATTGCAAAATACAATCGAATGTTCTAGAATAAATTATGCTGATGCACTAACTTACTTCCTGCGCAATATGTTACATGACGCCCTTTGTTTCCACTAACTTTAGAAGTAATATTTTATTTTTAAGATGATTCTGTTCTCAGACTTCGCGCTGTAAACACTGTAATTCGGTTATTTTATTAAATAAATCAATTTTTTTATTAAAACCGTTTATCCATTCCTTGACTTGTTCATAACAGTCTAACCGAATTATTGGTTTGTGATAAAGAATACAACATTCAAGAATTACTAGATAATAAGAGTTGAGAATTGAAACTCAAGAATTATTAATTAATAGAGCTGTGGATCAACTCTCTTAAAGATCTATAGACAGCCCCAAAGCGCCCACCCTTCATCACTTCCTAGTGTTTGAGCTGGGGAGAAGAAGTAACGTAACAAACTCCCCAGCAACACGTCTCTGTCTGTTTAGTTACAACAACTTTAATTACACTATCAGCCTAGGATAAATATTATAATGAAAGGCTCATCCAGTCGTTGCAACAAACTCACACACACACTATATAAAGTACTAAATTAGTCTAATCGGGGCTTTAACCCAACGCTATCTAGCGACAGCCCACTCGGGCATGACCCTTGGTATTCACCAAGCCTCCTAACTTAACTCGCCTAGACTCGAACATCTGTATCTTTCCGTAGTCTTAAATCGTCTTGTTGCATTCGTCTTGGATAGTTAGGACAAGGAGGATTACAAGCAGTGGCGGTACCTTCATATAAGCCCAAAAGCCTTACAAAAATGCTCGATAGAGAATTTATTGTACCTAACCAGTAGTTTATGAAAAAATTGCGATGATACATACGTAGATACGTAGGTACCTACATACTCAGTCGAAAACTGAACTTTCTTTTTTTGAAATCGGTTAAAATTTTATTGGGCTTGCGTTATTTTGAAACCCTAGGCACGCCACTGATTACAAGTGAACAATGTCAATATAAAATAAGGTTGGGAATTCGCAGGTTATGGAAATTTATCTACTTTTCTTTTGATTATGAAAGTTAGAGGACATGTCAGTAATATAAAAGGGTAGGTATGTGACACGTAACGCTTGCATTGTACGAGTATATTACTCTAAGTTACGTTAATGGATTTCTTCACAATAATTACAGACCCACCCCAAGTGACGTGGGACTGCTTTACAACAGCTGACAGCGTCGTGCGTGTATTGTTAGACCTGAACGCATAGGACCACTAAGGACACTGCTACGATTCGAACAAACCACGCTCCCTAAGCTCTAGTCATGTCTTACTCAATCCTAAGGCAGAGTACTGCGAAGTTCAACTGTCATTGAGCGAGACACGTTCCAGTAATCACTGAGCGCGTACTAATGTAATGAACCCCTTATAATGGCCTAATCACCCGTTACAAAGACAATACAAAACTTGCACAAGCGTACCGCATCGTCAGTCGGTAGTAGAATTCTTTACAATTGCTCCTGCTATACGCCGAAGTGGTTATTCCAAATCGTCACTTCTCACTCTTTTAATCTTCCCCATTTAGAAGATGCTTTCAATGTAATCGGCAGCCGTGCAACTGTGTCGAGCAACGGAGCGTTTCTGTCTCGGCATCCAAATATCGTGTCTCGCTAATGATAATTTGTGAGAGGCCCGAAAGCCGGATGTGGTTTAACGAGACACAATCCCTAGCGTTCCTTAGAACGGACTATCAATCCAGTTTATATAACTTGGTGAAGCCTAACCCCTTATCCCGGAGAATGTGCATACATCAAGGGCAATGTAACATATCCTGCAGTTAGTCAGTCCATAGGGATAAGGTAACCATCACTAGCATTTGGTTTGTTTGTGCTCGTAAACAATTACAAAGTAGCATTATAGCTCAAATTGGCCCTAACGAGTTGCGAGTATTAATTCGGTTCAGCCATCCATAAGCGGTGTGACTGCCGTAAGTGTCATGTCTTGGTTGTGGTTGTCTATAGTCTGTTGGTAGAGTAGTCTACCGTCTCTTGTTAAATATCACACCCAATGGAAGGCGTTCTCCGAGTCCCTAGAACCAAACGCTGGTGTAGGATACCTCGATCGTCATAGAAAGGAATAAGGAGAAATAGAATAGTAAACACTCACCCAATCGTTCACAGGCACACTCACTGAGATTCGCGCGCCTTACACACAACTTACATTATACTTGACTAATATAATCTAGTCTAAATCTACACTTATTATTACAATTTAAGGTATTAACCTACACTTATTATTACAATTTAAGATATTAAACTGATAACACTTTCACTATCGCGATCTCTCCAAAGTGACATTGTGTCATTATTATCGAACTAGTTGTAACTCTCCTAACCAAGCCTAATTTGACCGCCCTTAGTCGTAGTATTTTACGAACTCCCTAACTTAACTCGCTAGATATCACGTCCGAACCGTGTCGCGGCTCATCACCGACTCCCCTCAGCCTCCCCTTGCCGTTTCCATCTCCAAAACGACCATAACGTGGCTTTTTTTCTATCCCAAAAGAATACGCAGAATAGGTTTATTGCCTTTTTTTGTACCATTTCTCAATTGTTTTAAGGGCCTGTTTGGGTTTTGCCCGAACTCAATTTATCCCAAGCAGATGTTGGCACTAGTATTGTCCTCTGCGATAAGAAATCGAATACTTTAGTCGTATCTTTAGAATTTGTTGAATTATTGCTTTCGACCCGTCCGTTGTTAATTGTCTCAAATTTGTTTCCCATAAAATATAAATGGAATGCATTTCTAAAAGGTTTCACAATTCCAAAGAAATAGGATGTTTTGTTATTAATTACGGTAACACGTCGAGCTGTCAGCCCATAAAATTGAGATTTAATGTATTTGTAAGAGCCTAATATCGTGAGACAATGTTAAAATAACAATTTAGAATAAAATATTTTGTTATTAATTAGAAGACATGACAGACAGTCACAGTAAGGTAGTATTTAAAAGATAGTTTCCAAAACGAATGGTTGCGATCTTTTTATTTATTATATTAAGGCAAACTTTATTATTGATTACAAACTACTATTACCTATTCAATTGTTTCTAGTTTATAAAAAATAAAATGTGTAGGTAACGAATAGACTAACCGTAGGGCTGTAGGCTCACACCGCGGCATTTTTCTTACTTTAACATTTTTATACCCGTCACGTCGTAACTTCTAAACGAAATGTCTGCTTCGAATAATTTAAAGAGGAATTTACATGTACTTACATTATCAACCTTGATTATGAAACTATTTAGTTGGATAAGGATTAATATCTTTATACGAATGTTATCATCTTTCGACCCATGTTTTGATTTGAACAACAAACGGTTATTGTGACTCTACTATAATAGTAAGACATATCTTCTGCATTTTTTTTGTGGGTAATGATGAGTACTATAAACATGTAGTACATTATTTTATTTATCAACAATAGTTTTCGCAGCGCACGCCAAATAATGAATTTTATAGGCAATTTTTTGGTACCTTGGGTTACATTATTGCAATTTTTGTAGGAATCTCTAATTATTTGATAATAAAATACAGCCCATGTTGCTCGCTGATAATGTAGCTTTCTACAGGTGAAAGAATGTTTAAAATCAGTTGAGGAGTTTTTAAATTTATCCATTACAAACAAATAAATAAACGAAAAATCTGATCTTTTCTCTTTATAATTAGTATATATTACTATAGATATGCAAATAAGACTAATATACCTAATAATACAATAAACGAATATAATGTAATATCTATGAGTTATTTTAGGTATATTATGTTATGGGTAGTCCACTAAAGAGTAATTCATGAATAATCCCACTAATGGTCTGACCGTGCAAGCGAAAATTATCCTTAATAATTACTGCCTATTTTTAACCAACGAAAAAAGGAGGAGCGTCTCGAGTTGACGCGTAGCCTATTTTTCCTAACTATAATACTATGAATGCGAAAGTGAGTTTTTTTGGTTTGTTACGCTTTCACGGTAAAACGGCTGAACGGATTTTTATCCCGATATTCCGAAGGGATCAAGACTTATGCGGGTGAAACCGTTGGGCATAGCTAGTGAAGACATTTTATAAACAAAAATGCGCCAAGTAAAATGATGCTAGCTTTATTGATTTTCGTTGATTATTTATTTGGCGTCGACTGTAATTTTCATAACCTAATTAGGGAGCTTAAACAGACTAAAAGATTTAATTTTTTGCTTTTCAGTTTCTTTTTTACATACTACAAATCCCACAAAATAAAAAGAAAGAGTGAAAGAACACTATCTTTCCACTTAGTCATAGTTGCATATTATGTATTTATTTAACCAATTTACAAGATGGTTATTAACATTAACTAAATTAAAGTAAAACTAAGTTAAGCCTAAAAAAGGCCCCCAGGGCATTGTACCGAGGATGCTGGCGGCATTTCCTCGCTGAATTGCAATGCTGATACGTTACGCGAGAAAGCCGCCAGCTTTTCGGTCACCAGTTACATCAACTGGACGTTTCGCGATTTCCGTAAATAACTTATGCGCACTGGGACCCCACGGATCGAGGGTCTCGAAGTCAAAGGGCACAAAGTTGTACTCTCTGCCAAGGCCTCCATTATTTTATACTACATTATAATTATACATAAGTATTTTAGTGATATTTGTTTTAGAAGTATGTATGTATGTAACTATTTTCTCTTATTGTATGTTTATATTTAAAGTAGTGAATAGTTTTTAGATTTTTTTTCTCTCTTCTACTCTTACACACGTTGTCTACACCTCTCTATCTAGTTTCCTATCGCAGATTTTTTAGAAATAAGCATCACCTTTGTACGTCATTTTCTGTTGCTTTCTTGTTGTCTGTTTACAGGTGTGTACATAAACTATACAATAAATAAATAAATTACACTCCCCACCAACAACAAGACAATACCTCACTACACAACACAGTAGACCAATTTTTCACATAAATTGTACGCACCAATCACAACAGGCCTAAGCCTTTGTTCTTGTAACGACAGCGCGTAATCCCTTTTGTTAGCCTGTTCGCGACAGCACAGCGGACGAGCTTGTATTTACATTTGAGAGGATTTACGGGCAGGACACGTGCTTGGAAATTAATTTTGTGTTTTTGTTTGGAGGTAATGAAGTATAGTATGAATTTAATACACACTTAGGCCTATATTCTTAAAGGGATTCAATTTGAGTGGAGATTAGTATGAAATCTGTACATTACAGTTGTGTCCATACACAAAAATTCTATGCCTTAATATGATTTAAGTGTTAAATCTATTAATACACCTTCATGCAAAGCAAGTATGTTATGCAAAAAAAAATATGTTCAACTATGTAGAACGCGTACTCATCAATTCTATAAGTGAATATTTAATTTTAATTCAAAAGACCATTTCAGACACCAACCTACATGGTCCTCAAATGATCTGACCGAGATAATTTTCGGATTTTTATACACATTGGCAGTGATGAATTTTATATAAGTATACAATGACATGAATATTTACTTGTAAAGTTTTATGTTGTTTCTTTTCTTTCTCAGTTTGTTTTAATCATGCTCTGGCAGTTTGAGTAATTTATGCCTACCCAAATGTTCTTTCTTTGGTATTGTTCGTCGCATCGTTGAGCTCCTTAAGTTCTGTTTGAGTTGAGCTGCACGATAACTGACAAATGCTTGCACTGACTGGACAGGTCCACACACTCTGTGTGGTTCTTTCCTCAAAAGACCATTTCAGACACTAATCTACATAGCCTTCACAGACATAGAGTTTAAAAGAGACTCTGAGTTTATTTCAGCCTTTCTTCCCAGAGTAGTCAAATCCTGCTGGGGTCCACTAGGGCCGATGCCTGCTGGGGTCGCAGGAAGGTACTAAAAGGTCACCGAGGCCCCCGCAACACAGGCAACGGAAGGAATACGGGTGGGTTTTAGTCAATAAGAGTCTGACACACCCTCCCGCTCCGCCCAGAGCGGGGGAAGTGCCACCCAAAAAAAAATGACAACTGTCAGTTGTCAGTGTGATTTTGAAAGATTGGTATAGAAACTTTCTTCTGAAGTAGTCTACATAAAAAAGGACTTAGACAAAGATCGATAGAAATGAAGGACAAAATGACAGATTGCAGAAGGATTTCTACAGTGCGGTATCAAAAATGGAGAAACGAAATGTCACTTTGTATAGAAAGAACTGTGTCTATTCTTCGAAGAAATAGAAAGCGTCATGCTAAGCCTGCAGGAAGTAATGTCTACCCAAAGCATAAAAAATGATATTAGTTTCAAACTACTTAAGATATTTTCATGTTTTTTTTTTGTATGAACAGACAATTTTTTATGTATCCGTGATTTTTCCAAATATTTATATTTTCGTTATTAAAAGTAAATGTTTCCTATGAAACCGAACGGCGGAGCGGCGCTAGCGTAAAACACAATTGTATGGCCAAGGTCAACGGCGATTATTCGACCCTTACGGCGTTATTACAAAACAAGAATTACTTTTGGACATGGTTTAATCCATCGAGCCAGTTTTTGTAATAAGTACGTTACTATGGTTGAAATACAGTTCTTTATACAAAACTGACTACTTAGTCCGGTACTAATTTGGCAGTTTTGCATTAAGAACTTTAACGTAGACGGAATAAAGTTCGAAATTAAAAAATGGCTCAATAGTTTAAACCTGGGTCTAAAGATAATCCTTGTTTTTTGTAATAAGACGGTTAAGGTTTAATCTTTTATTGATTGCCATGGTAGATTGATCAATCATTCTTACTCTGTCTTCGGAGATTTATTAGATAAGATAAGATATATTTTATTTCCAACACAAAACATGGTATACAAGGACTACATTAAATTATTAGATCGAACATGTTTTGCTTAAATGTAAAGCAAGCAAACTTACTTAATAAAAATACATTATGGCATAAGTAAAGCTGGACTGCTTTAAGTGATTGTGTTCCTAAAGCGATAAAATAAAAAGGCCACGATAAATATTACAAGAAATAGAGTGCAATGATTGAAACAAATCCGGGTTAAAAATTAAAACCATGTGGAAGCCGGAAACACAATTGCTTTACGGCTATATTATCTTGGCAATATTAATATTGTTAACATACAACGCAGTAAGAGAAGTCAAAGTTATCGTTTCCAAAAAAAAAACAATTCCTTTCATATATATGCGACAAACTGCCAAGAAACTTTGGTTGGACCTTTCATTGATCTGTGAAGCGAAAATCAAACGGTTGGTTACACCTAAACTTTTAAGAGAATCTTTTCGAAATCTAACTGAGCAAAACTTAGACAACTGAAACTAAATCGTCGCGATCGCGACGACGCTGAGGACATCCAGTGCGTCTGTCAACTGATGTCGAAATAAATCGGCGCCGCGGCACCCACGGCACGGCATTGTTATCATTTTAAGCTAATCTATAAGTTTAACGATATAAATACATGCTTAGTGGCAGCAGTGAGGTGGTGGACAATAGTGGTAGTGCGTGTCAACCTTCGACATCACTGAGCATCCTGGAGAGATGTCCGCTATGTATCCATCCACGGTTTTTTAAAGGTAAGCGGGGTCTGAATGTGCATATTGGAAAGGTGCACAGATTACCAAATGCACTCACCTCAGACCCTGTCTCAACAACTACACCTACAACACCAGCTACATCCACTTTGGACCCCTTTTGGAAAACTCACGCGCGTCCAGGTGGGCAGTCGCTCGTACTGTAGCAGCGATTCAGCTCGCGCTGTCACGACGTGTACCCGCTGCACTCTCTCCAGTTGCGACTCTGCCACCGTGTTGAAGTCAGTGTTCTCCGGCCACTGCTCCTGTGGGCAACAAAGGAAGGAGAGGCCCGACAGCCACTCATTACCATTATTGGGCCAGTCCATTCGGGTGGCTTTATCAGCGGGGTTCATCGCCATAGGAACCCAGAGCCAGTCGGTCCTCTTTGACCGTTTGTCTATTTCGGCTAATCTGTGTGACACAAACCTTTGAAATTCTAACGCGTCTGAATTTATCCACTTAAGGACGGTTTTACTATCTGTCCATAAGTGTCTGTGCTTAATGGTCATGCCTAGTTCTCTTTCTACTGTGTTGGCTAGTCTACAGGCCAACACAGCCGCCTGTAATTCCAGTCGCGGGACGCAAATCACCTTTTGTGGCGCTACTCTGGCCTTTCCTATGACTATGGCTACATCTCTATTTCCCTGTGAGTTTATCCCTGCTAGATAAGTCACAGCGGCATAAGCTGACTCGCTTGCGTCACCGAACACATGAAGTTCCAAATCCTCCGGCCTTAGGCCGTACCATCGAGGTATAGACAAATCAGTGACGTGCTGCAGCTTATCCAGCCATTCAAACCAGATGGTCGCCTCTGCGTCTTGCAGCTTCTCGTCCCACTGGATCCCCGTGTGCCATACTCGCTTCATAAGGATGCGAGACTGTATGACGCACGGGTACAGAAAGCCCAGTAGGTCAAAGATGGACATAATAAAACGGAGGAACTCCCGTTTCGTCGGTATGACGTGTCCCTCTACTATGGCTTTAGGTAGCCGTTTAAATGACAGATCGAATGCTAACTTGTCCGCGCTCGGTGACCAGATCATACCGAGGGTTCGTTCCGTTGAACCTTCACCCTTGTTTAGCGAAACCCTGTCAGACATTTATATCTGTAGCTTGTCGCGTAACTCTTGAGAGTTACGTTACACCCCCGTATACTAAACTCGCCTGCGGCGTGTATGCGGGTTACTTCCTCGATTAGACGACCTGCTTGCGCTACAGACCACGCGCTATCGAGATAGTCGTCCATATAATGCATTTCGTATATGGCCGCTACCACCTCGGGATAGGCTTCCGTATGTTGAGCCGCATTTTTATTTAAAATATAAATGGCCGAGGCCGGTGACGACACGGCACCAAAAACCATGGAATTCATGACGTTAGGCTCATTGCCACCTGCCTGATGCCATAAGAACAATTGCGCCCCCCTATCTTGCTCTCTTATCTTTACTCGGAGGAACATATCGGCTATGTCCCCGGAGAACGCGATAGGCCCTATTCTAAATTTGAACAGCATGCCTAACAGAGAGTTCAAAAGGTCAGGCCCCGGCAGTAGGTTATCGTTTAACGTGGTCCCGTTACAACTCGCCGCGGCGTCGAAAACTAATCTCAGCTTAGCCGGTTTGTTTGGATTCTTTACTCCAAAATGGGGTAGGTACCACACCGGGTCAGCATGGACGCCGAACTCTACTTTACTCGCGTAACCCTCTGTTATCAGCCTGTTGATTTGTGTCTTATAGGCTTCAGCGTACGCGGGATCCTTAGCTAAACGACGCTCAATTCCCGATAATCGTTGGCGCGCATATTTGTAGTTGTCGGGCAGCTGCGGGCTGTCCCGCCGCCACAACAATCTTACTTCCCACGCGCCGCTGTCTGTTTGACGGCTAGTGGGATCTAAAATGGCTTTAGCCTTTTCAACGTCTTGGTGCATCCGAGGCACCTCTTTTTGTTTTTTGGTTGGGAAATCATTAAATAACTTCTCCCGCTCTGGGTGGAGCGAGCGGGTGTGTCAGACTCTTACTGACTAAAACCCACCCGTATTCCTTCCGTTGCCTGTGTTGCGGGGGCCTCGGTGACCCATTAGTACCTTCCCGCGACCCCAGCAGGCATCGGCCCTAGTGGACCCCTACATTGTGCTGACGACATCTCTTTGAGGCGCGCGTGGAATACGACGCGCCGTCGACCCGGGCCTGGTCCTTACTGAACGGTGAGCTACCCATTGCTCACCGTCCGCAAGCCCACGCGTACGTTTGTTTTGTTCCACCTCTTCCCAGCTAAAGCACTAGGAAGTGGTGACGGGCGGGCATTTTTGGGAGACTGTCTTATGTAACTTTGACGTTCGAAAAGTGCTGATTTTCAGCCTAGTTTGAATAAATGACTTTTGATTTTACGGTGGCCGGAAATCCGCCCGGGATTCCCGGGGCCCAAGGCGTCTCCTGCGGCGGCTAGGGGCGAGAGGGCGCGAAACTTGCCTTTCCCTCAACTGTCCCGCCACCTCCTTCACGAGCATTACTGCTTCGCAGAAGGAGGTGACGGCTGCCCATGCCCTCTCGCTCCGTACCATGGGCTGAACCAGGGCCGGATGCGAGAGATCTCTGCCGCCGATCGCCTCCACGAGGACACGGCGGTGCTCTGCCCAAGCCGGGCAGACCTCCACCGTATGTTCCACCGTGTCCTCCGGGCGATCCACACAGTGGTGACACCCGGGCGTTTCCTCCCGCCTTATCCAACACCCGAGGCACCTCTGAGATTCCAATAGCTTCTAGTTGTTGCTTGACTAGCTGGTGTAAGTCAATGGTTGACTCTACCACACAATTTACTGTACTGTTCTCACTAGTGTCATATGTTTTCCCTACGGGACCATACGCTACCCATCTTAAACTGGTCAAAGAGGCAACCGGCTTACCTGACTTCCTCCTGGCTGACAAGCAACTCCCAGTTGTCCTGCCCCAGCAACAGCAGCGGCCTGGCTCCTCTCATCTCCTCGCAACCCAAGTGGCGAATGTGGGCGTACTCCGTCATCACTGCGGCGGGTACAGTCTGCGCGGGTAGATCCAGTTTCTTCAGCGTACGACACTTAACTACATGTGTTTGCCCATTAGGCCCGCGCACCGACACACTGATCACCCGTGAGGTTCTGTCAACTATTTCCTGCCCGCACGCACTCCGTAGCACTAGTGGTACCTGTTTTCCTGTGGCGTTTCCCGCCAATGAGTCGTCTATCAGTGACACGGTAGCCCCGTCATCCAACAAGGCATAACACTGGCTGTCCGTACCGTTCACGTTTACACACACTGGCACTGTCTTCAATAACGCCTTCCCGGTGTAGTCACTGACATTCGTGACGCTCTCAGTCTTTTTGTCGGCATGTAACAATGTGTGGTGCGCGTAACTACACGACGAGCACCCACTTGCACGACACATATCTTTTTCCATGTTTCCTTGTTATGCACTTGAAACATAATTTATTCTGCTTGACATGTTGCCATCGCTCGTTGACACTCAACCCAGTGAACTTTTCACACTTTGGTAGCTTGTGTTGTGCCCCACATAACGTACATATATCCTAATCAGCCTTTGCTGATCCGTTATCGGAGTGCACATGCAAACGTTGTATATTTCTAGTCTGCTTTACTATCTGTGCATTTCTTCGGGGCTTAACGACGCTACTCAACGCTCTAGTTGTGTCTGTATCCATTTGCACATAGTATGACGTGGCTCGGGCTAGATGGCTTAGGAATTCTGCGAGTATTTCCAAGCTCGGTGACACTCGCACATCTATGCCCTGATTCGTTGCCATGCCCATTGCGAAATCACCATATTGAGCGCGTTGTATCGGCGTTAATTTACTTAACAGTTCACTTACCAGTTGTGGGTTATTTAAGTATGCGTTGGCACGAACACTTCTTAAGAGTGACACAATTTCTCACCGTATTCGAGAATCTTCTGAGTTCGCGCCCGCTCTCCGTCACTTTAGGTAAAGCGCGTATTTTTCTGAGAGCACATTCCAGCACTAGGTTAGGGTGCCCAAACTTATCATCCAACGTCTTTATGATATCATCTGGGTTCGTTGACGTGCGTAGTAGATCCTCCATAGCTATCTTGGCGTCTCCTTGCAGCGATGTCTTCAAACGCACTAGGTTTTCGTGCGGCTTGAAGTCGTACAATGCCGTCGTATCATGGTACATATTCTTGTACGACAGCCAGTCTGATGGGTCGCTATTGAAGTACGGCAACTCGTAAGCTTGCCTAGGTACCGGCCGCGGGCGCGCCAACCTGGTTATAGCATCCTTTCAGTGTCGTCGGCGAACGTGTTTCCCCACGTAGGTGTTTCTCTGGTCGGCACTCGTGGGGCGTCAGCCGGAGCTGCTGGCATGGCGAACGTTTGGTACGCGGGTTCGCGAAACTGTACTGACGCAGACGCACACTTATATATATAGGTATACGGTCGGACGGTGGTACGGATAACACTTGTTCACGGCTGATCGCGGGTGGCAGTATGGACACTACACGGTCACGGCTGCTGATCGCGGGTGGCGGCACTTATCGCGGGTGGCGGCACTTATCGCGGGTGGCGGCACTTGTCGTGGCGGCGGATCACTACTCACGGCGGGTGCAGGTGTATCGATAATAACAACGGGCGTCGTGTCTGTAACCCATTCTTCCACGCGACGCGTTGTTCCTTCTCTATCGGAACATGAGTCATCATCTTCGGCGGCGTCAATTTCAGCGAGATCGACTTCGAGCTTCTTCTTGACCAAGTTCCCCACCAGACGCACCAACTCTCGTTCTGCCTCGTATTCGACCCTTCTTCGAAGATAGTCGGCACTTCTCTGGCCGCTCTTCGAGGAGACTTGGCTTCTCCCGGACCTGACCTTGTGTTGATTCTTTGTTCTCACTGGCGTGGCGTCTATCAGGTGGTTTATAATACGACTGGGGCCAGCCAGTGGGATCACAGGTGCAGGAACCGACGTTGTCGTAGGTGCGATTGAAGGTGAGCCCGGTGCCATCTCAGAAGGCACTCCAGAATTGGCTTCTATTGCTCGCCGCTCCTTTATTTTCGCTTCTAGCTTACGCAATTTACTCTTAGTCGTGATAGTGCTTCTTTGACTCATGTTGATTTTAGCAAATCCGGCTCGAAGGACCCAATTGTAATCTATTCAATACAGCTAAGCTAAGCTATACAGTGATATCCATAATATAAATACTAGGAACAAACACAAATTTGTTGTACCTACAACAAGGCTCAAGAAAATAGGTGGCTCATTCAGATGGCAATGTATACGTTTTTATAATAAACTTCCAAGCCACGTTCAAGATCTAAGCCTTAATAAATTCAAATCATTTATTAAAAGTAAGTTGTGCCAGAAAGCCTTTTATACTATTAAAGATTATATTGAGGACAAAAAGGCTTGGGATTAAGCTGCTCCAATTATTGCATACTGAAACTTTTATTTTATTTATACCATTTTGACATATTTACTTTGTGGAGTTCAATATACTGTTTGGAACTTAATATTTACTTGTAAAGTATTATATTGTTTTCAATTATTGTGAATGTGAAGCCTATGTGGGTCATTATTGTTTTTTTAATGATATGATATATGATATATGAGTAATTTATGCGGCCTACCCAAATGTTCTTTCTTTGGTATTGTTCGTCGAATCGTTGAGCTCCTTAAGTTCTGAGTTGAGCAGCACGATTACTGAGAAATGCGTGCACTGACTGGACAGGTCCACTCAATCTGTGTGGTTCTTTCCTCAAAAGGACCATTTCAGACACCAATCTACATGGCCTTCACATGATCTGACCAAGATTATGTCTGGACTTTAAAAGAGACTGTGACCTCTGAGTTTGTTTCGGCCTTTCTTCTCAGAGTAGTCAGATAGGAAACGCCGACCTCATCTAGCTTTATTTTAAAAATATGATTGACGTGTAAAAGTGTTTGTACAAACCTACTTACAGAAAATAAATCATTTATCATTTATTCAGGTGCGGGGTAAAATGTCGCCAAAATCAAATGAGCCAGGGGTTGGTTTAAAAACACGGTATATTCGCACACACAATCCACAATAATTAAACACCAACAATCATCTATTATCACACTAAAAACTATCACACAATTAAAACACAATTAAAAACGTAAGCTATCCTAACTAATACCTAAAACTTCCCTAACTAAATATAGCTCCTAAAGTCTGAAGACTCTATGGGAACAGATGCCAGCTGAGGGCTGATGGACATCTGATGCATAACGCATCGTTGTTTACTGAGTTCTAATGACTACTGATTGATACACACCGGTAACACCAAAATGGTGTCCCTTAAGTAGTTTTCTACCCACGTACAAGTTGCGGGAGCACCTATATCGTACCCCCGGGCAATATTCCATACAGAAACTCGTAAAATGGACTTACCCAACAAAATCAAAATATTTTTATTTCACATAAACCTACATGGGCACTTATGAAACGTCAGAAGCTAGGTGCACGGTTCCAATGGGTCGTTTCCTATGGAGAAGAGCCAGCAAGAAACTCTACGGTTACTCTTTTAAAAATAATTGGCTTTTACAATGTTTTCAAATTACAGTGTTAATAGGTATGGGAGGACAGTGTAGGCCTGTCGAGACGTACCAGGTACTTAACAAAAAAAAAAAAAAGTCTACAAAATATCTAGTCTATTAAGCCTACAACGTTCTCACAAGGTACACACAAATCTGTGTAAAATATTAATACAATAATAAAAATAAAAACCCATTTAAACCAAATGAAGTTTGCCATTACAAGTCTGAAATCAAAATTTTAGGTATATAATGTCAAACAGTGAAAATAATATGTCAAAAAGAAAATTTGTATAAAACATAATAATAATAAACATCGTAATTTGGGAGCAGTTAATAGACATTTACATAGTTAAGCCGTTTATGAGGTACCAGGGAAGCCACATGTGCAGAAGGAATTATTGCCAAACTTCAACAACGTAGTATCTTATAATATGCGTTTTTGGTAAGGACACGTTTGATGTGGGTTTTGAACTTTCCATCGTTAAGTTCTGTAACTGACTTTGGCAACTTGTTATAAAAGCGGATACTGTTGATAACAAATGATTTGCTTGTTTTTGTTAATCTAAATTTGGGTATCACAATTTCATGTTTACTACGTGTATTTATATTATGGAAATCACTTCTTGTTTTGAAAAGACATACGTTTTTGCGAACATACAAAATACTTTGTAAGATATAAAGAGAAAACAGAGTTAGTACATTAATTTCTTAGAATTTGTTTCTAAGGGACTCACGAAGACCCATTCTATAGACTGCGCGGATTGCCCTCTTTTGTAAAATAAAAATTGAATATACATCAGCTGCCGATCCCCACAGCAGAATGCCTAGCTGTGGCTATATTAGTCAACTGTCTAATTTTTCTTACTGCATATGCAGCTGAACTTAATTTACCTGAAAGAGCTCTAATGTGGGCTCCCCATTGCAACTTCGAATCTAAAGTAATTCCTAGAAATAAAGTTTCCGTAATAGCATCTAGTCTCTTGCCATCAAGTTTTAAATTTAGAACCACTTGGGGTACATTTGGGAGTGAGAACTTAAGACATTTTGTTTTGGTCGCATTAAGTAAGAGATTATTAGCTGCGAACCATTTCGAAAGAACAGCCAGACTATCGTTGACGTGTAAGACAACCGGATCTTTTCTATCGGATTATATCGGATAAGTTTGCCATCATGTAAGGGATCATTAATATAAACTAGAAATAGGAACGGGCCAAGAATTGAACCTTGGGACACGCCCATCTTTACTAGAGACCCCGAGGACGTCGCCCCGTTAACGTTTAATTTTTGCTGCCTGTTTGATAGATAGGACAGAACAAGATCAGCAGCTTGTCCACGATGTCCGTAGTGGTGTAGTTTACAGGTCCGTGTATTGTGGTCAACGCAGTCAAACGCTTTTGAGAGGTCACAGAAAATGCCAATGGCATCCTGGGATTTCTCCCAGGATTCCAAAATGTGACTGATGAGTTTTACTCCTGCGTCAGTCGTCGACCTACCTTTCGTGAAGCCAAACTGGCGACTATGTAAAATCCCATTAGAATTGAAATGTGACAGCATCTGGTCTAGCATGATTTTTTCATATATTTTACTCAATGCTGGTAGCACAGATATAGGTCTATAATTAGAGGGATCAGTCTTACTACCCGATTTGAAAATTGGTTCTACTTTACTATGTTTCATTAAATCAGGAAACGTACCGCTGTCTAAACATTGATTAAATATGCCTGTTAGGACAGGGGCTATTGTGTCAATGATATCTCCAAGAACCCTAACGGAAATCCCCCATCAGTCTTCAGTTTTCTTATGTTAAGACTTTTGAATGCCTTCTTAATTGTGACAATAGAAATGGGCTTGAATTCAAAACTTGGAATGACCTTAGAGAAGTGTTTTTTGAGAAGAGATTCAGCTAATATAGGTGATGAGGGGAGGGCTTTCGTAACCTCTATTGGGATGTTGGTAAAGAAATTTTCTAGTCTCTCAGCAACTTTTAACTTATCTGTAATGGTTTCATTATTAATTTTTAAAGACAATTCATTCTGATCTGGCTGTTTTGTGTTTCCAGTTTCTTTGTTAATTACCTGCCACACAGCTTTTATTTTATTGTTAGAAATACTAATTTTGTTACTTATTAATTTAGATTTAGCTTGAGCGCAGACTCTTTTGAATATCTTAGAATAATTTCTGACATAGTTATGAAGGGCTTCATCAGAAGTCAATGATTTCTCGTAGTACAAATTATATAAAATATCTCTGCTTTTTCTAATGCCAGCAGTGGCCCATTCATTAAATTTTGGTTTAGTATTGATAGCAACTTTTTTTACAGGACATGCTTTATTGAATTCTTGGCGAACTGTAGAAAATAATGTACCGTAGTTTATATTGGGGTCTTGTGAATCAAAGCTAGCTGTAGAAAGACGGATCAAACTGATCAAGCTGATCAACGGATCAGGCTGTGACTTGTCGGGTATTATTGCGACATAGCTTACATGAGTAATCATGGTGCAACATTCTAAGTACTCATGCTTTGTTGTGGTTTGAACCAGTCCTATTTCTGGTCAAAACCTGCAATTCCAATCAGTCAGGTTTCACAGATACAAGCATGTCATGATATGTACAAGGTACGAGTTACAAATGAGATTGCTGTGCCTTGCTAACAACAAGGTTCTAACCTTTTTACAATTTGCTGTAAAGCTATAGAGGAATAAAACATAATGCAATATTGCTCATCCCCCATAGAAAATATCGAAGTAATATTCTTCTAGAAAAAACTAGAACCTACACGATATATGAAATAGTGTTATATTTCATATGAATGCAATAAAGAAAAAGAAGTATTGGGAATTAGCATCTAACGTTCAAAGGCGGATATGGCCGAAACGCGACATGTCTGGAAATGCCCTCCGAATTTCAGGTTTCGGCACTTTGGTAGTTTACGTCCATTTTTTATTAGTTTTCGGCCAGGAGGTAGGTATAATCGAACCTGCTAGCACTATTCTATTCAACATTCATGATTCCGATAGTTTCTTACCTAGACAGGGAGGTTTTAATAAAGTTTCTTTTGAAAACTTGTGCATTATTGTAATTACCGGTTTTTACAAAATCGAAATCAAAATATTTTATTTCACATAAACCTACATGGGCTCTTAGGAAACGTCAGAAGTTAGGTGCAAGGTTTCAATTGGTCGTTTCCTATGGAGAAGAGCCGGTAATAAACTCCATGGTTACTCTTTTAAAAATAATTGGCTTTTCAATGTTTTCATATTACAGTGTTATAATTATTATTAATAAATGGTCTACAAATCTATAGTCTATTAAGCCTACAACGTTCTCACATTCACAAAATATAAATATTTCAGGGCGCGTCACGCCCTGAAACATATAGCTGTGATATTTTAAATATCAGATTGTTTTGGGTCTGTGGACCGGCCTGAGGTGTCTGTAATTGGTTTGAGAGTCGGTTCAGTGCTTTTCCAGGAATTCACAGAACGAAACTGTTTTAGTGGAGAATTGCAATGTTTTGCCTTTTTCCCCTGAAATATCCTTTCAGTGGAAGCAGATAGAGCCGATATAGGGAGTTTTGCGGGGAGTGTAGTGACATATAACATGCCTTATGTATTCTTGTAGTTGGGAGCTTGTAAGCGTAAATTTAATGCAAACCAGATGGAAAAGTTCTTCTAATGAAACTGTTAACACAGGAAGTAATTAGTGGCTCTCGTTACAGTAAAGTGAGCCAGTACCTAAGAAAACGTAACACAGTACAATTCGTAGTCATCGGCAAGGTACTTATTTATATTTTCAAAATCATCAAGTAGTTCAAAAGTAGTGTCCCTGAAGAGTCCCGAAAGTTGCTTTCTGGAGATTCGTGAAGACTTGTGTTATTATTCAGGTAAAATACTCCTTTTATCAGCTGTCAAAAACGTACTCCTCTAGGAGATAGGCAAAAACCCTTCCCAGTCAAAAACAATGGTACATATGAAGATATACAGGGTGGAATTTTGTAATGCCACCTGGAGGGAAAGTACTCTTAATACTGCAGATAGAAAGTTTTACTCAAAGGAAACATTCCTTTATTTTTTAATAGAAAGCAAACTGCATTCAAAGATTTTCGAAAATTCTCTTCTCCCACACCCGGGAATCGAACCGGCTAAAATCTGAAAAAATTATACCCTGTACTTTTATTGCATCGATCATTAGGGTCTATTATAAGGATGAAATCTCTCTAACAAACATGATAAATTAAATGAAAGGAAAACCAGGAAATCTGAAGTTACAAATTCAATGAGTCAAGTTAAAGCTCTTAACTAACATCCATCTTTTGTAATGCAGACTTCTTTGCGACATACTCGTAGCTGCGTGTATGAGGTAATTTAAATATGGAATGTTAGATTAAAATTTGAAAATTAGATTGTCATAGTTGTTATTCACATTTGATTGTTTTTACAACTCATTTCACATTTTGTCTCACGGTGCAAATGGCTTATCAAGAACAGTTTGATTTAATGGAAGCTTATTTTTTAAATAACAAAAATGTGAATCTAGCTCTGCGGTGGTATGGAGAGAGATATCAAGACTAACAGGCACCAACTCGGTTCGTATTGAAAAGAATGGTAGAAAATTTAAAGAATACGGGTGGTTTCAAGAAGAGACGGCAAACTATTCAGCAAAACTATTTCGATTTTGAACTAGATGTTTTAACATACTTTGAATCATTTCCAAAGGCTTCAAGTATGCTGCCGATGAATTAGGAACAACCCACACTCGCGTACTTAAAGTGCTGAAAAAGTATAAGTATAAATGCTATCGTGAAGGTCGGTTGGTGCAAAAATTGCATATTGGGGATCGTGACAGACGATTACAATTTTGTGAAAAATGCTTGGAGAAATTGACCGAAACCCTAATTTTTTGAGTAACATTGTATGGTCTGACGAAACCAACTTCAGCAATAATGGCATGTACAATCGCCGCAATAACCATTATTGGTCTCGAGTTAATCCTGTTCGTGTTCATGAAACTAACAATCAAGTAAGATTTTCTTTCAACGTTTGGTGCGGAATTATGAGAAATAATATAGTGTTAGTCCACGTGTACGAAGGTCATTTAAACACTGTCAAGTATATTGAAATACTGTATCTCTTAAGAAACGAGTTAAATGGTTTCCCCGAGGAAGAGCGAAACCAAATAATTCTACAGCAAGATGGTGCTCCAGCACATAACAGCAGAATCACTACTGCCTACATTAATAACCATTTTAATACCTGGATTGGTACAAACGGTACAATCAGATGGCCTGCAAGATCGCCAGATCTCACCCCATTAGATTTTTTTTTTGTGGGGATATGTAAAAAATCAAATTTACATGATATCTTATGCGAATGACAACGAGTTGAGAGTTGAAGTTCAGAATACGATTTATAATATTCACCACAACACTTTATTAAAGGTTACTAGAAATTAATTCGTTAAAAGAATAAATTTGTGTATCCAAGAGAATGGAGCCCATTTCGAGCAACTAATTAGTTAGTTTACCATGTTTTGTAAATAATTAAATTAATTTAAGATTTCCTGGTTTTCCTTTCATTTAATTTATGTTTGTTAGAGAGATTTCATCCTTATAATTGACCCTAACGATCGATGCAATAAAAGTACAGGGTATATTTTTTTCAGATTTTAGCTGGTTCGATTCCCGGGTGTAGGAGAAGAGAATTTTCGAAAATCTTTGAATGCAGTTTGCTTTCTATTCAAAAATAAAGCAATGTTTCCTTTGAGTAAAATTTTGTATCTGCAGTATTAAGAGTACTTTCCCTCCAGGTGGCATTACAAAATTCCACCCTGTATAGTAGCCGTATAGATGAGGCAGGTAGCAGTCTTGAAGATATCTGGAATCTATAAGTGCAGGACGTCAGCGCCGCATGGACAGGGAGGCCTATCCTCACACCGGGATAAACCTGGATAGGCATTACACACTCCTTACACACACCCTTCGCGTCCAGCGATCACGCCCGTCCGGCTGTCTCCCTTCCTGTTGTATACAAATTTTATCTCTTTTAATATTTTCGCTTCCCGTTGATTTCTTTATTTTTTCATGGGGAATCTTTAAAGTAATATTTCTAATTTCAGTTTATAACTCCTGCACAATCTCATACTGTTTCCTGTAAACTAAGTCTATTAAATCCTACTTCCTACTTAATATTATAAATGCGAAAGTTTGTAAGGATGGATGGATGGATGGATGGATGGATGGGTGGATGGATGGATGTTTGTTACTCTTTCACGCAAAAAGTACTGAACGGATTTGGATGAAATTTGGCACACATATAGTTTATAACCAGGAATAACACAAAGGATACTTTTTATCCCAATATACCCACGGGGTCAAAACTTATGCGGGTGAAACCGCGGGGCGCATCTAGTAACTCCATAAAAAATCTAACGGGGTTAGATCTGTGGATCTCGGAGGCTACCAGCAGGCTTAGCATGACGCATTCTATTTCTACTCTACTGTAGAATAGAAATCCCTTGTCTACATTTCTCGATAGAAAACTGTCAACTGTTTACACGGAAACGTAATTTTTGTCTACTCTTCCGTCGACAAAACGCTTCTCTACGGTTCTCGTGCTAAGCCTGCTGCGTGCTGTATGCGTGTATGCGTGTTGTCCATGAGTACAGCTCCTATTCATTATTCTCAACAAAAATTTAAATTAAATGTTAAATTTCATGATCTTCCTTTTATTTTAGATGGTATGTTGTTTAGAAGAAATAAATGTGTATTATTGAGCCTTTCGATCGGTACAGTAAAAAGACAGGTTTTTTTGTTTACCTTTAGCGGCTTCGATTCCGGATTCAGACAAGCGATTATTAACAATTCTTTGAATGCAGTTCGTATTGTCTTTAAAATAAAAATTAAGTCTTCATGCATTATTTTCTATAGTATTTATGGTACTTTCCCTTCATGTGGCAAAGTCGTGGGACGCCCTGTGTATACAAAATGTTATATATACAACATGTAATAAAAACCCTGTCCGATCCAAAAGAGGCCAAAAAATACTGTAACGTTACCAAAAAGTGATTAAAAATATTATTATTATTAAAATAAAAAGTTATTGTTGAAATTGACAATTTTAGTACCAAAATTATCCCAATTCCATTAAATATTTGCAAATTTTCAACAGAGACAGAGTTATGACTTTAGACATCGGTTAAACGACGGCCCCATGTAATGAACTGGTAAAATTCCCCATTGAAAAAAATGTGGCGGATTTTTTTTACTTTTTTCCTGAATTTACCACATAAATAGACTCTCAGTACGATACTTAACAATACCCTCACGGATCGGACAGGATTTTTGTTACGTGTTGTGTACAACATGTCCCGGAATTAACGGATTAACACAAACAAACACAAACACCCCAATTAGAATATTATGTTATCATCATAATACATACTGAATTTTTATTCATAATCAGCCCATAATCTTCCCACTGCTGGGATACAGGCCTCCTCCGTGTGAGAGGGAGTGGGCCGTAATCCACCACGCGGGCCCGGTGCGGATTGGTAGATGTCACATATCTTCGAATTCTTGCTTTTAGGGCATGCCGGTTTCCTCACGATGTTTTCCTTCACTATTTTGAGAGCAGTGGTGATGAAATAATTTACACAAAGTAAAGTGCCTGCCTGAGTTTGAACCCACGAAATACAACTCGTAAGTCGCAGCCGTTACCACCAGGCCACCACTGCTCTCCTGAATGTTTATTATAATGTGTAAAACATTGTTTATTTATTATACTATAGTGATTGTGTGAGAAAATTTTGGTCACATTACAAATCTACGCACGCACGCAGTCGCATACGTATAAGGGTTTAGCGTAGTAGATACTTCGTCCATTTTGGTTTGTTGTGACTGTCATTTACGTAGTTATAATTATTTATTGTGACTATAAATGGTAGGCTGAAAAATGATGTGATAAGGCAACGGTGCGGTTTAAAAGAAGATGTAGTGACACAAATTGAAAAGAGTATGCTTAGATGGTTAATCATGTTGAGAGGATGAATGAAAGGCGACTAACAAAAGGTATTCACAAGGCAGATGTGAGTGGAAACGTCGGGAGGGGACGCCCCAGGAAGACATTATAGTGACCTCATTGGTGATTTTCTTCAAAAAGGTAAGGTGCGTAGTACTGGCACGCCGGTTGCCTATGCACCTGACCTTTTTAAAGAATATGCGTGGTATATGGAATAAAAAATGACGTACCTATATTAAAAATGACAGAAATCATTTCAATAAACGATTCTGAACAAACTACTCTCATAATGTGCATTAATTCAGTTACTCATTGTCTATTATATACGTATATAATCCTACGATATTTATTTATTTACATAACCAAATTACAAGATGATTATTAACATTAACTAAATTAAATTAAAACTAAGTTAAGCCTAAAAAAGGCCCTCGGGGCATTGTACCGAGGATGCTGGCGGCATTTCCTCGATGAATTGCAATGCTGATGCGTTGCGCGAGAAAGCCGCCAGCTTTTCGGTCACCAGTTACATCAACTAGACGTTTCGCGATTTCCGCAAATAACTTATGCGCACTGGGACCCCACGGACCGAGGGTCTCGACGCCAAAGGGCACAAAGTTGTACTCTCTGCCAAGACCTGGAGGTCTTGGCAGAGAGTACAACTTTGTGCCCTTTGGCGTCGAGACTTACTTAATCCTACGATTATTATAAATGTGAAAATTTGGATGTTTGTTACTCAATGACGGCTGAACGGATTTGGATGTAATTTGGCACACACGGTTTATAACCTGGATAAATACATAGGATATTTTATCCCGATATTCCCACGGGATCGATACTTATGTGGGTGAAACAGCGGGGCGCTGCTAGTATAATGATTCTTATAAATAAATAGTGTTTTATTATAGGCATATACAAAAATATAATAAATAGCGAATTCAAACATGGAGGTACGTATGTAATAGGTACCCATAGTCTTCTAAAAACATCAAGTATATTGTAATTTTTTGTTCTCGCTAAGGTGAACAGAAATCCAGTGCACAAACATGGAACTTACTAGGTTGCACGAGACAACCCTCAAAATGCTGTTACTGGAATGTCTCTTACTTACTACTTGTTACTTTACTTATTACTTTGTCTTACTTATTACTTTACTAATTTACCCAAAGAGACACGACTTTCGACCTCATGATGCCGTAAGAGTCCGGGACCCTCATTTCGGCAAACCCTCACCTAGCTCGAGCATAGTTATGAGGAGTGATAAACAGGATTACTCACATCTGAAGTTATTGATGTAAGTCCTGTCTAATCTCGACCCCGATCTTTGACAGCCTTTACATGTATCTATAATTTGGCTTTCATTTTACTTCCTTTTTTTTTTACTTTTAATTTCAAAGTAAATAAATGGGGATTTGACACGCGAACTGTAATTTTCTAATCTGTACTCTCAAAGAGAAAAGATGGCGAATTTTATCAATCCCATGACATGTTTCACCAAAATAAAAATTATACACAATTTTTGGCGTAGGTAAGGTAAGGAAACCAGCAGACGTGTTCTGTAAAAATCTCACCGTGAAAAGTTAGGTGAAGTGAGCTAGCTGTCAATTGCGTCAGTCTCTAGCATGTTATTATTTTTCTCTCAGTTAGTTTTGGTCTGGCAGTTTGAGTAATTTACGCGACCTAACCAATCCTTTCTTTGGTATTTTTTGACGAATCATTGAGCTCCTTAAGTTCTTAGTTGAGCTGCACGATTACTGACAAATTTGTGCACTGACTGGATAGGTCCACTCAATCTGTGTGGTTCTTTCCTTAAAATACCATTTCAGTCACCAACATGGTCTTCACATGACCTGACCAAGATTATGTCTGGACCACAAATGGTCTGGACTTTAAAAGAGACTGTGACCTCTGAGTTTGTTTCAGCCGATCTTCTGGGAGTAGTCAGATAGGAAACGCCGACCTCATCTAGTTTTTTTTTTTTAATATAATTGACGTGTAAAAGTGTTTCTACAAACCTGGGCCTCAAGTCTTCTATTACAATAGTGTCAGAATGGTCTATAATTGTTGTCATTGATTTTATAATTGTTGAATTTGACAAGTTTGGTAATCTACTAATATAATGGCGTCATTAATGAGGATCGGAACAGACCATTCTGACACTATTGTAATAGCAGACTTGAGGCCCTGCTTAAACGAAGAAAGTACATGACGACTGTCATTCTGACAAGAATTTTATCAAATCGAAATAAAGTTTAATTTTCTTAGTTGTTGAGATCATTTTGAACAGTCGGTTCGTCCTGATATTTTTGACGCTGACTGTACAGCTGATCCATAGAGCGCTCGAGTACAGGGATGTGCAATATGCTTTAAAAAGCGTGATTTTGACCGCATCTGTACATCTTGCGAACCTACGGGCCAGCATATTTGCCCGCAACGCCAATGCCCTGCGTTCCCGCTCAACATCGGCATCGTCTTTAAAGTCGTCAGCAACGACATGAAACGAATAGGGTGGAATTATTATAGTAATTTTGCATCAATTATTGCCCGCCACAGTGGCGTAGCGTAGGGGGGCCATGGCCCCGGGCGCAATACGAAAGGGGGCGGCAGATAAGGAATAAAACGAAAATATTTCATTGCTTGTTTGAGAAAAAAAATACTTATTCGGCTAAGATTTAAATTGACTCGACATTCTGACAGATTTAGTAATTATAAATCTTTGCGTCACGAGTTATTTTTTATTTTTGTTATTTAACCTCATAATTGCATGGCGTCCCTTATCGCACAGTTGACTTACATATGTTAGAATAATTTAAATTTCTTCTTTTTTGTGATGGGAATTCTAAATATAAGAAGTCGGTAAAATCTATCGATTTAATACGTTAAAATAGATGTAACAATTGTCTAATAGATAAATAACAAAAACTTCGGTGGAAGTAATTTTCTCGGAGTTTGTTACTTCCTTGTGTATTTTTATTAAAAAAAACAATAGGTAATGGGTCGGTGTCGCACTTGTAATAAAATACTGACTGAATAAAAAAAAATGCAAAGTTTTGAGAACTGTCAAAAAAACGTTTCGTGTTTTTAGAGCATTTTCATTATATTACTATAGAATTTGAATAAAGAGGAGTAAATGAAAACTAAAACACATTTGTAAACCTAAGAATATATTATTTTAGGGCCAGTAAATAATAATAAAAAATGATTTCGTTTTCTTTTCTTTTAAAGCTTATCTCTAACTAAAAATTAAAAGAGCTAAAGAAAGTGGAGCATATTATCGGAATAAGAAGAAAGCAAAGTAGGAGAATATCAGGAAGATTGAACTTTATTCTTCTTCTATACTTTAGTCTACGCCAGGGCCTTTGGGTGTGAGTACTTTAAAGACTAGTGATGTTCGAAACTAAGAATTAGATCAAATAAGACAAGATACCAACGACTCGCAACCTTTGATTGATAGTAAGAATTTGTCAGATTCAAATTCTTTTGCTGTAACTGCTGAAATTCCGACACTGCAACAAAATATAACCGATTTAGATAGCAACGACATTGGAAAATGGCCTGAAATTGTAAATTCATACATGAGGTTGCTATTGATACAGAGAGTGCTACTGATGAAGTCATTCAACACATGAATACAAATTTATCTGAAGAGTCAACAGTATCACGCACGACTCAGTCAGACATGGACTCTACAAAATCAAAAGTAGTATCGAGACGGCTGACTAACGATTGGTTTTATCACATATTGCCAAGCGGAGAAAAAGTTTTACGCTCTTGGATGGCATATTCTCCTTCGAAAGCTTCATTGTTTTGCTTCTGTTGTCGTTTATTTGAAAACCCCAATTCATCAAATGCATTGAAATTTTGCTCTTCCGACGAATACATGGTGGAAATTGAATCATAAATCAAGTGCACAACATAACGATTTTTTTTTGCAAATGGAAGGAGATAGAAAATAGGCTTTGAAAAGGATAAACTATCGATAAAAAAGAACAAACGGATTTATTACTTGTTATTTATTATTGCATATAACCTAGCGTTAACTTAATAACGTTTAGACATTTAAAAGATAAATTTCGTGTGGGTGTCTTGCGCCATTGCTTTTCATAGATGTATTTTCCTTCTGAAGCAGCGGTAGTTTATCTTGACTGTCAATAAGTTGTACGATATACATTAGGTCCGTTGAATAAAATATTTAAACTTTAAATAACCAATAATTAAAATAGGGGGCGGCAAATTTCCGGTCGGCCCCGGGCGGCGAAAACCCACGCTATGCCACATGGCCGGCCATAACATAAAATTTCCCTTTCCTTACTCGTGTAGAAAATAAACATGATGTTATGTTACAATTATTTAATTGCTGTGTACCTACAGCAAATAATTCCATCCTAAGATTATTATTGTTGTATATACATATATGGATAAGTATATGCTTTACGTATGTATGTATTTATTGTACATATGTATTCGTAAATGGTACACCACACTACCTGCAGTATTGTCTCTCCTTCTCCCTTTAAATCCTTCCAAAGGTTGTCTAAAAGATCGCTTTTAGCGATAAGACCGTCCATTGTGTCATCCTATGTAAAATATCTACATTTTATATCTGTAGCTAATATGGGCTACATAATAAAGAGTATTCTGTTCTATTCTATAAGATTGATAAAGATTGTGCGCAAAACGCACAACCTTTCAAAAATTCCTTAACACAATGCGTGTATTCATTCATATAGCAATATCTAAGTTACTAAGCCTGACTCCGTCCTATTCAACGTTGTGAACGAAACCATAGCGCGATTCAGGAATTGAGTCTGAACGAACAACGCCATCTGTCGAAGACTACAGGAGTTATGGACTTGTACCGTTCTTCTACTAACAATTTTTTATTAATCTTTAGTATTTTGTTTGGCCTACGTGTGTAAATACGTGGTGTAAAAAAGTGTTAAATAATTATATATCCACATATACATACATACTTGCGACTGCCTCGTTGGTCTAGTGGTCGCAAGCGCTACTGCTGAGCATGAGGTCCTGGGTTCGATTCCCGGGTCGGGCAAAGTTTTATTGGGTTTTTCTATCTGGAATTTCTCAGTAGCAGCCCGGAGTCTGGATTTATGCCCGGTTGATGGCAATAGGCTCGCCCCCTATTATATGGTACTTTAAACATAACTGGTGAAATGTGGGGTAACTACAGGTACACCTCTCTCCAATCCTTCGGGGAAACAAGGCGTGATGTTATGTTATATTACATACTTATTTTAAACTAGCTTCTGCTTGCGACTCCTTTCCCGCAGAACTCGTAAAATACCACACAATATACTAAAATAACAGCGTTATGTTTATAAAACTCTGTTTTGGTCACGGTAGCCTACAGTCAGGATAGGTGAAGCGGCAAGCAATGTACAGATGATGATTATATGATTAGAGATGATTATATGTATAGATGACATAAGAGGCCAAAACATAGTTTTTCTGTATAGTATAACAAAAATATGTAAAAAATCGAACTCAAACTACAGCAGGCTTAGCATGAAGCTTTTTATTTCTACTCTACTATAGAATAGAAATCGCTTGTCTACATTTCTCGGCAGCAAATTGTCAATTGTCTACATGGAAACGTCATTTTTGTCCTTTGTTCGCTAAAGGGCAAATTCTCAAAACGGCATATTCTCTTATGGGCAAATTCTTATAATGGCAAGTTTGCATATGGGAGGCGCCACGGCGTCCTCACCTTCCGCCTGACGCAGGTCCTCACCGGACACGGCAGCTTCGGGAGGTTCCTGTGTCGGATAAGGCAGGAGGAAACGCCCGGGTGACACCACTGTGTGGATCGCCCGGAGAATACGGTGGAGCATACGGTGGAGGTCTGCCCAGCTTGGGCAGAGCACCGCCGTGTCCTCGTGGATCGCCGGCAGAGCTCTCTTGCGTGCGGCCCTGGTTTAGGCCATGGTAAGGAGCGAGAGGACATGGGCAGCCGTCACCTCATGCATCTCAGCAGTAATGCTCGCGAAGAAGGAGGCGGGACGGCTGAGGGAAAGGCAAATTTCGCGCCCTCTCGCCCCTAGCCGCCGCAGGAGACGCCCTGGGCGTCGGGAATCCTGGGCGGATTTCCGGCCACCGTAGGCGCGGGCTTGCGGACGGTGAGCAATGGGTAGCTCACTGTCCGGTAAGGACCAGGCCCGGGTCGACGGCGCGTTGTATTCCACGCGCGCCTCAAAGAGATGTCGTCAGCACAAATGTAGGGGTCCACTAGGGCCGATGCCTGCCGGGGTCGCGGGAAGGTACTAATGGGTCACCGAGGCCCCTGGCCACACAGGCAACGGAAGCAATACGGGTGGGTTTTCGTCAGTAAGAGTCTGACACACCCTCCCGCTTCGCCCAGAGCGGGAGAAGTTATTTAATGATTTCCCAACCAAAAAAGAAAAAAAAAAGTTCGCATATGGGCAAGACTAGAGTTAAAATAAAAGTCTTTTTAAAATAATGAGAATTATATATTCGAGTATTCTTCAACTTGACACTTGCACTTAAACGAATAACAAACGTTCTAAGCATTCTTTGACTGTAATTAAATTGTGTCTACTCTTCCGTCGACAAACGCTTCTCTACGGTTCTCGAGCTAAGCCTGCAGGTTAGCAAATTCAAATTAAAATTTAAAAAATCAGAACTAAGCAAAGCAAAGCGGTCGTCGGAATGCTAACTTGAAAGTTGTATACCTAATGAAAGTTGACTAAAATAGCCGTTCTTACACATATATGTCATGATTGACTGCTTAGCTCCATATAGCGTAATGATAATCATTTGAAAAATGAAATCTTTAACTATCTACTAAACTGGCCTGCAAAACTAAAATCACACTTTAAAAATTGCAATAACTTTTTAAGTACACAATATATATTGTCGAAACAAAAAAGGTTTCGAAAAATAGTTTAATTTTGTACATAAAAACTTCACAGTATTTTAAGAGATGTCTAAAAAAACCTTTAAAATCAAAAATAATCCTTTTCGAATTACAATTTTACCATTCATTTTTTGTTTCCATTTTTGTTTTCAAATTTTTTCTTGATCGATGAGTCTTTAGACAAAAGCTAAGTTAGACAACACCACATAAATTTATTTATCATGCCTCTTTCACCTGAAGAATGTGCTAGGATCATGACTTTTCTGGAACTAGGCATCAGTATGCGTCGTACTGCAAGAATGGTGGGTGTGACGTTACGAACGGTCCAGAAGGTGAAGCGAAGGTACGAAGAGACTGGAAACTATTTGAGGAGGGCTGGTAAAGGCAGACCCAGGTGTACTAGTGCCCGATAAGACCGTTATAATTTTTCCACTGTGTTGAGAAATCGCCACCTAAATGCAGTTGAAGTCCAGCAACAGCTTCTTCAGACGAGACTGCGATACGCCCGTGAACACATACAGTGGAAAAAAATTCAAGAAGAATGGTCAAGAATTTTGTTTATAGATGAGTCTCGATTCTCACTTTACACTTCTGATGGAAGGCGAAGTGTCTGCAGGTGACCTGGTGAGCGATACCAGCGATACTACTTCTGAGAAAGAGTCCAGTACGGTGGAGGCAGTGTACATGTATGGGCTGGCATATCTTCAGAAGGTCGCACAGAGTTAGAGGCCATAGAAAATGGCACTCTGACTGGGGAAAGATATGCCCAGGAGATTCTCAATGAGTATGCAGGGCCGTATTTAGTAAATATGGGTGATGGATCGATGCTAATGCATGATAATGCCCGGCCACACACGGCTCGGGTTGTGCAAGAGTATATTCAGGAGGTTGGTATCAGCGTGATGACTTGGCCATCAAGAAATCCTGATCTCAACCCGATTGAGCACGCCTGGGATGAGCTAGGGAGGCTAGTCAGAAGCCGCAGACCACCACCAACCACCCTCTGGGTACTAAAACAGGCCCTGATAGAAGAATGGGAGAATATTTCCCAACATCGGCTCCGAAACCTCGTGTTCAGTATGCCAAATCGACTCAAAGCTGTAAGCAGAGCCCGAGGAGGCAATACCAGTTATTAAAAAATAAATAACATGTAAAACATACTAGTAAATGTTAATTGAGTTTTATGACACTAAGCTAAAAATTGCTATTTTTATTGTTTTATCTTGTTTTAGATTTAAAAATGTTAGTAATGTATAATTAATTACTATAGTTTCAAAGAAAGCTGATAAAAATTGCTATAAAACGTTAAACGTTTTTATTATCTCTAACTTCTACAGTTTAGAAAAAAAAAAAATTAAAAGTGTAGTACTTAGTTTTGCAGGTCAGTATATATTAATTCTTTATTCAGCCCAGTAAAGTAATGGAATAATTCAACTATTGTCATACAGTCATATATTCTGTTCAGTTAAATACCTCAGTAAAAAGCGATTTTCTATTTATATTGCCTAAGTTTTTTATGATGCAAAAAGTAAAAAAAACATAGGCAGTCATGGGGTGCCGACCTACCTCTGTCGTGTGGTCGAGGCCTATTTGACGGACAGGGCCGTCATCTGCCCCGGTCACCAGGGAGTGTGGAACCGGCAAGAGATGTCGTGCGGTGTCCCACAGGGATCGGTCCTGGGGCCGCATCTGTGGGACATCGGATACGACTGGGTGCTGCGTCAGCGTAGTGTGCTACGCTGACGACACGTTGGTCCTGGCGCAGGGGAGGTTGGACCAGGCGGTGGCCGAATTAGCGGCACGCGGGGTTGCGACAATCGTCGAAAGGATCCGGCAATTGGGACTCGAGGTGGCCCTGTGCGAGGCCATGTGTTTTCATGGTCCTCGGAACGCGCCACCGTTGGGGTCCCAAATAACGGTAGGAGGGGTTTCTATCGGCGTCGAGTCGACGATGAAGTACCTGGGACTCGTCCTCGACAGCCGGTGGAACTTCGTGGAGCATTTTCGACGTTTGGCTCCCAAACTGGAGCGGGCGGGCGCTGCATTGAAGCGGCTCCTGCCCAATCTAGGGGGTCCAAACGTCTCCTGCCGGAGGCTCTACGCGGGGGTCGTGCGGTCCATGGCCCTCTACGGGGCTCCTGTATGGGCGCGCTCTCTGGCGCTGTGGCCAGCCCGCCGGTTGAGCGCGGCCCAAAGGGTCATGGCCATCCGGATGGTCCGGGGATACCGCACGGTCTCCTGTGAGGCAGCGAGCCTCCTTGCCGGATTGCCGCCATGGATCTGGAGGCAAAAGTCCTCGCGCACGTATGGGAGTGGCGCGAGGAGGCGAAACGCCGGGGCGTAAGTCCGTTGCCGCGAGAAATCGCGGCACAACGGACGGAGCTCCGGCGGGATCTCATGGCGTCATGGAAAGTACGGTTGTCGCAACCCAGTGCTGGGCACGCCACGATTGCGGCGATAAGTCCCCTCTTTGAGGAGTGGCTGGAGAGACGCCACGGCGTCCTCACCTTCCGCCTGACGCAGGTCCTCACCGGACACGGCAGCTTCGGGAGGTTCCTGTGTCGGATAAGGCGGGAGGAAACGTCCGGGTGTCACCACTGTGTGGATCGCCCGGAGGACACGGTGGAGCATACGGTGGAGGTCTGCCCGGCTTGGGCAGAGCACCGCCGTGACCTCGTGGAGGCGATCGGCGGCAGAGACCTCTCGCGTCCGGCCCAGGTTCAGGCCATGGTATGGAGCGAGAGGGCATGGGCAGCCGTCACCTCCTTCTGCGAAGCAGTAATGCTCGCTAAGGAGGAGGCGGGACGGTTGAGGAAAAGGCAAGTTTCGCGCCCTCTCGCCCCTAGCCGCCGCAGGAGACGCCCAGGGCGTCGGGAATCCCGGGCGTATTTCCGGCCACCGTAGGCGCGGGCTTGCGGACGGTGAGCAATGGGTAGCTCACCGTCCGGTAAGGACCAGGCCCGGGTCGACGGCGCGTTGTATTCGCTTCGTTGTAGTCGCGCGCCTCAAAGAGATGTCGTCAGCACATAATATAGTAGGGGTCCACTAGGGCCGATGCCTGCCGGGGTCGCGGGAAGGTACTTATGGGTCACCGAGGCCCCCGCAACACAGGCAACAGGAAGGAATACGGGTGGGTTTTAGTCAGTAAGAGTCTGACACACCCTCCCGCTCCGCCCAGAGCGGGAGAGGTTATTTGGTGATTTCCCACCCTCAAAAAAAAAAAAAAAAAGGCAGTCGTGGGGACTGCCGACAAAAGTGAAATCTTACCGCTCAACGCGCCTAAAGAAGTTTTCACTTCAATAAACTAATGATTATCTATAACACAATTTAAACAATGCACAGTATACACAAATTAAACGTTTCACGTGGTCAATTTAATTTTATGCATGCGCATGTCGGCGCGGTCATGTCGGTGACGTGAACCCATAAGTTTTCACCTACCAAAAATCGGCAAACGCGCCTAAATAAATTTTTCACATCAAATATCTGTAAACAATAGGAAAGCAAATAAATATCGATTATTATATTGTATTATAAGCACAACGTATGTACTTCTAATAACGTAATGGAATAACAAAACGTAAAAAAAACAACTTTTTAGGGTTCCGTGAACACTACTTTTCGATTCAAGGATCCACTTGCGTAATATTAAGCATTAAAATGCTAATTTTTGTATTTTTTGAGTCAAGTGTCCCCCTGCCAGCTAAATGGTTGTTTAGGGAGATGTGAATAAAATCATGGCAGTAGTACGTATAATGAAATTAAAAGGAAAACTATCACGGCTAAGTGGGCTTTACAAGTTAACGAGTTATAGTCGACCAAGTTAAATTTGCAGTTGGAGAATTGATTGCGGCATATATCGATGTATGGAAGAACATGTTTCTCAACTGCAATTTTAAGTTTGTTATGGGATAAATTCTTACCAACTTCCCAACTACGGAACCCTTCATTGTGCGTGGTCCGACACGCACTTGGCCGGTTTTTTAGTTAGCATTCGATAATTTGTATGGTCGGTGCTTGTTCCAAATTCAAAATGTTTTTATTCACTCAGTGACTAAAAGAGTTTTATTCACTGTTATCGATGAATCAAATGCCCTTTTTCAAGTGGCAATGGTAAAAACTATATTTTCGGCATTTGAATAGTTCCCAGACCTCGTAGCTATTACAATTATTCAAAAATATTCAATGTTCAGTTTTGACTTTGCTACGATTTTATTATAATTATGTATAATTAAAGCCGCATTCATGTCTGTCTATGTGACCGCGTTGTTCATCTAAACTACGCAAGGGATTTTGATGCGATGTACACTATTATTTAGAGAATTGATTCTGATAGGTTTATGCGTATAATACCTTGATATTAAACTTACATACATACATAAACTCACACCTTCTTCCCATCGGGGTAGGCAGAAACTATAGAACGCCCCCTGCTACGCTCCTTACATACATACTCC
Source organism: Atethmia centrago (assembly GCA_905333075.3). Classification (NCBI taxonomy): domain Eukaryota; kingdom Metazoa; phylum Arthropoda; class Insecta; order Lepidoptera; family Noctuidae; genus Atethmia; species Atethmia centrago. The sequence goes on from HG995374.1 coordinate 9,921,433, forward strand.
TTTTGCTTCGTTTACGTTCATATATCCTGGTCATACACGCACGCCGGTTGCGAGTATTGCGCACCTGACCTTTTTGAAGAACATCACCAATGAGGTCACTAGGTATATGTCTTCCTGGGGCGACTCCTCCCGTTACCACTGACATCTGCCTCGAAATACCTTTTGTTAGTGGCCTTTCATTCATCCTCTAAACAAGGCCAAACCATCTAAGCATACTCTTTTTGTCACTTTACAACTTTTGCCCTTAAACCGCACCGTTTTCTTATCAATTTTTTTTTTGTTTTCAACTTACATAATTATTACTAGATGCGCCCCGCGGTTTCACCCGCATAAGTTTTGACCCCGTGGGTATATCTGGATGAAAAGTATTCTATGTGTTATTCCTGGTTATTAACTATCTGTGTGCCAAATTTCATCCAAATCCGTTCAGTACTTTTTGCGTGAAAGAGTAACAAACATCCATCCTTACAAACTTTCGCATTTATAATATTATGTAGGATAATGTAGAAATCTCATATTAAATGAATATTGACACACAAACCGGGTTTGTGAGGAGAAAATCAACGTTGTCAAAATTAAACTATTGCAAGGGATCTGATTCATTAATTCATCATTAATTTCAGCAGAAAGACGTCCACTGCTGGACATAGGCCTCCCCCAAAAGGGGGGGTTGCCATAATCGCCACGCTTGGCAGGCGGGTTGGCGATCGCAGTATGGTGTTAATATGCATAGAGAACGCTGCTGGCCATTCTCTAGTAAGTCCCTTAGTCGCCTTTTACGACACCCACGGGTAGAAATGGGATGGTACTATAGAGGCATGAGGAACAGGGTGTATAGTTCACTCATCCTCCATAGAAAAGGGAGGATCCTCCGACCAGACGGGTGTCGCGTCTGGTGGGCAACTGCCCGACGGTTGATGTCGGGATGTTGTATATATGCTAGTTGCGCGGTAAACTCTGCTTGCGCGATGCAGGATTTTGCGTGACGTCAATGTGATGCGTAGTTTTTGTATGTGGCGCTGTAGATGCCGCCACATCACTCCCCTCCGGAGACCGGAGGTCGATAGTGGGCTGAGTCGTGTATCTTGCGATGCTTGCCAGTGCCAGGTGGGGTTCCAGTGGGTCGGAACCGGTTGTCGCATAGTTCGCGGTGGGTCGGAACTGTCTGCGGTGATGCCCCAGTGAGTCGGGGTGGCGCTGCGTTATGCTCCAGTGAGTCGGACGTGGTACAGCGCCGGGTTGAGGGCTGACTGCTGGCGTCGACCAGGAGAGCGTTGAAGAGCTCTGCTTGTTGACCGGCCGAAAGTGCAGTGTGCTGTGCCAAGGTTGCTGATGAGGCTTAGGGTGATGACCAGGTATGCGCGGTCGCTGCATGCTGGTAGTCAGAATACCCGTTGAAGCCGTGGGTGCTGGCTGGCTGTGTGACTCGCCGCTCGAGAGCTTGAGGAAGTGATGATGATGACGTCACGCTGAAGTGGTTGCACGAAGGCTGCGCTGACGTTCATATTCGGGGTCACCAGTATAGAGGCATGAGGAACAGGGTGTATAGTTCACTCATCCTCCATAGAAAAGGGAGGATCCTCCGACCAGACGGGTGTCGCGTCTGGTGGGCAACTGCCCGACGGTTGATGTCGGGATGTTGTATATATGCTAGTTGCGCGGTAAACTCTGCTTGCGCGATGCAGGATTTTGCGTGACGTCAATGTGATGCGTAGTTTTTGTATGTGGCGCTGTAGATGCCGCCACAGTACTATTCTTTACGTCCGGCACCACACGGACCTGATTGGTTGTTAATAATTCATTCAACCAATCACAGCAGTTGACTTTGTCATTTGATATTTGTGTCGGTTTTCGTTCTAGAAACCTCAAACCAGTGAGCTAATTGCTTAACACACTAACAATTGCAATTCCTTTCTTTTTGACAACGTTAAAACAATGACGTCGTCATGTACGTTGTCGAGCAGACAGCTCTGTGTAAGTAGTATTATACAAGATGCAGTTTTGAACCTGCAAAACATTTCAGGAGGTTGTTATGAAACTCGTAAATAATCATATAACAATATGATACCAAGTCAATAATCAATAATACTGTTTATTTTAGATTCTTAAATTTTATCTTTTTTTTATTCCTTTTTTTTTATTTTTTTTTTTGTTGCGTTTTAAAAAGGGGAGTTCACACTTACCGATTTCCGTAAATAAGAATAAAATGAAAAAAAAAAATACCTGCCCATTTTGTTGTTGATTCGGGTCGAGAATCACTAACATAATTACCCCCTAAAATGTTTTGCAGGTCCAAAACAACACCTTGTATTATTTTAGTTATTGTAAATGTGAAGACTATGTAGGTCATTGTTTAATTTTGTTTTATTCTCAGTTAGTTTTTAACATGGTCTGGCAGTTTGAATATTTTTTGCGGCCTAGCCAAATGTCCTTTCTTTGGTATTGTTCGTTGAATCGTTGAGCTCCTTTAGTTCTGAGTTGAGCTGCACAACTACTGACAAATGCGAGCACTGACTGGACAGGTCCACTCAATATGTGTGGTTCTTTCATCAAAAGACCATTTCAGACACCAATCGACATGGTCTTCACATGATCTGACCAAGATTATGTCTGGACTTTAAAAGAGACTGTGACCTCTGAGTTTGTTTCGGCCTTTCTTCCAGAGTAGTCAGATAGGAAACGCCGACCTCATCTAGTTTAAAAAATATGTTTGACGTGTAAACGTGTTTGTAAAAACCTACTTACAGAAATAAAATCATTTAACATTTATCATTTTTAGACGAATTTTTCAAGCATATGGATTAGGGATTTCCTTAAAATTCACTGTGAAACAAACTGTGTTACGTAATTGGGGTGCTACCCGCACCCACCACTGAACATTCAACAATATTCATTACGATATTTTTGTTGTCGAGTTGACGAATTACTCAAACTTATCGGAGATATGAACAGGATTGTCATTTATCACTCCAATGACGCATGTAGGGTAGTTCTTCCTCTCGGTGTAAAATCCATTCTAATAATAAAAATGATAAAGTAACTCTGTCTGTCTGTGACCTTCACGCTTTAACCACCTAGCTGATCGTTAGACGTGTTTGACAGATAGGTAACTTGGTACATAGAGAAGGACGTAGGCTACTTTTCTTCTTGGATATTTATATATAAAAAATACACGCAGATGAAGTCGCGGGCAACCGCTAGTAGTTTTATGAGTAAACAAGTCATCGGCAAAAATGTCGAACTTTTCGATTGAAGGAAGGATTTTTTTGAATTTTGAAGGAACTCAACTTCATGCTTCTGGACCTAGCGGTGAGCGGGTAGGGCTGTGCGTTGTCTGTTTTGTCAGTGAATGAATTTAAGATTTTATTTAAATAGATAAATATCTTTGAGATGCTGCGACAGACATTTTGTTTCATACTTTCCTTTTGACAGCCCTTGTGAGTCTGCGGGCCTAAGCAAAATCTATAAATAAAACATTAGCACCATCGTATCGACATAAGCACAAAAATAATAAATTTATTGTAGTTAACACGAGACAGGACACTCATAAACAAACGTAGATCATGCAGATCTTATCTGAGAACAGCGGCCACCGACAGCAGGCATGTGTTTTATCACCGAATTCTGTATCTCATCCGATGACGTCACTCTACCCAAACTTATAACAGAATTGTTTCTGTACTTTCCATGAAATCTCCCTTCAATCTTCCCTCTGAAGATAACAATGTAGGATGATTAAAGGCATCCCCAACTTCCGGTACATTTGACGTCGGTTTTACGCTTTCCGTTGTTATATCGAAATATTTGAAATTACTGCTAAATCTATGCCTGAATAAATTGAGATAAAGATGTAGTAGCTTATACGATGTTAATTAATAGGTATGTATATATCGGGAATATTACACAACACATGTGATTTTCGAACGTACAAATTCAGGAGCGATTCAATATTTTGCTCTCAACGTCTTGGCTCTCGTCTTCGTACGTACTGAGCACCGTACGAATAATTACAGCGAATTTTCGGGTATGTACTTATCTAATTAAATACGTCCAATATTTTACGAAGACGTGGAATTACGAGAACGTATTTAACTCGGCGTGAAATTTACAAAAGACGTCAACCAAGCATGCTTCTGTTTGCACGGGAACATTTGATGCGTGGTTACATGAAATATTAAACTCATACGTTTCAGTGATTTAAGGGACAGATGGTGACAATATACCAAATTCTGGATTACGTCGCAACATGGCGTATAAAATATATCCTACGGATAAGAAGGTACAGTAACGAGTACCTACCTAGTTTAAGATAACAATGCCGAAAGGGTTTAGGAAAGATGACAGCGGATGGTGGCGTAGAATTATATTAGGTATAAGATAAATGAAATAATGTAAAGTAAAGGAAGGTGTATCACAATTTTTTTTCTTAGTTTTCCACGGATATTTAAAAGTTTACAAGAGATGTCTGCATTTGTTACCTTGCGTATTTCATTGGCTCTGAAATACATAATTGTTATAATAGTTTAAACTCTTCTACTCAAAATTTTAAATCAATAAATAATTAATTTACTGCCGCTATTAATCTTTTTTCCGAACAATTGTAAATCTCCGTGAAACAGACGCATCTTCAAGCACAGGCCGTCACTTCCACAAAGTTATTCATGCTAACGGCATCACCAATATAATGGTCTGTAGGTTCCACGTAATTATGGACCAGCCTCGTGAGAAGTACTTCCAATGTCCAATAGGGTTGTTAACAGTAATCAATCAAATATATTTTTTGATGTTAAAACAGAACGGCCGGTCGATTCTGTTAAAACTTGCCGTGATAACTTAGGTGAAGTGAGCTTAAAGTGGGCTCTCAGTAGTGTCTATCCCAGGCATCAGCCGGTCTATTCTGTAAAAATCTCGCCGTGATAACTTAGGTGAAGTGAGCGCTTAATAGTGTCTATCCCAGGCATCAACCGGTCTATTCTGTAAAAATCTCGCCGTGATAACTTAGGTGAAGTGAGCTTAAAGTGAGCTCTCAATAGTGTCTATCCCAGGCATCATCCGGTCTATTCTGTAAAAATTACACTGTGAAAACTTAGGTGAAGTGAGCTGCTGTCAGTAGTGTCAATCCCTAGCATCAGACGATCTATTCTGTAAAAACCACACCGTGAAAACTGAGGTGAAGTGAGCTGTCAATAGTTTCAATCCCTAGCATCAGACGGTCTATTCTTTAAAAATCACATCCTGACAACTTAGGCGAAGTGAGCTGCTGTCAATAGTGTAAATTCCTAGCATCAGACGGTCTATTATGTAAAAATCTCACCGTGAAAAGTTAGGCGAAGTGACCTGCTGTGAAGAGTGTCAATCTCTAGCATCAGCCTGTCTATTCTGTAAAATCGCCTTAGCATGACATTTTCTGTAAAATCGCCTTAGCATGACACTTTCTGTAAAATCGCCTTAGCATGACACTTTCTATTTCTACTATACTGCAGAATAGAAATCCCTTGTCTCCATTTCTCGGTAGAAAACTGTCAACAGTCTACACGGAAACGTCATTTTTGTCTGCTCTTCCGCCGACAAAACGCTTTTCTACGGTTCTCGTGCTAAGCCTGGTGGTGTACTACCGGTCTTTTCTGTACAAATCTCACCGTGAAGTGAGTGTGAAGTGAGCTCTAATTCCACCTTGTGCTAGGAACAGTATGGACAGTAGGGACACTTAAGTTTTCACGGTGTTATTATTACAGAATAGCACTGCAGGTGGAATGACCGCTCGCTTCACGGTCACACGGCGAGATTTTTACCATTTGCATCGATTGTTTTATGTTCACAAAAGTCGTGGACTACCGCGCAGCGTACATTTAGGTGAGTCGCACCGCATTGCAAAGTTCCTCCTGCATCACTTTCGTACATTTTGTATGATTTATCGCACACTGCAGGCTGACCGCACCGCACTTTTTTGTATTGAAATGCGTTGCGCTGCGGCCAGCTGCGGATATAATGTCTGATGAAGCACCAACTTTTCGTCGTAATCCTCAGCCCAGCTTCTGATACCATGTCACAATCAATATACGTGAATTGGTCGAAAAAACAACCACAAGATTTTACGATAGTTACCTAGTTGTCGTCTGAAAATAATTGATGTTAATACCCTAAATTTGATCGGAGTAAGTCTTACGAAAATGTCTCAAATATTTATTTATCTGAAGGTGTCAAATCTATGTATCTATAGGAGGTTTATAAATAGTGTGAAAGGTCATTGTCCTCAGTGGTCTTTTCGCTGCCGAATATCAGTATTTAAAAGGGAGCGACTGTCCTGTCCTGACCCAATTACTGGGGATGTCAGAAGGCGGTATTTTCCGGCTTCCAATTAAGTACCTGAAATGACACAGGTTTTTAGCATATTAAAATGACAATAGCTGAAAATCTTGCCGTGAAAATACAAAAATTCCAGAATAATGTGAAAACAACTTGAACAGAAAAAAAAAAAAATGTTTATTGTTATGGTCTAATACGAGTAATGTAACTAACTCTTTCAATTATTCATTTTCATTATTATGTTCTAAAAAAATATGTAACTCGCTTTCTTTGATAAAAAATACTACATTTATCAAGAACACAAGTTAAATACGGCTTCATTTCACTGCCAAAGTTTCCGACACAGACTATATTGAAAACTCCCTCAGATTGCCCACCGACCAGGACGCTTCCGGGGAAACTCCGTCGTATGGCACAGCCCTAGTGCACAACTATAGGCACTACAGGTACTATGGGACTTTAAGTACCACCACGAAGGTACCTAAGCACGTAAACGTAATTAAATTGAAGCCGGCTTAGTTGTTGGTTTGAATAAGATTATGCCTGTTTAGTAAGGGTTACCACGAATGAAGGTTTAAGAGGCTTTTAAAAAGGGTTGATGTAATGAAATTGGGTTTATTGGAGTTTTGCTTTAAATTTTATTTTGAGTGTTTAATTGAAATGTGTTGGTATGCTCAGGTTGTATTCATGAAAAAAAAAACATTTTCACGTAAGAAATTTAACGTTTTAAAATACATTAAAAGTGTCTGGAAATATTTTTGGTTCGTTCTTGATAGTCCGACAAGATGTTAACGCAACTTTGAATAACGCGTAACATGGCTTTTCTTTGGCGACTAGTGTGTTATATTATTATCAGAATGTTCTACCCTAGTTTGTGATGCAAACTGACGAAGGACACTAACATATAAGCATTCTTGATTCCAATTTAATTAACTTCATTGATGACTGCGTTTGATTTTTTTTTTCGATCAACCCATAACAGATGACATGGGCTCACAGGATACAAGGATAAACCATCTACTAATCTTGGAGAAAGGTGGCATTGACATGGGTACAATAGTAAACTCTGAAACAACGGAGACTCTCACCATAAATACAAACGTGGATGTAGAGAATACAAACATTGGTAACATCCCGAAGGACGAAGACTGTAATATACGAAAACACCAAGTAAAAATTTTTGCTGATCATACCGGACTTGGTATGAGATTGTTAATTCAAGAACTACTAGGACAGTCTTTCAACGTGACATCAATAGTAAAGCCTGGGGCGCCAATGGCTGAAGTCATAAGTACATGTGTTTTTGAGTGTAAAGATTTTACCAACTCAGACTACATATTCATATTAGGGGGTTCTAATGCCCAAACGCCTCCTGCCGGAGGCTCTGCGCGGGGGTCGTGCGGTCCATGGCCCTCTACGGGGCTCCTGTATGGGCGCGTTCTCTGGCGCTGCGGCCAGCCCGCCGGTTGAGCACAGCCCAAAGGGTCATGGCCATCCGGATGGTCCGGGGATACCACACGGCCTCCTGTGAGGCAGTGAGCCTCCTTGCCGGATTGCCGCCATGGGATCTGGAGGCAAAAGTCCTCGCGCACGTGGCGCGAGGAGGCGAAACGCCGGGGCGTAACTCCGCTGCCGCGAGAAATCGCGCCACAGCGGACGGAGCTCCAGCGGGATCTCATGGCGACATGGAGAGTACGGTTGTCGCAACCCAGTGCTGGACACGCCATGATTGCGGCTATAAAACCTCTCTTTGAGGAGTGGCTAGAGAGGCGCCACGGCGTCCTCACCTTCCGCTTGATGCAGGTCCTCACCGGACACGGCAGCTTCGGGAGGTTCTAGTGTCGGATAAGGTGGCAGGAAATGCCCGGGTGTCACCAGTGTGTGGATAGCCCGGAGGACACGGTGGAGCATAAGGTGGAGGTCTGCCCGGCTTGGGCAGAGCACCGCCGTGTCCCCGTGGAGGCGATCGGTGGCAGAGATCTCTCGCGTCCGGCCCTGGTTCAGACCATGGTACGGAGCGAGAGGGCATGGGCAGCAGTCACCTCCTTCTGCGAAGCAGTAATGCTCGCTAAGAAGGAGGCGGGACGGTTGACGAAAAGGCAAATTTCGCGCCCTCTCGCCCCTAGCTGCCGCAGGAGACGCCCTGGGCGTCGGTAATCCCGGGCGGATTTACGGCCACCGTAGACGCGGACTTGCGGACGGTGAGCAATGGGTAGCTCACCGTCCGGTAAGGACCAGGCCCGGGTCGACGGTGCGTTGTATTCCACGCGCGCCTCAAAGAGATGTCGTCAGCAAAAATGTAGGGGTCCACTAGGACCGATGACTGCCGGGGTCACGGGAAGGTACTAAAGGGTCACCAAGGCCCCTGGCAACACAGGCAACAGGAAGGAATAGGGGTGGGTTTTAGTCAGTAAGAAAGAAAGAAAGAAAGAAAAATTGATTTATTTGTCACAGAAACACGTGCACATAAAAGGGTAATTCTTATAAATAATAAAACTAAACAGACTTACACAGAGAGACACAGAACATATACAAATAGTCAGCAACTGCACGCCGTGACTGTGACAAGTAGGCTTCCACTCAGCATGATGCTGTGCTATGGGGGACCCACAGCAAAGCGCTGATTTTCAGTGGTCACCCGAAAACGACGTACGGAAACCAAGTCAGGTTATGACATTTTTACATACATATTAGAAAAAACAGGTAATAAAGTATAACAAAATAAACAGTACTTAGAAAATAATATAACCATTATGATCGATAAATACTATACAATAACAACACAAACAATAAAATAACATAAAAAAAGTATTTAAGTAGGCATCATCACCATGCATAAACAATTCCTACCCATAGTATCTACACAATAATTTACAGTGATTTGTCTCGCTCCCACTCTCACCTTCTCGTCATATTATCTATGTTAGGTTGGACGTCGAACGAGCAGAGTAGCTGTAGTGCTCGTGCCTCCAGCAAATTTTTTTAAACAAATATTCCGGTTTGTGTGTTTTTAAAACAGCTAGATGTAGTTTGCGTCGTGCAGCCATTTTTAATACATTGTGTTCGTTTAAATATGGTGTGATGTGATGTCTCCGGGGTATTCCAAAGCAATAACGAGCGCACGCATTTTGTACACGCTGTATTAGACGTTCTGTACGGGAAAGGAGACACGGCCCGTATACAGCGTCACAATAATTAAGTTTAGATAGTACCAGGCTATCTACCAATCTTTTCCTCATTACGATACTAAGGAAGTCCCTCACCCTATACAGAACCTTTAATCTATAAATGCAGTTTTTACTACATCATTAATGTGCGCCTCAAAGCGAAGTTCGGATCGGTAATTAGACCCAGGTTACGTGCGACTTCTACTCTTTGTATGCTTTCTCCCATGATTTTAACATCTGGTTTCGCAGAAATAATCGATTTTATTTGATTTCTGCTCCCCATGACCATAAACTTAGACTTTTGAGGGTTCAGTACTAGTGAGTTGCCTATAGACCACGAAGCAATTCTATCAAGTTCCTCATTTAAGGTACGTACAGCTGATGCTGTGTCACAGGCGTCAAACGAGACATACAACTGAGTGTCATCCGCGTACACATGATATTTGCAGTTCTTAATGCACGTAGTTACGTCGGCACTATACAGTATATAGAGAAGCGGGCCGAGCAACGATCCCTGAGGGACTCCCCTTGTTATTAACTGTGGGGAGGAAGATACCGTGGAACCATCTTTCATGCGTATCTCCACCCGCTGCGTTCTGCCCGTTAGGTAACTTTCAAACCAACCTGTTGTCCGGCTATCAAAACCGTAATACGCCAATTTGGACAACAATAAAGAAGTATTAATTGAATCGAAAGCCCGCGAATAGTCCAGCAGTACCAGAATAGATCCCTCCCCGCGGTCCCGTGCTTCAAGGATATTACCCAAGACGTCAGCCAAAGCAGTTATGGTGCCGCGTCCCTTTCTGAAACCTGACTGCAGTTCGGGCAACATACCATGCGCTTCGAGAAAATCGGAAACCTGTAGACACACCACTCTTTCCAAAACCTTAGACAAGCATGGCAATATGCTTATTGGGCGAAGATCTTTGTAGCTTTGTGGGTTATTACTTTTTGGAATTGGCCGTACAACTGCATTACGCCACAGATCAGGAAACACACTCGAGGTAATGGATCTATTTACTATCTCCGTTATTGCAGTTAATGATTGCGGGAGTGTAAGATTTAACATTTCTATCGATATACCGTCAATCCCTTGCGCATTAGTTGTTATGGTTTTTAAAATATTTAAAACTGTTTTCGAATCCGTTGGCGTCATTGTGAAATTTGCGGTCGCGTACCGGTTTGATTCAAAGTAATTTTGTTGGCAAGTGTTCACATTAGGGTCGCCCGGGACATCTAGGAACGCTGAATTTATCCCGTCTGGGTCGTTAAATTGATCTAAAAGCACGTCGTCACCTTTACCCACTGGAAGCACATGCTTTTTTATATTGTGCCATAAGGATTTTGAATCGCAAATGTTGTCATTTATATACTTAGTAAAGAACGCTTTTTTTTCACTTAATAAACTAACTATTGCTTGGTGCTTAAGGTCTAAGTGTTTATGTGCTTCCAGTTTGGTTTGACGATATTGATAGCGGGCATCGTTTCTCAATTTAAACATTAGTTTTATAATGTCTGTTATCCAAAGTGTAGGTTGCGTTCTGAAAACTCTAGTTTTTAAAGGCGCGTGAGCATCAAAAAGCCTGATAACATGAGAATTAAAGGAATGCACCATGTCATTTACATCGAGTACTTCACAGATTGAGTCCCACGGGATTGCCTCCAAATCTCTCCGGAAGTCATCAGCTGTTATGTCTCTAAACGGACGATAAGTTAACTTTTTACGCACCGGTTTTTCTTTTTTAAAAACAATTTCGCATGATACGAACGAGTGATGACCGAGTTCCGCTATATGGTCCACAACAACGTCCCGATACCGTGCATCTGTACACATCACATCGATCAGAGTTGCACTATCTCCTACGAAGTGCGTGGGCGTGAGTACAATTTGATCCATGTTGCAGTATTTAAGGAATTCCGTGAGCTTCCTTGTTTTAGAGTTGTTTATGTCAAGCATATTAACATTGAGATCACCTAACAAAATTATATTATCGTACGGGGCCAGTGCACAGATGCTGTCCGTGATCGCGTCTAGGTAGATGTCTAAGTCTAACCAAGGAGGGCGGTATGCCGTTCCTATAGGCAATTTTTTTTTTTTTTGCTGTAATATTCAGCCACATTTGCTCCACCTGCGGGTGATGTGGGTGAGCTCTAATTCGAGCGCTGGTTCCGGTTTTAATATAAAACGCGACCCCTCCCCCGCGCCCCCCACGGATTGTCTCCGGGCGTGGTCTATGACGCAATTGATATCCAGGAACCACTGGCGCCCGGCCCTCCCTCCCGCAGCCACGTCTCATTTATCGTCATGACATCGACGGAATGATGGTTCATAGCAATAATAAACTCATCATGATTTGTAGATAGTGAGTCCGCGTTCAGAAGTCCAAACTTAATATGTTTATTGCGTGGCATTTGCGCATGAGTAATGGTTAGATACAGTCAGAATTAGGGTTGAACGAGACAATATGTGTAGTAACGAAACATGCGAGCAATTAAAGTACATAAATTTAATTAAGAGTAGAGTAAAAAAGGGGTACAGTGACGTAATACAACAGTGAATTGATGCTAAGAAAGGCACACAGAGTAGTATATAATAACATTATACTGATAGTATCCGTACGCTATTCCAACAAAAAATGCACCCTTGATCCTCCCACAGTCAAGACATGCAGTAACAAATAATATACCTTTTAAAATATAGACAAACTGACTTGAAAACTTTATCAAGATAAAGAGACTTAACACAAAAATAAAACCAAGCTTAATAATATAAACAGAAATAGTTCTGAGGGAGTTTATCAACGTCTGGTCCAAAGACTTCCAGTAGGTCCGTCTCATTGCGCATGAGCTTTGCTTTGTCACCGGGCTTACGCCGTGCAAGAATACGGCCATGCTTCGTCCACACAAATTGCCAGCCGAGACGTTGGCCCGCCTCCCGTGCGCGCCGAAATAACTGACGGTATATTTTAGTCAAGCGTTAATTTAGGTAGTACCTACTTGGTGGCCCGGACATCTCGAGATCTGCAGTGTTCGCTCCGCGCCGCACTCTCCCGGCGCGCATCAGCTCATCACGCAGGTCGCGGCGCACAAGGCGCACGACCACGGTACGCGGGCGGGTCTCCATTGGGCCCGCAGCGCTCGCAGCATTCACTTGCCTGCCGCCCATGCGGTCCACGCTTACTATGTCGCGATCTTCAATTTTTAGTAAAAGTCTGACACACCCTCCCGCTCCGCCCAGAGCAGGAGAAGTTATTTGATGATTTCCCAACCAAAAAAAAAAGGGGGGTTCTAACGATTAAAATCCTTTAAATTTCCAGTCAATATTATATTACACCTTGGGTCAAATTAAAGAAACAAACGTCTTAGTTGGCAAAATTTATAAAAATAAATGGCTTAGTGTTAATATGCTTAATAAGTCATTAAAAATGGTATGTAGTAATTTTGTGAATTCAACATTTTTGTCACTGGACTTGGATGAATACAATGCAAGCTAGCAGACTAATCCATAAAGAAATACTTCGTTTAAAATACAAAAATGAGTCCATGAGAGATCCATAAAGAAAGGTGTTATAATAATGTATATACACAAACAGATAATGAAACTTCATCAAAGTGTCGCATAGCAGTTACAAACAACATAAGCACTCAGACTGACAACCTGGAAAATAACGACGATTTTTTTCGTAAGTAAATTGTACAGTTGCATGTCTCACAGTACGACAACCAATTCTGTTACTCCTGATAATAATTATATCTCCCTCAAAATCTGCATACAGAGTTTATGTGGTATAAGCAACAAAAAAAAAATGAATAAGATCTGTACCTACAAGAACTAAACAATTTGTATGTGTGTATTACGGAACATTTCTTGACTAAGGAATCGGCTTCTCTATTCAATATTGACAATTATAAAACGGTGTCTTTTAATGCTCGAAAAAATAAAAAAAGTGGTGGCAGCCTAATAATGGCCTAATAATGTCGGCGGCCAGGAAAATAGCCGGGGAGGGCCAACGGCTATTGGTGGGCTGGGTCCGCTGCGTTAGGACCCTCTCAGGGAGCTGCGAAGGAGGCTCAAGAGGGGGCTGACATGGAGTGCCAATAATGGTCCCATTACGCCTCCTCCCGGCGAACATCAACCACTGCGCCACCGCTCAGGATCTGTTGCTCCAGAGCATGGCGCAGTGGTCGATTAACATCGCCGTGGTCGCTGAGCCGTACTTTGTCCCGCCCAGAGATGACTGGGTGGAGGACCTGAGCGGCTCAGTGACCCTAATTTCATCGGCCGCCACCGGTACTCCATTCCTCGAGGCCGTCAAGAGAGGACGGGGTTGCGTAGCAGCACCGTTCGGGGAGATTGTCGTAGTGGGGGTCTACTTCTCTCCGAACTGAACTCTTGCCGAGTTCCACAACTCCCTTGCGGAGTTGAGAGACGTCGTCGTCGGGTTTGGTTCCCTCCCCGTGTTCGTCCTCGGGGACTTCAATACCAAGAATTTGGCTTGGGGTTCCCGGTTAACGGACACACGGGGCAGGATGGTGGAGGACTGGGCTCTGGAGACAGGCCTGATCGTCCTAAACCGGGGTTCTGTCCCCACGTGTGTGCGGATGCGGGGTGAATCAGTGGTGGACATCTCGTTCGCTAGCCCCGCGTGTAGTTGACTGGCGCGTCATGGAGGGGGTAGAGACCTATTCCGATCACCGGTATATCCAGTTTGACGTCTCCGCCCAGACCTCGAAAGCGCTGGTCCGACGGGCCCCGAGTGGTCCGCGGTGGGCGCTGAAGCAGCTGGACCGGGAGCTCCTCCTGGAAGCCTCGATCGTGCAGGCCTGCTGACATCAACGACGAGGCGGAGTGGTTCCATGAGGAGCTTCGAGGAGGCCATGTCCGACATATGTGACGTGGCAATGCCCCAGGTCCAGCCTGGACGTGTCTCGTGCCAGGTGTACTGGTGGTCGCAGGAGCTGACGGCTCTGCGCACTGCGTGCGTGGCTGCGCGACGCCGGTACACCAGGCACCGCAGGCACCGTATTCGACCTCCGGATACGGAAGCCATTCAGGCGGAGCTGTACGAGGGGTACAAAGCGGCGAAGACCGCCCTCCAAGCGGAGATCTTGCGGGCCAGGGGGTTGGCCCGCGAGGAGTCACTGTGGACTCTGAACAGGGACCCGTGGGGACGCCCGTACAAAGTGGTACGGGATAAACTCCGCCCATGGGCTTCCCCGCTGACGCAGAGTCTCCGGCCCCAGCTTGTGGAGGACGTGGTGAGTGCTCTGTTCCTTTCGCGAGGGGAACACACCTCCCCGTCTATGGCTCCACCTACTGCGGTGCCCAATGCGGACCACGCCAACGACGGCGACGATGCCGCGGAGGTGACCGAGGTAGAAATGAGAGCGGCGGTACGTAGGCTTAATGCCAAAAATAGCGCCCCAGGACCCGACGGCTTACCTGGGAAGGCCTGGGTCCTGGCCTTGGAGGCTCTCGGGCCTCGACTTAGGGGCTCCTAAGCGCATGCTTGGAGAGGGGCCAGTTCCCGCTTCGTTGGAAGACGAGGAACTGGTCCTCATAAAGAAGGCAGGGCGCCCTGCGGACTCTCCGTCCGCTTATGGGCCCATCGTGCTGCTCGACGAGGTGGGCAAGCTCTTTGAAAGAGTCATTGCAGACCGCCTCGTCGGCCAGCTGGTGCGGGTGGGGCCGGATTTGGCGGAGAGCCAGTTTGGTTTCCGCAGAGGGCGCTCTACGGTTGGCGCTCTACGGTCATGCGCGTGCGAGCCCTGACGACGGGGAATGCTGTTGCCCAGGGAGGGGTGTCTCTAGACATCCCCAATGCCTTTAATACCCTGCCCTGGAGTTCCATCAGGGAGGCACTTCGGTACCACCGGATGCCGACCTGCCTCTGTCGTGTGGTCGAGGCCTATCTGACGGACAGGGCCGTCATCTACCCCGGTCACCAGGGAGTGTGTAACCGGCAAGAGATGTCGTGCG
Organism: Atethmia centrago; assembly: GCA_905333075.3. Taxonomy (NCBI): domain Eukaryota; kingdom Metazoa; phylum Arthropoda; class Insecta; order Lepidoptera; family Noctuidae; genus Atethmia; species Atethmia centrago. The sequence goes on from HG995374.1 coordinate 9,936,886, forward strand.
GTGTCCCACAGGGATTGGTCCTGGGGCCGCATCTGTGGGATATCGGATACGACTGGGTGCTGCGCGCCGAACTCCCTAGCGGCATCAGCGTAGTGTGCTACGCTGACGACACGTTGGTCCTGGCGCAGGAGAGGTCGCACCAGGCGGCGGCCGAATTAGCGGCACGCGGGTTTGCGACAATCGTCGAAAGGATCCGGCAATTGGGACTCGAGGTGGCCTTGCACAAGTCCGAGGTCATGTGTTTTCATGGTCCTCGGAACGCGCCACCGTTGGGATCCCAAATAGCGGTGGGAGGGGTTTCCATCGGCGTCGAGTCGACGATGAAGTACCTGGGACTCGTCCTCGACAGCCAATGGAACTTCGTGGAGCATTTCCGACGTTTGGCTCCCAAACTGGAGCGGGCAGGCGCTGCATTGAAGCGGCTCCTGCCCAATCTAGGGGGTCCAAACGCCTCCTGCCGGAGGCTCTATGCGGGGGTCGTGCGGTCCATGGCCCTCTACGGGGCTCCTGTATGGGCGCGCTCTCTGGCGCTGCGGCCAGCCCACCACTTGAGCGCTGCCCAAAAGGTCACGGCCATCCGGATGGTCCGGGGATACCGCACGGTCTCCTGTGAGGCATGTAACGTTACGATTGGCCGGAGGGCCAGTCGTGAGCCACGTTAAAAAAAGAAAACTAAAGTAATAGTAAATATAAAAAAAAGTAAATATTAAAAGTATTCTAGGCTTCCGGTCTGAGTGCACGGGACGCTTGGACGGCAGGATGTAGCATTGGCTGGCAGCAGCTGGACAGGGTCGGCAGGTAGTTAGTCTGGATCGGCAGGCAGCAGTGGGACAGGGCTGACAGACGAGGCGGAGCACGAAGATGAGGTTCTCGCCTTCGCAGTCAGTCGGCAACTCTGTCCCAAGGAGTAAAACGTCCCTTGTTAGACAAGAGGTTTTGTTCTATAGTACCTAAATTAGTGGTATTGTTGGTGTGGTTGGTGGTATGATGTGTAATTGGTGTTCGTGTCCAACGCCACGTTGATAGAATGCCCTAATAATGGTAGAGCTCTCCGTCCTGGAGTGGGCTAGTAAGACGGTGGCGTAGTCCGAATCTCGTCGATACGGCTGACTGCGGAGGCACTCTACAGCACCTCACGCTACACGAGACGAGTGTCTGGACCTCCTAAGACAAACAGGATTGGTCGGCTATGGCGTCCTAAGCCACGCGACTATAACGCCTTCGGCCTTAGAAATCTCCCAAAGGCGGAAGTGAGAGGGCTATGTAAGGTGAATCACAAATCACACACACTATGAGATTCTTTAGAGGTTATATTTTTCACACGTTACAATTATTAGTACAAGAAATAAAGTAAGCTATAGAACTGAATCGGACTCAACCGGAACTGACTGCGCTGAACTGAACTGACTGAACCCTTGTCAGATCCGATCACCGCTTTTATAGAGCCTGGCAAAAGTTCTAGAAATTTCTGTGAAACATAATTCAAATGATTAGTTTGAACGCCTGCCAGGATCAATAAAAATGGTTTACATGAGTACATAGCGAAGTAAGTCTGAAACTAGCTTTATCAAGGCCGGTACGATTCATAGAGAAAGAAAATATTAGACAGATGACAATTTATGATTGAAGATGTCAATGGATAAAAATATGCTATTTTACAACAAGAGAAAATTAATAATATAAAATACAGTATTCAAAAACAGTTCATTGTGATGTTGCTTTTCAGCTGTGGTGTTCAAACATATGTAAGAAAGTCAGAGAAATAATATGATTTCATGTTTGAAGCAAGGAAAACAGTATAGGAATCAAAACAAAGGTAAATTTATAATTATTATAGCATAAAGATGTGGCTTTTTGTAGCGAAATACCACAGGCAGCGAGCCTCCTTGCCGGATTGCCGCCATGGGATCTGGAGGCAAAAGTCCTCGTGCACGTATGGAACGCTGGGGCGCTCGCTGCCGCGAGAAATCGCGGCACAGCGGACGGAGCTCCGGCGGGATCTCATGGCGTCATGGAGAGTACGGTTGTCGCAACCCAGTGCTGGGCACGCCACAATTGCGGCGATAAGTCCCATCTTTGAGGAGTGGCTAGAGAGGCGCCACGGCGTCCTCACCTTCCGCCTGACGCAGGTCCTCACCGGACACGGCAGCTTCGGGAGGTTCCTGTGTCGGATAAGGCGGGAGGAAACGCCCGGGTGTCACCACTATGTGGATCGCCCGGAGGACACGGTGGAGCATACGGTGGGGGTCTGCCCGGCTTGGGCAGAGCACCGTCGTGTCCTCGTGGAGGCGATCGGCGGCAGAGATCTCTCGCGTCCGGCCCTGGTTCAAGCCATGGTACGGAGTGAGAGGGCATGGGCAGGCGTCACCTCCTTCTGCGAAGCAGTAATGCTCGCGAAGGAGGAGGCGGGACGGTTGAGGGAAAGGCTTGTTTCGCGCCCTCTCGCCCCTAGCCGCCGCAGGAGACGCCCTGGGCGTCGGGAATGCCGGGCGGATTTCCGGCCACCATACCCCGGCGTTTCGCCTCCTCGCGCTACTCCCACACGTGCGCGAGGACTTTTGCCTCCAGATCCTATGGCGGCAATCCGGCAAGGAGGCTCGCTGCCTCACAGGAGACCGTGCGGTTGAAAAATTAATGTCAAATGGCGATCAAGATTTGATAAATATAGAAATTAGGCCGTTTAGTGACAGTAATTCGAATAATTTTAGACAACGTTTAGAAAATAGCAACTGGACAGAAGAAGGTTTAAATGGATTCCTAAAAAACTTGGCCAAATATTTCGCAGTAGTTTAAAAAAAAAGAAACGAAAAGTTAATCCCAATAAAATTTGTATAAAGTTTGTATTTTTTTTTTTGGGTGGGAAGTCATCAAATAACTTCTCCTGCTCTAGGCGGAGCGGGAGGGTGTGTCAGACTCTTACTCACTAAAACCCACCCGTATTCCTTCCGTTGCCTGTGTTGCGGGGGTCTCGGTGACCCTTTAGTACCTTCCCGCGATCCCGGAACAGCTTAAGATAGCAAGAGTTCTGCCAATTTATAAAAAAGGGTGCAAATCCGATCCCAACAACTATCGACCAATTACTCTCTTAACAATAATTTCAAAACATTTGGAGAAAATACTAAAAATAAGGGTTCTTAGACATGTAAATCGCAATAAAATTCTTAATTACAAATAATTTGGTTATCAAAAAAATGTGAGAACAAATGACGCAGTTAATACGTTAATGGAGGAAGTAATAAACGGAATTAATGATAAATTAAAAGTCGTAGGGCTGTTCCTTGATCTAAGTTCTGCTTTTGACATAGTAAATCACAAGTTACTCCATAATGCTCCATTTTTGCTAGTATTAACTAGCAAAAATGGAGCATTATGGAGTAAGAGGACCAGTTTTAAACTTATTTAAATCTTACTTAGAAAATAGGAAAGAATATGTAGAAATTAAAGTAGAACAAGAAAGATCTGAGAAAATTTTCAAACCAGGACTAAAACAAGTAAGGCAAAGAGCAAGGCTCAATATTAGGGCCAATCTTCTTCATCTTGTTTATCTATGATTTAATTAACTACATTTTAATACAAACTGATACTAAAATCGTTCTTTTTGCTGATGACACGAATGCCATTATAACTGCGGAAGATATGGGAACTCTTAGTAGTAAGGTAAATAAAGCTCTGGCGCTCTTTCATTGTTGGTTTACAAACAACAATCTCATCTTAAACACCAATAAAACGAACGCTATGTTATTTAGAACAACGTCGAGAAACAAGGAGTCAATTGACATAACCTGGAATGACAATAGAATAATATTAGTAGATAGTGTGAAAATTCTAGGTATTTCATTGATGAAAGCCTGAATTGGAAAAAGGAACTATCAGCCTTAGAAAGTTCAATTAGTTCAGCTTGTTATGCTCTTAGAAGCCTTCGAAATGAAATTTCTATCGAACAATTAAAATTAGTATAGTATACTACTCGCTTGTTGAGTCAAAACTAAGTATTGCTCTATGGGGAGGTAGCTATGATTACAATGTAAATATGGCTTTTGTTATACAAAAACGAGCTATAAGAACTATGGTGAGAATTCCGCAGTGGGTATCATGTAAGGATCACTTTTAAGAACAGATATTAACGGTCCCTTGTTTGTACATTTTAGTTCTACTAACAGACCTTATGAAAAAGCTACGGGATTGAAAGAAATAAGCGAGAAGCTACAAGACGTAAATACTTGCAATATAAAAATACAACCGCATTTAAAAGTAGTGAGTCATGCAGCATGCTTTCAGTTAATTAAACTATTTAATAAACTACCGGGAGAATTAAAGTCAATTTACAATATAAATCAGTTTAAGCACCAGCTAAAGTCATTTTTGAAAGAAAAATGCTACTATTCACTTGATGAGTTTCTTATTCATGTGAATGTTTAAACTACATAGCATGTTAATTAACCACTTATTGACATGATCTTTTTGTTTTTGACATGATATTTTTTTATTGACATGTTTATTTTTTATCGACATATTTTTTTTTTTATTTGTGTGATTTTTTAATTTTTCTATTGACATAATTTATGTATTCTTTATTTTTTTTTAATTTACATTATTTATCTTTTATTGACATGATTTATTTTTTTCTCGTTAATTTGATTTATTTTTATTGAAATGGTTTATTTGGATTTACTTTTCAATAACTTTTAGTTTTTTTTTGCTAATGTACCGAATTTTAATTGTATTATTTTATTTTTAAATTTTAAACATTAAAATCCGTGTAGTGTTAGTTTTTAATGAAATTTCGACACAATGTAAACATTGTTTATGAAATAAAATCAATGAATCTCAAATAGTGCGCCACAATGTTCTTAAAGAAGTGCCTACCCAATTTAATAACGAAACTTGATTGTAAGCGTATAATTGTGTTATACGGTTTCCTTGTCATGACTTTAAGTACAGCCCTTCGGGCCCTCTCTGCTTTTAGAAAATAAGTCTTCGCTGCTCCACCCCACACTGTTATGCAATATCCCGGTATCGATTGGCATAAAGTGAAATACACCATTTTAAGAATGACGAGTTAACTAGATTCCCTGTGAGATTTAAATATATAAGGTGCAATAAAATATCTGCCACGGCTTTAATGGGAGGTAGTATTGTGTTTAAAGATTACAATAGTGAAGAACTTTCGTACCCCAGAATAGTTAATTCAATTTGAGAAAATAAAGTAGTTTAATAAACATTGACTCTACTCTACATAACGTGGTTCACAAATTACGCGCGATGTGTCGCTTTGTCAATAAAAATAACTGCTATCTCTTTCTCTGTTCTGTGAATGAAAACTGAAATTAGCTGACTAGTTCGTCACTATCTAACCTACTAGGTACGCAATAATACGCAGGCAAAAAAGTGTTTTAAAAGTGCAATTACTTACAGGCTACCGCATTCTTCCAAAAAAACTGACGTAAATAAGATGATAAACTTCCCATCACACTTAAAACAGGCTTTGGACTGACAAGTTAGTGTAAGAATCGCAATTTTTTTCTTATTATTTTTAAACAATAGGTGCTTAGATTAATATCAAATAACGATAAATTACAGTAACTTGGCGTGTTTAAAAGTCAATCATGTTATTTACAATAATTGCATCGTATGCATGCTTACGTACATGTCTCTTCACTTTATTTAATGCGTCCGTTTCTCTTTTTACTTGCCTAAATGCACGTTTGATGCGCCTTTTTAGTTCTTCCACACTTCTAATGTCATGTTCGGTTTGGCCGTACACAAGGTCCTTTACAAAAAAAAGTCTAGAGGGGTTAAATCCGGCGAGCGAGGAGGCCATGGCACTGGCCCTCCTCGGCCTATCCACCTTTCACCGCCGTATCACACACCGTTTAAAAATTCCCGTACGCTGATGGCGATACGAGGTGGTGCTCCATAATGTTGAAAGTGCAGCCCTCTTATCTCTTCAAGAGGAATACGTTCCAACATTCTTCTCACACGGGTTCGTAGTAAGCGCAGATACGTGTCTCCGTTCAGTCTGTCCAAGAACACTGGTCCTAGAACTCTGTTGCCGAGTATCCCGGCCCACACATTAACACTAAACCGAGTCTGAAAGTGGTCAGGCCGCACAACACGAGGATTCGCCTCAGTCCAATAATGCGCATTGTGTATGTTGAACATACCAACCCGTCTGAATGTGGACTCGTCAGTCCACAGAATGTTGCGGCATTCTTCTCGCATCCAATTACAAAACGCGAGGCGAGCTGCGTAGTCATGTGGATGCATTTCCTGTACCCTTGTGAAGTGGTAAGGATGGAGCTCTTCCCGATTTAAAAGTCGCCACACGTAGTTGTCGCTCACGTCGAAAACTCGAGCAGCATCCCTGGTGCTCGCAAAAGGATGACGCCGGAAAAGTCCAACACTTCCTCTTCGAGTTCGGCAGAATATGGAGGCCTGCCTGCGTCAATCGGAGGCGGGTCAAAGCGGCCGTGTTCACTAAATCTGTACACGGCATCCAGAATGGTATGATGACTCACTCGCACACCAAACCTCTGCTGGTATAAGTTTACTGCATGCGCAGTTATGGAGTTACACTCGCGGTAGCACAATACCATTTCAAGATATTCTTGATTGGAATACCGTCGTCTAGGAGGCATTTTTAAAGGAAGCGCGAGCAATTTTCCTGTCGCTAACCGCCAAAACTAACTTCCGAGCGGGTGGGGGGCGACTGGCGAGCGAGCGGTCGGCTGCCGCGTGCGACGAACGGGGTAGTGCAGACAGGGCGGGGGCGTTCGGGGGGTGACTGGCGAGTGGGCAGTCGGCTGGCGCGTGCGACGAACGGGGTAGTGCGGGTGAGGGTGGGGGCGCGCGGGGCTGCGCTTTGACGACCGACGAGTGGTCGGCGCGCAGCGGCATTGTTTGATAACAATGGCAACAGTGTATGAACGGCGCCGGCGTTTTGCGAAACGATTGAATTGTATTCGCTGCCGTGCGGCAACAGCTTATTAAGTCTACGTGATGGTTTTATGCGAATAAATCAATTCAAATTTATACGTACATTTTTTATGTATGAAAAAAATATGACAAACGATCAATAATTTATCTTTACTATTGTAATCTATAAACACAATACTGTTTCCCATTGCAGCCGTGGCCGATATTTTTATAGCACCTTATATGTGCATGGTGATGCCTACTTAAATACTTTTTATGTTATTTTATAGTATTTATTGATCATAGTGGTTGTATATGCTTATTATTTTCTACGTACTGTTTATTTTATTTTATTACCTATTTTTGTCTAATCACTCAACCTTACTTACGATACACCGAAACAACGTACGGAGTACCGTACGTTGTTTTCGGGTGACCACTGAAGATCAGCGCTCTGCTGTGGTTCCCCTATAGCACAGCATCATGCTGAGTGGAAGCCTTCTTGTTACAGTTACGGCGTGCAGCTGCCGACTATATATTATGTTCTGTGTTAAAAGCATGAACCTGCATAAATGCAGCAGAAATCTATTTTACTTTTCTTTCTTTTTCTTTGAATGAGACGAAATGTTCGAGTAGTTAGTGTATCGAGTTATTGGTCCCATCTTAACCCATCGTCTTTATGCACACCTAGGTATTAATACTATTCATTCCAGCAATAGTAGGGCATTAACACGATATTTGCTGTTTCTGACACGAGTGAGCTGTTATGGCGAAAGTATTTATGGGTTTGGTGTTACGACGGATTACAAAGGGTAGGTAATAGATTTTAATAAGATTTAGTGTCAGCAAGTTTTGATTAAGCCAGTTCATTATTAAACACAATGCTGATTCTGCCTTTATTCTGACATCCTCCCAAGTAGGTCCGTGAACTAATATTGCTGTGTCATCAGGATATGCATAGATCTTCGAAGCTAGGATCGCCATTCTACAAAGGTCATCTATGTAGATTTGAAAGAGTGTCGGACCCAATATGCGTCCTTGTGGTATACCGTATGACACAATTTATTCGACAAAGTAATTCGAGTTTATTTTAACTCGTTGTCTGCGATTTCTCAGGTAATCTCTTGAAGATTTTCCTAATTCTGTTAATATGGCTGTTTAGGTCGGTTCCTCCTCTGGAGGAAATGCCGTACTCCACCCCGAACGGCTCTGTAGAGCTCGTCTCCAGACTGGACACTCTCCTACCGACAGAGATTAAATGAATTCCAAATATGAAGAATTCCAACGCCTTGTCCCATTAATAGAGCAAGGAAAGGATTGAAAGAAATAGTAAATAAGATTTAGGAATTCATAGTTATGAAATTGGATGTGGTTTTAGAAAGATAATAAATAATAGAGGGTTGCTAAGTATATTATTATATAAATTTGTGAGTAACTCTTACGCTAGCGTAAGAGGTATTTGGTCAGCCATTACTCACACGATACTTTACATCTGCACTTGGAGTATTTAGAGCAACACTTCCGTAAAGTAACGCAAGCGACTTTTCAGCGGCTTTACGCATCATACTCTTTTGGAGACATGGTCCCTAGCAGTTCTTTCGAACTAATAAACGTGACGAAGCGGCTTTCGCTGCGGCAACCGTGCAAACCGTCCTTGTCTAACAACGGGGCGGCTAGTTCCACCGGCATTGCGTCTGCATCATGCTCTTAAAGAGACATTGTCCCTATCAGTCCTTGGACTGGATATGAGATACATGTAGTCACCCAAACCCCTGGAAGTTCACTCTTTGCACAACAAGCATATCTGCAAGACACGTGTTCATGTCAGTCTAACCGAATTATTGGTCTGAGATAAAGAATACAACATTCAAGAATTACTAGATAATAAGAGTTGAGAATCGAAACTCAAGAATTATACTACATTATACTACGGACTAATATAACCTAGTCTAAATCTACACTTTTTATTACAATTTAACGCATTAAATAACACTCTCGCTATCGCGATCTCTCCAAAGAGACATAGTCTCATTATTACCGACCTAGTTCTCTCCTAGCCTAGCTTAACTCGACCGCTCCTTGTCGTAGTCTTAAACGAACCCCCAACTTAATTTGCCTAGGCTAGCACGTCCGTATACTCCCGTGGCTCAACACTGACTCTCCCAGCCTTATCGTTTCCGTTGTTCTTTCCATCTTCAAAACGACGCGAGCGTTGCTTTTTTATACCAAAAGAATACGCAGAAGAGGTTTATTGCCTCTTTTTGTACAATTTCTCAATTGTTTTAAGGGCCTGTTTGGGTTTTGGCCAAACTAAATTCATGGTAAGCAGATGTCTGCACTAGTATTGTGCTCTGCGATAAGAAATCGTCGCATCTTTAGAGTTTGTTGAATTATTGCTTTCGACCTGTCCGTTGTTATTTGTCTCAAGTTTGCTTCCCATAAAATATAAATGTAATGGATTTCTAAGAGGTTTCACAATTCCAAAGAAATATGTTGTTTTGTTATTAATTACGGTAACATGTCGAGCTGTCAGACCATAAAATTTTGATTTAATGTATTTTTAAGAGGCTCATAACGTGAGACAATGTTAAAATAAGAATTTAGAATACGATATTTTGTTATTAATTAGGAAACATGACAGAAAGTCACACCACGTTCACCCAAAAAATCTAGCTTAGATATTAGTCTAGGAACAAAAACTGTGTCGAAGGCCAAGGCATTTTTTTTCTGCTATCCATAGTCTTGGCAATGGATTGGGTTAGGTCCAAAACAACGTCTTCAATGGAGACCCCAGATTGGAAGCCGTACTGATTATCTGCTATAAGTTTATGCTTATCCAGAAAACTTCAAAGATATTGTTAAGAATCTTTTCCAGTATTTTTGAGAGTGACGACAGGGCTGATATTGGCTTAATAACTATCAACACAGTTTCTGCTTTCACTCTTGTGAATTGGATGAACTATTGCCTTCTATAGAGAATCCGGTAATACTCGCGTCTGAAGGCAAATATTGCAAATATATGTTATAAGAAACGAGGATGATATTCCATCCCAACTTATGGCACAGTCATTGCGTAGCTGAAGCATAATATATTCCACATCACCTTCGTCGACTTTATGTATAACGAGTGAATTGGCAGGCGACTTCAGTGTCTTGTTATCATCAATATGAGGCTTTACGGGGTTAAAAGGCGTTTAGTATTTTCGCTGCCATGTTTTTTTCTATGTTAACGAAGAAGGAATATACACTGTTTAGGTAAGACATAGGGTTGTCTCATATCTTTAGCAGTTCAACGGGACTGGAGCGTGTTTATACCGGTATTTGTTAGTTGTTTGTCAAGGACCGGCTAATGAGACACAATTGATTTTCTATTGTTTGACTCCGAATCGGTGTCGCGCGGGGCTTGACTATTGATTTCCATAGGCATATTCTTGTACTTTTCAAGCTCATTCTTCTCATAAGATCTCTTTAATTTATTGTGTTTATATGTATGACCCACGCATAACTTTTTCCAAAGTACTCCGATTATGATTCTTTTTTTATTGGGAAGGGTATACCTCAAAGTAGGGATGGCGATTCTTTCCGAAAAATATCGATTCTTAAATCGATTCGAATCGAAATCTGATAAATCGATACACAAAAAAAACGAGGTTGAAAAAATCCATTTTCCAGAAATCAATCTTATTTCGAATTGCCTTTTGAGTTTGTATTTTCTTTGTTAATGTTAAAACAATACGTTTGTAGTACAAATGTATTTTTTTATTTATTTATTTTACCTATTTACAAGCGACGAAGGAAACTATGTACACAGCCATCTAGCTAATTTTTGAGTAATTAAGTGAACAACACATTCAACTAATTGTTAATAATTTACGGTTCAGGTTCTTATCAAAACAGAAAAATCGAATCTCGATTTTCTAGGTGAAATATCGATTCACTGGATCGATTCCGGACTGGATATCAAATAAAATAAAAAAAAATGTTTGGTCCAAGAAATCGATTCTTCGATTAATCGATCTCAGATCGCCATCCCTACCCCAAAGTTGGTCTGACAGTTTAAGGAGTTTGTGCGGCCAACCCAAATGACCTTTCTTGTTGCTTGTCAAGTCGTTAAGCTCCTTAAGTTCTGAGTTGAGCTACACGATTACTGACACATGCTCGCACTGACTGGACAAGTCCACTCTAATCTGTGTGGTTCTTTCCTCAAATGTCCATTTCAGACACTAATCTACATGGTATTCACATGATCTGACCAAGATTATGTCTGGACTTTAAAAGAGATTTGAAAAAATGGTGAAACAAACTCAGGGGTTGAGTTTGTTTCACCATTTTTTCTCAGTCAGATAGGAAATGTCAACTCCATCTAGCTTATGTATATTTTTTTTTATGACTTGTAAAAGTGATTCCGGCATCCTATGACAAAATAAATAATTTCATTTTATTAGGTCATTTTATTAGGGTAGAAAAATAGGGGTTGTCTGATTCTTCACCAATTTAATTTTTACTTGTAAACTAATTCTGTTGAAATCTAGCACATAAATGTACTTCTGATGATACTATAACATAATAGAGACCAGGAATTGATCTGATGATGGAGATGGAAGAGCTCCTCAATACACGGCACACGGAAAAAAAGGATCTCTTCAGCGAAGAATATCAATATTCTCAGAAAAATTGTTTCAATCCAAGTAAATATTTTCTTAACGTAAGTAAATGTACCCAGTCCAAGAAAACCTGTTTACTCAAATTAAGAATAATAAATACTTGGTTTTTATTCTTAAGCTTTTTTTTGGCTTTTCTTTTGCTTGACTTGATTCAAGACTATAATAATCTTAATTGAAGAAAATATTCTAAGAGAGAAATAATATTCTTAAAATTAAACTTAATAATTCTTCATTTAAGTATAATATCTTCGAAGAAGACAATAAAACTAAGACAAAATTTTACTTCATTCAGGAATATATTGTTTTCCCCATATATGAATCAATATTTGTCTTGACCAAAAGGATATTGCCTTAATTTAAGTCATAATTTTTTTGCCGTTTTGGAGATAATCCTGTAATTTGTAATATGCTTGTTTACAAAGTGTACTTTTAATATGAGTTTTAAATTTTCTTTCATTTAATTGCAATATATCACAAGGTATTTTGTTGTAACATTTACACAGTACCCCATAAAAGATGTATGTACTATCGGCCAATCTTCCGCATGCTCACCTCTAAGGCGATAATCGTATAGCACGGCTCACGACTCGATCGCCCGATGCAAGCGTTTTGGCCAATGGGATGCATGAAGCGTATTTTAGCCGTGTTTGTATTAATGTAATTATGTATAGTGTGTGTGACAGTCACACTAGGCGCGTGCTATGCTCACTTGTTTGTAAGACATTTTTTTAATGGGCACGGCCAGCGAGAGCGCTTTATGAATTGTTATTGTTGACAAGAAGTAATTTCGTACTAATATCTTCCGTTTGGTTTAGAAAATGTATTATTGGTATTGCTATACGCGTACCCTAAAAAAACTTTATTTAGCATTTTTGTTTACCACTTTGCCAAATTACAGCTTTCTAGTAAGAGTCTGTGAGCTAAGCCGGGGACAGACAGACAGACAGACGGTCATGGCGAAACTATAAGAGTTCCTTGTTGACTACGGAACCCTAAAACGAAGCAAGTTACGTAGTTTTGTTAGAAATTGTCATTTGCTATCTCTTTCTTTTATTGCTGTTTTGATTAAAATAGCAAAATTACTTACAGTAGTATTTGAACCATTACTTGGCGCAGTTTATACAATGTTATCAGATTTTTTTATTATTGCTGTCGCAACTTTTGCAACTGCAATAAAAATAAGTTCATTATCTAAGCACCATTGTTATTCAGTGGGAACGTCAGAACATCTGGTTAAACAATAGATCGGCTTTATAGAACGGCCATAAAATACGGTCGCAAAAAATTACGAAATATTTCTTCAACACACTTGCTTGTAAAGTGACTCAGAAATTCAGCTTATTATATAGAAGTATTTTTACTTTACATTTCTTTTTTCAATATACGCAGTTTTTGTCCAAAAACAATGAATATTTTTGAGAAAAAAAAATTCGTTACATCAGATAAATCAATCATCAAAATTATCATCATTTCATAAAATTATATATTTTTCACTACATATTAACCTTAATTTGCTTATTCAAAACATTATTTTGTTTATTATATTTTTTATATAGGCTGTTTAGCGGTTTTTCCAGCGCCTTTATTTACACCTGCGGCGCGCGGGATAAACAAAACAAGCGCGGTATTTTCCAGAAATACTTGTTAACGTTTTCATTGTGTGGTTAATTATTATCAAAAATGTTGACTTCAATTAGGAAAGAAGAGCGAAGAGCAACGCGTAGATTTAACCCCCCGGAAATACTAATCTAGGCACGAAACGCTAGTGACAGCCTGTTGCCTGCAAAATCTAGAGAGAAATACCTAGCGGCGTACGAAACTAATAACAATACCAGTCTCTTTTTTTCCTCTCAAGTTGAAAACCGTCGTATGAAACGCGCACACACTCGACTCCCTTATCGCGCTCGCTCGCCCTCGGCTCGCGCGAATAATACCGGCTCGTGCAGTGAGTAACCAACATACCACACATATTTATATTTTTTGTTACACGCCCTATACTCACACATTCATATTGTCTCTAATTGGACGAAACCAGGAAGGGGTGTGGTTTGTCACTAGCTGCGCTTGCCGCAGAAATATTTTCTAAAGTGAGCATGCTTAAGTTTTGCCAATAGTACATTAGATAATCTGAAGGTTAATCTATTTTATCTTTATTTCTAGTATTAAAATTATGTCTATCATCATCATCTGCCTAGCCTTTTCCCAACTACGTTGGGGTCTTTGAGGGTTTTCAACTACAATGTTAAGTTTTTTTTGGGATAAATTCATCCCAACCTCCCAACTACGGAACCCTTCATTGTGCCTGGTCCGACATGCACTTGGCCGGTTTTTTTTACTTTGAAATTGAAAAAAAAAGTAAGTAAAGGTACTGTCAAAAATCGAGGTCGAGATTAGACAGGGCTTTCATCAATAACTTCGGATGTGAGTAATTGTACTTCATTCAAGAATATATTGTTTTCCTCATGTATGAATCAATATTTGTCTTGACCAAAAGGATATTGTCTGAATTTAAGACATCCTTTTTTTCCGTGCAGCTACTGTTTGGGCTTATTTTATCCTTCTTGATAACTCTATGCGTAGCGGGGGTATGACTGTCATCGAGGGTCTGATGGTGGAGACGAAAGGCTGTCGAGGGAAGTTCCTATTTGAAAAAGGAAACGGAAAAACTAAAAATAAAAAAGAACTTATTTAGAAAAGCTAAACCGACGAAAAAATATAAAATTATGTAAATTACTAATTTTGAGTCGGCCCCAAACAAAAAATCAACGAAGAATCAATCAAGCTGCCATCATTATACTTGGCGCCTTTTTGTTTGTTTGGCGCTAACACAAAATGGGTGATTCACATTCATTTGGGATCGAGTTAGACTAAAAGGATTTTTAAATTTTTGCTTTTCAGTTTCTTTTTTCGTCGGTTTAATTTTTTGAAAAGGTGGTAAAAGTTTTTTTTTGTTACCAGAACCCAAACGAAAGCTCATTTGAAGAACAATGTCATAGTTCTTAGTAACATACCATATCAAAATCTTTTTTTGAAATAAAATATGAGTTTTCATTTCCTAAATCTCACAAATACGTAGTAACGTTCGTCGCGCAGTCTTTCCCCCATAATCATGTATCGCGCAGATGTGCATACGCTCGTGTGTTACAAGCCTGCGTAATGCTCTGTTTATCGTGAATAGAATATGTTCATGCCGTCCGGCATGTAATTGTAATGTGGAATATTACATAATTTCGATAAATAGACCACGGAGAAAATGTAATGAAAATGTGTGATTAACTTAGATTGAAACATTTCTAACGTATATATCTAATGATTTGTTGCAACTGATTAGAGTCGAATAATTTAAGTTACGATGTCTACTCCTATTTGGGTTTATTAAAATTTAAGGATCAGCGTATTTATAAAAAAAAAATGTACAGAAACTCTGCCCTCAATTCGCATGCAAAAGAGTTACAATAAGACCCTTTAACAAGCAAAGTTCTTAGATGAAGCCCAAGCGCCCTAAGGGAATATTGTAATACAAAAAAGTAAGATTACTTTTAGATTCTTTTTGCAGAAATGAGGCCCAAAGCTGCGGAGAAAAAGTCAGCAAAAGTTTAGTTGCTTATACGAAGTTAATCGTTGTACCGAAGAAATTAGGAGCACTTGTCCCTTAGTTTTATCTCAAGAACGACAGAATTACTTTTGATGTGGTCTTCTCTGAGATAAACTTGTTATTCGCTGGGGTAATGAACGAATGACTCATTTCGTGTTCGCATTGCTAACTCCTAGAATTTAGGTAATTTGGTACTTATGTTTAACTCGCTTTGATTTTTTTGCCAAACAGAAATAAAAGTTCTTCTCGTGTAGACACATTCTGGGAGTTCTTGAAATAATTTACTAATCATTTCCTACAGTATTTTCAGTCACTTGAAGCACCAAGTGTTTGTGATATTTTTGTAAGCAATAAAACGTGCGTACGTTGCAAAGTATTTTAAGTTTCCGTAGTAAACAAGGAACCCTTATACTTTCGCCATGTCTGTCTTTCTATCTGTCCCCGGCTTAGCTCAGAGACTCTTAGTACTAGAAAGCTGTAATTTGGCATGGGTATGCATGTTAATCACGCTGACAAAGTGGTACAATAAAATCTAGAAAAAAGTTCCCTTACACGTAAAATGGGGATGGTATTTTTTTTTCTCGTCTTTCTCACCATGGCGTTGGATAGTCCGGCAAAAATACGGCGGGTCTGTGAAAACTATTTTTCGATTCTGGGATCCATTTGCGTAATATAAAGCTTTAAAGTGCAAGTTTTTGTGTAGTCAAGTGTGTCCTGCCAGCTAAATGATTGTTTTTGGATATGTGAAAAATATCATAGCAGTAGTTTATTTACATAGCCAAATTACAAGATGATTATTAACATTAACTAAATTAAATAAAAAATAAGTTAAGCCTAAAAAAGGCCCGCGGGGCATTGCACCGAGGATGCTGGCGGCATTTCCTCGCTGAATTGCAATGCTGATGCGTTGCGCGAGAAAGCCGCCAGCTTTTCGGTCACCAGTTACATAGTAGTTTATATAACGAAGTTAAAAAGAAACCCATCACAACTATCAAGTAGGCTTTACAAGTTAACGAGAAATAGTCGACCAATTTACATTTGTAGTTGGAGAATTAACCGTGACGTATATCGATGTATGAGAGAACATGTTTTTAAACTACAAGTTTAAGTTTTTTTTTAATTTAAATTCATACCAAATACGGAAGCCTTCGTTGTGCGTGATCCGACACGCACTTGGCCCGTTTTATTACGTAAAATTTTCTGAAGAGTCTCTTGATTAAAGTCAGCTTTAGGCTAAAGCACTTAAAGGTGTTAGTTAGGTATACAACATTCTAATGGAATAAAAATATATTCTGGGTTTATATTGAAACGAACGATAATTAAACTGCTAAATCACTGACAATTCTTCCCAATAGCGAATTAAAGGAATTTATTTGACCCTTCAGTGACAGAAATATAGCCGCAGGTGAGAATCTCAAGCGATTCTTTTGAATTAATTGTTTTAATTAGAAGCCATTCAAGAAATGGACATTTAAAAAGGCAATTTCGTTTGAATTGAGCTTTTTCGCGTATTGTGTTATAGAATAGCTTCTGTTGTAACCGTAACTCAACAAAGATGTTTTTATTGTCCGAAATTGTTGTTTACGGGTTAAAGATTGAAAGAAATGTAATAACCAGCACCCTAATTACGTAACATACTATCAGTCACGATCTGAATGATTTTGCAGGATATTGCTAATCTATTGTTTCATATAATAATTTAATAATAATTTATTTATTTCACTAAAATGTTGTTGGGTTTTTCTATCTGGAATTTCTCAGTAGCAGCCCGGAGTCTGGATTTGTGCCCGGTTGATGGCAATAGGCCCGCCATCTATACACGGGACTTAAACATAACTGGCAAAATGTGGGTGTACTACAGGTACACCTCTGCCCAACCCTACGGGGAAACAAGGTGTGATTTTATGATGTTATTTATTTCACCAAAAATAATACAACGGTTTATACACGCTTATATGCTAGTAATAGGGAGTATATAATATGGGAGCATCTGTAGCCGAACTAGGACGAGTCCTGTATCTCGGCATACAGCAACTGGGTGCCCAAAACATAACTTAAAATAAAACCCAGCACATAACAACTTTGTATAATATCCTGACAAATAAATGCATTCTATTCTGTTCTAACATCCTCCACATAGACTAAGTGGGAAAAATACGTATTATTGAAGCTAACTCAAAAACTACCCAAGCAAAGTTAATAAAAAATTACGAGACCACCGCGCGTCGATTTACGTCAGGGTCAATTCTCAAACTGCAAATGTAAGTTGGTCGACTATTACTCGTTAACTTGTAAAGCCTACTTAGCTGTGATAGTTTTCCTTTTAAATTCGTTATATAAACTACTGCCATGATTTTTTTCATATATCCAAAAAAACAACCATTTAGCTGGCAGAGGGGTGTTTACAGACCCGCAATATTTATGAACTGCCTATTCAACGATACACACCATGGGATAGACGAGAAAAAAAATATCATCCCCTCGTTACGTGCAAGGAAGGTACCCTAAAAAAAATATTTTAGCACTTTGCCGATGTGATTAATATGTATACCAATGCCAAATTACAGCTTTCTAGTACTAAGCGTCTCTGAGCTACAGCGGGGACAGACAGACAGACAGACCAGACAGACGGACATAGCGACACTATAAGGCTTCCTTGTTTACTACGGAACCCTAAAAATTACAAACATACGAACATAGAATCTCCTTTTTTAAGTCGTATAATGATATTAGTTTACTTATAATACCTATTTTCTAATGTTCTTCTTAGCATTACCTACTATTATTGAAAAAAGACGAAAGTCTAGCATTAGGTAGGTATGTATGCCAAGATGTCTTGTAGCTATCGGAAACATTACAAGACTAACTCTGCATTACCTAAAATGAAGAAATAACAAGATTCATTCGAAGTATTCATCGAATGTCATTTTAAAACGATTTTATTTACACTTTCCAACAGTTTGATGTCCCAACTTACCAAAGAAGGTCAAAATCAAAATACCAAGCTCGTTTCAACTTAGTTCCTGTAACAGAACTTGTTGTTATGGTATAAGTTTGAGCTATAGTTGGTAATACCTTAACGTGTTCCAAGTTAAACTTTGATTCAAGGTGGTCCGCAGTTGGCTCAGTTTAACGTTTGTTGGTGCGTGCCAACTACAGGTGTACAACGTTGATGTCGTCAGCACAAAGGTAGGGGTCCACTAGTGCCGATGCCTGCCGTGGTCGCGGTAAGGTACTAAAGGGTTACCGAGGCCCCTGGCAACACAGGCCACGGAAGTAATACGGGTGGGTTTTAGTCAGTAAGAGTCTGACACACCCTCCCGCTCCGCCCAGAGCAGGAGAAGTTCCCACCCAAAAAAAAAAAGGTGTACAAAGTTATTGAGGGTTTGTCATGGAAACTTGTCATACGAAATGTATGTTCTATGTTAGAGGGTTTGGTTTCCACACTCAGTCCTTCAGGTGGGCCATTGTGCGTGGGCCATGGCGGCCGTTTGGTGGTTATTCCAACCAGCCCACCTCCCTTCAGAAGTTGATCACATCTCCTGGTCTATTTAGAATCTCTGTGTAGGATCTGGGTGCCCCGAGGGTTTCTGTTTGAATATGGGTGACGCCTGTGCATTCGAAGAGCACATGCGCATCGGTTTCCTCTGCTTCCATGCAAGCCCTGCACAGGGGGCTGTCCGTTATGCCTATTGTGTGAAAGTGTTTGTTTAGCGAGCAGTGGTCCCCATCAGCAGGCGCAGGCTGGTCCTGTCCAGTCGTAATAAGCGCCTGGTTAACCTACTATCCAAGGATGGCATAGTCTCCTTGGAATATCTGCACCCCTTGTGCCAAGGACCACCAGTTCTCCACTTGTGTGTGGGTGAGCTCCTGTAGCCACCTGCGTAGTTGGTTGAAGGGGATGGGTACGATTGGTTCCGGTCCGCAGACTGACGTGCCGGACGCTCTCCTGGCTAGTTCGTCAGCTGCGTCGTTACCCAGCGATCCGCTGTGTCTTTTTATCCATTGCAGTGTCACTGTATTGCGGTTGAAAACCGTTATACGTTCTAGCGCATTGTGACATTCTTGTGTTAGTCTCGAAGTACTGTGTTTTCTCCCTAAGGATTGCAGAACTGACGCGCTGTCGGAGAGTATACGTATATGCTCATATACGGACTGACGGATACTCATCCGTGACTCTCCTGGCTTCTATGGCATACGCCGCTTGTATAATACCCACACACTCTGCCTGGTAGACGGGCTGGCTCCGGTTCCGGAGTTGGTCTTTGATCCATCGGTTACCTCATGTGGTATTTTGCTACACAAAGCCACATCTTTATATTATATTTATAAATATACCTTTTAAAAAGCTGTTATGTCGAATAATTCATGTTATAATCTCTATACTGTTTCCTTGCTTCAAACTTGAAATCATATTATGTCTCTTACTTTCTAAACATATGTATGTTTGAACACCACAGCTGAAAAGCAAAACCACAATGAACTGTTTCTAACACTGAAACCTGTATTTTATATTATTAATTTTCTCTTGTTGTAAAATCTTAGAATATTTTTATTCATTGACATCTTTCATCATAAATTGTCATCTGTGTAGATTTTATTTCTCTATGCATAGCTGCCATGATAAAGGACTTAATTTAGGCTATGTAGTCATGTAAACCGTTTTTATTGATTTTCTCAGTCTTGTGCAGTCTACTATACTCTAAAACCATTATATATACTAATACATAACTTATTATTGTAAAGTGTGATTTGTGATTCACTCTCCATAATCTCCGGCCCTATCACTTACGCCTTTGGGAGATCTCTAAACCCGAAGTCGTTATAGTCGCGCGGCTTAGGACGCCATAGCCGACCACTCCTGTGTGTCGTGGGAAGTCCAGAGATTTGTCCCGTGGAGCGTGAGCTGCCATAGGGCGCCTCCGCTGTCAGTCGTATCGGCGAGATTCAGACAACGCCACCCTCTTACTAGTCCACTCCAGGACGGAGACCCCTTCCATTACTAGGGCAATCTATCAACGTGGCGTTAGACACTAACACAATTCTATTGCTAGTGTGAAACAACTCGCACCAATTATACACAAACATACCACCAAATTACCATAAAACAAAACCTCTTGGTTAACAAGGGACGTTTTACTCCTTGGGACAGAGTTGCCGATCAACTGCGGCTGTGAGATCAATTACGGCGTGTGAAATAACAGCTTCAGCTTCGTGCTCCGCCTCGTCTGCCAGCCCTGTCCCACTGTTGCATGCCGCCGATCCAGTCTCACAACTACCTGCCGAGACTGTCCAAGCGTCCCGTATACTCGAATTGGAAGCCTGGAACTCTCTAACCTTTTTAATATCTAGTCTGACCTTTTTAATATTTAGTGGTACTTTAATTCTTTTTTTGTAAACGTGACTCACGACTGGCCCTCCGGCCAATCGTAACGTTACATTCATTCGGGCCTGAATAGTCACACCGTTCCTCTGTGAGTACGAAATGTATTAAGACGTCTAAAGATAATATCTTACAATATTTAAAAAAAGGAGCATCTGTATCCGAACTAGGACGAGTTCTGTACTCAGCATACAGCGCTAGACCCCTCAAAACTGACAATTATACATGTTAGCCTCACAGAAATGCAAAAAGAAGCATCAATGAATGTTCTTAAACAAGAAAAAATGAAAGAATAAAAAAAAGGGTGTGTCTGTGTGTGTGCGCGTGATTTTGTGTAACTGTTGAGCAGGGAAAGGTGTTGGGGTGTTGGGTAGTGTAAATACGTCTTCCCGAAAAAATAAATAAAATAAAATTGTTTATTCGATAAAAGCATTAACTATCTCTGAATAAACATTACATAATAATTTATTAAAATAAATTATTATTATCTTTTATTTAATTATTTACACATTTTAATTTTATTTTTAAATATTAGAATATAAAAAATATATAAAAACATTTAAAAATATAAAAAAAAATGGTAGCCCACCGGTATCGGGAACAGGGTCCAAGCTACCGGCGGTCAGGGTTCCAGAGAGAGGAACCTCCTGACAATGCGAGCCGTGTCCAGAAGTACCGCTTTCTGAATCAAGCCCTTAATCCAGCCGTTATCCAAATTATTATTATTATTAAATTGCTTCATTTGTTTGAAAAATTTGTCTGCTCAATAACGCAGTTAATCAAACTCAAACCATTTATTTTAATTAAACCATTTACAGGCACTTTTGAATTGTCAAAGAGTCGGTCAGTTAGAAATATGAAGCTAGTTGCCCATTCCAAAGCGTAGTAGGTACCTATGGAGAAGAACGGGCAAGAAACTCCATTGGACACTCTTTTAAATTATATTGTTACTTAAAGATTAGTATAAATAATGTTGAATTTATAACTAAATGTGAGGACGATGTAAAAAAAAACAACGCGTCCATAGCAGCAGAATAAAAAAAAAATGAATTGTTGAACTGTCAAAATTAAACCCTGTAAGTGTGTTACACAATTATTCCGCTGAGTGATTATTCGCAGCTGCAGTTAAACTACTATTTAAGAGTTCGCTAACGTTTGATGGAATTGTTTTCTTAGTTTAATAATTTTTAGATGACAGCTTAGTTTTAGTATAACATCTAGCTCGTACTTTTATTATGGTATCATAGATATTTACGATATTGTCATTCTTTTCTAGACTTTTCATGCCCTTGGGCAACTTGATTTATAAATCTATGGAACCTTCAGATTTATAAATAAAGTTGCCCAAGGACATCAAAAGTCTTGTTGTCTTGTCAGTTTGCGAGTCATTTTGTCCGATGAAGTAGAAAAAAGAACTTTGAAATTATTTCATTTCCTTTTATAAAATATAATACAGCGATACTTTCAGACTTTTTCGCTTCGACCTCGAAAACTTGGAATACAATGTTACGTGACCAAAATAACGGCCGAAAATTTTGGACGAGAGCCTTTGCCCCTAGAATCGTTTATTTATATAAAATTGTGAGAAAATGTCTATAATAAGAATTTATTCGATTCTTTTTTTTACCCTGTACATATAGACTTTTTTTACTCCTTGTTATGTCCAAAATCTTTGAGAAGTGAACGATTTGAGTCTTAAAAAAGCAAGCTTTCCATAATTTAATTCTGAAGTAAGCTGACACGACAGATTTCAAATAAAATTAACCAAAAGTACTTAAAAAATATCATAAACGCAAAGTAATGGTCCTAAGTTAGTTAACAGCGTTGTGTACTAAGCGAATTTCGTAATTTTAAGGAGAGAGAGAGTGATTAATTTTTTAATTTCCTTAAGTTTCTGTCTCTCCCTTTCAATTATTCAGGCCGTTGTCCGAGTTTAGAATATTTCGTGAAGGAGATTGTTCTTTAAATTAGGACGAAGGTAGATTGGATTATATTGAGTTTGCTGCTCTGAATTATGAAGGTGGCTTCGTTGTAATACTTTTTTTGTGTTTCTTTGGGTAGAAAAAACCGTGTCGATGTCTTTTTTTTGTAATCTTTGTTTTATGTCATAGAGTTTTGCCGTGCAAGCCTCATAACGTACAAGTGGTTTGAAGTATTTGGCTTTAAATACTTTGTAGCTACTCGTACCTATCGCAAGTTTTTGCTTTGCCGTTTTGTTTCAACCAAATAAGGCTATTAATATTATATATTCTTTTTATTCTCTCACATTCACAATCACGGTACAAAGTCAAGGTACATAAAGGCTTGTGCCTTTTGGAGATAAAACTATAATTGTAAAGCTTTACTTATGTATTAACATTTTACACTATGAATAAATAAAAAACCTCCACAAAAGAAAGTTCATTTAATTCAGGCAAAAAGCCATATTAGGTCTGTACATAAAATTTAATTAAAATTAAATTTCACAAGCAACAGAATATAATGAAATGTCAATGCAAACCCTGTGCAAATCTAAGCCACAAGATAGCCTATCCTTTCCCCCATCCTACAAAATCAGCAAAGAAATCGACCATCAAACTGGGACACTTAAGGCTGGAACAAAGTTCAAACAGTGGCCAGTCTCCGTTACGGTTGTCGCAACCCAGTGCTGGGCACGCCACGATTGCGGCGATAAGTCCCCTCTTTGAGGAGTGGCTGGAGAGACGCCACGGCGTCCTCACCTTCCGCCTGACGCAGGTCCTCACCGGACACGGCAGCTTCGGGAGGTTCCTGTGTCGGATAAGGCGGGAGGAAACGTCTGGGTGTCACCACTGTGTGGATCGCCCGGAGGACACGGTGGAGCATACGGTGGAGGTCTGCCCGGCTTGGGCAGAGCACCGCCGTGTCCTCGTGGAGGCGATCGGCGGCAGAGACCTCTCGCGTCCGGCCCTGGTTCAGGCCATGGTACGGAGCGAGAGGGCATGGGCAGCCGTCACTTCCTTCTGCGAAGCAGTAATGCTCGCGAAGGAGGAGGCGGGACGGTTGAGGGAAAGGCACGTTTCGCGCCCTCTTGCCCCTAGCCGCCGCAGGAGACGCCCTGGGCGTTGGGAATCTCGGGCGGATTTCCAGCCACCGTAGGCGCGGGCTTGCGGACGGTGAGCAATGGGTAGCTCACCGTCCGGTAAGGACCAGGCCCGGGTCGACGGCGCGTCGTATTCCACGCGCGCCTCAAAGAGATGTCAGCACAAATGTAGGGGTCCACTAGGGCCGATGCCTGCCGGGGTCGCGGGAAGGTACTTATGGGTCACCGAGTCCCCTGGCAACACAGGCTACAGGAAGGAATACGGGTGGGTTTTAGTCAGTAAGAGTCTGACACACCCTCCCGTTCCGCCCAGAGCGGGAGAAGTTATTTGATGATTTCCCACTCTCAAAAAAAAAAAAAGCCAGTCTCCGTAGATAGTTCCACCGAGTTTTACCGCAATCAATTCACTGAACTCGGCTAACTCGAGCAGCCATAGTTCCTAAACTTTGTCAATAACTATAAATAATTTTCGAAACAACCGTTTTAGTCCCATACAGTACGCACGTCAGTGATAACAAAACCAGAATAAGCTGGCCTCTCGTTCTATTGAAATTCTGTACTACGCTAAACCAGCTCAAGGTCAAAGTGTTACCCACCGAAGTGACGCCTACTGTCTTACTTCCAAATGTGATGGCAGTCGCTGAAAGTTCGCAACGGCAACGTAACCAAAAGGTAAGATGGGGCAAGATCAACAAAGGTTAAGCCGATAGGATTAGGTTAGTTTGCAACATGTATACTTGTAGTTAGTTGTGTTTGAGTTAGGAGATGAGCAGTAGGTATAGGTCCCGGTGTTGTTTCTGTTTAGCCTTTAAATTTACTTCAATTTACTGCAGTTTCAATATAGGTACCTAGATATTGTAATCTTGGTTTTAGAAAAAACAACAACCGATTTCCAATAAAAACACTAATAAGTGAAAAATAACTTTAATTTCGCGACTAACAAAAGGTATTTACAAGGCATATGTGAGTGGAAATGCCGGGAGGGGACGCCCAGAAAGACATAGTGACCTCATTAATGATGTTCTTCAAAAAGGTCAGGTGCGTAGTACTCGCAACCGGCGTGCGTGTGTGACCAGATGTATGAACGTAAACGAAGCAAAAGGAGTATGTAAGGAGCGTAGCAGGTGGCGTTCTATAATTTCTGCCTACCCCCGTGGGAAGAAGGCGTGAGTTTATGTATGTATGTATGTATGTATGTATGTAACTTTAATTTCGGAAGGCGGTGTCTTATGGTATTGTATTTTCGTTTTTTGCTACCGACTTCCTTGTAGTGTTTTTTTTGGGAAAATGTTTTTATTTTTACTTTTTAGTTGTGGTATCTACCCACTACAAATTTGAATACCCACTATCTGCTATGTAAACAGTGACAGGAATTCATAACAAATAATTTATTTAAATTATTGGTTTATTTAAATTATTTGTAATTCTAATTCGAATGATTAATAATTTAATCTTAATGTAATGATGACCCATAAATATAATTTTACAAACCACATTTGTACGCCAGAAACGGCAGAATATTATGATCGTAATACTTAATGCACATAACAACTTTGTACAATATTCTGACAAATAAATGCATTCTATTCCATTATATTCTAACGTAATCCACATAGACTAAGTGGGGAAAAGACGTATTATAGAAGCTAACTCAAAAACTCCCCAAGCAAAGTTAGTAATAAAATAAATCAAATTATCAAATTATTAAAAAAAAAAAACAAGAAACCCGTCTGCTAAAACAGGGAAATGTTTTTTAAAAATAAATTACAACAATATTGATGACAACATAATTGAAATGAGATAAACAAGAATTACAATCAATGGAATTTTGGTATGGCAGGCGGGGACAAACCAATAACCTGAAATAAAGCGATAACAAAATTCTATAGATTGTAATTCTTGTTTTTCTCTTCCAAATGAAAAAGAATTTCCGAAATCAGTTCACAATTGAAGAATATATCGATGAACAAATTACAAGATGATTATTAACATTAACTAAATTAAATTAAAACTAAGTTACGCTTAAAAAAGGCCCTCGGGGCATTGTACCGAGGATGCTGGCGGCATTTCCTCGCTGAATTGCAATGCTGATGCGTTGCGCGAGAAAGCCGCCAGCTTTTCGGTCACCAGTTACATCAACTAGACGTTCGCGATTTCCGCAAATAACTTATGCGCACTGGGACCCCACGGACCGAGGGTCTCGACGCCAAAGGGTACAAAGTTGTACTCTCTGCCAAGGCCTCCTCCTCGCATATTTAATAACTTTCAGATTTTCGGCATTTTCTGCCGCTGCACCCGCTTTAGAAGTAGTCCGTTGGAGGTGGGACGGTGCCAGTGTGTCTACACAGGTAGCGTCCCACACAAGCATCCGTCCCAAACTCCACGGGACCAAAGACACACCATCAGGTCTTTTGCCATCATCTCTGACAATGCCAGTCGGCTCAAGAAGAGCAGGCACATTGATGCTGGCAAGAGACCGGCGGATTATGAACATGAACATATATAAAAAGCACATACAACGAACATAGAACCTCCTCCTTTTTTTAAGTTGGTTAATGATATTAGTTTACTTAAAATACCTATTTTCTTAACGTTCTTCAATTAAGTATACCTACTTATATTGAAAAGAGACGAAAGTCTACCGCATTAAGTAGGTCTAGGTATGTATGCCAAGATGTCTTGTAGCTATCGGAAACATGACAAGACGAATTCTGCATTACCTATATTGAACAAATAACAAGAATCATTCGAAGTATTCATCGAATGTCATTCCAAAACGATTATATTTAAATTTTCCAACAGTTTCATGTCCCAACTTACCAAAGAAGGTCAAAATCATAATACCAAGCTCGTTTCAACTTAGTTCCTGTAACAGAACTTGTTGTTATGGTATAAGTTTGAGCTATAGTTGGTAATACCTTAACGTGTTCCAAGTTAAACTTTGATTCAAGGTGGTCCGCAGTTGGCTCAGTTTAACGTTTGTTTCGTGCGTGACAACTACAGGTGTACAACGTTATTGGGGGTTTGCCACTGAAACTTGTCATACGAAATGTATTAAGACGTCTAAAAATAATATCTTACAATATTAAAAAAAAAACCGGCCAAGTGCGTGTCGGATTACGCACAATGAAGGGTTCCGTGGTTGCGATGAATTTATCCCAAAAACAAACTTAACATTGTAGTTTTAAAACATGTTCTCCCATACATCTATACACGGAAAAAAAGGATGTCTTAAATTAAGACAATATCCTTTTGGTCAAGACAAATATTGATTCATATACGAGGGTCATTCAATAAATACTTAGCCTACAAAAAGTAAACGAAAATTTTGGAAAAGTGGCAATTTATTTTTCAACAAAGTCTCCTTTTAGTTCGATACACTTAGCCCAGCGATGCTCCAACTTTTTTAACCCGTCCGAAAAATAGTTTTTGTCAAACTCTGCAAAATAGGCCTCCGTGGCGGCGATGACCTCCTCATTCGATCCATATCTATTCCCGGCGAGTGATTTTTTCAGATTAGGAAACAGAAAGAAGTCACAAGGGGCCAAATCTGGAGAATACGGTGGATGGGGCAACAATTCGTAGCGTAATTCGACCAATTTGGCCATGGCAACGGCAGACGTGTGAACCGGTGCGTTGTCGTGGTAAAACAGCACTTTTTTCTTCGCCAGATAGGGTCTTTTTTTCTTTAATTCGGCGTCGAATCGGCCCAATAAATCGGCATAGTAAAGCCCTGTAATTGTTTTACCCTTCTCGAGGTAATCGATGTAGATCACACCTTGTGAATCCCAGAAAACGGTGGCCATAACTTTTCCGGCCGATTTTACAGTTTTCGCCTTCTTTGGAGCACGTTCCCCGGTCTGGATCCATTGTTTTGATTGCTCCTTGGTCTCTGGTGTGTACCAGTGGATCCAGGTTCCATCAACGGTCACAAAACGACGCAAAAACTCCGCTGGATTCCGCTTAAACAGCGCCAAACACGTCTCCGATGTGGTCTCACGGTTGCGCTTGTTTTCTGGTGTGAGTAAACGTGGCACCCATCGCGCCGACAGCTTTCTCATGCCGAGTTCCTCGTGAAGAATATGATGCACTGTTCCTTCTGAAATGCCTACAGTCTCAGCTAGCTCCCGAACCTTCAATCGGCGATCTGCCAATACGAAATCATGGATTTTTTTAATGTTTTCCTCCGTAGCAGCTGTTTTCGGTGCACCTGGACGTGGTTCATCAAAAACCGACGTACGGCCACGTGCAAACTCGTTGAACCAATTCTTGACGGTGGCCATCGATGGAGAAGAGTCACCGTACACAGCATCCAAGCGCTCTTTGATTTCGATGCGCGTTTTCCCTTCCAAAAATAGGAATCGAATCGCCGAACGATATTGCTCTTTTTCCATTTTTGTAAAACCGATCGACACGTTCGCTTCCATAAGTTGTCAAATTAAAACAAATGAAGGGATTGGAATGAAAATTTGAAAAAAGAATTAAAAAAGAATGTGCTACACTGTGGTAATACTCTTTTGAAACTACAGCGCCCTCTGGCGATGAGGCTAGGTACTTATTGAAGGCACCTCGTATATATGGGGAAAACAATATATTCTTGAATGAAGTAAAAATTTGTCTTATTTTTATTGTCTTCTTCGAAGACATTATACTTAAATGAAGAATTATTAAGTTTATTTTTAAGAATATTATTTCTCTCTTAGAATATTTTCTTCAATTAAGATTATTATAGTCTTGAATCAAAGATATTTGCTTAAGTCAAGAATAAAAACCAAGTATTTATTATTCTTAATTTGAGTGAACAGGTTTTCTTGGACTGAGTACATTTACTTACGTTAAGAAAATATTTACTTGGATTGAAACAATTTTTCAGAGAATATTGATATTCTTCGCTGAAGAGATCCTTTTTTTCCGTGTATACGTTACGACTCACGGTCAATTCTCCAACTGCAAATGTAAGTTAAAGCAATATTTTTGAACGGCCTATCCGACGAGACCCCACACCATACCACCATACCAAAAAAATATCATCCCCGCTTTACGTGCAAGGGAGGTAGATACCCAATTTTTTTTTTATCAATATTTAATTTTACGACTTTGTCGGCGTGATGAATATCTATATCCATGCCAAATTACAGCTTTACAGTATCTACTAAGACTCTCTGTTGATTACGGAACCCTAAAAAGGGGAGCAGTTAATGGCCGCGACTTACGACTTGTACGTCGTAGGTTCGAACCCGGACAGGCGCTTTACTTTATGTAAGTTATTTCATCACCACTGCTCTCAAAACCTGGCCTAGAACCAAAAATTATAAGTAATGTGACATCTACCAACCCTCACTGGGCCCGCGTGGTGGATTACGGCCCACTCCCTCTCGAAGGAAGGCCTGTGTCCCAGCATGCAGTAGGAACGTAATAGGCTGATTATGATTTTAAAAAAATTAAAAAAAAAACAATAAATCCTTACATAATTATTATAAAACAAGGTTCCCCCACCGTGCCTGTCTGTCGGAATGCGATAAACTCAAAAACTACCAAATGGATTTTCAAACGGTTTTAACCAATGGACATGGAATGGATTCATGAGAAAGGTTTAAGTGTATACTTCATTAAGGTTTTGTTTAAATTGGCTGAAATATGACGATGGTTTTAGATTTACTGGCGTGTGCTGCGTAAACCGTAAGACATAATATAAAATTGATGTCCTACAGAATTATCTTAAAAAGTTCAACAAAAAAATCCGCAATAGCACAGTAACTATTTTTGTCTTTCAGAATTTGATATAAATTTCATTGTGATTTCCGCAATTTAAAACGGTATTGTATTAATCCTTATCCAATTAAATATGTTATTTAAATTGGACATTTAATTTAGATAGTTAAGATATTTGAAAGTTATTAAATATGGAGGCCTTGGCAGAGAGTACAACTTTGTGCCCTTTGGCGTCGAGACCCTCGGTCCGTGGGGTCCCAGTGCGCATAAGTTATTTGCGGAAATCGCGAAACGTCTAGTTGATGTAACTGGTGACCGAAAAGCTGGCGGCTTTCTCGCGCAACGCATCAGCATTGCAATTCAGCGAGGAAATGCCGCCAGCATCCTCGGTACAATGCCCCGAGGGCCTTTTTTAAGCTTAACTTAGTTTTAATTTAATTTAGTTAATGTTAATAATCATCTTGTAATTTAGATTAAAATATGACTTGACCAATATTATTTAAATGAATACTTTAAAGGATACCACAGATTCAAAATTACGCGTACCAAAATAATTATGGTTGACGGCGGCGGCAGCGGCGGCGGTGCAGCGCTAGGAGGCAATGACCTTTTCCTCGGCTATTAGATAAGCGATCATCGCTTCGCTTCCTTTAAATCCCGGTAGTATCTTCCCGTGGGATATTTTCCGACAAACATGCGAGCGAAGCCGCGGGCAGTAGCGAGTGTTAACCGTAAGTTTTAGGTACTTTTAAGGAGATTTCTACTAGTTACGATACCACTTTATTCACCTCTCGTGGTTAGCTATGAATTTTTTATAAAAGTGCTGAGAGCTATAACACTGGTTTTACAGTCGCACTTCACTCAAGGAGATTGTTTGAATATCAGTGGGGCAATTCTATTATATTTAAGAATAATCGCGTGCTAATCTTAGTCAATTCTCAATTTGTCAAATAAACCTTTTATTACTGTTACGTATCCGATTTTATGTATGTATTATCTGTGGTATTTCCTCTTTCTGTCATCAGTAGTTCTTGTACACCGTCTGTCATGGCTGAGCTGAATACACGATCTATATTGAAACACTGATTCGTCGTCTTATTATAATAATACATGCCAACCCATCATAAAAATTACCTTACATTTTTGACAAGTTCTTGAGATGAGATTACGACTAGATTTTGAATTTTTTTGTTTTAAATACGCGAATTGGCCTTATGATCTACATTATAACGGTCATAAGGATTCTCATATGTCAATCACCACGTCATGTTCATGATTTAGACTTAAAATTTATAACAGTTTGTTAAATGGTCTGCCCAACGTTAAAGTAACGCGTATCTACTATTGCACGCTGCAGATTGTAGTGACTAGCAATAAACCACGTCACTATGGACGATTGCTTCTTGTGTGTACTATAACTTGTAAGATGCGACGCTCGTAACTCACAGCGTATGCTTCGTTGCAGTCTGTTGCAGTTTATAGATCATATATTTTGTCCTAGTTCTCGCAATAGCTTAACGCGCAGATATATGATTTTAGTGACTTTTAAATCTGTTATTAAGCCTTCATAGAATGCAAGTAAGTTATGCATTAAATGTATGTTAAACTGGAACGCATACACATCAATTCTATATGTGAATATTTAAGTATTATAGTAAAATATTTTATGGAATAAATTCAGGAAATAATGTCTACCCAAAGCATAAAAATCTTCGCTACACACAAAGTTCGCCAGTTGTAGTGGGGGGTGAGCCTATTGCCATCAACCGGGCACACACATCCTGACTCCAGGGTGCTACTGAGAAATTCCATATGGAAAAACTCAATAACACTTTGTCGGACTGGGGAATTGAACCCAGGACCTCATGCGCAGCAGTAGCGCTTGCCACCACTAAACCAACTTGGCAGTCCACACTGAACATAAAGTAGGTATTGCGTTTTAAATTAGCTAGTACCTAGATGTTACTTACTCTAAAGTAGGTATTGCGTTTTAAATTAGCTAGTAGATGTTACTTACTCTAAAGTAGGTATTGCGTTTTAAATTAGCTAATAGATGTTACTTACTCTAAAGTAGGTATTGCGTTTTAAATTAGCTAATATATGTCACTTACTCTAAAGTAGGTATTGCGTTTTAAATTAGCTAATATATGTCACTTACTCTAAAGTAGGTATTGCGTTTTAAATTAGCTAATAGATACTCTAGATAGATTACTCATCTTAATTTTCAATAAACGCCTGTCCAAAGTTAAGTCGTTAACAAGAAACCGTCATCCGCTTGAAATTAGGGCGTTTACCTGAAATCAGTCAGAAGCAGGGGAGCCTACCCTACCTGCCGCGATAATTGTGGACTTCAATCAATTAAAACTTTTTCTATAGGACACAAGACAACTGTGTAGGTGTAAACAATCGGAAAGTTTTCTCATTTCCTCTTGAACGTCGCGAGCGGGATTAAATGTTGTGACAGATTCAAGTGAACGGAAAAATATTGGAAGGGATTGCTTTTGAGGGAGTTTGTGTTGTGACATGGCTTGAGATTTAATACTAAGTTATCGTCGGATACAAAAAACAGCTGCACTTAATTTCAACCGATTTAAATGTCACCGGGAAAATATAGGAGAAGTGAGCTGTCAGTTTACTGGCCAACTGTCTAATATGGCTGCCGAAATGCTAGCATATACCAACAACAGTCTAATCGATATATATCAAAGTGGTGGCGTTGTATTTCTTGATCCTGTTGACGTTGCTGACAGCTTTAACGAACGATAAAATGTTTTAGGAGTCACCTTACCACTCAGGACATCGAGAATGCAGTCCAGGATGTAAGAGTGAAATTTATAGCACCCCCGCCTCGGATAGGTTAGAATTTCTTTAGACCGTTCATACAGAAATAGTAGTTACTTTGTCGACTTATTCAGAAATGTTTGGGAAATAAGAAAACGTAGGATGTGCCTATGAGCGAGCGAAGTGAGCTCGAAAATTTTAGCACTCCGTCTGAGATTTATTTAGCTTTGCTTTTGACAGCCTCTAGCTACGACGCTGGCAGGAACCCCATGTTTTGCGGGGCCCTGGGCAAAGCAGTGGCCAATGACAAAGACGGCCCTGACTTTCTGTGAATATTCACCCACTAGCTCTGTCCGCGACTTCGTCCACGTGTTTTTAACTTAGACCATATCCTAAGGCATTCGACAACAGAGTAGACTTCTATCAACCTCCTACATCAAACTTACAAACTATTCGTGTAGATAACGAAGGGCATCCATGATGAATATCCTTACTAAATTAAGTCTATTCCTTGCTTTAGTTAAGTTAACATTAAAAGCTGTGTAAGCACCTACAATGATGCAACTTAGTACGAGAGAAGCTATTAATGCTAGATCCATTAGACACAACAGTATTTCAGTTGAAATGATCCTGTTACATTGTGTAGCGGATATTTGAACGATCGACGTGTAGTCTAGGCTAAGGTAGTATACGAGGGCATCATATAAGTTTTGATATCGTAAAATATGAAACTATGTATCTTGTAGTTTAATTCAGGATGACCATAAAATGCTAAAGATGGGAGAAGACACATATTTAGAAGAAGAAAACGCTGTAGGGTTTAAGTTGATAAGGTCGGTTATAACTTTCTTTTTTCCCAGACGTTAGCTATAAATGAGATGTCGACTTATAAAGGATTTAAGCAACACTGACTGCATGTCATGCAATGCTGACAATTGGTTTTGTAGTTCTCCAGTATATGTCAATGGTCTAGAAGACAGATGTTATACGTGCAGTTTTGGTAATTTATCAGAAGAGCAGTTTAAAGAAAGTTGAAAGTTTAACACGCTATTACATAAAAATGTGCAGTCATAAAATTTGCCCCCGTGCATTGACATCTGAACGAGCTACTTATTTTTTGAGCCTTTTTGCAGGTACAACAAATTTGTGTTTGTTCCTAGTATTTATATTATGGATATCACGGTATTTTTTAAACAATGTTATATTTTTATGGGCATATAAAAGATTTTCAAAAATATACCGAGAAGGCAGAGTCATTACATTAATCTCTTTAAATTTCTCTCTGAGAGAGTGTCTCGGATTTAATTTATAAATTGATCGAACAGCTCTTTTCTGCAAAACGAAGATAGTCTGAATGTCGGCGGCATTTCCCCACAATTGAATACCGTACGACAGTACACTATGAAAATAGCTAAAGTTCACTAAACTGGCTGTCTCTTTATCAGTTAGATTACGAATTTTTCTAACAGCGTATGCTGTGGAGCTTAGCTTTTAAGTTTATCTATATGTGAGCCCTACTGAAGCTTAGCATCCAAATTTAAGCCCAAGAATATTGTGCTATCTTAAGGATTCAATTCTTCGCCCTTTATCAACACATTCGTTTTCACCTGCCTAACGTGAGGTTAATGCATTTGGTTTTTTTTTCACTAAGAAGTAACTTATTAACATTGGACCAGTGAACTACTTTTGATATCGCGCTATTTATATCGTCAGTAACCAGCTTCTGACGTTCTTAAACAAAAGTGAAGTGTCATCTGCAAGCAACACTATACCTTGATTATCCTTTATGAGGTAAGGCAAGTCATTAATATAAATAAGAAACAAGAAAGGACCAAGAATTGAGCCCTGTGGGACTCCCATTGTCATTATAGATCCGGGAGATCTTTTCCCATCCGTTAGCGCTCTGAATCCTATTACTCAAGTATGAAGTAAGAAGATCCAGACCCATGTTCCGGATCCCGTAGTGGCGGAGTTTCCTGATGTAACTTAACATACTGTGACAACTGAAAAAGGTAGGAAATGGTAAATTGGTTTTCTGATGATTGCAAATGGTGCACCATGATCAGTTAACACAGTTGGTCGAAAGCATATTTTTTTCAGAATCTGCACTTATAGGTTATAACCAAATCGGCACTTAGAGGTTATAACAAAATCTGCACTTATAGTTTATAACGAAATCTGCATTACAGTTGTAACATTTGTGTTCTAGACGATTGATATGATGATTCTTAAACCACATTTATTGAACAGAGTGGATCAATGCTGTATTAAAAGATAGGTAGAAGAATCGATGGTAGACGAAAAAGATTCCCGTTTACTAAAGTCATGCCTTATAAAATGTTTCCTTCTTTTTATGCATTAAATCTTGAACCTAGGCTTTCCAGTATTTTTACTGGCATTAGTTAGTTCAGTTATATTCTGATGTTTAATCTTGGCCTGTTCTCTTTTTATAATGGATAATTATGTGAGGAGAACTTGTTTAGGTATGTTAGATGAAGGTTTTCTTCGTTTATTTAATAACTTGCTTCTGCCCGCGACTTCGTTCACGTGGAGGTCGTAAGAAACCACAATGTACAAAAATAACAGCCACATTTTTATAAAAAAATGGCCTCGTTGGTCTAGTGGTCGCAAGTACTACTGTTGCACTGTCGCGGGAAGGTACTAAAGGGTCACCGAGGTCCCTGGCAACACAGGCAACGGAAGGAATATGGGTGGGTTTTAGTCAGTAAGAGTCTGACACACCCTCCCGCTGCGCTTAGAGCGGGAGAAGTTATTTGATGATTTCCCAACAAAAAAAAAAAAGTGCTACTGTTGAGCGACTATGAACTAAAACTACTACTTGTATTCCCCGAAGGGTTAGGCAGAGGTGTGCCCATAGTACACCAACATTTTGCTAGTTTTTTAGGTCCCGTTTAATAGGGGGCGAGCCTATTATCATTAACCGGGCACAAATCCAGACTTCCTTAACTCAAGACCACAGTCTCAGGTTGGATTCTCGAATCAGGTAGTGTTATTGGGTTTCCATCTGGATTACAGTAACAGAAGTCTGGATTCCGAAGTTTGGTTTCATCCATCATGGATTAATTTTTTGACCGCGAAAACCATGAAAACGACACCCATGACGAAAAATGTGAAAATTTTCGCTGCCCACACCAAATTCATAGTCTCTATTAAGAGATCTCTCTCTTAAAGACTAATTTGGTCAAAATCAAAATCCAAGATATAAAGAAGAAAGTCTTCGAAAGAATTTTTTTTTTCGTTTCTTCGAGAACCACGTTCCAAAAATTTTGTGAAAGTTACCCATTTTCTTCCTACTTTAAAAAAAAAACTGTGTATACAAATCAAAATGTCTCAAAAGTTAAGGACATTCTCCTAAGCCCGATTTCGGGTAGCCACAACGGTACAGTACCCTTACTGCCCCATCTCAAAAATCCACACTATAATGTCATGATGATTGACTGCTTAACCCCATAAAGATATAGCCCCATGATGATAATAATTTAAAATGGTTAATCTGTAACTATCTGCAATGTTCTAACCGTTTGACTCGTCTTTTCACAATATGCTGTAAACTACAGAGCAATACAAACATAATGCAATATTGCTCATACCCATAGCAAATAGCGTGATAATATATAGCATACCAACTAACCAGACTTATAGGGAATATTTATGTAAAATTTGAACAGAATCTATCCGGAAGAATTTGCGTGAGTTGGAACATCATCATCATTTCAGCCGAAAGACGTCCACTGCTGGACATACGCCTCCCCTAGGCACCACCACTTCGACCGGTTTTGTGCTTCCCGCATCCAGCGGATTCCTGCGGCCTTCACATCAGCATCAGCCTGCGGTCATCGATCCACCTTGTAGGAAGCCTTCCAACGCTACGTCTTCCGGTACGCGGTCGCCACTCCAGAACCTTTCGGCCCCATCGGCCATCTGTTCTGCGACCAATGTGCCGTGCCCACTGCCACTTAAGTTTGGCAATTTTTCGGGCTATGTCGATAACCTTCGTTCGCCTGCGGATCTCTTTATTTCTGATTCGATCACGTAGGGAAACTCCAAGCATAGCCCTCTCCATTGCCCTTTGAGTGACTTTTAGCCTTTTAATAAGGCCCATTGTAGCGACCACGTTTCAGTGCCATAGGTCATCACTGGCAACACGCACTGGTCAAAGACTATCATCTTCAGACACTGAAACACTGACTTGATACGCTGGAACACACATTCAGCCAAACAGACATACAGACAAAAATTCATGACACTATATTTTGTAACGAAACGTTACATGAACAATCATGTTTTGTTTATGGACTGGTAAATGACAAAGGTTTATAAATGAATGCTTTGTTCTTTGTGTTCGGATAAAAACGAATGAGGTGAACGGATTGCGCTCGCGGAGCTGACGCGAGTCCACGCGAGTGATTGTATGATCTGTGGCCAGTCGCTTCTAGGCTGATGTGAGAGTCCACGTATCGCTTTGTGTCCTGTCGAGCGCCCTAGCAGACACGACCATTATTTGAATTATAAACTTATTCAAATTATATAACAAGTTGAAAAGTGCCAATCAAGTTAGTGTTAATTACTAGCGATAATCCCGATTTAGGGTAAGTTTTGAATAGCACACAAATTTACGCAAATCATAATTATGTCATTTTCTTGCCAATCATTATTCTGTGTACTACTACTCGTATTATGTATTTCTTATTATCAACTCATTTTCTGTTGCTTATTTCATGCAATTAAATAAGCACCATGTAGGAATAGCCTCATAAATTGCTAATAATGCTGTATCATGCTACTTAATTTTCTTATACCTTCAAGCGCAATTTTAATTTCATTTCCTAACTTTTTTTAACCGATTCATAACTATTGTTTTAATACTGATTTATTTTTGCACAAGCTTGCTTAATAATTATGTAAACTCCGTTCTGGTCAGTACCACCACGTCAATACTACTACAAATGAATGGGTATTTTCTTCCTGTTGTCGTCGGTGGTACCCCAGCACGGAAGTTATTAGGCCGAGTTCTCATCAGCTGGAACGGTGGTTTCCAGGTTTCATGTTTTACTGCAAGGCATCAACGGCAGCAACTAGGACCGAAGACCATTTTGACGCTTCGCCACGGAAGTGCTGAGCAAGTCGAACGGCCGGCCCGTTTTATTTACCAGTGACGTCACCGTACAGCACAGCACTGAACTTCGGCCAATTTCCATCTCCGGCCAGCAGCGGGATTTCGCCTGCAACTACAGGGGAGTACCTATCCCTGCAGGAGTGACAACAGACGTCCGCTACCCACGTCCTACAAATCTATGTGTGCCTCCGACTTAACCAGTTTGTTTTTTTTTTTATAATTAAACACTTAAAGGTACACACCCGTTTTTTTTTTTATTCAGACGCCAATTAGTAGGTGGGAATCGAACGGGTGGAGGCTACACTGGCGCCCAATTACGTGGTTCTGTCTGTTTTCGCTTCTGTAGTTTGTAGTTAGTTATTGTACGTTGAGTAGGTATTTTGTTTTTTTTTTTTCTTTTGTAAAACGCTTTGTTTTTTTTTTGTGTGTGCAGTAGCTGGAGTGAAGATTAATGTTCAGATTGCTTTGACAATTAAAGTTAGCATTGGCATATTCGTTTTTTTATAAGGGTGAATAATATTTGTTTTGTTTATTATAACGGGTGAACATCAAATTTTTTTTTTTGTTTATTATTCTATTGTCTGTTTCAAATTAGAGTCGTTTTGTTTTTCAAATTTATTGTAACACTGCCTTCACAACAGTTTTTTTTTTTTTTGTTACGTATATTTTTGGCTTCTTTGTTTCTTTCCTTTATTTTTTGGTTTAACCATCCATAGAATATATAACACAGCGTTCTGTTAGAGTAGATTGTAACGGAACGGAGTATTTTCATCATTGCTTAGTAATATTTTGTGTGCTATTTACAACTTTGTGATATTGGTCCATTTTTTTTTATCCTTTTAAAATGGCATACCCTATAAAATATTTATCGTTGCAAAAATCAGAATTAGAATACGAGGTAGCCGTACGAGGTGAAACTCCGGGTAGTACTGTGGCGGATCTTAGGCGGCAGATTAGTAAGCTCGGTCAAGTTCATTTATCTGAGGATATTTTGTGTTCCCATCTCGACCCCCTTGACGATTTGAATAATTCTTTAGAAATTTTAAATAAAATAAAATCTAGTCTTGATGTGGATACCAGGGATAAGAATGTTTTGGGGCGAATTGAAAATCTTTTCCATCGTCTTTATCATCGGCTCAATAGAATCAATATGGATGAGAAATTAATGGATGTGCATACGGAATGTACGAAAATGTTTAGGGAATATTATGAAACTTTCGTATCTCTAAAGGCAAAGAGTATTGACCCTCTCATAGCTGTCACCCCCATTTCTGATCCACAAGTCACGCCTGAGAGAATCAATATTTCAGTGACTTGTGAGGGAAATACTAAACATTCCGAGTTAGCTAAACTGAGATATGATGGCAAAACTTGCGTGCGTGCTTTTATTCAGCGAGCTAACGAATATAGTGTAGCTCGTAATATTACAAACGCAAAGTTTATTTCGTTTGCCACTGAAATTTTTGTGGACGACGCACTCCATTGGTTTAGAAGCGTAAGACAACAAGTATCATCTTGGGATGAACTTGTCGTTCTTCTACTACAAGACTTTGACAAGGCGGATTACGATTACCGACTTTTATCTGAGATTCGGTCAAGGACTCAGGGGGAAACGGAAAACATTAAAATTTACTTATCCATTATTTCGGGAATGTTTTCACGCTTGTCGAGGTCTTTGGTAGAGGAGGACAAGCTGGAAATAATTTTACACAACATTAGACCATGTTATGCGAGCACTCTGGCCTCGGCATCTCAAATCACATCGATTGAGCAGTTGAGATATCTTTGTAGGAATTTCGAAAACGTTCAGTCACGCATGGTACAGTTTCGAGAGCCATCCGCTGCTACTTCTGAGACATTAGCACCAGAGTTTGCATACAAACAAAGAACAGATATAGCCAACAAACAAAATCAATACATTAACAGTAAGAATGTGAACAATAAAGTCAACTTAGACAATAATAAACAAAGTTCCAAAAACGATAATGTCAATGAAAAATATTTACATGCCATAAATACAAACAATCCAGTTCCTGATGCGAAGCTGCCTTATTGTCCTAGATGTCGTAATAATTCGCATAGCCTCAAAGATTGTCAGAATAAAGAAATTTTGTGTTTTAAGTGTGGTCATAAAGGTGTGAAGAAACCAGATTGTCCGAAATGTAACAGGGATCAGAAACCAAAAAACTAGGTTTGCAGGATTGTATCAACCCATCTTCGATAGAAGGTCGCTTTAATAGAGAAGATTGGAATAATTGGTTGAAAACAATTAATTTATTTTTCAACAGTTACAAAATTTCTTCGATTCTGCAAACTAACCCTTTGGGTGACTCGCGACCATATTTAACTATTAAGATCAACGATATTACAGCGTCTGGCCTCCTAGATTCCGGGTCAGCCGTTACAATATTAGGTAATTATGCACATAACACGCTACTTAGTCGTCTTTAAGCTATGTACTGATGATACACCTCCTATAATAGCCGCTGGTGGTCAGACACTTAAGAGTATTGGCTATATTAATGTTCCAGTTCATTTAGAAGAACGATTTCACATAATTAAGTGTTATGTAGTTCCAGAAGTACAATCATCGCTTATTCTAGGTATTGACTTCTGGCGCGCCTTTCATTTATGTCCGAAATATTTAGGCTCTGTTAATTTGTCAGATACTCCATTAATAGATTTAAATAGTAATAATCATGTAACTTTTATTCGTTCTTATGATAGTTTAGATGAGTCTCAACGTGCTATAGCTGATAATGTTGTTGAGCAATTTAGGGACATTTCATTTGAGCGTAAAGGCTTAGGCCGTACTCACGTTTTAACCCATCGCATCGATACTGGCGATTCTCCTCCTATTCGACAAAGATATTATAGGCTGTCTCCTGAGAAACAGAGAATCCTTGTCGAACAGGTAGATGAGATGTTAAATCTAGATGTGGTGGAGCACTGCGAAAGTGCCTGGCAGTCTCCGGTACTCCTCGTTACTAAGAAAAATGGCCAGCCTCGTTTTTGTCTGGACAGTAGGAAGTTAAATTCGGTCACAAAACGAGATGCCTACAACTTGCCCTACATTGCTGAAATTTTGGATAGTCTACGCGACGCCCGTTTTCTTACTAGCCTTGATTTATCTAAAGTCTTTTGGCAAATACCTATTGCAGAGGAGGACAGAGATAAGACGGCCTTCTACGTCCCAGGACGAGGAACACTTAGATTTAAGACCACAGCATTTGGCTTGACAAATGCTCCCGCTACACAACAGCGTCTTGTAGATAAGTTGCTAGGTAATGTAGATCACCGTATATTCGCGTATTTGGATGATATTATTATTGTCAGCTATAGTTTTGATGAGCATGTGTCTCTCCTAATTCGCGTTTTAGACAAATTGCGTAAAGCAGGTCTAACAGTTAACTTGGAAAAGTGTGAGTTTTTTCGAAGTCAACTTAAGTACTTAGGTTACGTGGTTGATGCGAATGGGTTGCGAACAGATCCAGAAAAGGTGGAAGCTATCCTTAACTACGCAACTCCTATTAATCGCAAGGAGTTAAAGCGATTTCTAGGCACAGCTACATGGTATCGTAGGTTCGTTCCCAATTTTAGCACAATTGCAGGGCCCCTCAACAAGTTGACTTCGAATAAAAAGAACACTCCACCTTTCAAGTGGACTGATGAGGCAGAAGTCGCATTTAAAAAACTAAAAGAATGTTTAGTTTCCGCGCCTGTCCTTTCTTGCCCGGATTACAATCTACCTTTCGAGGTACATACGGATGCGAGTAACTATGGGATAGGTGGTATGCTCACTCAATCTATAAACGGAAAAGAGCATCCCATAGCTTACATGAGCAAATCATTAACGACGGCAGAAAAGAACTACAGCATCACGGAGCGGGAGACTCTGGCAGTTCTCGTGGCACTAGAGCATTGGCGATGCTATTTGGAAAATGGGAAAACTTTCACGGTTTACACAGATCATAGTGCATTAAAATGGTTTCTTTCATTAAATAACCCTACGGGAAGGCTCGCACGTTGGGGTGTGCGTTTGTCTTCATTTAATTTTGATATAAAACACCGTCGGGGTGTCGACAACGTTATCCCCGATGCGTTGTCAAGAGCTGTTCCTGTTTCCTCTATGGTCACTTCTAATTCATTTGCGACTTCTAGTGATGATTGGTATAGGAACATTTATAACAACTGTGTCACCAAACCTGAAAATTTTCCCAATTACCAAATTAAGGATGGCACTCTTTTCCGCCTTAGTAAGAATAAGTGCTTGCTTACCAATGAATTTTCTTGGAAGGAGGTTGTTCCATCTGAGCTGAGGGATAAAGTTATTATGGTTAACCATGATCAACCAACTGCAGGTCATTTGGGCATCTTTAAGACCTACAGGCGCATTGCACTCCGATATTATTGGCCGGGCATGCATCGAGATGTAGCAAAATACGTGGGATCTTGTAGTAATTGTCTTCAGTACAAAACTCAAAACCATGCTACTCTTGGTGAAATGGGACGCCCAAAGCAATGTTCTCGCCCTTACCAAATGTTATCCATCGACTTAATGGGACCTCTTCCTGTCACAAGGAAGCAAAATAGTTATATACTAGTAGTAACCTGTTGTTTTTCAAAATTTTGCCATGTTTACCCAATTAAAAAAGCAACTTCTCAGATTATTGTTAAAATTTTGGAAGAACACATTTTCTTAGTTCACGGTGTTCCTCAAAGTATTTTCCTGGATAATGGTACTCAATTTATTAGCGGCCATACTCAGGATTTATTCAAAAAATATAAAATACCAAACATATTCTTTTCACCGAAGTATACCCCTCAGGTTAATACTGTGGAGCGTTACAATAAAACTATTATTACTTGCATTTCTGCTTTCGTAGATGGTGATCACCGATCCTGGGACTTATTTATTCCGAAAGTACAATTTGCAATAAATAATTCAGTTAATGAAGCTACCGGATTTACCCCTTCCTTTCTAGTTTTTGGAAGGGAAATAATATTGTGTGGTTCCCATTACGCAAATACAGACTTGGGCGAAGAGGTTTTGTTTCTTCCTCGCGATGTGTATACGGAGAACCTTGGTTGCCTAAGTTCTATCTTTGATCAAGTCCAAAAATCTTTGTATCACGCCCATGTAAAAAACACGTCATATTATAATTTAAGACGTAAAGCTTTCGAGTTTAATACCGGTGATATCGTATACAAACGTGCTTACGTCCTGAGCGATAAGGATAAGCACTTTAGCAAGAAATTAGCTCCCAAATACATTAAGTGCCGGGTTATTCAAAAGCTATCACCACTTGTGTATGTCTTAGAGAATATGTCAGGAAAAAACTTAGGGTCTTGGCATATTAAGGACCTGAAAATATCTACCTATACATGAATTCTGTCTTCGTTACATTTTCCCATTCACTACTAAACGACTTTAAAACCGTTACAAAAGTCAGTGACGGTTATTAGTCACTTGATTTTCAGTAAGTTAGGACACGCCACATTTTTTTTATATTGTGTGATGTATTATATGTTAGGTTTTTGAGTGATGAGGTATGACTGAAATGAAAGAATGAGTAAAAGGGTTATTGTAACAAGTTTATGATGCGGATTTTATTCTTGAAATAAAATCCTTATGAGGGAACCGCGGGTAATGTAACGAAACGTTACATGAACAATCATGTTTTGTTTATGGACTGGTAAATGACAAAGGTTTATAAATGAATGCTTTGTTCTTTGTGTTCGGATAAAAACGAATGAGGTGAACGGATTGCGCTCGCGGAGCTGACGCGAGTCCACGCGAGTGATTGTATGATCTGTGGCCAGTCGCTTCTAGGCTGATGTGAGAGTCCACGTATCGCTTTGTGTCCTGTCGAGCGCCCTAGCAGACACGACCATTATTTGAATTATAAACTTATTCAAATTATATAACAAGTTGAAAAGTGCCAATCAAGTTAGTGTTAATTACTAGCGATAATCCCGATTTAGGGTAAGTTTTGAATAGCACACAAATTTACGCAAATCATAATTATGTCATTTTCTTGCCAATCATTATTCTGTGTACTACTACTCGTATTATGTATTTCTTATTATCAACTCATTTTCTGTTGCTTATTTCATGCAATTAAATAAGCACCATGTAGGAATAGCCTCATAAATTGCTAATAATGCTGTATCATGCTACTTAATTTTCTTATACCTTCAAGCGCAATTTTAATTTCATTTCCTAACTTTTTTAACCGATTCATAACTATTGTTTTAATACTGATTTATTTTTGCACAAGCTTGCTTAATACTTATGTAAACTCCGTTCTGGTCAGTACCACCACGTCAATACTACTACAAATGAATGGGTATTTTCTTCCTGTTGTCGTCGGTAGTACCCCAGCACGGAAGTTATTAGGCCGAGTTCTCATCAGC
Organism: Atethmia centrago; assembly: GCA_905333075.3. Lineage (NCBI taxonomy): Eukaryota > Metazoa > Arthropoda > Insecta > Lepidoptera > Noctuidae > Atethmia > Atethmia centrago. The sequence goes on from HG995374.1 coordinate 9,980,551, forward strand.
TGGAACGGTGGTTTCCAGGTTTCATGTTTTACTGCAAGGCATCAACGGCAGCAACTAGGACCGAAGACCATTTTGACGCTTCGCCACGGGAGTGCTGAGCAAGTCGAACGGCCGGCCCGTTTTATTTACCAGTGACGTCACCGTACAGCACAGCACTGAACTTCGGCCAATTTCCATCTCCGGCCAGCAGCGGGATTTCGCCTGCAACTACAGGGGAGTACCTATCCCTGCAGGAGTGACAACAGACGTCCGCTACCCACGTCCTACAAATCTATGTGTGCCTCCGACTTAACCAGTTTGTTTTTTTTTTTTATAATTAAACACTTAAAGGTACACACCCGTTTTTTTTTTTATTCAGACGCCAATTAGTAGGTGGGAATCGAACGGGTGGAGGCTACAATTTTCAGCATAAGAATCGATCCCAGACCTCGTAGCAATTACTTTTGTTCAATAATATTCAATGTACAATTTTGACATCTAAATTACATAACAACAACTACATTAGCATAAAATGTCCCCACTGCTGGGACAAAGGCCTCCTCTCTGTGAGAGGGAGTGGGCCGCAGTCCACCACGCGGGTCTAGTGCGGGTTGGTAGACGTGACATGTCTTCGATATTTTGTTCTAGGACATGCCGGTTTCCTCACGATGTTTACCTTCACCGTTTTGAGAGCAGTGGTGACGAAATAAAGCGTAAAAGTAAAGTAAAGTATATTTGTAAAGTACACAAAGTAAAGCGCCTGTCTGGGTTCGAACCTACCCTAAGTAACCTAAGTAGAGCGTAAATAATGTCAATTTGATAGGCCATCACCACCACGCCGGGTGTCTAAGTAATCAATTTCCTTCAAGACACTTATAAATTAAGGATGTCAGCCATTTTTTCAGTGCGAAAATAAATTATATAGTCCTCCTTATCGATTTCTATGATGGCGATCCTTTAAAATCAATGCCTTGCGGGTGCCCTTAGATGCCTCGCTAGTCCGAATTTAGTTTTGAACACCCGATCGCAACTAGAACCAAACGCGCGGCGGCTTAGCGGATCCTGTCAACGATTTGGATTAGTTATCAGTACTTCCAAGACGCAGGTTCTCAAATAACCATACCGGGGCTGCGAAGCTGATAAAATAAAATATAAAGTTATTGAATACTCTTTAATATGGGTAGTTAAAAAGAAACAAAAAGCACAGGAAAGTTTGTTAAACATAGGTGGGTACCTACCTACTTTTCTGTCAGCCCTGTTATTATAAAAGTTTATCTTTCAAGCATTCACTGTTTGCATTACGTATGAAGTACAAATCAACGAAAGAATATGATGTGTACCTATATCAGACTAACGACGAGACGTACAGTCTACATTTTCTTCTTAATTTAATTTTGTATGTAGTACAGAACCATTACGCCCACGTTCGCATGGACGTAAAAATATCGCGGTAGAGTTTACCCCACACTGGATTTATTGATTTGATAACCCAACAGAGTGCATCCCAGCACGTCGAAAATAACACACTGTTGGATTTTCAACTCTCGGCGCTAAGCAGGATCGTTGCATATCCAGTGCGCGAAAAAAAATCGCTCGTGCGCACCTGGGCTAAAGATGTTCTTATGGCATCATTAAGTCCCAAATCTAAGCACATAAATAAAGCGCAATAACAAAGGAATGTTCAATAAACAGCACATAAACAATAGTTACATAAATAAACAAATCATTGAGTTCGAATCTCTGTAATAAATTGACTGTGTCTTCTGTTCAATTCTGTTTGCTCCAAATAAATACGTATTTATTTACTGTAGGAACTATATTTGGCGTGAATCTGTAATGATTTACTTTAGATAAAGTTCAATGTCAAATTGTGTAAGGCCACTGACCGAGTTTCCAAGTGATGAACTTTATAGAATAGCTTCTGTGCCTAATGTCAACAAAACACTACTTTATTTTTCTGTAAGGCCATAAGGCACTATTCCACCGGTGTGCGCACTGTGCGTCACTGTGCTGTACAGTGTACGATACAAATGTTACTTTCAGTGGACTCACTCGAGTAAATATTTACAAATGCCCACTACGCCCATGACTTCTGTTTGAATTAAAACTGTGTGCTGTCTTTTACTTCCGGGTCATGCAATCCTGACCAGCCTTTCATTACCGTATCGAATTGTGGCATCCTCCCTTAACCAGCCATATACCGATAGCAACACAAGCAATTAGAGAAATAAATTACCTCTAAAGGTTTGCGCAAATTAGGGCGGGCCGCATCGCAACGTAGCGCATTGCAAACATTCTCCTCCATCGCTTTTGAATTTTTTTTTTATGAACAACGCATACTACAGGCGGGCAGTAACGCACTTTTTCGTATGAAAATCCATTGCGTTGCGGCCCGTTGCGGCTATAGTGTGCATGAAAAAACCCATTTTTTTTTATAAACAAGACAGTAAGCCCTCGGCATCGATCACGAGTGCACGCGTCTGTCACACGATAACGACTTTTGTCTTCCTTCCATAATTAAAATCGTGACAAATCGGTTCAGTAGTTTATGAATTACAAACACAGTCTGGGCCTGACAGCTAATGGGTAAGGATATAAAAATAAAATCGAAGTACCTACTTTATTGCTGTTTGGGCACGAATTATAGTCAGCACATAAAGTTACCACAAACTGTCAAATTTCTCCAACTGATTTTAAACCTTAAAATGTTGATGGTTAAGTTCAAAATCGAATTAGAGAATTTGAGAGTTTGTGGTAACGATGTGCTGGCGACTGTACGTTGGTATATTTTGAATAAAAGCAGGTAAAATGGGTGGGAACAGAACACAAAACTTTTAATTGATCTCAGTTGACCTTGTATATTATGTTTCTGTTTAGGGTAAATATAATTCATAGCATAGCATAACATCACGCCATGTTTCCCTGAAGGTTTGAGCAGAGGTGTAGGTACCTGTAGCACACCCACATTTCGCCAGTTAGTCCCATGTAATAGGCCATTAATCAGCACTTGACTTAAATTGATGTAATTTTGGTAGGCAAGTTTTTAAATCACGTCTAAACTTGTATGGAGTAGTGACAGGCGCTGATTAATTTGACAGGACTAAACTAAAATTTATCTTCTGTCCTCTTCTTAATGAAATACAAAGAAAAAGATGCACTGAACTTAAATTTAGTTTAGTTTGTGAACAACGGAATCGGTACCATTGTTTTCTGGTAGCTCCCAATATCTGTTGTTAGATGACACTATGACGGAGCATAAGTTTAGTTGTTTTGAACTGCACCTCCTTATCAAACTAAACTATTCTTCTGTATTTTTGTAGAGAACTAGGGATGATATTATTCATACTTCCGTAGTAAGTGCGAACATTTAATTAAACATATTTTTAGGTTCCTGCAGTGCCCATGTGCGTTTTCCATTCTACTTTTCCCCTCTATTAAACTCAATATGTTCCACAAACGTTGGAACACTTAGTACTACGTCCAGCGTGTACTGATACCTACTCTCGAGAAATTAATGGATTATATTGAAAAAAGAAAAACTAGTTGTATAAAATATGATCCGAAAAATTATTTGTGTGATAGTCTGAAAATTTTATTCTTGTATATTTGGATATTCAAAACTGCAATGAGCTATAAACTGCAGATGGTACAACGGATATTTTTATAGTGCAGTTATTGAAGCCAGGTAAAATGGCATATTTGATGACCACTGCGACACATAAAAGTACTCGTAAAATATTAATTAGCTTTTTGTTTGAGATCCATCCCAAACAAAGAGCTAACACCAAAAACTGTGACCATGACGTCTATGTCATGGTAATTGGTCACAGTTTTTAATTGTTTTTGTAATGAGAAACGTGATACCGCAAATTAATTATACTTTTGGAATAATTATTAAATTGATGCTGCGTATTCAATTAATTTGGAATTTTTGATAGAGATTTGGTCGTGGTTTTCGTAAAAGTCACGCTTCGAAGGACTAAAGGCTCCTGCAGACAGGCGCGATGCGACAACGGTAGAACCATTTCCGTGAAATTTTCATATAAATGGTTCCACCAGAGTAGCGTCGCTGCGTCGCGTCGTGCAGTCGCATTGCGCCTGATTGCACGAGCTTTTAGGCGATACTCAGCGTATCTCATAAACGGCATAACTATGTAAATGTCTATTAACTGATCCCAAATTACGATGTTTATTATTATTATTTTTTATACATACTTTTTGACATAATATTTTCATTATTTGATAATAAATACCTATTATATAATACCTAATTTTGATTTCAGACCTGTTGTATTGGCAAACATGTCATTTGGTTTAAATATGTTTTTATTTTTATTATTTTATTATTATATTACATGGATTCATGTGTACCTTGTGAATGTGAGAACGTTGTACGCTTAATGGACTAGATATTTTGTAGACCTTTTGTTTTTTTTTGTTAAGTACCTGGTACATCTCGACAGGCCTACACTGTCCTCCCATACCTATTAACACTGTAATTTGAAAACATTGTTAAAGCCGATTATTTTTAAAAGAGTAACCGTGGAGTTTGTTGCCGGCTCTTCTCCATAGGAAACGACCAATTGGAACCGTGCAACTAGCTTCTGACGTTTCATAAGTGCCCATGTAGGTTTATGTGAAATAAAAATATTTTGATTTTGATTTTGATTTTACCTACTTACAAGTACATTTGTATGAGGTGGGCACTTAGTAAGTACATTTAGAAGTTTTTCGATTCTCAACAAGTTTCCTAAAGCTTAAGGTCAATTATCATCATAGGTAATATTCAGATGACATAATTAGACAAAGGCATCTGTAAAATAGATTTCTGTGACAGCAGATCATGGGACACCACTGGATAAGTTCCGGTTAACTTATTTGGCAGATATCTTCTAAACTGTTTAATTTTTGGCTCTATCGTTAGATAGAACCTATCAGTTTACTTTCAAACAGATCCGGTTCTTCTTATTTTTTTATAATTATGAAAGTTTGATTCACTATTCACACAAACGGGTTTAAAATCTAACAACCACAAAAAAGAAAAGTACATAATTACCCAACTCGACTTGCAAAGAAAAAGTGTCATAAGGAAAGATTACCTCTCGATGTGTCCATGTAAGTTGTTGCTGCGGTCGATCGGTAGCATCGGTCAACTAATGTCGCGGGTCGCAAGTTTGCTTACCTTATACTGAGTACTGTGGGATGGTCTCATGACATTCTCTAGGCTGATGCCGCTGAGTGTAAATTCCAATTTTTTTTTTTTGGGTGTGTTATCGTCAAATAACTTCTCCCGCTCTGGGCGGAGCGGGAGGGTGTTTCAGACTCTTACTGACTAACCCTCAGTAACCCTTTAGTAGGTACCTTCCCACGACCCCGGCAGGCATCAGCCCTAGTGGACCCCTACACTTGTGCTAAAGACGTCTTTTTGAGGCGCGCGTAGAATACAACGCGCCGTCGACCCGGGCCCTGGTCCTTACCGGACGGTGAGCTACCCATTGCTCACCGTCCGCAAGCCCGCGCCTACGGTGGCCGGAAATCCGCCCGGGATTCCTGACGCCCAGGGCGTCTCCTGCACTGGCTAGGGGCGAGAAGGCGCGAAATTTGCCTTTCCCTCAACCGTCCCGCCTCCTCCTTCGCGAGCATTACTGCTTCGCAGAAGGAGGTGACGGCTGCCCATGCCCTCTCGCTCCATACCATGGCCTGAACCAGGGCCGGACGCGAGAGATCTCTGCCGCCGATTGCCTCCACGAGGACACGGCGGTGCTCTACCCAAGCCGGGTCGACCTCCACCGTATGCTCCACCGTGTCCTCCGGGCGATCCAGACAGTGATGACACCCGGGCGTTTCCTCCCGCCTTATCCGACACAGGAAGACACTCGAAGCTGCCGTGTCCGGTGAGGACCTGTGTCAAGCGGAAGGTGAGGACGCTGTGGCACCTCTCTAGCCACTCCTCGAAGAGGGGAATTATCGCCGCAATCGTGGCGTGCCCAGCACCTGGGTTGTGACAACCGTGCTCTCCATGTCGCCATGAGATCCCGCCGGAGCACCGTCCGCTGTACCGTGATTTCTCGCGGCAGCGGAGTTACGCCCCGGCGTTTCGCCTCCTGGCGCCACTCCCATACGTGCGCGAGGAGTTTTGCATCCAGATCCTATGGCAGCAATCCAGCAAGGAGGCTCGCTGCCTCACAGGAGACCGTGCGGTATCCCCGGATCAGCCGGATGGCCATGACCCTTTGTGCCCCGCTCAACCGGCGGGCTGGCCGCAGCGCCAGGGAACACGCCCACACAGGAGCCCCGTAAAGGGCCATGGACCGCACGACCGCGTAGAGCCTCCGGCAGGAGGCGTTTGGACCCTCTAGATTGTGCAGGAGTCGCTTCAAGGCAGCTCCTGACAAAGCGATAGCTAGCATATGCCAGATTATTCCAGTGTATTAATAATTCGACTTTAGTAGCTGTGGTTCTAGAATCTATGGTTTTGTGAGTAACTACTCTGTATAGACATACGGAGTATTTGCTTACAGAGCCATGGCCTTAGTATTAGTTTCACATACATACATACATAATCAGCCTATAATGTTCCCACTGCTGGGACACAGGCCTCCTCTCTGTGAGAGGGAGTGGGCCGTAATCCACCACGCGGGCCCAGTGCGGGTTGTTAGATGTCACATGTCTTCGAATTTTTGGTTCTAGGACATTCCTCAAGATGTTTTACTTCACCGTTTATTAGTTTTAACTTAGATTTAATTTTGATGTTTAGTTAAGCAAAGATTCGTGCAAGGTCTACGAGAATCTACTGCCGACAAATTGATTTGCAGTTTGGCAGGTGTTATAATACTCGTAAGTGAAAATAAAACTCTGTAATGTTATGCTATGTAACATTATTCCTGTTTAACCACGATATGTATGTACCGTAAAACGGGGTAAATAGGGATGCAGGGTGAATCGGGACGAATCTGCCTAGCCTTTTCCCAACTGTGTTGGGGTCGGCTTCCAGTCCGGATACAGCTGAATACCAGTATTTTATGGAGCGGCTGCCTATTTGACCTTCACAACCCAGTTACTGGGTAACACGATATCTCTTGGTAAGACTGGTTGTCAGAGTTTCGAGCTTCTGACGACCCGTAACGACTGTCAAAGATCTACAAATGACAGCCGGGATCAACGGCTTAACGTGCTTTCCGAGGCACGGAGGGGTCTTGGTATGTAAAGATGGTCACCCATCCACGGACCAACCGCGGCAAGCGTAGTTTAACCTGATCGATCAACCCTTGCGGCTGTTATTACTTAGCCACAAGCCCCTCCCTCAGCCATCCACCTCATTTTACGGTAGTACTGAAGTCTATGCAGCTGTTGTATCCGATGTAGTCGGCTGGATAGCGAGTGTTACTAACGTTCCTACACCGGTCTTGAAACTGAAGTTATTTCCTACCAAATTACTAGCGAAGTGAATGTTGGGAGAACTGAATAGGATTGGAATGAGGTCCAAATGTTGTGGCGTTCAAATTCCTGGTAATGAGTGAAGATTTAGAGTAAGTAGTTAGATAACTAAAATAATGGATACAGGTGATGAAAAACTGAAAAGGGGTCATTGTACTCATCATTATGAACAGCTTTTACTACGGGACGGGACCATTACTGAAATCAAAAACAAAGTCTACTTTATCATTGCATAACTCTACAAAATGTAGAGAACAGACGATTTTTTTCCCGATTTCGATCTTGGTCCCACAATAAAAGTTTATTACCCCTTAAAATGTTGAGAACAGTCGATTATTTTCCCGATTTCGATCTTAGTCCCACAGTAAAAGTTTATCACCTCTTACAGTACAAATACCCCGTTTTCGGTCTTCTGTTATTTCATTAAACCTTCCACCATCTACCAATGCCCACTTGATCTTTACTAAATTTCGATTTAACTAATGGGAAAAGTGTGGAAGGTCTGATTCATTAACAGAAACAAGACGACTAAAATGGCGAGGCCTAGGTATGTCTAAGGCACCTGTCCCACTGCAGCCGCCGGCGATTTACACGAAGCGATTAGCGAGCGATTTTCTGCCCGCCAAGCGAGCACCGCTGAGTGACTACTCTCTTTGATAGCTCTGTCGCTGCGACAAACGAGTACTCGCCGGCGATGTGAACAGTCAGCGATCAACCATTATATATTTCTTTTACTGACTGCGTCGTTGATCTAGTGGCCGCAAGCGCTACTGCTTAGCATGAGGTCCTGAGTGTGATTCCCAGGTCATGCAAAGTGTTATTGGATTTTCCATTAGGAATTTCTCAGTAGCAGCCCGGAGTCTGGATTGGTGCCCGGATGGCAATAGGCTTGCCCCTTATTACACGGGGAAATGTGGGTGTACCTACTATGGGTACTCCTCTGCCTAACCCTTCGGGGAAACGAGGCGTGATATTGTGTGTTATTTCTTTTATTTACACGGGACCAACACGGAGTCGCTTCCTCGTCGGCGACGCGACAGATGCCTAAAGCCGGAGATAAAGTAATGACACAACCAAAAAATACCTTTCTACCTACCTACCAAATAAAAGTAGTCCTATATATCATCGAAAAAGAAAATATCGTATAGTTTGTCTAACCGTATCTTGAGTAGCATTAGCATAAAGTTACATCGCAGCTGAACGTCGCTTATATAGGAGAAAAATATGCTCGAATGGCTTTATTTATCTACTTGTACTAACATTTGAACTTTACCTATGTGGAACAGAATGTTGCTCTTTTTAAAGCGATTTGCTTGGCTTGGCACACGGGGTAGAAAATACGTACAGATGTAGGATAAAGACTCATACTGTAATATTTTGTCGTTTTCAGAAGGTTGGCCAGAAGATCCTCCAGACTGAATTTTGGCCATGGCGGCTAATCTCACCAGAGACTAGCCATCTACGCAGGAGATATTATAGTGCACAAGTGTTTGCGCAGACACAAATGCACTCATTCTCATAGTTCGATAGGACAGCAATCCGACACGACCGGGGAGAGATCAGGCGCAAGACAAACAGCTTTTTTTTTTTGGGTGGGAAATCCTCAAATAACTTCACTTCTCTCGCTCTGGGCGGAGTGGGAGGGTGTGTCAGACTCTTACAGACTAAAACCCACCCGTATTCCACGACACGGCGGTGCTCTTCCCAAGCCGGGCAGACCTCCACCGTATGCTCCACCGTGTCCTCCGGGCGATCCACACAGTGGTCACACCCAGGCGTTTCCTCCTGACTTATCCATCACAGGAACCTCCCGAAGCTGCTGTGTCCGGTGAGGACCTGCGTCAGGCGGAAGGTGAGGACGCCATGGCGCCTCTCTAGCAACTCCTCAAAGAGGGGACTTATCGCCGCAATCGTGGCGTGCCCAGTACTGGGTTGCGACAACCATACTCTCCATGTCGCCATTAGATCCCGCCGGAGCTCCGTCCGCTGTGCCGCGATTTCTCGTGGCAGCGGAGTTACGCCCCGGCGTTTCGCCTCCTCGCGCCACTCCCATACGTGCGCGAGGACTTTTGCCTCCAGATCCCATGGCGGCAATCTGGCAAGGTGGCTCACTGCCTCACAGACCGTGCGGTAGCTCCGGACCATCCGGATGGCCATGACCCTTTGGGAACAAACAGCTTAACATGCTTTCCGAGGCACAGGGGTATCAAATGAAATGAAATGAAATTGTTTATTCTGTAAATAGGATAAGAGAATCACTTTTATACGTCATATTAAAAAATAAGCTAGATGGAGTCGACATTTCCTATCTGACTACCCCTGAGAAGAAATGGCGAAACAAACTCAAGGGTCAAAGTCTCTTTTAAAGTCCAGACATAATCTTGGTCAGATCATGTGAGGACCATGTAGATCTATGTCTGAAATGGTCTTTTGAGGAAAGAACCACACAAATTTGAGTGGACCTGTCCAGTCAGTGCAAGCATTTGTCAGTAATCGTGTAGCTCAACTCAAAACTTAAGGAGCTCAACGACTCGACGAACAATACCAAGGAAAGGACAATGGGGTTGGCCGCATAAAGAACTCAAAATGCCAGACCATCATTAAAACTAAGAGAAAAAAAAAAAAAAAAAAACTACAAGAAATAAATAAAAATGACCCACATAGTTCTCACATTCACAATAATTAAAGTAATATAATACTTTTCAAGGTACATAAATATTCACTTAATTTTGCTTATAATATTCATCAATGTCAATATGTACATATAGTTGTATATAATGATGATAAAACACACACCGCCAACTTCCGAGAAATTCGTAATGGAAAAACCCAGTACCACTTTGCCCGACCTGGGAATCAAACCCAGGACCCCACGTTCAGCAGTCGCGCTTGCGACCACGAGACCAACGGGGCACATCTGTTTTACAGATGCGCCGTTGATTGTCCCGTTGCTCTGGCAGAAAAGTATCAATTTAACCTACTTTTTCATCCGTAAAATTTGATTTTGTCTTCAAATACCAGAAAATCTACCTGTAGTTTTTGAACTTCTAAAATTATTTGCGTAGCGTAGTTTGAAATATAAACAATACCGTGTGTACCGAGCATGTCCACAGCTTTGTTTTGCATAATTTATTCGGGGCTCCCGCAAACGGCTTGTGGTCAAGCGGGCGGTCAAACACAGATGTGCCCGGGCCTACAATGGTACCGAAATGTTGTTTTGTTTTCAAAAATTTTGGTACAAACAAAATCCTGAAGAGCAGTGTCAATATGATTAAAGCACGTGTAATACTTTTGACATTTCATTTGCTTTATAATATGACGGGGATTCATTAATCCCCGTCAAATAAATATTAATATATATATATATATATATATATATATATATAAAAGTTGTGGAAATATGCTTTAAGGTCTTCCTGTGTAATTATATGAATACATGAAACAAACTTTCTACCCCATTTTAAGAAAATCACGCGGACGGAGGAGTATGAAATTTGGCACAGTTAAAGTTTATATGGAGGAGGAGTGCAGAAAGCTACTATTTTTATATTATATGTATTAAAAATAAATTAAATGAATAAAAAATACATTACACACACTACCATGCGTTTGACACACACAAACACACACACACACAGTACCAGGGCCTCATGTCTTCAAGATAGATAGGTGACAGAAGTGACAGCTTGAGCATGGAATAAGTAAGTACTTATTTTTTAATAGCATGGAATTAGCAGGTACTATATAGATTGTAAGTAGGGGGTCGAATTTTGACCAGTGGGCGACCACTAGTTATTTCGTTATTATATAAATATGGTATTTTAATAATATCTAGGTCTCAGGGATGTTTACAAAATAGGTACGGGACAAGAGAAGCTATGGAACTGGATCTATCTATAGGGTTAAAAGCCAGTAGATTGATAAAATTATTACATAAAAAACAACCTTTTTTCTGCCCAATTTACCGCAGCTACGAGCTAAAATAACCCAGACTTTTCGACTACTATAAACGCTTGTTACAAGTAAGAGAAGTACATTTCTCTCGTATATTCTTGTACTTACTAAGAATATCACGACAGCGCACCGCTTTGGGACATTTATGTCCCGCTTCCTCGGTTTATGTACCTTGAATGTCCCAGTCTTATGTACCTTAAATGTCCCAGAGCTCGCTGAATGCGCTCGTAATTATAAAACCCTTTCATATTACAGAGAATTGGTATGGTACGGTCCTGTGTATGGTAAAGGTACATGTATGAATGTACATGTATACGAATGTAAATGTTTTTACATGATCTTTATTGCTGATGTACCTACTCGTAGGTATGGTAATTACTGGGATTGGAACATTGTATTATGCATTGTGACTAATGGAACTGATGTACGTTAAAGCATCACTGCTTACATTTCCATCTAAGAATCTTCAGCGAGTTCACAGTTTTTTCATATTTTTGGCAGAGCTTAACTTAGTAGTAATTCGCCTGGCTCAAATTCTAATATGAAAAAAAAAACCGGCTAAGTGCGTGTCGGACCACGCACAATGAAGGGTAGGTAGTTGGGATTACTCGGGATGAATTTATCCCAAAAACAAAATTAAATTGTAGTTGAAAAACATGTTCTCCCATACTTCGATATACGTCACGGTCAATTCTCCAACTGCAAATTTAAGTTGGTCAACTATTACTCGTTAACTTAAAAGTCTTCTTAACTGTGATGGTTTTCCTTTTAATTTCATTATATGTAGGTACTACTGCCATGATTTCACATCTCATATTTTCACATTTTCACATCTCCGTAAACAACCATTTAGCTGGCAGGGGGGGGGGGGACACTTGACTCACGAAAATTAGCACTTTAAAGCTTAATATAGCGCAAAAGCATCATTGAATCGAAAAATGGTGTTCACAGACCCGCAATATTTTTGAACGGTCTATCCAACTATACCCCACACTATGGGATATCATCCCCACATTACGTGCAAGGGAGGTACCATAATTTTATTTTTATCCATGATTTTTATCCACACACACACACATATAGACATATAGTGACCTCATTAATGATGTTCTTCAAAAAGGTCTGGTGCGTAGTACTCGCAACCGGCGTGCGTGTATGACCAGATGTATGAACGTAAACGAAGCAAAAGGAGTATGTAAGGATCGTAGCAGGTGGCGTTCTATAGTTTCTGCCTACCCCCAAGGGAAGAGGGCGTGAGTTTATGTATGTGTGTGTGTATTTTTTGACCACTTTATCGGTGTGATTAATATGTACTTACACCTATGCCAAATGATAGCGTCTCTGAGCTACAGCGGGGACAGACAGACGGACATGGCGAAACTATAAGGGTTCCTTGTTTACGGAACCCTAAAAAGGGAAACCTATTTTGGGAGTTCATTGTGGATGTTTTTAGACAGGGAAACTTGTAAATAAAACAGTGTGCGTTAAGGTAGCACTGTATACCTACCAATAGTCACTAAGTTAAGTACCTACGTAGTTATTTTAATAACTCTGCAACTAATAACGTTATGTCTTTCGTGACCTCATAAAAATGGTCACAAAAATCTGACATCATGTACAATTTCAGCACAGTAATATCGACTAGAATGTTACCCTCAGCAAACGCTAATATAAAATAGTATAACAGCTCATAAGAAACGGAATGGAGGCCTTCTGCGGATTTCCCGTCTTAAGCTGGTGACAAAAAAGGTTATAACACCGTGAAAAATACACATAATATTTTTTGATTACCCTACCTAGTCGTGATATTTGCCTCGGCATGTAGACTTGCCATTAGTCTTGATTTCCTCGGATTTGTCCTCATTTCGGTTTCTTTGTTTGCATTCGAGACCAAGACGAATGCCTGGGACGAACGACGGCAACATTTTATATTTGTTTTATTAAACCTTTATGTATTTATTTTATTTTATTTTATGACTGCCTCGTTGGTCTAGTGGTCGCAAGTGCTACTGCTAAGCATGAGGTCCTGGGTTCGATTCCCGGGTCGGGCAGAGTGTTATTGGGTTTTTCCATCTACAATTTCTCAGTATTAGCCCCGAGTATTTGTGCCCAGTTGATGGCAATAGGCTCGCCCCCTATTACATGGGACTTAAACATAACTGGCGAAATTTGGGTGTACTATAGGTACACCTCTGCCCAACCCTTCGGGGAAACACGGCGTGATGTTATATTACGTACACGGGATCCGGAATTTTCTTTTGTGAGTTAAGAGATTGAAGATTGGAGTTTTGGACAACACTTTTTCGGCCGTAATAAGCCTTTGACACTTAATACCTACGGCCGTTTTGATCAGACAATCCGTGTAATTTAAAACGGCGGCGTTATTATTTGGGTACTTATTCCTACAAAAAACCGGCCCAGTGTTACAACGAAGGGTTCCGTAGTTGGGAAGACCTTATCTCAAAAACATGTTCCCCCATTCCAACTGCAAATGTATGTTTGTACGCACAATATTGAATGATTTACTATGTTATTTTAAGACTATAGACTTTTTATAGGTTTTCCTGTAATCTATAGGTAATTATAGATTAGACTAATCTTTGTATTTCTTTTCAAAATTTTACTGTCAGCAGTTTCGGAGATAAGGGAATGGAGAATTTTCATCTATTTTCTTTAATAAATGTAAAAACAAATTATAAAAAAAAACAATATTTGGAATTCTCAGATCAAGCCCTATTATTTATTTATTTAAACTTCTCGCACACAATTAGGTACAAAGGCGGACTTAATGCCTTAGGCATTCTCTACCAGTCAACCAAGGATGCTGAAGAGATAAGATGGCAGGTGCTCTGAGAGGATATAAAAATAATGAAATATTAAAAGAACATAAGAGATTATAAATAGAATAGATACTTCTGTACATAAATAGGTTACAAACTTATAATACAAATACATAAATATTTACTACAATATATACCTATTACATACATTATACATATATGAACATACAAATTCAAGGAAAAGAGATACATAATTGAGATGACTCTACGCTATTTCATTTGAAAATAACTGCAATTTCCGCTTAAATGCATACCGACTGATGGCTGTCCTGATATCAAGAGGAAGCGCATTCCAGAGAAGAATGGACTGAATATGAAAGGAAGAATGAACAAAGTCAGAAGAGTGAGAAGGACAGAGTAGAAGAAGATTGTTGGAAGAACGCAGACTATTAGCGGGCGAAGAACATAGATTTCTACCCTTTCATTTGATATGTCACACGGTACAATACCTATATATTATATATTTTTTACTTTTCTAGTTTTCCCTCAAAAATTAACCCCATATTCAAAATTAATTAATTTACGTTACATGTGTTTGGGTCACAGAAATTCATATGTATACCTGCCAAATTTCAACTTAATCGAACCAGTAGATTTGGAGCAAATCTACTGGTTCGATTAAGTGATAAACGGATAGACACACGAGTCATCCTATAAGAAAAAAAGTTTTCTTATTCTATTCACAAAAACGTGCTGCAGCCTACATTCCACTATTTTCTACACAATTTCTTCAATATCACTGATGAAAACATTTTATCCTTCCTGAAACAAACACGTCTCCTGGCGCCCCTACGGCAAGTAAGTACACTAGGTAGGTATATGAATAGCTCCCTGCCATCCTATCTGCCGCTTTTTCCCTGTCGTGTGCGTAATAAGCGCAGACTTTTCCACGACTCTCATTAGACCGGAGATCGATCTGAGCGTAATCCTGCTTGTAGGTTTATGAGATTTTTTATAGGCACGTTTTTAGCAGAGTTTTTGAAAGAGTGTTTAGATGTTGTATCGACGACTTTTATGGCAAATGGGTAGATATTGACTGAATGGATTAAAGAGATTCAGTAGAATTCAGGTGGATTGAATAAACTTTCTACTATGATGTAGAATTTCAGACTGAAAGCGCTGGAAACCACAATAACTGTTATCCGTAACGTTCATACGCGCATCATTAAAACCGCTTACTTTTGAGAGAAAATTTGGCCGAAAAATATCACTGAAACGATATTTTTTATTCGATAAGAGCAGATAATATGAAAATTACGGATCTGCAGTAGGTACCAAAGAGCATTAAGGCTCCTATATACTGGCGCGACTTGTCGCGCGACGCGTCGTGACACAAAGGCACCGCTTGTAGCGCTACACGCGGTGTCTTTGTGTCGCGTCGCGTCGCGCGACTAGTCGCGCCAGTATGTAGGAGCCTTTAACTGCATGCTACACGACAAAAGCCAACTCATTCTACACTAGGACTTATTTTTCTGCTGTAAAATGACACTTCTTGCTGTCATTTCGTCATTAACTTATTACTGCAGTTAATTAAAAGTCCCACTATAGTTATCAAAAGAACATGCCATCAAAAGTTCCCGAAACCACCAACTTACACACCAACATCTGTCCTTCAATACCATGTGCATCAGAACTTCGAGCTTTTCAGTTCGTAATTACAAGTTGAGTTCGTTATAGTTTTGATGCGCAAGACATCAACAAGTTTAAATGCCTGTCGAGACTTGTGCAGAAAACTTGAAGCTAAAGTTATGATAGTTGTTGAGAAGGTGGCACTGATGGAAGTGGTTTAAGCGGGAAACATTCTGAATTTACTTTTAAGACGCTGACAACACCTAAACCGCGGTCACTCTCAGATTGCATAGAAAAGAAAGAGACGCGCGATGACACAACGCTTATAATTTATTGCAAAATATGAAGCAATTCTCTATTTACTCAAAATTGAGTTGAGTAATCGAAAATAAAAAACAACCAAGTTCTGCATTCAAATAAGACGTTCTTGTTATTAATTAAATACGTAACGTATGTTGATATTTAATGCAGATATTTTGGATTAGAACTCAAGGTAAGAGGTTAGTTTAATGTTAGTTTGTATCGAGATTTTTTTTTCAAAACGTGTTTTGGTAACAACCAAGTTCTGGGAAATATGTTCAAAATTAACATATATTTTTTCCACTACCACAAACTATACAGATTTGGCAATTTTTTTTCTTAAGAGAAGCCTATTTTGGTCAATTGGGTCTTGTCAGCGCCTTAAACCATATTGCGGTTGCTTTTCAGGTTTGTTTGGATGCATATTTTATATTTAATAGGGTTGAATGAGTATTTATGCAGTAAAGATGGGATGAGTTTAGTTTATTCTAGGTTTGAGTTAATATAAAGTTAAGGTGGGATAAGAAAGGTTCTTCAAAAGTGTCACGTGTGTATTATTTGCAATCAGTGCACATGTATGTATGTATAGCTAGACTTGATGTATGAACGTGGACAAAGTAAAACAAGTAGTAAACATCGTAGTTCGATCGTAGTACAGTTTCTGCCGAAACCCTTGTCCAAAAGGCGTGACATTATGTTTGCACATAGGTATGGGTATATAATGTTAAGTAGCACAATTGTAAATAATTTATAAATAATATATAATAATGTGAATGTAGAGAGCAGTGGTGGCCCAATGGTAATGGCCGCGACTTACGAGTTGTAGGGCGTAAGTTCGAACCCAGACAGGCGCTTTACTTTGTGTAAATTATTTCATCACCACTGCTCTCAAAACGGTAAAGGAAAACATCGTGAGGAAACCGAGATGTCCTAGAACCAAAAACTGGAAGACATGTGACATCAACCAATCCGCACTGGGCCCGCGTGGTGGATTACGGCCCACTCCCTCTCACAGAGAGGAGGCCTGTGTCCCAGCAGTGGGAACATTATAGGCTGATTATGTATGTATGTAATGTGAATTAACGGCCGCGACTTAGGACCTAGGCATGTCCTAGAACCAAAAATTCGAAGACATTTGACATCTAACAACCCGCACTGGGCCCGTGTGGTGGATTACAGCCCACTCCCTCTCAAAGAGAGGAGGCCTGTGTCCCAGCAGCGGGAACATTATACGCTGATTATATATTATTAATAAATAATTAATAATTTTACTAACATAGTTGTAAGTATTAATTACTTACAATGTATGGAATATTTATTCTGAAATAAAAAGATTAATAGGTAAAGAGAGGGTTGCATCTTAAATTCTGTGACAAACGCAAATATACAGCCATTTTTCAAGGTTTTTTTGATCAAACACTACTAACAATAACAACGACTCTGTGTTGCACGAACCGTGTCATCACAAATCCTACCCCAAAATATATAAAAAAAACAACCCCCATCATAAAATGCTTTCAAAAAGGACTTATTTGTAGGTAAGGCATGCGGGTAGGTAACCCAAGCTTACCCGAGACTGTCGGCACTGTCACGTCAGCTGACATCGAGCCGCCGCTGGCCAAAGCTGTCAGTTCCGTGCTTCGCTGTACCTACACTGTACACACCGAATTGAGATAGATGGTCCAGATGAGGAGAGAATGCGGAGCTTTTGTAATGGATCGGAGAAAAAAACTATTTCATTTTCGCAGAAAAAAGGTACGTTCACTGTCATAAAAAAGTAAAGAGGTTTTTGCTTGTTGAGTTTTGGCGTTCCTCGAGGCTCAATCTTGGGTCCTACCCTGTTTCTTATCTATATAAACAACTTATGCAAAATGTCTCTAATGCATTGTTCAATCTTCATTTGCAGATGATACGGCTCTATTAATTCATAGTAAAATACAAACTGACTGACTGACTGGCCTGAAACAGTAAAATACGCGGAACTTGCTCTAAACTCAGTGATGAAATGGCTGTCAAATAATATCCTAAGCTTAAATTTAAATAAAACGGTTTACTTACCTTGCTCCTTACTATCCACCAACCTCTCTCCAACGGATTTGCTCGGAGCTCGGAGCACTATTGAATCCGTTCACTCGATCTTCACTCGGTTCACTTGCTCACTCGGTCTATCTTCTTCACAATGTAGCTGTCCTCAACTCAAAATGTGTGAGTCTGTCAAGTATCTCGGAGTCTATGGAGACAGTTCTCTGAGCTGGGAAAGTCATCATTTTAAACTAAGGCTCTTCGCGGACCACCTTTCGATTAAAACTGTTTATCTTGCCGTGTCAAAGCATAATAAACTACTGCATCACAGTGTGGGGTGGGACTCCCAAGACAATCCTCCTGCCTCTGGAATGAGCACACAGAGCGGTTCTCAAGTTATGACCTCGAAGCCTTTTAGGTATCCCACCACGGCTCTACACAAAATATCAGGTTCGCACTGTGATACGGCACTATTCTGCGCAAACATCCCTTTGTGGTATACGATCCAAATAATATCAAAAAGCGTAGACACTTCGAAGTATGCTCAACTCACGGATGTACAACGGCCCTTGATAAACGTCATTTTGGTATACTGTCAAACCATTTATATAATAAAATAAATAAACTATGGGCCATTGCTCCCACGTGTCTAAATTAATGCAAAACTAAGGTCACGAAGTGGGTACTGACATTGAGCTATAATAAAACTGATTTCGCACAAATATCGATCGCTTAACCTAATGTTTATAATTATACTTACATATACAGACTTACATAAATAAAAGTTTTCACCATATTTATCCCTTTACCCTTACACGCCCATACATAGGTACATAAATAGGCCACATCATAGTTGCAATCGCTAGTAAATATATTATAATTTAATAGTGATATACTATGCTCGCCTTACAACTATTGCTACATGTTCAAATCATAGGCGAGGACGCTGGCACTCTAAACACAAGTTAAATCTTACATTGGGTGCCAGAGCTCATCGAAAACACTCTTTTTCCTAGTTGTAACGCTGCATAGTGTTTAGATAAGTGTTTCTTGTACAATTGAAGTAATATTCTTTTTTGATACGTCGTGATAACCTATCGTGAATCTAGAAAAAAAAAACATTTAAACAACATTAACATTTTGTGTAAATAAACATTTTGAATTTGAATTTGACGATTAATAAAAAAATCATCATTAGGTATAATCGCGTAGTCGTCCACTGAACGATTGCCTCAGATTAAGCCAAGCGCACGCGTCATACTCATAGTTACAGATATACTGTTAACTTAAGCATGTCGGTGACGCGAACCAATAATTTTTTTCCCTACCAAAAATCGCGCAACGCGCCTAAAGAAGTAAGCGCGTCGAGTGATATATTAATTAGAATAAAATTGTTATTTAAAAAAAAAGTTGTTTTTGTTATCTATTCATTTAATAAGACAATTCTGCATCTTATATAACTTAGTTGAAGTTAGAAATCTATACTAATATTATAAAGAGGTAAAATTTGTTTATTTGTATGTAGGGGGTAATCTCTGGAATTACCAGTCAGATTTGAAAAAATATTTTTCTTTGATAGCCTAATTCTTGAGGAACGCTATAGCCTATAGGCTACTTAAAATCACGCTTATATCCTGAGGAGCTGAGCAAAAAGAAAAAAAGTCGGAAAGATTGCTAAGCGAAAAAACGACGTACCTAATAGCGCGGGCAGGTGATGCGATGCGACGCGGTGGGTCGGGAGCAAATGCAAGTATACAATAATCATATACACAAAACAAAAAAGAAGCTCTAATCTCTTACAACTTGTACCACACATCATATACAATTTCACCTGAGAGGTTTTCATAAAGTGTAGATGGGTCAAATATCGCTCACCACTCGGGGCGTTCGTTCCCGTAAACCTTCTTGCTTTGTTTTCTAGTATTTATGTATTTTCGTTTCGTATTTAAGTACTCGAGGAGGACGCTGGTCTACGCATGTTTCCTCGACTTGTCAAAAGCTTTCGATCTCGTTGCCTATGATGTGCTGTGAGACAAGCTGAGGGGAACGGGTATGCCAGCGGAATACACAGCGCTCCTCAGATACTGGTATGCTCAATAGAAAAACCGGGTGAGTAGGGTCGGTACTGGTCGGATGAGTACAAAACGGAGTGTGGTGTAAGGTTAAGCTCAACTCTGTTATTTAATTTATATGGGAACCGGGATATCTAGCGACAGAGCAGCATACATGTCGGACGGCACTTGCGTCAATAATTTAAGTTACGCGGATGACATGATGCTGCTCAATCCATCGATAGGTGGGCTAAGGGAGCTACTCTCGATCTGCGAGACTCTAAAAAGAGTGAGATTCTGGTGTTTAAAACACAAAAAGAACAGCCCCGCCTTCGTATACATGTACGTCCGGTATATCTCAATGGCGTGGTACTAAACGTGGTTGAGAAATTCAAGTATTTAGGCCTCATTGTCACTAGTGACCTACGCGATGACAGTGATATAGAGCGGGAGCGCAGGGCATTGGCAGTGTGGGTCAATATGCTCGCCCGCAGGTTTGCTCGCTGCACGTCAGACGTTAAGGAGACCTTATTTTAAGGGTTCTGTCAGTCCTTTTATTCGAGCGGCCTGTGGGTGTCATATACAAGCCGAGCCTACAACATCTTGCGCGTACAATATAACAACGCCTTCAGGATGCTGTTGCGGCTGCCGCGACGTTGTAGTGCATCGGGCATGTTTGCCGAAGTTCGCACGGATAGTTTTCACGAAAAATGCGAAAAAAGCGGCTTCCTGGTTACAGCGCTTGCGTAACACTCGCAACGGCATCCTGAAAATTATTGTTAACAGGCCAAACTGTCCCATACAATGGCACTGGGTGGAATTAGCTATGGGTACACAAAGATAAACAATTTATTAGTAGATGTACCTACGGTGCTACCACACTGAGCCTCGAGGGCGGGCTTAGGCAATTTAACTGTGTTTGTGTCCTTACTAACAATATTAATATACACTATTTAAAGTACTTTCTGTTACTAACCCATTACTTAACAACATAATATGGCACATGGTGTGTCAACTGAGGCTTATTACCAACGTGAGATGTCAGATGTACAGCGACAGAAGTTAACCTCAGAATTTAAAAAGATAAATACTGAAATATTTATTCGAATAATTATTCATTACTAGTGGTCGCCCACTGGTCGAAATTTGACCCCCTCTATTTACAATCTATATAGTACTTACTAATTCCATGCTATTAAAAAGTACTTGCTTATTCCATGCTTAAGCTGTCACTTCCTGTCTACACACTTCCGTCCCTTTTCACGAAATCACTCCCACAGAAAGCAAGAGGAAAGATGATACCTACAGATAAAAAATTGCATTTGTTGATTGTTTCCTGAAAGATATCGATTTTAGTTCTATCTGGGTTAAATTGTGTAACGTTACGATTGGCCGGAAGGCCAGTAGTCACGTTACAGTTTGGCGCCCAACGTGGGGCTGACCTTTAAAATAGTACACCTCTAGTACATAAAATTTGGATAACCTTTTCGATTAAACTTAATATCTTCCTTCTCTCCCTCTGTGCTAGATTTTTTTTCAAATTTCCTAAATATACTACTTCTATATTCTGTATAACATTTTTGGACATATCAGCCTTTTAAAAGTTAAAGGCGAACGGCAGGCTTGTATGGGGCTTTCGTACAGCTAATAAAATTTCGTGTTTAGGGATATTTTTTTGTTTGAATTGGTAGTTAATAGGATAAGCCTTTTTTTAAATTCTTGGATTTTTAGAACTTGGGACGTAAAAGTTATAACCAGTTTTATTTTTTAAGTACTAGTGTACCAATGTAGATTGTTACTTTGAGGCACATAAACATTGTTACGGTAATAAAGTACATATATGTTCTAGATGCTTGTCGCACTTTTGTAGTACTTTACTTACTATCAAGTAGGTAAATTGAGATGAGGATCGTACCTACTCAGTGGAGTGCATTAGGAGATACCTATGTCCAGCAGCTGACTGCAATAGTTTGATAATGATGAAGTCCTGATGGGGTTCTGAGTGTAGGTAAATAAAACGATACTTTTTAAAAACGATTTTTTTAAGTACATTTATTTTATTTATAATTAATTAATTCGTATTGTACTTCATCTAAGAAGGGGGCAGGTCGGGCAATACCCTCATGGCGAGCATAGGTTAAATACCAAAATAACTGCGTTTAGTTTACGACTAAATTACGTGTAGTTATTAATTTTTTTTTTAATATTATCAATTAATCCGAACTTCTAAAAATAGTACACTTACATGAAAATAAATGGCTTAGTTGCCTTTATATGTGGTACAAATTCTATAACAAAACAACAAAAAAAGTAAGCTGTACGAAATCTGCCGTTCACCTTTATAAAAATAACATAAATATGTGGCTTTGTGTAGCAAAATACCACAATTGGTAGCCGATAGGGCTAGCTAGCTAAGCTAGGAGAATGTTTGGTATGCTAGATTCCGCATAAAATTTAAACTGTGTTAAGGGTAAACACACATACAATCTAGGGATATATGAGACATTTCATGTATTGACAGTAAACTACTAAGAATTTCTTGAAACATCCATAAATCATCCGTGTTCTGTTCAATCCCACAACCCAAATTGTAAGGAACGTTTCAAATTCCTAAATGACACACATAAGAGTTACCTGAGGTCATCGAAAAACTTGAAACTAGAGATGCCGATGCATTCCCCCAGTTTCTATGATAAATCTTTTACAGTTCAAGCAGTACGGTTGTGGAATGCCTTGCCCGTGTCGATAAGGCGTGCTCAATCTCTGTCCATTTTTAAAATTATGGTAAACAAACACTTTCTCTCTCCATAAACATATTTTTTATTTTCTTTGTTCTTTGCACCTGTTTTTGTTCCTAACATTAGTTTTATGATTATTATTGAATATATTATATAGATAATTGTAATACGCTTTATGTATTTATTGTATATATGTAAATGGTACACCACAGACTATCTGCAGTATTGTCTCATCTTTCCCCCCTAATTTTACAAAGGGCGGTCTTATCGCTAAAAGCGATCTTTTAAAGACAACCTTTGGTCCATCCAAAGGTTGTCTTTAAAAGATCGATTTTAGCGATAAGACCGCCCTTTGTAAAATTTCTACATTTATATCTATAATTTTTATGGTGTACATAATAAAGAGTATTCTATTCTATAGATAAAAATGCGCAGTATTTCATATTCACAGAAAAATGTATGAAAATCTATTTATTTTTAAATGGATAATTAGTTTTCTTTAAAGTTAATATTCTACCAAAATTAGTCATGTGGTTAGTGAATAAAGAAGGGAACAGAATTTACTGAAGAATGAAACTATTGGGACCCGTACAACGGGTTTTGCCTGTCGAATCCGTTACCCCGAGACCCGTCTTGTTTCTTTTAGATATTTGATTTTTACCCGACTGCCCCAGAAGGAGGGTTATGTTTTCGAGTGTATGTATGTATGTCTATTTCTTTGGCACGCTCTGTAGCCTAAACGATTTCATGGACTTTAACATACGAGGTATCATTAGATTCGTTTTAATTGTGAGAGTGACATAAGGTATACAATTTTAATATGGCATCTGCGAATCAATAAGAGAGGAGGATTAAAAAAAATATTTTGTGATTATAATAATATGGGTATCAAATAAAAGCTTGTATAAAGCCAATTCCAAATATATAAATATATTATAACACTTATAATCTACTATTTTGACACAAAAATGTACCTAAATTTTCTTTTCTTAAACCTATCCTATCCTATCTTGCTAACTTAACTTTACCGCATAGCTTATTTACTTACCAATACTTAACTGAACAATTTTTTCATTAATAACACTAAAAAGCTTAAAATAAAACAAATAATATAAAAATAAAAACAAAAACTAATAAATGCAGCCGGAAACATCTATGATGTAACGAACGGCTTAAAATTTGCCTCTATTTTTTTTTGTTACTTAATAGATACTCGTTTTTCTTTTCATCCTGTTTCCATCTTTTCAGTTCGTTTTTCTACGGTCGGGTTTTTATGTTTTTTTTTTAATTATCTTTTTAGTAGCAGTTATCTTACCTACTACCTAGATTGATTGCTTCATAGTCATAAATTCAAATCTACTAGATATACAATAACATAAATCCAACATCGTCATGAAAACATTAGGCACACCGAGTTCTTGGCAGTTGAAGTAGCCTCTGGATCCACCCTTAATCTTTGATCAAACGTAACGACCTGTCGGCCTCTAGTCTTGTCCTTTGAAGAGGATGTTCTAATTATAGTAACTCTTACTTACGATGAACTTTCAAGCTGCCAGTAAAGCCTGAAATATATTTTGCTTAGTCTGAGATTATTCGGTGTGACTGACAGGAATAAAGTTATCTATTGTTAGAAAAAACCCGACAAGTGCGAGTCAGAATTGCCCACCGAGGGTTCCGTACAATTTTGTACATATTATAAATAGTTCAGGAATAGAGTCCCGCAGTTTTTTCCCGAGCTATTCCCGAAATTAAGTTTCCAAAACCGATACTTACTTATATTGTTGTTATACTAACAGTTCATACCTAAATTAACTAATTTAGGTTTGAACTGTTAGTATAGTAAAGTGGTGTGTTTGGTTAGGCTACCTGACAAGGTAGCCTAATCAAAGTTCTTTTTTTTACTTAAATATCAAATTTAATCCAGATTTGTAAGTGGTGACTGAAAAAAAATGGTACTTTAAATAAATAATATATTTTTAATGATTTAATTACAAATGTATAGTTTTCAGATGTTTCCCTGTACTTGTGGCATATGAAAATATTTCTTGTAAAATTTTCTAGTTCTAGGTCAACGGAAAGTACATTTACATTTTGATTCCCTTGAGAGTGTCGAAATATACGTTTTTTTGTGGCATAAACGAGCGTATCTTTTTTTTTACGTTAACTTAAAATTTTATTTTTTCACAACTTCAAAGGACTATATATTTGAGTAGATGGTTTTAATTCCAACTCGATACCTCCACGAGTTCCCGAGATAAAGGGTCTTGGCAGATCGGACAGACAAACAACAAAGCGATAAGGGTTTCGTTTTTTTTTGTTTTGAGATACGGAACCCTGAAAATAAGACAAAGAAGTGAAAAACTCCTTTTCCTTGTTTTTTTGGGCAAAGCCCTGCATTGAGGCACTACAAGCTAAGTAGATGAACAGAAAACTTGAACAAAATAAATAGTAAAAGCCTCATATACCTGTGTACCGTACAACTCTGCCCAGTCTTTCAAGGAATACAGGCGTAATCTTATGATGATCGACGAACTACCTAATTCTAAATTAATTTTGATGTGAAATATCATAAACGACTTTTGTTTCAAGTGAGCTTTGTTATATGCAGATTCAAAGTTGTTTACTCAAATCCATGCAAATATTTGGAGTGTTCTCATGTCAGCGGCCAGGCATCCAATACGTGGCAGTTTGAGTGGTCGCTCAATACTAGAAGCGGTCGCATTTTATATTGTTCGATGAAACTATTGAATACTTCCGATAGTAAATATTATATTACCTCATCTTATGTAACACAAAATATATCAAGTTTTTGTTCCACGTAGGTATGGTACTCGCTGCGCAGTACCGCATCGCTCACCCTCGCTGACACATGAATTCGTTACTGCGTGACTCACCTCATGTTCCGAGCCGCCATTTATAGTTTGAATCGGGCTGTACCTACCTTTATTTATTTTATACAGGTTATAATAGACTAGCATCTAATTAGTGTTTCTTCTAATTAGTCATTAATACAGCAGCATTTTGACAGTTCACGAAGCACAATGCTTAAAACATCGCCGCGAATCAATCACAATACCTACGGGCCCTGAATCGGAAAAGGGTTGATTCTCTGATAACACGTAAACATCATCTACTTTTCTACCGATAGGAACATAAAAGCAAAGATAACATAGCCTTTGTGATTGTGGTGCGTAACGGCGCAAATATTACGAAAATATTTCCATAAAATTCGCGTGACTTTTTCGAGTACCCATGTCAGTGTACCGGTATAATCAGTGTTGGCTTCAGTACCAGCTCGTTACAACCATTTTAATCGCAGATTAAACACAAACACTGCCTGTTTTTCTGTAATTACTTGTACGATACAACAATACGGCCTCTCTCTTGATTAAAACAAAAGTTTGACCACAGAAATAACCGAAATGATTAAATAAAATTCTCGTACAGTTTTGGAGTGTGCTCGAACCGTCCGAGCTGGCACCCAATCAGTGTTGGCTGGAGTGGCCGCTCGATCCGGCCGTACTTAATCTCTGATCAAACGTAAACAAGCCCACATGTTACGGGCGACATACGCGACAGGATTCAATTAAGCCTCCATTTTTTTTTTGTAAAGTTTACAACAGATATCGGTTAAATTTTCGGGATTGGATGTTGATTGAAAAAACGTGGTTATACTTTTATTGGATTATTAGCGTCTGCCCGCGACTTCGTTCACGTGCAAGTCGTAAAACACCACAATATGTCGCGGGAAGGTACTAAAGGGTCACTGAGGCCCCTGGCAACACAGACAACGGAAGGAATACGGGTGGGTTTTAGTCAGCAAGAGTCTGACACACCCTCCCGCTCCGCCCAGAGCGGGAGAAGTTATTTGATGATTTCCCACCCAAAAAAAAAAAAAGACACCACAATATACAAAAATAACAGCCACATTTTTGTAACAAAAACGGCCTCGTTGGTCTAGTGGTCGGAAGCGGTACTGTTGTGCATGTGATTCTGGGTTCGATTCTTGGATCAGGCAAAGTTTTATTGGATTTTCCATCTGAAATTTCTCAGTAACCCGTAACAGTCCAAAGTCTCGATTTGTGCCCGGGTAGTGGCAATAGGGTCGCCTCCAATTACATGGAATCGTATCTGGCTAAATGTGGGCGTACTATAAGTACACCTCTGTCTAACCCTTCGGCCCGTATAAGGGTTGATGTGATGTTATTTTCATTAAAAAAAAACCCTGTATACTACGTTTGTAGTTTTGATCTCAGTAGCCACAATATAATGAGACTCAGGACTGGTGACGGGGAGCAAGCGACGTACAGTTGTCCGTGTGAGAAGCAGTTAGTCCTGAGGTCAAGTCTTCAGTAGTAATTCCTAATTGCTTGCGAAGTTTTTCGTGTTTAGTGAATTAATGAACGCTTGCTTTCCTGCATATACTACCTAGTGGCACAACACTAATACACTGATCGATACATTCTTACAGATTATTCCTGACGAACGGCTATCACTAAAATAGCAGTCACCAGTTCTCATTATCAGTCACCTAACATTTATATAGACTGGCCGCTACAATGAAGACATGCCGAAAATTACATATTATTTAAATTTCGAATTTCGTACGAATACGCGTTATACTTATTTTTATTTGCTTTGAAAACAGAATTGAGATGAATGTTGCTTGTGATTTTTGACATACTGAGAAAAAAAATTGGGCCTCAAATAATTCAAAACGTTTAAACTTGTATGGGTATATTGTTATGACTTGTATTGGAGGCTTTTATTTAGGTATTCAGTTCTGTTTACGTTTTTATGTTGTAATTTTTATTTCTGCTTGAGTACAGTTTTCATTGTTTTGTTGGTATATTGGCGTGTGATAAGCCAACATATGGCAAGTAATTAAATTTAATGCTTTGTGTTTCGCAGTGTATATACATTGCATACGATTTGTATAGAATCAAGTTTATCTAACTAAACAGACAGGTGGGCTGCTTGGGAGTTTGTGTTGCCACTTTTTCTTCCCAGCTAAATCACTAGGAACTGGTGAAGGGCGGGCGTTTTTGGGAGACTGTCTTATGTAATTTTGACGTTCAAAATGTGCTGATTCTCACAGCCTAGTTTGACTAAATGACTTTTGATTTTGATTGACTTGAATAATCTGTTCCTTTAGTTCATATAATTCTTAACGTTAAAACTTCAATTAAATGTTATTTAAAAAAATAAATAATAATAATTGTATGTTACTGTTTAACTGACTAACACCCACATATTTGCACGCCGTCAGTGCATGGTGGAATGTGTCTTTGCACTGAATTTTATACGTAAGATCTTTTGTACCGACCACATTTTATGCAAATAAACGATTTTGATTTATCTCTTTTCGTTCGCTTTTCTTATTAAAATCAAAATCAGAAGGCCAGTCCATTCATCATAAAAAACCCGATAAGTGCGCGTCGGACCACGCACAATGAAGGGTTCCGTAGTTGGGATAAATTTATCCCATTAAAACATGTCACAGAAATGGCCGTATTTGTTTATTGCGTTGACTTAGAAACTTTTAGAGCTTTATCAGACGTAGACCTTCGAATTTGATGTTAATTCCAACATGATACGTCCATGCGTACCCGAGAATAAGGGTTTTGACAGACAGACCGACGGACGGACGGTAGGACAACGAAGTGATCCTGTAAGGGTTCTGTTTTATCCTATTGAGACATGGAACCCTAAAATATAAGTTCTAATTTCCCACGAAATGTATGGGAAAAGTTTTTTGTAGTTCTTCTAGTAATCAAACCTGGTAGTACTTGAGCGAACCTGGACACTTGCGCAAACCCACTTACGTGAAATTGACACTTCCGCGAACGGACTTTTGCGCGAACAGACTTTTGTGCGAATGGACACTTGCGCGAAAGGACAGTTGCGCGAAAAGGTTGCGGAAATGAGATTTCTTAATAACGTCACCTATCTACCCATCTAAAGGACTTTGGAACAGAAAATTGGGTTATACTTACTTGATACCATACAGTTTGTAGTCTGTTGGTACATTTTCTAGACTACATAAGTTCTATATGACGATTTCTCGGAACATTTAGCCGACGGTCTTGAAAACGTTTAAAGAAGCAGAAGGCCATTACTCCCATTCACTTTGTTTGTCAAAGGACATCGTTTTGCACAAACTACTGTCCATATCCTTGTATAATAAAATCTAAATATCATAGTGAAGGAATCTTACGCGTATTGATCGTAAACGTCTTGACTTTTACGAACCATCATTATTTTTATGTGCCATAATCTCTCCTGGAGTTTCATTAAGAATACTTTGCCCATAAAAACACGATATTGCCAAATCGAGGTTTGATTTGAACTTTATTGCCCCGCAATAGGGACGTTGTTTGCTTCTGAACGTAATCACTTTGAGGAAAATGGGATAATTATAATCCAAATAATGTTTAATGATCTTTATGGGTATCTGTTTATTTTATTTGGAAATCTGATTCCTTAGCTTTGATTCTGTAGAATTCAAGATATCTTTGGCTTCATAATAGGTTCAAATTTCATAAAAGATAAATGAGGAATAGGTATTCCACAACTACCTTTGTACCTGTCCAGAAATACGTACACCTTAAATACACGTCGTCATGTTAAATAGAACATTTTCCTCCCAAAATGATATCACATGACTATTCTTGCCCCGACCAGTATCCTTAGTAGACCTTAAATCTTGAGGCTCGTTTCGGGTAGTAATTGAGCACTAATTACGAACCAACTCGGGCCCGCGTTAAGCACATTTCCAGCTCAATTTGTAGAGGTTCACTCTAGTGTTACCTGCTTCTGTTACATTCAGTTACTTTTGAGATGGAGGAGTTTAAGTCCATTTTGTATATGTAAGGTTTTTGGGTGAATTGAACCATCCTTCACGTTTAAAGATACTTATAAGTTTGACGCACCCTGAAGCAGCCCCTCGCTAACATATTTGCTGACTGGCTCTTGATCTTACTAAGATTAGGGCATTCTAGTTTTTCTCATGATGAAAAGTCGTGTCGACACGATACAAGAAGAATAAGGATAAAACATGGCCGCATTACACGTTCATTTTCTCCTTTGCACGTTATCTTACATTAATAATTGTTTAAAAAATTGTAATGTGCAGCGTAAGTCCAGGTGTAGGTAATACAGGTAAAAGGATTTCGGCAAGTGATGCTGTTGGAAACTTTGCATTAAGGCGCTGACAAATGACCAAAGTAGGCTTTTCTAAAGAAAAAAATTGCCAAATCTGTATAGTCTGTGGTAGCGGAAAAATATATGTTAATTTTGAACATATTTCTCAGAACTTGGTTGTTAACAAAAACGTTTTGAAAAAACATCTTGATACAAAATAATGGTAAACTAACCTTTTACCTTGTGTTCAAATCCAAAAATCTGTATTAAATATCAACGTACGTTACGTATTTAATGAATAACAAGGACGTCTTATTTGAATGCAGAACTTCGTAGTTTTTTATTTTCGATTACTCAACAAAATTTTGAGTAAATAGATAATTGCTTCATATTTTGCAATAAATCACAAGCGTTGCGTCATCGCGATTCTCTTTCTTTTGTATGCAGTCCGACAGTGACCGCAGTTTAGCTGTTTTCAGCGTCTTAATACTGTGGAAATTGTTTTTGTTATAAATAATCATCATCATCTGCCTAGCCTTTTCCCAGCTATGGTGGGGTCGGCTTCCAGTCTTAACTTGATGAATTGCAGTGTTTTATATATGCCTATCTGACCTCCACAACCGATTTACTGGGTAACACGATATCCCTTGCTAAGAGACTGGTTGTCAGACCTTCGGGCTTCTGACTACCCCGTAACTACTGTCAAAGATCTACAAATAACAGCCGGGACCAACGGCTTAACGTACTTTCCGAGGCATGGATGGGTCTTGGTATGTAAAAATGGTCACCCATCCAGTGACCAACCGCAGCAAGCGTAGCTTAACCTGATCGATCGACCCGTGCGGCTGTTACTACTTAGCCACAAGCCCCTCCACTACTGCTGTCACAAGCTTCTTTTGTTATAGGAGTCTTGTTATGTAAAGATGGTCACCCATCCACGGACCAGCCGCGGCAAGTGTAGCTTAACCTGATCGATCGACCCATGCGGCTGTTATTACTTAAATGATTTCTGTAAGTAGGTTTGTACAAACACTTTTACACGTCAATAACTTAGTCACAAGCCTGTCCACTGCTGGTGTCACAAGCTTCTTTTTGTTCTAAATATATTTATTATAAGTAGGTACTAGCTTTCTATAAAGTCCAGCTATTTAAAACATCGTATGTCGCAAAAATTGGACCTTTTAGAAGTTACAAGCAAAAAACTGAAAGAAGTCGGAAAATTTTGAGGTTTTTCGAGCACCACGCAGTTAGCAGAGGTCTTTCGAAGCTGCAAACTTGGTTTTACACTATTATTATCTATCCTAACAAAAATAAAGAAAGAATTCACGAACTGTTTCAAATAAACGTTTTATTTGAAACAGTTCGTGAAACAAAAAATACAAGTAACAGAATAAAAAAATGAAAATCATGTTTTAACAACAATAGAGTGTGTTTCATTTTTTTTATACGGCTGCGCCGAAAGGTACATTTCAGCATTAATGCCTTTAGGCACAAATGACGGGTAGTACATACAGTTTCAACTTACCTTATCCATATTTTTTATAATTATAAATTCATTAAAAACCAAAAAATCATACAAAATATACGAGCTTTCGTATAACAATAACTGTCTCAGCAAAAACCTGTTTTTAGCGATTATCTATAGTTCGTTTTTTAATCCCAGAGACTAATTTGACACTTCAAATGATTGTTGTTCGTTTTTCAATTTGGAGTTTGACATTTGCATGTGTCAATTTAGTCTCCGAGATTAAAAAACAGACTTTAGATTGATCCGTGCACGGTGCACTCACAAAGCGCTACAGGCCAAATCAGTACCTACAGTGCAATTATTTGCGACCAAACGCGATATTATTTTGTTTCAGCGCTGCCTTTTTGTTGATATCTAGTACACTCGTTAAACGCGGTTCAGTTCAAAACAATAAATACTTTATTAAATAAGCGTAAACCGTTTCATTAATCTGAATAGGATAGGCATTCGCCCATAAATACGGATAATACCGTAAATTAAGTGGTAATCCATTAGGGATCGGTAATCTGGATGTAACGTGATTATGTACATGAATTATACATATATGGTTTACCTTATCTTGTGAGCGATATTAAAACCTTTTTGTTGCAGTTATTGTCTGTTATTTTATCAAATTCTTTTTATTGTTAGAATGGGAGGTATGGCCTCGTTATCTGTATTTTTTTTTTTTTGAATTGTCCTTTTAGGAAAAATAGGCCTTATCTCCATTACGTACAGTCACGAGCACTAATGTAGATACACTTAGCAACTTTTAGAAGTTATACAGTTTATAAGCTACTGTGTTGATTGTAATTTTATGTCGTTTCGAACATAGTATTTTGGAACCCATGCTTTTATGAAATACGTCTTACCTCAATGTTGCAGTATTCCACGACAAAATCGCTTTTGTATTTTACTAAGTGTATACATATTACAGTGCTCGTGACTGTACATATTCGTTATTACTTTTTCTGACACAAGTTTATTTTATTTAAGTATGCATACACACGCAATCAAAAAAAAATACATATTTTTTAATTAAAAAAAAAAACGAAAACTGATTTTCATCCGTCACCTCACACTTCGGGTCCAGTTGAAAACCAGGATCAGGCACTAGTTGTCTAGCATTTTTACTGAACTGGGCCTTTTTGGCGCAGCCGTGAGGCATACTTTCCTGCTAATTTCTTACATCGTACTTTAAACTTTTTTTTTGTTTTTATAGAATATTTTTTTGTTTTTATTTGCTGTATATTATAAATGTATTTTATTTCTTTCATTAAAATATTTCCAATAGAAAAAATACCGTCACCCATAAGTTTCAGTAACAGTAGTTTACTATTTATCTACTAGCGTTTGTCCTCGGATTTACCCGCGTGGTGGCCTGAAATTCACCCACAGGAACTTACTACCGAGATAAAAAGTATTCTGTATGTTAATCCACGTTATAATCTATCTGTGAGCCAAATTTCACCCAAATCCGTTCAGCCGTTTTTGCGTGGTTGAGTAACAAACATCCTAACATACAAACTTTCACATTAATTTATTACATTACTCCCTGCACCCCGTGGTTTTATCCGCATAAAGGCTCCTACATACTGGCGCGAATTGTCGCGCGACGGGTCGCGACACAAAAGCACCGCTTGTAGCGCTACACGCGGTGTCTTTGTGTCGCGTCGCCTCGCGCGACTAGTCGCGCTAGTATGTAGGAGCCTTAAGTCTCAATCATGTAGGAATATGGGGATAAAAAGTATAAGTTCTACAACTCCAACTCCACACTAACACTCACACTAAAACTCCAGTTGCACGTCGGCCGATAATACCCAGAAGAAGAAACAGGGTTTGTAATGTACCTCATCCTTACTTTACTTTTACAAAAAGATCTTTCTCTATCAAGGACCATTTCTTTATAATAGAATAAATGCAATTATTCCACTGCAACCATGTTGTAAGCTAACATGTAAAAAGCGGACTACTGAATTTCTTTCAACCAAAAATTATGATGATACCGAATTCCTTCTTACTACAATGAAGTAACTCATAATACACACAGGCACACTCACTCACTCTCCCACACACAGACACACACACACACTCTCTCGCACGTGCATTTACACACACAAACACACAGTTCTTGTATTGGACTTTTATTAGTTTATCAATTTGTTCAAAATTGTTTGTCATTAATTATGTAACAGTCTAAGAAATATTTTTGTCCTATTTTTCGGGAAATTGAGCGCTGATTGTCCTTAATACAGGCTACTAAGTAACCTAGTTAGGACATCAGATCATAAAATGTATTGTTACCTACTCATCTCAGATGTACCTAAACTATTCCTAAGTTGTCATCCTACTTTGTAACAGACTGTACCTCTTTTTATGAAATAAATTATTATTATTATTATTATTATTCTAGTAATAGTAGTTTATTACATTCACTAGCTTTTGCCCATGGCGTCGTCCGTGTGGAGGTTATCCCACGGGAACGCACTAACTGGATAAAAGTATTCTATGTCCACCCAGGTCATGGTCTGCCCATGTGCCAAATTTCATCTAAATCCGTATTACTGTTTAAGCGCGAAAGCGTAAAAAACAAATAAATAAACCGACAAACTTACTTTAATTTACTCATTATAAGTTAGGACATAGTATTATTTATCTGGCGCAGATATATAATATCATTTTAGTGACTTTTAAATCTGTTATTACGTCTTCATGTATAATGCAAATAAGTTATGCAAAAACTGTATGTTAAACGCATACAAATCAATTCTACAGATTGAAATTGAAAACATGAGACAAACTGAAATGGGAGATTGTACTCATCATTATGAACAAC
This sequence comes from Atethmia centrago, assembly GCA_905333075.3. Classification (NCBI taxonomy): domain Eukaryota; kingdom Metazoa; phylum Arthropoda; class Insecta; order Lepidoptera; family Noctuidae; genus Atethmia; species Atethmia centrago. The sequence continues at coordinate 10,014,927 of HG995374.1, forward strand.
TTTTACTAAGGGACCACAGCTGCATTCGCGAAAATAAAATCAGCTGTTTCCTACATTTTGTCGAATTATGCGGACATAAATGTAGGGAACAGCTGATTTTTTTTTCCGCGATTTCAGTTGTGGTCCCTTAGTAAAAGTTGTTCATAATGATGAGTACAATCGCCCATTTAGATTTGTCGCATGTTTTCAATTTCACCCTGTATATGTGAATACTTTATGAAATAAATTCAGGAAGTAATGTCTCCCCAAAGCATAAAAAACGATATTACTTTCAAACTACTTAAGATATTTTCATGATCTTTTTTTGTATGAACAGCCTTTTTTATTATCTATAATTTATATCTGTGATTCTTTTCAAATATTATTATTTTCATTACTAAAACTAAATATTTAATGGTATGTAAAAGCCTTTATCAATATTAGAAGATACAAACGTCTGACATGACACCTTGGGCAGTCAGCCTTTGTATAGATATAACAGCTATCAACTATCACCTCCTTCTGCGAAGCAGTAATGCTCGCGAAGAAGGAAGCGGGACGGTTGTTCTCGCCCCTAGCCGCCGGAGACGCCCTGGGCGTCGGGAATCCCAGACGGATTTCCGGCCACCGTAGGCGCGGGCATGCGGACGGTGAGCAATGGGTAGCTCACCGTTCGGTAAGGACCAGGCCCGGGTCGACGGCGCGTTGTATTCCACGCGCGCCTCAAAGAGATGTCGTCAGCACAAGTGTAGAGGTCCACTAGGGCCGATGCCTGCCGGGGTCGCGGGAAGGTACAAAAGGGTTACCAAGGCCCCTGGCAACACAGGCAACGGAAGGAATACGGGTGGGTTTTAGTCAGTAAGAGTCTGACACACCAAAAAAAAAAGAAAGCTATCAACTGCAGAATGACTTAATTTTCTCACCACCTATCTGTTCTCTTACTTGGTTCTCGCTTACTTATACGGGACAAGAATATGATTTTTTGTATTATATCGGTCTCGTCTGTATCTACAAGCAATATGGTTACAGATAATGAAATACGAGTAGCATGTCTAATTTTCTAATCGTATTTACGCGTGGTATAACCCGATATCATAATCTTTTTCCTACTAGATAAATGTACGAAAAATTCAAAATTGAATAGCAGAGAGAGCTCGGATGCCCATACAAAAAAAAAAAAAAAACTGGCTAAGTGCGTGTCGGACCACGCACAATGAAGGGTTGGGATGAATTTATCCCAAAAACTAACCTAACATTGTAGTTGACAAATATGTTCTCCCATACATCGATGTACGTCACGATCAATTCTGCAACTGCAAATTTAAGTTGGTCCACTATTACTTGTTAACTTGTAAAGCATATTTAGCTGTGATAGTTTTCCTTTTAATTTAATTATATGTACTACTGCCATGATTTTTTCACATCTCCATAAACAACCATATAGGGTTTATGGAAATGTGAAAAAAAAATCGACTTTAGGGCAGAGGAGAGGAGAGAGAGGCATTTTGAATTAACCCCAGACAATCTGTTCCTAGAGCAGTGGTGGCCCAGTGGTAACGGCTGCAACTTACTAGTTGTCAGTCGTAGGTTCGAACCCAGAGAGGCGCTTTACTTTGTGTAAATTATTTAATCACCACTGCTCTCAAAACGGTGGAGGAAAACATTGTGAGGAAACCGGCATGTCCTGTGTTACGGGTCTGTGAACACCACTTTTCGATTCAAGGATCCGTTAGGAAGTTAACGAGTAATAGTCGACCAACTTAAATTTGCTGTTGCAGAATTGGCCCCTGGACACTCGACACTCGACGAATATTACGCAAACGGATCCTTGAATCGAAATGTCTGGGCTCGAACTTACGACTTTTTTTTTTTTTGTGGATGGGAAATCATCAAATAACTTCTCCCGCTCTGGGCGGAGCGTCCCGGGTGTGTCAGACTCTTACTGACTAAAACCCACCCGTATTCTTTCCGTTGCCTGTGTCGCGGGGGCCTCGGTGACCCATAAGTACCGTCCCGCGACCCCGGCAGGCATCGGCCCTAGTGGACCCCTACCTATGTGCTGACGACATCTCTTTGAGGCGCGCGTGGAATACAACGCGCCGTCGACCCGGGCCTGGTCCTGAACTTACGACCTACAACTCGTAAGTTGCAGCCGTTACCACTGGGCCAGCACTGCTCTAGGAACAAATTGTCTGGGGTTATTTCAAATTTTTTTTTTGAAATAACCCCAGACAACTTTGCCCTAAATTCGAATTATTAATTCACAGGAGTATATTTCTTGTAATGGTGATCGTTTAGTTTAATCGATTTAGATAGGTAAGTGTAAAATAAATGTATGTGTATAAGTCTAGAATACAATAAATATGACCACTTTATTACACAAACTGACAGCTAGATTATGTCAGATTACTTCAGTGAATTAATAATTCGATTTTAGCCATCACTAGGTATATTATAACGTACATTATCACTTCATCGTCATCATCATCTGCCTAGCCCTTTCCCAACTATGTTGGGGTCGGCTTCCAGTCTAACCGGATGCTGCTGAATGCCAGTATTTTACATGGAGCGACTGCCTTTCTGACCTCCACAACCATGGTATTGGGTAATATGATGATACCCCTTGGTAGGAACTTGTTGTCAGACTTTCGGACTTCTCACGACCCGTACATTATCACTTATTTTCACTAAACATCTCATTATTCTAAGCACTAGGTACTAATGCTAGATTACATACTCAGCGACTTTGACCGCCGGCGACTTGCTGACGATTAGATAAGATTCACTATTTGTCAAAAGATTTGAGGATACATTTCGTTTGGTCAAAATAATTAAATGTATCTACCTAGTAACTGAGCTATAAGTTCTTAATAATTGTTTACAAGATATCTTTGAAGTTTTTGTAAAAAAAACAAACAATATTTATCATTATCAGGTTTTTAATTTATACAATAAACTTAAAAATATAACATTATAGCGATTTAGGTAAACAGATTTTATGTAAAAACATACATTTTATGAACTTATACTTAGTCGCAATTTAGTGCCCAATTCTTTGCTGTGAAATCTCCATAACTGTCTAGTGTTTGCGTTCCCGAGTACCCAAAAACATATAGAGAATGCACAATGGTACATCGAAACTATATTACTAACGATTAACGCAGTATTTATAATATTTTTTGTGTAGTCTAATTCTAGAAAAACTATCTTAAACAGGTCAATGACCATCTGTTGAAAACAAAACAGAAAAATCAGCATAATCATGACTAGAACAATTCTAATGTTCTTCTCGGTTTTCATATTATTTTTTAGAACAGATCTGAGAGCTAAGATTAGTAACACTGCATTTGCAATTAACATAGGCCACTTGATTATTAATATATAAAGGAAAATATACGTGCGGGTTGCATCGTGACCAACATGGAACATCATCGCATGTAGTAGCAAGGTAACAGTGATGGGTCCGACCCACGCACATAACGACGTTTTCCAGATACTCCATCTTTCGATGGAGAACACTTTAACTAAGCTAATGTATATTTGGCGACTGAACACAAACATCCAAGCCACGAGTGCCATTTCCGTATAAACCATGAAAACAATTTCCAGTAAGATGATGCGACCAGAATAAGTGCACATGTTGAATAGTTTCTGAATATCGCCGAAATATCTCACGAACGTGTACAAAAATCTTGCGAGCATAAATTGAACGAGCAGCTGATTTTTGTAACTCTTTCTCCAGTCATCGAACAGAACGGCGGTCAAAATAAGCAGCAACAGAGCTACTGCTGATAACGCTATTCCCATCGAACTCCATGCTAAAGTAAAAATGGTCCAGAATGACGTGGCATTCTCTGGACTGAAGATTACGTTACCCTGTTCCACTTCAATCAAATGCAACTTGAAATTAAAATCTTCACTGTTCAGTTTATTTATTTGACATGGAATTAAGCTGTTATTGTCCATATTTGGGATTATTTAGTCACTTTAGCACATCATTGCAGATTCTAATTTATCTGGCGATAAAACACTATCTCCCGCCTGGTTTTATTGATCATTATGTTAATATAACACCATTAGTACATGCTTTTAGCTTCATTATATTATGATGCCTAACACTTCGGCAAATACAGGCGAGATGTTATGTAGTTTCACTTTATTTTTCACTAGGAAATCAACTACTAAACTCTTCGTTACAAGCTGCATCAAATTGCTTGTACATATAAAAAATTCACCGCTAGACGCGTCCACTGTTTAACAATAATTTATGGATTATGTACAAGCAGTTACTTGATAACACTTTTTTTATCTAGCATGGATTAGATTGGATATTTTGGTATCAAACAATGTACTTAAAGATATGTAATTAACATATCAATTACTTTCGCCTACGGGATCATAATATTTGCTTACTAATTATCAGGTGTCATTAAGATGGATTACTTTTATATGGGGATTATCAGCTGAACTTTTGAAGAACGTAACAAGGTTGAAATGAACAAAAGAAGTTCAATTACAAATAAAATTGTGTCTCTGACACATTAATAATGATCGTTACTCTCAAATTATTTTTCAATAAGGTATTTTTCTACATCATTATGAAATTCTAAAAATGAGTTTGGTCTGGCACAATCGAAATTGCTTAGAAATGAATTCTGCTGCTTAGAAGTTATTTAGAAATTGTTCAGCATTTTATGAAAGAGGAGAAAAGTGGTGGCCCTGTGGTAACGGCCGCGACTTACGAATTGTATGAAGGACGTAGGACCCTGACAGGCGCTTGACTTTGTGTAAATTATTGCACCACTGGTCTCGAAACGGTGAAGAAAAACATCAGGAGGACACCGGCATGTCCTAGAACTAAAAATTCGAAGACATGTGACATCTATCAAACCGCACTGGGCCCGCATAGTGGATTACGGCCCACTGTTTCTCACAGAGAGGAGGCCTGTGTCCCAGCAGTGGGAACATTATAACTATAAACAATAGTCGTATAATGGGATGGTTTAATAAAAATACATTTAAGAAACACAGAGGATATATTTTCAGATATAATGCCACGACAGGTCAAAAATAAAACTCACATACGTGAGAAATAAGAAACAATGAATATATAAAACTCTATACAAATAGTTAACAAGGTGACAGTGTCTAACGATTATAGTATTAAAACTTATTGCAATCCTACTGTACACTTGAGGACAATTGTAATACAACTTTGACGAATTGTATACACTTAAGCTTTAAAGTTAAGTTCGAAGCCTTTGTTGCGTCTGTTACATTTATTTACGAATACAAATGTTACTTTCGTGTTTCACTTCCTATGTTATTCTGTCCTCAAGTGTAAAACTCTATCGAATTTTCCTTCAATACACTTTTAGCTTGTTTGTGACAGATTGATGTAATATGCGTAGAGTGCGTTGTCAGTTTGTTTGTTTGTTTGAATATACTCGTTCAAATGGTATTCAGAAGAGGAGATTTATCAGTTGCCTATTTGTCTACAAGTAAGTGCATCTACTTATGAAATATTATTGCATCGTCTAATTTATACATACGTAAGTAACGACTATTACCAACATTAAAATTTTAGAAATTCTACACAATAAAATTTATTCTACTAATAGCATTATTACTCGCTGCTTCAATCAAATTTTAATTAGATAACTATAATCGATATTTAATTAACGTACTACCATTAAAACTGACTAAATTAACAGAAGTTATAATCCAGTTTAAATTCAAACGCGAAGTTTTGTCTAATCAAAATTAAAAGCAATAGTTAAGGAAGTTTATATATTTTTAACAGTCGCCTGGGTAAAACTTTTCTGCAGGGTGTAAAAGCTTATTGTTATGTTTTTTTTTCACAAATAATGTTTTTAAACATTATGTATTAGGTACTACACTATTGTATACAAAGTTGATATTGAAAAACCTTTAAACTTCTAGTTATTTCTTATCATATAATATTGATAACATTTCTCATAAATACTTTTTAAATAAATTTTTGTGATGTGCAAATAAGAAGCAAGAATAGATAAAAAAGGTTGTTTTTAAGTTAGATAAACATTTCAATAGGTATATTGTGTCTAATAGACGATAATATTACACTAACTATTCATAAGGACAACTCTTTGCAGTTTGAATACTATGTGTACTTATATAGAAGTCTTTATAAGGGATCACAGTTGGAAAACACTAGTTCGATACACAAATCGGGGAAATTACAATCTATATCTAATTAAACTACGCTTCTATTATTTAATTTAAAACTATTTATACTTATTTTAACTTTATTATTTTTAATTAATATTATTAACAGAACATGATTGATTACAATATGAGATTTTAAAACATGATAAGAAAATATTAACAGAACATTCAACAATTATTAAAATTACGGTAATTGGAAACACTTTCATGGCGAAGGCTAAATAAACTTTACGAACAAATTCATTAAAACAAACTCGTAAACCTACAATGAATACTTCACACATAAATTATTTTAAACATTGTACTGAATTAAATTAACTTTGGTGAACATATTTACGAAATAAATAAAACAATTAATACTATTTTGCGTTTAATTTTAGCTTATATTACAGCGAATTCGTTTTTAAACCCAAATATGTGTAAACGAATAAATAGGTGCTTAATATTTTTAAAAACTAATTACTATAATAAAATCAGTGATACGTAAAATCGACTAATAGCATTAAACCCGAGGCTTTGATAATACTAAGTTCCTAAGTAGTTATTCCTAAAATTACTATAAGTTACGTAAATAGTGTTTTTATTTACTTGTCTTATTTGAAAAACAATATGGCGTACTATGATTTCAATGAAGCAGTTTTTGATGTAATCAATACCGTACTAGGCAGGTATGTATTGTTTAGAAATATTTCAACGTTCATACCTAACTAAATCTACCCAGCCTTTTTTTAATATTTTGCGGTCTAATCGGATGCAGCTGAATAAGAGAACCAGTATTTTACATGGAGCGACTGCCTATCTGACCTCCACAATGACGCTAAAGGTGGCTTGGTAAGACTGGTTGTCAGACTGTTGGCCTTCTGACTACCCCTGTAATGACTAACAAAGACCTACGAATAGCGGCGGAACGTGCTGTCCGAGGCACGAAAGGTTCTCGATAACGATACGTAATGGATGGTCACCGTGGTCACCCATCCAAGAACGGACCGCGGCAAGCGTAGCGTAACCTTCGATCGACCCGTGCGGCTGTTATCACTTAGCCAGGAGTCCCTCGCATTCGTGAACGTTCATACCTAACTGTAAGAGTGTGATTGATCAACGTAAATGCGAAAACTCGTGATTTTCCTACCATGTTTGTTTACCAAATCAGACATGTAAGAAAAAACACAGTGTGCTGGCACAGTTTCATAGCGTGAATCAAAGTTACGGTAGAGTGAACTACAAAAGGACCAGTTTCCAATACTTTCGTTCGAAATTGGTCTGTATTCTGAAATACATTATTGGACATCGAGAGACTATGCTTTTAAAAGTGGACATGTAAAGTGCTTTTTCTTTATTTTGCAATACAATTCGCTCAAAATATTTTTTTTGTTTTTAAAGAAACTGGCCCCAAAAGGAAGCTAGTAAAGTCTAGAAGATCACAATGCGTACACGTTAATTATCTTATGACATAGAGTTTCCTACAACAGTATCAGCAATTTTAGCTTTAAATATTTACTTAATTCGTAATTTTTATTCTAAAGTCTACTTTTGTAAACATACTTCGTAATTTCTCAACTTTTTAATCTGAATAATTTTGTTTTAAAAGGTCTAATGAAAAAAAGATAAATGCGAAGGCCATTGATGTTTAAAATAACATTTCCAGTGTGAAAAATAATTCAGATCGAGAAAAAAATTTGGGCTTCGAATGACATAAAAAGAGATTTTTAAATGCAAACAAGATCAATTTTAACTTCAGATGACAAAGTTTGAGAATAAATTAAAATGTCCGATAGATATTAATTTAGTTTTCACAATTAATCATCGTTAGTCAAAAGTAATCAAAAAGCAGTTTGCAATTAATGCTACAGAAACGAGACCAGCTCTTATTGAAGCAATCATAATTTAAAAGATATTTATATGTGTAGGTAAATTAACATTATTAAACCTTTTCCAATAATTACTGTTTACTCGACCATGTGCTCTGTGAAAGAAAAAAAATGTTGATTTTTTTATTTAGAAATACAAATACTATATACCTAACGCTAAAAAATACTTCAAAGGATTTAAAAGTTCGGTCAAATAAGAAGATAAATCGATATCGCTATAAAGATGAAACGATGCATTGATGGATTGAAATTACAAAGTTTATCCCGACTTTGTATGCAAAGTGTACCAAAGTCAAAGTTTTTGAATGGAAATTAATGTTGAACCTGTACTTGAGCAGAAAGTCTATTTCAATTTATTTTATAAGGATGTTGAAATTGTATCCATGCTTAATCTTGTATTTTTAAAATTTCTTACTAGTAATTGAATATAATAATATTTTGGGAGATACAATCTTTCGTAGCTCCTCAGAATTTACATACGTTATAATTCGTTTTTATTGCCTTTAAAAAAGCTATATTATACAAACAACGATTGTTCTACCAACATAAACAAAACAGCTAGAATTTTAACACCATTTATCCTTACAAAGGATAATAATAAAACAAAACAACTGAGAACAAAGTTATAGGAAGTTACCTTGTTCCTCTACAGGAGTGTGCTCCTCATCTGACGAGTCAAATCGACTTTCGATTAGTGAACTTTGTTTCTGCAGTGACTGGAACAATAAATGCAATTAGCGACACTAATAATAGAGAAACGTTGTTTTTAGTACGTATTTTGTCGTTTTACGAAGAGTTTTGTCGGGTACTTAATTTTTTAGTAGAAATATGAATACACGAATTCTGGAATGAAAATCAATACAAAAATTAGCTAGCTTTTGTGGCTAGTTACATAATTTCAAATTATTGTCTAATGTAAGATAAACGCAATAGTTTTAAACTTCAAAATCTTGAATTTTCGCAATTATCTGTTACCGATGGAACGTTAAAGAAAACTGAAAACTAAATGCAAAATAGCCGACATTTTAACTTGAATTTCGCTTAATAATGTCCGCCATACCTTATTGGAGCGTCGCCTCGGCGGCGATATCTTGTTCCATAAAGCTTCAAGCTGATCGAAGTGCTGAGATTGCGCTATCGCCGCTTCTTCAGGTCCTAAGCTCACCTGCACATGACGGTTTATGTCAATTTTAATGTTTAAATCAGATAGTAAACGTTAGGAAGAGTTTGGGTATGATATTACCTGTGAACCTAAGTCTTTGTTCTTTGCTTCTTGTATTTTTGAGATCTCTTCCATTGATGCGGAAACAGAAAATCTAAACAAAAACACAGTTTTAAATAAAACGGATTCTTTTTCTGATGATAATGTGGATTTATTGTTTGTTTTGTTACCTTCTCTTCAATCGTTCATCTACTTGAGCCATCATGGCTGCAGAAGTAAGATGTCCATATTTCTTCTGCCACGTGTAAGTATCCAAAGATACTTCTTTCTTCAATAACCTTCTCATTGGCCGTTTTGGTGCTAGCGGACGTAACTCTGGACAAATAAATAACATTTGTATTCTTATTTTTCTTATACACTGAAGTTCGATATTGAATTACTATTTTCTTTTCTCCTTTAAGTAACGAACTTCGCTTTTATAGTAAAAATAAATAAGGGAAAGATCAAGAGGTTCCATAATAGTAATTAAAAGTATGTTGACGGTAAAATTTTTTTTATTGTGTTAGTAATAAAAGCTGTGACTTACTTGACTTACCGTCAGCGTCTTTAGTGGGCGCAGCATACGTTGGTATCTTGACGTACGTAGCTGGTGTATTATGTAGGCAGATCATTGGAAGACAACCTGGTGGAAACCACTGAGTAAGTCCAAGGTATTGTTAAAACTTTCTGAGAAAATAAAAACTACTTCAAGCAATTAAAATCTGGACTATCTCTGACATCAGAACAAAATAGTATAATAAGTTGATAAATATTTTTGGTACAATACAACAAAGTATGCCAGCAGGTATCTAAGGCCGACTACACTTCTTTTTTCACCTTAAGGTCTCAATCTACTTGTTTGTTAAACACTATAGCAATTCAATGAGTGTTAATAAAGGCAGTCAACAAATGAATCAAACAAAAGTGTTTTCTTTACACAAAATGAAAGGATCGTACCTCTATCCAAAAGATGGATGGCGATACGTGCACAATCGCTAGTGATCTGAAAGCCGAGTAGAGGCACGTGGAGAGCCAAAGATGTCAGAGCCAGACCTCTTTTAGTTTCCCAGATGATAAGTGTTTTATCTTCAGCACCTATTTTGTCAACAATACATTTTGTAAGAAATTGTGTTGGAGAAAGACATTGAAATTTGATATTGTAAAATATTCATCCAAAAGAATAGATGAATTGAAAATTAAGTTTGTATTAAGTCAACAACAAAGTTAGGTTAGGTTAGATTAGATAGAGAGATTAATTAATTAAATCTTGCCAATTATAACTTTTTAGCAAATGATTGAATAGTAGAATATACTTTAATAATTAGGTTAGGTTTCAAATCAAAAATAGAGTTAAGACGCTGACCGTAACAACGAATCGCAGAATTGGTTTCTTTTTGTCAACATGGATGTTGAGAATCTATTTATTAATTAATTTGATTTTTACTTACTAGACACGCCAATAGTTCCATCTCCTGTGACTTTTACGCAGGTGACTTTTCCAAGATGTCCAGATAACAAATGTAGGTCTGAACCAGTGTTGATGTCCCATACAATGAGGTTGCAGTCCCAAGATCCTGATACGATCTGAGTCTTGTTCGTGATCGACACAGCTACACAGGTTACTATGTCTGAGTGACCGACTAATACCTGTTGAGAATATTATTATTACTTAGTAATGATTCTGCAACTGTGTTAACAATTTGTACCAAAGTTGTTGACGCTAATCTCAGAAACAAGTAAGGACGTAGAGGTATTCATGAAATAAGATCAAAATGTGAATGTAAGAGTTAATAAGTAACAGGAACATATTAAAGAATTAAATAATCCCTTATTGGAAGTCAGGCTATCAAAATATTTCCAATTTTCAAAATATCAAAATATTTCCAATTTTCGATCTGATCCTTCACTCCACTAACCTGAGACAATTTTCCTCCATCTAATTTCCAAACTTTGAGTGACATATCCATAGACCCAGTGACTACATGTTGTGAGTCTGCTGTCAAAGCGAAACAAGTGATCCTTTCTGCGTGAGAAACATTCCTTTTCTCTTCTCCGCTATCACCTCCAGCCAATGTCCAGATACGAACTGAATTGTCACCGTCTGATAGTACCTGTATATTATCAACGTTATTGAAGAGAGCATTGTCAATTTTAGCTAAACTTGAGCTTAGCAAATAAAGGTAAACATTGTGTTACAGAGTTACTATGGTAGTATCATAATTTGTATCTAATACAAATGTTATCATAAAGTAAACCATGAAAAGTAACTGAATATTTTTTAGATTAAATAGTAAATTAAGTACAGCTAGAAGTATAAATAGAAGTAGTTAGAGACTTTATCAACACTCCATTAGATATTGGCAACTTACAACCCGAAACCCACAAACATTGAATGTTAAAACCTGGAATCTATCACTCTAATCCAGTCTAATGTCTCTATATTAGACTGTCTAACTTAGTCTGAAAAGTTAGTTGGGAGCTTACGGCGAACTTCATATTCAGGGTAACATCGAGGCTCGCAGTGGGTGCTGCGGTTGAGTGCAAGACTATGCCGGAGTCGACAAGCCACACGTGAACATTCCGAGCTCTGTCTCCCGACATTGCACGTCTCCCATCTGACATCATCAGTAAAGTTTGAAGAGCTGCCGAATGCCCCTGCAAAAAGTCCGCTGTGTATAACTCAATATTGTTGAAAAGTCTGACGACGAAGTTTTGAAGACAAAGATAGAATGTTTGTTAACAAGACAAGTTTTTTTAATTAAATGCCCTAGACTGAACACTTTTTGGTGTTAAATACCTTTATTTCTAAAGGATCTTGTTTTTAATATCCAGCTCGAATATGAACTCTTACAAAGATTCTGGAAATAAAACCTTGCTCTTACTAACCTTATACGTCAATGACGGAGAATTATCAGCCAGTTGCCATACAACTATCGTTCTATCTTCAGACCCGCTCAACACCAAGAGATTGTTCGGAGAGAAAGTCACACAAGTAACGTGTCCCAAGTGTCCGTTCAGTGTTGTTTGAAGACGGTGGGTAGACAGATGCCATACTCTAACCAGACCACGGGCACAGCCGCTGGCAGCCAATTGGCCATCTCTAGAGATTTCTAGGCAGCTGATTGGGATTAGCTCACTTTGTTCTGCCTGTTAGGAAAATAATAATGATGTATAAGATGATTAATTTCCAAATTTACATTTATTTTTTTGTTTTGCCGAGTGATGGTAAAACGGTTAATTCTTTAAGATGTATAATTCTTTGTAATATAAAACCTTTAAATACAACTCTTTGTTTATCATTAACTCCTGCCTAAGGAGACTATGAGTCAATCACCCCGTCGTGTTTATATCTGTCTCCATTTTTCATTGTTTACGTAGTAGCAATATTGGAAGGATAAAAATATGTCGACACAAAACTATTTGCAGAAGGATCTAAGTATAAGTAGGCCGGAATTTATTTCTGTGATCGTTACCTGTAACATTGAGACATTCGTCATGGATTTCGTTTGGCGTCTCTGTCTCTGTTTAGTTGGTCGGAAATTAGTCAAGTTGTCTTCTGTGTGGAATGAATATATCGTTACTCGGTTGCCGCCTGAAAATAATATTATTATGTTAGCGACTTATCCTATACCTGGTGTGAAGTATCGCTAAATCAATTTAATTCAAAGCTTGGTTTAACTTTTCTTAACAAAGTTAGTTTTCATTGCATGGATTCCAAGAAGAATGATTCAAATTGCAAAATAAATATCCAGTGCACGCTTTAGAAAAAAATATCACTGAACAGTTGACCATTAAAGCTCATAATAAAGCTCTTGAAATAAATCTAAAAAAAGTTAGGATTTTACCAGCAGCTAACAAAAAGTGATCTTTATCTGCGACGGCTAGCGCAGCTAGATCATGCGCCACAGCCAATGTGCGCAAAAGTGTTGCGGTGTGCAGACTGTACAAGTAGATCCTCTGGTCAGCACAGCCTACCGCCGCGCGAGACGAGTCGTGAGCCACGCAGAAACATTTCACCTAAAAGGGTTAACTCCTGTAGGTTATTCGTTCCAGGTATCATTAATTAGTTATTGGTTGTTGTTGGAGAAATCCAAATCAATTACAAAATATTAGTAGCAAGGGACTACTGAGCCGAAAGGGTATTGAAGTAGTCATGGAAACGAATTAATTTTGCTCTACAACGTTCCCCAAAGTAAAGGGTATTAGCAAAATCGTTGTTCCAAGATTCTATTAAAACATAGGTACATAAATTAGCTACGACTTGAACGCAGGCTTGCAATTTGTATGGGGGAAATATCTACTTGTTAAAAAAAAAATGAGATTACTTTATTTACAAGAAAACTATCTCCGTTAGGTTCTGCTTTACCAAGAAAAGTATTTGTTTGCTTTTCATCTCTTCTACAAGTTTGCAGATATCTATTCTTTCAAGACGGCTGAAGCAGATACTTACTTTTCGTGGAATTAATTAAAGCATCAATTAATACTTGACCAAGTCAAAGTTTTCGATTCTATTCGTTACTAATTGAAAGTTCGTTACCGATATCGGTAAGTGAACATCTGAAATAATTTAATCATGTCTCTGGATTTATTTCTTGATAGTTGCGAAAATAGCTATTTAATTGTTCGTTTCAAAATCAAAGTTGAATAGACAGATTTTTAGATTGGTGGAAATTATCATCGAAAAAGCAATCTATGATCATCAATGTCTCAAATCATAATAGATGTTGAATTTAATATTACAGCTGTTATGTACGTAGAGACTACCTGCAGAGATAACTTCACGTTCCCAGAACTAGTCAACACTAATAGCTATCTACTCGTGACTACAGGAATTGTAACAACAGCATTGTGTGGCTCTGGGTAGAAATAGACACTGTCAATACTGATATAATCCCTTTGACTGACCGCACAATACGAGAGACTGGTCAACAGTAAACATGAAATCTGTATTACCAATAATGTAACATCAAATCCTGATATTGCAAAACTAGTAATATACGAAGAAATTGCTTTTACTCCAATAAACAATGAAAGTTCCCGTATCCACAATATCGATGGTAACGTAATAGGACCGCTTAGCGGCGCTTCGACCGAATGTAATAAGAAATGGGTCCAAGAGCACTTAAAAGAAATCGGTAGTAATCTATTTTCTCTAACGAATAAAGAGCTTAACCAATTTAGTGATCCTCAATTATGTAGGTTGAATGTGCGGTAGATGTCAAGGTTGTATTGGACTGAATGTTTCAGGGATAACAACTTGGTCACGGGTTTCGGGAAGTTTGGATTTATTAGGAATTAGTTGTTGGAATCTGAAGTTATTGGGGTGACAGAATTTCGTTAGGCGATTTATATACCGATTTAATGGAATGTTCTTTGAAATGTATCATCTACTGAAAATATATATTTATTGAGCGTTTAAAATAGGTTTCAACTAATAACACTTATAGCAAATAGTAAATAGCCAATTATTTTCTTTTACTTTACCATTATACGCGTATATTAAAAATGTTGCAAAGTCGCACCAACTTAGCAGGCTGTATCTATTTAATTTAACTAATTTTTCGCACTTTCGCGTGAGATTAACGTGATTCCAGATATTGGGAAGGTACCTATTGCTAAAAAAGTTTTAACGAATAAACTTGTTCTTTTTGCTTCCACCGTACAAAATGAAAGGGATATAATAAAAGTGAAAGTGATTCTACGTCTGGAAGATTGAATTTATGGTGGAAATCTGATTAATTCACAGGGACTGAGTGCAGCAGAGGGCTAAGACGGGCCGGGTCCCTTCGATCAATAATAATAATTGCTTCATCTTTTATGCCTTACTCTAAGATATTCGATTATTATTTGTACAAACGTTAGTCTTGTTGGGACGCTATTCTCTATTATAATTCCTACGGGATCCACAGCGGGATTGTAAGACAAAACATTCCTTGTCTTTAACTAAGACAATAGGTCCGCTGTTTGTATTCAAAGTTAATTAGACTGGTATTTGTTTTATTATTCAATATAGCTATATAATCTTCTGTTGTGATAAATTTAATTAGATTTTGTTTGCTGCAAAACGTGTTTTGTCTAAAGGGAGCAATGTTTTGGGTTTAAAAAAATAAGTAGGCGTTACGCATCTTTCTTCAGTAAAGTTGAGTCGTTACAGTGGATGTTGAAGAAGTAAATTATCACTCGTCTCTTACATGGTGTGTAACGATATGCAACGATATGCAGCGTAATCGGGAACTTATTGTCACCTTTCACTTCCATAGCACCCTCGCGTTTACGGTAAAATAAAGTTACAAAATTTTGTCTTACCTTAGCCTTATGTCTCTTCAATATATGCAGATGCGTTCCAGTAATAAACGTTCTTACATGCAGCTCATTCTCTCCTTGCAGCGTGATAAGGAACACATTGTCATCTGTCACTTCCATGGTATTTATCGGTACTCCTGCGTTCACGGTACTGAGAAGAGTGAAATTGTCGACGTTCCACGTGCATACCGTCCCGTCTTGGGAGCATGTGACGAGGATGTCGCCATCTTGGATTGCTTTGACTGCTGTTACTGAGCCGCGGTGGTGGTCCAATTTTGTGACCTGATGATATTCGTTGTGGTGAATAGGGCTGCCTCGAGTTTTAAGCAACCGAAATCATAATGGGAAATATGTTTTAATGGACAATAAAATCCAATATATATGTACAACATCGTAAACACATTCAATTTATGTGTTTACGATATATTCCACATTCACTTTGACTTTGACTACATAGAAAAAATACAACGTAGGTACCTTTCCAGGGTCGCGGGATACCAAGGACACACGGATAACAAGGACAAGGATACGCGGATAAGGACGGTACAAGGATACACGGGTGGGTTCTAGTCAGTAAGAGTCTGACACACCCTTCCCGCTCCACCCAGAGCGGGAGAAGTTATTTGATAATATGCCACCGAAAAAAAAGGACCTTTCCAAGTGGCACGGTGAGCGTGGCATGGCATGGCAAAGGATTTTCGTAAGCGGAAATGTTCTTGAATCTTATTCCTCACATTTCGTTGATATGATCATAAGGGGACTTGATTATATCGCGGGATGCTGCGGGATGCCGTGGAAGGCTTCGGCGTATACAAATGTTAATGCTTTGTCATACCATGCCGCGACTCATCACCAAGTGAGCCTTTAAACTTCTCTAAAGCAAAAATAACAGGAATGATACTTTTATTTAGATCCGAGCCTAAAAATAAGCTCGATTATTTTAACTAACAGACATTTCAATAAAACACAATAAAAGATAAAAACAAAAACATTAGTCCCTTACCAGTGCGCCATCAACGAGTGAAGTAACAATAACCGCAGAGTCTTCCCCCCCGCTGATCACTAATGACCTGTTCACGATGGCTGCCACGCACAGCACCGGCGCTATGTGTTCCCTGATAAACAATACACATTCATACCTAAAGATATGTATGTAGGTACAGTCGAACAAGCTGTTGGGTATACAGGCAAAAATATTTTACTTCCCACTACTCTGCTAATATTAATTTTATTGTTTCCCTAATAACGTTTTCCCCCCTTATTAATATAATTTCCTGAGTAAAGTTATGAGAAGCCTGAAACATTTATGGTTAAGGTGTTTCCGCAGGGGTAGCCCGCGAAATTAAAAAATTCTTATGTTTGTTGCAATTTGCAGATCAGTGTCAGGTTGTATCTTGATCAAAATATGATTCGTGACCATATCAAATATGTATTTACAGAAATATAATCATTAGAATCATTAATAGATCTCTCTCAGTTAGATCATCCATAAGAACAACTCTTATATTATCTGTATCAATTTTCAAGCTCACATTTTCTCTTAATAGTAATGTTACATCTATAAACATTACAGAAAAACGAACTAACATTACAGCAAAATTACCTTTGTAACAAGATCTTGAAATTGAGCGTATTTGGTCTTTGTTATATAAGGGATAATGGGCTGTAGGTATCAAGTAATGTTGTTAGTACACTGGAATAAGAGATCAATTAGGTAATTGATTACTTGTTCTCCCTGTACTTAATCTTGTACGTACGGAGAACCGTATTGGTGGTGTCATTTGTTAAGGCGTAATTACATGGTTCGCTTAATTCTTCTCGTGTTGTTTTATTTATTTTTAACCACTGCTTGGAAGCTCTTGGCCTTCATCTCACCTGATGGTGAGTGATGAACGTGTGATGAGTTTAATTGAAAGATAAATCCCTCTATACCTACATACACGACTTACAATGACAAATTATGTTATAACATAGTGTATTGTTCGGCCCCTTTGTTGAAATGATAATCACAAGTAGAATTTTTAAAGCGTTTTCATAGATGGTATAAAAACGCTTAAGATTAATGAATCAGAGAATTGTTTATGCGGTAAACCACACATAAGTGGTAACAATTATACATTGACCGAACAACAGACTGTAAACACTGATGTTTGCACCTGTAAGAATTTAATCTACATATTTTTTAACTATAATGAGGGGCTAACTACTTACAGTATTTTAGTCTTGTCTGCCAGCGTGTGAAGGTCCCAAACGATGACACTAGTGTCTTCAGATCCAGTCAGCAGATATTGTGATTCCCTAGTCACGCACATGCATAGGATCCTTCCTGAATGACCTGGTAACAAAAGAACATGATATGATTGGTAACATCAGTACAGGTCATTTAGATTTAGACCAAACGAACATAGAACCAGAGCATAAGTAAGAGCATTCTTTTCTCGATTTTCTTAACAATTTTGTACAAATAGCACAACAGAGCTCTATATCTGTTTGCTCACAGAGAATTTGACAGAATAGGGTCAGAATGAGCATATTTTGCTCGTTGGATGATAAGACACATGATAATATGACCTATGATAAGACACAATCAGCACAAATGTTAGTTAATGTCTGGAAAACAGTAATCAATATCAGAAGCTTTTAACAATATTTTTCCTTTCTAAAGTCGTGTAAACGCGTTATATATACATACATAGAGTATATAGTCGTGTAATATAACAGGCTGGTGTCTGCAACTCCATGTTTAAGCGTGTATTTTGCGTACGAGTATGTAAGCACTAATGTTTACACAACTAAAAGCGCAGAGTAAGGGGTGTACCCAGGGTAAATCTACAAATAAATTATTACCCAAACACCGCCCATCGTTGACCGGGATGTGTCGGTATTACCTAACGTAAACTGGATCGAAACTGTATCGTAACCATTTCCGCTTTGCTGCCTGAAAAGCGAGCGCGGGCAGGAAATATTGACGTGGACATTTGCAAAGTTCGACCGTAGCACGTTGTATGAAGTTATTTGTATCGGAATGTTTCATATTATTTTACATTTCATTCAGCAAACGAAGTGAAATTTGGAACAAGTAGGAGTTCACTTCAATACGCTAACATGATTCACTGCTTTTGTAAATAAATGATTTAATTTGTGAATCTTACAGGAACAGAGTTGATATTCAAAAGAGTACTTAAAACCAAAACCAGGTGTAGGCGTATCGTTTGCTACGGCGTAACTTACGTAGTTTCTACGCCGTAGCATTGTGTTAAAGCTAAATCTATAACTAAGTAAGTCTTCCCATTCGATCTTATGGTCTTACGAACTTAAACTCACAACTACGTTAAAAATGATGGTGAAAAAATTAACCAATTAGCTCTAAACGTTTCAAAAGTTCCTTACTGAAAACTAATGAAACATTTTACACAATCTATTCAGCATGGCATACCTACTAATCCACTCATCGATTAATAACCAAAAGCCGTTTAAAAACAAATTATACAGGGTTGAAAACCTCATTAACAATATCCATTACGCTTTTGTTAAACAAAACACAATCGCGCCAAAATGTACATTTGTGTAATAAATTCGGTTTTAAATTCAATTCAATAATATCCGGTAAATGGTTACCAATGTAATCGACCCGGAGATAGGTATTCGTACAATGAAATTTACACTCGACTGGATAAACAATAATATTGAGTCAATAGCTCACCGACCAATCACGATAATTACAAGTGGAACATGTTGATTTTGTTAATGATGCGTGAAAGGTAAATACTCTGGATGGATAGGTTGGTACGTCATTTACGGTGGAATGCTTAAGGAGCAGATATATGATAATAGTGATTTTTGAATGAAATAATGTTGTATTTATTTGCAAGAATATATACGTGGGTAGCTAACATAAGTTCTTAAGATCTATGGGTTTCACTATATTTGGCATTTCAGCCGTGTATTTAGATTTTAAATCTCGGTTATACTTATAGCATGCAGTACACATTTGGTAATTATTAGCAATAACATAAAAATACTAATAATAATTTCAAATTTTAGTTAAGATTACAATGCAGTGAATAAAATTCAAATTAAATACAATTCTATTCATTTAAAATAATAATTTATATAAAAAAATAGCAATGAATAATAATGATGTCATGTAAATAAAAAATAGTAAGAATAATCTATCTGTGAATATTTAAGTATTGTAGTAAAATAATTTATGAAATAAATTCTGGAAGTAATGTCTACCCAAAGCATAAAAAACGATATTAATTTCAAACTAATTAAGATGTTTTCATGTTATTTTGTATTATCTGTGTTTTTTTTCAAATATTCATATTTTCGTTACTAAAAATAAATATATATATGATATACTATAAAACCGAACGACAGTGCAGCGTGAGCACGACGCTTATTTGTATGGCCAAGATCAACGGTGATCACAACGTTCTTTTTGATGTGAATTGTACAAATAGAAAGACTTTTAGGAAAGTCTATAATTAAAAGCTTTGGTTTCCTAGGAAAGCGGTTCCGTCATGTTATAACGGCCGTCATGAAAATCTGTCAAAAACGTTCTGTATTTGGACAGCCGTTGTTGTATGGCCGTTTGTCGCTTTCTTAGGAAACCGAAGCTAAAGTAAGTAGTTTTTGAGTAGGTATTCAAGTCATCTTTAATACAAGGTGAGTTTTTGACATGAAACTTTACTTCAGGGCGATAACCGCTCCGCATTCGCGGCTTTGTCCGCGGGGAGATCTGAAAATATCCCACGGGAACGTACTAACGAGATAAAAAGTATCCTGTGTCCTAACCCAGGTCATGGTCTATCCATGTGCCAAAATTCATCCAAATTCGGTCAGCCGTTTTAGCGTAAAAGTGTAACAAACAAAACTTACTTTCGCATTTATAATATTGGTTAGGATAGAGCAAAATGGTCAAAGGAATTTTGTTTGTATTCGGTTTTGGAGAAAACTAAAACTGAAATTTACAGTTTTTTTCTAGCAACCCACGATAGTATTGCTGAAAGTAACCTGTAAACAATACTTCAAACCGTCGAAAAACCTATTTCATGAGTATGTGAATACTATCTACCTTATTTGAGGCAAAAGCATCGTCCTCGCGCTGAAATGGATGGAACGAAGTAGATTATTGAAATAGAATTGGTTTAGGTACTCTACTGTTACATGAGGGGAAATTTATCGCTTTATTATATGACAGTGCATTGGCTGAGTGGTTGAGTTGTACGTTTATGTTCTTGTGTACGTACGAAAAAAAAAGAAACTGTCGGACCACGCACAATGAAGGTTTCCGTATGACTTTATCTCGACTAAATTTAACATTGTTGTTGGAAAACAAGTTCCCCCATACATTCCAACTACAAATGTAGGTTTGTACGCACAATATTGAATGATTTTCCATGTTACCACACGGGTCGATCGATCAGTATAGATCTTTACATACCAAGACCCCTCCGTGCCTCGGAAAGCACGTACGGGTCGGCAGAAGCCCGAAAGTCTGACAAACAGTCTAAGTCCAAGGGGTATCGTGTTACCCAGTAAATGGGTTATGGAGGTCAGATAGGCAGTCGCTCCATGTAAAATACTGGTATTCAGCTGTATCCAGATAAACTGGAAGCCGACCCCAACATAGTTGGGAAAAGGCTAGGCAGATGATGAACAAGCCTTTTTACGTACAGTTTGCAGAATTCTTTTTACTTTAAAATTTTTGAAATTCATATGTAGGTAAGTATACCAAATTTCAACATAGACAGACGAGTGATCCTATAAGGGTTCCATTTTCCTTTTGAGGTAAGGAACCCTCAAAAAGCCTACACTTTAGTGTTTAGTAACTGTACATTTGAGTGACTAATAGGACGCTCTACATAGCCGAACTTTTTCTAATTCCCGATAATATGCCGTATATTTACGATCTTGTGCTGTACCAGAGTCGGTTTTGTGAGATTATAATAATGCATACTTTCATACTAATATTATAATAAATGAAAAAATATAAGTAAAAAAAATCTTTTTAAAAACAAGCTTTTGATTTGCTTGAGGGTTTCTCTTTAAGTATAAGAAGGACGTTTACGCCTCCAGCTTATAAAATACTAAAGTTCTTGTGTTTGTAAGTTTTATTTAGTACTTTTTAGGTAGAATAAAAGAATAAGAAGCTTGTTTTTAAAAATACTTTTTTACTTATATTTTATTTCGTACTTTTAAGCCTTAGAATTTGTTTAAATATCTATTCTATGACCTTCACTAAACTTGTAAGGTACCTAGTTGTTTCTTCTCAGAAATGAAAGTGCACAAAAAATAACCATTCCGCCATCTTGGGCCGTCAACCATATTGGATTTAGAATGACGTCACTTAGCGAACCATGCATTGTCATCCAAACGTATATGCAAAATTTCATCTCAATCGATTGAGGATAACTGCTTTAAGATTCAGTTGCAAGACTAGACCCGAAGATACATACTTATATACAAACATTGCAAGTTAAATAAAAGCTTGTAAAAAGAAATCAGTCGGTTTGTCCGTCTGGCTGTTACCTTTTCACGAATAAATGGTTGAACGGATTAAGCACATGGATAGACCATAACCGGAGTTTGGACATAGGACACGTTTTTCCTCAGTAGTAGGTTACCATGGGATAATTTCCGACCTCCATGAGAAATCACGAAACCACGGGCAAAAGCTAGTAACCTATATGTTATACAAGAGTGTATGAAATTTAACATATAATTTAGGTACACACACTGTGGTTGGATTGGTTAGTAACTTAGTTTTAATAATAACGAGCACAAAGTTATTTATGTAAGAAAAACAAAATACGCGAGAACCACTTGATTTATTATTTGAGTTCATTAAAGTTGAACGCTGACCAGTTTTAATTGCTTCAAAGTTTTTAATTAAACGCTATTTGGAGTGAAATTATAGTTAAAAGTATGGCCGTCAATATAAATGCTAAGCTCCGCGCGACACCGGAGTCAAACAATAGAAAATCAATTGTGTCTCATTAGCCATCCTTGACCAATTAAGAGTGATGTTATTTTTACCAATAGGTTAGATTATAAGCTGTCGAAAAATTGTGAACTGCAACGAACCATTTACAATTTATCGCATTATTTTTGGGTAGTTTATAATCTATCCATGGTAAATCGACAAATTGTGAACTGATATCAAACTTGCTTGCAACGTAACGCACCTTACGCTAATACTAAATAGCCTGCCTAGCTGCGAGCAACTTGGAATAGCGCTCGCCGGCCGCTGCCGCGACACCGCTCGTTTCGCTCGCTCGGCTCGCGCGCAGTTTGTCACAGTTCTAACTTAACCTAACCCGTTTCATCGAGTTCACAATTTTCGACAGTGTATGTTCTAACGGAAACAATATCCATACATTATAAACTAACGATTCTCAAAATCTTACGGTGACATATACCTATGTTATTAAAATACGTAAGTAAGTGACAGATTTTTCTGTCGCCGTTGTCGCGTTGGGCGTAAATATTCTAATTGGAAACTCATAAGTCCGTAGTGGGAGTCAATTTTATTATTTTTCATTTTGCATAAGTACTGAAATCCTATAAGAAATTTATTTCGGACTTTTTATATTTGCGTGCCGTATCATGGAAACTAAATATTAAATTCAAAATGCAAAGACAAGAAACTTAACAGCTAAAGAGAGAAAAAATATAATAATGTAAGATTTTTCTTACCTTTAAACGTATGAACTCTAGAATTAGACATGACGTGCCACAGTTGAGGGTCTCCAGCCGAAGGTGCGAGTATCAGGTGCTGTCCTGACGGCGCCAGTTGCAGCAGCCGTGCACCCGCTCCAGGAGTTGACCCACCCACGGAGAGTACGCGAACTGTTGACGCTATTGGTGGTTGAAGCCTAGGAGAGAAAAAAAACAAGTGAAAATCATGCTAATATACAGGGTAATGTTTTCTTAAAGCCTGATTACACGGTGCGGTTTAATTACCTGTGGCATACCATACGTTGAAGCAAGAATAAAACTCACGAAAAGTCACGTCCTATTACTTACTATTGATCTGACTTTTGATATTAGCAAATACTGGTATCTTTTTTGTAACAATCAGCCTAGCCTATTCCCAAATATGTTGAGGTCAGCTTCCAGCCTAATCGGACGGGAAAGGCACGTTTTGCGCCCTCTCGCCCCTAGCCGCCGCAGGAGACGCCCTGGGCGTCGGGAATCTCGGGCGGATTTCCAGCCACCGTAGGCGTGGGCTTGCGGACCGTGAGCAATGGGTAGCTCACCGTCCGGTAAGGACCAGACCCGGGTCGACGGCGCGTCGTATTCCACGCGCGCCTCAAAGAGATGTCGTCAGCACAAAAGTAGGGGTCCACTAGGGCCGATGCCTGCCGGGGTCGCGGGAAGGTACTTATGGGTCACCGAGGCCCCTGGCAACACAGGCAACAGGAAGGAATACGGGTGGGTTTTAGTCAGTAAGAGTCTGACACACCCTCCCGCTCCGCCCAGAGCGGGAGAAGTTATTTGATGATTTCCCACCCTCAAAAAAAAAAAAAAAAGCCTAATCGGACGCAGCTGAATACCAGTATTTAACATGGAGCTACTGCTTATATGAACTCCACAACCCCGTTGCTGGTCTCTTCTTCGTAACTTTTTTTTTATCAGTTGGTACAATTTCCCTTACGAATATCTTCAAGTATAAGTGACACACTATTTCTTAGAAAAATTCTTAATAATCCACATTAATATGTCGAATTAAGTAATATAAAAGCCGTATAATATCTTCGAGAAAGAAAACAGTAGCATATTTTTGTTCTTATTCATTCCAATTATTTTCCCTGGATTTCTCATTAGGGATAATCGTCTACTTTTGTCCTCGGGCACATAAATGACGAAAAACTTAATGGCAAAAGATAAGGGGAGTGATTATCAAGTTAATTAATAATAAACGTTTTCGCTCTAAAGGTAATACCGACCTTTGGGCCTTTTTTGAGTAAAAAAGTAATTTGTTTTAAAACTTACTTTGTAATATAAAATGCGTGTATCAACTGCTATTATTCATCTGTGATATCGCTACCATTTATCTATGAAAACGTTTTAAATTATGTTAAAACTGTTTTATGTGTTCATTACTTCACAATGTTTGAATTTATTGCAAAATTAAAGCAATTTAGTAGATGAAAAGCCGAATAGAAATAAATTGCGCTGGAAGAGATAGGTACCTACTAGTAATTTTTTTTCAACTATCGAAATACTTTAAAAGAAAATCACACTATACGCTTTGAAATTGTTCAATATAAAACGGCCATTATTTCATTCGGTACAGAAGATAGACTGGGCTCTTTTTCGTGATCACTGCAGAGGTATAAATACATCACTTCAGAAAGGTCAGGGTGCGTAGTAGGTAATTAAAACCGGCGGAGTGCGTGCATGACCAGACATTTTAACGTAAACGAAGCAAATGGAGTATGTAAGGATCGCAGCAGGAGGCGTTCTGTAGTTTCTGCCTACTCCCGTGGGAAGAAAACATGAGTTTATGTATGTATGTTGTACGTACTTAACTTTTTTCTATGACAGCTATGTAATTAAGGGTTTCATACTGCCATGGGACCATTTTATAACTAATGTGTAAATAGTTAGAGATAAGTCGTTGACTCATAAATCTAGTGAATACTCGTGGAACCGTAAAAAGAACCCTTTTCCTTCGGTTGACATTCACAGATTGAGCAGGAAGGTAATCAATCCATCCATGTCTGTTTTTGCTTCCAACATCTACGAGGAAGCATGTACAGTGTAAGTTACCACAAACTGTCAAATTTTCTCATTCGATTTTGAACATAACCATTAACTATTTAAGGTTTAAAATAATATGGAGAAATTTGACAGTTTAGTATAACCTGATGTGTTGGTAACTGTACTACTGGAACTTAAAAGTACCTACATACTGACTATTATGTGTATGTGCTTGAACTATATTTCTTTAAAGTTAGGCAGATAATGATGACGCTTAGGGCAATAAGTAGGCTAGACGTGGTTTAAGTCCAGTTCATAATCTGCCATCTGTGTGGTTCTTTCCTCAAAAGGACCATTTCAGACACCAATCTACATGGCCTTCCCATGATCTGACCAAGATTTTGTCTGGACTGTAAAGGAGACTGTGACCTCTGTGTTTTTTTCGGCCTTTCTTCTCAAAGTAGTCAGATAGGAAACGCCGACCTCATCTAGCTTTATTTTAAAAATATGATTGACGTGTAAAAGTGTACAAACCTACTTACAGAAAATAAATCATTTATCATTTATCATTTATCATTATCATTTATTATTATCATTTATCATTATCATTTATCATTATCATTTATCATTATCATTTATTATTATCATTTATCATTATCATTTATCATTATCATTTATCATTATCATTTATCATCATCTGCCTAGCCTTTTCCCAACTATATTAGGCTCAGCTTACAGTCTAACCCGATGCAGCTGAATACGCTATTACGCAGAACGACTGCCTATCTGACCTCCACAACCCAGTTACTAGGTAACACGACTGGTAAAAAAAAAACTAAATGACGGGTCATAAAGTTTTAAATGCTGTAAGATCAATCTTACAGCATTTAAAACTTGTTTAAAAGTAAATCCTTTTATGAAAGTTAATTCGCTAGCAGTTTGGCATGAAACAACGGACCGTCATTTACTCCTAGGAAATATGCGCTGGGATTTTCCGTTTCGCTTACTTAAGCCGTTTTAGGCTTGTTTTCATAGTGCGCGGAGTTCACTTTGCTCTTTGTTGCTTACATTCGCTCATTCCCATGTGAGCCATTTCGCCAAGGATCATACCTTTTCGGAATTATTCGCGTCGTAAAACAGTGAGTTAGATACAAAACGTGATTTGGATATTTTATAAGGGCAATATAATTAAAGGAAGTGTAATGTAGGGAAATGAATGTTTCTTTTGAGGGCAGATGTCGATTTGAGTTTTTTCGACTGGGTAGTCCGTCAAGCATTTTTTTTCCTATGAATTCTACAACTACAATAAGTTCAGTACTTTTGAAAATGTATTGACAATGTAGGTCTTGTAATAAAATTAAGATGTAATAAGTCAAATGTAACATAATAAAATCATACCCTTAGCCTTATACCACTAATTACGACCCGAAATCATAAGTTTTAATTTTGGAATAAAATTTTCTCGTGCGCTCAGGTGCGCTCACTTGCGTCCAATCCAACTGAGTGGCCAGTATGTAATTTAACAGAACACTGGTATTCGCCTCGTTAGCCAGCCAGCTAATCAGCTTTGTTAAGATGTAACCAGACTGCGACCGATCGACGTTGATGGCCAGTTGACGATGATCGCCTCAAAATATATTCGATATTCCATATTCCATATCCATCGACGCCGACGGTCAATCAATGAAAGACCAACCATCCGACGACCGTTACTAGTGAATTCCACACCGTCAATCGACATAACAATTTAAATTTGGCTGCCGCTTATCACACTGCAGTATTCTGAATTAGTTATCGGTGTCATCGATCGAACGCATTCCGGTCACACCTTTACAATGTCTAAGCTAATGTCAAGTCCAATTCTAATGTTTAATGTCTAATCAATCACTTCTACTGTTAGTTTTGTCTAATTAATTACTACCAAATGCTTTGGATTTCCTCCAAAGTGTTGGTTGATTAGAATTTATGTCTCTCGGTATCTGTAATGTCTCCGGTACCGACGTCTTGTGTACGGTGGAGCAATTAATACTCGTATAGAAGTTTGGCTAACTGTGCGGGAACTTAGCGTTCGTTTTAATGTATCCGGATTTTAGTTAAGTTGTAAATGCCTCTGCATTTACCAAAAGACTGAGGTAAAAGTACGTTATTAACGTTGTAGGTCATGTCAGAAAAATGTTAAATAAACACGATATTTTAAACCTCTCATCTTGTTCGATAGAACTTATACGATGATACTGATCAAGACATGGTGGGGCTCATGGCTAAGTAAAAACAGCCGCACGGGGCGATCGAAGGTTAAACTACGCTTACCGTGGTCGGTTCGAGGATGGGTGACCATTCATTACATATCGAGAGAGCTCCGTGCCTCAGAATGCAAGTTAAGCGATTGGTCCCGGATGTCATTCGTGGATCTTAAAACAGTCGTTACGGATCGTCAGAAGTCCGAAAGTCTGACAACCAGTCTTACCAAGGGGTATCGTGTTACCCAGTAAGTGGGATGTGGAGGCCAGATAGGCATATTTTGCTCCGTGTAAAATACTGGTATTCAGCTGCATCTGGCTGGGCTGGAAGCCCCAACATTGTTTGGATAAGGCAAGGCAGATTGATCAGTTAATAAAGACAAGACATGGTGGTATCTACTTTTTCATGTCTTACATAATCAGCCTATAATGTTCCCACTGCTGGGACACAGGCCTCTTCTCTGTGAGAGGGAGTGGGCCGTAATCCACCACGCGGGCCCAGTGCGGGTTGGGATATGTCACATGTCTTCGAATTTTTGGTTCTAGGACATGCCGGTTTCCTCACGTTGTTTTCCTTCACCGTTTTGAGAGCAGTGGCGATGAAATAATTTACACGAAGTAAAGCGTCTGTAAGGGTTCGAACCTACGATCTACAACTCGCAAGTCGCAGCCGTTACCACTAGGCCACCACTGCTCCCTCTTTCTCATGTCTTAAAAGGTGTAAATGAGATGCCGCCAAAAAATGAGCGTAGTGAATTACTCAATTTAATACAGCCACAGAATGAAAAGCTACGTCAATTTACCTTGTTTTAGTTTAAGAAATTGACTGTCGTCTTATTTATGAGCGTAGTGAATTACTCAATTTAGTACAGCCACAGAATGAAAAGCTACGTCAATTTACCGTGTTTTAGTTTAAAAAATTGACTGTCGTCTTATATAGGTACTCTTTGGTATTTTCAATGAAGTTCTTTGTTTTTCAGAAATTGGCTACATGATGTATGTAGCCAATTTATATGACGCCTAGTTCCCCCGAAGGGTTGAGCAGAGGAAATCAGCTGTATAGGATCATAATAAATTAGCTAGCCATACTCCGCAGAACTGGAGAGATTAAAAAGATTTGGTGTTTTTTTTTGGGGTCAATGACCGCTGGTTGTTGTTACTGGATGTATGAGTTGAGAAAATCTGTTTGAGAAAATTGTTATCGAGTTTAGTTATCGATACACATTACGTCTGTCGAAATAACAAAAAAAATATAACATATATTTCAGATGACTAAAGTAATGCGGTTGATGACCCTATAGAACTTTTGTTAGGTTGTGGTATGGGTTCTACAATGTTATAAAATTAAATGTTCATTTAGTATTACACAATGAATTTAATAAAATAGTTACTACAACTAAACACGGCTTATAAACAATAACTAAGATAAAGCGATTATAAAGCGACACGTTGTAACGCGAGTAATGGTTAGCGACTGACTGTGTGTCGTCATGTACTATACGAACTCAGACATGGAACGTCATAGGTACTTGAGATCGTATGTTTGTGTGCATGTGTGGGTTATATACCACTACAACCCCAAAAAAACTCAAATTTCTTTTCTGTTTTATCGTGTTTAGACATCGATTAGACATCGATTAGACATCGAGTTTCGCTAACAAATTAAATTGATCATGTACAGCCGATTTCCTCTGCTCAACCGTTCAGGGGAACTAGGTGTGATGTTATGAGGTAAGTAGCCCAGTTCCGAAAAAACAAACAACTTCATTGATAATACCAAAAAGATAGGTAATTTTTGGTATTTTCAATGAAGTTTAATGTATAAGACGAAAAATAAAAAAAAAAATTACGTTTATTTCGACCAACAAAAGGATCATAGGTTGGTACAAAAAAAAATACAAAATAAGAAACAAATAAATAAAAAATAAAATAAAAAACACAATTATAAATACCACACCATATACATATTACAGACTTCGATTGCTCAGTATGTGAACCATACAGCAATGGTTCAGGTACTGGCAATCGAACCTCTGCACGAATGCCCTCAGGATGCCGAAACAACAGGATGCCCTGCAGGGTGCCCTCAGGCTGTTGATAATTTATAAGACGGTCAATTTCTTAAAAACTAAAACACTAATTTAATTTGACCCTATATAATAAAAATAATGAGTAATACAACAACTTACCATCCATTTAGCGGTACAAGTATGGGCTTGTCGTAGCCGTCGCACCAGGCCATTGCAGCTGTCACTAACGTTGCCAGAACACCGCGCCGCGCCACCGCAGGCCGCAGCCACGCTATTATCTAAGAAAGCAGACAACAATCTTATTACTAAAAATGTATGGTATTTTTAGGGTTCCGTTCGTTCGAATGAAAACGGAACCCTTATAGGATACACGGACAGACAGAAACACAAGTGGTGTTTCTGTCTGTCCGTGTATCACAGCCAATTTGCTCCGACTCTACTGGACCGATTATGTTGAAATTTGGTACACATGAATTTCTGTGACCCAAATATAAACGTGTAATGTAAATAAATGAGTTTTCAAAATGGGGGTCACTCTTGGAGGGCAAACAAGTAAAAAAAATTGTTTTGCAAACTGTACCGTGTGACGCAATGGAAAACATTTGACTTAATTTTGAGTCAAACCTATGCCACTAAAAAGCTATTTAGCTTTCGTAAGCTGATACTCAATACAAAACAGAAAGAACACGGATTTCTGAAGAAGCGCCAGGTTTGTGAAAACTTACAGAAATCACGAATGAGAACAAACAAATTAATAATATATATATTATTAATTTATATACCTATTATCCCCCGCATATTTTCCCCCAACTTGTTTCTTTTTAGGGTTCCATCCACAAAGGGTAAAACGGGACCGTATTACTAAGACTCCGCTGTCCGTCTGTCTGTCCGTCTGTCACCAAGCTGTGTCTCATGAAGCGTGATAGTTAGACAGTTGAAATTTTCACAGATAAAGTATTTCTGTTGCCGCTATAACAAAAAAATTGAATAAAATAAATACCTATTTAAGGGGGCTCCCATACAACAGACATGATTTTTTGCCGTTTTATAGATAATGGTACGGAACCCTTCGTGCACGAGTCCGACTCGCACTTGGCCGGCTTTTTTGTATTTGTGTTCCTTCTTTGCGTCATGTTTACTGCAAATAAACTTATTTTCTTTTTCTTTAATAACGAGAGCCTAGAAAAAGAGCTATTAGAAGTAAAGTAGATATCAGCTTACATAACAGTAGTTTAACAATAAAACACCCTCAAAACCTCGCTACTAAATTCTATATTCCTACCCAACTTAGGCTGAGGTTACAGTAGGCTGCGATTTGCGATGCGACATTATAAGCGAAAATCCGGCGTATATTCGGCTATCACGTGGCTACAGTACACATGCTATGAGCATGAGCAATTCATGCTAAGGCTAATTTCGCTGATATGTTGATGTAGCCGATGCCGTGATTACAGTAATGTTGTTCCGATCGCTTAAAGAAATCAAAGATCGCTAGTAACATTTGATGTACGGTGTAGCCAGATACGTGAGCATTCACTTGTTTGTTTTAATCGCTCATGTGTCGCAGGTCGCGTCGCGGTCTAATGTAGCCTCAGCCTGACTATAACAAGAGGAAATTTATCACACTAGTTCAACAGAGAATAAACCGCACCGTCCAACTGTCCTTTCTTGACTTTACGATCTGCAAATATATTTTACCACAGGAAATATATTGAGTTCCAAACTTCATTTCATCTGTTTACCAAACAACTGTAAACTGTCTCGTCGGTCTCGTGGTCGGAAGCGCGACTGCGAGTGGGGTCCTGGGTTCGATTTCCAGGTCGGGCAAAGTGTTATTTGGTTTTTCCATTAGGAATATCTTTGTAACAGCCTGGAGTTTGCGATTTGCCGGTGTGATACCCCCGTACCTCGGCCTGAACTCTCTCCAGTCGTATCCGATTGCGTGCTATCCCTTCGGACTATGAGAGTGCATCTGTGTCTGCGCAAACACTTGTGCACTATAATATTTCCCGCGCCGAAGGCTAGTCTCCGTTGAGATTTGCCGCCATGGCCGAAATACTGTTTGGAGGACTAGTATTTTACTAGCCAAAAGGCTCAAGGCATTGGTGGGGGTAATGTTTAAACTAACGATCCAGAGTTCGCTATGGAATACGTATTCTACTTTAAGCAGCCTACCATATCCATCCATCCATCCATATACAAGGTGTTGTTTTGGACCTGCAAAACATTTTAGGAGGTAATTATGTTAGTGATTCTCGACCCGAATCAACAAAAAAAAAAATAAATATGAAAAAAAAAATAAAAAGAAAAGATAAAATTTAAAAATCTAAAATAAAAAGTATTATTGATTATTGACTTGGTATCGTTATACGATTATTTACGAGTTTCATAACAACCTCCTGAAATGTTTTGCAGGTTCAAAACAACAGCTTGTATATTTATGTCCAGACAATCACTATCCATTCCATGGTTGCCTGGAAGAGGTAAGTAGTAAGCGTTAAGGCCGCCCATTGTTTATTTTGTAGTGTATATATATTTGTAATGTATAATATAATATGGTGTACAATAATGTATATATAAATAATAATAAATAAGCTTTTACTCTCAAATTCGCCTTTTTACGGCGAAAATTTGACCTCTCAAATTGAGAATCATCTTCAGACTGCCAAAATGCTCGTATTTCTATTTTCATACTCAATATTTCTTCTTACACAGTGTCTAAAATAAACTCCTCATACTCAATGTCTCATGTCTTTAGAGCTATCTATTGAATTTGTGACTGTACGTAAACCAATTTCGAAAGTTGGGAGAACAAAGGCTTATTGAAACTCGTTAAAGGGCTGTGTGGGCCCTGCTGAAACCGAGGGCACTTTATTGATTGGTACTTGATCCGCCATCTGATATCTATCTTACGTCCGTTACGTGATATCGTTTAGGAATATATTTTTATAGTCTTTTTTTAAATTATTTTTATTACGTGAAATTGATTTCATGAGAAAGTTATTTAATAAGGTGATACAAAAATAACACTGTCAAACATTTTTATGTTAGGCTGCGGTGGAAAAATAAAACATGTTTTGTTTTTTTGTTGTATTTGTTATGAAACATAGTTATTTTAACCCTTTCTGACACAAAGTCTGTAATCCAAAAGGGTAACTTATCTTAGGTACCTACTTACCTTTCTTGGTAAAAATAATAGTGGCACACCTATAGTTGTGTTTATTAAAAGTGTTTTGTGGTAGTGATTTATGGCAACCACTGATGCTGTAAGGAAAGCCTTATAGGCTTTCCTTTATTATCCTAGACCATTATACAGGAAAAATTTGTAACCATTGCGCAAACTTTTTTTTGGTGTTTCAATATCAGTAATAGAACACATTTCCATTATTTCTTCAATAATTTTTGCCGACTTGAAATCAGTAAAAAATGGACACAATCTATTCGTAATAATATTCCGCGAGTTTTACGTGATGGTGCAAGTGTAGTAGTGGTGAAAACTTACAAGCAGCACAAAGAATGTATGCGAGTAGTATGGAGAACATACCTCGTACGTATGTGACTACGTGAGCCCATGGGATCCGTAACCCCGCGGTCACTAGTGAAAGGACCTAGACATGGACAATTCTGGACTCCGAATAAGTGTAAGTGTAATAAGTGCTTTAATTGAATTAATCATAATGCTTAATTTTCTGCATTTTGATGGTCCAAAGCCCATGAAAATATGAAGGAAAAATTGGAGTTACTTTAGCACAAAGTCCGTAGTTTCGACCGAAGTTTCGGACATTTCCTACTCCGTATCACTTACGGATATATGATTTGTTCGAAGCCCAAACTAAGAATGAATGACTACACGATTTGACAGTTGTCTGAAAAATGAGATTTGGTACTCGCTTAAGTTTAATTTGTCAAAATTTGGGCGCTGGTTATTATATTATCATATCGAATTCATCAATTTCAGAGTTCAAGCTTGTTTTCTTCATTACCATGCAACCTTTTATTTTCCTACTTAAGTTTACGAAAGTAAGTTTTTAATATATAATCAAGGCCTAATTACCTGTGCTCCCAATTGCATAGGATCCCTGGTGAGGATATCACTAGATTTTCTGACTGCTCCATACACCAGTTCCACATCTCTGTCCAGGATGTAGCATCGCACATGCTCCAGAATACACCGGAGATACGATATCGTTACTGTTTGTACCTGTGGGGGATAGCATCATGGTTATTTGAAAGGCATGTGCAATTTACTGTGCAAAGTGGGGCATAATATTATAATTAATAAGTAGGGCTCAAGTCCTACTGATTCTTCTTTTACCGAGTATCTCCTGTGTATGTGTGCTGTTAATTCGATGTATGTACCTAATTCTTTCAGAAATTACAATCAGTTTCTTAATGACTAATCGACACAAAAATTTGCTATTAGACTGTCAAAAGAACGTTAACTGCTTTGAACAACAGATAATTAAGTAAATAATTTAACAGGCTAACAGTTGATTTTTGTTTCGATTAACGTTTCAGAAATGGGCTGTGAGTCTAATTGATTTAAATAGGTAAATACTGGTGCCGATTCCCTTGTTCACAAACTAAACTAAATTTAAGTTCAGTGCATTTTTTTCTTTTTATTTCATTAAGAAAAGGACAGAAGATAAATTTTAGTTTAATCCTGTCAAATTAATCAGCGCTTGACGTAAATTGACGTAATTTTAGTAGGCAAGTTTTTAATCAAGTCTAAACTTGTATGGAGTAATGACAGGCGCTGATTAATTTGACAGGACTAAACTAAAATTTATCGTCTGTCCTTTTCTTAATGAAATAGAAAAAAAGATGCACTGAACTTAAATTTAGTTTAGTTTGTGAACAAGGGAATCGGCACCATTGCCGGACATAGTCCCATTAATTTTGGAAATATCATGTTTCTAAATCGGGTTGCTTCCGATACGTAAAAAGGCTTCATGCTATTTGAAATACATGATTTGACTTTACAATTCAAAATACAAAACTCGATCGATACAACAAACAAAACAAAAAGGTCAGCTCTGATAATCATTAACAACTAACGAACCGTTGTACACAAAAAAATAGAGAGAGATATAATCAGCAACTGCAGGTAAAACAGTATCATTCTCATAATGATACTATAGACTACATTGTATTGTTTTTCGACCGTTAAACTTGGTCATTTCAGTCCACGAATTAACGTTTTAATGGGTGTACCGCCTTACGTAAACTTCGGAGGTCACCCACTCCATTAACAGCGAAACTTTGAAAACTATCTGTTACCTGCCCACGGTAGTTCGTCCGGTACTAATTACACCTTTGGAACATTGAAGCGGCAGTCCGTTGGACGAAGCGTTTTGTAATCGTTCCGTAGATCGACGAACGATAAGTTTGGTCAAAAGACGTTGCTATTAACAAATTAAATGGAATTGCTTGATCGGAAAAGCTGATTGTTAAAATGAAAATGGTAGAATGTTAGAGTAAAAAGGCGTCGACAATTTTCTACCTAAGAATAGAATGATTTATGGCCCGAAATTGTAATAGAATTACGGCCTAATGTTAAGGTACTTTATCCATTAAAAGGCGTACCTAGCTCCAGGGGACATCAAAGGAGGTACGACCCCGACAGAGATGGAGAAAATAAAAAATGTTTCCATGATTCCCATTATGTTTAGCGACGAGTTATTTTGTAGACCGCGTTTGTGGGTTTTGTTTTATTTTTATTCAGTTGGACTTTCTGTAGTTCAATGAGTATCATTGAACTTTTTTTCTCCATACAATAATTTGGATTTTGTTTCCCTATAATTTGAGAAGCATTCAATTCAATGCAAGCTTTACATACTAAATAATTATCGTGTACGCTAGCATGACATGAACCAGCTGCTGAAATTGGTATTGAAATTCTACCCTTTGATATCGATATAACGATTAGTTATAAAGCACGAAATAGTTTCACAGTTTGTATTTCTATTCAATAGACGAATTGTATTCAACGGACGAATATTGGTTTTGTGAAACCATTTATTGAAATCAATGGTTGCTTTTTGTACACACATTGGAAACATTTAGTTTTTTGTAAAGAATTAAACTTACCGATGCGAGTAAAAAGTCAAAATTGCAGACTGTAAGGTCCTTCAGCTTAGAAAAGTCTCCAGCCAATAGTAGATGCAGCCACGATTCTTCTACGTGTCTCTGGGTGAATGCAGCTGCTGTCCTGCTGGCCGAATGGAATGGGGTCGAGTCCAGGAGCGCATCGTCATCGTTCTCCACGCAACCTATTAGGACACGGACTATTTTTTGGTTTAGTAGAGCTCTGTATAATATAGTAGATAAAGTATGTATATAGAAATATCATAATACTCTACATTTAGAAAAAGCATGTAATTAATACATCGTACTTTAATTTATCAGTAACTGAAACTCAAATGTACATAGTTCAATCGGTCAGTCAGAGAATAAAATTAATAATGGAAATACATAAAAGTACTCGTAGGTACTCGTGTTGAATGTCCATTACGATACTGATACATAAAATATCTATCTATTTCAGACTAATCCATCAATGGACGTAAGCGTGTCCCTCATGAGCCGTGTACAAAATCCATTACATTACTCGTACCTACCTATGTTAAAAGTTGACATTTTCAAAGCTAAAGTAAACAACAAAGTGTGTTACCATTCTGGAAACAATACGCCCGACTGAAATACAACGTGAAATATCCACTTTGGATGGAAAGGTTTAGTTTTCATCATCTCGGATATCTAAAGGAGTTTTCTTTGTGTGAAGGCGCAATAGATGTACGGAATTCAATCAAAAGGAATTGAATGCCAGTTTCACGTTTTGGTGTATTTGGGGACACGTTTTCGTTCAAACTGATAAAGTATTGTGCACCTCGCCTTCGTTCCGTTCCATCTATGTTTACGACGTATCCTGTTTATTATATTCCTTATCACAATTTTGAGGGAAACCGGCATTTCTAACATACCAAGAACAAGAATTTGAACTTAATGCGAAATTATTGGCGTATTAGCGCGCGTCATCGACGATGTCAACGAGATTATTAAAACGAGCTTACGTGGTTCATTTGCTTAGGATCAGCGCACTTATGAAATATTGTACGCAATTTAGAAGAAGCCACGCTAAGGAAAGATAAGTGTAAGGAGTGAAGGTATTTTAATGTCAGCAGAATTTAGTAATAAATCTCAAAGTTAAATTAGTTTTTTCTGAAGTATACATGAACCTGATAAAATGAATTTAGAGTTAGATACTTCCTATAAAAGTATTGAATCATGCGAGTTTACGAAGAGTAATGACGAGACGTTTTGTCCAAGCATACGAGTACTTCCCGGAGGGATGCCTGGAATCACCCGCAAGATGAAAAAGGATCTGATAACTATTGTAGTGATGCCTTTGTGTTTTGACTATGTCTTTTCTAAGAATATATACAAGATTATAAGATAAATCAGGTTTCAGCCCGCGAGCATTTGATGTGTCAAAGCGTCTTTAACCTTTTGACCGCCACGATTATGTATAGATGACAGACCAAAATATGCCCAGCACGCCATGGTCACGAGTACATTACAGGTTTTATGGAATAATGCGTAGCTTGGCGCCGAGGGCACGTTGATTTTTTGACGGGGTGGTTAAAAGGTTTAATATACTCGTAGAAAAGAGAATAACACGACTCTGGGAGTTCCATTTCTGAATTGAATATTTCATTCTTCAACAACAAAACTTAGCTTACCAGGTTCGTGAGCTTCAGAAGTATCCGTATCATCAGCCTCGTGAAGGAAGTTAGCGAAGTGTAACGCAGCCAGGTCCGAGTGTGCATCCCTAAGAGCAGCTTGTGATCGCACGTAGCGGCGTCGAGCTCGCGAGCTGGCGGCCGCTGCCCGCCAACGCCATGTACACCGGCCCGATACTACGTTCTCCGATATTAAGTTTTCTGTGGAGGATTTTGTAGGTTAGTAAACATGGAAAGTAGATTTTAATTTTTTCATGTAATATAAACTTCTATCGATCATGAAGAAATTAAAATATTTGATATTACGGATATACTTAACAGCAGAAAAAGACCAAAACTCGATGGATAGATTGTGTGAAAGATGATGTGGCTAGAAAAGGAGACGGTTTGAGATGCAGCAAACAAAGATATTTGGAAGAAAAAATGATGCGCTGCGAATGTAAAAATTGGCTCTAAAGTTTTTACATGAAGTATAAACAAATAAGGCTAAGGGGACGATGATGACAAAATTATAAATACGATAAATGATCTTTGTATAATGATTGATTACCCTCCGTATACGTGGCAGTAAGTGATGAAAGTCGCATCGTTGGCAACGAGCAAACATAAAGTAGCATATAGGCAGGCTATGCTAGGATAATAAGCAAGCTTTATAACATTATCATATCCACATAAAAACGCAACAAAACTCGTACGAAGACAATAAAAAGTAACAACCAATTTATATTTATGTATTTCGAATCAACATTGTTCAATAATCCGACAGCTTTGCAGATAAAATAAATAATAACAATGAAATAAAATTATTGGAACGAATGTTATTAGCGATATAGAACACGTACCGTGTAATAATATGAAGTAAAAAGTAGGTGGATTGTAATTGAATTACATGACAACAAAGCTGGAACAGGTGCCACAGAGAATATTGTTTGTTATCGAAACGCCAGTTTGTGGTTTGACAATTTCAATATTGGATTATTGAATTTTTTACGATCTGGACACGAAATGACGACTTAAATCATGTAAATTATGTTCGAGTTGCTTTTTGATCAGATGATGTGATTTGAACTTTTATTTAGCGGTAGGATGTCCTTATTATGTTTGTATATTGTCTAATTCTTGCATCGAATGATGTTTGCCAAATACAGATATAATGACTATACTATTTTAATATTTTTATCGAAACTAACAATGTTACAGTAAAGGTTAAGCACAGCATATATTTTGGTACATAAACGAAAAAATAAAATATAAAAACATAAAATTTTTATTTTGTCTCAAAAAATATGAAAACAAAATTAGTCCAATCAGAGGATTAAGTTATGCCTGTGAGGCTCGACACCGACACTGGTGCGATTAAATATTATTATTATTGGACAAACAATGGCATCAATATTTTCCCAACACTGCTCTCGTATAATCAAATTTGAGGTCCGCACAATTCATGATAATCGTATTGGAGATTATATTTAGGACAATAAATATCTATTAGGATGATATTTATGATTGATAAACAAACATTCATGGAATTCATATTACCATGATTTGAAGAGATGTTCGTATTCATAGCATGCACTTGTGTATTCATAGCCCTCTTCATGAAAAAGGTTTTTATTGCAGTGAAATAATTATACATTCCCAGACGAGTCTTCTTGTACTATAATGTTTAGTAAAATGCATAGGTACGCATTTATATTAAGAGCGCAAGTAGTTTATATTTCTTCTGTTTTGGCTTACTATAGGATAGGGTAGATTTTAATGCCATAATCTTTCTATTTATTAAGGACACTACTAAGTATGCTACTGATAATGGGTTGACTATGCCGAACTAGTAGCTGAATTCTGGATCGACTCCATTGAGATTGCCAACGACACGCTAATAAGAAGAATAGGTTGGCTTTTTCATCTACTTCTAAACACACACAAAGCATTGTGATTTACTGACAGAACTCATAGTCTAAACCGCTAAAGGTATATGAAAAGTTAAAATTTCTTTCTGACTAAATCTTCTAAATTTGTATGAAAGTTGTATGCGAAGAAAATTACAGGTAACAGCAGCGTCATCGTTACGTATGATCAAAGCACAAAAATGGACATGAACATTAATAACTATTACTTACTCATCATACATTTGGCGACACAAATAGTAGAAAAGTTGAAGTTGGCTTCCTTCAGTGTTATAACTGCGTCGCTGTTGCTAGTCGGCATCAGCAGTTCCAATAGTTCTAGTTCAGTGAGCCCAAACTCCGAACAAGTTATGTAACCTACGGATAATGTGAGAATTGTATGAGACAGTTTCGGGAGTTGTAACGTATTGGATTAAAGTTTGAGTGTGTATGAGGGTTTTACAACAAAATGTATCTAAATACAAAATACGTTCATTTCATTGAATGTCTGAAAATTTGCTTGGTGAAGTTTAAATTTATTCTTGTAAACAAGAATTTGACTGAAAACAGTATTTTCTCTTAACTAATCTTAATCTTAGGCCTATATCCATCAGTGAGTGATTCCCTGCTGAAATGATGATGATGCTGACGATGAACAGTCTTAAAACTACTATGTAGATACTTACTTGCCAATTTACTAAACGCTTTAGAACCGAAGACCACTTCTAAGTTATCAAAGGCACCATCAATAAAGTCTCCATAGCTATTATTCTCAGGTGTCTCCTCTATTGCATCCAACAAATAGTAACAGTTCTGAACTTTGAACTTTTCTTTCTGAGCTGGCGTCAGCTGTAGTTGTTCCAAAGATACGGCACTAGTACACACAAGGAACACATTTCTTGGCAACGACATCGGCAGCCAAGATAATCCCGTCACTATATCACACTCCAAAGGATTCACTCTATGAACATTATCAATAAATATCAACAAAATCTCATTTTCCATCTCCTCACATTTCTTAAGCAGACTTTGGAACCAATTGTTAATATAAAGAGGATCAAAACTCGCGTCTTTTGGCAAGTAACCTTCGGGAATGTTTAAAATTATCGATATTTGTTGACACATCACTCGTAGCAGTTCCAAGTTATAGGCCGATCTCGGTGTGGAAGCAGAAAATCTTACTATCCTCAAAACAGGCTTCGGGAAAATTTCTTCGCATTTGTAGTAAAGGTGTGTCAGTAAGGTGCTTTTTCCTGAAGCATCTGGGCCATATATTAAAGCTGGTGGATGCCGCGTTCGATTTTCGTAATTTTCCTTAGCGTTATTTAAAATACTTTTGGCTGCTTCTTCAATTTGCTTAACGTTAACCTTATACAAACGATTATGTTCTATACATATCCTAAGATGAGTGATGTGTTCCAGAAATACTTCCTGAAAGTTTAAAGGAAAACCAATAAATTATTCATGCGAGGAAAGTTGTCACATGAAGGCAGTCAAGTTAACTTTGTTCGACATTTGAG
This sequence comes from Atethmia centrago, assembly GCA_905333075.3. Classification (NCBI taxonomy): domain Eukaryota; kingdom Metazoa; phylum Arthropoda; class Insecta; order Lepidoptera; family Noctuidae; genus Atethmia; species Atethmia centrago. The sequence continues at coordinate 10,055,617 of HG995374.1, forward strand.
ACTTTAAACTTGTGAGTCTGCTATTTGATGTCGTAATTACTCTAAATGTTGCTTGGTGGCTTGGATTTGGTATAATGTTCAAATGTATTAAAAGTACCTGTACAGTCTTTTTTCTTCCCTTCCCCTGATCGGGTTCGGTGCTAAGGCTCTCGTCGACCAATGAACTGATCACAACTTGTACCTTCTCCCTGAAAGGAGCTAGTTTTTCTTCGTTGTCAGATGCTCCGTCTGTTCTTGACGAATCTGCTGACAATGACCTATGGAGAGACACTACATATTTAGAAATAAATATAGTAAAAGGTACTATTTTTTATAAGGTGTTGATAGATAGATTTCAAAAGCTCCGCGCATTCACTGGACTTTAATAAATTGTATCCACTGATCTGTAACTGTATCTATGACATTGGCAATAACGCTTGCCAACAATGATTATAGAGTGTCCCGCATTTGAGAATGTAGTAAGAAATATTATTACAATTAGTTTGTTTATCTAATATTTTATTTTATAGGTTGCTATCTAAAGCTTTTATGTTTTCTTAACTGCATTCAAGTTCTACGTAAGTTTTCTACCTTAATAGCCTCATATTCAACGTTAAAGGTTTTTCCAGAGACAGGACTAAAAATCTATCCTAATGGATTTATAATTTGAAAGCCTCAAACTTCATTATTTCATTAAATTTTGCGTTAATGACAAAGGTTAAAAGTTCAGTATTCTACGTCTCGAGCTATTAAATATAATTACTTTATACTTAGGTAATTATGATGTATGATAATGGTTTTGGTTGAGCAAAATGTTGAATGCAATCTATATTTTAATGAACCTAAAATTAATTTTAGATTTTCGATAATAATAGTTCTTTTATCTACCTAACTTATAATATTTCAGTGCTGAATATGAGGTTGTTAGTGACTTTAATGACGTATTTAATTTATAAATCAATATAATTTGTTGCTGCGGCTAAATAAACTAGTGGAGACCATTGTTTTGTATTAAAAACGAAAGTTAATGAATTAAATAAATAAAGCCTTCCAAGGATTTACATTTTTTTCCGTGTTTATAAAATCTTCCTAAGATTACAATATGTCTTACGGTACCACGTATATCAAGACAGTTGAAAACTTGAGGCAGTGCAAAGGAATAAAAGAATTAAAAGAAAATCATATTAGAAATACACACGTTCAAGAAAATAAACTACACACATCAAAAAAGTCTAAGCAGCACGCATCATTTACAGAAACTGCATGTTTTATTAATTGATACTTTTGTTTTTTCTCAACCAACTAGATTGGTATACAATATTTTTGTTCTCGAAAACATATACTAGCTGATTTTAAAAAGAGAATCTTTTCGATATTTTTCTTTTATCTTCTTCGACATAACTTGACTCGTAATATGTACTTCGAATAGAACCTTAACTGCTACAGTGACTGACAATACAAAAGACGGGAAAACCTTTTATTAGATTGTCTTTTGTTATCTTAATCATCATACCAGAATATTCACACGGACAAGGTCAATGGTTAAGGAAAACACATTTTTCTTAGAACTCATTCCCTGATTATAGAGTTCCCGCGCACAATTTTACAGTAAGGTTTTGAAGGGAAAAAGCCTGATCTCTTTGATCTCAGGCCGTAACTGCCTCACGTTTCATGTTATTGGTTGCCGTAAGTTAGTAATGCTCATGATTAACTATGAAAGCACCTTTTAATATGAATTTACAGTTAGTCATGGTACACATTCATTCTGGCCAGCATTCATCGGCACAGCCGGGCGAAAAAATTGAAAAAGTAGTCATTGCTTGGGGTCAGCTTTATTGTTTAACAAATAGGTACTGCCGAAACACCTGAATAAAGTCTAATAATTTATTTCAAATTCGCACATAATAGGCACTTTTAAACGTCCAAAATTACAGAAAAATAAAAGTGATTCTAGTTGCCCCTTCCAAAAGGTAGTTTCGGATAGAGAATAATGGGCAAGAAACTCCACAAATGTTTGAAATTAACACTTGCACGGACACTAACCGCCCATATGCGTCATAACAATGCTGGGGTCGCGGGAAAATCCGAAAACAATACCGTGGCCTCTGGCAACACACAGGCAACGGAAGGAACACGGGTGGTTTTTAGTCAGTAAGAGTCTGACACACCGACCTGCTCCGCCCAGAGCGGGAGAAGTTATTTGATCACTTCCCAACCAAAAAAAAAATAATCATGTCATAACAATATTATAAAACTCCTATTGCGACTCGTTTAGTATTAATTATATAATTATATGTGAAGACGATGCATCTACAAAGAAATTAGTACATGACAATAGGTAAAAATAAAAAAAATTGAATATAATTTCTTGGTAAATGTTTACTTACTCTAACGTAATGATGTGTGTTTCGGGCAACGCGTCTTCCATTTTTCTTCTTAATTCTTTTAACCTAGTGTGAGCCAGCACTGTTAGTTTAGAGTCATCTGGTTCCAGGTCTGGTAAATCTCTTACTACGGCTACCACACCTTTGGGATGATGGCCGGTTTTAAGCAGTTCTGAAAAGTGATTTTGGGTTAGTTTCGACGGAATTGTTCTTTACTGAGAGTAATAGAATAATGTTACAGGGATATAATTATAGAATACTGATATCAGAAAAAATGTCCGATTTGACAGGCATTTTTGAGTTAAATAGAGTATTTAACTCAAAAATGCCTGTATTCAGTTTACTAATAATACTAATACACTTAAGAGAATAGCTGTAATTTTGAAGTTGGAGCTAGACCAGATCCTAAAGTTAAATGTGAACATTTTGGCATCTGGGTTGTAATTATATTCAAACAACGGATATTCATTTGATTGTTATAAAAGTCACATTCTAATGACAAACCAACTCCAAAAGCATTGAATTCATCTTCATCAAGACTAACGACTAAGAGTGGCACAAAAACAAACGACCTTATCGTCATTCGTAAATAACATTTACTTTCCACTGCGCAAAATAAAACCACCATTGTTTTTAACAGCACTAATGGAAACTAAAAGTTGGATAAAAACATTCCCTGTACAGAGTGAGGTACAGTAGGTACAGCCAACAAAAGAGTGAGGTATGCAGGCAAAATATTACACTGTGTTAAAACATTACCTGTTCCCAACATTTTGATCGCGTAGGGAACTACAGATGTTTGGTCCCATAGTACTCATGAAAATGAAAAACAGTACACTCCCTTAAAGTATGTCCTTGTTTAACTCAGAACCTTGTATCATCTTTGCATTACATACGCTGGCAATATTCATTGTTATGTGAACCAATCAAGCGTCCACTTATAAGACAATTTGTTTATCTACATTTAGGTGTTGTTGCGAGACTCACGCTGTGTGTGTGTTCGTTTGGAGTCATCTGGTTCAAGGTCTGGTAAATCACTTACTACGGCTACCGCCCCTTTGGGATGGTGGCCACTTTTTATTTATTTTCTTTTATTAATAAGACACTTGCCGATCTGCAACTTCTTAGTGCACACTCAACTTGAAAGAAATATAAATTTATTTGACCCAGGACAGGACTGGACTAGAATTTATATGTCGGACTTGGATTAAAAAGTAGTTAAAGTTAGTTAACTGAATACTTATCCATTTTGTTGACTGTACAATGCTCAATTCTCGTTATACCTAAAACACGACGATATTTTCTACCGGGCTCCTGTTTCCGCGTAATTGGATCGTAGCAACGAACCAAGAAAGCTGTTATGCGTTAAATATCCATACGTTTCAGATTCTAGACAACTTTATAAAGATTTTGGGGCTACTCGTCGGATGCAGTCAACAGATAAATTAAAAAAACATTTGGTACAAATTCATTAAAATAAAATCGTAAATTATTTCCTGAAAACAAACTTTTTGACGGAGAAGATTACGCATCTCCTTAATTTTTACGGAGTATCTTATGACGCTTATAGCCTATTATATTATTTGGAGTTCCCTTGTTAACACAATTGATAGGCGGCGCCCATAATATTGAGCTGTGGTAATTAATTTCCCGAACTTTCATTGTTCTTGTTTATTGTTGACAAGTCAGCCTTGTTTCCGTTTGATGAATTTCTGTTTTAATTAGATGTAATTGAAGCTAACTTATGAAATATATTACAGTTCCTTTTTGAGGTTTCTGTAGTCAACAAAGAACCCTTATAGTTTGCCAATGTCCGTGAGTCTGTCCCCGGCTTAGCTCAGAGACTCTTAGTACTAGAAAGCTGTAATTTGGCATAGGTTATACATATTAATCATACCGACAAAGTGGTGAAATAAAATCTTGAATAAAACATTTTGTTAGGGTAAACAATATCATCACCACATTACGTGCAAGGGGTGATGGTATTTTTTTCTCGTCTATCCCATGGTGTGAGGTATCATTGGATAGGCCGTTCAAAAATATGGCGGATCTGTGTAAACTATTTTTCAATTCAGGGAACCGATTGCGAGTAATAGTTGACCAAATTACATTAAATTTGAAAATTGACCGTGACGTTTATTGATGACATGTTTTTCAACAACAATGTTAAGTTTTTTTTTTTAGATAAATTCATCCCAACTACGTAATCCTTCATTGTGCGTGGTCCGATACGCACGTGGCCGGTTTTTATATTTATGCGCAACTCCATTTGTGTTACCTCATGTATTTTATTTCTTCTGAATATCGACCGTGATGCAATCCACAGTGTTTCACGAACCAAATAATTAATTTGTTCCGTATGGGGATTAAAACTAGGGGGAAAGTAATAATACCAGCCATGGCTAAATAATAACTGCCTCATGGGTCGATCAAAGGTTAAGCTACGCTTGCCGCTTGGTGGGTTCGTGGATAGCTTACTGGCCGTTACATAGAGACCCCTCCGTACTTCTGAAAGCACGTTAAGCCGTTGGTCCCGGCTGTCAATCGTAGATCTTTGACAGTCGTTACAGGTAGTCAGAAGCCCAACAAAAACAACCAGTCTCCAAGGGGTATCGTTTTCCTACCGGGGTCGCGGCAAAGTCCGAAAGGGATACCGACACCCCTGTCAACACAGGCAACGGAAGGAACACGGGTGGGTTTTAGTCAGTAAGAGTCTGACACAGCCTCCCGCTCCACCCAAAGCGGGAGAAGTTATTAGATAATTTCCCACCCAAAAAAAAGGGGTATCGTTTTACCCAATAACTGGGTTAAATTATGGAGGTCAGATAACGTGAAATATTGGTACTCAGCTGCTTCCAGTTAGACTAGAATCCGACGCCAACATAGTTGGGGAAAGGCTTGGCAGATTATTTTACGTGCCACTCCATTTTTAAGCAAGCAAGACTTAAAGTCATTAGACTTATAAAGACTTATCCGAGTTAGTGTCATGCGGTTTTGCTCATGTACGCGGGATTTGACCGCATGCGTGGGATCCGCAATTAACCTTTTCATAACGTATTTAATATGGTGCGTGCTATACGCAAGCAGGACGGAGAAGATGGGTAAATAAAATTAGAGTATGTAAGGATCGTAATAATTGGCGTTCTGTAGTTTCTGCCCCATGAGAAGAAGGCGTTATGTACGTGTATGTATGTATTAAAATGAAGTGTTCTTTACCTAAGGCTAATTCACATTGTAATTCGATGGGACTTCGGAGCAAGTCAGCTACTTCAGCACCGTTCTCTATAGCTTCAAGAACAGTAGCGTTGAACGCCTTTTGCACTTCCAAGAGTCGACTCCGCTGTTCTTCGCGATCCATCAATTCGCTGAACCTGTAGAAAAATACAGATGTTAATGAAATAAGTAGGTAGGTTATTTCAGCTGACTGCGTAGTTGGTATATGAGTAGTTGCAAGCGCTACTGCTGAGCATGAGGTCCTGGGTTCGATTCCCAGGTCGGGCAAAGTGTTTTTAGGAATTTATAATAACAGCCCGGAGTTTGGAAGTTAGCTGTGTGATACCCCCGTGCCTTAGAAAGCATATTAAGCCTTTAGCCCTGCGCCTGATCTCTCTCCAGTCGTGTCGGATTGCCGTCCCATCGGACTGTGAGAGTGAGGGAAGAGAGAGTGCATCTATGTCTGCGCACACACTTGTGCACTATAATATCTCCGGCGCCGAAGTCTCCGATTGGCCGCCATGGCCGCATAGTTTTGCTATCTCGAATTTATCAGTAGCAGCTCGGAGTCTGGAATTGTGCCTGGTTGATGGCGATAGGCTCACCCCCTATTACATGGGACTTAACATAACTGGCGGAATGTGGGTGTACTATAATAGGTACCTATACCCAACCCTTCGGGGAAACAAGCAGTGATGTTCGTCTCTGACGTAGCCACGAAAAGCGCAATGTAACTGTCTTGGATCTGAGGGCGTAGCACGAACTCGCGAAGTGAACGTAACGTAATTCGAACGATTTTTTAATTGAAACTAGGACTATCTTAAAGCATTTCGGTTAAAATTGATGTGGCAAGCACAAGCAAGCGGCGGTTTAGGATAGATATGCCTAAGTATTATCCCTTAGTTTTTCTACGTACCTACATATGAATTTTGCCTCTGCATCACCCTAAGGTGCCTAGGTGGTAGACAATGCCTCAGGCATTAAGTTCGCCTTTGGACAGTATTTTTTTTACTTGTGCATAATCAGCCTATAATGTCCCTACTGCTGGGATACAGGCCTCCTCTCGTTGAGTGGGCCGTAATCCACCACGCGGGCCCAGTGCGGGTTGGTAGATGTCACATGTCTTAACATTGTTGGTTAGAAGGACATGCCGGTTTCCTCACGATGTTTTCCTTCACAGTTTTGAGATCAGTGGTGATGAAAAAAATTACACAAAGTAAAGCGCCTATCTGGGTTTGAAGTCGCAGCCGTTACCACCCCCATATAGGGCCACCACTGCTCACACAAAAACCCAACATTGCTTTACTTATGCATAAAGTTTTAATAAATTAATACACAGTTGTATAACAGAGATCATTTCTTGTTTCCGTAGACGTCATAAACATAAAATATGACTAAAACTTTTAGTTAGATATTATTTTGAAAGTTTGTGACCAAGGCTCAAGGGAGTTCTTAGTTCTAACACTTCATACGTAATAAACTGACATGGCAACATATCGTTGTGCCAAATACCTAAATGTCGTAAGTGACGAAACAATAGCATCTATTGTTGTGATGTAAATGGGACTTGCTCATAGTAACTTGAAGATACTTAAGTATGAAAATATATTGTAGTTTTTATGTTAGTTTTCTTTACTATAGATAAAAAAGAAAGAAATACGTTCATTTGCGGTAAACATGACGCAAAGAAACAATTTGGGGGAAAATATGCGTCACATCCACGCAAAACGGGCAACGCTCAGCATAATGCTGCGACCCTATGCGAGACAGAGCCCCAGCGCTATGACGACGTTCTATTACTCTTTGGGTTACTTGAGTTAACATTATTATAACAACTTTTCTAAAGAAAAGCTTGTAATTGTCGTTCATTATTATACAAAGGTGAGCAGTGGTGGCTCAGTGGTACGAGCAACGGCCGCGACATACGAGTTGTAGGACGTAGGTTCGAACCCAGGCAGGTGCTTTACTTTGTGTAAATTGTTTCATTACCACTGCTCCAAAACGGTGAAGGAAAACATTGTGAGGAAACCAGCATGTCCTAGAATCAAAAATTTGAAGACATGTGACATCTACCAACCCGCACTGGGCCCGCGTTGTGGATTACGGCCCACTACCTCTCACAGAGAGGAGGCCGGTGTCCCAGCAGTGGGGACATTATAGGCTGATTATGTTATTATACAAAGACATATGTAAGTGACAGAGATTATTACCTATTTTCTTCTTTAACATTATTACGTTATAAATAAGTGACTGAGCTTATTATTTCTCGAACATTATTATTGCTGAAACGGTAAGCTTTGTCGTGAATCTTATATATAAACAAAGGAAAATAAATAGAGCACCTATTGTGAGAAGAGAATCCCTTATCACCGCATTTATTTCTATCCTCTATTGTTCTACTAAAGTACCTGTAGGCCTACGTGAGCAGTCCTTCAGAATTGTCCATTTCCCCCACGTCTATTGCTCTTTTTACCCTCATATTTTGGGATCCCTTGTCGCCGCAATAAAATATAACCTGTGGGACCCACTTGAAGGTGTAGCAATATTTATGTGGACGGAACCCTCGGGCTGGACAATAAATTATATGTTTTACGATTCCGCTGAGTTATCGGACCTCGTGCTAAGGAACCTATCGTAAATTGTTACGACCTAAATAGATGAACACGATGGGATGATTCCAACTTTCTTTGGAAATTATTGAATAGCAAGTCAATGAACAATCAATTGTAGAGTACAATCGAAAGTTTTACAGTTAGATATAGAAAGGTATTTTTTGCGTATTATTATTAACTCTAGTAGCCCTTTATTTCAAAAATATTGTATCTCTCCCAAGCCTTGCAGAATGTTTAGTGAGATAGGTCTATTTCCAAAATACAGAAGTATTGGGATTTTGGTCACTGAAGATTAAATATTGATCATTGCTGAAATGTCAGAATAAAAGCTCGTACAGACTGGAGCATTACAGCTGCCTGTTGCGCCCGCCATATCGCGCTAGTCTGCACGAGCCTTTATTCTGACATTTCAGCAATGATCAATATTTAATCTGCATTGCTCGTTGATGCTTAATAATATACGCGCTATGATTTTTAAAGCGCGTTGCATAAATCTTTTTGTCGATATTTATCGGTAAATTATTGCACTTATTACTGTCTACTGAACTTTGACGTTATAATTAGCTGCTTTTATGCCGCTGCAAATCGTAACACCTAAGCTAACCCAAATTAAGTATTTACGCATGTATCCTTTCTTAACTGGGTTCTGTACCGCCTGACTGGGGTCTATGTCACACTATAATAAAATATATATTGCCGGTGTTGCCCGTCGTCTATGACCTGCAGGCTTAGCATGACGCTTTCTATTTCTACGAAGAATAGACACAGCTCTTTCTATACAAAGTGACATTTCGTTTCTCCATTTTTGACATCGCACCGTAAACATCCTGCAATCTGTCATTTTGTCTTTCGTTTCTAACGATCTTTGTCTAGGTCCTTTTCTAAGTAGACTATTTCAGAAGAAAGTTTTCTACCCCAAACTGTCAAAATCACACTGACAACTGTCAGTTGCCTAAGGTAGTGAAAACAATTTGCATTTTTCTACTCGACGGCCACAAGGTGTATACATACGGCCACAAGGTATACATACATCTACAAAATCATGATTTTACAGGAGAGCGTTTTGAACGACAAACTGTGATAATTAATAGAAGAACAAACCTATCTTATCCTATTTTACATAATTTAGTTAATAGGTCATTACCAAGCAAATGGTTATGGCCAAGAGAAAAATTGTTGTAGTTGTCTTTATATACGTGACTTAATTATATCAGTAAAAATTTAATTTCAAACAGAAAAAAAAATCTATGACAAAACAAAGAATTCTGAGTCGAATTATGTAAAAGAGAATAATGAATTTCGTAAAAAGTGCATTTGACTCTTTCTACTTTGCTTGTGTCGTACTTCTACACGGAACGTCATTTTTGTCTATTCTTCCGTAGACAAAACGGTGCTCGTGCTAAGCCTGCTGGGAGTTTCTAAGTCTCGAATGAATAAGTTACCTTGGCAAGCGTGCATCATTATCGACAGCATCATCAACCACGTTTCTATAACACCAGGAGAAATAGCAGCAAAACTAGACGCTAGAAAATCCAAACCTACAGCATATTTATACCTTTAATTAGCACATGAGAGAACTCTGCAGCCCTTTGTAATTTGACATAATTCCCTTAGTCACTGGCGATTTCAAAACGTCACACACAGATTTTGACATCGCTAGCGACAAATTATCTGTCAAAATCGGTGTGTGGACGTGAAATTTCGAAATCGCCAGCTATCTAGCATTAGCATTAGTCACTTCAAACATATTGCTCTGAAAAAGGCCATGCAATACTTTTTTGACCACAATTATAGTATCTAAATATGACTTATTTTTACTTACCACTTATCCTCTCCCTCAAGGTGATAGCTACCATCGCCGTTCAGCCTGTAGCATGCCCGAAAGAGTGCCGATTGGTTAGAGTCCGACTTGACCAGGTCATCAAATGTATTTTCCGGGATCTTGTAGGGAAGAACTGGCTGGTATGCTGATGCATCGCCACCGATGACGCACTAGGAGAAAAATAAAAAGTCGTTGTTGTATTTTGAGGCTAACTTAAATCTGTGCCAGACAGATAATTACAGTCGCGTAGAATACCAGAATCGACTTATAAAGGCTTATCAAGACTGACTGAATACGGTATTTTAAAAACATTTTGGAAAATGCTTTTTATGTAGAATACTATCATCTTGAAGTCGACAATGTTGAAGTCTGTTTTCAGTCTAACTAGCTGCAGCTGAATACCAATATTGTAAATGAAGCGACTGCCTATCTGACCTCCACAGTTAATGGGTAGCACACTAATAAGACTGGTTGTCAGACTTTCGGGCTTCCGAGTACCTGTGATGTACTCTCCGCAGCACGGAGGTGTCTCGGTAATGGATTGTCACCCATCCACGGACCAACCTTGGCAAGCGTAGCTTGACCGATCGACCCATACAGCATTAATAATTAGCCATGCGCTTCTCTAGTAGAAGTTTTATTCATATTTTCTCAAAATAAGTTAACTTTTGATACAAAACACTTAGATTTTTATGATTCTTATAAAAAGGATTTAACAGTTTTTTTAATTACTTGTCTACAAAAAAAATATGAAAGAGAATCTTCTTTGAAAAAACGTTAAATTTTATATTTCAATATAAGTTTTTAATTGTTCAGAGCACTTGGCATTTTAAAAAGTATTATGTAAAATTCTGGGTAAAACGAGGTAAGTTCAAATTACCCGTTCCAATTTAATTATAAGTAATTTTTGGGTAGAACCATCAATTTTGTGTGAGTTTAATGATTTCTTTTTTCTTTGTTAAACACTAAAAATATGTTAATAGCTTTCATGAAACGTTCATACAAAGACGTTAGTTGAAAATTTATCCAATGCGTTATGTCTTCACTCTGAATATAGAAAATTTCTTCTTTTAAAGGCTTTTAATGTTGATATTAAAAATGTTCCCTGGAATACCTAATGGTGATATTTTAAAATAACAATAGAACTATTTCCTTGCGAGTAAAATCATTTTTCATTTCCCTCCAATAATAAAACAAATTAAAAACAAACATTTATGACCCGTCATTAAGTTTTGTTTTACCAGTCGTGTTACCCAGTAACTGGGTTGTGGAGGCAAGATAGGCAGTCGCTTGATGTAAAATAGTTGTATTCAGCTGCATCCGATTAGACTAGGAGGCAACTCAAAGACTAGGCTAGGCAGATTGATTTAGTTTTGTTTTTATTTGTAGAAGCATAAACAGAAGAAATAGAAGCATAAACCAAACAGGCTTTTGGCCACAATTCCTTGAATGAAAAAAAAATAAAAATTGTTTTAAAATGTGCAATGTGTAAGAGCAACAGTATTCATTCGTTCAGCCATCCTGTGTTTTTAATTCACTAGTATCTAAATTGGCATGAGTTTTTTTTTTTTTTAATATGGGCCGTTGCGTTCTAGAATTTAAATGAAAAAGGAGCGAAAAAAGGCTACCTACATACTTGGTCTGCCAGCTAGTTCGAATTTTTGTTTTCCTTTTCACTTACCAGAAAATAACCGGCTTTCGATGTATGGTTGCAGCATTGTATTTCATCGAGGTAGTGGTGAAGTAACGCCGGATTGGATTCGTCTCCACCGTCGGTACCATAGTGCATGTCCACGAACTCGATCTAGTAAGGGAAAAGAAGGTAGGTAAGTAACTTAGTAGGAACTTAGTAGGTAAATAAATTGTGAAAAATAACTGTGTAGCCTAACCTTAATCTATTTACGTACGTACATACACAAAATTATCTGTGAGTCGGTGACCGTCAGATTTGAATTTAGAATATAATTTTATTCATCATCATCATCATTTCAGCCGAAAGACGTCCACTGCTGGACATAGGCCTCCCCCAAGCACCGCCATTTCGACCGGTTTTGTGCTTCCCACATCCAGCGGATTCCTGCGGCTTTCACAAGGTCATCGGTCCACCTTGTAGGAGGCCTTCCAACGCTACGTCTTCCGGTACGCGGTCGCCATTCCAGAACCTTTCGGCCCCATCGGCCATCTGTTCTGCGAGCAATGTGCCCTGCCCACTGCCACTTAAGTTAGGCAAGTTGAGTTGAGTTTGAGTTTGATTCGATCACGTAGGGAAACTCCAAGCATAGCCCTCTCCATTGCCCTTTGAGTGACTTTTAGCTTTTTTATAAGACCCATTGTAAGCGACCACGTTTCAGTGCCATAGGTCATCACTGGCGACACGCACTGGTCAAAGACTTTCGTCTTGAGACACTGGTATGTGGGACGAGAAGATATTGCGTAGCTTCCCGAACGCTGCCCAGCCGAGTCGGATTCGACGATTGACCTCTTTCTCGAAGTTGGACACCTACCTAACTGGACAGTTTGTCCTAGATAAACATACTCGTCCACAACTTCGAGCGTAGCGTCTCCGATTTTCATGAGAGTGGGTGTAACATAGGCATTTGACATGATCTTTGTCTTGTCCATGTTCATTTTAAGACCCACTCTTTCGGAAGCTCTACTGAGGTCATCGAGCATTGTACTGAGGTCCTCCATAGTCTCAGCCATGACAACTATATCGTCGGCAAACCGAAGGTGATTGATGTACTCGCCATTGATGTTGATGCCTGGCCCTTTCCAGTCCAGAACCTTGAAGACATCTTCCAGTGCAGCGGTGAACAGTTTCGGAGAGATAACGTCTCCCTGTCTCACACCTCGCTGCAGAAGGATAGGTTTCAAGGTCTGGTCCTGGAGTCGGACTGACATAGTGGCGTTTTCGTACAGACACTTAAGCACCTCGATGTACCGATAGTCGATTTGGCACCGTTGAACAGACTGCAGTACAGCCCATGTCTCGATCGAATTGAAGGCTTTTTCGTAGTCCACAAACGCTAAGCAGAGAGGCAGGTTATACTCCTCGGTCTTCTGTATAACCTGCCGCCGCGTATGTATGTGTCTACAGTGCTAAAGCCTTTACGGAATCCGGCTTGTTCGGGAGGCTGGAAGTCGTCAAACCTGCGCGCGAGACGGTTCGTGATGACTCTTGTAAACAGCTTGTAGACATGGCTCAGAAGTGAGATGGGCCTATAATTCTTAAGGAGGGTATTGTCGCCCTTCTTAAAGAACAGTATCACCACACCTCTGTTCCATGCCTGTGGCGTTTTTCCCTCGAGTATGACGGAACCAAACAGCTTCTGGAGGGCCTTGAGAACGGGTTTTCCACCGGCCCTCAGAAGTTCAGCCGTAATTCCGTCATCACCCGGCGCCTTGTTGTTTTTGAGCTGCTTCAGAGCCATCCTAATCTCGTACAAGCTGACGTCCAGGATGTCTTCGGTGTAGTGTCGGGTCAATCTAGCTCTTGGGTCGTTTGCCAGATTCATACCAGGGTTGCCTGTTGAGGTGTATAACTGTCCATAGAAACTCTCGATCTCTCTCAACAGCTCATGTTTGGCGGATACGATCCTGCCATCATTGGTCTTCAGTTCCACAAGCTGGCTCTGCCCAATAGACAGATCTCTCTCTTGGAGCCTTTATTCCGCTCTACGAGTATCGCGTCCTTAATGCGCTCTGTATTAAAGCGGCGAAGGTCGCTTTTTAAGGACTTAGAGATCCGTCTATTGAGCTGGCGGTACTTGAGCGCATCAACTGAAGACTGCAGGATCATCTCGCGCCTCTCCTCCATGAGCCGTATAGTAGGATCAGAGAGCTCCTTGTTTCTATTTGTGCGACGGGTCTTGAAGATCTTAGACCCGAGCGTATGGACAGTTTCCACGAACCCATCGTTATAATTATCCACGGAGCTCCCTAGGCACTCGAAACGATTCTGAAGTTCGAGCTGAAAGCTCTCGGGGTTTTGGACTTGGATCGGTGCTGGGCGGAGCGTAGACTTCATCAGTCGAGTTCAATCATTTTATTAAAAAAATTCAAATTAAAATTAAATTTTTCCGTACAAAAGTCGAGTTTTTTTTCAGTTAAAATATTAGTAACCCAGAAGATAGTTCAATTTATGGGCCATATTTTGCCAATAGCAGACTTTTTAATTGTATTTTTTGTAAATCTTTCCGTTCGCTTTCTGTGGGAATGATTTCGTGAAAAGGGACGGAAGTGTGTAACAGAAAGTGACAGCTTGAGCATGGAATAAGTAAGTACTTTTTAATAGCTTTGAATTAGTGTACTCGTGGAATTAGTAAGTACTATATAGATTGTAAGTAGTCGAATTTCGACCTGTGGGCGACAACCACTAATGATTTTTTATATATATGTATATATATTTTTTTAATTAAAATTAAATTCGAATAAATATTTTTTATTTAGCTTTTACATTTTGAGGTTAATTTCTGTCGCTGCTCAGTTGCTTATTACCAAGCTGAGATGTCAGATATTACACATCATATGCGACTACTGTAAGGCTCGCTCGTTTTTTTTTTTCTAATATGTTCAACTAACAACATCTCAGACGCATTTGATACCACAAAGCTAATACCACAGTTAACGAACCTCCTTTGATGTTACAACTTAACACCCAACTACATTTTTAATCCCCTTAAGTGTTGCTGCACATTTGAAGAAGCCCTCGCGATGCGAAGTTTCTTTGACTCAAGTGTAAACCGCATCCTACAAAGTTTCTGCTAACTTACTTTAGTGAGCGGTTACGTAGCGTTTAAGTTTTATTGATTTAGTTTGATTGCGTTTTAGATACGTTTACGTGTTATTCTTACTTTTAAATGTTGGAAAATTATGCTTTTAGAATATGGGTCTGAATTATATTGGGGTTTTTATGTTGTTTTTAACTGTTTCTTGTGGCGTTACAGCGAAATTTACTAGCTTTTGTAAGGGATTAGTAGGTAGAGTCGCCAGCACATCAAGTTCCCACAATCTGTCAAATTTCTTCATCCGATTTTTAACTAAACCATAAACTTTTTTGTTAATATCATTTGGAGAAATTTGACAGCTTCGTAAAACAGGTTGATAATATTTTTATTTTTGTTATTGCAAGACAGATTGTTAATTCCAAGAAATCTAACACTGAGGTGGTACTCAAAATATATCTCAAAAACAAATTACAGTACCCAAAGCAATATTAATAACTGCATTGATGATTGCACAAATAATGACACCATACTTCGTACAAAATCCGTTGATCGCACGCACTTAATTAAAACAGTTCACTCGGATCTAAGCAGTATCAATTATGTGGGTTGCATTCATTCGCAGTCAAAGTTTCAGATGCAGTCGCACGTACATTAAGGCACCCGCGACTAAATAGAGTACGCCGTGGGTGTCATTAAAGTACGTAACCAATCATAATCAGCCTATAATGTTTTTACGCATGTCCCCTTCACCCGTTAGAACACCGGGAAGTGAGACTGTCACTAACGAAAAAGTTGTCCTATAGTGGATGGCTATATCGATAGTAGGTACTTTTTATCAAGTAGTTATTGAATTTTATCAAGTGTCCGACCGAAAATGGATTTTTAGCCGAAAAAGAAGCTTCGGCTTCAGTCTAATTTTCAGAAAACGAAAATGATTGAAATTAAAAAATCAACCAATACATTGTCCAATAAACGTTATGACTGACACCATTATACGAGGGCGACATTGAAAGTTTTTAGAACTGGCCACTTGTAAACGATATAATAAAAAACAGTTCAAATTTTGAAAATAGAACTCTTTGCCAATATTATTGTGTATGTATTTTATTCATTTGTCATTTTTTACGATTTGGCGGCAAATTGAAAATTGTCACATCAGCATGAATTAAACGCCAGAAAATTTTCGTACAATGATTTTTCGGACAAGCTTAGGCATCGGTATGAGTCAAGTGCACAAAATCCTCCGTTAACATTTAGTGATTGGTGTCGTGAAATGGTTCCAAGATTTAACGGAGGTGACTCAAATGCTGTGTTCGACATACTTACGGGTGACGAAAGCTGGATTTATTGTTATGATCCTGAAACTAAGAGACAGTCTGCTGTCTGGGTGTTTCCTTCCGAGTAGTTGCCAAATAAAGTGAAGAGAGGTCGAAGCGTGGGAAAAAAGACCTCGTGGCCTCGTTCTTCGGAAAGACAGGTCATTACGCAACAATTGTTTTAGAGGATCGAAAAACAGTTACAGTTACTGCAGAGTGGTATACTGACAATTATTTGCCACTTGTCTTGGAGAAAGTTGGGGAGAAACGACCTCGCAGTAGGATCCTCCTTTACCACGACAACGCCTCGTCGCACACCGTCAAGCAAACAATCGATTACTTGGTGACGTCAGACGTGGAATTACAGGGTCACCTATATCTATAGCCTCAACTTCGCACCTTGCGATTTTTATTTATTTCCGAAAATAAAAGAAAAAATTCGAACAAAAACTTTTTATGGACGCCGAGGAAGCAGTGGCTGCGTTTCAAAATGCCGTCTAAGATACCCCTAAGGACAATTGTGTAAAGTGCTTTTCTCAGTGGTTCCATCGGATGCAGCGATGTATTGATGTAAATGGACACTATTTTAAAAGATATAATAAAACTATTACCTTGCTAGTTTGTTCAGTTTTTGATTTTCTAAGAACTTTCAGTGACACTCTCGTCCAATGTCGTATAGTTTAGTCCTAAAAACGTTTACGGAACATCTGCACTGACACCTTTATACATACATACATACATAAACTCAAGCCTTCTTCCCATGGGGGTAGGCAGAAATGTAGAACGCCACCTGCTACGCTCCTCACATACTCCTTTTGCTTCGTTTACGTTCATACATCTGGTCATACACGCACGGCCTAGCTACCGCAGGAGACGCCCTGGGCGTCGGGAATCCCGGGCGGATTTCCGGCCACCGTAGGCGCGGGCTTGAGGACGGTGAGAAATGGGTAGCTCACCGTCCGGTAAGGACCAGGCCCGGGTCGACGGCGCGTTGTATTCCACGCGCGCCTCAAAGAGATGTCGTCAGCACAAGTGTAGGGGTCTACTAGGGCCGATGCCTGCCGGGGTCGCGGGAAGTTTGATGAATTCCCACCCATAAAAAAAAGAGGACTACGCACCTGACCTTTTGAAGAACATCACCAATGAGGTCACTGTATGTCTTTCTATTTACAATGCAGAGGTGAGTGGAAACGCTGGGGGTCCCAGCGTTTCCACTCACCTCTGCCTTGTTAATACCTTTTGTTAGTCGTCTTTCATTCATCCTCTTAACATGACCAAACCTTCTCAGCATACTTTTTTCAATTTTTGTCACTACATCTTCCTTTAAACCGCACCGTTGCCTTATCACACCATTTTTCAGCCTATTATTAATTAAATAGTCACACCACATACTTCGCAAGGAACGCATTTCCACAGCATTTACTCTACTTTCATGCCTTTTTTGCCACACCCAACATTCACTTCCATACATAAGCGTAGGCACCAGCACACCATTACGAACAGCCAGTCGAGCCTCTTTGGGCATCGACTGGTTGGTCACCATCGCATGTATAGCACCATTCAATTTTTTTCCCGCATTTACTATCCTTTCCACATCTTCATCTTTCTTTCCATCTCTTGTAAACAGACTTCCCAAATATACAAATTAAGTTACTTGCTCTACACTCTTATCATTTATTTTCACATCACCCATATATCCTCTTCTCTTTCAGACACGATTACCTTAGTCTTATTCACATTTATATTCATCTCTTTAATCTTATATGCTTCATCTATCACAGTCACCATTATACGATGTCGTAAAAGAAGTTAGTCCTGAAAACGTTTACTAAACATGCACTGACACCATTATACGACGTCGTATGAGTATCACCTGAAAACGTTTACTCAACTAATGTAATAAGACTAAAACATCGTAAGATGAACCCTTATATATAACATGAAGTCTTATAAGACAGGAATTAAACCACGTTTTTGTTTGTTGAGCAGGACCTATAGCTTTTGTCTATTCATCGATAATGAAGCGTAACGACCATAGCTTAGTAAAGGAGATTAACTCAGATTGATAATTTAGAAGTGTTTACAAGGTAATTCTTTTTAAGCTATTAAAAAGTTATCTTTCGGTACTGCGATCGGTAAGGCAATATGGCGGACATTGGACCGACCAGCGAGCTAATAGCAGAACAAACTTTCCATCACAATCCGAAAGATTTTGAAAGTCATTCCTCTACAACCCATTGCTTTATAGGATTGAAGAAATTGTCAGCTTAGAAACGTTAATGACGCATAGAATGTTGTTGAACTGTCAAAATCAAACTCATTGCTACTGATAGTGTTGCGCAGTTATCCCTCAGAACTTTGAACGCATCGATTTCGTTCTACCCGTAGACAGATTATGAATTAATAAAATAATTATATTGTTCGCAAAGAATTAAGTACGACAGACTAATTCAGTACACCCCAATCTAACCGTTGTTTACTACGTAATATCGGAGTATTCATAAGACGATTAAGCATTCATCGATTGCCGGGTAAACCTGACCAGAATGTGGGTTGGAGTTTAATACGGGACCTCTAATTCTACCCGGTAAATGAATTCTGATCGCATAATCGAATAAAACTACCACGAAGATGGTCGTGAAACACACACAATCCAAAGGATATTGGAAGGAATCCCTAATCTATTACTTCATATGTTTGAGAAATTCATCTTCTCGACAACGTAAATAAAGCAATTAATGTTGTCGAATTGTCAAAATGAAAGTCATTGCAATTGTAGCTGGGCCGCCATTTAAATTTATTTTTCGCTTTTATAATAATGGATGGACCTTGTTGCTGTAGGTACCTGTTATCCTTCGTTGCCACTGCAATACTGGTATCATTAACAGTTCCATGACGGAACAACTGAAGTTTTTTTTAATCACTAGTTTCATTTTAAAAGAATCTGAAAATAATGGAACTAATGTTGAATTTTGTATCACTAGTTCCACATTATTATTTTAGGCACTTGTGAATTTTTTGAAGGGTGTAAAAATACACTTAGTTTTTATAATAATTATATTCAATAAAATCAACTCTTTTTTTTTCATTTATTATTCGGATTTAAAATAATAATCTTTGTAAAGAAGGATGGAAAGTAAACCCCAGGATGCCCGATATCTCAGATATAGCCCATAGTTCTGTCGAAGATTAGTTGTCTATAATTCATCAATGTGCCGTCCATAAAAAAAAAATCCAGTTCCATCATGGAACTGTAAATGGTACTAGTGGCAATGAAGGCTTGTTATTACATTAAGCTGTTGCCTGATTTATAGGGCATTTTATAAGCAGCCATTTAAAAGCTTTTCGCTATTGTACAAATATTGTATTTTTTTTACTAAATCCTTTATTATTTACCAAATTTTTAAGTCATTCGTTCACAAAACTCTGCTTAATAATACCTATTTAGATTTTTTTTTTTAGATTTTCGGGCTACCTTTCAAAATAATATTCAAAAGCCATTTAGGTAATAAAATTTTACGTCTTATGAAGCCGTGAAACAAACTTGTAAGTTGAAATTATATTTCAGACTACCTGTATACATATGTACGTATTTGAAATGAAACATTTTCTCGTGTGAAAGTGCGAGTGTGTTTGAATATTTTATGATAGCCGTCGGATGTAGGTCCTTTCTAGTTTAAAATTCACGCGTGGATGGTTTTCGGAAGAGCACTTAGGGGTTAGTCGTGCGAGTTGAAAAAGTGACTGGGTGAATATTAAAATTTAAGACGCTGACAACACTTAAACCGCGGTCACTGTCAGATTGATAGAAAAGAAAGGGAAGCACGATGACAATGCTAATTTATTGCAAAATATGAAGCAATTATCTATTTACTCAAAATTGAGTTGGGTAATCGAAAATAAAACACAACCAAGTTCTGCATTCAAATAAGATGTTCTTGTTATTAATTAAATACGTAACGTATGTTAATGCAGATATTTTGGATTATAACTCAAGGTAAGAGGTTAGTTTAACGTTATCAAGATTTTTTTTTCAAAACGTGTTTTGGTGACAACCAAGTTCTGGGAATTATGTTCAAAATTAGCATATATTTTTTCCGCTACCACAAAATATACAGATTTGGCATTTTTTTTTCTTAAGAGAAGTCTATTTTGGTCAATTGCGTCTTGTCAGCGCCTTTATCGAGGTTATATTAAGAACATGCTTTAGTGGGAATAGATAGTAGAAAAAACCGGCCAAGTGCGTGTCGGACCACGCACAATGAAGGGATCCGTAGTTGTGATGAATATAATCCAATAACAAACTTAACGTTATAGTTGAAAAACATGTTCTCCCATACATCGATATACGTTACGGTCAATTCTCCAACTGCAAATGTAAATCTGAAATCGCAAAAAAATAAAAATTATGTGATAAAGCTACAAAGTAACGATTTCGGACTTTTTCCTTTATTTGTGCTGCTTTGCTTTTTGCCAAATTTCATTACGCTAGATCAACGGGAAGTAGTGGGTTTTGATTTATTTGCAAGTATCAAAATATGTCGCATAAATGGCCGTATTTTTTTATTACGTTGACTAAGAAGCTTAATTTTTAGAGCTCCAAATGACCGTAGACCTACAAATTTGGTATTAATTTCAACTTGATACCTCCACGAGTTCCTGAGAAAAGAGGTCTTGACAGACTGACAGACAGACAGACAGACAGACAGACGGACAACGAAGTGATCCTATAAGGGTTCAGGTTACTTTCTTTTGAGGTACGGAACTCTAAAAATAACCAAGCCAACTCCTTCAGTCATCATGTTGGCACGAACTATTTGTTCCCTTTTTATCTCATGTAATAAGATTACCAAGTCAGCAAAGTTTGGCATATCATGGCAGTTGGGCTGACTGCCAAAGATTTGCTAGGCGTGGTACATAAGTACCACTTGTGGAGACTCTTTTATTACACCCTGGAACCTCACTGAGGCGTTCATCATCTAACCTACTGCTGTAAGTTCTATATTTATTAGTTTTAAAGCCTACTAGTATATACCTACTCCAAATAGGTAGGTATCCTTACATACTCGTACTTATAATTTTCTTCAATAATAATTAATAAATTAGTAATGAATTTATCAATTTATAATAAATAAATAAATAAATGCATAAATAAATAAATAATTAAATAAATAAATAAATATTATGTATTTATTTATTTAAATAGTTCCCCCGCCGCGTCTATCTGTCTGAACGCGATCAACTCAAAAAACTACTGAACGGATTTTCAAACAGTTTTCTCTTATGGAAGGAGTGATTCATGATCTGATTAGTGAGGTTTATGTGTATAATTAATTAAGGATTTGTGTAAATTGACTGAAATATGACGATTATTGTTAAAGATGTCGGATTAAATCATGCCAACTAGGAGCTTTACTGGCGTGAGCCGCGTAAACCACACGAGATACATAAAATTTATAATTTACAGGATTGTATATCTTAAAAATTACAACAAAAAAGTCCGTAATAGCATATGTGTATCTTTTAAGGATGACCCACAGTAACCATTTTTATCTATCAAAATTTAATTGTTATTTCCGAAGCTATTTTAACCAGTATTATAATAATCCTTATCCAATAAAATATGCGATTTAAATTGGGCATTTAATTTAGATTAAAATATGCCTTGACATCATATAATTTAAGATTTTTAAAGGATATCACAGATTCAAAATTACGCGTCACAAAATAATTATGGTTGACGCGGTGAGCCCAGTGCTCGGCTATGAGTTATGAGATCGCTTTCGTTTCCTTTTAATCCCGGTAGTACGTTCCCGTGGGATATTATCTGCCATCCACACGGGCGAAGCCGCGGGAAAAAGCTAGTATCAAATATTTATTGTAACAAATAATACAAGCTCCAACAATCTGTGTACGCTAATAACTGCATTATTAAAACACTACGTCGCAGTCATTTACGCTCACCTCCAAAAGTAGAGGCATGTGCAATGTTTTTTTTGTTTTATCATATTTAGTTATCGATGCCCATCACGTCTGCGTTTCACTAGCTAATTTAGTGTGACCTTGTGTAAGAAAAGCAGAGCTTAAATTAATCTAAATCAATCACTCATCAATGTGACCACCACGCGGGACGATTGAGGGAAAGGCAAATTTCGCGCCCTCTCGCCCCTAGCCGCTGCAGGAGACGCCCTGGGCGTCGGGAATCCCGGGTGGATTTCCGGCCACCGTAGGCGCGGGCTTGCGGACGGTGAGCAATGGGTAGCTCACCGTCCGGTAAGTACCAGGCCCGGGTCGACGGCGCGTTGTATTCCACGCGCGCCTCAAAGAGATGTCGTCAGCACAAGTGTAGGGGTCCACTAGAGCCGATGCCTGCCGGGGTCGCGGGAAGGTACTAAAGGGTCACCGAGGCCCCTGGCAACACAGGCAACGGAAGGAATACGGGTGGGTTTTAGTCAGTAAGAGTCTGACACACCCTCCCGCTCCGCCCAGAGCGGGAGAAGTTATTTGATGATTACCCACCAAAAGAAAATAAAAAATTTGACCACCACAACAGTCACTCTGTATTTCTTATTTTCTGTGAACTTCGTAATTGGCGTAATATTTTGAATAATAATATATTTACTGTCAGCTATAAAGCTACCTTATATTAAATAAATAAATAAAATAAAAGCAGAACTATAATTTACACATATTTTTCCTTGTTTATTAATACTGTCTTCAGTTTCCTCGTTCAGAAGCGAGGTATTATAACAAAGCAACATAAGCCGTGGTCTTGTCAGAAGGTCTTACGGATAATCCAAATGAAATGATTATTTTCTTTCATCTTCCAAATTTTATTTGACATTCATATTTTCTGGGCCTCGGTTTTGTTTTGAATTGTATTACAGGTAACATTTATTTAAACAAGCTGAGTTTAAATAGTTTTGTGGTCCATACAGAAAATTCATAATAATTAGGTAATCCTACTACGATTTTGTCCACACGTAGCTGTCGTCATATATTTCGGTCTACATCTGTTACATCTCAATATTACCCAGCTTTTTGGGAAGCTCAGCACATGAACCAGAAGTTCCAAACTATAAATCCATTTACATTCTGCTGGCTAATACGCTCAGAGGAACTCTGTATCACAAACTTCAGGTAGCATCGCTTTGCGTCCAAAACTTTTGGCTTCGTCCATGTTCGCACATTTTGTGGCCATGTAGTTTAATGGAAACTTTGTGTACTGTACTTTGTCAGTTGTAATGTAATGTGATATTATGTAGGTACCTACTTAGTTGTAAACTGAAATAACTGCGACCGTCTGCGTGGTGATTATGTGAGAGTTTGTTGAGCAGGTGTTCGGGTTCACATCGTGAGCTGGTTGTTATAAAATTTGTGTCAAATTGCTGAGTGTCAAGTTTTTGTAACAATTATTATTAAGTGCAATTTATTATTTGAAAAACGTTTTTGGTTTAGTAACCACCTAGTAATTATTTCTAAAATTTTTGTCAGCTTCATGGAAAATGTACACAATGTATGACAATGAATATTTACCTATTGGTTTTGATAATGATTATTAAAATCAAATTAGGACACCGATACTGCATAAAGATCATATCGTTAAAATAATGAGATTCCTTGTTATTTACCTCAATGTATCGATCGTCGTACGTGGACTGCAACTCTGGTCCGACCATCTCCAGGATTTGTCGCCTTTCTTCACGGAATTCTGTGAAAAAACGTCACAATGAAATAGGCATTTAACTTACAACCCTTTGTTTTTTAAGGGGCCTATTGTGCTGACATTATTATTTTAAGAACCTAACACCGAGACAGACACTGTAGTATTATTTGACGTTTTCCTTCGACTTCATTTTATCAAAATACCGTCAATATTTCCTTCCAATTCCAAGTTGAATATTATATGCCACAGTAACAAGGCAACCGTATAAGCCTCTTGTCTGCTTTGCGAATACTCGGTACTCCGTACTCCAGTACTCGAGCACCTACTGTACATTGATACAAGAATCCTTTGTCGGATTCCACTCCACAAGGAAAATATAAAAGATGAGAATATTCGTGAACATGAGACATGAACGAACAGGCACTTGCGGATGCGGAGGGTTCCTTCAATGACTGGGAAGCCGAGACTCGTTGTTTATTTCGCAATGGAGAAAATATTATTGAGGGAAGTTGCAATTTTGACGTATTTATTATTCATAGCGGTGACATCTATGAATAAAAAAATACGTCAAAATTGTAATTTCCTTTATAGCGGTGACATCTCGCGGGAAGGTGCTAAAGGGTCACCGAGGCCCCTGGCAACACAGGCAACGGAAGGAATACGGGTGGGTTTTAGTCAGTAAGAGTCTGACACACCCTCCCGCTCCGCCCAGAGCGGGGGAAGTTATTTGAAGATTTCGCATCAAAAAAAAAAGCGGTGACATCTAGACAATGTAAGAGAAGACCGACGAGACTTTGTCGCTAAGTAGCACATAGTAGAAGCACCCCAACTTTAGCTTTCCTATTTTTAATGTGCGTTTCCGTGACATTAGAAACTATATGACGAGAATGTGGTCGTCAACTCGTTACTTTGTTACATTTGAACTTGCAGTCTACTCGCAAAAAAACAAGCCCGTGCAAGGTACTCACTGGGCTTTTTTAGAAATTCTGACTACTTAATCCACAGCAGTAATTTGAAGAAGCACACACAAGGTATCGAAAATCTTCTTAACAAGTGTTTACGACCACTTCTCATTGTATTACGTACGTGCAAGGAACGGAACACTGTCTAGCATTGAAATTGAGTTTCCTCTTTATCTTACAGGAAATAAAATATAACCCTCAAGTAGGTGGGTACCTACATACCATTGTAAACAGAGGCGACGAAGATCTTGACAGCACGTGGGCCGGGCCACTTGTCGCTGGATTCTGTGAACCCCTTCAGTGCGTTGAGCACTGACGGCTCGGGAGCGCTCATGGCGCCCCGCACCCCGCTTCCTCACCCTGCGCCACTTACGTCACGCCGCCGCATTCTGGAGACAAAGGAAACATGGTTTAGCATAAACATTCGGGAAATTTTATACTGTTTTGCGGGTGCATGATGCAGAACATCGTTGGGACTTGTGTCCAGAGTTGTGGAGAGGTGCAAAAACCAATAGAATTGTATTGTTTGCATTGCAACTTGGGTTAGTAATTTGCACTGCACCGTGTAGCTCAGCTCTGATGGACAGGTATCATGTCATCAGCAGGTTTTATGTCAAGGATCGTCATATATGGACTAAAATAGTCAAGTAAGTAGAAAAAAAACAAAGGCAGTCATGGGAACTGCCGACAGAAGTGGATACTTAAAACTTTGGAATAACATCAGTATGAATAACATCATCATACATATTTATATGTTATTCCAAAGTATTATTAGTATTATTCTATTTCAAAGCGGCCTGTGTACATTTGTACTCACATATGTACACAGGTCGCTGCGCGTCGTTAGTCTGGCGCAACAAATCACATGAGCATGTCGGTGACGCGAATCCATAAGTTTTGCTCATACCAAAAATCGCTCAACGAGGCTAAAGAAGACTTCACCTCAAAAAGTCCGTCTGGCAAACCTTGGGTAGATAACTACGTTATCAGTATGCTGTATAGCTTATGTATTACTAAAACGTGAGATAACGTAGGTCCTGTCGGCACAAGAAAACAGAAGAAGATAAACAGTGAGCTGAGTTTAGTTTCTAGCAAGCTATTCTGGCTTATTTACGTGTAGTTTAAATAAACCTAACCATTGTGTTTTCTGCACACATAATCGATATACCTAATCAAAGATTATGCTGCGATGAGGTACCGGTAGTTTTTTTTTTGGGTGGGGAATCATCAAATAACTTCTCCCGCTCTGGGTGGAGCGGGAGGGTGTGTCAGACTCTTACTGACTAAAACCCACCCGTGTCCCTTCCGTTGCCTGTGTTGACGGTATCCCTTTCGGACTTTCCCACGACCCCGGTGGTCATCGGCTCTAATAGACCCTACACTTGTGCTGACGACATCTCTTTGAGGCGCGCGTGGAACACAACGCGCCGTCGACCCGGGCCTGATCCTTATCGGACGGCGAGCTACCCATTGCTACTACCATACCGGTATTAACGAAAACAATACATTTTTAAAAGTCATAAGGTGCATTTAAAGTAAAAGTATCATTTTTCATTAAAAGCGATGTCTTAAAATAAATACTTTATTTTCTGCCCTTCCAACAACACGAGAACCCTACCATCAATATAAGAGCGATTGCTCTGATCGTTAATCATGAGTGTCAAAAACAAGCCTTGCCTACAAAGAAAACTTATTTTTATCAAACAAATGACAAATTATAGCCATTTGTAGATATTTGTCTTCTAACAAATGTTCAAGACATTCTGTCCGAATAACAGTTGGTGATATATACTCGTATGTATACAAATAACAAAATTGAAGAGTCATATGAAAGTATATACGGTATTATGATACCGTATATACTTTCATATAGACCTGTGTGTACTGGGAACATTATAGGCTGAATCAGCCTTTAATGTTCCCAGTACACACAGGTCTCCTCTCTTCGAGAGGGAGTGGGCTACTACTACACTGAGAGAGGGTGTAATCTACCACGCTGGCCAAGTGCGGGTTGGTAGATGTCAAATGTCTTCGAATTTTTGGTTCCAGGACATACCAGTTTCCTCGCGATGTTTTCCTTCTGCTACTGCTCATTCATACGGTACTTATAATAAAAAAAAAAAAAAATTGTATGTCTGTCTGTCGTTTGTTCCGGCTAATCTCCGAAACGGCTGTGCCGATTTTGACAGGACTTTCACTGGCAGATAGTTACTTACTACTTTTATTTTAGAAAAGACACGCAGGCGCAGACGGGGGCAGCAACTAGTAATCATTCATCATAGTAAAGATAGAAAGAAAAGAAGGAAAAGAAAGAAAAGAAAGAAAAGGAAGAAAGAAAAGAAAGAAAAGAAAGAAAAGAAAGAAAGAAAAGAAAATACATATTTTTTTATCAGATTGACTCAATCTACCTAGCCTTTTCCTATGTTCGGCTTCTATTGTAACCGGATGCAGCTGAATACCAGTATTTTACATGGAGCGACTGCCTATTCCACAAGCCAGTAACTGGGTAATACGATACCCCTTGGTAAGACTGACTTTCAGGATTCTGATGACCCGTGACGACTGTCAAAGATTCACGAATGACAGCCGGGACCAACGGTTTAACGTGCTTTCCGAGGCACGGACGATTCTCGGTATTTAAAGATGGTCACACATATACGGACATACCCTGTTAAGTGTAGCTAAACCTGAGGGATGCGACTGCGACTGTTATTACTTAGCCATGAGCCCCTCTGTTTATCAAATTAACTACCAACTTAAATTGTCCGTAAGTACATTCAAATCACAACTGTTATTATGAGTGTAACACGGAAAATTGACGTACTGTGTTAATTTGTTATACAATATTGAGTTCCTGGACTGTAACTTTAACTGTAACTTTATTTCTCCATATAATGTTCCAATTTTCTCATGTTAGGCACAAATATTCAAAATCCATGTCCTGAAACTTGAATTTTCAAGGCATTATTATCTTATTCTGCTTGAGAAGCAAATCTTACGCTTGGCTTGGTGAATATAATGCGATTAAATCCGTGGGCCCAGCTGACTCGGCAGCAAAAGACTGTTATTTCTTTGGATAAAGCGAAAAGTACGTAGTCACCATTTCACATAAAATGTCTAAAATCATTTTGTAAAAACTGGGATGCCATATAACTGTAATAAAAATAATTTAAAAGTGAAATAATAATACGTAATACTCTACCAGTGCTTTCAGTCCAAACGAAACTAAACTTTATTCAAATACTTGTTTCCATACACATACATAATCAGTCTGTAATGTTCCCACTGCTGGGACACAGGTCTCCTCTCTGTGAGAGGGACTTGTTTCCAATTGATTTTATTTCCAATTAAATTAATTTCAACTTTATGCTGGTGTAAATTAAGTAGTAAAATAAAACCAGTATTCATTTTGAAATCAACATCAAAGTTGATATTACTCGTAAAAATGTCATCAAATGTTTGAAGTTGTAGCACAAACTTTATGCGAAAGTGGTAAAGGTGTTTTAATTTGCCAAAAACACATATGTATTTGTTTACACATTTGGAAACTAAATCACGAACGCAGTATAGGTAGGTTGCTACTGTAATTTACAAAACAATGAAACCATAATTTTCAATCTTGCTGTGAACAGATACCATTTTGTATCAGATTGCTTTTCCACCTTCAGCGTAAGGGTTTTTTATTAAAGTTCATAAAAGGGGGACGGTTCTCGTCTCAGATTGAGTGGAACACAAAAGAGCACTAATAAAAAGCTGCTCGCTTGAAATCTTTTTGTAGCTGGTCTTCACAGTGAAGAATGGAACTGCGGGATTTATAACGAAGATTTTGAAAGTGTGAATAGTGGTAGTTCTAAGATATTTTTAAAGATTTTTGTTGTGCATACGATTCTCGTGTGGTACCTATCTCATAGGCACACTGAAAATTTTCCGAATTGCGTTTCTAATCAGTTTATGTCATAAACTTGAACCATTCCTTGGAGCTTAAAGCGCGATGTGCAAGTTTAACCTGTTAAGCCCAGCGCGACACCGATTCGGAGTCAAACAATAGAAAATCAATTGTGTCTCATTAGGTGTCCTTGACCAATTAATTGTGGAAGTTGACGTCGTGCATACTAGAGATAAAAACCTTTTTACAAAAAAAAAAAACAACCAACTTTCATAAAAACACTACAAAGTGAAAAATAACTAATTTCGGAAGTCGTTGACAAAAAACTAAAATACAGATCCAAAGACTTCCTAAATGAAAGTTATTTTTCACTTTGTAGTGTTTTTATGAAAGTTGGTTGTTTTTTTTTTTGTAAAAAGGTTTTTATCTCTAGTATGCACGACTTCAACTTCCACAATTAATTGGTCAAGGGCAGCTAATGAGACACAATTGATTTTCTATTGTTTGACTCCGAATCCGTGTCGCGCTGGGCTTAACAGGTTAAACTTGCACATCGCGCTTTAAGCTCCAAGGAGTGATTCAAGTTTTTTTGGAAATCGGTGTTTTTTTTTGTAAAAACTTTTTTTTTTAACTTTTTAGTGGGTCAGTTTGTAATATATGTAAGTTACAATAGCCTAATGTCAACTGCTCATCACCTTTTACAAAATATTGCTTTTCTTGATGCAGGGACATTAATTGTTGAGGAATTCTCCTTGTAAGAACCAGGAGAAAGGCCACTCACCATATGCATTGTGAAGAGCATAAATGGCTTTGCAAACATATTAAAGTACCTAATCGAATCGCAACTCGTTAAATACTTCTTATTAAGTAGTTCCGGTGGCCATCTGTGGCCTTCGTCATCAATTCCACTCCACCAAATGGTGCTTTCCGAGAGCAAATGCACAAGTTACTATAATAAATACCTAAATCGCTATAGGTGAGCCTTTAAAATTTGAGAATTTCCCTCGCTTTCCATGGGATCCCCTAATCAGATTATAACTTGGTGACAATGGGACCACCTCGGAAGCATACCCTTTTAAATAAAAAAATAATTTTTAAAATCGGTCCACAATTGACGGAGAAAACGGCGAACATACATAAAAAAATATATGAACATGTCGAATTGATAACCTACTCCTTTTTGAAGTCGGTTAAAAATCAGAATGTTATCAGTTTTTCATCAATTGGGCTGTTGATAACACTGGATTGTGTTGGAGCTATGTAATTGTACACTTTAGTTTGTTATTGCATTTATTTCCTTGTATAATATTATCTAATATTAATTTATAAACTTATGTACCTATTGTTCGCCTTGAAATTCACTTTGTACGATTCTATCCCTTAGAAGAATTCTAATCTAAGAAACGTAATTGTAGAGTACCTTCTCATATAAAACTCCACATTCATCGCCCTCGTACCCCTACATGAATAAATAGATTACGTAGCATCAATGGCAACTCATCGGCAATACGCGAGCGCCCAATTAAGGCAAAATGTGTCGAACTGAAGAGTGCAAATGTCATTAGTTGGCATTCCAGATCCAATGGAAAGTGGAAATGTCATTAGGACGAATTACTGATGTTTCGGAACCCAACGTTCCAATTAGTCTATGTATCTTGGTAATGTAGATATTATGTGTTTTGAATGGAGCATGTGTTGGTAATGTGTCTCTTGTATGAGAGTTTCCCGTTATTAGGTTTTGTTCATACTATTTTGTGCTGAAATTGCTATGTGCTTAGGGATTGCAATCCAGCGTCATTCCAATCTGCGGCGGCGGCTAATCTGTCCATCATGAAAAAGTAATTTTGAGTATTTTTCCTACGAAACGTATGGAAAAAGTTTTTATTTGCAATTTCTGAATTTTCTAGTACTCGAACCTCTGTTGGTCTAACAGAGTTTTTTGATCCCTGTAAGAAACAGGATCGATTGGCATCAAAAAATTTCTTGTATGTGAATACTGCCCATTTTCTTGTTGACTGTACATTTTTTTCAAAATTTGTGAATGCAGATCTAAATGTCTCTAAAAGTTAAGGACGGTCTCCTAAGACCGTTTTCCTGTACAGATATTCTATTTCACGAAGTTCGTTCGGCTTTGATTGTAGTAGTGACGTATCCCGACAAGCGCGCTTGTGTGTGTAAAAGTAGGTAACGTTAGCAAAAAAATCTGATATATATTAAAGTCGAGATTTAATAATCTAAATAAAATTTTGGTTTTAAAAGTATATACATTTTGTAAATAAATTAGATTAAGTTGCAATAAATACAAAAATATTAAGAATATGTAGGCATTTAATTAAGCATTGGTGTTACAGAATGGAAACGAAACAAGTAGGACTATTCAGTATTTTCAATCACTATCAGACAAATTTTCGATTTCCGATTCCGTTTTGCTGTCGTCAGAATCATCTTGTACATTGATTATAAATTCAAAATCGAGATCAAAATATTTCAAGTAGTCTTTTTCAATTTTTTCAACATGAGCACAAGTTTTTTGCCAGGTTTCACTGCTAACTTGGCCCAAACTTTCATTGATCAGTCTTTCCGTATTCGTCATGTTTTGCTCCATATTTTTAGATGCGACATAATTTTTAACGATCCCCCAAATATTTTCAATCGCATTTAATTCTGGGTGATAAGGGGGAAGGCGTAAGACATCAAAAGCCTTGCTTTTTATAAAATCGTCAATCTTGTAGATTACGTGTTGGGCTTTGTACTTCTTTATTGTATCGTACAATTCCAATTTAAGAAGAGATTCATCAAATGCTATACCCCTGTATCATTATCACCCATTATCCCTGAGCCATTGCTGCATATCGGCTTTCTTTGTAGATTGCGTCGGTAGTCGTTCAGCCCGTGTGTTGTGATAAGATGCATTGTCTAAGACAATGACAGAGCGCGGAAGTAAATTGGGTAGCAACTTTTCATTTAGCCATTTTACATAGTTATCATAGCTCATATTTGAATGATAATCACCAGCTGTTGAGTTGGCCTTATAAACCAAGGAAGCATTTTCAATAAAACCATCCTTGGTTCCCGCGTGCACTAAAATAAAGCGAGTGCCTGTGCTAATTTTTTTTAAAAACGGAGTTCTTTCCTTTTTTTTTGCCCAGGTGTTGTTTCGCACGTGTGTCGAAAGGACGTAGCTCTCATCGGTGTAGACAATGGGCCGACTTTGAGAGCGGTACTCTGTTATTTTTTTTAAATATTTTAAACGCCACATTTGTATATCATGACGCTCCGTCAAGACTTTACGGTTGTTCTCTGTTTTGCGCCACTTGTAACCTAATTTCAACAGTAACTTGCGAACAGTTTCTAAACAACCTTCGAATCCGATTTTTTCATTCAATGCTGTTCTTAACTTAGCTAATGTTGGAATTTCTTTATGGACAATATGGAAATCTTGTACAGTACTGCGAACCACATCGGCTGTAAAATTATCTATATCCACTTTATTATCTCGCTTTTTCCTTTTCTTCATAGGTGAAGTGAATTTTGATGAAGTGGATGGCAATTCCTTCTCTTCTTTTAATATTCTTTGAACTGTTTTTTGGCTCACACCCGTAGCTTTAGCTGTACGGCGTGTAATGTCTCGTAAATGAGACAAATCACAGTTGAGTTCCATTAATGATTTTGTAAATTCATATTCTTCTCGCAGAAAATGATAAACACTAGCTATCATGTTTCGACCCTAAAACAAAATGTAATCAAAATAATTAAGTAATATAAACATTTTATAACACAAAAAAACATTCATTTTATAAATACTTCTATTGCTATATTAAGTATCTTTGTATAACATTTTAATTGAAAACGTATAAATAAATATTACTTCACTATGGACAACTCTTCTTCGTTTTGTTGCCATGCTGACCTTACTCCGTGAAACAATTTGGTGCGAACTAAAAACCACTACTGATCCGGACCGTGACCCGATCGACACTGAGCGCTCTCGAGGTTACGCACACAAAAACAATGTGCATGTGCACGCTTGACAACATTCATAGCCAAACGGACTTCGTGACATAGAACATCTGTAGCTACAACGGTTAAGGTAGCTGCCCTTACTGCGCCGTCTAAAAAATCCACCTGTATATATATTATAATATATATAATCAACTTTACTTCCAATGTTAAGAATTAAGATTAGACAACGAGCAAACAATTAAAATCTAGTAGTTAAGATAACTAGTAAAATTTTAACGACGTAACGAGTGGCTCAGTCTTTATAGATTTCACTTTCACAGATAGTTCAATAATTATTGTAGTAAGTAACCTATAAAATCTAGTATTATTTAACCTTGCGTAATTTACTCAGACGAGAATATTAAAGTATTTGAGAATACTAACAAACAAGTCTTATATTTATGACAGACACCATCATGATTTGATGAATCTGTCTAATGAATGGAACAATTATCACAATAATGAGCTTGTAATACCAAGCCATCACACATGCACATCACGTGTAACGCAATTAAAGTAAGTACCTACTCATTCAACTACCCTATTATTTTTCAAAAAATTGCAATCATCGGACCCGATTACCGGATCCGGTATATTGGTACCGGATCTGGTAAACGTTTAATGATGCCGGATCCGCCGGATTGCCGGACCCGTTTTCCGGATTGCAATACCTATATGTGCTACACACAGATCATATCGACGCTTGAAAGACAAAATTGACTAAGCGACATAGGACTAACTTTAACTTTTCAGAAAAAAAAATCATATAGATTCTTGGAATCATCCTACAGGTGTAAATCTTACTGTTTTGGAAATCTTATTTACGTAATCATCTGAATCAGAATTTACATGATTTTTTTTCTGAAAAATTAAACTTTACGAATGTAAAGTAAAATTAGCCCTGTGTCGCTTAGTAAATTTTGCCTTTCAAGCGTCGATATGATTATGATCTGTGGTGCTACAGTATAATATAAAAAAAAAAAAACAATAATACATTTGTCCTACTTCTGTACCGAAGTACAATTGTATTGAAGAAGTTTCGTCTGGTTAGTCGAACGGTCTTGTAAAAATATAGATAAAGGGTAAGGGCATAGGTGTACCTGTAGTACACCTACCTCTGCCTGACCGTTCGGGGAAAGCTAGGCGTTATGCTATGTTATAGATAAAGCTGATATATTACCTTTTTTTATTCGACACATTATTTTATTGGAACTCATTTAGATACTTACCTTTATTCTGCTTTTTAGGGTTGGTGAATGAAAATATGAACCTTTCTATCTGTCATCATCATCATCTGCCTAGCCTTTTCCCAACTATGCTGGGGTCGGCTTCCAGTCTAACCGGATGCACCTGAATACCAGTATTTTACATGGAGCGACTGCCTATCTGACCTCCACAACCCAGTTACTGGGTAACACGATACCCCTTGGTAAGACTGGTTGTCAGACTTTCGGGCTTCTGACTACCCGTAACGACTGCAAAGATCTACAAATAACAGCCGGGACCAACGGCTTAGCGTGCTTTCCGAGGCACGGAGGGGTCTTGGTATGTAAAGATGGTCACCCATCCACGGATCAACCGCGGCAAGCGTAGCTTAACCTGATTGATCGACCCATGCGGCTGTTATTACTTAGTCACAAGCCCCCCTTTCTATCTGTCTTCATAAAGTAAACGTCTAGGGTTGCGCATTTACGATTATCGTCATTGTCCACATTGACTGACAGTCCATTATGGATTTGGCTATGAAAAGTGGTGAACGGCAAAGAGAGTTCTACTAGGCACGTACTAGGTTTTTAAATAAATATTTACATTGCTTCATAAACCCTCTCAAACTACACGTGAAATGAATACATTTTAATATAATGCTTGAAAAAAAGGTCAGTTTTTCTTCCGATAAAGGCGGTTTTCAAAAACATTGATTACCTACTATGTAGTTAAGTATTCGAAACTATATATGAACATTCATTACGTTGACAAAAAAAAAATAGTATGTTATTTTATCTACAAAATTAATATCATATTCTAAAAATTTCTGGACAAATTTAAACACTGTCTTCTGTAATCTAACATTTGGCACATTAATTCAGTTTAGACAATACGGAAACTAAAATTTAGTGGCACAATATAACTCAAACGCATTGTATTTCGACAACACAAACTGATTTGCATTTTGATAAATAATTAATGTGGATACCCATGTCAGCCGCTGTACAATAGGATTATGCTGAATTCAGCGCTGTAATTGCAATTCGCGTATGTATTTGCTAACATTGAGTACTTAGTTATGTGGCTATAGGTATGTGGCGGCATCTACAACGCCACATGCAAACGACGCATCAAAGACCTGACGTTATACAAATCCTGCATCGCGCAAGCAAAGTTTACCGAGTGACTAGCAGCATATATACAACATCCTGACATCAACCTTCGGGCAGTAGCCCACCAGACACAATACACGTCTGGTCGGAGGATCCTCCCTTTTCTATGGTGGATGAGTGAATTTACTCCCTGTTCTTCATACCTCTATACCTACTAGTGACGCCGAACATGGACATTGGCGCAACCTTTGAGCAGCCAGTTCAGCGTTCTATTTGGAATATCTCATTAGCAGCCCGGAGTCTGAATGTGTGCCCGGTTGTAGGTAATAGGCTCGCCCCCTATTACATGGGACTAAAACATAACTGGCGAAATGTGGGTGTACTACAGGTACACCTCTGCCCAACCTTTCGAGGAAACAAGGCGTGATGTTATGTTATGATGTTAATATATATACAACGTCTAGCCATCAACCGTCGGGCAGAGGAGTTCACTCATCCTCCCTTTTCTGTGGAGGATGAACTTTACGCCCACCCTGTTCATCAGGATGGGCCTGTTCATCAGGGTGGGCGTAAAGTTAATGGGACACACTGATTTAAATATTACCTACTACCTTATCTATATTAAGCATTTCCAGTTTCAATTTAAATGTATAATCTGCACACGTGTGCAAACACTGTGGTTTAGTTACCCGTTTGTTTTAATTGATGTAATTAACCGAAAGCGCAACTTGAAACAACTAACAACAGATTTAATTAATACTCTATCGGAACTAAACTGTTAGGCATTTAACCTTCATATATCAAGTCTAGCGGGAAGGCTCAGTTCGGCCGCCTACGCCGTCAGGAAGACAATACACTGACGTTGATGCAGCTCGATTAGTCTATTTTAGTTATTTTCATAACATTATGTCCTACGGTATTCTGCTGTGGGGCTTAGCTGCTGCCATTCAAAATAGATTTGTTCTTCAAAAGCGAGCTATTCAAGCAAAGAAAAGAACAGAAAAATACGTATAAAGGCGATGCTTATTTCCAAAGAAATATCCTTTCAGCATACCTGCGATAAGAAAGTAGATAAAGAGATGTAAACACCTTGTGTAAGAGTAGAAGAGAAAATAGAACACATAAAATCAAAACAATTCACTTAATAAAATGAAACAAATAATAATGATGAGAATATACTAAGATGCATTTAAATAAACATACTTAATAATTAAAAAATATAATATCATTTAAAATAATAAATACATACGCAACTATGACGAAGTGGAAAGATAATGTTCGATCACTCTTTTTTTAAATACTGTAACAGTTTGGCAGTCCCTAATGTCAGGCGGAAGTGAATGCCACAACCGCACCGCGTACACAGTGAAAAAGTAGGAGTAGAAGTCAGTGGAGTAGGGAGGGGACTTAAGAATGTTTCTAAGATGCAATCTGCAAGCGAGTGGGCAAAACGTTCACGCAGATAGGATGGTATATTAGAATTGTGAAGAAGGTTAAATAGCAGACACAATATCCGATAGTTCCTGCGAAGTCGAATAGGGAGCCACTAGAGTATCTTGCGAAAGTTAGAAACTTGATCATACTTTTGATGTTCTTTCTCCAAAATTGGCTTACTAATCGTACTAACAGGTTATATGAGTATAAATGATTGTTTACTTTATTTGACTGTATAAGTCTATTTATTTTCATTTAATTTTCATTTATTAGTGACATAATCTACACATTATAATGTTTTTTTTAATGAGATGTGTTGCAATAAGTGGTTAGCTAGCGACCTCGATACTTGATCATATTATGCTTGCCCGAAGAACTGGCAGCAATTTCGTCATGCTCCCTTAGATGTCACTGCTTGCGGTAGCATCTGTGGTTGGGTTGCCTCCTTCCCTCAAATATGGCGAGGGGGTTGATGGCTCATCTTTGCGTTATGCTCGTGAACGTAGTTAGTTAGCAGGTAATTAGCAATCATCATCGCACCATCGATGTAATAGTACATTATGGTACTAGTGTGTAACATTGGTGATTACCGCTGAGGCGCCATTGAGAGAGCCGAGGACGGTAATCATTAATACACACGTGTATCATACGACGTTTTTTAACACACTTGTGAATAAAATAACAAAAAAAACTCATTTTAACTAACCTTAGTAGCCAGATATTGGTTATCTGGAGCATCTTTTATAAATTTTTCAATATCATCAGACGATAAAACCTTTGATTTCATGCTTCTAAATCCATCGGATAGTCTCTTTAAGCTGACAAATTAGAGTATGTTTTTAAGTCCACTCCATTCTTTGTTCGGACTGTACTTTTTAATATTGAGTATAAACACCACAATGAGCTAGGTTTGTACTTAGAAGATAATTCTTTAAAGTACTTAGTTTATGAAATTTTGGTACGCTAATAGATATTTTTTCTTGGAGTTTTCAGGTAGTAAACTTTCCATAACGTTTAGGGCTACACATCTTATATCGGGCGGTGTACAACATAAATCATTTTCTTCGTAACTAGTACTTGTAGACATTTTAATTAATAAATAACTATAATTTCAACAGTTAAAACGAGTTGTGAAAAATGTTTCGCTATGGCGGGAAAAATTAATCAGTTTTGCGCGCGCATTGCGATCGACCACAGACTAAAAAGATGAGTTTTTTTTTATTTTTCGCGCATAGGGTTTGCGACTATTTTGCCACATAGAAAATGGGGAATTTAAAATTTTCTTTTATTACAGAGAAAACAAAAGTTATATTTGAGTGAAAGTTTTATTTATTAAACACGTACGCGTTAAAATTATCTATTTATATAAGAAGTTGCATGAAATGAGCAAGCAATAGGAACATTAATTTATTGGCTGTGCCTCCGCTGCCGGTACCGGTTCCTAATTTATTTGTTCTATTGAACACGATCTTCTTTTTGAATAAAAACTTTTATAAGAACAAAGCAACTCAACCAATAAAATAAAAAAAGAAATCCATAACTCACTAGTGAGTTATAGCAATGAAAAAGTCATAGTTTGATTATGGATGTCATTCTGTGCCTAATTGCGGTGACCATAGAGCCACTTTATGAGCAAGTGTGTTGAAAAATAAATAAACAGTTAATTACTAATAACAATAACAAAACTATGGTCAACAAGTCGACCAGTCACCACGAGCAGCATACGTTCACGAGTATAACGCAAAGATATACTTTATGTAAGCGGGCACGCCCTTTACGCAGGCTTTTATTTTGGTAGGTATTAAGTTCTGTTACTGTTTTTATTTTTTATTTCTGTTTGAGTATACTTTTCGATGTATTTTGGTTGGTATAGTGGCATGTGCTAGCTGACTTAAGGCACATAATTTAATTTAATGTTTTATGTTGCGTAATGTAAATTATTATTTGTGTGTATAGTTTGTTGCGCCAGAGGGGCTTGTGGCTAAGTAATAACAGCCGCACGGGTCGATCGATCAGTTTAAGCTACGCTTGCCGCGGTTAGTCCGTGGATGGGTGACCATCTTTACATACCAAGACCCCTCCGTGTCTCGGAAAGCACGTTAAGCCGTTGGTCCCGGCTGTCATTTGTAGATCTTTGACAGTCGTTACGGGTCGTCAGAAGCTCGAAAGTCTGACAACCAGTCTTACCTAGGGGTATCGTGTTACCCAGTAACTCCATGTAAAATACTGGTATTCAGCTGTATCCAGCTGTATATGTATTATATATGGAAAAGGCTATGCAGATGATAGTTTGTTCCACCACTTCTTCTTCCCAG
Source organism: Atethmia centrago (assembly GCA_905333075.3). Taxonomy (NCBI): domain Eukaryota; kingdom Metazoa; phylum Arthropoda; class Insecta; order Lepidoptera; family Noctuidae; genus Atethmia; species Atethmia centrago. The sequence continues at coordinate 10,094,253 of HG995374.1, forward strand.
CTAAAGCACTAGGAAGTGGTGAAGGGCGTTTTGGGGGGATAGCCTTATATAATTTTGACGTTTGAAAACTGCTGATTCTCAGCCTAGTTTAAATAAATTACTTCTGATTTGAATTAAAATTGGTATTTTTATACCTTTGAAATTATGAAATAAGATGCAAATCATCGTTTTGATACTGATCTTTAATTAACTCATTATAATTGTTTATCTCTAGGTGTCTACCATAAGGTGGACCGATGGCCTTGTGAAGGCCGCAGGAATCCGCTGTATGAGAGAAGCGCAGAACCGGTCAAAGTGGCGGTGCTTGGGGGCCTAAATCTAGCAGTGGACGTCTTTCGGCGGAAATGATTATGATGTTGAGGTATCTAAATAAATAGGAAAAACAGTTAAATTAACGATGAAATGCGTCAGCTCGACCAACACTCTAATTTCGTAACAAACCATGAATCACAATCGGAATATTTTTTAAGTATATTGCGTAATATGTTTGAAAAAAAATGTCTGCTCAACAACGCCAACAAAGCAAATAACGGAAAGAATGTTGTTGACCTGTCAAAAATAAACCCATTGCTACTGATAGTGTATTGCGCAATTACCCCGTAGACCTACATTTTTGTAGCTTTTTTGACCTACATAATTAATATAGGCACTATAACACCACTTTTTTTTTTTGGGTGTGAAATCATCTAATAACTTCTCCTGCTCTGGGCGAAGCGGGAGGGTGTGTCAGACTCTTACTGACTAAAACCCACCCGTATTACTTTCGTTGCCTGTGTTGCCAGGGGCCTCGGTAACCCTTTAGTACCTTACCGCGACCCCGGCAGGCATCGGCCCTAGTGGACCCCTACACTTGTGCTGACGACATCTTTTTGAGGCGCGCGTGGAATACAACGCGCCGTCGACCCGGGCCTGGTCCTTACCGGACGGTGAGCTAGTGAGCTACTCATTGCTCACCGTCCGCAAGCCCGCGCCTACGGTGGCCGGAATTCCGCCCGGGATTCCCGACGCCCAGGGCGTCTCCTGCGGCGGCTAGAAGCGAGAGGGCGCGAAATTTGCCTTTCTCTCAACCGTCCCGCCTCCTCCTTCGCGAGCGTTACTGCTTCGCAGAAGGAGGTGACGGCTGCCCATGCCCTCTCGCTTCGTACCATGGCCTGAACCAGGGCCGGACGCGAGAGATGTTGAGAGTGGCCTCCACGAGGACACGACGGATCGCCTCCACCGTATGCTCTACCGTGTCCTCCGGGCGATCCACACAGTGGTGACACACGGGCGTTTCGTCTCGCCTTATCCGACTCAGGAACCTCCCGAAACTGCCGTGTCCGGTGAAGACCTGCGTCAGGCGGAAGGCGAGGACGCCGTGGTGCTTCTCTAGCCACTCCTCAAAGAGGGGACTTATCGCCGCAATCGTGGCGTGCCCAGCACTGGGTTGCGACAACCATACTCTCTCTGTCGCCATGAGATCACGCCGGAGCTCCGTCCGCTGTGCTGCGATTTCTCGCGGCAGCGGAGTTACGCCCTGGCGTTTCGCCTCCTCGCGCCACTCCCATACGTGTGCGAGGACTTTTGCCTCCAGATCCCACGGCGGCAATCCAGCAAGGAGGCTCGCTGCCTCACAGGAGACCGTGCTGTATATCACCACTGGAAACTTACATTTAAAATTTATTTATTTATTTGTTTGTTTGTACACATAGATATAATGTTGGTACATTACGTAATAAAATAAAAATATTGTGTCTCTATGTGCTGCCCTGCAAGGCGTACAAACATTTCTTACACAGTAGGTAATAAGTGTACAGGTAGTACTGCCTATAAAATAATAAAAATACTGCTAAGTAACAGGCTTAAATCTTTAGCAGTAAACATAAACCATTAACAAAATAATACAAATTAAGGTAACAATCATATTAACTTAACTTTCTCAACTGAACTTTCTCAGCTACTTGTCTCGATAGTAGCTAGGAAGATAGGTACTTACATTCACCAAGCCAAATTAAGTGGCTACCGTAGGTAGTATTATTGTACAGCGAAAAACATTGTTCAAAATACGCTATCTACTGATGTCTAACCTTTGTTCATATTGCGAGCTTGAATTTAATACTAGGTATAATATTCTTATTGAATACATACCATTTGATATGAACTATCTAACGTACATATCATATTTCTCACAGTAATGTAATATTCTAGTAGCTATATATTTTTGAGTTCACTCAACGGGCAAAGACGTATAGATATAGTATTGTATGTAGATGAAAAATGAAACTGCGACTTTTGATTTTCTACTTTTGATATGAAACATGAAACTACGATCATTGATTTTCTACTTTTGAGATGAAAAATAAAACTACGATCTTTGATTTTCTACTTTTGAGATGAAAAATGAAACTACGATCATTGATTTTCTAAATTTGAGATGAAAAATCAAACTGCGACCTTTGATTTTCTATTTTTGAGATGAAAAATGCAACTACGATCATTGATTTTCTAATAATGAGATGAAAAATCAAACTACGACCTTTGATTTTCTACTTTTGAGATGAAAAATGAAACTATGATCATTGATTTTCTAATAATGAGATGAAAAATTAAACTACGATAATTTACTACGATTACGATACGAAAAATTAAACTACAATTTTCTGCACGACACACACTGCATACGCATTTCTTTGTGTTATTTTAACCTTATCAACAAGATTATTGCTTAGTGCAAAATTAAACAAAGTGGTTGGTACTTTCCTGTAATAAAATAAGATCGATTTCTGGCTAAACTGCAATTTCTTGTAAACACAGTTTTTTTGTGCTTCACAATTAAGTTGCCCAGAACACTTTTGTAAATGTTTATAGTTACGATTATTGCCTTAGAATCTCATCTCTCTCTCAGTACCTAAGTAGGTATAGTTCTAAAGTCTTCATAATATCATATTACAGAAAGGTCACACCTAGTATTCTGTCTCTTGTTTATTGATTCCTCGTAGTCTGGGAATACACTAAATTATGCTCCACTTCAATTCAATTAATATTCAACGAGGATGAACTCTTAAACTAAAAGTGTCAGACGGTTCATTTTCTCAGTAATAATTGATACAGTTTTGTATTTTAACGTTTAATAATTCTATTTCTACAAGAGTTTTGCATTAAAGAGGGAATTTTTGAGACTTAGTGACTAAAAAGGTGATGTTAGGTTAAGTTCACGTGTTAGGTTACTTTTATCTTTATGTTATTAACTAGAAATACCCCATGATTTCGTCTGCGATCCAGGAAGAAAAGTAATCTATGACCTTCTGCAGTTTATGCCAAATTTCCCAAATTTTCCAAATTTTAAAAACCCATGTGCCAAATTTCATAAAAATTTTAGCGTTCAGACATTTTAGCGTGAAAGCAAATAAACAAGCAAAACTAACTATCGCATTTATAATATTAGTTAGGATTCCTAACGAACCACCCCTGCTTCGCCCGGTTTATATGACTTGACAAAACATCGTTTTTTATTATATGTAAGTTTAATATTAAAATAAAACACACATAGACTTATTCTGCGCTGTGTGGCGAGCAGACTCGATTGTTTATATATATGTGAGTCGCTGCTGCAAGCTGTCCACCTCGGTGTTAGGCGTGTGGCAGTAATTCACATATATTCATGGTTTTAGGTTAAGTGATTAGAATAGGAATACCAACATAGAGGTAACGAATATTGTGACTAACACAATTGAGTCATGTTACTTGTTGAATAAAGACTTACTATTATTATAAAACTTCCGGATTTTTTTCGTTGGTCCCGTCTGTCATTGTCGTGGATCTTTGACAGTCGTTACGGTAGTCAGAAGCCCGAAAGTCTGACAACCAGTCTTACCAAGTCGTATCGTATTACCCAGCAACTGCGTTGTGGAGGTCAAATAGGCAGTCACTCCATGCCAAATACTGGTATTCAGCTGCTTCCGGTTGGACTAGAAGCCGACTCCAACATAGGAAAAGGCTAGGTAGATTGAGTCAATATGATAAAAAAAATGTATTTTCTTTTCTTTCTTTTCTTTCTTTTCTTTCTTCCTTTTCTTTCTTTCTTTTTTTATAAGCAAATAATTACCCTGACTGCCTGAAGCCGACCAAGGCTAGGCAGATGATGATGATCCATAACATCTATGTCTATGGTATGTAGCGATACCTAATTGTATTCGCAGGTAGAAACTTTGGGTACTATTAGATAGACAATAATTTACTGAAAAATAGGAAGACTAACAATCAATATCACATTATTTTACGATCCATAAAGTACCGAGCAAAATAACTTTATTGTTTTAAAAAAAGTGATGCTTAAACTGATATTTCAATTGACTATACTAACCACCGTCGATGACCCCACAAAAAGTAAGAAAAAACATCTCATCTTGTTTAGATCAATTAATCAATCAATCAACTCAGCCTATAACAGCCCACTGCTGGACATAGGCCTCTCCCAGGCTGCGCCTACACTCTGTCCTCCGCCTTCCGCATCCAGTCTGTCCCACCCACCTTTTTAAGGTCGTCGGTCTATCTAGCTGGGGGGCGTCCTACACTACGCTTGCCGATACGCGGTCTCCACTCCCGGACTCGTCTGCTCCACCGGCCATCGGTCCTTCGACACACATGGCCAGCTCACTGCCACTTCAGCTTGCTGACTCTGCAGGCTATGTCGGTAACTCCGGTTCTCTTCCGGATAACTTCATTCCTGATCTTATCCTTCAAAGAAACTCCGAGCATAGCCCGCTCCATGGCGCGCTGAGCGACCTTTAATTTGTGGACTGTTCGACTATGACAGTGTGACTGTTTAGATATCAATACTCAATACATCTGTGGAGTTCCAATAGCTAATTTTATTCGACCCTGTATAAAGAAGCATCTTTACAAACATAACATAGAAGGTGTTTGATAAAGAACTTTACATGGCAGCGAAAAATTAACGTAACAAAGCATACCTGACACGTAGCCTCATAAAAGCAAGGTGTACTAAGTATGTCAACACTAATAACTCCAACATAATTATCATACTTAATTTACTGAGTACACTAATGTATGTACTTGACATTCGTAGGCCGCATTACGGCTAAGTGCGTCGTCTGTATTTAAGGCGCAGATATATGATTTTAGTGACTTTTATATATGTTATTACGCCTTCATATAATGCAAGAAAGTAATGCGAAAGATGTATTTTTAACTAGAATGCATACACATCAATTCTTTATGTGAATATTTAAGTATTGTAGTAAAATACTTTACGAAATAATTTCAGAAAGTAATGTCTAGCCAAAGCATAAAAAACGATATTACTTTCAAACTACTTAAGATATGTTCACGGTTGTTTTTGTATGAACTTTTTTATTATCTATAGTTATATCTGTTTTTTTTTTTCAAATATTCATATTTTCGTTACCAACAATAAATTTTCCCTATGAAACCGAACGGTGGCGCGGCTTGAGCGGGACGCGCATTTGTATGGTCAAGGTCAGCGGTGATTATCCGACCCTTAATACTGTGTATATATATTAACTTGTTGGACTCAAATATCAAGTTACAGTTGTTAAAGAAACTTACTATGTACTTATTATACTATTACTTAATACTAACTCTACGGGTAAAATGAATTGAATGCTTTTATAGTGTCTTGGGGATAGTTGAAGTTTAAATGCTGTAAAATCCAGACTGAGACTAGCAATGAAATAAACACAGACGAAAATGTACGAGCTTGGCTTGTGTTGTTATGTTAAAAGTGTGTCTTTTAATGCGTCACAAAATAAAAGTGCCAAAAAAGGCATGTCATGAAAAAAGCACAAACATACAAATTATCTTACAAACAGTCGCCTACATTTACATTTAAACAGAAGGATTGTCTGCCCGCGACTTCGTTCACGTGGAAGTCGTAAGAAACCATAATATACTAAAATAACACCCACATTTTGCATCAGCTCGTCCTGGGGGGTAACCATCACCTCTTATAGCAGTATTATTTCAATATTACTTTAGCGTGAGAAAGAGATGGAGCTATAAGTACTGTATAGCTCCATCACTTTCCCACTGTAAAGTAATATTATAATAATACTGCTATAAGAGGTGATGGTTACCCCCCTGAGGTCAACACTGGGAGGGTTCAATAGCAATATCCAATTGCTTGCGAAGTTTTTAGTGAATAAATGAACGCCTGCGTTCCTGCATATACTACCTAACACACATACACAACACTGATATCGATCAGTAACCATCAGTATCGATCAGTAGCCGATCGTCAGGAATAATCTGTAAGAATGTATCGACATTCTTACAGATTATTCCTGACGATCGGCTATCACTAAAACAATATAACAGTAGATCTAAACACATGGGATTTCTCATTATCGGTCACCTAACCATAGATATTTATTTTTATAATAACCAGAGATGACAGAAGAGGCCTAAACTTCATGTTTTTATGTGTACGTTCTACGAACTATCATTATAATAGTATATCAAAATGTAAAAAAAGACGCACAAAAAATATCAATTGCTAAGAACATAAGTTTGCAAAGCAGTCATCGAACCTTTAAGCTATTTGCTTTGTTGAAAGTTAACTAAAATAGCCTTTCTTATATATGTCAAGTTTGACTGCTTAGCTCCATAAAAGTATAGTGGAAAATTAATCGTCTAAAAGGTTAAATCTGTAACTATCTGCAATATTCTAACCTTTTGGTTCGTCTTTTTACAATTTCCGGTATACTATAGAAGAAAATGAACACAATGTTGCTCACCCCATAGCAAATAGCGTGATAATGTATAGCCTACCGAATGATCAGACTTATAGGGAATATTTATACAAAATTCGAACAAAATCTATCCGGTAGTATTTGCGACATGCTGGAACATACATACATACATTCTGGCAATCAGACAAAATTCAAAAAACTATATTTTTGGCATTAAAATCGTTCCCAGACCTCGAAGCAATTAATTTTTTCAATAATGTTCGATGTACTTTTTTGACTTCGCTACGATTTTATTATATGTACTACGATAAATAATCCAACTCCATGGTCAGCATGTGAGCATTTTCTACCAACAGAAAATGCCGTCGATGGTCACAGTTCTCTCTTACTCGTTCGTTTACATCTATCATCACACACGGTGGTGTGACGGTATCCAATTTCCTCTTTATTTCACTTAGGGAAAGATAATCCCGCTATGTTTTTCTTTCATTCGCAGATCAAGATCTCAGTACCCATAAAATATGGCGTCGGTATAATCCAGAGTGGATACTGTGAATAGAATTGAATATAATGCGTCTCATCCGGAGTGAATTATTCATTGAAAGAATAAATACTTGTGTTCGTATTCATAGCCTTTTATGGTACTTACTCTGAAATGGATGTGGTGTAATGTTTCGTCAGGAAGGAGGAAGCAATGAAATGCTAACATGAAGTTCTCATGATTAAAAAAGGCGATATGGGAATCGACTGCACCAAAGTTATTGTTGTCGTTACTGAATGGCCGCGAAGCTGCAAACTACACGCTGCTTATGCCAAAATCGCATGACACTTTTACGATATTTCAGCATAATATTGGTGTTTTATTTATTTCTAATCCATGTTCATTTTATACGATATGATACTACATAGTAATGTTTCGGTATTTATGTCATCATTATATCTTTTTACCCAAGTGTGGTGGAGCTGAACAGTAATATTTTAATTCTTTTATATTGTACTGACTTTTGGTGCTGGTAAACATGGTTGTTACTTCCGAGAATGCTCATTGCCTGGTCTAAGAAGTATTTTTCTTCGCTTTCTTTAGGGGGGGGTAGGTACGAATTGGAAAGCCTAATAAAAAGACAGAATCCTGTAAGTACAAGTAAAGTATGGAAGTGGATAAATCGAAAATGTGACGTTGTTATTTTGAATCAAGAAATTATAATATTATAGAGCTGAAGCAAAGCAAGACAGATATTTTATCCACCGTTTCATTTGCAACGACATCCAGAGGAAATTGTATTTCGAAATCAGTTTCGTAATAATAGCTATTAATAGAATATTGTAGAATATATATTATTGAATATTGCGAGATGAAGGATTGCCGCAGGCCAGTCTCTTACTTCCATAAATACAGCTTTACGAGTATAGTATAGAGTTTTCAACATTCATTACATACTGATTTTAGGTTCGGACATTCATTACTTTTGTGAGTGTTGACCTTAAAATAGCAATTCGTAAGTATGTATAGTAATGTAAAAGCAAAATATCAATGTAGTACTTAAGATTCTTGCTAAATCTAACTTAGATATTATGTATGTCATAAAACGAGTAAGCTCTACATAAACATGGCCCCAACATGCTCCCTTGCGCTGCACCACACTAATTTGTATTTTAGAGTAATATTATAATATGTGGTATACCTATATACACCATTCATATCAAGGGTAAGGTTGCTATGTTCTATTTTTGCTTGAGACCTCTAACTCACCGTACTTATGGCTATTATAACTTATATGTACAACGAAAATATTTTCATTCGCCGACCCCACGTATAACGCCCTTTTCGCGTTAACCCTTCTGTGTTTATTGAAGCAGCTTTATTTTATTCAGCGAGACTTATTTCTATGATTGCTTAGCTGGCTATGAAATATTCACGTATCTCTTCTATTATTTACCCTTTATAGTCCGCTTTGAAAATGGCTTAGGATTTTACATGAATTGACAATTTCTTTCAAAATAAAAATATGTTCAATGTGTCTTTTGCAATATGGGCGAGAAATTCAAATCAGATTGTTTGACTGCTGTCGATTTATTCACTGTGTATACCTATATATGGATAAAGGCCAACTGGCGGCGGACGGTGGGGGACAGCATCGAGGAGTGGACCCAAATGTGGAGTGCACCCCCGCTTGCGGGCAGTGGAAGCGATCGTATATTAGCGGACTCCGGCACATACCATCACATGCCTTCGCATCCCGCCGTGGTGTCCTCCAGCGCGCTGTTATATACCACAGAGAGAAAGCTCCTTTGATGCTCCGTGGTCGGTCGCTGAGCTTTGTAATCTATATCTTGTTACTATTAGATACGTACGAATTTACGTTGGTAAAAAAAATACTTTGCCCCGCCGTGCGCCGATGTGCTGGCCTCAAGGTATCTTGAAGTTATAGTAGCAAAATAACTGAATAGCAGCTGGAAAAATCAGGAGGATAAGCGGCATTTACATACTTATCTCAATTTTTCATGATTTCATTTGCCCTTGTCTTCAAACATTTTGAGGGCACGATACTTGTAAAATTATTTTCATAGTTCAACATTCCACCGTAGTAATTACATATTTTATTATTTTACCAGGAACCTTGAATAATTTAGTTCACAAAATAGTTCTAAAGACTAGTTTCAAACTATGTAATTAGTAACAAAGGTCTGTAATTAATTAAGGGTTTGCCCATAGGTGTCTACAGACTTGAAGGCTTTGGCTGGAATTTAATTGGAAAGCTTTGTCGGGTCAGTGGAATAGTTTCACCTAGATAATAAGTACGGACTTGAATAACTTTAATTACTCGTTAATTGATCGCTTTTGGTCGGAATACGGAGTTTACGGATACGGAGTTTTGGTTAGATAATGTTCGGGGAATTGTGTGGTTTTATGCTGAATGTTCAAAGTTTAATGTAGGAAACTTTTATACATTTAAGAGCGTTTATAGGTTCGGGTAAGTTGGGTAAATTCAAATTTAATTTCTAGGAAAAAGAACCGAGACTTCAGGAACCATTCGTACTTACTTAAAACAAATGGTTCCTGAAGTCTTTCTGGTTTCTGGTGTTGTTGCACTTATTACAAATTCAACAGTTACTTCAACAGGAAAAAGATCGTACGATTATTTTTAATTACATTTTTATTGACATTTCTAAAGCTTCTAATATTTGATGTCAATTTTACCGACTTATTGCATTGTAATTTTTAGCCATATAAACACAGGACTTGCAATATATTAAATTTTACCTACTTTCAATATTAGAATAGATACAATATCACCAAACAAACTCATTAAATAGAGTTCTCGTACCGTTTTGAGGCCAAACCCAACACGTTAGGGTGACGTGTCACTGTGAAGGCTGGCGGTAAACGCACCTGTGGCTTTGCACGCATATCGATCTTAATATTGTGTTAGTGAGCTGTTCTCACGCCATTTACGAGGTTACTTTGTTTTGTTACATTTTCGGGGGTGCAATCTTGTTAAATTAGATATTGTTTGGCGGTAGGGAAAGTGCGTGTAGGGGGCAACCGCTCAATAATCGACGAAAATTATACCTACGTTTCTAAGTATGTGGTATTCAGTGAACGAAATTTATCAAGGGTCTTATAAAATTATGACCGACGCCACGGTTGATAGAATTTGAGACCTACCTATCCAAAGGGTGCCCGTCAAGTGAAGGGGTACCACGGTCAATTAAGTAACGTAGCTTAGATGAATCGTTGATGTGTCAAACAGTGTTCGACTTAATGAAAATCGAAGTAACGGCTTGCGCGGTTTTAGCCATTTGCAAAGGCAACCAATGCCAAAAGTACAGCTTTGAGTTTATTGTCCGCGTGCTTAGCTCTCTGCGGTATTGATTGTAAAAATTACCTCTGGACTTCTATTTTAGGAGATGCTTTCTAGCGGGAGTATTCCTTGTAACAAATGAAAAATGCAAGGCAGTGTAAGTTTAGAGAATTTATACTTAAAGTTTTAAGGACCAACATTCTAAATGGCTATAACCAGGACGTAATTTATTTTAATGGCTTATGTTTTAAGGCCGGCAATAAGTCAATTGAAGATATTTAGCGTGTTAGCGCCTTGTCAACTCCGCGCAATGGGCCATTAAAGTTGTTTATGAATACAAACATTCACCAGTTTGATAGACTGTTATATTGTTTTTCTTGAGGCTGGAGAAGCTAGATAGAGGATATTTAACTAGGTGGTATAATTTAGTTTAATATGATGGATATTTAATGAGGAGCTCGTCGTGGCTAAGTAATAATAGCCGCAAAGGTCGGTCGATCAGGTTAAGCTACGCTTGCCTGGGTTGGTCCGTGGACGGGTGACCATCTTTACATACCGAGACTCCTCCGTGCCTCGGAAAGTACGTCAAGCCGTTGGTCCCGGCTGCCATTTGTGGATCTTTGACAGTTGTTAGGGGTCGTCAGAATCCCGAAACTCTGAGAACCAGTCTTTCGTCCAAAGGATATCGTATTACTCAGTTACTGGATTGTAAAGGTCAGATAGCTTCATGTAATATACTGGTATTCAGCTTCATGCGGTTAGACTGGAAGCCGACCACAACATAGTTGGGAAAAGGAGGAGATTGATTGATGAGATTTAATATTATTTTCAAACGACAGTCGCGCTATTGATGAGGTTTAATATTATTTTCATAAGACAGTCGCGCTATTGATAAGGTTTCATATTATTTTCATAAGACAGTCGCGCTATTGATCTACTGACTGGCATAACCTTTTTACAGCATGAGCGTTCTTGAATAGCTTGTGCTGAATTGCAACAGAACCGAAGACGATCTTAAAATGAAAGCTATATAAAGAGCTTTTAATATCCACAACCAAACGAGAAGTACCTGGTTTTTAAGGACCACGCACACGTGTCGTATTCCACGCGCGCTTCAAAGAGATGTCGTCAGCATAATGTAGGGGTACTAATGGGTCACCGAGGCCCCCGCAACACAGGCAACAGAAGGAATACGGGTGGGTTTTAGTCAGTAAGAGTCTGACACACCCTCCCGCTCCACCCAGAGCGGGAGAAGTTATTTGATGATTTCCCATCCACAAAAAAAAAAAAATAGCACATAAGATGCCTCTTATCTGCTCTGCTCTCTGTCTTAATTATGCCAGAAAGATCACCCTGTGGGATAATTGTGTAACACACTTACAATAGCAATGGGTTTCTTTTTGACAGTTCACTCACGTTCATTGCGTTAAAATACGTTGTTGAGCAAATTTTTTTTCGAACATATGTTTCAATGGATTAGCAATGTACTTTAAAATCATTCAGATAATTATTGACAGTGTGTTACACAATTAGTGTGTGTACTAGTGCGCACACACACGTGAAAACACACACATACACGCAAACACAAACACACATCACATTGTACTTAAATTACCTTTATTATCTTCAATCGCTCAGGTAGATCGACATAGTCTACTATTATACATAAAGCACCACATTTTAATCTGAATCACTGTCTCTCGAGATACAGTGTACCTAGTTTGAGACGCAGGGTTTTCCATATTGTGTACAGATTTCAGTTCTTAGATTTGTATTGCATTGTGTTACAACCAAAGCTCATTTAAATTGTCTTTATATATAACATGTTAAAAAATCTGTATTTTTATGTATGAAATAAACTTTTATTATTATCATTATATATTCTCTGACCGGGATACCTGTAGGGTTGGAAAGTATCGGTACTTTCGTAGATAGACAAAAATGTACCTATATCAATCTTCTTTATAGGCATGTGAATAACAATAGGTACTCGTGTGTAACTATTCACTGCTAACATTCCTACCTATTTTGACCCAATAAATCTGAGTGAGTGCCATGTTTGTTTCAGGAATGTTTTCAGGGGAACAAAACGTGTACTTTATTTGTTTTGTAGAGCAAGGCCACCAGTTTATTCACATGTTTATTACACGACAGACAAGAGTTGTTTACGAAGATTTCGAAACTGTGTAAAATATGATCCGGCTATTAACTGAATATTACAGTTTCGAATAGCCAAATCAGTGATGAACTACGAAATGTCTGGCCAAATCATAAATGGCCATTTGCATATGGCCGATTTGTAAATATTTGTTTTATGCCATCGGCCCGACCCGCATGTTTGCATCTGTTATAGCAACATTGTGAAATAAATACAAACTGTATGAATCTGGCACGCATGATAAACTAAAGCCCCGTTTACACGATGTAAGTTTCTTGTCTGTGGCATACAATAAAATTTAAGCAAGAAATGATTTGCATCTTCTAAACACTGTTTAGACGATGAAACGTTTATTGTTGCTTCAACTAGTATGCCACAAGGAATTAAATCGCACCGTGTAATTAGGCTTCATGAACATTCAGAAAATGTGAAGTTTCATGAAACCAATATTTTGAGGAAACTTTAAATTCTTCTCTTATTTTTACACGACTGCCTAAAAAAAGGAGTGTTATGTTTTCAGGGTTCATGTATGTTTTTGAGTTTCTTTATTCCACCATAACTTCTAAATGGCTTAACCGATATCAATGTATGTAGTATCGTTAGAAGCGTTGCGTTACTCCGGGTAACATAGGTTGGTGAAAATTTAAACAATATAATGGGGGAGCCATGGTTCATGAAAAAAAACTTTTATTTTTTCATAAAAAAAATACTACTTACACTATCATAGTCTACAGCTTGCTTAGTACATAAAAAAAATATGTACCAGTAGTATTCAATATGCATTCGTTGACTAAATAACATAACAAAAGAAATTAAATAAATATAACAGTAGGTACTATTCAATATCCCATAGAAAAACTTATAAAAAAAAATGTCGTTTTATCACTAAAAGGTATAAAATAAAAATAAATAATTAAAAGTTGAACTGAATCTGAATCTGAATCTGAATCTTTTCATTGCAATCGGGGGACCGTTTCTTGGAACAGTTCTTTACAGGTCCCCCGACTTCGCTGAAAAGATTGGTAGTCAGTTCAAAATTATTTAGCTTGTTTTTAACTTTTTAGTTCAATTTTTGTAATTAACTTTTTGGCAAGGCAGGCGTGTTATTTATTTTTTACTTTCTTAGGACCCTACCCAAACAAAATATTTCTCTTACAGCAAAAACACATTCTCTACGTCATCGTCTACAGCTTGCTTAGTACATAAAAAATATATATATACCAGTAGTATTCAATATGCATTTGTTGACTAAATAACATAAAAAAAGAAATTAAATAAATATAACAGTAGGTACTATTCAATAACCCATAGAAAAACTTATAAAAAAAATGTCGTTTTATCACTAAAAGGTATAAAATAAAAATAAATCATTAAAAGTTGAACTGAATACCAATCTATTCATTGCAATCGGGGGACCGTTCCTTGGAACTGTTCTTTACAGGTCCCCCGACTTCGCTGAAAAGATTGGTATTCAGTTCAAAATTATTTAGCTTGTTTTTAACTTTTTAGTTCAATTTTTGTAATTAACTTTTTGGCAAGGCAGGCGTGTTATTTATTTTTTACTTTCTTAGGACCCTACCCAAACAAAATATTTCTCTTACAGCAAAAACACATTCTCTACGTCATCGTCTACAGCTTGCTTAGTACATAAAAAATATATATATACCAGTAGTATTCAATATGCATTTGTTGACTAAATAACATAAAAAAAGAAATTAAATAAATATAACAGTAGGTACTATTCAATAACCCATAGAAAAACTTATAAAAAAAATGTCGTTTTATCACTAAAAGGTATAAAATAAAAATAAATCATTAAAAGTTGAACTGAATACCAATCTATTCATTGCAATCGGGGGACCGTTCCTTGGAACTGTTCTTTACAGGTCCCCCGACTTCGCTGAAAAGATTGGTATTCAGTTCAAAATTATTTAGCTTGTTTTTAACTTTTTAGTTCAATTTTTGTAATTAACTTTTTGGCAAGGCAGGCGTGTTATTTTTTTTTTAATTATTTATTTTTTACTTTCTTAGGACCCTACCTAAATAAAATATTTCTCTTACAACAAACACATTCTCTACGTTATCAGCCGATCGGATTCTCAAAAAATCCCACCGTGAAAAGCTAGGTAAAGTGAGCTTAGAGTGAGCTGTCAATAGTGCCAATCAGCATCAGCCGACCGATTCTCTAAAAAATCTCAACGTGAAAAGTTATGTGAAGTGAGCTTAGAGTGAGCAGTCAATAGTGTCAAAAAGCACCAGCCGAACGATTCTCAAAAAATCCCACCGTGAAAAGTTATGTGAAGTGAGTTCGCATGCCACCTGCAGTGCTATTCTGTAACCTTCTCACCGTGAAAACTTAGGTGAAGTGAGTTCGCATGTCACCTGCAGTGCTATTCTGTAACCTTCTCACCGTGAAAACTTAGGTGAAGTGAGTTCGCATGCCACCTGCAGTGCTATTCTGAAACCTTCTCACCGTGAAAACTTAGGTGAAGTGAGCGTGGAATGAACTATCAGTGTCATCCCAACTGATGCTACAGATAGACCAAGGCTTACATTTACAATCATAATCGACATTTTAATAATATTTTTGTGCTAATTCTATTAATTATTTTATAAATTCTTTCAAAGCTAGTGTATACGTAGTTTGTTATTATGAACCATTTGTTAACTGATTAAATAAACGCAATCCCATGACCCAATCGCTATGTGTTTTGAAGAAGCGATAGTGGTAAAGACTGTGCGACGTTATTCAGCGTTGTTACTAACCCAAATCTATTAAATAAGAAGAGATGACAGAGTGTTTCAAGTGATCGAGTGGTCAAAGTGTGCCTGGCTGACGGACGATCGATCGGCAGGTCCAGCACATTCCACAATTCACCTCTCTAAACGCAAACTCTACCTAAGTACATACCTCACGCTCATTTAGATTCGGGCTAACAAAGCTAATTCGTACCTTCGTAGTTAAACCCTCCCAGAGGTCTGCCTGCACTTACACTGAGACCGCAATGTGCCTAATTAGTGCGGTAATACATTTTAGTACGAATTTCTGCGGATTAGTGCCACTTGTTAGTCTGTTATCTACCTCTGTGGACTATCTTTTTGGTCGGTTGCGTTTTTGTTGCATGTGCGGTTGATAAGTGGTTCTAATAAGTTTTGGGATGTTGGTTGGAACTTTTTTTTTATGAATTCTCTTAAAAGTAGGTAAATACTGTGTATATACAACCTATTAAATAACCGACCAAAGTAAACAATCACCATCGTGTAATGAAAGCATAACGATGGAATAGCGGAGTAGTTATAGGTGAGAGGCCCTTCTGGCCCCACCGAAGCCCGGTGAAGCAGATAAGATCCCCTGAGGGATCTCTGCAAAAAATCATTAACCAAAAAAAAAAATAGCGGAGTAGTTTTCATTCATTTCAGTTTTGGTTAATTTTTCCTGTTTTCTGTTTTGGTGTTTCACTTCAATATGTCTCTTGTTTTATTAACTGTACTTCATTAGGAATCCAGCAACGTTCCAATGCCATGCAAACACGCCAGTTTCGTTGACAAACGTAGCCTGTTGCACATCTGCCGACATGGCAATTTATAGTTACAATTACGTAGATTGAAATGGTCAGACTGTCGTGCCTAGTCGTCCTCTATCTGTTTCATCATCAGATAGAGGAAAATCATCATCATTTTCATCCCTTTCACCATTTAATTTACTTTAATGTAGTCTTTATAGGTATTATTTTAGAAGTTTTATGTGGATGAAGGTCTCGTTTAAATAAATGAGAAGGTTTTACTTTTATGCATAATCAGCCTATAATGTTTCTACTGCTGGGACACATGCATTCTCTCGGTGAGAGAGAGTGGGCCGTAATCTACCACGCACGTAGATGCCACATGACTTCGAATTTTTGTTTCTAGGACATGCCGGTTTCCTCGCGATGTTTTCTTTCACCGTTTCGAGAGCAGTAGTGATGAAATCATTGCCTTTACACAAAGTAAAACGCCTGTCTGGGTTCGAATCTACGACGTACAACTTGTAAGTCGCGGCCGTTACCACTGGGCCACCACTGCTCCTGAGAAGTTTTTGATGCAGTCAAGGAAAATTAGTTCATTATAAAATTGTCACACTACGTCATTTTTTCGTGTTACAACCATTTCATACAATTATCAAACAATGACAGTTGTGATTTGAATACATGTACGGACAATTGAAGTAGTTTCATGTTTCATGTTTCATTTATTTTTTTTTTTTTTTTTTTTTTTTTTTTTTTTTTTTTTTTTTAAAAAACGTTGCCCCACACTAGGAATTTCTTCCTGTATTGTGGGTGCGTTTACAAACATAGAAACTCACAAACACAAACACCCAGACCCAGAACAATTACTTGCATATCATACAAATACTTGTTCCGTGCGGGGATCGAACCCGCGACACGCTGCGTAGCAGTCGATCGCTCAGCCATTACGCCAACCGTGTCGTCAATTTATTCATTAACAATTTACATTGTGTTGAACATTACATATTAAAAAGAGAAGTAACACATGCAGAAACAACTACATTAAGCAAATTAATACAATGTCAGCAAAATAATACAAAGACACAAATAAATACAATATCTGGTTCAAAGCAGGTACAGTGTCAGATAAAAAGTCTAATTTATTATTATCAGGTAAAATATCAATTACAATGTGACATATAAAGCAAGTATAATGTCAAATTCAATGTCCAATTATTAGCAAGTATGTCAAATTCAAAGTAAAACAAAAAATTAGAAATCATTTCGCTAAGGTCTTAGTAATGAGCATAGTATAATTATATAATTTAGAATCATTAAATCTGTTCAACTGCTATTATTTTAAGTGACTACTTTTATCACTAATAAATTCCGATACCGAGTAAAAACATTTTTCCAACAAGAAGGCCTTTAATTTAGTTTTAAAAGAGTGCGAGCTATAAATTAATAATTTTAAATCAGTTGGTAACCTATTAAATAACTCTACTGCTTGGTATCAGGAACAGTGCTTAGCTATGTTAAATTTCGGTGCCATCTTGTGTTTAAATTCTTTCCTTCTTGTGCTTTCTCTTATCTTACGCTCCTCTTGAGATTAGTAGTTAGTGAATTTGAGAAACAATTAATTTTCCTGACTTTACTTACTTAATGTTCGATGGAAAGACAACCCGAAACTTGGAAAGTAATGTGGGACAAAAACAAAAGAAGTGCTACGTGCTAAAGACGCAGTATAGTTTAATTTAACTAACTATTAGTTACTAACAAATAATTTCAGCTCAATACTAAATTTATGGAACGAATGACTAGTGGGGTTTGTCCAGCGAGAAGGCAAGAATAATCGTAAAAGACATAGGTACAGCAATCCTCATGCGGGGTCTGCGAGTGACGAAATTGGGACTGTGTCATAGCTCGAGCAGTGAGGCTCAAAGAGGTGGCACGCAGTTTTATATGCGCGCCTTAAGGGTTGGGTAATAGCGTTGAACTTAGCCATAAAAAATGCAAAAAAAAAGGGTTGGGTAATAGCTTTGACCTTAGCCATACAAATCCATGGGATCTGGAGGCAAAAGTCCTCGCGCACGTATGGGAGTGGCGCGAGGAGGCGAAACGCCGGGGCGTAAGTCCGTTGCCGCGAGAAATCGCGGCACAACGGACGGAGCTCCGGCGGGATCTCATGGCGTCATGGAAAGTACGGTTGTCGCAACCCAGTGCTGGGCACGCCACGGCTGGAGAGACGCCACGGCGTCCTCACCTTCCGCCTGACGCAGGTCCTCACCGGACACGGCAGCTTCGGGAGGTTCCTGTGTCGGATAAGGTGGGAGGAAACGTCCGGGTGTCACCACTGTGTGGATCGCCCGGAGGACACGGTGGAGCATACGGTGGAGGTCTGCCCGGCTTGGGCAGAGCACCGCCGTGTCCTCGTGGAGGCGATCGGCGGCAGAGACCTCTCGCGTCCGGCCCTGGTTCAGGCCATGGTACGGAGCGAGTCGGCATGGGCAGCCGTCACCTCCTTCTGCGAAGAAGTAATGCTCGCTAAGGAGGAGGCGGGACGGTTGAGGGAAAGGCAAGTTTCGCGCCCTCTCGCCCCTAGCCGCCGCAGGAGACGCCCAGGGCGTCGGGAATCCCGGGCGGATTTCCGGCCACCGTAGGCGCGGGCTTGCGGACGGTGAGCAATGGGTAGCTCACTGTCCGGTAAGGACCAGGACCGGGTCGACGGAGCGTTGTATTCCACGCGCGCCTCAAAGAGATGTCGTCAGCACATAATATATTAGGGGTCCACTAGGGCCGATGCCTGCCGGGGTCGCGGGAAGGTACTTATGGGTCACTGAGGCCCCCGCAACACAGGCAACAGGAAGGAATACGGGTGGGTTTTAGTCAGTAAGAGTCTGACACACCCTCCCGCTCCGCCCAGAGCGGGAGAAGTTACTTGATGATTTCCCACCCTCAAAAAAAAAAAAAAGCCATACAAATGCAAAAAAAATAAAAAGGGTCGGGTAATAGCGTTGACCTTAGCCATACAAATGCAAAAAAAAAGGTCGGGTAATGGCGTTGACCGTAGCCATACAAATGCAAAAAAAAAGGGTTGGGTAATAGCGTTGACCTTAGCCATACAAATGCGCGTCCCGCTCACGCCGCGCCGCTCCGTTCGCGTTCCGCGCCGTTCGGTTTCATAGGCAATATTTCGTTTTAGTAACGAAGATAATGAACATTTGAAAAAAAAAACACAGATAGAATTATCCTACTAATATTATACATGCGAAAGTTTGTTAGGATGGATGAATGGATGCATGGATGGATGGATGGATGGATGTTTGTTACTCTTTCACGCAAAAAATACTGAACGGATTTGGATGAAATTTGGCGCACAGATAGTTTATAACCAGGAATAACACACAGGATACTTTTTATCCCGATATACCCACGGGGTCAAAACTTATGCGGGTGAAACCGCGGGGCGCATCTAGTAGATAATAAAATAGTCTGTTCATGCATAAAAAAATCATCAAAATATCTTAAGTAGTTTGTAAGTAATATCGTTTTTTATGCTTTGGGTAGAGATTACCTACTTCCTGAATTTATTTTATAAAGTATTTTACTACAGTACTTCCATATTCACATATAGAATTGATGTGTATGCGTTCTCGTTTAACATATTTTTTTAATAATAATAATAATAATAGATTTAAAAGTCACTGAAATCATATATCTGCGCCTTAAGCTATTGCGAGAACAAAAAAATAGGTGATCTATAAACTGCAACAGACTGCAACGAAGCATACGCTATGAGGTACGAGCGTCGCATCTTACAAGTTATAGTACACACAAGAAGCAATCGTCCATAGTGACGTGGTTTATTGCTAGTCACTACAATCTGCAGCGTGCAATGGTACCAGTCGGGGGCGCGGCGAATGAACAAGTATCTCCCGGGCCTCCAACTTATGGTACTATAAGGAACAGTGGGATTTTAGTCAATAGGAGACCGACATAATCCTCCGTTCTGCCAGACGGATATCCATGAGGATTTACCCACGGAGAAAAAAATGTACGCGAAATCTTCTTAAAATTCTAACTGAAATCTTACACTGCGATAGGACAATTCACATTACTGGCAAACTTGCACCTGACATTGAAAAAGAAAGTGCTAGGATATCAGGAACAGTCAGAATGTCTTAGGCAATCCAATATCCAATCGCGGCGAAGACATATCGAATACGCAGCTGAGGCCATCGGATTATGCTTAGTCGAGAGGACATTCAGTCTGCCAGTGGTGACAAATACTTATCTTTTACTTATATCAGATGAGAAAATTGTACATCGGAGAGCAGTGGTGGCAAAGTGGTAACGGCCGCGATTTGCGAGCTGTAGGTCGTAGGTTCGAATCCGGACAGGCACTTTGTGTAAATTATTTCATCAAAGCGGCATGTCCTAGAACGAACAAATCGAAGACATGTGGCATCTACCAACCCGAACTGGGCTCGCATGGTGGATTACCGCCCACTATCTCTTACAGATAGGAGGCCTGCGTTCCAGCAGTGGGAACGTCATAGGCTGATTATGTGATGAGGAAATACGTAACGCAACGAGGCTGCTTCATTTGCTTAGAATACAGTTGCGCGAAAATCCTCATGTATTATCCGTTTGAGCGATTTTTCTTCCTTTCCTTTTAAATCGACAGAGACGCAGCTATCTTGTTTTGACATCACATGATGTTAGGTAATTGTTTTTCGGATTCCGTACCTCAAAAGGAATAAACGGAAACCTTATAGGATCACTCGTGTGTCAGTCGGTCAGTCCGTCTGTCACAGCCGAATTGCTCCGAATCTATTGGACCGATTATGTTGTTTGGTACACATATGAATTTCTGTGACCCAAATACGAACGTGTAACGTGAATAAGTGAGTTTTTAATATGGGGTTCACTTTTGGGGGAAAATTTGAAACAATAATAATTGCGAACTGTATGACATATAAAAAACAGGACTCATTATGAGGATTTCAAATATTTTTTTTTAAGTTTTTAAATAATTCGTTTTAAAGTTATGAAAGAAAATAGATGAAAATTGCCCATTCCCCCTTATCTCCGAAACTGATAGGCCTAATATTAAAAAAAAATACAGAGAATAGTTCTATTCTTAAAGATTACAGGACAACCTATAAGAAGTCCATGGTCTTAAAATTATATGGTAAATCACTGTACATTGGCAGTTACAATGTATAGGGGAATATATTTTTCAACTTTGTCTTGTGTTTGTTGTTGAGATAAATTATTTTGGGATAAAAAACATGGTAGAGAACATATTCGTTTTATGGAACCCTGACCACGCGAGTTCAACTCGCACTTGTCCGGTTTTTTTTTTTAAGTTCTACAACTACCTATGTTAAATCCTTAACCGTCGACACTTCTCGCGTATGGATGCGTTGTTTGTTTTCCATTACAGTATCTGTTGAAAATTCTAATAAAAAAATATTTTAGGGTGTAAGCTTGAACGATCTCAACATCATCAAAGTATCAAACATCAGGATTAAATCATGGTATGTGATTCCTCACCATCATCATTTCAACCGAAAGACGTCACTGCTGGACATAGGCGTCCCCCAAGCATCGCCACTTCGACCAGCTCAATGGTATTTTTTATTTTTTATTACCAACTACTTTAGCAAAACCATATCTACAGCGTACATTAATTATGGTTTACAGTGTCAAAATCCGTGTAATCTGCGGCTTTCCTGACATTTCAGCAAATTATGTATAGGTATGCATTTAATTAAATTTTATACACATTCATGATATCACTATGTGGTCTGACGTCATTTGAGCGACAAAACCTTTTTCAGTATCGCGGCGTAATCCTTGTAAGGTAATATAATATGTACTAGAGCAGCAAGATTACATTTTGATGTGGTTTGTTGGGATAGATAGTTTGCTGTTGAAGTTTATAGAATAGGTATACGTACCAACATGATTTTTATTTGCAGTTCACAGCTTGGATTGTTTTTTCAAGCAAAATAATCTGCCATGTTTTATTTTATTTGATAGGTCATGTGATTATTATGACTTATCGCCCAGAGATTTATAGTACATTACTGCCGCGGTCTGTAATGACTGCGTTGCTGGCAGCGCCGATGATGGCCGAAAGCGCAGCGTAGCGCAACTTCAAGCCAACACTTCGAGGTCAGCATTGCAGTCCTTGGTGGAATAAAGCGCGGACAGCAAGGGCTCCAATGATAACCAAGCTGTGGCCGAGAGCGTAGCTAAGCTAAGCTCGAGGCCATCATAGCGTGGCCAGCAACGGAGTCATTACGAACCAAGGCTTGTCTATAGTGCTTAATTCAATCAATGCAAGTAAAATAAAACCACCTTAGTATAGTAAGAATTTATTTAAAATATGGAGGATTGCAAAAAATAATTACCGTACTGCGCTTTTGTTTCTTATTTTTTATTATGCAATGATGATTATACTGCTTATACAGCCAAATGCTGAATAGAGGCTCGTGCAGACTAGTGCGCTATCGCGTGCGCGACAATCAGCAATATGCCTGTCGCGCCCGCGATATCGCCCCAGTCTCAGGGAATCCTTAAAATATTTTTGCACCTGACTATTTTTGAAACAAAACTCGAAAAAATTGGATTTTCAAAGTAAATTACTGGTGGCTAAAACTCACCAGCAATGAAACTCCACACAACTTTGTTGGTGCCAATTTTGAATTTCAAGAATCAAGAATTTTGTCAAAACCAATGACAAAAACTTTAAAGCTGATTAAGAATTAAAATATTTTTAATTGCAGAAGCCGAACGATCGCTCTCTTAGGTTACCCGTTACAAAGACTACAATGTGTAGAATAATCATTCTTGTAACGATGTATCAATATTTAATTAACTAAGCACGTCCACTACTAAAACTGGAACTTTAGACAGCTTCCACTCATATGTTAAAACGATTGATATTTACCGTCGAATATTTTTTACCCTTTAAAAGTTATTCACCCCGATAAAGTGAATTGCTTCGACCTTTTAATTCTACGTCCCATATATCAAATGTCGTTCGTGGTGTCCTTTCTAAATCAGAATACAAATAGGTGTGATTAGATGAGTGTTGTTACTTCAGTATCAATGGTTATTTAGAAATAAGGGATACCGACACGCAAACTGGTATTCAGCACAGCCCAGAGTAGACATTTTTCGTCGGTTATTAAAAAAAAAAACAAGCAAGCAAATGTAATACATACCCGGTCCAAGTGTATGGAGATAAAAAAAAATAACCAATGAAAACTTTCAACGCTGGTAGGTTTTAAATCATATAACTACTGAATTCATGGTAACAGTTTGCGCATTGAAGTCACACAGTGACATCAATGGAGAACCTATTTCAGCACCTCAATCAATCAATCTGCCTAGCCTTTTCCCAACTATGTTGGGGTCGGCTTCCAATCTAATTGGATTCCACACCCAGTGATCAAATATGATACCCCTAGGTAAGACTGGTTTTCAGATTTTTGGGCTCCAGACGATCCTTAACGACTGTCAAAGATTCACGAATGACAGCCTGGACCAACGGCTTAACGTGCTTTCCGAGGCACGAAGATAGATTTATTAGTTCAGATTTAATTAATGTGTAACGAAGTTGACTATGTATGTATATTTTCAATGACAATTTAATTTTATAAGAAAACTGATTAAGAATAATTGTGTCATAATGTTCCTACTATATTAAATTTGCACACCAAGCATAGTTATAATACGGTGTACCTTATGAACTTTTGTAACATCCTCTGAACCTGTGTTATGCAAATAAATGATTTGATTTGATTTGGAGGAGTCTTGGTATATAAAGATGGTCACCCATTCACGGACCATTTGATCAAAGAGCATAATCAGCCTATAAAGTTCCCACTGCTGGGACACAGGCCTCCTCTCTGTGAGAGGGAGTAGGCCGTAATCTATCACGCAAGCCCAGTGCGGGTTGGTAGATGTCACATGTCTTCGATTTTTGGTTCTAGGACATGTCGGTTTCTTCACGAAGTTTTCCTTCACCGTTTTGAGAGCAGTGGTGTTGAAATGAAATACAAAAAGTGAAGTGCCTTCCTGGGTTCGAACTTAAGACCTACAAACTCGTAAGTCGGGGCCGATACCACTGGGCCAACACTTTTTGCTCGTTGAGCATATCTATCTACAATAATACCTACTACTCGTACGTAGCTTATTCCTCTGATAACTCTCAAGGGGCGTGACGTTTCCCTATTTATGGCCCAGGAGAGGTCCTGAGAGGTCCAGGAGAGGGGGTGAGGACCCCCTAGGGTGCATTTACACTGCAAACAAACTATTCGAATAGCTTCCAAAATCTTCCCATTTACCCAGGACCTACTCCCTAGAGCGAAATAAATACACGCAACAATAAATACAACTATCAAGGAGCAGCCTAGAAACGTTTCCCGAACATAAAATACTAAAGGAGACTAACGTAAAATCGCGATAAAAGTCGGGCCTTTTATTTATCTTTTTTTGCAAGCACGAAAAATTATTCTTTCTGCGCGTTATTGTCGGATCGCGTGCTCAAAGGTACTGCGTCATGGCTGTAATAACCGTGCAGGAACCGTGACGGTTTAAAACTGACGTTGTACAGTCAGGAGCATATAAATAAGAATGCACTTTGCAACATTCAAAAGCGATTTTCCCGTGAAAGAAGCCATACGCCCAATAGGATATTCCATCGGTGGAAATAACGAACTTTCATACGAACTTTTTACATACATACGAAATTTATCATTAATTTAACCTTCCACTTTAGCTACTTATGGAAGTCTTGTGCAAAATTCCATGCTTCTAAACACAGCGTTTTAGGCTGTGAATTGTCTGTGTTTGAATTAATTTTTAGGTTTTAACTAAGTAGAGAATACGATAACTATAGCAACTTTGTTATAAGACCTTCATAATAGCAGGGATAGGATCTCAAATTTTATTTGTAACACGATACAATTTCACTCAATATGTTAGGAAAAAATCGCTTTTGAGTTTTACTAAGTGTAACAAATGATGTATGCTCGTTAGAAAAAAATCGCTTTTGAGTTTTACTAAGTGTAACAAATGTATGCTCGTGACTGTACAGCCAGATTTTAATCACAGTCCTGCCCTAAATACGGGGTATTAAAATGCTAGCTATGAATGTATCGCTAGCCTTATAATAACAGCAAACAATAGACTCACGCTCGTATTAATCCTTGTGTATTGTAAAATGAATACGTAAGGCGCGGTTTACATAGAGTGGACGTAGCGTGGATGTGGCGTGGACATAAGCATAATAAGCCTATATTGTTCCCACTGTTGGGACAAAGTCCTCCTCTGCGTGAGAGGAAGTGGCCCGTAATCCACCACGCGGGCCCAGTGTTGGTTGATAGATGTCACTTGTATTCAAATTTTTGGTTCTAGGACATGCCGGTTTCCTTACGATGTTTTCCTTCACCGTTTTGAGAGCAGTGGTGATGAAATAATTTACACAAAGTAAAGCGAAGTAAAGCTGGTTCGAACCTGCTACCTACAACTCGTAAGTCACAGCCGTTACCACTGGGCTACCACTGTTCTGCGGTGTGGACATGATGCGATCTAACTTCAAACACATCTGCGTCTTATCAAGACAAGTATTAGCCACCTTAATTGACACTGACAGTATATGCATAATTAGCGTTAAATATGAGAACTAGAAAAGAGCTACTCGATTAATCCCGTCATTACCCGACTGCCTCAGGAGGGTAATGTTTTTCGAGAGTATGTATGTATGTATGTATGTATGTATGTATGTATGTATGTATGTATGTATGTATGTATGTATGTATGTATGTATGTATGTATGTATGTATGTATGTCTATTTCTTTGGCACGCTCTGTAGCCTAAAAGGCTTGATGGATTTTAACATATGAGGTGTCGCTAGATTCGTCTTAATTGTGGGAGTGACATAGGCTATAATATTTATAAATTGCATCTGCAAATACAAAAAAAAAGGAAGGGAAGTTTTTTTTTTAATTAATTGCAACAATATTGGTATCAAATAAAGGCTAGTAATGAGTAATTTTAAAATATATATATTAATAAAACTAAAAAGCTTGAAATAGAATAAATTATTTAAAAAACAAAAAACCCAACTGCAAAAACACATAACTGAAAAGGTAAAAACAAGCATTATAATCTATATAATTTTGGTCTTGCAGTCGGGGACAGTCGAATAACCTGAAATATGGTGTAACTGTTGATTGTCCCCGCCTGCGATACCAAAATTATGTAGATTATAATGCTTGTTTTTTCCTTTTCAGTTATGTGTTTTTGCAGTCGGGTTTTTTGTTTTTTAAATATTTTTTTTATACACATAGTTGATATTCCATAAAAACGCTAGATAATAATGTTAATTGTGCAAGGCACACAGAAGGGACGGACGCGAATGGATTATGGTAAGTCTGTGTCACCTTCACCTTACGTCCACGTCTTGCATGTCCAATCTATGTGAACTACGCCTTTGCCAACCCTGTTGTTATATTCATGAAGTTATTCATATTTTAATGAAGGCGGTATGAACAGTAAAAAAAAAAAACAATTTACACGTATGTGTTTTCTCAATGCCCGCGTCTTCGTCTGCGTGGATCTAGGAAAATATGCCACGGGAACGTACTACCAGGATTAAAAGTATCATAGGGTACTTTTTTGATTAATACATAGGTGTTAATCCAGGTTAACTACCTGTGTGCCAAATTTCATAAAAATCCGTCCAGCCGTTTTTGCGCCAATCCGGAACATACCTACATACCTACAACATACCTATCTACAAACAGACAAAATTCTTCGATACTATTTTATTATAATTATGTATAGATTAAAGTAGCTTATGTCCTTCTCCAGGTCCCAGGCTACCTATCCGTGGACCATAAAGGCTCCTGCATACTGAGGCGATATCGTGGATGCGACAGGCAGCAATATGCCTGTCGCGCCGTAAGGATCGGTTTAGTGGTTTAGGCATAAATACCTTTTGTTAGTCACCTTTCATTCATCCTCTCAACATGGCCAAACCATCTAAGCTTACTCTTTTAAATTTTTGTCACTAAGTACATCTTCAATCTCCACATTTAATTAGTCCATCCAGTATTAGTTTATCTTTTACTCACGTAGTTCGGTAATTTATTTTTCAGGCTCTGGAATCGCGTGCCTAGGTTGAGTACAGACCTTCATGTTCGTGTGCTATTTCTAATTCAATTACCACTATCTGGTGCATTTTGTATGGACTGAATGAAGCTGAAATATTCAACGAAAGGAAAATTAGTATTTTCTAAAAATGAGGGAATATTACTGCCTCTTTATACCTCGGTCAATCAATCAATCAACTCAGCCTATCAAAGTCCACTGCTAGACATAGGCCTCTCCCAGGCTGCGCCACAACACCCAGTCCTCCGCCTTCCGCATCCAGTCTATCCCAGCCACCTTTTAAGATCGTCGGTCCATCTAGCTGGGGGCGTCCCACACTACGCTTGCCGATACGCGGCCTCCACTCTATGACTCGTCTGCTCCACCGACCATCGGTCCTTCACATACATGGCCAGCCCACTGCCACTTCAGCCTGCTGACTCTGCAGGCTATGTCGGTAACTCCGGTTCTCTTCCGGATAACTTCATTTCTGATCTTATCCTTCAAAGAAACTCCGAGCATAGCCCGCTCCATGGCGCGCTGAGCGACCTTTAATTTGTGGACCAGCCCGACTGTCAGTGTCCACGTTTCGGCACCGTATGTAATAACGGGCAGGACGCACTGGTTGAAGACCTTAGTCTTCAAACACTGCGGGATTGGCGACGAGAAGACTTGACGAAGTTTTCCAAACGCTGCCCAACCCAATCGGATCCTCCTGTGTGGCATCATGTCGGCATCTTTCTCAAAGTTGTGTCTACCGAGCTGGATAACTTGTCCTAGATAGACGTAGACTCCTTCACAACTTCGAGAAGCGACCCTTCGATGTGGATTGGACTCGGCAAGACGTACGAATTGTACATGACTTTCGTCTTGTCCAAATTCATGCCGAGGCCAACCCGCCGAGAGGCTCCATTTAGGCTGTGCAGCATTGGGTCTAACTGTTCCAGCGTCTCTGTCATTATGACGATGTCATTGGCAAAACGAAGGTGTGAGATGTACTCGTACTCGCCGTTTACATTGATACCCTGTCCAGTCCAGTTCAGCGTCTTAAACACGTCCTCCAACGCATTGGTGAAAAGTTTTGGGGATATCACATCCCCTTGTCTCACCCCCCTAAGCATTTGGATAGGGTTGCCAACCCGCTTGCCCAGCATGGTGACTATGGGCATTAAAACCTCCCAATAATGAAAATATAACTTAGTAATCCTAACTAATATTATAAATGCGAAAGTGAGTTTGTTTGTTACTCTTTCACGTTAAAACGCCTGAACGGATTTGGATGAAATTTGGCACATGGTTAGGCCATGACCTGGATTAGGGCATAGGATACTTTTGATTTCAATATTCCCATGGGATCGAGACTTATGCGGGTGAAAGCACAGTTAGTTGAAAATAATAGTACCTAGCGTCACATACATATAAACACACAAATAAACAAACAAACTCACTTTTGCATTCATAATATTAGTTAGGATTATGATAGTTAGGATTATATAAGTAGGATTACCGATAGAAGAGACCGATATCTGACGTAATCTGCAAGGGCAGACTAACACATAAGTTCACGAAAACTTTGTGTTTAGGCCACGAGCTTACCTCAAAGTAAGATAAGTCTGTTGACTTATTCTTGCTTATTTCCTCCTAAAGGGTGTTTCCTTTAGGAGGAAATAAGCAAAAATAATAAATCAATGAAAATAGAAAAAAAAACGGTAAATTGCGTGTTGGACCACGCACAATGAAGGGTTCCGTAGTTGGGATGAATTTATCCCAATAACAAACTTAACTTTGTCATTGAAAAAATGTTCTCCCATACATCGACATAGGTACGTAATGGTCAATTCTCCAACTGCAAAATGTAAGTTTGTAATCGTAAATAAATATTTTTGTATGTGATAAAACTACAAATTAAGAATTTTTGGACTTTCTCGTTTACGCAAGGTTCTTGCCAAATTTCATGATTTTATGTAGGTTTTGAATCATATGTGAGTAGGTATCAAAATAAATGGCCGTATTTTTTACTGCGTTGACTTGGAAGCCTGATTTTTAGGGCTCCAAGGGACCGTAGACCTACGTATGTGATATTAATTTCAACTTGATACCTTCACGTGTTCCTGAGAAAAGGGTTCTTGAGTCTTCTTGTCCGTCCATCTGTCTATGGACGGACAACGAAGTGATTCTATGAGGGGTTCCGTCTTTTACATTAGAGACAACACTAAAAAGGACACAAAAAATAAATAAAAGCTCATGTAAAGAAATGGACGAAAGCGCAAACGTGTTAAGATTTCCGTTGGTCAATGAGCTGAGATGATTGATTCGATTTGGTGGAAGATGTTACATATGAATAGCTTTGTTTATGTTTTCATTTCTACATGGGTAGTTACAGTAAGCTCTTTTTTTTTAAGACAGTATTAGGTATAGTGAAATTTTGATTGAAACTAACTTGTACATAGTGGCAAAAGGGATTGGCACTCAAGTCAGGACTTCATCCATAATCGCCAATCCGCACTGAGCAAAGTGAGATTGCACACTTTGCGTGGTGATTAATATTAATTCCTTCCCTGTAAGAGAATTGCCTTTGCCCAATAGTGGGATTGATATAGGCCTGAATAATATCATACAGGTCATATCATAAAGTGATAAAAATGAAAGCAGAAACCAGCATAAACTAAACAGAAGTTATTATATGCATAAGTTATTTGCGGAAATCGCGAAACGTCTAGTTGATGTAACTGGTGACCGAAAAGCTGGCGGCTTTCTCGCGCAACGCATCAGCATTGCAATTCAGCGAGGAAATGCCACCAGCAGTCGGTACAATGCCCCGAGGGCCTTTTTAGGCTTAACTTAGTTTTAATTTAATTTAGTTAATGTTAATAATCATTTTGTAATTTGGTTATGTAAATAAACAGAAGTTATGTAAATTTTGAAGATACTTAAAACTAAGAGTTCCATCAAAATAATTAAATTCAAAAGCAATTTCGAAAGCAATTTAAATTACTGTGTCAATTAGAGGGAAATATATGTAGGTAGTGTAATGATTTATTAAAAAATAATGTATGATTGTTGTGTGTGAGCCAGGAGACAACACAGTGTCGGATGGCCGAATGTCATGGTGACCAAATATTAATAAGATTTGTAGTGATTTTAAACATTTAGTCGTATAATGCCTAATTCGCAAAATGGCACCCGATTCTCTAAAGGGCCAATTCGCGAATGGACTAGTTCTCAAAAGGACTAATTCGCGAAATGGCTAATTCTCAAAAAGACTAAGTAGTAAAATGCCTAATTCGTGAAAAGACTCATTCGTAAAAGAACTAATTCGTAAAATGTCTAATTCTCCAAATGGCCAACTTTTACCAATTCATGCCATGAGTTAAATTACATGAAAGAACATGCATACATACAGTTTAACATTATTAAAAGTAGCTCCACCTTGTCAATGGATGAGTAAATAGATGTTGTTCTAACGTTAGATAAAGAATATAAAAATCACTTGGTATTTTCCTCATCTATATTTACTCGGATTATTTAATAATAAAGTAGTACATATTGTCTACTATGGTGATGTATAAACATTTAAAATATATTATAATTGTTTACACACCTCTTTGCTTATAATACAAAACCCTTTCTATGAAGACAAGGCAAAAGAAGAGAACATCGTTTGACAGTGACAAAATATGTTAATTAAAATGTACTAAATGTTATAATAAAGTATTATTATATTAAAAATAGTTTTCACTCATCGTGGTGAGAACAATAATTTATGCAACTAAAGCATAAAACGGAACGCCGAGTAATATTTTTTATGAAAGTGCGGGTAGTTGTGAGTGGATAATAATCTATTTGTTAAATTCACCGTCATTTATGTATGCGGTCAAAGAAGTTTTTCCACTAGTTAAAGTCAGCGGTTGTTATTATCACTACCAAAAAGCTGTTTGGAAGAAGGCTAAAGAACTAAAAGTTAACGAAACAAGTGACCACAGAAATATTATTCGGAGAGCAGCTATTCTGCCACTTCTGCCATCACATTTCATCGCAGAAGGGTGGCAAATTATATCTGAAAAGATAGAAGCTGCTCGTAATATGGACAATTTCCTTCAGTATTTTGAAAAGCAGTGGATCAGATTGGGCTCAACACTTCTTAGCTGTGCTGGACAACGTCATCGTACGACAAACGCACTGGAAGGATGGCATCATCGACTAAATGTTTTGATTCCAAAACGTCCAACCTTGTTTAATTGTATGCATAAACTAAAGAAAAAATCCAAACATTTCGACATACTCATGAAAAAGAATAATTTTACAGTAAGAAGTAAAAATCGTAGAAATAAAGATATACAATTTGACACACAGTATAACAAATTATTAGTAAAACTAAAAGCCAAAAAAATATCTGTTGAATATTTTTTTCACAAGATAATTTATTACCAACTATTATTATAATTTGAGCTTCCAGTGTGATTATTTGGTAAAAATAATGTTTTTTTTTTTGTTATATGACACATTGTAAGTAAGGTGCTTTGTTGATTTAATACTTTTTCGCCATAATAATCATAATGTTTTTTTTGTTATATGACACATTGTAAGGTGCTTTGTTGATTTAATACTTTTTCGCCATAATAATCATAATGTTTTTTTTGTTATATGACACATTGTAAGGTGCTTTGTTGATTTAATACTTTTTCGCCATAATAATCATTATGTTTTTTTTGTTATATGACACATTGTAAGGTGCTTTGTTGATTTAATACTTTTTCGCCATAATAATCATAATGTTTTTTTTATTATATGACACATTGTAAGGTGCTTTGTTGATTTAATACTTTTTCGCCATAATAATCATAATGTTTTTTTTGTTATATGACACATTGTAAGGTTCTTTGTTGATTTAATACTTTTTCGCCATAATAATCATAATGTTTTTTTTTGTTGGTTGTATGACAGATTGTAAGATGCGTTGTTTTTCGCTATGATTGTTTTATTTTAATAATAAATGTTTTTTGCTAAGTTTTTTGTTTGCATTTCGTATAAAATATTAACATAAGTAACCTAGAAAATTAAGTTAGATTTTTCATGTCATTTAACTCATGGCATGAGTTGGTAAAAGTTGGCCATTTGGAGAATTAGACATTTTACGAATTAGTTCTTTTACGAATGAGTCTTTTCACGAATTAGGTATTTTACTACTTAGTCCTTTTGAGAATTAGCCATTTCGCGAATTAGTCCTTTTGAGAACTAGTCCATTCGCGAATTGGCCTTTTTGCGACTGTGTGCCATTTTGCGAATTAGGCATTATACGAATAAACGATTTTAAATACTAAAAACAAAAACAAACTCAATATAAAATTGAAAATATGTGATTTGCTTCAAACGATTTTTGTATCAGGGTAGTCATGAAGTTTAAAAGTATCTAATTTGACAGTTACCGTAAAAGTACTGGTTTTTTAATACAACCGAATAGAATAAATTATAGATTTGGTGTGCCTCGTCGTTGCTAAGTTAGTTCTCTTCGAGCCTCGGAATCTAAAGGTTCTCTTCAAGAAGTCTAAAGTCTATACTGATAATTATTATATTGAGTAGGTACCTAATTAAATAGTTTGTTAAATATTGCTAAATACCAAGTTTGTATGTGTGCAAGAATAAAAATACAGAAATATTCGTGCTGACAAGGCGTTTTCATTTCAGTAGTGTCAATTACTGTCCTGAAAGCTTCCTATACTTAGGTGTACATGAGGTATGTAAACTATTTGGGGATTCTCGAAAACTAGAACATTCATAATCTTTGTTGTCTGTAAAAGATCGCTTTTAGCGATAAGACCGCCCATTGTGTCACCCTATGTAAAACTTCAACATTTATATATTCCGTAATTTTTATGGTGTAGGTACTAATATAATAATAAAGAGTATTCTATTCTTTTCTATCCATGAAACACATAATGAATTTGATTTTTACCACTTTCCACAAGCTGTAAAGGTCCGTTATTTTCCGTTACTTTTCGTGTTTTGGGGGAACAATGATGTAAAAAGTTATCATGTTTACCGACCAGCCTTTAGGTACATTCTTCTAAATTAACTTTGCCTTTGTTCTCGAATTGTACGAAAGTAATAGGATTCCAATCAAGTTCACAGAATTAGGTAAAAGCGTAGATGAGTAACCTGGGATTATTATATTTATTCATGAATCGTTAGCCATATACTTCGAATTGTGCTTGTATTTTAAATACGATTTGAGCTTCGATTTAAAGATCTTATTGAGCCATTCGTAAAATCGGCGTCATATAGCCTTCTTTTTTTGGGTGATAAATTATCAAATAACTTCTAGTGCTCTGGGCGGAGCGCGAGGGCGGGCGTGTCAGTCTCTTACTGAATAAAACCCACCCGTGTTCCTTCCGTTGCCTGTCTGCTGCCAGAGGCCTCGGTATCCCTTTCGGAATTTCCCACAACCTCGGCAGGCATCGGCCCTAGTGGACCCCTACACTTGTGCTGACATCTCTTTGGGGCACGCGTGGAACACAACGCGCCGTCGACCCGAGCCTGGTCCTTATCGGACGGCGAGCTACCCATTGCTCACCGTCCGCAAGCCCGCGCCTACGGTGGCCGGGATTGCGTCATATGGCCTGCTTTTATAATGCTGGTAAATAATTAAGTAAGTACCTAAGAGTAGGTACCTACACACCCTAAAAATAACACCTGTATTCCCCGAAAGGTTAAGTAGAGGAAAAGAAATCATATAAATACCAATTGTTTACTTATACTCCGTTGGTTTAGAACTTAGCAAATTAATTAGAGGTATAAAAACCTGTGTCCGAGTAGTGGGAATATTATAAGCTGACTATGAAACAAAAAAAAAAAAACAAGTGACCAGAGAGCTGTCAAAGGCGTCTGGTAAACCAACTAAACGTAATACCTGTCACTTCACTTGTCATGCTACGTCACATTTGTACTCTTCAATTTAGCAACGTTATAATTCGTTGAGGTTTAGAGAACCTGTCTATTTGGGTTCTTTACAGTAGGCAGATTACAAAATATTATGTTATAAATAAAAATATAAAATTGTGCTCAAGCAGTTACATCTACGAAGAGTTTGATAAAGTTTAATGCATATTAATAAAATAGGCAAATATCGTAAAAATCGAAAATAAATTTAATTTGGTTATAACGTATTTTTAACAAGAAAGTGTCATCTATAAAAAAACCCTTTTTACGATTTGTTACCTTTAGCTAATAAGCTAAACCAATGGAGCAGTTCAGCATTTCAGCATTGACCCAAGCTAAACATTATCTACTGGAACAATAGGTTCACAATGTCGTTCACTTGCGGAATTTGCTCCAGAATTTCCAGCACTCTTTCTGTACCATACAAACAAGCCTAAAAATGTGGAAATATTTTAATGCTGACGATCTCATAATCCATCATCCAACACGGTGGAATCCGGTACGCTGCTCAACTTTAAGCCTGCAGCGAGATAACGAGATTTAAAACTTTTTGACGCGTTGCCGTGTTTTGGGAATTAGTATTAAATTGAGCAATGGGACAATACGACTTTTAATTCTCGCTCGTTTTATATACAGTGTGTCCCTGGATAAAGTACACGAATGAAAATGGGTGAAACTAAAAATTAGAAAAAAAATCTTTAAAAAATCGTAATAATTATTATCGATTTTTTTATTTCCTATTAAAGACTAATAAAAACTAATAAAAAGTTATTACATTTTCAATACAGGCGTATTGAAAATGTAATAACTTTTTATTAGTTGAGGGAATTTCGTTAGAATAAAAACAATAATGTTGACTGATATAATTGATGCTGCATAGTAAATTCAAAGAAACCCCTTAAATTACAGCCATCAAGTAAAAGAATACGTTTCTTTGATTTTTTTTTGAAAATATTGTCTGAAGTTTTCAATAAATTTGTTTTTTTTTCTAATTTCCAATTTTTTTGGCGATGAATAATGGTCTAGTTTCACCCATTTTCGTTTGTGCACTTTATCCAGTGACACACTGTATACACTTATTATACAATATGTAACAAAAACCCTGTTGTTCCTTTTAGGAACGTATACATTTACCTATAAGCAGAACATTGATGAAATTATAATTAAAAAAAAATAAGCATTGGCTAGTCGAGAGGTTAAAATCAAATAACTATTAAAATCGACACATTCAAAAAAAAGTTTACAGTATCTGATTTTACAAGTACATCTTTATTTCGCTAAATAGCCTACTAGCTCGGCGGCTTTCTTTGAATGCGACAAAAGATGCTGACAAAAACTCCCGCCGCGCATGCCGGCGGGTTGGTACCACGTGCCTACCTACCCCGCCGCCCCGCCACCCGTCTCCCTGCGAATAACTTCCTTAGTCTCCCACGCACCTTACTTCAAAATGGATGTTATTGTTGACCTACGTGGTGAGTGAATTGTGTTTTGTTTACGTAAACGTTGACAATGTCTTATTCTAACGTAAAATATTTTAATATGTTGATGTGTCTTTGGATTTGTGACTGCAATTATGCAGAAGCAATTATGCACGCAGACTCTACCAAGAACGTTTTGCGATCATTACCGTCGGCGATGGCATTCCAATGTTTGCACATACGTACGTACAATACCGGCAATGTGCACGGGCGAGACCTGACATCGAGCTGACGCAGGCAGGACGATGACTCGAGACAGAAGTCTTGGACTTGTTTGAGCACGATCCAACGCGAAGTACACGCTCAGTGGGACACGAACTCGGAGTAAATCATATGCGCGTTAGGAGAGTACTCAAAGAAGATGGCCAGCACCCATTTCACTATTGTCGTGTCCAATCACTACTTACCTCCGACTATGAGCCAAGAAGTGTAGAGGTACAAGGCGGTCATATCGAACAGCAACTCCGTGGCCGTCAAGTAGATATCATAATAAATTAATGCATTAAAATGTAAATAGGTACATCAGGTTTTATGTGACAGACGTGGCGAATTTGTTTTTTTTAACGTAGTGAAGTGTTAAATGTAATTTTAACAATTATCAATTGTGCTTAAAAATACTGTGTAAACCAAGATTTTCAAAGATGAATTCGTTAAAGTGATACTGATAAACAACAGCTGACATGGTCACGAACTTGTGTAGAAAAATAGGTAGATAATCGGCGGCGCGGCGGCACCGATCAAAGAGAAGGCGGGAACGTTCTATCTACCTGGTTTCGCGTCATCGCTTCATGCAGAATTGCAGAGGTAACAAATCGATTAAACATTACAAATATTAATAATTAAATATTTTTTTTTGAACATTTTTATAAATGACTTGCTTTATCGCTTAGTAAACCGATTCTTAAAACGTAGGTAGAAGGAACAACAGGGTTTTTGTTACATATTGTATATATACAAATATTTTATTAGAACAAAGCATATTACAAATTGTGTGTACGTTATTACTGCGTTAGTTTAGTAACCATGTTGCAGTCAAATTAAAGTCAATTTTTTGTCTGTGTGACCCCGTTGTTCTTCTAAACTACACAACGGCTTTTGATGCGGTTTTCACTTTCATGTAGAGAATTTATTCCGAAAAGTTTATGGTTTATGTTTATAAACTTTTTAGTTTTTTTTAGTTCTTAGTTAGTTTAATATTTATAGTAACATATAATAAATAAATCGTAAAATCGTGCGAAGCAGGGCACGTTAGTTATAGGTAACAATAAAATTTAAAATTGTGTAATATAAAATGGTGTTTTATTATTAAGATGTTTTTCTCGGTATGCGTTGTAACCTTGTTACGTTGATAAAAAACGTTTCACAAATAAAAAAAACCGAATCCCAAAAAAAACAACACACAAACTGAAAAATAACTTTAATTTCAGAAGTAGATTTTGCCACCAACTTCTAAAATTGAAAGTTTTTCACTTTGTAGTGTTTTTTTTAAAGTCAGTTGTTTTTATTTGTGTAAAAAAAAACACTTTTTACTGGGTCAGTTTGTAATTTATGTAAGTTACAATAATAGCCTAATGTCAACTGCTCATCATCTTTTACAAAATATTGCTATTCCTGATGTAGGGACCGTAACTGTAGAGGAGTTCTCCTGGTAAGAACCAGGAGAACTGGAGATGATGGTGAATGAGACCACCTCGAGAGCATACTCTTTCAATCAAAAAAAAATTTTGAAAATTGGTCCACGTTTGACGGAGAAATCGGTGAACATACATGTATAAAAAAATCCTCCTTTGTGGAAATCGGTTAATAACTACATAATATTTTGAAGTTGTAAACGTAAATTATAAACACTAAAGTATTTCTTAGCATCGGTGTCCACTGGTAGCAAGCCCGACCGGCAGCATTGCTGATGGATGGCGATACCTGTTTTTAAGTCAAAATAAAAGCTATCGTTCACAGTAGATGTCAACTTACCGCATTGTATTACACTTAAAAAAAGAAAATTGCGGACTCTGTATCACGATGTATTTCATCCCCAAACGGTTCGAATCAATATATTCTACTTCTAGAACTACTATTCTGTTTAGTGTACTAAATGAAGTGCATGAGAGAATTGACATTTTTTCGACCTGAGTGAATTCGCAAGAGTTTTGTTGAATTTTGTTAGTTATATTTAAATATTAATATTCTGTGTTAAGTCTGATTTTATATATTAGTTTGATAATATGTACGTACATTAAATTCTGTAGTACGACTACAGATTGTGTTTTTTAATAGTTTAGTAGTAGTTGCTCTTGTATTGTTAAAGTATAGTTTTTTTTTTAAGTATTAGTCGTAAGTTGATGTTTCAAGTATTTGGTGTGTGGTTGCAAACCCACTATTGAATTGGGGTCATCCTGTAAAGATAGTGTGTGTAAGTTTTAAAAATAAATAAATAAATTCATATAGATTACTTTTGCGATCCCGAATAACCTAATGTCCACTTTGTAATCTACAACATTCTGTAAACTAATAAAACAACACACGAACTGTAAGTAAGCTTAAAGTTTAGGGCAAATGTAGCGTAACTTTGTGTACCGAACTTATTTGGGCCTACATATTAGGTAATGGCTAACTTGGCATGGGTATTATACAAAGTGTATTAAGACGCTGACAACACCTAAACCGCGGTCACTGTCACATTGCATAGAAAAGAAAGAGAAGCGCGATGACACAACGCTTGTAATTTATTGAGAAATATGAAAGATATTTACAAACAATTGAGTTGAGTAATCGAAAATAAAAAATATCAAGTTCTGGATTCAAATAAGACGTTCTTGTTATTAATTAAATACGTAACGTATGTTGATATTTAATACA
This sequence comes from Atethmia centrago, assembly GCA_905333075.3. Taxonomy (NCBI): domain Eukaryota; kingdom Metazoa; phylum Arthropoda; class Insecta; order Lepidoptera; family Noctuidae; genus Atethmia; species Atethmia centrago. The sequence goes on from HG995374.1 coordinate 10,132,852, forward strand.
GATATTTTGGATTAAAACTCAAGGTAAGAAGTTAGTTTAACGTTATTTTATATCGATATTTTTTTTTCAAAACGTGATTGGTAACAACCGTGTTATGGGAAATATGTTCAAAATTAACATATATTTTTTCCGCTACCCAAACTATACAGATTTGGCAATGTCAGATACATTAAATGCCAATTTTTTACCATAAAATTCCTACTTGTAATTTAATGTCAGATACATTAAATTACATGTAGGAATTTTATGGTAAAAAAATGGCACTTCGCAATGGGAACAGGTTCTTAAGGCGCTGACAAGACCCAATTGACCAAAATAGGCTCCTGAAACTTCACTTCACTTCACTTCACACTTCAACTAAAAATAGCCACAGAGTGTCATATCGCGTACGACGTTTTTTGGGAATCATGGGTGCAGTGGCTGCATCTACAATGCCACATGCAAACTACGCACAAAGACCTGACGGTACACAAATCCTGCATCGCGCAAGCAAAGTTTACCGCGCGACTGGAATATATACGGCATCCGGAAATCAACCATAGGGCAGTAGCCCACCTGACAAAACACCCGTCTGGTCGCAAGAATTCTCCCTTTTCTGTGGCGGATGAGTGAAAATTAAACCCTATTCCTCATACCTCTATAGTGCAAAAAACATTAACAACAAATCCAAGAGTCCCTTATTCTGTCGTGGTCGCGTGGCAGTCCAAAAGGGTTACCGAGGCCCCTGGCACACAGGCAACGGAAGGAATACGGGTGGATTTAGTCAGTAAGAGTCTGACACACCCTCCCGTTCCGCCCAGAGCGGGAGAACTTGTAAAAATAGAGTCCCTTAGTTCCCATAATGACGGTGATTTTTTTTCTAGGACCTCCACCCAGTTGTTATGAAGATATTAAAAGTCAGTCTCAATTTTTAAATGGAATGGAACGGTGAATAGTTTTTGTTCAATGTTATGGTTCGATTTACAATGATTTTGGCTTGTCACACCCTTTGCGAACATTAATTTTATAAGAGCCAAGACACTCATAAGAACGAACTAGATGACCATCCGTCTATCCACCTGTCATAGTAGAAACCGTCTCTAAGAAAAATCTACCCACGCCCAACTTAAACAAAAGAAGACCTCTAATAGGCAATCAGGGCCTTATCAGAAAATACGCAGAGGTAAAAGGAAATTAGAAGTTATTAATGTGTTGTAATTTGTGGGAGGGGCGAGATTGCGTGCCTTCATAGTCGGTTTACCGTGAAATATGGCCATTAATAGGGCTGGTTTAGTGTTTTGTGACTTAATGGATGTTTACAACTGAATTTACGGGGTCTAGTTTAGGTTACGTGTCGGGTTTTGTTTCTTATTGAGGTAGGTATAAATCACCGATATTGGTGCCGATTCCCTTGTTCACAAACTAAACTAAATTTAAGTTCAGTGCATCTTTTTCTTTCTATTTCATTATGAAAAGGACAGAAGATAAATTTTAGTTTAGTCCTGTCAAATTAATCAGCGCCTGTCACTACTCCATACAAGTTTAGACGTGATTAAAAACTTGCCTTCTAAAATTACGTCAATTTACGTCAAGCGCTGATTAATTTGACAGGACTAAACTAAATGAGAGCGGCGGTACGCAGGCTTAATGCCAAAAATACCGCCCCAGGACCCGACGGCTTACCTGGGAAGGCCTGGGTCCTGGCCTTGGAGGCTCTCGGACCTCGACTTAGGGGGCTCCTAAGCGCATGTTTGGAGAGGGGCCAGTTCCCGCTTCGTTGGAAGACGGGAAAACTGGTCCTCATAAAGAAGGCAGGGCGCCCTGCGGACTCTCCGTCCGCTTATCGGCCCATCGTGCTGCTCGACGAGGTGGGCAAGCTCTTTGAAAGAGTCATTGCAGACCGCCTCGTCGGCCAGCTGGTGCGGGTGGGGCCGGATTTGGCGGAGAGCCAGTTTGGTTTCCGCAGAGGGCGCTCTACGGTGGACGCCATCATGCGTGTGCGAGCCCTGACGACGGGGAATGCTGTTGCCCAGGGTGGGGTCATCTTGGCGGTGTCCCTAGACATCGCCAATGCCTTCAATACCCTGCCCTGGAGTTGCATCAGGGAGGCACTCCGGTATCACCGGATGCCGAACTACCTCTGTCGTGTGGTCGAGGCCTATTTGACGGACAGGGCCGTCATCTACCCCGGTCACCAGGGAGTGTGGAACCGGCAAGAGATGTCGTGCGGTGTCCCACAGGGATCGGTCCTGGGGCCGCATCTGTGGGACATCGGATACGACTGGGTGCTGCGCGCCGACCTCCCTAGTGGCGTCAGCGTAGTGTGCTACGCTGACGACACGTTGGTCCTGGCGCAGGGGAGGTCGCACCAGGCGGCGGCCGAATTAGCGGCACGCGGGGTTGCGACAATCGTCGAAAGGATCCGGCAATTGGGACTCGAGGTGGCCCTGCACAAGTCCGAGGCCATGTGTTTTCATGGTCCTCGGAACGCGCCACCGTTGGGGTCCCAAATAACGGTAGGAGGGGTTTCAATCGGCGTCGAGTCGACGATGAAGTACCTGGGACTCGTCCTCGACAGCCGGTGGAACTTCGTGGAGCATTTCCGACGTTTGGCTCCCAAACTGGAGCGGGCGGGCGCTGCATTGAAGCGGCTCCTGCCCAATCTAGGGGGTCCAAACGCCTCCTGCCGGAGGCGCTACGCGGGGGTCGTGCGGTCCATGGCCCTCTACGGGGCACCTGTATGGGCGCGCTCTCTGGCGCTGCGGCCAGCCCGCCGGTTGAGCGCGGCCCAAAGGGTCATGGCCATCGGGATGGTCCGAGGATACCGCACGGTCTCCTGTGAGGCAGCGAGCCTCCTTGCCGGATTGCCGCCATGGGATCTGGAGGCAAAAGTCCTCGCGCACGTATGGGAGTGGCGCGAGGAGGCGAAACGCCGGGGCGTAAGTCCGCTGCCGCGAGAAATCGCGGCACAGCGGACGGAGCTCCGGCGGGATCTCATGGCGTCATGGAAAGTACGGTTGTCGCAACCCAGTGCTGGGCACGCCACGATTGCGGCGATAAGTCCCCTCTTTGAGGAGTGGCTGGAGAGGCGCCACGGCGTCCTCACCTTCCGCGTGACGCAGGTCCTCACCGGACACGGCAGCTTCGGGAGGTTCCTGTGTCGGATAAGGCGGGAGGAAACGTCTGGGTGTCACCACTGTGTGGATCGCCCGGAGGACACGGTGGAGCATACGGTGGAGGTCTGCCCGGCTTGGGCAGAGCACCACCGTGTCCTCGTGGAGGCGATCGGCGGCAGAGACCTCTCGCGTCCGGCCCTGGTTCAGGCCATGGTACGGAGCGAGAGGGCATGGGCAGCCGTCACCTCCTTCTGCGAAGCAGTAATGCTCGCAAAGGAGGAGGCGGGACGGTTGAGGGAAAGGCAAGTTTCGCGCCCTCTCGCCCCTAGCCGCCGCAGGAGACGCCCAGGGCGTCAGGAATCCCGGGCGGATTTCCGGCCACCGTAGGCGCGGGCTTGCGGACGGTGAGCAATGGGTAGCTCACCGTCCGGTAAGGACCAGGCCCGGGTCGACGGCGCGTCGTATTCCACGCGCGCCTCAAAGAGATGTCGTCAGCACAAAAGTAGGGGTCCACTAGGGCCGATGCCTGCCGGGGTCGCGGGAAGGTACTTATGGGTCACCGAGGCCCCCGCAACACAGGCAACAGGAAGGAATACGGGTGGGTTTTAGTCAGTAAGAGTCTGACACACCCTCCCGCTCCGCCCAGAGCGAGAGAAGTTATTTGATGATTTCCCACCCTCAAAAAAAAAAAAGGACTAAACTAAAATTTATCTTCTGTCCTTTTCTTATTGAAATAGAAAAAAAAACATGCACTGAACTTCAATTTAATTTAGTTAGTGAACAAGGGAATCGGCACCATTATTACCCATTATTAGTTTTACTTTTGTGTAAAAAAAAATGATACATTAAACTAACGGATATTATAAATTGCATATCAAATAAATAATCGCCTATCAATACATACTCATCATTTATATTCTTATTTACATCTAATAACTTACTTCACTACAAATAAACTAAATGTTTAACAAAACTCAAACTGCAGATAATTCGAAATTATACATCAATATAACATTACTTTTTCCTCATAATGCAATACAGTTAAATTTATTTTTGTACAAAAATACTACATACATAACATAAATACTGACTGCACAGCAAATTTATTTGATATGCAATTTATAATATCCCCTTAATAATCAGTTGTTGGGTTAGGTTAGGTTAGAACAGTGACCATTAACGCGCGAAGGCGAGCGAGCGAAGCGAGCGTGTCGCGGCAGCGACCGCCGAGCGCCAGATCCCTCTATTACCAAAACAAAAATTCGATGCCAGTTTAAATTAAAACAAAGCTAACAACTGATTATTAAGCTGCTACATTTTACTTCCTCTTACGTCCCGCTGTCCCCGTAACGACTGTGACTAATAAAATGCTGTTTTATTTAGAAAAACTGCTGTACATAATATAAAAATAGAAGCTATATTTAAAAGAAAAAGAGTTAACATGTATAATGTGCATTAAGATTATTAGCTGTGCATTGATAAAAAAGCTTTTGCTTTAGGAAAAATCGCTGTACGCTGCGAAAATAAATAGTAGTGTGTTTAGTGATATTTTGAGTTGAATATTTTGCTGTGCAATCAGTAATTTTGATGGGAATTCGGAATCATATTGCATAGAAAAAGGATATTTTTTGATTTGCGTTTAAATACTACCCTTAAACTAATTTCCTTTTGCTGTGAGTCACTGCGGCTAGTCACAGATACATGTGACGACACAAAATCTTGCAAATCTGCAGAGGATTTTCATCATTAGCGACCACTGTTGAACATGCCTTTCAAATTACAAGACTTTTAGCTCGACGCTCAGATACTGAGAGTATCTAGCTGCTGGCACCCTTAGATCGGTGTTCCTACTCTACGTTAAGACGACTTATCACAATGACAATATTGTCTTGATATTACTATGGAGGCTGAATAATATTAGGAGCCTAAATCAACACAATACAGACACAACACAGTTCAATATGCCTCAACTAACCCTATCTTCCATACGCAATTTCCCCAAACGATCCCCATTGTATTCGCAGGCAGTATAAAAATACTTTCATTATAAAAGTGCGTATACACCAGCCCATTAGGGGCAGCTATCCCGGGACACCTGTTGCGGGGCGCATTAATATCGATCCTACGTTTTAGCCGCAAACCACCGTTTTTAATAACGTGACCACACGATGCAATATTGTCAAAGCTGTTTTTTTTGGACGCAGTTATGGGGTGGATTTTGGTAGATAAAATGTTTATCGACGTCACGACTCATCTTAGAACCAGAGCTGTGTCCAGCCAGTGAACGTGATAGAATATCTACACTGCAACTAGCCAGTAGAAACTGCTAATAGGGTCTTACACCCATTTTTGAAAAGTGTCTTAATTAAATTCTATAGTGCTAATTTGCCCCAAAAAAAATCACAAAATTTTTATTCAATCGATAAGTGCCATAAAAATGCATTTAAAATTTTACATTTTCAAATTTCGCGCGTAGGTTGACGAAAACGCTGGACGCAGTGGACGCCATGTTGCTCTGTGGTCATGACGTCACTGGGCTATAAAAACAAATGCGCTGATCTTTTTATGATAATTGACACGGTTCTGTTTACTAGCCGTATGACGTAATAACATGGAGGCTACTATTGCATGGTGTTTTTTAACAGATTAGAAAAACTGAAAACGTTGAATTGAATTTTAAAATTTATTTTGTTATTTTATGAACTAAAACTAACATTTTCCGACTCCTTTTTGCCTAAATTATTTCAATAAAATATTTATATATTTTTCTCGTATATAGTAAAATACCCTATTGTAAATACGGGAAAGCTATAACAATTATTTGAATAGTGTTATTATGTCGGAATACTCAGAATTGGAAAATGTTTAGGCAGTACTAGAATTTTCCCAACTTTTTGGGGTCAGCTTCCAGTCTAACTGGCTGAATACCAATTCAGCTGCATCCGGTTAGACTGGAAGCTGACCCCAAAATGTCAAAAGTACTGGTGTACTTTACACGGAGCGACTGCCTATCTGACCTCCATAACCCAGTAACTAGATACTCCTTGGTAAGACTGGTTGTGAGACTTCTGATGACCCCTAACGACTGTCAAAGATCCAAGAATGGCAGTCGGGACTAACGCCTTAACGTGCCTACCGAGGCACGAAGGAATCTCGGTACGTAAAGATGGTCACCCATCTACGTACCAGCCCTGGCAAGCGTAGCTTAACCTGATGGATCGAACCGTGCGGCTGTTATTACTTAGCCACGAGCTTCAAGCTCAAGGCTTGAGGTAACGCAATGGTTAAAAGAAAAGTGCTTTTACAATCTCAGTGAATACATGTCAGATTGCGGAGAAAGAAACTGAAATAAATATGGGTATATACCATATTTTTTATTAATTAATGTTCAAAAATTTGTGAATTAATACATTGGACATCTTATTAGTTATGACATTATCAATTACCATTTACAATCATATTTATTAAGGGTTAATCTGACATTATATTTTATCTCTTGAACTGACATAGGTATAGCTTTGACTTCATTAATTATTTTTTTTTTCGTCCTAATGCATGAACCTTATTTGTTGTTGCTGTATTTTCTTTTTTATTTAATTAGCATTGTGTAGGACAAAACTAAATATTTGCACACCATAAGTAATGGTAGAATGTAAAGGGCCATTATAGTTTTAAGATCATACAATGTAAACCTACATTCTCGCAAATAAATGAATTTGAATTTGAATTTGAATTTCTACTACAGCAGTACCTACTACACCATATCGAGGGGTGAAAGGCTATTTGTTTGAAGCGACATTTTGGACGATATTGAGTTATATACATATTCGGATTCAGCGAATTTTTCTGCGTCGGCTGAGCCGGGTTTCGTACAATTCTGAGCACTTTTATGGCGCTTAAAACAATGCAATTTTAGTGCATAATTCTCAATCATGATGTATGATCCGACATCAAATTTGCTATGTTTTTTTATTATTTCAGTTAAGCTGTACACAAAAACATAGAATCGGAGCATAAGCCGTTATTCTCGTCCTAAAATTTCAGTTCGATGGCAGATAAATAGTTTTTCGATATAGCTAACTTTAGATGAAAAGTCCCTTCATACATTTTGCTTCCGACTACTTACACTGTGCAATGTCGCTTCAACCAATCTGCCGTCAGCCAAATTCATTAAGACATGTCGGTTCAACCCTTTTCGCTGCAACTGTTTTGCACTCTGTTTGGAGCTTCAAACAATATTTCTGTTCTTTATCAACAACCAAGATATATAAACTCCTTTCGAAACCTGAGACATCAAACAACTCATTAAGAATGTTCATCGTTGCTTATGCCAACTTGCCTGTATCGTTAACAAAACCCAATTGGTAGTTAAACTAAATAGCCTATTCCTATTATTAATGAGTAACGTCGATTCAATCATTTTGCTTTCTCCTGCATAAGTACTGTAAAGTCACTTAGACCATTTTGCCTGCTGCTGAATAGTGACAATGTTGGAAGTTAAATCATTTTTCTTTACTCTAAAAATAAGGCGATACAGATTATTTTGTATTAAGCGACATTTATCTTGGAATTCTTAACTGTTTTTTTATTGAAAATTATACCGAAACGTTAAGGGATTTTTTTGCAATAAAGATTTGCGATCCCCATTAAAGTAAGAGCAGTAGTTTTTTCATAACGATTTTTTTTCCAAATTTTGAATCTTTAAATGGCTCTCCTGTAAAGTTCGTAAAATGTCGCTTCAAACAAATAGCCTTTCACCCCTCGAATTATTATCTATTCTATTCTATTATGTAATTACGCTACGATAATTACCAAGCATTACTGCACGCCACTAAGAAATTTGATTAGGCCTACGTAACTGTAGCTATATATAATACCCTGTACCTGTATGTTTATGGAAGTATAAACACGTCAATAACGTGATATTACAAGATTGTTACGTAATACGGGGGATTGTTTACAAAATTGCGTGTACGAAGGCGTACGAGCGTACGACCCGCTCCCTCGGCGCACCTGTTGTGAGCCATTAATATCGATCTACACAATCTTTATGGCCGCCATCTTTATTACGCATCCCCTTTATACCCGACTGCCCCAGGAGGGTTATGTTCTTCGAGTGTATGTATGTATGTCTATTTATTTGGCACGCTCTAGGCGCTTTGTATGACAACGGCTTGATGAATTTTAACATAAGAGGTATCATTAGATTCCTTTTAATTGCGGGAGTGAGAAGGTATAAATTTTAATAAGGCATCTGCGAATAAAAATAAAGAGGGGAATAACAAATATATGTTGTGATTATTATATTATGTTTTTTTTTTATGGGTATCAAATAAAAGCTAGTAAATAGCCAATTCCATATATATATATCTCCGACTGCAATTATTTATTTTTGGTAGGTACTCAATGGATACTCGGTTTTTCTTTTCATCTTGTTTCCTTCTTTTCAGTTTGTTTTTTTGCAGTCGCGTTTTTGTTTTTTTTTTAATAATTAGTTTTGAGAACTTTTGTTTTAGACCCTTTGCGTTAGTACCTTTTTGTTGTTCGTTTTCTGACATTTATCATGGAATTGGTAATGGGAATTTTAGTAGATTTTTTACGCTAGTTGAACGACTAATAATAATACACATTGATTCGAATATTTTTAATTCGTCGTAAAATGTTGTGAACGCATATTGAGTATGAATTTTAAAAGCTTCTTTTTTAACGATTGGCGCTCGTTTTACGTTTATTATTTTAAATACGTGAAGCTTTTAGAGATATTAAAATTGAAGAAACTTTAACGCTGAGCTCCTCACATGTCAGGGTCGGTACTCGTGTAGTTACACTTGTCGATGGTATTATATTTTCTTGCGAGGAGTATATTTTTAGCTCTGCGACGTTCCTTTTCCTTGAAATTTACATTCATACAGAAATGGCAATGATAATCTGAGCATCCTTTTTAACGAAGGTTGAACAATTCTTGTTTTATATTTTATTCATGCTTTTATAGATTTGGAAACAAAAAAATTCTTGATATTTCCATCGTTGACACCTTAAGATATTATTTATCCTATTTGCTTCAGGTATCGAGCTTTAATTTTTTAAATGAAATAAGACCATAGGTTTTTTCTACAAAAAATCCTATGCCTATGCTTTATTGAGAACATTTTTTTTTGTATTACCATTTTTAAGTATACGTTTGCGAAGTTTCGCTAGCTAATTTGATTTGACCCTGTATAGGTATATTGCGAATTTAATCAGATTCAGAGCCCTGACGATTTTTTCTAGAAATAGCTCACTGTGAACATTTAGGTGAAGGGAGCTCACAGTGAGCTTGAAGTGAGCTGTCAATAGTGTCAATCCCTAGCATCAGGTGGAATGACAGCATACTACACCGAAGTTTTCACGGTGAGATATTTGGAGAATAGACATGGTTGTTTTCATTTTGATCCGTTTGTGTTATATTTTGTTTTGTTGTGCTTTTCTTTTGTGTTTCTTAATTTTGTTATATTCCAATTGGTCATAATTAATTTTGTACGCCAGTGGTGGCAAAACATGTTGAAACTCAAAGATTTTCATTTTTACATCCACATTGGCATTTATATGTTTAATGTTACAAATAAATATATCTATATCTTTATCCCTCGGGCCCAGCTTCTTTTGTTTTCACAGTATTACGGATCTATTTTCGGATATATGTAAGTAGCTAGTACCTTTGATGTATTAAAAATACAAGGATACCTTTAAAGGATACGGCTCACGATGTCGTTCCCAAAGAAAGCCACTTCTTTATTTATTTGTTTTTTTACAACATAACACGCCAAGGGTCACTTATATACATATCGACGTTTAAAAGGTAATACGGCATAAGCGACATTTTGGTTGAAAATGGGTTATGAATGCCATCCTACTCATCCTACTCATTTTCGACCAAAATGTCGCTTATGCCGTATTACCTTTTAACCGTCGATATATTGGGCACGCCACAACTGCGGCAATAAGTCTTTAAGAAGTGGCTAGAGAGGCGCCGCGGCGTCCGCACCTCCCGCCTGACGCAGATTCTCACCGGACGCGGCAGCTTCGGGAGGTTCCTGTGTCGTATAAGGCGGGAGGAAACGCCCGGGTGTCACCACTGTGTGGATCACCCGGAGGACACGGTGGAGCATACGGTGGAGGTCTGCCCGGCTTGGGCAGAGCACCGCCATGGCCTCGTGGAGGCGATAAGAGATCTCTCGCGTCCGGCCCTGGTTCAGGCCATGGTACGGAGCGACAGGGCATGGGAAGCCGTCACCTCCTTCTGCGAAGCAGTAATGCTTGCAAAGGAGGAAACGGGACGGTTTAGGAAAAGGCAAATTTCAAGCCCTCTCACCCCTAGCCACCGCAGCACAGCCTGGGTGACTGGAATCCAGGGCGGATTTCCGGCCACGTAAGCAATGGGTAGCCGTCCGATAAAGACCAGGCCCGGATCGTCGGCACGTTGTGTTCCACGCGGGCTTCAAAGAGATGTCAGCACAAGTGTAGGGGTCCACTAGGGCCGCAGCCTGCCGGTGTCGCGGGAATGTACGAAAGGGTTACCGAGGCCCCTGGCAACACAGCCAACGAAAGGAACATGGGTGGGTTTTAGTCAGTAAGAGTCTGACACACCCTCCCGCTCCGGCCAGAGCGGGAGAAGTTATTTGATAATTTCCCACCAAAAGAAAAAAGAAATCGGTCATTTATATCAGTAATATAATATATATATAGGTTTATGCAAGACATAAAAAAAAAATCAAAATATCTCTAGTTCTAAGTTATGAACAGTCTCACTGTACATATAAGTACCATTACACGACAGTTAACAGTTGATGCGTTTGATTAACAGCATCAATTATAACTGTACCATCTATACAGTACTTACTAATTCCATGAGTACGCTAATTCCATGCTAAAAAAAGTACTTACTTATTCCATGCTCAAGCTGTTACTTCCAGTCTACATACTTCCGTCCCATTTCACGAATCATTCCCACAGAAAGCGAGGGGAAAGATGATATCAAAAAGGAATCTTACACCAATATTTACTTAAAGAAATCCGTTAATTTCTTCTGCGTTTCTGTTTTTACATTTTCTGTACGTTTTTTCAGTTCATAAATTGTATAAAATATTATTTTATCAACAACCGTCGTGTTCAATAAACTTGTGGAGCATCTCCGGTGCATTTAAAGCTTCTTTCTTTTTTAGAATGTTAGTTAGCTCCTCGATATTTAAGAAAACAATGTTAGTTCCACGTTGGTGAACGGCAGATTTCGTACCGCTTCCTTTTTTTGTTGTTTTGTTATAGAATTTGTACCACATATTAAAGCAACTAAGCCATTTATTTTCATGTAGATGTACTATTTTTAGAAGTTCGGAATAATTAATAATATAAAAAAAAGATTTTAATAACTACACGTAATTTAGTCGTAAACTAAACACAGTTATGTTGGTATTTAGGCTATGCTTGCCATGAGGGTACTCGTATTACCCGACCTGCCCCCTTCTTAGATGAAGTAATATTAAGAATTAGTTAATTATAAATAAAATAAATGTTTATAAAAAAGCTGTTAACTGTATTGTTTTATTTACCTACACTCAAAACCCCATAAGGACTTCATCATTATCAAACTGTTGCAGTCAGCTGCTGGACTTAGGTATCTCCTAATGCACTCCGCTGAGTAGGTGCGAACCTCATCTCAATTTACCTACTTGATAGTAAGTAAAACACTATAAATATAAATAGCGACAATCAGTCTTTCTAGATTGATTGTCGCTATTTATATTTGTAGTGTTTACTATACAAAACTACACTACTATTTGTAGTGTTTACTACATATACTTTACTACCGAAACAATGTTTATGTGACTTTATGTAACAATCTACATTGGTACACTAGTAAATAACCTTAAAAAATAAATTGGTTATAACTTTTACGCCCCAAGTTCTAAAAATCCAAGAATTTAAAAAGGGTTTTTCTGTCATATTAACTACCAAATAAAACAAAAAATATCCCAAAACACGAAATTTTACTAGCGGTACGAAATTCCCATACAAGTCCGCCTTTAAGAATGAGTCTTAAATAGCAGATGTTAAATTACGCTCGACTGTCGCTTGTAGAGGTACAGGCAAGTAGCAGTCTTAGTTATAGAGGTCCACGAGTGAAAAACGACTTTCTCTTAGAGAGGTTTCCGTTTCTCACTGATAGAGGTTTTAGAGGGTTAACCTTTTGACCGCCAGTCATGTATAGATGACACACCAAAATGTGCCCAGCACGCCAAGGTCACGACTACATGACAGATTTTAAGGAATAATTCGTAGCTTGGCGCCGAGGGCACGTTTTTGCTTTTTTAACGTGGCGGTCAATAGGTTAAAATGATGGGACCTGTCAATTACTCTCATTTAAAGAGTTTTCTTGCTTACCCAGTTCTCACTTATTTAGGTTTGACTGTACCAGTACAACAGAAATTGGTATAATTAATGTAATTTATTCTGATGATTAGTTGCCGTTATAATGAGTACGCTAGGTATAATTTTAGATTGTTACAAATGGAAGCACAGAACTCAATTTATCTGCCCGTGGTTTTCGTTAAATTAGATAGAAATTGCTTTTGGTATCTACTAAATTAGAGACGAGTTTTATTGTTTATCATTGAGTAGAATTGAAATGATTACAACGATTTATTTTATTTGTTATGTATGTGAATTTATTTAAGATAATATTTTATAATTTATGTATTAAAATATATATATCATTTTAATTAATTTATGTATTTTATGTGTTTATTAATGTATTTCGGTGTGTGTGGTTTTAAATCAAGAGAGAAAGAAGAAAGTGTCTGCATGTTAAACAAAAGTTGCACAACAGGTATTGTTGCAGCAACATAATTTGGTGTTCACTTGTTTGCAGCAACGCGATAAGATGTTATTGTAATAGTTGTAGACAACTATTATTAGGCTTGTAAGGCTTCTATATTTTTTATATTACTCGAAAATTCTTTCGGCAATATATCATTATAAAAGACAAAGTTTTCGCAGCGTTAGAGTTGTTTATAGTCCATATAGGTAGGCGTTTTCTTAAAAATACTACAAGCTTCAACCCTTCAGTAAAAGCTTTAGGTATGAACACACCACAGAAAATCAGCAGTAACATGTAGCCAGATTAGCAAAATTAAAACAAAAACAGTTTTCCATAAATACCCTAATATAATATAGTTTGTTTTTGCCGCGATTCTTGTCTGTGTTTTCCACAATGTGTATTATACACGCGTACCTACTCGTACCTGCTAATCTAATGAAGACCATCGTAGTTCCCATTTTGAAGAACAGGACAGGTGACATCTCAGACAGAGGCAACTATCGTCCCATTTTTCTTGCGACTATAATAGCCAAGGTGTTGGAAGGTGTGCTTGAATCTTGCTTAAGTAATTACATACATCTTCACGATGCACAGTTCGGGTTTCGCCCCGGACTATCAACTGAAAGTGCTATTTTAAATCTCAAGCATACCGTTCAATATTATAAAGATCGCGGTATATATACGCCTGTTTCCTTGATCTCTCCAAGGCGTTCGATCTTGTCTCATACGATGTGCTCTGGAGAAAGATAGGGGACAGGGGTATAACCGCGGAAATATGTGGGCTATTTCAGTATTGGTATGGTAACCAAGTCAATCGGGTGAAATGGGATGATACAGTCTCTGAGCCGTATAGGTTTGAGTGCGGGGTGAGACAGGGTGGTCTGACGTCTCCCAGGCTCTTCAACCTCTACGTGGATAACCTGATAGTCGCACTCAGCAGCATGCGTGTCGGATGCAGTGTTGATGGGGTTAGAATTAACAACATCAGCTATGCAGATAACATGGTGCTGTTGGGTCCGTCGGCGGGAGCATTCAGAGAGATGCTTGAAACGTGAGACCTACGCTGCCGCACATGAATTAAAATATAATGTTAAAAAATGAGAGTACATGGTCTTTGAGGTCAGCGGCAAACGTCGTGGAGAAGGACCCGAGTTGGTTTTGAACGGTTCACCAATTGGTAGGGTGTCAACTTTTAAATACCTAGGGCAGTGTCTTGCCGCTGACCTCAGGGACGATGTAGACATAGAAGAGGGAGCGCAGGGCTCTAGCGGTCCGGAGCAATATTTTGTCCCGTAGATTTGCGCGGTGTACACACCAAGCAAAAGTAACACTTTTCAAGGCTTATTGCCAAAGTTTGTACACGGGCATCTATGGGTCAATCATACCAAGAGATCGCTGGACGCCCTGCGCATCCAATATAACAATGCTTTCAGGATGTTGTTGAGGCTGCCTCGTTACTGTAGCGCGTCGGAAATGTTTGCGCAAGCCCGCACCGACGGCTTCTATGTAATTATACGCAAGAAAACTGCGTCGCTACTGAGGAGAGCGAGGGGCAGTCGGAACAGCATCCTGAAAACTGTAGCCGGGTGCTTCGGCTCTCCGATTGTACAACAGTTTGTGCGGAGATTGATTTTTACTAACACTAGGCAATAAGTTATTTTTTTGTATTTTACTAACACTATATGGATATTTGGTGTCCGAAATAAACTAATTCTATTCTATTCTATAAAAATATTTATTACTCTGACGTATTATAAGCACTGAATCCATTTTATTTAATTTGGAAACAAACGGGTGTTGTGCTAATGTGTCCTAAGAGACATGAGCTCATTCATGCTACAGGTTGTCCCTTGGGGAAACCTTTTGCGAAATGGTTTATAGGACTTTCGTGGATTCTTTGGGAACACCGTAATTAGTAGGTAATGTGATTTGTTGGCGTACAACTGGGCTAAAGTAATTGAAAAGACCAGGGGGGTAACCATCACCTCTTATAGCAGTATTATTTCAATATTACTTCAGCGTGAGAAAGAGATGGAGCTATAAGCCCTGTATAGCTCCATCACTTTCCCACTGTAAAGTAATATTATAATAATACTGCTATAAGAGGTCATGGTTACCCCCCTGTAGTAAAACGTACTCGTACTTCAATATTCTACAGTAATCATTACAAACTAATTGTATCCTAAATCATCATCTGCCTAGCCTTTTCCCAACTACGTTGGGGTCGGCTTCCAGTCTTACCAGATGCAGCTGAATACCAGTATTTTACATGGAGCGACTGCCTATCTGATCTCCACAACCCAGTTACTGGGTAATACGATATCCTTTGGTAAGACTGGTTGCCAGACTTTCGTATTGTATTGTATTTGTATCATATCATATTAGTATTATTTGTAATTGTATCCTAAATAGACATACAAATATTGTTATGATTGGTTAAAATCGTGCGTCACTTATTTTGTAACTTTAACACACATGTTCTGAATAATTAAAACATATTACACGATCATGATTAAGTACACACACGGCTACATATCAAGCTATAAATTTCCAGTATAAGCTGATCTCGCATTGTCTAGGATTTCCGTACAATGAGAGGTCAGCTTACGAGTTGTAGGTCGTAGGTTCGAGCCCGGACAGGCGCTTTACTTTGTGTAAATTATTTCATCACCACTGCTCTCAAAACGGTGAAGGAAAACATCGTGAGGACACCGGCATGTCCTAGAACCATAAATTCGAAGACATGTGACATCTACCAACCCGCACTGGGCCCGCGTGGTGGATTACGGCCCACTCACACAGAGAGGAGGCCAGTGTCCCAGCAGTGAGAACATTATAGGCTGATTATGAGAGGTCAGCTTAAACTGAAAATGTATAGCTTGATATGTAGCCGTGTCTACCTACTCATTTTGGGTTGCGGTTTTGAAGAAGGTTTTGTTGAGAGAGGAACTAGCAAATAAAATTCAAAATATAGATAAAAAAGACTATAAATAATATCTATACATGGGTGTATTTAGGTTAGCCAAGTAAATAAATGCACGCTCAGTGCTACCAACATCAGTTAGCAAGCTTACTCAAAGAACGTAAAAAAAAAATATTAAGCTGAAAATTAAAATTACTGTTGCGAATTTTATGTCAATATTTGTAGCATGTTTTCCTGTTACACAACAACACGCCTTCTAAGTGAAGCCTGTTTGAAACAAACTTCTAATTTAATACCACCTACTGAGTTTCTGTTTACCCTTTTACCGAAAACGTGACTAAACATACATACATACCTTTTTTTTGGGTGGGAAATTATCAAATAACTTCTCCCGCTCTGGGCGGAGCAGGAGGGTGTGTCAGACACTAACTGACTAAAATCCTTCCGTTGCTTGTGTTGCCAGGGGCCTCGGTAACCCTTTCGTACTTCCCCGCGACCCCGGCAGGCAGCGGCCCTAGTGGACACTTGTGCTGACACCTCTTTAAGGCGCGCGTGGAACATAACGCGCCGTCGACCCGGGCCTGGTCCTTACCGGACGGTGAGTTACCCATTGCTCACCGTCCGCAAGCCCGCGCCTACGGTGGCCGAAAATCCGCCCGGAATTCCCGACGCCCAGGGCGTGTTCTGCGGCGCGCGGCGGCTAGGGGCAAGAGGGCGCGAAATTTGCCTTTCCCTCAACCGTCCCGCCTCTTCTTTTGCGAGCATTACTGCTTCGCAGAAAGAGGGGACGGCTGCCCATGCCCTCTCACTCCGTAACATGGCCTGGACCAGGGCCGGACGCGAGAGACCTCCGACGCCAATCAATGCGATGAGGGCACGGCGGTACTCTGCCCTAGCCGGGCAGACCTCCACCGCTGGCTCCATCGTGTCCTCCGGGCGATCCTCACAGTGGTGACACCCGGGCGTTTCCTCCCGCCTTATCCGACACAGGAACCTCCCGAAGCAGCCGTGTCCGGTAAGGACCTGCGTCAGGTGGAAGGTGAGGACGCTGTGGCTCCTCTCTAGACAATCTTCAAAGAGGGGACTTATCGCCACATTTACCTAATACCGAATCAAATAATCACACAGATTATAGACACCTAATGAATTTTACGAACTTCCTCTTCGTGGCGATATAAAATAAACACCCAGCTATAAAAGTTTCCCCGACCGTGAACATAAATTACATCGCTTAAAATCCGTGAAAACATGGCCGAACCATGGAAACACCATAATGTAGGAGCCAGTAAAATTTAATTTCGAAAGTTTGGCTCTTTACACGAAATTTCGTGCCATTGGCTGGTAGAGGCGTTCCGACTTCTAACGGCAATAATCAAAATATACGTCACGGTTATACTTCTCACCCGATTTACTCGATAAGGGAAAGCCGTGAAAGATTTTATTATTTTAACAGTTAATTTAATATGGGTGTAGACGTTGATCGGTACGACTTAAATGTTTAAGTACATAATTGAAGACCGGTATGAAATTCAGGTTTAAATGGGTCACCCGCATGCTTAGGCAAATACTTATTAATAATAAAACCAAGATAGTAATAATCCATTTATTTCAGGCGACATAGGCCCACACCCCCCACCGACCCATGCCCATAATAATGCTCCCTCTCACAGAGAGGAGGCCTGTGTCCCAGCAGTGGGAACATTATAGGCCGATTATGTATGTTATGTAGGCCCATACATAAGTCCCTTAACCTAAACATACATAATTTTATTATTATAACTATTACATGACATGACATGCCGGTTTCCCCACGATGTTTTCCTTCACCGTTTTGAGAGCAGTGGTGAAGAAATTATTTACACAAAGTAAAGCGCCTGTCGGGGTTCAAACTTACGACCTACAACTAAGTCGCAGCCGTTACCACTGGGCCACCACTGCTCTGCTAGAAATAAAATTTGAAGACATGTGACATCAACCAGCCCGCACTGGGATCGCGTGGTGGATTACGGTCCACTCCCATTCACAAAATGGAGGCCTGCGTCCCAGCAGTGGGAACATTATAGGCTAAACTATTAATGTATTATATCTAAAGTACCTGTAGGTATATAACATAGTTACATAAACAATCGTCTGTTGTCATAATCTATGTTATTAGATACCTACAGTCTTTAGTCTATTTCAAGCTCTCATTATAGTAATGAAATATAATATTCATTGAAGAATCTTCATGTAACTGAAGAACCGTGTCATCTAAACATGGCTGATGGATACCACATATTGTTTAGTATATCATCAGCACATGCTGCGGGATTCATGTTTATTTATACTAATATTATTTATACCACTTAAAATAATAATATTATAAATAGCATAGATTTGATTTTTTGTTTGTTTGCTTGTAATAGATAAACTCTAAAACTACTTCACTGATTTAAAACAATCTTTCACCCAAAGAAAGCAATATTACCAGCGAGTAACGTAACGTGGGTATTTTACTTTTTTTTAAATAGAGATCTCTACGAAAATCTCAATAATGTAACCCCATGTATCAAAAACTTGCCTATAAAAGTTATTATTTGGCGTGCGTTGCGAAAACGATTGATGATACATAAAATAATTTACTACATGTTTATAGTACTCATTATTATCCATAAAGAAGTCCCCGAAGCTATAAGACTAACTATTATATGTATTTAAGTCACAATAACCGTTTTTTGTCCGAATTATTCAATCAAAACACGGGTAGAATCGAAAGATGATGACATTCGTATCATGATGTTAATCCTTATCCAACTGAATAATTTCATGATAAAGTTTGATTATGTACATGTACGAGTATATTCCTCTTTAAATTAGTCTAATCGGATCTTTCGTTTAGAAGTTACGACGGGTATAAAAATGCCGCGGTGTGAGCGTTTTTGAACGCCTTTTTTTTGGGTGGGAAATTATCAAGTAACTTCTCCCGCTCTAGGCGGAGCGGGTAGGCGTGTCCGACTCTTACTGACTAAAACCCACCCGTGTTCCTTCCGTTGCCTGTGTATTGCCAGAAGCCACGATACCCCGGCAGGTATCGGCCCTAGCAGACCCCTGCAGTTGTACTGTTGTGTTTCACGCGCGCCTCAAAGAAATGTCCTCCTTGAGGCGCGCGTGGAATACAACGCGCTGTCGACCCGGGCCTTATCGGACGGCGAGCTACCCATTGTTCACCGTCCGCAAGCCCGCGCCTACAGTGGCCAAGTGGCCACCCCTACGCTTAATCTATTAGTTACTTACATATTTTTTTTTTGTAAACTACTGTGTAGTTCATAATTATATTATATATCATAATCATAACATTATAAATAAACCGATCGCAGTCATTCATTTTCAGAAACTATATTTTAAACGGGATGGAGAGAGTGTTGAACTTTGTAGGCGAAGATACGAAATCCACGCGAACGAAGTCTCGGGCGAAGAGCTAGTCTTCTCTATAGTTCATTGTTTATCTTTTTTAATGACGCAGTATGGAATAATTTATGGGTTTTATCAATAAGATTAACGTGTTTTTACAAAAAGCCATACTTTATCAATTTAACCAGATGGAGCGTGCCTGTGTAATTTGCCTATAGGTTACAGATTAGGTACCTACTAGAACTTTGAAATCTATTTGATACGATATAAGATGCTTACAGCCAATTTACTTGGGGTCGGCGCAACATGTCATTTTCTTCCCTTCCATACTTCTCATTAGTCGTCGTCTCTGTAGTCACCCCCTTTCTAGATATATCATCTTTCACACAGTCCATCCATCGTTTCTTTGGTCTTCCCCTACTCGTATAGCCATACACATATTATGTACATTCTCAAAACTTTGCTGGCGACATTTCTCTCATTCCTCCTCTTCACATGCCCATACCATGACAACCTTTAGATTATTCACCATGTATTTGTGAACTTTATTTGCCATTCTGTAAAAATCTCACCGTCGAAACTTAGGTTAAGTGAGCTTGAAGTGAACTTTCTTTCATCTGACGCTACGGATTGACACTATTGCAGCTCACTTCAAACTCACTTCACCTGTCCTTCAAACTGGGATACAGCAATACTGTTTGGTGGCAGAAATATTATTGTACCGTGGTGTTCGACTATTCCAGAGGGGTTCGTGGCTAAATGAATGATAACAGTCGCACGGGCTGATAGAAGGTTAAAATACGCTTGGCGCGGTCGGTGCGAGGATGATCCATTTCATATCGAGACCACTTTGTGCCGCGGAAAGCAATTTAAGCCGTTGGTTCCGGCTGTCATTCGTAGATCTTTGACAGTCGTTACAAAAATTAGAAGCCAGAGTTCGTTTGTCAAAAGCCCAAAGGACTGATCACCAGTCTTACCAAGGGGTATCTTGTTACCCAGTAACTGAGTTGTGGAATACTGGTATTTAGCTACATCTAGTTAGACTTGAAGCCGACCCCAATAAAGTTGGGAAAAGGCTAGGCAGATTAATTGTTCGACAAATCCAATATTTTCTCCATCCCACATATTACTTTCCCATTTCTTTCGCAGTTACCAACAGCCCAGACATTTATCAAACGCAATCGTTAGAACATTATCACGTAGGAGCCCATAAATTAATCAGCATTCATACATTTTTGAGTACGCCATTATTCCCGTTCATTTCTCGCAAGCTGGCACTATAAATTACCCGAGTCGACTCATCGTGTCCACTGAATTTCACATTACTAAAGCAACGAATATTACAGTTATGTTCTCTTATTCATGAACCGAAAGTTGTGTCATCCTTCACAAAATATTGAGTGGAACGATAAATTGCAGTGAACTTCTGAGTTCATTAAAGATTAATATTCCGTCTCCAATTCTCAGGCATAACACATACAATTTATTTTATATCTCTGGCTCAAAAACTAACCTCGGTCATTATGCCTTTGTACCAAGACTTCGTAGGCAATATAATATGTTAGCCAAAGCTACAAATTTAGACATCTGCGAGTCTCTGTCTAAATATAAGATATATGTCCTTTGAATCTGTTTTAACTGTTTCCTAATTTTACCTTTCATTAATATTTTGACCTTGATAGCTTAGTTGTTAACGTTATTGTGCATGCTGTGGTCTCCTATAAGTGAAGGAGTACACCTACTTAATAACCGATGTTGCCCTTTATTCATGTGTCATGTATTGTGTACATCTTTTGTTGGAGATCCTAAATCAATAAATAAATAAATAAATAAAGCTGTACTCAAAATGGACAACAGTGTGTGAATATTTAGTGTTCCAGATTGTATTTTGGAAACAGAATAAGTTATTGTTTGACGTGAAACAATTATAAATGTTCGCTTTTGATGGTGCGACTGTCATTGATCCGATCCAACTTCTCCCTTGCTGCTCTCCCCAAGCGACGCCCTAACCCGAGGTCCGTACCCCGCAGGGGGTGCACTTAGCGTGTAGTCGCTTAGTAAATAACTTCTGTGCCGTGGCTGGAGGCCTTAATTAAGCCTTTACTAAGGCGACCACAGGATAGTCCGGTTAAGCAACCGACAACCTCCTAGAATAACCTGATGCCGTTCCCAAAAATAATATAATAATATCTAACACACCATTTTGCTTCTATTTCCTGAAGGGGCATTCAATTTTAACAGAACACGAATCCAGACCCAGGGCATGGGCAGCCGTCACCTCCTTCTGCGAAGCAGTAATGCTCGCGAAGGAGGAGGCGGGACGGTTGAGGGAAAGGCAAGTTTCGCGCCCTCTCGCCCCTAGCCGCCGCAGGAAACGCCCAGGGCGTCGGGAATCCCGGGCGGATTTCTGGCCACCGTAGGCGCGGGCTTGCGGACGGTGAGCAATGGGTAGCTCACCGTCCGGTAAGGACCAGGCCCGGGTCGACGGCGCGTTGTATTCCACGCGCGCCTCAAAGAGATGTCGTCAGCACATAGGTAGGGGTCCACTAGGGCCGATGCCTGCCGGGGTCGCGGAAAGGTACTTATGGGTCACCGAGGCCCCCGCAACACAGGCAACAGGAAGGAATACGGGTGAGTTTTAGTCAGTAAGAGTCTGACACACCCTCCCGCTCCGCCCAGAGCGGGAGAAGTTATTTGATGATTTCCCACCCTCAAAAAAAAAAAAGACCCAGGACTGCTGTTAAGATTTTTCTAGTAAACTAGCTCAAAAACACTTTTTCCGGATTCAAGACCATAAGACCATCGAGGAACTTAATTTCAATACCCAGTCAATATCAGAATAAGTCTAATATAAAAACAAAAGTATTAAAGTTAGGCTGAAAAATTACATAACAGGAAGTGGCGCAACAATCTCCCTAGCATCACTTATCTCTGTTAAGGGGACTACAGGACCTAAATGCAAATGTTGTAACGTTTATAATGCCTAAAAGTATATGATCCACTGCAGTAAACGAAATCAGAAAAGTATATGATATTCTTCAGGATATATGCTAGGTCAATAGTGTGTTGAAAACTTAATACAACTAATTTGATACAATAGAAAAAAATCACGAAGATACCTCTAAAAATTTCTTGTAACGATTAAAAACCATACTAATATACATGCAATCATTCTGTTTGTTTTTTTTGTCAGATTATTCTATCTATATAATAGTGTTTTATTTTTTTTTATACAATCTATAGCTTTTTTGTAAATCGATAATTGTTTCATATTTTGCAATAAATTACCAGCGTTGTGTCATCGCGCTGCTCTTTCTTTTCTATGCAGTCCGACAGTGACCACGCTTTAGGTGTTGTCGGCCTCTTAAGTTAGAAGAACTCGATGTGAGAGTAAGTCAGAGAAAGATTGATTCTTTATCTACATCTCCATACCAATTAAGAAGGTAGGTATTAATTAAAAGGGTAGGTAAATAATTAATTAAAGGGTACCACGTAGTCGTAGTATGCAAAGATTTATATCGCTGTAGCAGGCAACATGCTGAAATCAAGTATGATGAAGATTGATCTTAACCGTCAGTGCAATGCCTACATGTGTCAAATGCAAGGCAAAGCAACTGTAATTGCTTTCTGACATCGACAGACACAATTAACTACCAATAATCGAAATACAGAGAACGAAATTAGGGTTACCGATAATTTGGAAATTTTAAAACTCCTGGCAAAAAGCCGGACATTTGCAAAAAAGTCCGGACATTTTACTTTTGACCTTTCTTTTTTCAGTACTCATTTTTATTTCTGTTTCTGAAAAAAAAACCCCTGAGTCGAAAAATAAGGACAAATGACAAGACTGGACGAGCCAAAGAGCCGGACAAATCCTGACGGATGGTAACCCTTAACGGAATCGTGTTGCGCAAATGTAAATAAAGATCACATGTAATATTTCCATGTAATTACGAATACAGGCTGAAAATAAAATACGCGGAGTTTTCATGGTTCATTTATCTTTTTGTACCGATATTATTGAGAACGGAAATCTCTCTGTTTGCTATACCCATACATGTAATTTTACAAGTTATTTTCAACGATTAAATATTGAACAAGATTTATTATATTGTATTGTATTGTATTGTATTGATATTGTTACTGATGTTGACATGGTTTGTTTCAGAATGATCATAACATAATACCTGCCTGTAACAGACCTCTTCTGATACAGAGATGACTCACTCATACATTGATCACCACGATTGAGTATTGCGTGTTAGAGATTTTTGACTATTTCGGTTATTCTTCACCATGAGAACGTTCTACCCACCTTCGGTACCTACTTATCTAAAATTATCTTAGAAAGCATTTTATTATGAAAATTATTTACGTAAAGTTACAAACATGCGGGTAGGGACGCGGGAGTTGTAGCTTGTAGTAATTTCATTTCATTTTATTTATTCATAAACAATTCACATTGTCTTGAATGCAGGCATATACCTGCAATTTTCATAAAAATACAAAAAAAAAACAAAATACAACTATGAATGACTATAGCTAACGTTCAAATAAAGTGTCAAACAATTGTAAGTATAATGTCGAACAGTTTTAAATATAATGTCAAATGATTTAAAACAGAAATAATAAAATATAATTCATTTATTATTGTGTGACATTAATTCCGATATATTATACAGACATTTTTCTAATAAAAAGACGTTTCATTTAGTATTAGCTACCTACTCATACATTTTTCAGAATGATTTATTTAAGAGCAGTATAGCGTCTGATATTTATAGCTTAGGGGCGCGGACAGCTGACGCACCATAAATTTTAGGTAAGGGGACGCTCACTGAGTTTAAGGACGACGTTAATTATTTCATTATTTCACATCAGCGTAGTTTTTCTCTATTTTGCGTCGCTATTTTGTTGGTAATTTTATTTATATGTTTTTGTTGGTTCCATAAGTGATAAGATAACTCAGAACTACTTATTTACTCGTTGGTTAGTGGTCGCCAGAGCTACTGCTGAGCGCTGTTGGTTTAAATTCTCATGTCGGGCAAAGTGTTATTGGATCTTTCCCTTGTTATTGGGTCATTTTTTATTTGATTTTTATAGAATAGAATACTCTTTATGTACACCATAAAAAATTACAGATATAAATTTAGAAAAAAAAAATGTTTTTTTTTATCTGCTGTATATTATTATATTGTGTGTATTTTAGTTTGTGCTAAATAAATTTATTTTATTTCTTTCTTTCCTTTTTTCTTTCCATTTCTCAGGAATTTCTCAGTAGCAGCCAATTTTTTTTCCGCAAACGGCGTGCCCACTATAACAGGGGACGAGTACCTATACATCTGCCTAACCTTTCTGGAAAAACAGGCGTAATGTTATGATACTTATAAACATTCGGAACCGTGTACCAGCGCTTAAATTACATGAACTACATCCTCTGAGACTGAGATTAACACAAAAATGACTGAGTATAAAAGTCGGTACATCTAAGTGGTGGAAATGTGTATATAATTTACGTATGTAATGTTACGTGGCACAGGAAATTCTAACACGAGGTTATATGCTTGTACTCAATAACAGTAATAAAAGTGCGTATATCTTAGCAATTTAGCCGAATAGAGTTTACCTTTATTCATAAAATGCTGAGAATCATCAATGTAACCTTTTATGAACGAACCTTTGAAGTGCAGGCATAGACTAAGAATATCAGAAATAACATGAAAGGGTTAGGTACCAATTTATTTTAAACGGATCAAATTAGTTACGCTTAAATGACCATGAAAGAGATCGATGAAGTAACAGTTTCTTTCCGTTATGAATTTTATGTGATGAAACTATACTGTTCATTATAACTAATATTATAAATACGAAAGTGAGTTCGTTTGTTGCAATTTTAACATCAAACTATTTATTAGTGGATTTTGTGGATAGATTGCTAATTAAGTCAATAGAGACTGGTCATCTCTTAGCTGCCACGGCTTATTTTAATTTTTGAATAGCTTATTTTTGTTAATCTTTTTATTACGGTCGCTTTTACGTTTTGCATCGTTCTCACATGTATAATTTCAAAATGAATGATGTAAACAATTTTTTGTAACCATAATAAGTTGATTTAAAAGAGTGTCCGTGGAGTTTAATGCCCGTTCTTCTCCATAAGTACCTACTACGATTTGGGATGAGCAACTAGCTTCATCTTTCTGACTGACCGACGGGCCCCTTGACAATTCAAAAGTGCCTGTAATTGGTTTATTTGAAATAAATGCTTTGAGTTTTAGTTAAGTTTGAAGACTAGTTACAGTTGTAATGAAAAACATGTCATTTGGTATAAACAGATTTTTTTTTTATTTTATTAATATTTTACATAGATTCTTTTATATTTTGTGAACGTGGTAAGAACGTTGTAGGCTTAATAGACTAGATTGGTAGACCATTTATATTTTGTTAAGTACCTGGTACTTCTTGACAGGCCCACACTGTCCTCCCATACCTATTAACATTGTATTTTGAAAACATTGTCAAAGCCAATTATTTTTAAAAGAGTAACCGTGGAGTTTCCTGCCGGCTCTTCTCCATAGGAAACGACCAATCGGAACGTGCACCTAGCTTTTGACTTTTCATAAGTTTCATGTTGGTTTATGTGTAGAACAACACTGGAGTTGTAAGTATTTTAGTATTGGACCATTCATGAGGATGATTCAACAAAGCGTTAAAAATCAACCGTCGATTAGATAAGTCTTGTCCAACATATGTAACACATTCCAATTTAGGAAAAACAAAGTCAAAACATTTATTTCATATGTCATCGTCTAGTGGTCTACCCATGTGCAAAATTTCATCCAAATACGTTTGACCGTTTTAGCGTTAAAGCGTTACAAAAAAAAAAACAGATAGCTAAGAGGTGACCAAACTCACTTTCGCATTTACGTATAATATTAGTAAGGATGAGGATATCCTTAAAAACAATACAAGCAGAAACGTCCTTGCTTCCTTATGGAAGTAAGCGTGTTTCTATCTGTATTCTTTTTACCTATTGTGGTATAGTAATTTTATTGCAGGTACATTGTCTTCTCATATAATCAGTGTATGCAAAACATTGTAAAACATTTTAAAAGAGTAACGGTGGAGTTTCTTGCCCATCCAATACCTTTTGGAAAGGGCGACTAGAATCAATTCTATTTTCTTGTAATTTTTGACGTTTAAAAATGCCTTATATTATGCCTATTAAAGGTGCTGACAAGAGGCAAATGACCAAAATAAGCTTATCTTAAGAAAAAAAAATGTCAATTGTTTGTGGTAGCGGAAAAAAAATATGTTAATTTTGAATATATTTCTCAGAACTTGGTTGTTACCAAAACAAGTTTTGAAAAAAAAATCTCGTTACAAACTCACGTTAAACTAACCTCTTACCTAGGGTTTCAATCCAAAATACCTGTATTAAATATCAACATACGTTTCGTATTTAATTAATAACAAGAACGTCTTATTTGAATGCAGAACTTGGTTGTTTTTGTTTTCGATTACTCAACTCAATTTTGAGTAAATAGATAATTACTTCATATTTTGCAATAAATTACAAGCGTTGTGTCATCGCGCTTCTATTTCTATGCAGTCTGACAGTGACCACGGTTTAGGTGTTGTCAGCGTCTTAAGATTTGACTTTATCTCCGTCCTAAAATTGGAATGTGTAACATATAATGTTGTACAAGACTTATCTAATCCTCAAAGATATCTTTTATCTCGACTTTTAAAGCTTTGTTGAATCGTACTCATTAATGGTTCAATACTTAAATACCTACGACTCCAGTATCGTTCTCAAACATATTACATATCGGTTCACCTCACCTACGCGAATGCAATTTAATTAAAACTTCGACTGACTTTATTTTCAGCCTCCAGATAAAAAAATAATTTTTCCTGAATAAAATCGTTCCCTTTTTGTTCAGGATAGTAACATTTTAACGAGGGGCCTGTGGCTAAATAATAACAGCCGCATGGGTCAATCGATCAGGTTAAGCTACGCTTGCCGCGGTTGGTCCGTAGATGGGCGACCATCTTTACATACCAAGACCTCTCCGTGCCTCGGAAAGCACGTTAAGCCGTTGGTCCCGGCTGTCATTCGTGGATCTTTGACAGTCGTTACGGGTCGTCAGAAGCCCGAAAGTCTGACAACCAGTCTTACCAAGGGGTATCATATTACCCAGTAACTGGGTTGTGGAGGTCAGATAGACAGTCGCTCCATGTAAAATACTGGTATTCAGGTGCATCCAGTTAGACTGGAAGCCGATCCCAACATTGGGAAAAGGCAGGCAGATGGCAGATTTTAACGAATCTTAACTTCCTAACTAATAAATGAGAAAGTGAGTTTGTTTGTTTGTTACGCTTTCACGCTAAAACGGCTGAACGGATTTGGATGAAATTAACCTGGCTTAGGACATAGTATACTTTTTATTCCGATATTCCCACGGGGCCGAGACTTATGCGGGTGAAACCGCGGGCCACAGCTAGTACTTCATACTTCTACTTCCACCATCGTTCTCATTTCACATCCGTGTTATGAAATTATTATAAATCACTGAACTCAACAAAATTATGAAATTAAATTATTCTTACGTAGGTAGGTACTGTAGGCGGTATACATATACTTTTCTATCTACCTACAGATACGGCACGAACTGAAATTAATTTTGTTGATAAGTCTGATTGCGTCCACTCAACTGCAACACATTTCCCGAATTACTGGATAATGGAATGACGTATTCATTATATTTTGACAACATATTCCAACATATTTCTGAGATTATTTTGAATTAAATAAATAAATAAATTCAAATGGATTTCAATTGAATTTCAAAATATAAATAAATATCTAACATATTTTTAAAGCATGGTTCTCTTTTTAAAGAGTACAATCTTAATCTGATGAATGATTCTACGTTAAGTAATGTACCTCTAAAAAATAAAAAATATTACCTAATGCTACTATTCCCAAGAAAAGCATTTAAAAATGAATAAATTCAATCTTCAAATATTTAAAAGAATCAATTTGCCTTTACGAAACGTTCTTACCTACCTATAGAATATAATTACATAAGTAGGTTACCAAAGTCATTACTTAGGCAGACTTATTAGATTCTGTTCGTTGATTGAATTCATTAAAAAGTTCGAAATCCGTAGGTACAGTCGCACTTCAAGCTAAACTGTCAAATTTCTCCAAATGATTTTATACCTTAAAATGTTGATGGTTAAGTTCAAAATCGAATAAGAATATTTGACAGTTTGCGGTAACTTGATGTGCTGGCGACTGTACCTAGTATAAATCATTTGTAACAACAATCCTCCTACGTTAACAATGTCCCGAACAAGAATATAAAATTATTTAAAAAACAAAAAACCCGACTGCAAAAACACATAACTGAAAAGGGAAAAACAAGCATTATAATCTATATAATTTTGGTATCGCAGGCGGGGACAATTAAAAGTTACACCATATTTCGAGTTATTCGACTGTCCCCGCCTGCAAGACCAAAATTATATAGATTATAATGCTTGTTTTTCCCTTTTCAGTTATGTGTTTTTGCAGTCGGGTTTTTTTTTTTTAAATAATTTATTTTATTTCAAGCTTTTTAGTTTATTAATATATATATTTGAAAATTACTCATTACTAGCTTTTATGGATAAGACGAATCTAAGGCCACCTCATAACTCATACGTTAAAATCCATCAAGCCGTTTAGGCTACAGAGCGTGCCAAAGAAATAGACATACATACATACATACTCTCGAAAAACATTACCCGCCTGAGGCAGTCGGGTAATTACAATTAAAAAAGAAGTAATAATGTGTATGTCGATAGACAGTGATAGTAGAGTCAGGATATAAAGAGGCTCCAATTTAAATAGACCAAAAAAAATAAATATGCTGAAATTGAAAGAAAGAAAGAAGAAAGAAAAATATTTTATTTGGGAGATGCACAAGAAATACAAAAAGTAAAAAAACGAGCATTTAAAACTAACGAAATTTACATATTTGTTCGATTAAACCAAATACAAAAATATATAAAAACGACTTATGCGACACCAAAAAGGCTTCTATCTCAGCATAACGCTGCGATATTTAAAAAATAAATACCGCAGCGCTAGTATTCTGATAGTGGCCGAAATTGGTGGTAGGATTGGAGCCCATTTTAGTATGCTTGGCTGAATGGCAGTCCTACATCGAGCACATTACCCTTCTAAGAAAAAAAATCCTCAACGGGGAAGCTCTTGGCCTTCCTCTCACCAAATGGTAAGAGATGATAAGGCCGAATGTGGAAATGAGCTTCACTCGATATCTACAATCACAGAGGAACTGGCTATCTTACCTCTAACTGCAGACACACAACAAATGTTTTTAACATTGCTGTTATGGAGAGACTTAGATAAGATGGTGGTAGCTAGCCAGGCGGACTTAGAACAACTAGCAGAAAATTTTGCCCCTGCTAGGAATCGAACCGGGGGGACCTCTGGGTCTAAGACAGGTGGTCATACCAGAGAGCTGGTTAAATACTTTTTCTAGGAGTGAAAAAAAGAGGGATCCTTCTACTTTCTGAACTTTCCCACTCCGCACAACAAGATTCCTCACTCCAGCACCCACATCAAGCAAGAGATTTGGCGGATGCAGATAACGCAGATATTAATTCCCTTATCAATCACATTTGTGCGGTAATTCGCGCATTAGGCGATAATCCGCGTGACCTAATTCTGAAATAATTACACCGCAAGCGATCGTGACGAACAATATATACACACGTAGATAGCAGATGCTATGGGTAGGCGGTTTACACATGGAGAGAGCGACGCGGCGCGATTTGCGAGGTATGGTTCAATGTACCTTTTCATTTCTCATACTCGGAAAGTAGTGTCCGTTTTGTGTTTTGTTTGTGAGTGTATAAACAGCCAGTTTGAATGAAAAACATACTAAGCGGGACGAAGCGCGGTGGTGGCGCGTTATGTTCCATATTTAAAATAAAAAAATACTATATAATTAGGCGGGATACCAACTCCGTAAGCTGTACCGAAATTCAAAATCTCGTAAAAAACGACTATATAATTTGGCGGGATAACAACTCTTTAAGCTGTACCGAAATTCCAAATCACGTAAAAAAAGAATATATAATTGGGCGGGATTCTAACTCTGTAAGCTGTACCGAAATTCAAAATCTCGTAAAAAAAGAATATATAATTGGGCGGGATACTAACTCTGTAAGCTGTACCGAAAATCAAAATTTCGTAAAAAGACTATATCATTTGGCAGGATACCAACTCTGTAAGCTGTACCGAAATTCAAAATCTCTTTTTTATAGACTAATAAAGAAAATGTTAAAACATGTTTTTATTTCATTACTTCGCTAAACAAATTTTACAATCTATCTTAAGGCGCTGACAAGACCCAATTGACCAAAATAGGCTTCTCTTAAGAAAAAAAATTACCAAATCTGTATAGTATAGTAAATCTCTATAATGTAATCTGTATAGTAAATTAACATATATTTTTTCCGGAAAAAATATATGTTAATTTTGAACATATTTTCCAGAACTTGGTTGTTACCAAAACATTTTGAAAAAAAATCTCGATACAAACTAACTTTAAACCTCTTACCTTAAGTTCTAATCCAAAATATCTGTATTAAATATCAACATACGTTACGTATTTAAATAATAACAAGAGCGTCTTATTTGAATGCAGAACTTGGTTGTTTTTTATTTTCGATTACTCAACTCAATTTTGAGTAAATATATAATTGCATCATATTTTTCAATAAATTACAAGCGTTGTGTCATCGCTCTTCTCTTTCTTTTCTATGCAATCTGACAGTGACCGCGATTTAGGTGTTGTCAGCGTCTTAAGCTGATTTCAGTGCCTCTAAGTCCTATAAAAGATGGGAATTGTGAATGATCGAGACATGTCATTTAGTACTGCAAGTTGCCAACACGAGCGCATACAAAGACCGAAAAAATCTCACCCACGCACCCTTTCCTATCCCCAATTTGTGAAACACAAATATTAATATGCTTGTACTTCTCGCAACATGCGACGAACGTCTTTCTCGGAATAAGAACGTAGTAGGCTAAAACCGCTGAGACATGGCTGGCACAGACCAAGAAAGCACGGCACAAAATGGAGGAGCGGTTCAGCAGTGGGTGGAACAAGGCTGCTAAATTATGATAATGAGCATGAAGTGCTGAAAGCTTTTTATCGTAATAAACAGTCCGTCTGTCCATACAACAAACATAAATCGTACATCTAGCAGAGGACGTCCACTAGAAGAATATTAATAATTTTGTTACCGACTCAGGACGACGTCGTTTCATTGTGGAACTGCATACAGCTGTAAATGGCACTGGTTCGCTACTGCATACAAACGAATATTTACTAGTAAACGGAGATGAGTTGATCACTGGGAACGTTTGGGCGAAACTGAACGGAGTCGCCTTTTGTTACAACGCCCATTAAATGAACGTATATGTTGTTGGGATTAATTTGTTGATATTCTATTTGGATTTGAATACCTCCGATTTATTGAAAATAATCCTTACTACTTATTAATTTTTCGATAGGATTTTCCTAGTTTAAATTCCCATACGGAAAATATTTCTTTGTATTGTGCATGGATGTGTTGAATCACAGTCGATTTTCCAAACAGATAAATTTAATTAAATATCCTATGTGCAAATATTATGGAGTGGGGTTTACTTGTTTTGATCAAGTTCCTTAATAGGCTCGCCCCCTATTACATGGGACTTCAACATAACGGGCTCATATGTGTATGTACTATAGGTACACTTCTGCATAACTCTTTGGGTATTACAGGCAAGATGTTATGTTATGTTAAGTTTATTTTTAAAGGTTATACCAAAACCTAAGACGTTGGTGTGTGCATTTACAACACGTGTTGCTTATGTAAGAACATATTCCATTGTTATGTAGTGATAAAGTGATAATAAACAAGATGTTGCATTGTATCTTGATATTAGTTACATTATTAATGCGAAGCTTGTGTATCTGTTTACTGTAAAGCTAACTATCTACTTATCAAGTCACAAGCCGTGTGAACAATGGGATTTCCATCGGCAAAAATGACGAACTTTCATACAAACGTTCATTTACAGTGTCAAGTCTCATAATTATCGCGGGAAAGTCCGAAAGGGTTACCGTGGCCCCTGGCAACACAGGCAACGGAAGGAATACGGGTGGGTTTTAGTCAGTAAGAGTCTAACACACCCTCCCGCTCCGCCCAGAGCGGGAGAAGTTATTTGATAACTTCTCACACAAAAAAAAGTCTCATAATTAACTTCTTTATGACAGCTGACGTTACTTTGAATGTCGACCGTGTTAAGGAGCTTGACGGCGTATTGACAAATGTTGTATAATTATTATTTTCCATTTGATTTATGATGTAAAGTACCCGTTACGAGAAGCTATAAATTATGTAAACAAACATCTTTTACTAAGTAAACATTTTATACTGCGAGATAATAATAAATTGACCATATTCAATCGACATGAAATATAGACGGGTTATATGAAAGTAACAACCTATTTAATTTAGTCGGATCATATTTTAACGACGCAAAGCGCTACCGTTCGTGTTTCTTGGTACCGGAACGCGTCCGTCGCAGGGATTGTAAACTATCGGGACGCCATTTTGAAATAAACGCGTCATTCGAGTTTCGAATGCGTACGAGTTTGTTTCTTTGCTTTGCATATATCGCGGATCTGGTTGTTATTGTTAATTTAGTTATTGTTTCGTTATCACTTTTTTATTGTTGTTACTCTAATTGTTGCGTTAATTTTATTTGTTATTACG
This sequence comes from Atethmia centrago, assembly GCA_905333075.3. Classification (NCBI taxonomy): domain Eukaryota; kingdom Metazoa; phylum Arthropoda; class Insecta; order Lepidoptera; family Noctuidae; genus Atethmia; species Atethmia centrago. Next base: position 10,165,958 of record HG995374.1, read on the forward strand.
TATAATGGAGCCAGTAGCCAGTACATCTAAGGAAATAAATTCGCCACGAAAAAAACGTCAAAAGGTGCGTAATACAATTTATCTAAAATATATAATAAGTAAAAAGAAAGAGTTGTTTGTTCAAACGCGCTAATCTTTGGAAACTTAAGGTTAATATTAGAAGTAGGTTTTAAATTGTGAAGTAATTGGTTAGGTTAATTGGTATACCTGGAGATATAGCTTGAGCTTCGTGTGACAAGTGACTACAGATGATTTTTACAGGTGACGAGCTTTACGGCTAATGAGAAAAATATGGTGATCAACGTATATAAGTACGTGAAAGAAAATTGGCCATCGAATGAATATCCCTACAAAACCGAAATAAATAAAAAAACAGCATCGATTTTGGGAAATGGCATAGCATCTGTGTATAATATATTAAAAGACTATAAATCAGAAGAGGGAATAAAATCACCTATCAAGTCTAAAGACAGGCCTAAATTTTATCAGAAAGTAGACGATTTTGATAAATCCGTAATTAGGAAAAAAATTCACAGTTTCTTTTTAAATGGCCAATTACCAACAATTCCCAAGATTCTTCAGACAGTCAATGACGATGAAGATATGCCAAATTTTAGCGAAACAACTCTCAGGCGGCTAATAAAGCATTTAAACTTTAAATATATAAAACGACAGCGAAATAACGCACTTATTGATAGAGATGACATAACAATATGGCGGCGAAAATATTTGAAATCTATTAAAGACTATAGACAACAAAATCGCCAGATATTTTACATGGATGAGACATGGGTGAATGCAGGTTAGTGTGTTTTTTTTTATTGCATTGAAACGGCAGACTACCATACGGTTCGCCTGATTGTAAGCAAATACCGTCGCCTTTACCGTGAAGTGATGTGTATGATACTGCAAATCTATTTGCAAAATATAACCCACGCGCCGCCGACCTTGAGACATTAGTTCTTAAGGGCTATCACAAGTGTTTATTAATAATAATGTACTTCAACTCTTTTACTGCGCAAGACGCTAATTAACAAATGTTTAATTGTTTTTACAGGACATACCGTAAATAAAACTTGGGTAGACAAACAAGTTAAAAGTAAGAAGCAGGCTTTCCTAGAAGGACTTAGCATTGGTGCACGTAACCCAACGTCAAAAGGTAAACGATTAATAATTACCCATATCGGCAATGAGAACGGTTTTGTAGAGGGCGGTGAAAATATATTTGAATGCAAGAAGACGGGAGATTACCATGAATCAATGGATGCAACACATTTTGAACAATGGTTTGAAAACGTCCTCCCAAAACTTGGAGAAAATGCAGTAGTGGTAATGGACAATGCACCATACCACTCAAGGCGTCTTGAAAGAATTCCTACTACTGCCTGAAAAAAAAATGATATACAAAATTGGCTTGTAAGTAAGAATATTTCTTACGACGACAATGAAATTAAGACTGAATTACTGCTAAAAGTAAAAAATGTTAAAGACAATTTTAAAACTTATGTAGTGGACGAGCTTGCAAAAAAAAATAAGGTGGAAGTATTGAGACTCCCGCCATATCATTGTGAGCTTAATCCAATTGAGCTAATTTGGGCCAACGTAAAAGGATATGTTGCTCGCAAAAATACAAATTTTAAATTTGACGAGGTAAAACAATTATTACAAGAGGGACTGCAGCAGATTACTTCGGAAAATTGGAAGCGTTGTGTGGAGCATGTTATCAAGGAAGAAGATAATTTTTATTCCAAAATCGATGAGATGATTGATAAAACTGTAGACAGCTTCGTGATACATGTCACTGATTCTGACACAGAAATGGAAACATCTGAATCTGACGAATAATTATTCTTAAATAATATATGTTAATTAATATTTGTTACATAATAATTTATTAAATCTTAAACAAATTCATTTTTTTTGTTGGTCCAAATGTTGTGAACTCCTGAACACTTGTTTACAAAATTTATAGCTTCTCATGACGGTTACTTTAGATTCATTTTTTCATTAATTATTTGATTTAAGTGACTTGAAACTCTCTTGCATAATGTTATTATATGGGACACATTATCAGAATACATCAGTATCTCCGAATTAGGGTTTTTGTGGGTTGTGACATTATTGCTTATGACCATCCAATAAACCCCGTTAGGAGATAAATTTTCAGAAATCCATCCTCAGTGCTCGCCTCCGTTATATAAGGAACTCTTATGCAAAATTTCAAGCCTCTAGACCAGGGATTCCCAAACTATTTTGGGCAAGAGACCCCTTTTCTAAAATGAACTGATACCTCAGACCGGGGATAGCCAATTTCGTTCACCTTGTACGAACTTGTGCACGCTTATCGACTTGTTGAGTTTTTTAAAAGTACAACAATGACACTTCCTACTAAAATATAAGTCATTCTTATAACAAGTTGGTACACGTAATACAACTTATACAGTACCTATCTTGAATGTTTCAAATAAGAACTTGTTTTAATTAATAGAGGTCGATTTTTAGACCTCGTCGTCCCCAAAATCAGTTTTCGTTTCAACCCCTGGGAAACCTATTTCAACCTCAAGGAGTCGATGTCGACTACTTAGAGAATCCCTTTCCCGAAAGGATTTAAATTTGACAACACAAAGTCTGAAACTCAGGCGTTTCACGCTTTCTGTAAGTGAATGAATGATTTTTACTTCTTGCTTGCTTTTTTAGCCTAATGCATTAAGTCCGCCTGCGTGCCTTATTGTGTGCGAGAAGTTTAAATAAATAAATAAACTTCTTCTTTTATGTATGCCAATCATCACTGACTATTAAAACGTCCTATATTCCTGCTTACCATCATGGTTAATTTTTCAAGTGACCAGTTTTTACACTTTATGCTATGGTTTTTCTTTTCCCGGATTCTGTACCTACCTCTGTTTATTTAATTTATTTATATATACTTTTTTGTACAACAAAAAATAAATAAAACACTACAAAATATACAATGGGCGGCCTTATCGCTTTCTGCGTTTTTATTTGTTTTGATTGATTTGGTAAACTTCCTTCTAATACCTACTATTTTCGTATGTTTCATATTTCTGAGTATACGGTAAATTGCTGTATTTGTTGCCCAATAACTGTTAATCAACAACTACAAATCAACCATTTCCTCTCTACTCAAATTGTAAACTAATAACATCACCAAATTGACTAATTATACAGATACACAAATATCAGTTAATTTAATTCCGTTTTACAGTGTGCTGTGTCTATTAAGATCGTTATTAATATCGATACTGCGGTGAATCAGGCTCTTGATTAAATCTGCTACCAATATTAATTAAACCTGCTACTCTTTATTGTATCCTTATTGCGTTCTTGTCAGGGCCGGATTAACCAAGTCGGGCCCCTAGGCAATGCAATTCTCGGGGCCCCTTTACCTTTTTCTAACTTCCTAAAATACATTTTTTCTACTACAATGCAATTAAATTCATAATTACGCAATTTTTTTACTATATTACGAAGGGCAGGGCATTAGATCGTGAATAAGGTGCTAAATACGTAGTACCAGTAAGTACTTGTGCATCACAATGTAGAATTTTTGATGCGCTTTGCGTTAAAAAAGCTGCTCTTGCTTTTGCTTGCCGTACTGTCCACGTCGTCTGATTAGTCGGCGTTAAAATCGTTTTATCTCAATGCGCGGGGCCCCTAGCGGACGTGGGGCCTCTAGGTAAACTACCTACACTGCCTTATGAATAAGCTGGCCCTGGTTATTATTATTATTGTTATTTAACTGTGTGGGATTTCTCACCTCTAATAGTGTTTTGAGATACATTTAGGTATTTGCTTGTAGATAGAAATGATCTTTAGTCAATAATGTTAATGAAGATACATAATGTATATTGAATCAAATATTAATTATAAAACAATGGAAATACCTGCTGTCTTGTATGGAACAGAAGTTTGGGCCACAAAAGGGATGAATGAAAGTCTGGTGTTACATGAATGGATAGAAAGAAGGAGGAAGTCTAAAAGTAGCACCGGTTACTGAAAAAATTTCTGGAAATCGGTGGCCAGGGTATGGGCATGAGATGCGGAGGAATGAGGAAAATGTCATGAGGAAAGTTTTAAGTATGAAAGTGAGATGGCTATAACAGTAGAAACAGACCAAAGAAACGATGGATGGACTGTGTGAAAGACTATATGGCTAGAAAGGGGGTGGCTACCGAAATGACGACGACTAATAGGGAAGTATGGAATGGAAGAGAAAGACATTTTACACCGACCCCAAATAAATTGGGTTAAGGACAAGAAAATTACGATGTTGTTGGACTGGAGATGATCGGTACGTACCTATAATTGAATGCATAAATGTGTATCTTTGGTACAGAGGGAAGCCATAAAAAAAAAATAGAAAATAGCATTTCCTCTAAAAAGAAAACTGTGATAGCTGGGCATTCCTGATACCTTAAATATCTTTCTAGGAAAACTTTAGGTATTGTCAATGTTTTAGTAGCTAACTATGTGTGTGTATAATATCAATAAATTTTATTTTATTTCGCGTATCACTTAGAATCATAGTACGTCACGAATAATTATTGTAACGAATGTTTACTCTGTGAAGTATTATATTATTTTAATTATTGTACATGTGAAGACTATGTGGGTTATTGTTTAATTTTGTTTTATTCTGTTATTTTTAATAAGCGTCTGGCAGTTTGAGTATTTTTTGCGGCCTACCCAAATGTCCTTTCTTAGGTATTCTTCGTTGAATCGTTGAGCTCCTTAAGTTCTGAGTTGAGCTGCACGATAACTGACAAATGCGTGCACTGACTGGACAGGTCCACCCAATCTGTGTGGTTCTTTCATCAAAAGACCATTTCAGAAACCAATCTACATGGTGAAGACCATATAGAGTGGTTTGACATGCTCTGACCAAGATTATAAAAGACTTAGGACTTTAAAAGAGATTTTGACCTCTGAGAGTTGAGAGTTTGAGTCTTGAGGTTGAGTCTTGAGAGTTTGATCCAGCCTTTCTTCTCAGAGTAGTCAGATAGGAAACGCCGAACTCATCTAGTTTAAAAAAATAAGACTGACGTAAAAGTGTTTGTACAAACCTATTTACAGAAATAAAATAATTTAACATTTATTACATAAGTTTGTCGAACATTGCGTTTGCTGTATGTATAATGAAATAATACAGGTATATACATAGGCACGTAGATGCATATAGTAAATGCAAACAGCACCTGTTACGGCGTCTAGCGGAGAGAGATAAGATTAATTGAGCAAACTTAGTTTGGTACACAAGTTAAATACTTAAGCAAAGACCTGTGAGTATGTCTCACTTGTTTGTTCTACAAGTATATACTAGATATCAGCCCTATATATATTGGATTCTATATATAACTAATTATACGGCGAGCTTACTTATTCCCCTAAGCCCTGACCCCTGACCTGGCCTTCCCTGGCCTAAGTCAAAACTATCAAGCGTCTTCTAACGTTTTCTGTACCACGGTCGAGCCGGTACGAATACTCCACCAATGAATTGAAACGAAACCAAGCCAACGTTAACGCTATTACCTAGTTTAAGCAATGCCTCAAATTCAGAGATTCTTAATTGCAACATTTTCCACTATATGTGTAGTGGCTATATTAAAATTTGTTTCTGTGCCACGAATCACGGCTACAACTACCACAAATAACAAAAGCTTATTTATATAGATCACATACAAAGGTGCATTCAGGTGTCATTCAATCAATCAACTCAGCCTATCGCAGAAGTCGTCCAGAAGTGGACTGCGATAGGCTGGTAAAGCCGAGGCTGCGCCACAACACCCTATCCCCCGCCTTCCGCATTCAGTTTGTCCTAGCCATCTTCTTAAGGGTCGGGTAATCGCCGTTTACCTTGGCCATACAAATACGCGTCGCGCTCACGCCGCACCACCGTGCAGTTTCATAGACAATATTTATTTTTAGTAACGAAAATATGAATATTAATTTGAAAAAAAATCACAGATAGAATTATAGATAATAAAATAGTCTGTTCATAGAAATAAAAACATGAAATATCTTAAGTAGTTTGAAAGTAATATTGTATGTGTATTGTATGTTTTTATGGTTCCGTACCCAAAGGGTAAAACGGGACCCTATTACTAAGACTCCGCTGTCCGTCTATCTGTCTGTCCGTCTGTCACCAGGCTGTATCTCATGAACCGTGATAGTTAGACAGTTGAAATTTTCACAGATGATGTATTTCTGTTGCCGCTATAACTACAAATACTAAAAATAGAATAAAATAAATATTTAAAGGGGCTCCCATACAACAGACATATCTTTTTTGCCGTTTTTATAGATAATGGTATGGAACCCTTCGTGCGCGAGTCCGACTTGCATTTGGCTGTTTTTTTTATGCTTTGGGCAGACGTTACTTTCTAAATTTATTTCGTACAGTATTTTACCTACAATACTTAAATATTCACAAATAGAAGTGATGTGTATGCGTTCTAAACTAGAACGCATACACATCAATTAATTACACATTCATTTTTTGCATAACTTATTTGCATTATATGAAGGCGTAATAACAGATAAAAGTCACTAAAATCATATATCTGCGCCTTAAGGTCGTCGATCCATCTAGCTGGGGGCGTCCCACACTACGCTTGCCGATACGCGGTCTCCACTCGTCTGCTCCACCAGGCTTCGACAACTATGGCCAACCCACTGCCACTTCAGCTTGCTTACTCTGCAAAAGCAAGGTTGGTAATTTTACTTCAAAAAAAAAAAGTACCTTTTTACCTGTACCTTTTTATTCCATTGTGGAGATGACGTTTATAGGTATAACTTGCTTACGTCACCACCCACCCTTGTCAATACGCTATCAGCACCGCATGTTCATTGTGTAAGTAGCCGTGACAATGCGTCAGCATATTATATGTATAGGTACCCTCATGTTAAGTGCGAAAAGATTAGGTATATTGACGTACCTATATTTATGTTTCGAAAATGAATAAAACGTGATTTAAGGAAAAAAGCGGGTCGAGATGCTCTAACAATTGGTCTAGCACGAACGCCCGGAATATGAGCGTAACCGGAGATTCGATCAATTTTTAAATTTAAAATATTCGGTTCCCACATAATATTTATCTAGTTTTTAGACTAGGTATATAAATATCTATGGGTGATACTAATTATTTTCGATTCAAAAAGGGTTAATTCGTTATTACGTCACGTTTACTTCACGCGTGCTAGGTGCTCTGATCTTTTTTGGTGAAGTTCCTAAAAAGGTTGATTTATAAGCATTTATTATTTACTTTATTACACATAATAAAAATATTATAATATATAAAATAATATAATATATAAAATAATATCTATATAATAATATTATATTATATTTTTAGAAAAAAAAACCGTTTAAAAATATAAAAAATAGTAGCCCACCGGTATCGAGAACAGGGTCCACCGGTAGCTTGGACCCTGTTCCCAATACCGGTGGGTTAGGGATCCTGAGAGAGGAACCTAATAACGATACGCGCCGTGTACAGAAGTACCGCTTTCTGGATCAAGCCCTTGATCCAGCTGCCTAACCAGAGCTGGCGACTATCGGTTAATTAGCTGGAGACTATCGATTTATCCACATCCTACATGCCAACAACGCAAAAGCAACAGTTATAAGCATTTATTATTGTTACTCTAGCTTTTCCAAAGAATAATGTGTTTTCTTTGTCATGCCTGAAAAATGAAGGCTAATGGATCCTTTTGCTATGAGATCAGATAGCCAAATTCTTCTATAACGACTATAGTCTGTTAGTTCCGAATCTTCTTCGAAATCCTAAAAAAATATACACACAAACATACATTAATATGTACATTAACGTGTATACAATTTGTTACACCTGACGCCGTAAACATTCAATCAATGCTAATTCTACAACACACCACATCAAAAAACATTATTTTTAATCTCCTCGTCAACTGCAATGAATCATAGTAGACGAAATAAACTAACAATATATAAAAAATAGAAATAGAACGAGCACGTTTACGTTACATCTGGTTCATGGTGATAACGGTTTTGCGTTTTCTAACTTTAATTCGTTGAAATTGCGTAATAGTGACTTGTGTGTTTCGTTTCAGCAGGTGATGACCATTATGTAATCAACGTTTCCATTTACATTAATTTTCAATCAAGATACATAGCATGTTTCATAGTACGTACATAAGTATATTGCATTTTTTTAAATTAATCCATAATGTTATAGCAGTGCAAAGCAATTTCTCGGCAGTATGTTCTCGATGATTTTGCACGCATCTTTGCTTAACTAAACATTATGAACACTTTCACTGTCCCAAGGTAATCCTACACGGAAAAAAAGGATCTCTTCAGCGAAGAATATCAATATTCTCAGAAAAATTGTTTCAATCCAAGTAAATATTTTCTTAACGTAAGTAAATGTACTCAGTCCAAGAAAACCTGTTTACTCAAATTAAGAATAATAAAACTTGGTTTATATTCTTGACTTAAGCAAATATTTTTGATTCAAGACTATAATAATCTTAATTGAAGAAAATATCTAGTTATAGAAATAATATTCTTAAAATTAAACTTAATAATTCTTTATTTAAGTTTAGTTTAGTTAGTAGTAGTTTAAAACTTAGTAGACAAAATTTTACTTCATTCAAGAATATATTGTTTTCCCCATTTAAAAATCAATATTTGTCTTAAAAATACAAAATACAAAAATATTTATTTCAACCTAAACATTGTGTCATACATAAATCGAGGCAGCTCCAGTAAGTTACAACAGTACTTGTGTCGGAGCTGTCTCACTCTTCCCTTTAGTTATTGCTTTACAATGATGAGGCTACTAAGTAAATAGAGAGTATAAAGAAAAAATAAAAATTAAATTAAATTAAATTAAACATTCATTTAGCAGCTATTGGTGTATGAAGTGCGCACATGTATGTGTGTGTATGTATGTATGTATGTATGTATCTATGTATGTAAGTGTGTGTATGTTTGTGTGTGGGAGTACCTTTTTTTCCTTCTTTTTTAGGTTATTCTTGTCAAAATATTTTCTGTTTCATCATATGTTAGGGATCTCAGCCAGTTCATTCACTATTTTTTTACAATCGTATAACAACAGGGGATAAATATCTAATTTGCGGTTTAGTTTATTATAGATGTAGGTGGATTGTGTAACATATTGTCGCCTAGCAAAGACGGTTCGAATCCCTGGGGCACTAGTGGGCCACTATATCTCTGCGCTTTCTTCTCTGACTTGCTGACTCAAAAGGAAGACTTTTATGCAAGGTTGAGGACACGTTTAGAATATAAAGTTTTCTAATTGAGAGCAAGTTGCTTACCTTATAGAGGTCTGTTGTAGAGAACCTAAATGGTTTAAAGTACATCACCTTGATAAGCGATCGCTGAGCTCTTTCCAGATCGAGGAATTTGATTTTGGTAGCTCCACCCCAAATCGGAATGCAGTAAGTTATTATAGATTGCGCCAGAGCTATATAGATCTTGTTTATAAGTTTGCGCGGACATAACATATCATAAAGTTTTAAAGACCCACATGAGCTTCCAGATCCTTTTGATAAGGATCTCAATGTGAGGGTGTCATGACAGTCTTTGATCAACAATTATGCCCAAATATTTTATGGAGCTGACTTGTTGAATGGTTTGACAGCCACAATGATGCTTATTATTTTAACAAACATGATTCGTGATGCTATAATCAGATGGAGGCTGTGACCTATGATTTGGGGAAAAACAAATAAAGTTAGTCTTGGTGGTATTAAGGGTTAAAAGGTTTGCTTGGAGCCAGCTAGCTATCGCACTCAGACCCTCTACAGCGATAGTTTTTACATGTTTCCATGACGTTCCTGAGAAAACAACTGCAGTATCGTCTGCGTATGAAAAAAATTGCCCTCCATCGATCTGCATATTGCATAGTCTGTTAATATAAATTAGAAAGAGCGGCGGACCTAAAACAGGGAGCGTTTTAGGTCCGCCGCTCTTTCTAATTTATATTAACAGCCTATGCAATATGCAGATCGATGGAGGGCAAATTTTTGGGACTCCGTAGTTGACGTCCTCTTCGACACTGCATAAGTTATTGATTTTAACCATCTGCTTTCTATTTTTAAGATAGCTTTCAAAAAGGGAGAGAGCCGTACCTCTTATACCTATGCTTTCTAGCCTGTGCAGAAGGATCGGGACGGAAACGGTATCAAAAGCTTTCTTGAGATCTAAGAACAATGCTAAGCATTTATGACTCTTATCCACTTTATTAACAATTTCAGATGTCAGAGCTGTAATAGCGTCTTGAATTGAACGTCCTCTTCTAAACCCGTATTGTGCATTTGATAGAATATTGTATTTCTGTAAGTAGTTAGTTAGACTCTTGTTTATTATTTTTCCTAAAATTTTTGAAATTGATGGCAGCACTGATATGGGGCGATAATTGTTGACATCATTCACGTCCCCACCCTTGTGCACAGGAGTTACCACGGAACGCTTTAAATCTTTCGGGAACATTCCTGTTTTGAGACATAAGTTAGCTAGCTGGCTTATCAGAGGAACCACAAAATCCCTTGACATTTTTAAATATTTTGTCGGTATACCATCCCAACCTGGTGCACTTTCAGACTCAAGACTCATAAGAATACCGTCCACTTCCTGTGGACCCGTTTCCAATAACACAAACGAAGAAGCCCAAGAGTTACTACAGGAGCAGGTCACAACCGGTATCCCAGTCTGAGTTACGATACTTTCCGCTAAAGATTTGACTACGGTGGTAAAAAAACAAGTTAACCCTATTTAATGAGTTTAGAGGGTGTGCTGTAATATTGAGAAGGTGGGTATTTGAAGTTTTAAGTGTTTTAAACTGTGTAATTTCATTTATTGTTGACCAAAGATGTCTTGGACTTTTGGTTGAGTCTTCTATTTATTTTCTATAATATTGTCTCTTTACCCTTTTTATCAGGTTGGAACAAAAGTTACGGAAGCGTTTATAAGTTATAATTAAAATTATGTTAAAAGGATCTAATCTTGTTTGGCGCTGCATTTTGTTTCTAAGCCTTATGCACCACAGTGCTCCTGTAGTTATCCAGGGCTTCAAAGTTCTTTTGTCACAAGAAACGAATTTGATTTTTGAGTTGCATAACAGGGACGACTTAATCACCTTCACCAGTTTAGTGGCAAAGGTATCAGGGAGCGTGTAGGTATCAAACATTGATATATCTATATTAATAAGGCATTTATAAGCATTTTTAAGGTCGACGACGGTTTTGGTTTTTGTACAAGTCCTTTGTGTTTTATTTGAGCTAGTTATATTTAAGAGCACCATAGCATGATCCGTGATTGTTGTATTAAGCTCCGCCACAAAGGCAGAGGTCTTAGTTTTGTCAAACTTCAGAAATGTATGGTCAAGGCAATTCTGGTCTCTAGTGGGTAGGTAATGTCCTGGAAGGAGGCCGTGAACAGATAGCATATTTAGGTAACTTAGCCTATTTGATCGTTGTTGTGATATTTCTGTGGGTTTTTTCTATTATATTAATATTAATGTCACCCATTACAATAATATTATTGTGCGTACTACACGATTCAAGATGGTTATTTAATGAGCTAATGAAATTGTCAGCACAGGCAATAGACGGGGAACGGTAAATACCTATAACAGTAAAAGACACTACCTATGATTTTAAGAGCAGAAGCATTTGTTAAAGTTAGTTCTGTTACCAGGGGCGTATGTGTGTTTCTTACGTAGACTACCACGCCATCGTTTTGGTTTAATTGGATTGAGGTAAAATAAGAGGAGTAGTTATTTAGTAGTGGTATTTGTTTCTTATTATTTAATCTACACTCAGTAAGAATAAGAACATCCACGTCGAACTTCATCAGAGCCAAATTCATCTGCAAGTCGTCAATATTACTGTAAATACTCCTCATGTTCTGAGTCACAACCGTCAAGTAAGTATTTTCGCCTTTTAAAGACGTGGATATGTGTTCGATATTAACTAAAGCTGAGTTTGCAATTTCTATCTGGTCTAATTCGTGAAGTGTATTTAAGTTACTATCCATTTTCGTGTATGAAGTCTAATAAACATAACTCATGGTGTATTATCGAAAATAGACATTGAGAAAAATAAGTATTAATGACAATTACTACATAAATATGCAGCAGTTTTAGCTCAATGTGGGGTACAATGGGTGCAAGAGTGGATGTGTGATGTAAGCGAGAGATAGTTGTAATGTGGATGTTAGTTGAGTGTTGCGTGGAAAGTATGTATGAGGCAGGTTTGTTTAGTGTTGATATTTGATGAGCGTGCTTTACAGTGAAAATGTTTTTTGGAGAGTTATATCTAGAGAATTTTAACAAACCATAAAAAATATAACCTAATCCAAACACAATAAAAGTCAGTAATAAAGCCAACAAAAGTAAATAGACAAATAAAATAACTAGAATTAGTCTTATGCACTTTGAAGCAAGCTATGCACTTGTGATTCACTCTTCACGAGGATCACCTTGCCGCCCTCGTCCTTTTTTATAAAAACACGACCAAAAGCAGTCCAGCAGAATTTATACTGTTTTGATTTAGCTAAGTCCCGGGCTAAGAAAAATAGGCGGGCGTTCCTCGGAGTAAGTTGTTCCGAAACGAACACAGGAACGTCCCCAGTACTGGTGATAGCAAGGTGCTTCGCTTGAAGTTTCGTATTGTTTTTTAGGTTGTACGATTTAGTGCTTTTCAATAAATCCTGTTTTAGAATGGCAGAGTCCAGTTCCACTACGATAGGGGGGGCTATTCACACCTTCCTTCTTCCCCTGCGATCTAAAGATATCCTTGATATCTCGCTTACTCATATCAAGATTAATATTCTTAGGCAGACTAAGAACCATGTTTATTAAATCCTCTCTGGTTTCCTGGTTTTTCCGAGGGACATTCTTTATTTCGATATTATTCTTGCGCGAGCATCGTTGCAAGTCCTCAACTCTATCCTCCAACACGGTGATATAATCTTTATCTTTCTTGGCTTGCAATTCTAACTGAGTTATCTTATTTTGGAACTCGTCATTTTGTTTAGTCAAAATCGCGACGGATGTTTCTATATTTGTAAATTGAATCTCCTTCAGGTTGGCAGCGATGTTTTTTAATTCGGTTTGCTGGGTTTTTATAAGAGACCGAAACAGTTCTTTCATTTCTTCCTTAAATTTGCAAAATTCCGAGGGTAAGTCCTCTTCCCTTAGCCTTTTGTGGCGTTGGGAAACGTAGTTTGGAGGGGTAACATCGGTGCCCATTTTACTAATGATTCCGTCAGAAATAGATTTGTTCATCTTTATACTATGTATTTCCAAGTTACCAGGATACGATGAGTGTCGAAGATTGTTAAGCTAATTAGCTAAAGATGCGCCGGGGCAGGTAGGAGGGACTATGTGACCTATTTTGTTCAATGGCAACGAAGTGGGTGTCGATCTAGGATAGCCAAGGGCGAGGCCTTAGGCCAACTGACTAATAGCGCAGGTGAAAGGTGGCGCCGCGCATGCGACAGTGATGACCTTGTAGTGATGACGCTACGGTGTGCGTGAGCGCATGCGCTGATTTGTTGAGCGGACGTCAGGTACCAGGACAGCAGGTTAATTAGGAGTGAGTTTACCTCGCCGGTATGTTGGTGGTAGAGATAATTACTATTGGTGTATGAATTGTGAATTGTACTCACGTAACCTCTTGCGTACAAATACCTACTCTGTGTATATGCTGTCCTATTTTTTTTACTTTTATTTAATTGGCACAATTTTAATTTTATTTAGTATATTATTTATATTTTAAAACGATACGGTCTTCACGTCTACACCAAAAGGATATTGTCTTAATTTAAGACATCCTTTTTTTCCGTGTATCACCATACGTCCAATAATAATATTTCATTGTGATGTTTTATATGGTCATTTACAAATTCTACCATAGTTAAAATCGTCCATCACGTCATGTCATGCACGGACGTATAGGGCTACGTCTTCAGTGCATTAAATGTCATGCAAGGACGTATAGAGCTACGTCCTCAAAACATTAAATGTAATGCATGGACAGCGACAGTGTTGAAATTATATCTATGTTAAAATTAAGACTATGGCTCTATAGGCAACGACTCTGTATGTGGATACACAGTAGTTGCCCACGCAACCTTAGATTCTACAGCCGTAGCTATTACACTCAGTGGCATCGGCCAAGAATTACACGAGGTCAACCATGATCATGTAAATCGTAAATAAATATATAAGTAGGTACTAAGTAGTACTAGCGTTCAAATTCTCAGAACAACCATCTTGTTCTGTCAATTTATAACAAACCACATAGACCAAAACCTCTCAAAACTGCTCTAAAACTTTGAATGATAAAACAACACAAGTTTGAGCACATTACGTCAAGTTCTAGCCTCAAGATGTAACGATAATTACAAAATGTGTTATAACAAGTGAGTAGTGTCATCATAACTCCTAGTTTCAAGTTACCGTAACTGGATTTGGAGATTGGACTCAAACTTTACCTCACTTTAAACTTTCGTTCGAGAGGTTATAAGTAATGACGTATGTCGGCTTCGTAAAGTGAAATTAGTTTTAAAAGTACCTAAGTACCCACTTGTTGCTTTTGTACAAAGCCTTTGTCTGAAAATTTCCTTTTTGCTTCAGAAGAGATTAACGATATTGTTGGATAATCTCAGTTCACGCTCAAATTGGTTTCGTTATAGAAAACTTTGAAAGTGTAAAAAATTTAGTTTCGATAGGTATTCTTCATCTTGTCTGCAGTTGGCTGGGTATTTTTTTCCAAAGTAAAACAAACTATAAAACTGCTTTCATTCATAATTTAAGAATTGGATCATTAGAATTGAATACTCTTTATTATGTTCTCTTTATTGTGAGTGGGGCTTGTGGCTAAGTAATAACAGCCGCACGGGTCAATCGATCAGGTTAAGCTACGCTTGCCGCGGTTGGTCCGTGGATGGCCATCGTGGCATCGTGGCATCGTGGGTGACCATCTTTACATACCAAGACCCCTCCGTGCCTCGAAAAGCACTTAGCCGTTGGTCCCGGCCGTCATTTGTAGATCTTTGACAGTCGTTACGGGTCGTCAGAAGCCCGAAAGTCTGACAACCAGTCTTACCAAGGAGTATCGTGTTACCCAGTAGCTGGGTTGTGGAGGTCAGATAGGCAGTCGCTCCATGTAAAATACTGGTATTCAGCTATCTCCGGTAAGACTGGAAGCCGACCCCAACATAGTTGGGAAAAGGCTAGGCAGATGATGATGACTTTTTATTATGTTCACGATATGAATTACCGTCATAAAGGTTTTACATAGGGTGACACAAAGGGCGGTATTATAGCTAAAAGCGATCTTTTAAAGACAACCTTTGGATGGATTTAAAAGGAGAAGGAAAGACAATACTGCAGGTTGCCTGTACCATTTACATAATCTACATATACGAGTATCATTATTAGATACATGGCAGAAAGAGCAATCATATTACCATGCATATGATTGCTCAACACAATTGGCGAAATCTGGGTGTACTATAGGAAAACACAAGTCTGTTCAACACTTTGGGAAAACAAGGAATGATATTATAGTATGCTTATGAATGCTCATACATTCTACGCATCATAATCATTGCTTTTACACCCAAAACACATCTTTGCACACGTTAAAATAAAGACAGAAATAAAGAATGGGCCCATTTTTTTGTGTGGGAAATTATCAAATAACGTCTATAGCTCTGTCTTTAGTCTGTTTACTATTAACGATTTTGCTGAAATCTTAACTCGACGCTTTCGATTTTGGGTAGCACCGAAATCGAAAGCGTCAAGCTAAGATTTCAGAAACACTTTTTTTGAGTGGGAAATGATCAAATAACTGCTCCCGCTCTGAGCGGAGTTGGAGCTTATGTCAGACTCTTACTGACTAAAACTCACCCGTGTTCCTTCCGTTGCCTGTGTTGCCAGGGGCGGTATCCCTTTCTGACTTTCCCGCGACCCCGGCAGTCATCGGCCCTAGCGGATCCCTACACTTGTGCTGACATCTCCTTGAGGCGCGCGTGGAACACAACGCGTCGTTAAAATAATGGGCCCTACAATTCTCTATTAAATATTATAATCTGACTGGCCTTCGATCATCGTTCAAAGAACATTGATTCAAAGTGATTCATAGTAAAAATGTGAAGTGTAAAAAACGTATGAGCTATCAATCATTTGGCACTTACCCAACTTGCGTGTACATTATCATCGATTAGGCACATCATATTACGCCCCCAAAATTATACTAGTGATCGCCCGTGATTGTACTCCTAAAATATAAACACTTATGGTGTATTTATATTTCTGCCTGTCACGACTGCGATATCGTCCCAGTCTATGAGAGCCTTTATAGTGCAATGGTTTGTTTAGTTGTAAACATTTTTTTTGACATTTTATTTTAGTTTACTAGTACTCATTTCTAGCATTTTTCAGATTGGTAAACAATAAAATACATTTCCATAAAGACTTTGAGCCTGTTCACACGATGCGTTGCGGCGCGCAACGCTAAGATTTCGCCGCATTGGCGGTCACTTTGGCGGTGCTGCGCAGTACCTAATGTTGTTATGCCGTATATACTTTGTGACCATCGATATGTCATGATCCGTCACGCGCGAGCACATTTGCCTCGAGATCCCATGGCGGCGATCCGGCAAGAAGGCTTGCTGTCTCACCGGAGACCGTGCGGTATCCCCGGACCAGCCGGATAGCCATAACCCTTTGGGGCGTGTTCAACCGGCGGGCTGGCCGCAGCGACCGGAAACGCGCCCACACAGGTGCCCCCGCATAGAGCCTCCGGCAGGAGGCATTTGGGCCCCTAGATTGGGCAGGAGCCGCTTCAAGGCAGCCCCGGCCCGCTCCAGTTTGGGAGCCAAACGTCGGAAATGCTCCACGAAGTTCCACCGGCTGTCGAGGACGAGTCCCAGGTATTTCATCGTCGACTCGACGCCAATGTGAACCCCTCCTACCGTTATTTGGGATTTCCCAGAGGGCGTGATGTGATTTGTATTTCATGTCAGAATTATGAATTAGATATAGCAAATTGATTCATGTAACGTATCTCAATGAAATACCGATAGATTAGTCAATGACTATTTCACATGGTTAAGGCATTAACAAACTATTTAGGTAATAGGGTTTTTCAATAATAGTAGTTATTCTGAAACTATGTAATTATTTCATGTCACTCGAGATGATGAGAAAATAGATTTAGAAAATATTTTTTGAAAACTGTAACTTAATTATTATTACCTATATATAAAATTATTATTATATATTTTGAATATCTCGGGGCCATGGGGTCCCGGACCTTTGAAAGGCGTACGAGGGGCCGAAGAAGCCAACTCGCAGAGGCCTCTTAGACAATTTTAAATCGAATAAGGCACCAACCGACGATTATCCCTGTTTGCACTATGCAAGTGCACCCAAGGACAACCCCCGGTTGGTGCAAAATTATGCAGAACATACATCCGTCGCCCCCCACATAGCAGGACCCGAGGTGGCGGCGCGTAGTGTTCCACGCGCGCGACTATTTGACGTCGCAGGGGGAGTTTAACACCTCATTCCCTCCGCGAGCCAGAGGTGGCCCGCTACAGCAGGCCGCCACCAGCCGGGGATCGCGGAAATCGCATTAGAACCCATGATCCCCGGTGAAAGTGAGGTAGGAGAACACCAGGATGGTTTTTGGTCTGACAAACCCCTCCGCCCGTCGCAGGGCGAAGGACATCCATGAGGGTTTCCCTCCCCGGAACAAAAAAAAAGGACTATGCAGAACATGGAAACAAAACATTTTTTTTTTTTTGGTGGCTGTAGTGAAATGGTAACATAAAACTATGGATGGACTATGTCCAGTGCCTGATCAATGTTATATATGATCAATGTTAACCCGATAAAATGGCAGGGAGTGACCTGCACACCCAATAATGGGCCCCCGAAAACGGTCGCTAGCACATAGTGACGTAGCGACAAGGTGGCACTTCCTGAGGTGCTTGAGGAGTGGAGAGGTATTCCACAGCTATCAGAACACTCCCAGAGCCCGGAAGATGTTCAAGATCCCTACCAGCACTTACTGGAATACTTCCTTTCTTCCTTTCGGCTCTTGCGAATCTCCACTGAAACCGGCCAATAAAGGCAAGAATGAGGTGAGTGCTCTATTCTTCGTCAGTGTTCACTCCAGCCGGACAATTATATTATTATTAATTAGATACCACTAGGTACATTCTTATGTACAAAGGCTCGTGCAGACTGGGGCGATATCGCGATAGTCTGCACGAGCCTTAATACATAAAAATAATTAAAATATAATTCGGTATTAAACAACAAAAAAGGGAAGTTTTAATATCAAAATAACCTAAACGTTGCATAACCCTGTCAAAGCTACCAAAAAATAAGGTCAACAAAATAAATATGTACCTACATTCCTATTTCATGTCGAAAGTTGAACTGGCGAAAACGACTTTTATTTTCTACTGGACCGTTTGTTTATCAACCTTTGTAATTCAAACCCGGTAGTTAGCCGCAAGAGACGAGTTCTTGTTTATTTAATACAAAAATAGACGTATTTAAAAATACCCGTGGATACAAGAATGTTTTAGACGTTTTTCGGCCTTGATGTGCTGAAAAATGAGCTTTCAATAACAGCGGCTTCGAAAGTGTATAGTGTATATATACAGTGTGTTAAGAGTTTTTCAATGAGATTGGATTGTGCAGAAATCGTTTCATGAATGAAAAACAGATTTCTTAGTGTTAACAGACTACGTATATTTTTTTCTGTAATATTTAGCAACGGCAAAAGCACCCATAATCAGCCTATATATAATATTCCTATTGCTGGGACACAGACCCTCTCTCTGTAAGAGGGAGTGGGCCGTAATCTACCACGCGGGCACAGTGCGGGTTGGTAGATGTCACATGTCTTCGAATTTTTGATTCTAGGACTTGTCGGTTTTCTCACGATGTTTTCCGTCATCCTTTTGGGAGCAGTGATGGGTGATGAAATAATTTACATAAAGTAAAGTGCCTGGCAGGGTTCGAACCTACGACCTACAACTCGTAAGTCACGACCGTTACCACCACTGCAAATACATAATCAGGCCACCTCACACCTCAGGAGATGCTCAGGGCGTCGGGAATCCTAGGCGGATTTCCGGACACCGTAGGCGCGGGCTTGCGAACGGTGAGTAATGGGTCCGATAAGGACCAGGCCCGGTTCGACGACGCGTTGTGTTCCACGCACGCCTCAAAGAGATGTCGTCAGTACAAGTGTAGGGGTCCACTAGGCCCGATGCCTGCCGGAGTCGCGGGAAAGTCCGAAAGGGTTACCGAGGCTCCTGGCAACACAGACAACGCAAGGAACACGGGTGGGTTTTAGTCAGTAAGAGTCTGACACGCCCTCTCGCTCCGCCCAGAGCGGGAGAAGTTATATGATAATTTCCCACCACAAAAAAAAAAGGCTACCTCAAAGGCCTGGCCGGGAGGGAGTGGGCCAAAATCCACCACGCGGGGCCAGTGCAGGTTGATATCTGCAATAGATTGGACTTATTTGGTTTCGTGAAAACGTCACCTCTGCTCAGAATGCGTTTATTGCCCAACGGCAAATGGATGACGAGATAGATGGCCGTCTCTTTGAAGCTTGTTGTAAAATTCATGTTGAATCTAACGCAGATTATACACTGCCTGGATTGCAGGAAATGGGAAAAGTAAAAAACATACTCAGGATTCAATCAAAGACACTTCGGAAGATTGTTTGGTCCCGTCTTCAAGTGACAGAGGGAGGAATGTACGAAGACAAATGTGTGATGTAACTTTTATAAATAATCCCAAAAGCTATTGAAGACTGAAGTTTTTCTTTCAGAAGTTTCAGCTTTTCATACTCAAATATAGAACAAATTATAGCTCTACAACAAAGACATAAATAAAGGATGAGCGATGGCTTTAATCAGGACTAAGATTGTTCTTTATTATAATAAGCCTAATTTAAAAGAACGCGGAATTTTCATTTAGACTATTTACGACATCAAAGAATTAGGAGTTATCTCTATACTTTTTGTTGATTTTCCTGTGTTCCTACTTCATTTTTAGCTAAATTTAATACAAAAAGTGTCAAGACAAGGTCGTTAGTTTTTATAATCACAAGTAAAAAGAAATAAATCACCGAGCTGTAAAAAGAACATTTATAAACTCGCTGAGAAAATA
Organism: Atethmia centrago; assembly: GCA_905333075.3. Taxonomy (NCBI): domain Eukaryota; kingdom Metazoa; phylum Arthropoda; class Insecta; order Lepidoptera; family Noctuidae; genus Atethmia; species Atethmia centrago. Next base: position 10,186,195 of record HG995374.1, read on the forward strand.
AACGTAATTTCAGGAATTATTTGCCAGTAAAAACATTTGGCTACTGAAATAAACTCCGTCATTGATGCTAGTCTTAGAACTATTTCGTGTAATCATTGCTTCTCAATCAATTAAAATGTTACGATTGTTTGGTTGGTTTCCTGACTGAAATTCAGTTACATTGTATGTGTAAAAAACTCAATATGCAGTTAGATAAAATTAGTTCAGAACTTCATAATAGAATCATATTCCGAATACATCAAATGCCAAACTTAACATAAAATATCTTACAGAAAAATACAATGCGGTATACAACAAACACAATACAACTTAAATTATTAACTGTGAATAAAGTCATCAGTCATTGACTGTAATAAATCTTCATTTACTAAAATCTTGCGGGAAAACCCATTCAGAATTGGTAATAGTTATGAGGTTGATAAGATAAATTTATATACTAGTTATTCACAATTATATAATTAATTAATAAAAATAACAAAATGATATCCTATCTTAACTAAAACTATACACAAACAAAAAGGCGGAAGAGCTCATTGGGCATCAAAAAATTCGTCCGCATCGCTGTCAATGGAAAAAGTGCCCAAAAGGCTGGCAGCATTGCCACGTTGGATGGCAATGCTGATTCTTTGGGCTAGAAAAAGGCCAGCCCTCTGGTCACGTGAAGACTCTACCAACCTTTTGGCGATATCCCGAAATACTCGATGGGCACTCGGACCCCAAGGCCCTAGTGTTTCAACCCCAAACGGCTCAAACATATAGCTTATAACAAACATATATTAGACATTTAGGGGGAGGGGCGGGGGAGGGTTGCCATAATCACAGGGCACATTGCTCGCAGAACAGATGGCCGCTGGGGCCGAAAGATTCTGGTGTGGCGACCGCGTACCGGAAGATGTAGCGTTGGAAGGTCTCCTACAAGGTGGACCGATGACCTTGTGAAGGCCGCAGGAATCCGCTCGATGCGGGAAGCACAAAACCGGTCAAAGAGGCGGTGCTTGGGGGAGACCTATGTCCAGCAGTGGACGTCTTTCGGCTGAAATGATGATGATGATATTAGACATAGGCCATTCTCACATAGATACAACATAATTATTAGTAGGCACTCGTTAAGCCCAGTTGAGCTTAGCTTAGCTTTTAATGCAACGGATCATGTGTTCGATCGTGACCAAGAATTTAAGGTGCAGATATATGATTTAAATCTGTTATTAGGCTTTCATATATGCAAATAATTAATAATTTTTTGAACTTTTAAGTAGTGTAGTAAAATACTTTATGAAATAAATTCAGGAAGTAACGTCTACCCAAAGCATAAAAAACGACATTAGTTTCAAACTACTTATTATGATATTTTCATGATTTTTTTGTATGAACAGATTATTTTATTATCGATAATTTTATCTGCGACTTTTTTCAATTATTGCATTACTAAAAGTAAATATTCCCTATGAAACCGAACGGCCGCGCGGCGTGAGCGCGACTCACATTTGTATGGCCAAGGTCAACGGCGGTTACCCGACCCTTAAGAAAATAAAACAGAATAGTGTAGGGAAAATAGTGATACAATGCAACTGATTGCAGCTACTAACAATGTTTGATTATCCTTAAACACGATATGAAACAAGTCAACTCGTAATGTTTGTTTGTTTGCAGTAACAATATTGACAAGCTGTCACATGCAGGTTTCAACTGTAATGAACAGCTTTCACATTCATATTTAAAGTCAAATTTTCACTGGAGTTATCTGAAATGTGCTAGCTGTCACTTTGTGTAATAAAATTGTTAATTTTTATTGTAATCGTGATCGTTTTGTTTAATCGATTTATTTATAGTATAACATAAATGTATAATAAGTGTAAAAGACTAGAATACAATAAATATGTCAATTTTATTACACAAAGTGAGAGTGAAGTGAAGTGAGTGTGTGGTGAGTGAAGTGTGAGTGAGTGTGAGTGAAGTGAGTGTGTGAGTGTGTGTCCGATTACTCCAGTGAATTAATAATTCGACTTTATCTGCCAATCCAAAAGTGTCAGTAACGTTATAAATTCACTGATACATCTGTGATTCAAAAACTAATTTAATTAAAGTAATTTTAGTATGCACAATGTCGTATTGTATTGTCGTACGATGTCGCGGTAAGTAGTCGAAATTGCAAGACGAGCAATCTCTTGCGCTGCTTTTGCCATCATATATATCGATCTAAATAGACTGTTTTCATAAAATCGTTGCCTAAATGCATCAATTTTGTATATATATAATAAGAGTAAGATTCGAGTCAGGTGCCGTTGTAATTTAACTTTGTTTCCTTGTTTATATTGCAATCGGTTGTAAACCAGTGTTGCCACCCAATAAAATAGAGAAAGCCTCATCATGGCGGCATCTACATCGCCACATGCGAACTACGGATAACACTAACGTCACGCAAAATCATGCATCGCGCAAGCAGAGTTTACCGCGCAACTAGCATATATATGACATCCCGACATCAACCGTCGGGCAGTTGCCCACCAGACACGACACCCGTCTGGTCGGAGGATCCTCCCTTTTATATGGATGATGAGTGAACTTTACACCCTGTTCCTCATGCCTCTATACCAGAATGTCACCATAAAATTGTTTAAGATACACTGATCCCTCAAACTACATAAAAGTTTCTTCGGTGTGTACCTTTCCCTCAAAACGCCTTGCCAATTCAAGTACAATAAAACAAGGCAGGTGATATCTAACAAAGATAAATGGCAAGTAAATATTGTTCTATGCAAATGGCAAATAAATATAATATGTCACGCGCGTGGGACGTCGTGTGACGGCAGACGTAGGGGGACTGCACACGATGTATTATTTTATCGTTTACTAGCAACCCCTGATCGCACTGTTTTTACGACTTGACAAAACATCGAGATTTCTTTGTTATATGTAAGTAGAAAATTAATGTATTTTACACTTAAACCTTCTGGAATAAATTCTCTGAATGATGTTGATACTACATTAAAATCCGTTGAGTCGTTTAGAAGAACAACACGATTACACAGACAGACATGAAAATCAACTATGATTTATAATATGCTTAGATTAAGAAAACTAATAATATAAAGAGGTAAATTTTGAAGTTCGTAAGTTTGAATGTAGGGGGTAATCTCTGGAAATACTGAAAATTCTTTGACTGGCAGAAAGCTCCACTATTGCCGAGTGCCATGGGGTATGTTTTATAGTATAGTTGACTACCACGCGGGCAAAGTCGCGGGCAGAAGCAAGTATAGAGTATTGATTATGATATTATGTAGTGTAGTTATATCATTTATTTACATAACCAAATTACAAGATGATTATTAACATTAACTAAATTAAATTAAAACTAAGTTAAGCTTAAAAAAGGCCCTCGGGGCATTGTACCGAGGATGCTGGCGGCATTTCCTCGCTGAATTGCAATGCTGATGCGTTGCGCGAGAAAGCCGCCAGCTTTTCGGTCACCAGTTACATCAACTAGACGTTTCGCGATTTCCGCAAATAACTTATGCGCACTGGGACCCCACGGACCGAGGGTCTCGACGCCAAAGGGCACAAAGTTGTACTCTCTGCCAAGGCCTCCATATTTAATAACTTTCAGATTTTGTAGTTGTAGTTAGATAATAACAAGTAATCGATATGGATGATGGAATCTGTACTAATATAAATGTTAGTGCAGACCGGAAGAATTTGAATATTTGAATGCGTTAATCTCTGGAACAACGAGTTTGATTTAAAAATTTGATAGCCCAATTCTTGAGGAAGTTTATAGGCTATTTAACATCATGCTACGACCCTTAGGAGCCGAGCAAAAGGACAAAGTCAGAAGGAACGCTAAGTAGAAACGACAAAAAAAAAAGGCTGGCGATGCGAATTTTACATGGATGAAGTCCCGAGCAGAAGCTAGTAGATTTATAAAGGTGATGTGCAGATGATGCCTATCTATGTACACGTGATGCCTATTTATGTATGTATATGTGATGCAAATCTATTGATAAGTACACTGATCTTAATAATCTTTTTTATGATTTAATGAAATCTTTTAACAATTATGTTAAAAGATTTAATGTATGTTAACAATTATGTCAGAAGATTTAATATTGCAAACCTTGTTAGGTACTTTCGCTTGATTTTTAAAAAACAAAAAACTTTTTGCTGAAAAATATTCAAATTACGATGTTACTTTTCAAAAAGCCGTCGAATCCCTGCGTCACGTTAGGGTCTAAAATCGACCACCTCAGTGTATCATAGGGAATGTCTGCTCTAACTTTAAAACACTACAGCCTCGGATTAAATCGGATAACAAAGCCACGTTCCATGTGTAATCCCCCTAAGATACTCATGTTCATCTGAGTGGATTGACAAGGCGTCTGCCGTCTAAACAAGCGTTAGTAACTCGATTGAGCACAACCAAGGCGTACAGCGTTTGCTGTATTACCTTGTCTATGCTTCAGAATGTTCTCTATTCGAAAAACATTCGAATTCCTGTTCGAAGATTTTGCGAATAGGCATTTGTTTCGCCAAAGTCTTTGAATACTAAAGGCTTTCGTAATAGACACCTGTCTACGAAAAATTGATCTAGGTCTAGAATAGGTCCTAAATCTAAATAATTCAGGTATCTATAATGAAAATATGTACCTTAAATGTTAAGGTATTATATTCAAGGTGGGTACAATGGTATTTTTTTATCAAAATAAGGCCGAAAATATGGACGGACCTTCGTCAGAATAAACGGTACGAAGGGTATAGAAATCTAACAGCATTGAGAATAGAAATGCTAGTATCTAAAAGATGTCGCGGGAAGGTATTATTATGGGTCACCGAGGCCCCCGCAACACAGGTAACAGGAAGGAATACGGGTGGGTTTTAGTCGGTAAGAGTCTGACACACCCTCCCGCTCCGACCAGAGCGGGAGAAGTTATTTGATGACACCCACCCTCAAAAAAAAAAAAAAAGTACCTATCTAAAAGATCCTACAGGTATCTCAGTTTGCAATTACATTTAACACGTTATAAAGGTACCAAGCATAATCAGCCCATAATGTTCACCCAGCTGGGACACAGTCTTCCTCTCTATGAGTGGTCATCATCATCTGCCTAGCCTTTTCCCAACTACGTTGGGGTCAGCTTCCAGTCTAACCGGATCCAGCTGAATACCAGTATTTTACATGGAGCGACTGCCTATCCGACCTCCACAACCCACTTACTGGGTAATACGATACCCCTTGGTAAGACTGGTTGTCAGACTTTCGTGCTTCTGATGACCCGTATTGACTGTCAAAGATCTACGAATGACAGCCGGGACCAACGGCTTAAAGTGCTTTCCGAGGAACGGAACATCTCTCTGTGAGTGGTATGGGCCATAATGCACCACGCGGGCCCAGTGCGGGTTGGTAGATGTCACATGTCTTCGAATTTTCGGTTCTAGGACATGCCGGTTTCTTCACGAAGTTTTCTTTCATCGTTTTGAAAGCAGTGGTCATGAAATAATTTAACAAAGTAAAGCGCGCCTGTGTGGGTTCGAACCTACGATCTACAACTTGTAGGTTGCGACCGTTACCACTGGGCCACCACTGCTGTCCTGCTGTCCTGCTTGCTAGATAACGACTGCTTTATTTCTATGTACCTAAGATGAACGAACCAAAATATTACGCAAAACAGGATCAAATATCTGCTAATTATTTGTAACATCGCTAAGGCGTGTTGAACATATTTGGAACTGAGATTTAAACTAATAGATATAGATTTATTTACTTAACTAACTAGCTGATAGTTCGTTGTATTGAATTAAGCATTTTGCATTGGCTTGGTACTGTACATAATAATATGCAATACATTTGAACCACTAAAATGTAGTCTCCTGTCATGACATGTGTTTCAACGTTATGCAGATCGATAACATAGGTGTTCTATAAAAAGATCATTTATATGTAGGTAAAGTCGGCGCATGAAAATCTTCACCATACTTAGATTGTTATCGCATTTATGCCACAAGTGTTCAAGACGACAAAAGAAGTTACGAAAGTTACGCTAACAAACGGTTAAAGTTTTCGTAGGATACACTGCAAATGTGTTCATTTGAGTTTTTTTTTTATAAAATTTCCTTTTTATTGTGAAAACAATAATTGACGAATAAGTACAGGATCTTAACTTAGATGCAAGTAACTGATACCTTGATTCCGGGTTGATGCTAACCTGAAACAAAAAGAGTAACAACGTCAGTTTCGGTTTATTTACGTAAGATATGATACAAAATTATGATGTTTATTCTCATACAAATTGATTGTGGAATATTTTCAATTTCTCCGAACGCCGATAAATGTAAAGGGTGATCGATAATTATGAAGTATAAACTCTACAAAAAATACCAAAAGAACAACGATCATAAAAAAATAATTAAAGAACCCCTTTATTTCGAAAGAAGTAGAAGTCCAAGGTCAAGGTCTATCTATTCGTACACGAAATATTTTAAGAGAAACATCTTTACATGATAAAGAAGCCATAGCAACGATTTTTTCTATCTATGTGTTTTTTACGTACCTAATTATAATAATTTTAAAATTACTTGAGATATTTTGCATAAAACCTTAACTCCCTATTCTATGAATGACCCGCCCCAATAGGCGTATCTCTTAAAATATTACACGGCAATTGATTTTGATATATCTAAATAAATCAAAATCTATTGCTCCAAAATGGTTGAGAGAATTTCACGCCCTCTCGTCCCTAGCCGCCGCAGGAGACGCCTTGGGCGTCGGGACTCCCAGGTGGATTTCCGGCTACCGTAGGCACGGGTTTGCTAACGGTGAGCAATGGGTACCTAGCTCGCCGTCCGATAAGGATCAGGCCCAGGACGACGGCGCGTTGTGTTCCACGCGCGCCTCAAACAGATGTCGCGGGAAAGTCCGAAAGGGTTACCGAGGCCCCTGGCAACACAGGCAGCGGAAGGAACACGGGTGGGATTTAGCCAGTAAGAGTCTGACACATCCTCTCGCCCCGCCCAGAGCGGGAGAAGTTATTTGATAATTTCCAACACAAAAAAAAAAAGACTCCAAAATGGCTCAAACGATTTGTTTTGTTTTTGATTTTGCTCGCTTCAACACTAGTGTGGTTTAGGAAAGAATAAAATTAGGAAAAACCCAAATTGAAAAACAAACGTAACACAGTTTCTATCACAATCCGAGGGTGTTGAAGGATATTGTGCATAAAAAGGATAATACATTGCTTTATAAGTTTTAAAACTTCGTGTGCTCAAAAAGGTAAACAACGGAAAGATCGTGAGTGAACTGTCAAAATGAAACCCATTGCGATCAATTGTCATTTTATGTGTGTACCGCTATTACCCAGCTGGTCATCTAGTAAATAATATACAGCGACTAGTGAGTCGCTGTATATTACTGGGTACTTGCTGCCAGTACTCGTAAACTAGTGGAGGTTATTCACGGCCGAGTTAAGTTTCACAAGTAGATACAGCTAACACAACATCGACTTGAGATATTTTGTGAAGAAAAAAGATTCTTAAAAAAGTTTGAAGTTGGAGTTTTCATATGAGCTTGATTTATTTAACAGTGCTGATTAAGGGGACTACAGGACCTAAACGCAAATTTTATAAGTTTTATAATGCCTTAAAGTATATGATCCACAACAGTAAACAAAATCAGAAAAATATATGATATTCTTATATGCTAGGTAAGTAGTGTGTTGAAAACATAATATAATTAATTTGATACGATAGAAAAAATCACGAAGATACCTCTAAAAATTTCTTTTAACGATTAAAATCCATACTAATATACATGCAATCATTCTGATTTTTTGTCAGATTATTCTACAAGCAATATATTAGCATAATAGTGTTATATTTTTTATACAATCTACAGCTTTTTTGTAAATCGATAATTGCTTCATATTTTGCAATAAATTACCAGCGTTGTGTCATCGCGCTTCTCTTTCTTTCCTATGCAGTCCGACAGTGACCGCGCTTTAGGTGTTGTCGGCATCTTAATCAATAAAGTGTACACAATAATATTGTAAATTAATAGAGATGTAATTTAATTTCCAGTCGACTGAATATGGCTATAGCAGCTCATCATCTGGCTAGTTTTTTTAATGCAATGCAAATAAGTAGATAAATATTTAGTTGTACTAGTACCTCAATTGCGTAACACACTTTCTGTTGCAATCGGAGAGTTTTGAAGGATATTGCTGATCCATTGCTTCATAGGTTTGAGAAATTCGTCATTGAACTGTCAATGATTATTTATGTGTGTTACGTAATTACCTCTCTGGTAGTACCAGCAGTCTTGCGTAGTCTACTGGTACACACGGCTACATATCAAGCTATACATTTCCAGTCTAAGCTGCCCTCTAATTCTACGAAAATCCTATACAATGCCAGATCAGCTTATACCTACTTGATATGTAGTTGTGTGTAATACCAGCGAGGTAATTAATGTTTTCATAGTGTGAATCGGAGTATACAGATTATTAATGCATAAATAATTTAAGTAATTAATAATAGCATTACCGAAGCTCTTCATTTAAGATTTAATTGCAATTTGAAAATAGAAAAGCGATACGAATTTATATACCTGACTGTCTGTTTTAAAACTGCTTTCCAGCAGAACTATCGTAACACTGAAAGCACTTAAACAGACCGACATTTAGTCAGTAGCATTAACGTTTTATTCGTCACAAACTCTTCCATTCGAGGTGAATCTCGGGATTCCGATTCGATAAATTAATCATAGTTTTCACAACCAAACAAAGCCATAAAAAAATTTATGCAATGTTTTTAATTAAATTGAATTATTGTTGTTGATTATTTTAATGTAATTTATTGTTATTATTTAATTTTTATATAATGTATAGACTATGTCTGAAATAAATCAATTATAATTTGCAAAGAAATGCAGGCGCTGACAAGACGCAAATGACCAAAATAGGCTTGTCTTAAGAAAAAAAATTGCCAAATCTGTATAGTTTGTAGTAGCAGAAGAAATATATGTTAATTTTAAACATATTTCACAAAACTTGGTTGTTACCAAAACACATTTTGAAAGAAAATCTCGATACAAACTAACGTTAAACTAACCTCTTACCTCGAGTTCTAATCCAAAATATCTGTATTAAATATCAACATACGTTACGTATTTAATTAATAACAAGAATGTCTTATTTGAATGCAGAAGTTGGTTGTTTTTTATTTTCGATTACTCAACTCAATTTTGAGTAAATAGACAATTGCTTCATATTTTTCAATAAATTACGAGCGTTGTGTCATCGCGCTTCTCTTTCTTTTCTATGCAATCTGACAGTGACCGCGGTTTAGGTGTTGTCAGCGTCATAATCGTCGAAGCAAATTACTGTAGTGTCGAAGGGGATTTTTTTCAAAAGCGGAGATTATAACGGGGCCTTGAAATAAGTCGGGATAGTGCTAGGACGGAAAAATGCTGATAGGCTTTCATCAGTTTTCCTGGCCCTATCCGCACTTATTTTAGAGGAAACCCCTCGATGTCCGTCGCACATTATTTTTATGTGGTACTGTTGGTCTTTTAAGTTCAGCCTCCCAGATTATTCACATAAAAAAGTTAATCAAAATCAAAATCAAAATATTTTTAATTCACTTAAACCTACATGGGCACTTATGAAACGTCAGAAGCTAGGTGCACGGTTCCAATGGGTCGTTTCCTATGGAGAAGAGCCGGCAAGAAACTCCACGGTTACTCTTTTAAAAATAATTGGCTTTTACAATGTTTTCAAATTAGTGTTTAATAGGTATGGGAGGACAGTGTAGGCCTGTCGAGACGTACCAGGTACTTAACAAAAAAAGAAAAAGGTCTACAAAATATCTAGTCTATTAAGCCTACAACGTTCTCACAATCACAAGGTACACACAAATCTGTGTAAAATATTAATAAAATAATAAAAATAAAAACCCATTTAAACCAAATGAAGTTTGCCATTACAACAAGTCTGAAATCAAAATTTTAGGTATATAATGTCAAACAGTGAAAATAATATGTCAAAAAGAAAATTTGTATAAAAAAAAAATATAATAATAAACATCGTAATTTGGGAGCAGTTAATAGACATTAACATAGTTATGCCGTTTATGAGGTACCAGGGAAGCCACATGTGACTTTGGCAACTTGTTATAAAAGCGGATACTGTTGATAACAAATGATTTGTTTGTTTTTGTTAATCTAAATTTGGGTATCACAATTTCATGTTTACTACGTGTATTTATATTATGGAAATCACATCTTGTTTTGAAAAGACATAAGCTTTTGCGAACACACAAAATACTTTCTAAGATATAAAGAGAAGGCAGAGTTAGTACATTAATTTCCTTGAATTTGTTTCTAAGGGACTCACGAGGACCCATTCTATAGACTGCGCGGATTGCCCTCTTTTGTAAAATAAAAATTGAATCTACATCAGCTGCCAATCCCCACAGCAGAACGCCATAAGACATAATACTGTGGAAATAAGCAAAATATACTAACCTAGCTGTGGCTATATCAGTCAACTGTCTAATTTTTCTTACTGCATATGCAGCTGAACTTAGTCTACCTGAAAGAGCTCTAATGTGGGCTCCCCATTACAACTTCGAATCTAGAGTAATTCCTAGAAATACAGTTTCCGTAATAACATCTAGTCTCTTGCCATCAAGTTTTAAATTTAGAGCCACTTGGGGTACATTTGGTAGTGAGAACTTAAGACATTTTGTTTTGGTCGCATTAAGTAAGAGATTATTAGCTGCGAACCATTTCGAAAGAACAGCCAGACTATCGTTGACGTGTAAGACATCCGGATCTGTTCTATCTATTTTAAAAATAAGAGAAGTATCGTCAGCGAATAGGATTATATCGGATAAGTTTGCCATCATGTAAGGGAGATCATTAATATAAACTAGAAATAGGAAAGGGCCAAGAATTGAACCTTAGGGCACGCCTATCTTTACTAGAGACCCCGAGGACGTCGCCCCGTTAACGTTTACTTTTTGCTGCCTGTTTGATAGATAGGACAGAACAAGATCAGCAGCTTGTCCACGAATTCCGTAGTGGTGTAGTTTACAGGTCAGTGTATTGTGGTCAACGCAGTCAAACGCTTTTGAGAGGTCACAGAAAATGCCAATGGCATCCTGGGATTTCTCCCAGGATTCCAAAATGTAACTGATGAGTTTTACTCCTGCGTCAGTCGTCAACCTACCTTACGTGAAGCCAAACTGGCGACTATGTAAAATCCCATTAGAATTGAAATGTGACAGCATCTGGTCTAACGTGATTTTTTCATATATTTTACTCAATGCTGGTAGCACAGATATAGGTCTATAATTAGAGGGATCACTCTTACTACCCGATTTGAAAATTGGTACTACTTTACAATGTTTCATTAGATCAGGAAACGTACCGCTGTCTAAACATTGATTAAATATGTCTGTTAGGACAGGGGCTATTGTGTCAATAATATCTCCAAGAACCCTAACGGAAATCCCCCATAAGTCTTCAGTTTTCTTTATGTTAAGACTTTAGAATGCCTTCTTGATTGTGACAATAGAAATGGGCTTGAATTCAAAACTTGGAATGCCCTTAGAGAAGTGTTTTTTGAGAAGAGATTCAGCTAAATAGGTGATGAGGGGAGGGCTTTCGTAACCTCTATTGGGATGTTGGTAAAGAAATTTCTAGTCTCCCAGCAACTTTCAACTTATCTGTAATGGTTTCATTATTATTTTTTAAAGACAATTCATTCTGATCTCGGTGTTTTGTGTTTCCAGTTTCTTTGTTAATCACCTGCCACACAGCTTTTATTTTATTGTTAGAAATACTAATTTTGTTACTTATTAATTTAGATTTAGCTTGAGCGCAGACTCTTTTGAATATCTTAGAATAATTTCTGACATAGTTATGAAGGGCTTCATCAGAAGTCAATGATTTCTCGTAGTACACATTATATAAAACATCTCTGCTTTTTCTAATGCCAGCATTGGCCCATTCATTAAATTTTGGTTTAGTATTGATAGCAACTTTTTTCACAGAACATGCTTTATTGAATTCTTGGCAAACTGTAGAAAATAATGTACCGTAGTTTATATTGGGGTCTTGTGAATCAAAACTAGCTGTTGAAAGATTGCTAAGAACATTATTATTAAACATTTTCAATTTATTTTTAGTGAGAGGTCTTAATTAAATGGTTTTATCTATGTGTAACTTTTTATCTAGGTCAAATGATACAAGTTGACCAGTATGGTCAGACCTGACGCCACTAATTAATAAATTTATTGTGATAACTCTTTTTGTTTTGGTATTTCTAATATACTGGTAATCCAAACTTATATATATAACTTTGAGTTACATACACTCAAAATCAAAATCAAAAGTCATTTATTCAAACTAGGCTTTTTTTTTGTGGATGGGAAATCATCAAATAACTTCTCCCGCTCTGAGCGGAGCGGGAGGGTGTGTCAGACTCTTACTGACTAAAACCCACCCGTATTCCTTCCGTTGCCTGTGTTGCGGGGGCCTCGGTGATCCATAAGTACCTTCCCGCGACCCCGGCTGGCATCGGCCCTAGTGGACCCCTACATTTGTGCTGACGACATCTCTTTGAGGCACGCGTGGAATACAACGCGCCGTCGACCTGGGCCTGGTCCTTACCGGACGGTGAGCTACCCATTGCTCACCGTCCGCAAGCCCGCGCCTACGGTGGCCGGAAATCCGCCCAGGATTCCCGATGCCCAGGGCGTATCCCGCGGCGGCTAGGGACGAGAGGGCGCAAAACATGCCTTTCCCTCAACCATCCCGCCTCCTCCTTCGCGAGCATTACTGCTTCGCAGAAGGAGGTGACGGCTGCCCATGCCCGATCGCCTCCACGAGGACACGGCGGTGCTCTGCCCAAGCCGGGCAGACCTCCACCGTATGCTCCACCATGTCCTCCGGGCGATCCACACAGTGGTGACACCCGGGCGTTTCCTCCCGCCTTATCCGACTCAGGAACCTCCCGAAGCTGCCGTGTCCGGTGAGGACCTGCGTCAGGCGGAAGGTGAGGACGCCATGGCGCCTCACTAGCCACTCCTCAAAGAGGGGACTTATCGCCGCAATCGTGGCGTGCCCAGCACTGGGTTGCGACAACCGTACTCTCCATGTCGCCATGAGATCCCGCCGGAGCTCCTTCCGCTGTACTGCGATTTCTCGCGGCAGCGGAGTTACGCCCCGGCGTTTTGCCTCCTCGCACCACTCCTATACGTGCGCGAGGACTTTTGCCTCCAGATCCCATGGCGGCATTCAAACTAGGCACTGTGAGAATCAGCACTTTTTGAACGTTTTTTTTTTTAATAATAAGACAGTCCCCCAAAAACACCCTTCACCAGTTCCCAGTGCTTTAGCTGGGAAGAAGAAGTGGCGCAACAAACTCCCCAGCACCACACACTCGTACACGACATGTACTATCTCAAATGCAGTATATTATATCTCTGGTCTGTATTATAAATATGATTCGCGACTATAACATATATGTATTTACAGAATTATAATAATTAGAAATCATTAATACATCTCTCTAAGTTAGATTTGTTCCATTGAATTACTTTTTCATGAAATCATGACATTGGGGAACAATTCTAACTTAGAGAGATGTATTAATGATTCTAATGATTATAATTCTGTAAATACATATTTATCTGTTATAGTAGCGAATCATATTTAGATCAATATACAACCTGATACTGACGTGCAAATAGCAAAACACGTAAGAAAATTTGAATTTTGCGGGCTACAGCCGCGGATCCACCTTAAGTGTAATGATTTTCAGTACAGTTAAGGTGGATTCGAAAAATTTATCATTAGTTCTTATTTAGACAAAAATACGTGTCAGGTAGATAGGTGGGACACTCCCATACTGCGACATTGGATCCGCCTATATGCCACTGTGGCGTAGTAATGAATAGTTTGGTTGTTTTTCTGGTAGATGTAAGAACTAACACTAGTTTCTAAGTCGTGTGTATACTAACTAAATGGACTATACTTCTGGGGGTCTGAAATAAAATATTTTTATTTTAACCTTTAGGTACTTTAATACTAGCTGCAGCCCGCGTCTTCGCCCGCGTGACTTTCTCTAAAATAAAAGAAGTCTTGATAAATTATTTTATTTCTGTAAGTAGGTTTGTACAAACACTTTTACACCTCAATCATTAGTTATATATTATACTAGCTGACCCGGCAAAAGTTGTTTTGCTATATAAATAATTTTTAAGTAATTTCTAGGTATGAAAAATAGATGTTAGCCGATTCTCAGACCTACTCAATATGCTCACAAAATTTCATGAGAATCGGTCAAGCCGTTTCGGAGGAGTACGGGAACGAACATTGTGACACGAGAATTTTATATATAAGATTATTACAGACAAACAAAAAAATTAAAAATAGTTTTTTTTTGTTATACCGTTTAAACTTTCATATACATTTAGTAAAAAGCTGTTTTTTTGACATAAAAATTTTCTAACACACTACACTTTATTACTATTGTAGTGACACAAGTACCAAGGAACCACAAACCTTACCAGATACCAAGAACCTTACCAGATACCAAGAACCATACCGTTACGTTATTGACACTCTGACAAGAAACAAGAAACAGACCGTCTTGAAAAAGACGCGTTCACGACACTCTGGCAAGAAACAAGAGAACGCTCTGAAAAGAGCGGTTGGTACTCAAGGCTGACGACGTGCGTGAAAATCATGAGGCAGCAGAGGTGGACACACGGTGACACGCAGAGATCTTCACGCAACGACGGCAGCCCGAGAAAAGGATCGACGCGCGCGCGCTCTCGCGTTTTATAGTGTCGCGAGTACTTGCCCTGCGCGGACGACCTCTCCCGCGCGCCCCGCGGCGCGGCGGATCGAGCGCCCTCTTGTGATTGGTGGGTTGTAAATCGTAAACACTGTAGGCTAAGAAATACTTGTACTATAATAAAAACGAATATCAATAGGCATAATTCCAAATAAAATTTAACCATCAGAACTACAATCGACTTTTATTAGTTACCTCAAGAAGCACCTCACAGCGCAACTAAACTATGTATAGAGTATAGATTTAAGCAAACTGAATCCTATTCCTATTGGTTACATGAACCATATAAAAAATAATTGTTGTTTTTTTACTGTTAGCAAGTTCTATACTTACTCTGAAGATTGCAGTGTGTTTGTCTTGTCTATCAGTTCAATACATTGAACTGTGGCAAGAAACAAGAGAACGCTCTGAAAAGAGCGGTTGGTACTCAAGGCTGACGACGTGCGTGAAAATCATGAGGCAGCAGAGGTGGACACACGGTGACACGCAGAGATCTTCACGCAACGACGGCAGCCCGAGAAAAGGATCGACGCGCTTTTTTTTTTTTTTTTTTTTTTTTTTTTTTTTTTTTTTTTTTTTTTTTTTTTTTTTTTTTTTTTTTTTTTTGTGTGGCATCTCGTATTTGACCTTGAGAGGTCGTGACTACTTAACCGGACTTTCCTGTGGCTGCCTTAAGCGAACTCAAAGCCTCCAGCCAGGGGCGAATTTCTTATATTACTAAGCGACTGCACGCTAAGGGCACCCCCTGTGGGGTACGGACCTCGGCTTAGGGCGTCGCTGGGGGGAGGACAGCAAGATGGGACAGGCTGGATCTGGTTAATATTATTATTATTAATCGGGGAATTTAAAGCTACAGGCTCAGCTGCGGCGCGGGCTGGCACTTCTTCGAGCAAGGGTCGGGGGGGACAATTACGTCGGGGTTTACGCGAGGGACCTCGGCGGCGAGGTCGGAACGTAGGTCGTCGGTGTGTTTTGTGCACTGTACTCGTTGCCCTATTGCTTTCCTGGAGGAGGGTAATGGGGTCATCGGGGTCGGAGAGGGTATGCCTTGGACGGCGAATAGAACTAATGGTGGAGGGCCTATAACTGGCGGCCTGCACAACCAGAGGGTTGCGGTGGGTGGTGGCGGAGTCGAAGAAGCGCTTCGTGATGCGCTTCATGAACTGCTTGATGGTGGGGATTCTAAGATCGAGATGGAGGATCTCGTTTCGAACGAACCAGGGGGCTCCCGTTGCCTTTCGGAGGAAACGGTTTTGGAGGGACTGCATCTTGTGGATGTGGTGGGGTTTAGCGTGTGCGAAGACTGCACAGGCATAAGTCATGATGGGACGGATGCACGCTGTGTAAATACGCAATTTGCCCTTAAGGGACAATTTGCTGCGCGCATTTAGGACGGAGTGAAGTCTACCGAGAGCGAAAGCGGCACGCGAACGCACCTGCTTGATGTGCTCTGAGAACGAGAGATGGTGGTCAAGGGTCACGCCTAGGTATTTGGCTCGCTTCTCCCAAGGGATAGGCTTGCCGAACATGGTGAGCGGTCGGGGGGCGATGAGGTTTTTACGCTGTTTGGTGAAGAGAACAGCCTGACTTTTGTCGGGATTGACCTCGATTCTCCACTTTCTAAACCAAGCGCCAAGCTTGTTGACCTCGGTCTGGAGAGTGCGAGATATGTGGTCGTGGACTAACCCGGTGTAGTAGATGGCCGTGTCGTCTGCGAACAGAGCCAACTGCGCCTTTCTACTTTTCGGGATGTCGCTGGTGAAGAGAGTGAAAATGAGAGGGGATAGTACAGAGCCCTGAGGGACGCCTGCACGGATAGGGTGAGGGGAGGATAGCGCTCCTTCGATGCGATAGCGGAAGGTGCGGTTCGACAAGAAGTCTCGTAAGATGAGCACGAGACGATCGGGCACACCGAGTTTGTAGAGCTTATATAATAAGCCGTTGTGCCAGACCTTGTCGAACGCTTTCGCTATATCGAAGAATACAGCACCGGTCGTAAGACCACGTTGAAAGCCGTAGCTTATGTGTTCAACGATGCGGTGGACCTGTTGGACGCAAGAATGTTGGGCTCTAAAGCCGAACTGCTGGTCGGGGATGAGGCCCTTTGTTTCCGCAAAATCTCTGAGGCGCTTTAAGATAAGCCTCTCATAGATTTTGCCGAAGACATTGAGCAGACTGATGGGCCGGTAGCTGGTGGGCTCCGTTTTCGGCTTACCGGGCTTCGGTATGCCGATGACGGTGGCCTTCTTCCACTCTTGTGGGAAGATGTTATTGCTCAGGGCTCCATTGAAGATGGTGGCCATGAGCATTATGAGGTGAGCGGGGAACAGTTGGAGCACCCTATTGGTGATTCCGTCTGAGCCGGGGGCTTTGCGAGGTTTTAGACCCTTGATGATATCATGCACTTCGTCTGGAGTGACGGGAGGCAGAGGATAGTCAGGGTCTTCAACGGGCGGGAGGGAGGCTCTACGTTCGACTTCCGCGTCGACCTGGGACAGGTGAGCTTGGTCTACTGGTTGAGAGCTAGGTGAGCATTGAGCCTCAAGACTATCGGCTAGGCATTCTGCCTTGTCGACGTCATCGAAAGCGATGGTCTTGTCGGGGCGCACCAGGGGGGGCATTGAGACGACTTCGTCGGATTTGAGTTTCCTCTGAAGGTCCCAGAACGCTCGGTGAGTGGGCTCTAGCTCGCTCAGCATCTTGTCCCATCCAGCGTCACGCAGCTCCGATAGGCGTGTCTTTACAGATCTCTGTAAATAGCGCATATGGGCTTTGTTCGCGTGGTTGGGAAAGTTACTGTACGCACGGACAGCCGCGTTCTTCTCATTCAGCAGTTCGCGTACATCGTCCGGGAGCTTCCAGCGATGGTCGTCCATCGCCGGAACCTCCCTTGAACAGTCGTTCAGGACTGATTGTACGTGCACTGTGAATGAGTCAATCGCGGCTGTCGTGTCAGCGATAGAGTCGAAGTGGTCGGGAATGGAGTCTAGTCGGGGACCTAACGTGGTGGATTTCAGGCAGTCGCTTACTTTCCTCCAGTCTGTAACTAACTTGGTGAGAGGGGGTCTATCAGGGTCAAGGAGACCTAGGCGTGGTGCCAGCTTTACAACAACTGGACGGTGGTCAGAGGAGAGTTCGTCAAGCGCCTCTATAGAGTCCAACCGTAGGTTGATACTCTTCAGAAGCGCTATGTCAAGTACGTCGGGGGTTTGGTTAGGGTCGTGGGGAAAGTGAGTGGGAGTCATCGGGGCGATGATGTCGAAGTTGAGGATGGGACATAGGTCAAACAGGTGTCTGCCTCTGGTGGAGATCCTGGTGCTGTTCCAAGCATGATGTTTGGCGTTGAGATCGCCCGCTATGATAACGGAGTCACTCAGGCCAAGTAGGATGGAAAGGTCGTCAGAGAGGGGGGGAAGGGCTAACTCCGATGAGGAACAGGGGGGAACATAGGCCGATACAATGGTGATCGGTTGATGGCCAGTCATGCCTAGCTTGCATATGGACACTTCTAAACGCGAGAGAGGGGGCGGGTCCATTGGGATGCAGTGGAGGGTTGATCTGAAATAAATTAGGGTGCCGCCCCTGTGACATCTAGTCCTGTCATTGCGAATTATGCGATAGTTGGCAATTGACGGGTTTCGACGGCTGGGCTTTAAGAATGTTTCCTGTAATAGGAGAATATCAATTTGGTGGTCGCGGAGGAAAGCAGCGATTTCATCTCGCTGGTTAATCATGCCATTGGCATTGAAGAAACCTAACTTTAGGGATCGGGGTTTGGTACGTGCTTTTGGATGTAAATCCATTATTTGGGTTTCGCGAAGTTCTCCAGGGCTTGCGTAATCTCTGGATACGCGTGGAAGATACGCTGTATCTGAGCGAGATCGCAGGAATTACGGGCGGCAACGAGCTCGTTGGCCATTTTGCGCGCGCGGGGTGTGAAAAATAACGAAAAAGTCCCAGAGATCACACTGAATGGATCAATTGGGATGGACGGGCCGACCACCGGGGTGGTTGAAGCGGCGACGGGCCGTGGCGCAGCGGTTGCGGCAGCGGCCATGGGAGCGGGGGCGGGTTTCGCGGGTTGGATAGGCGCGGAAACGCGGATGCGGGGGTCCATCAGCGGTCTGATGGGAGGCGGGGTGGGTCTGGGCTGAACCATAGCAGGGAACGCCTGCTGATGGTTCATCGCATTCCATGGGCTAGGCCTTTGCGGGCTTAACCTCAGGGGGAGTTGAGGGAATGACTGTGATGGGGGGGGGAAGAACCCATATGATGGGCACTCTCTCTGCTGGCGGGCGTCTGAACGTTTCACCAGTTTTGATGAGGACGTCTTGGGGGCCATACGACAGCCCCGGTAGTTTGCCGGGTGTCCAGCCTCACCGCACAGTACGCAGCTGGGCGGCTCGGTGCACAGAGACCGGTCTTTAGGGCGGGGGCAGTCCGAAGTGCCATGCTCCCCCAGGCACTTGACGCACCTGGGAGTCGCATGGCAGTTCTTCTGCGCATGCCCGTATAACTGGCAACGGTGACATTGCCCGACGACGCCGCTCTTCCGGGGCTTCTCGATGACGAGGCCCGTGAGATGGCAAATAGAGGAAACTTTGTGGATAGGGTGATGCCCTTCGAACGGGGGGCATACGACAAGGATCATGTCGTAAGCCGAGCCCCCCCTGGCGCGGTGCATGCGGTGCACCTCGTCCACGGGGACACCTTGAGATTCAAGGTCGGCCTTGATGTCGGCTGTGGGGATTTCTTTCGGGATCTTACGGATCACCACGCGGATCTGTCGTTCCTCGGGGAGCGAGTAGGTGTGGTATGACACACCTCTCGCCCGGAGGACTCTGGTTAGGTCCCTATAATCGCGGGACGTAGGGACTGTAATCTTAATTCCCTGTTGGGTCGCGGTGGCTTTAGAGAAGCCGATTTTTTGTTCGACGCACCATTTTGATACGTCCAACCATCTTGTTTTGTCCTGCAAGATTACAGGGGGGGGAGGGGGGGTCTTTTTAGGGGCCGGAGTGGCCGGAGTGTCCTTAGCGGACGAAGTGGTCGGGGTGGGGATAGTAGCGGAGGGCGCCACAGATACAGGTACAGGGGGAGTGGGGGCAGAGAGAACCTCCGTGGCGGCTATTTTAGTCGCCTGCGAGGACGTCGCCTTCCTCTGTTTCCTCTTTTTCCCCTTTCCGGAGACGGCCACGAAGCCGTCGTCCTCGGAAGAGGGAGTAGAGTGGGCAGAAGAAGAGTCGACTGACTCTACATCAGAGTAGGAGAAAGGGGTCGGGCACCTCTTGTCTTGCGACAAGGGCTCCTCGATGTCCATGGACACTGAGGGGCTAGGAGGGGTCACGGTCGCAGTCGCGGTCGATGCGGGGGTCAGAGCGATGGAGTCGGTTGAAAGCGGCTGGCTAAGAGCCGCAAACTTAGCGCCATATCTGGCGAGGAAGTCTGGGTCCTTGAAAAGGACCTCTTTGAAGAACGCCAGAATTAAGGCGTCCTCCATGATGGGGGAGGGGGGGGGATTACGGTGGCGAAATCTTGGAATCTAAATTCCTCCTAACATAGACCTAACGGCCCTAAACCTAACTCCCCGGGTGGATGGGCCCGGGGATGAGTCGCCCTCCCTGTCGGGTGCAGACAGGGAGGTGAGTACCTAATTGT
Source organism: Atethmia centrago (assembly GCA_905333075.3). NCBI lineage: Eukaryota > Metazoa > Arthropoda > Insecta > Lepidoptera > Noctuidae > Atethmia > Atethmia centrago. The sequence goes on from HG995374.1 coordinate 10,206,705, forward strand.
GAGCCCTAAGCTTGTAACCCTTTGCCAGTCTTAATGTGCAAAGGGGCCCTGAACCAGTCTAGCGCGAAGGGTGTAGACACACCCTAGAGACGCTAGGTGAGTAGCTGAAAAGGAAATCAGTGCACCAGAGCCGACTAGGAGATCCCCCAAGGCCGGTTAGCTCTGGGACCCTTCCAATTAACTGCCTAGCCCTGAAGGGGTTCGGCGGGTGTATTGGGACAACAACACCCCACTCGGTTTCGTTGGCACCGTCAGGTATCCACCGAGGACCACGAAACAGTGGATTTAGCCCAGAGGGGGCCTATGAGCTACTCTGACACTTTTTCTGTTAGAGAAATACCTGCCTTGAAAAAGGCACTTTTTGAGATCAATACGGCCGATTAATAAAATTAATCGACCGTGGATCGGTAGTAGTCGGCGACTACTGAGAGTTACGGCAGCGTAACGAGATCCGGAATTCGAGAGCGCAGTGATCGAGTGCAGCGAGCGGGAGCGGCAGCACGTCCGTTCACGGCGGGTGTCGAGCGCGGAATGATCGACGCGCGCGCGCTCTCGCGTTTTATAGTGTCGCGAGTACTTGCCCTGCGCGGACGACCTCTCCCGCGCGCCCCGCGGCGTGGCGGATCGAGCGCCCTCTTGTGATTGGTGGGTTGTAAATCGTAAACACTGTAGGCTAAGAAATACTTGTACTATAATAAAAACGAATATCAATAGGCATAATTCCAAATAAAATTTAACCATCAGAACTACAATCGACTTTTATTAGTTACCTCAAGAAGAACCTCACAGCGCAACTAAACTGGTGACCCCGAACCCCGAGAACCGCAAATCTGGTTGAAATGTCGAAGGAAAAAGTTGAAGAATTTTGCGACGCCCACGGCATCTCAACAGACAACAGCAACGTTGCCGCCGTATCGCTGCCTGCGCGTTTGCCACCATTTTATCGTCAAAATCCGCGGCTATGGTTCGCGCAATTCGAAACCGCCATCGCCACCAGCAAAATCAGTGAAGACCAAAAATTCAACCTCGTCGTTCCACTCCTGGGATATAGCGACATAGAACAGGTCAGCGACATAATCTTGAGCCCACCGACTACGGGCAAATACAGCACACTGAAGAACAGGCTAATATCAACGTATCAAGAATCGGACCAACGCCAGCTACAGAAATTACTCGCTGGACTCGAACTCGGCGATCAGAAACCTAGCCAGTTACTCCGCAAGATGCGCGATTTGAACGGCAAATTAATGTCAGACGAAGCACTCAAAGTCATGTGGCTCAATCAGCTGCCCACGCAAATTCGCGCCATTATCTCAGTGAACACGGAATCCACGCTTGATGTCCTAGCTGCAATGGCCGACAAAATTATGGAGCACTACGAACCAGCATCAGTCGCCGCAATCACCACAGCAAATACGTCAAGCTGCGGAAATCATCACTCACCGTCAGCCATCATGAATTTGGAGGTACAAATGCTGTCAAAACAAATAGAAAAGTTATCGCTCGAAATCGCCGAGCTACGCACCAGCCAACAACAGCGCGACTCTCGTCCCCGTTACCGCTACCCGTCATCTTCGCGCCGACGCAGCAATTCGCGTCAAAATTCCCGCGGATCAAGCAAACCGGGCGACGCTGATTGGCTGTGTTATTATCACTAACGATTTGGTGACAATGCATGCAAATGCGAATCACCTTGTTCGAAAATCAAGAAGGAAAACTAGAACGTACGTCGACTGTGGCGGAAGTCGATGTAAGCCAACGAAGCCACCGCCTCTGCATCATCGATACCAAGAATCGAGAAAAGTTCCTTGTCGACACCGGAGCCGACATATCAGTTTTAGCAGCAAGAAACACGAAATATGCAAGACCAGCAGACAGTACCTACAAACTATTCGCAGCAAACGGCACACAGATACGTACCTACGGAGAACGTACACTCGAACTCAACTTAGGTTTACGTAGAAGCTTCAAATGGACATTCGTCGTCGCCGACATCAAGACATCGATACTGGGCGCAGACTTCCTCGTACATCACAAATTACTAGTCGACTTGCATCAAAGGAAACTCATCGACCGCGTTACCAACATCACAGTAAACGCCGTAAAAATTCAAGCTACAGAAGAAATCGTCTATTTAATCGACCGCAACCACGTATACCACGACATATTGAAACAGTATCCAGACGTTTTGCGACCAATCTCACTCAAGACTCCCGCAAAACACGACGTGAAACATCACATCGAAACAACAGGCCAACCGATTTACTCAAGGCCACGCCCACTTCCTCCCGACAAGTACAACGCAGCAAAACTAGAGTTCGAGAAGATGATGGACATGGGTATTTGTAAACCATCGAAAAGCCCATGGGCCAGTCCATTACACGTTGTTAAGAAAAAAGATGGCTCACTACGTATATGCGGAGACTACCGAAGACTAAACGCTGTGACAATACCCGACCGCTACCCAATTCCGAGAATGCAAGACTTTACGTACCAATTACACGGGAAGAAAATCTTTTCAAAACTCGATATGAAAATGGCCTATTATTCCATACCAAACGAAGAAGAAGACGCTGCGAAGACCGCCATTATAACACCATTCGGTCTCTTTGAGTTTACCTGCATGCCGTTTGGCCTACGCAACTCAGGCCAAACGTTCCAACGATTCATGCATGAAGTACTACGCGGACTCGACAACATCGTATATTGTTTCGTCGACGATTTGCTAATCTACTCGAATAATGAAGAAGAACATCAGCACCACTTACATCAAGTACTCGAGCGATTGAATAAGTACGGAATTACCCTCAACATTCAAAAATGCGAGTTCGGCACGAACAAAATACAGTTTCTCGGATACGAAGTTACGCAGGATGGAATCAAACCCACACAAGATCGCATCGAAGCCATACTTAACTATCCAAAACCAACAACAATACAAGAACTACGAAGATTTTTGGGCATGATAAACTTTTACCGCAGCTGCCTACCTCATCAAGCCGAACATCAAAACCTACTCAACAAATACCTTCATAATAGCAAAAAGAACGACAAATCACCAATCACCTGGACGCCGGAAGCCGAAGAAGCATTTGAGACATGCCGCCAAAGCATACTCGAGGCAACCACGCTAACGCACCCGATACCCAACGCACCGCTGTGTTTGTTTACCGACGCATCGAACACTAGCATCGGTGCCGTCCTGCAACAGAAAATCGACAACGTGTGGAAACCTCTCGCATTCTATTCAAAAACTATGAGCGAGACGCAGCGACGCTACAGCGTGTACGATCGCGAATTATTAGCAATGTACACCGCTGTGCAACATCTACGTCGGCTAATAGAAGGCAACGATCTCACAATATTCACGGATCACAAACCTCTTACGTACGCACTGACAAGAACGCCGAACAGCAGTGATACACCGAGAAGAGAGAGACAACTTCACTACATAAGCCAGTTCTGCTCAATCATAAAGTATATTCACGGCGATAAGAACGAAGCAGCTGACGCGTTATCACGAATCGAAGAAATCGAACTACTGAACTCGACAATTGACTACAACCAACTTATTCAAGAATATGAAAACGACTCCGAACTGCAGTCGTGTCTGAACAACCCCAAACTCAAGTTCACCCGCATAGCTATACCTGGAGTTCAGCGGCCGATACTGTGCGAAACGTCAACAAACAACATTCGACCGTATGTACCGCCGACCTACCGTTTTGCCGCCTTCAAAGCGCAACACGATTTGAGTCACCCCGGAGTTCGAACGTCAAGAAAAATTATCGCAACAAAATACTTCTGGCCTTCCATGAACAAAGACGTAGCTACGTGGGCGAAGTCTTGTATCAGCTGTCAACGCGCGAAAGTTCAACGACACGTGAAGAGCCCGCTCAGTGAATTTCAAGAATCAGCACGCTTCGAACACATACACGTTGACATCGTCGGACCACTACCTCCCTCAGGTGACTACAGATACCTCGTCACGATGATAGATCGTTACACCAAGTGGCCCGAAGCGATACCCACACATGACGTCACCGCCGAGACAGTAGCAAAAGCCGTGTACGACGGGTGGATTTCACGTTTCGGATGCCCGCTACGGCTCACAACGGATCAAGGATGACAGTTTGAATCTGCGCTATTCACATCACTGATGAAGAAGTTCGGTATCACACGCATTCGCACCACTGCATTTCACCCGCAAGCGAACGGTCAAGTCGAGCGATGGCACCGCTCACTAAAGGCCGCACTGATGGCGAGAGCAGCCGCAACACGCTGGAGCAAGGAATTACCCACAGTTCTTCTAGGACTACGTACCGCACTTCGTGAAGACACCTCCGTCAGCGCAGCCCTAATGACGTACGGTACCACATTACGTATTCCGTCCGACTTCTTCGTGCCTACAACGCCGAAAATTGAAGACGCCGAATTCGTTCGACAGCTGAGCGAAACAATGACCTCGCTATCGCCGGTAAGAAGAACGCACACATCAAACACGAACACATTCGTGTACAAGGACCTCGCTACGTGTACGCATGTGTTCGTACGTAACGACACTGTGCGCCCCCCACTCACACCACCTTACGACGGCCCGTTCAAAGTATTACAACGCAGTGAAGACGGGAAGTTGTTTACGTTGCGGTTACCTCTTCGCACCGCCATTATAACAGTCGACAGATTGAAGCCGGCGTACATGTACAATGAAGACACAGAAACATCAAGCTTGTCGTCATCTCCGACGCATACGCCGACTCAAGGTCAACACAACGCAACAACCGAACCGCCTACACCGACCGCAGCGAGTAAGAAACATACCTACGTCACAAGAACCGGCCGCACAGTGAAACCGAACGTACGTTTCACTTAGGGGGGAGTAATGTAGTGACACAAGTACCAAGGAACCACAAACCTTACCAGATACCAAGAACCTTACCAGATACCAAGAACCATACCGTTACGTTATTGACACTCTGACAAGAAACAAGAAACAGACCGTCTTGAAAAAGACGCGTTCACGACACTCTGGCAAGAAACAAGAGAACGCTCTGAAAAGAGCGGTTGGTACTCAAGGCTGACGACGTGCGTGAAAATCATGAGGCAGCAGAGGTGGACACACGGTGACACGCAGAGATCTTCACGCAACGACGGCAGCCCGAGAAAAGGATCGACGCGCGCGCGCTCTCGCGTTTTATAGTGTCGCGAGTACTTGCCCTGCGCGGACGACCTCTCCCGCGCGCCCCGCGGCGCGGCGGATCGAGCGCCCTCTTGTGATTGGTGGGTTGTAAATCGTAAACACTGTAGGCTAAGAAATACTTGTACTATAATAAAAACGAATATCAATAGGCATAATTCCAAATAAAATTTAACCATCAGAACTACAATCGACTTTTATTAGTTACCTCAAGAAGCACCTCACAGCGCAACTAAACTATGTATAGAGTATAGATTTAAGCAAACTGAATCCTATTCCTATTGGTTACATGAACCATATAAAAAATAATTGTTGTTTTTTTACTGTTAGCAAGTTCTATACTTACTCTGAAGATTGCAGTGTGTTTGTCTTGTCTATCAGTTCAATAAACTGAGTGAAATATCCCAAGCACCTGCTGGGTGGGATTAACAATATCAATTCCGTTTTTCATTGACGTTACAGAACTACAGACGCCTTAAATATTCAGTTACTACGAGTAATTAGAGCTATTTATGTAAGAGTCAATTTATAATGTATGTTCTTAAAGTATGTTCTATATTAGTTCTATGTTAGAGGGTTTGGTTTCCGCACTTCATCCTTCAGGTGGACCATTGTATTGACCTACACAAAATTTTATAAAACATTTTAAAAGAGTAACGGTGGAGTTTCTTGCCCATTCTTCTCCATACGAAACTACATTTTGGAAGGGGCAACTACAATCAATAATTTTTTTTTTTTTAATTTTGACGTTCAAAAGTGCCTTTTATGTGCCTATTTGAAATAAATAATTTGACTTTGACTTTGACTTTGTGCGTGGGCCATGGCGGCCGTTCGGTGGTTATTCCAATCAGCCCACCTCCCTCCATAAGTTGACCACATCTCTTGGTCTGTTTTGAACCTCTGTGTAGGATCTGGATGCCCTGAGGGTTTCTGTTCTAATGTGGGTGACGCCTGAGCATTTGAAGAGCACATGCGCAACAGTTTCCTCTGTCTCCATGCAAGCCCTGCTTAGGGGGCTGTCCGTTATGCCTATTGTGTGCAAGTGTTTGTTTAGCGAGCAGTGTCCCGTGATGGTCCCCGTCGATGGCATAGCCTCCTTGGACTGTTTGCACCACGGGGCCGAGGACCAGCTTTCCGCTTTTGTGTGGGTGAGCTCCTGTAGCCACCTGAATCTCTATCTTAATGTCTATTGTAACCCCTACAATCGAATGCAAGCCTTAATTTTGACCATCCTAAGGTAGTCTGTCAGTGTTGTGATTATCGTGTCCATTATAATTCTAAAAGTAAAAACGGAACCCTTATAGGATCACTCGTGTGTCTGTCTATCAGCCACAGCCAATTTACTCCGAATCTAATGGACCGATTAAGTTGGAATTTGCTACACATATTAATTCGCCCGGGTGTTACCACTGTTTGGATCGCCCGGCGGTGAAGGTCTGCCCGGCTTGGGCAGAGCACCGCCGTGTCCTCGTGGAGGGGATCGGCGGCAGAGATCTCTCGCATCCGGCCCTAGTTCAGGCCATGGTACGGAGCGAGAGGGCATCGGCAGCCGTCACCTCCTTCTGCAAAGCAGTAATGCTCGCGAAGGAGGAGCCGGGACGATTGAGGAAAAGGCAAACTTCACGTTCTCTCGCCCCTAGCCGCCGCAGGAGATCCCAGGGCATCTCCTGCGTCGGGAATCCCGGGCGGATTTCCGGCCACCGTAGGCGCGGGCTTGCGGACGGTGAGCAATGGGTAGCTCACCGTCCGGTAAGGACCAGATCCGGGTCGACGGCGCGTTGTATTCCACGCGCGCCTCAAAGACATGTCGTCAGCACAAGCGTAGGGGTCCACTAGGGCCGATGCCTGCCGGGGTCGCGGGAAGGTACCAAAGGGTTACCGAGGCCCCTGGCAACACAGGCAACGGAAGGAATACGGGTGTGTTTTAGTCAGTAAGAGTCTGACACACCCTCCCGCTCCGCCCAGAGCAAGAGAAGTTATTTGATGATATCCCACCCCAAAAAAAAAAAACACATCAATTTCTGTGACTCGTACAGGAAAACCTATAAGAAGTCTACGGTCTTAAAATGACATGGTAATTCTGTCAATATTGTGCGTAAAAACTTACTTTTGCAGTTGGAATGTATAGGCGAACATGTTTTTCAACTTCAATGTTAAGTTTGTTCTAGGGATAAATTCATCCGAACTACGGAACCCTTCATTGTGCGTGGCCGACACGCACTTGACCGGTATTTTCTATGTAAATAAAAGTTCCTGATTGGTGTAGGTACAACAAAGATTTAATCCTGGGTAACAATAATCATCTGCCTAGCCTTTTCCCCTAATATGTTGGTGTCAGCTTCCAGTCCAACCGGATGCAGCTGAACACCAGTATTTTGCATAGAGTGGTTGCCTGGATAAGCAGGTCAGATGACCTGCACAACCCAGTTACTGGGCATACGATACCCCTTGGTAAGACTAGTTGACATTCTTACGGGCTCCTGACGACCCGTAACGATTGTCAAAGATCCACGAATGACAGCCGGAAGCTGTGGGCAGCTTAACGTGCGAAGCACGGAGGGATCTTGGTATGTAAAGATGGTCACCCGTCCACAGACCAACCGTGGCAAGCGTAGCTTAAATTGATTGATCGACCCGTGTGCTTTTAATTACTTAGCCACGAGTCCCTCGCTCGGTAACGATAATCAATCAATCAACTCAGCCTATAACAGTCCACTGCTGGACATAGGCCTCTCCCAGGCTGCGCCACAACTCCCTGTCTTCCGCCTTCCGCATCCAGTGTGTTCCAGCCACCGTTTTACGGTTGTCGGTCCGTCCAACTGGGGGGCAACCCACACTACGCTTGCCGATACGCGGTCTCCACTCCAGAACCCGTCTGCACCATCGGTCATCGGTCCGTCGACAAACATGGCCAGCCTACTGCCACTTCAGCTTACCGACTCACCGGAGTTGTGTCGGTAACTCCGGTTCTCTTCCGGATAACTTCATTTCTTATCTTATCCTTCAAAGAAACTCCGAGCATAGCCCGCTCCATAGCGCGCCGACCTTGAATTTATGCACCAGCCCGACTGTCAGTGTCCACGTCACGATAATAACATGTTTATAAACAATCCTGCCACGGTTATTTTATAACCTCTGATTTAGCATCACTGTCAAAATTGCAGTGATCGTTATTTTCGTTAAAATAAAGTTGCTGTTGGGTTGCTGCTGCCCGAGATAAAATAATTGTGAAAGGGCTAAGATTATAAGACACGACATTACGACCAAGGTGCAGCTTCCCATAATCAAATGTTCCTAGTCTTGAATGAATTGTTGCTCCCAGAAAGCAAGTGCAAGCTAAACAAGGAGAATTCTGCTTGATCCTTGTGATATAGGTAGTTGAGTTTCCTTTAAAACACACACAAAACACTTACTTCAACCTTTGATGACATTAAGGTATGATCTAGTTTATCAATCGCAATGGACACGGTAAGAGCAATAATGTTAGAACACTTTATTTGTATGTAATATGAGGTTTATTTATCTCTCTGTTTACAAGCAGAATGCTGTATAATCTAGAAATAATATTGCGTAGGTTCTTCACGAAATTATAATATAATATATGTTCACAGCTCCAAGACTTATATTAGACCAATAACATTTAATCTCTTACGCAGAACATTATGTACAAAAACAAGTAGATTTCTTGCCTATATATCTACCTAGTTACGTATAGGAGCAATCTTTATATCTACTTATGTTTTATTTATGTTTACTTTCGTTCACCGTTGGTAAGACGATTCCAGCTACAATATTAATGGACATTACCTACGTAGAGTTAAGGGGATTACAGGGGAAGGAGTGTTCTCATATGACAAGGTAAGCATTTTCCTGGAATAAACATTAGTAGGAACATACATAATAACAACTGCTGCATTTCCCGAATGGATAGCCAGAGGTGTACACATATGGCATAGTAGGCCTTTTAGGGCCGATGCCTGCCCTCGCGAGAAGGTACTTATGGGTTACCGAGGCCCCCGCAACACAGGCAACAGGAAGGAATACGGGTGGGTTTTAGTCAGTAAGAGTCTGACACACCCTCCCGCTCCGCCCAGAGCGGAAGAAGTTATTTGATGATTTACCACCCTCAAAAAAGAAAAAGGTATAGCCTTTGTGCCCAGTATCCAGATTAATTAAAAAAAAACCGGCCAAGTGGGTTTCGGGCCACGCACAATGAAGCAAACTTAACATTGTAGTTGAAAAACATGTTCTCCCGCTCTGGGGTATATACATCGATATATGCCACGGTCAATTCTCCAACTGCAAATTTAAGTTGGTCGACTATTACTCGTTAACTTGTAAAGTCCACTTCGTCGTGATAGTTTTCCTTTTAATTTCATGATATGGACTACTGCCATTTGCCAGTTATTTTTATTAATTAATTAGATATATTTGTTTTTTTTTTTTTATGTACAAATCAGTGGATCCTTGAATCGAAAAGTGGTGTAGACAGATCCGCAATATTTTTGAACGGCCTATCTAACGATACCCCACACCATGGGCTAGACGAGAAAAAAAATATCATCCCTCATTATGTGATAGGGAGGTACCCTAAAAAAAATTTTTTTCAATATTTTATTTTAGCACTTTGTTGGCGTGATTAATATGTAGTACTAAGCGTTTCTGAGCTACAGTGGGGACAGACAAACAGACAAGACAGACGGACATGGCGAAACTATAAGGGTTCCTTGTTTACTACGGAACCATAAAAAGTATAATTGTTAAAGAAAAAACTCATTAACACCTTGCCCGATCCGGGTATAAAACCAATGAACCCACGCTCAACAAACACTATGTAACCAACGAAAGAGTTTGCCCACAAATATTCCTCAAAACCTTTTAACAAAGACGCAACTTTTTACTTTTACTCGAAGAATTTTTCAATAAAATCGATCAGGCGGAAAAACTGGTCCTTAGAGGTTTGTTCAAGAACTCGACGATAGAAAACCACTCACAAATTGATTGGACCCACTAATTACAATAAGTTTTCAGTTTGACCTAATAAGGAAGGAATTTCCTGTTTGGGGACGCAGAAATTAATTTATTTGTTTACATGGTATGAAATAGAGTGGAGTGTTATTAACCGACTTCCAAAAGGAGGAGGTTATCAATTCGACATGTTTATCTGCTTTTTTTTAATGTATTTTCACCGATTTCTCTGTCAATTGTGGACCGATTTAATCCGATAAAATTTCGGAAGACGGTGGCAAAAAAACTAAAATACAAATCCAAAGAGACCGACTTCCGAAATTAAATTTATTTTTCACTTTGTAGTGTTTTTTTGGAAGTCGGTTTTTTTTATTATACAGGGACAAATTAAATTCGCTAGCGAAACTCAGCAGACTTAATGGGTATTTATATCTAAACATGATAATTATAATAACAGATAATAAAACACTACTGCCCTGCGAGTAAATAACCTTTCGCTTGGTTTATACTGATTAATTAATACAGCTTATTTTTATTTTTCATTTTAACATTTTAGTGACAAGTTTTATTTTAAAACATGTATTGCTAATTGGTGGTATTTTTATTTTAAGCACTGAAGGTGGTTTTATACTCTCACGGCAAGGCGAGGCGTGGATGGCGAGGAGATGAAATGTGTGTGTTTTGTATGTACACTCTACTTACGTATGTGCTCATAAAGGCCTTCAATTTGATACCCATATTATATTTATTTATTAAAACTTTATGCACAAGTAAAAAAAAAATAATACCGTACAAAGGCGGACTTAATGCCTGAGGCATTTTCTACCAGTCAACCTTAGGGTGATGCAGAGAAGACACATGGCAGGTCCAACTTAAGGGATAGATAACACGAAAATAACTACACAATACAAGAATAGATACGTAGATACATACATATAAACGAATAAACTTTGTCAGGAGAAATAACGATCGGTTATAATAATTAAAAGATTTTTTTCAACCCGATACATGAACCTTAAACACATTAAACTCCTTCTAGGGCAGGAATAATGAGACCTATTATACGATTATATAAGAACTTTATCAACTTAGAACTTTACGTGGGGCTTGTGGCTAAGTAATAACAGCCGCACGGGTCGATCGATAAGGTTAAGCTACGCTTGCCGCGGTTGGTCCGTGGATTGGTGACCGTCTTTACATACCAAGACCTCTCCGTGCCTCGGAAATCACGTTAAGCCGTTGGTCCCGGCTGTCATTTGTAGATCTTTGACAGTCGTTACGGGAAGTCAGAAGCCCGAAAGTCTGACAACCAGTCTTACCAAGGGGTATCGTGTTACCCAGCAACTGGGTTGTGGAGGTCAGATAGGCAGTCGCTCTATGTAAAATACTGGTATTCAGCTGTATCCGGTAAGACTGGAAGCCGACCCCAACATAGTTGGGAAAAGGCTAAGCAGATGATGATGATGATGATGATAAGAACTTTATCACAGCTTTATTGTAAGTTTCGAAAATTTAAGTAAGAATAGTTGCTAACCAAGTTTAAACCGTTATAGAACCTAAATGGTCATTCAAAATGAAAAATGGTTACAAACTTAAACATGATATTCAAAGACCTATTCAATGATATGCCACTTGACATAGTTCGTCAACTTTAATTTTTTTCTTTGACACAATATGGTGTCTGGTTGTCGCCATATTTAATTTTGTTTAATGTCATATCTTTAGTGACAAATCGATTGACGTAAGAATTATCAAAATCGGCCCACGTGTTTGGTCTCTAGAGCGCCGAAAAGGAACAAACATATATACTTACGCTGATAAACATATTACCCTCCTTTTCATCGCGCAGTCGGGTACAAATAACGATTGTTTTCAACTCATCTTTTAAGTATTTACACTACCAGCGGTCATTGACCAAAAAAAAAATCAACAATTATTATTTTTTAATTTATCACGTTTAGATAGCAAAACTCCACAGACGCGGTGGTTCCGCGTCTGTGGAGTTTTGCTATCGCATTTATTTTGACCCTGTATATTAGGTATTATGTTTTCATTTTGAGTCTTATAACATGGTAGGTAAATTTAACTAACGATGAGATAATCATTATTACTTTAAGGACGTCAGAAATCGCCATAACCTGTCTTCATTAATGGCCATGATCGGTCATACTGGGCCAAATACGGCCAGTTTTAAAACCAATGGCGCAGTTTTTGTTTTAGTTCTTAAAATGAACTCATAAAAAACTATAAACCCTATTAACTTACAAAGAACCACTTGTTACTTTCTTTGTTCTATATTCTTATTAGTTAAACAGTTTATTAATAAACAGTTATTATTAACTGCTGACTTAACTGGGTCGCACACGTCAACAAGTATATTTATTATTACTCATGAAAAATATACATAAAAATACATTTATAATTTTTGACGTTAATTTCCGTTATAACTTTTCGTGGTATTTTATCGCTTTTAACACCTTGCTCTAGAGTTATTATTATAAGTATATAAACGTCTTTGTAAAGTAACAGATGGTGTTTTCATAATAAGATTAGGTATCTGGTCTCTATGTCTGTTATCTTCCAGTTTCTCTGATTTTAAAGCAGTACGACTATTATTGACACATTCAAAACCCTTCCACTTAACGTACAATGGATGATCTAATGGCACTACGTTCGCCTATTAGGTACATAGGATTTACCTACATAACATAATTTATAAATTAATGAGATAGAGCAGTGGTGGCTCAGTGGTAACGGCCCGGTTTTAGGTTGTGGGTTGGAACCCAGAATTATTTACTCTGTGTAAATAATTTCATCACCACTGCTCTCAAAACGGTAAAGGAAAACATCGTGAGGAAACCGACATGTCCCAGAACCAAAAATTTGAAGACATGTGACTTCTACCAATCCGTATTGGGTGAGCGTGGTAGATTCCAGCCCACTCCCTCTTGAAGAGAGGAGGCCTGTGTCCCAGCAGTGGGAACATTATAGGCTGATTGTGCTATGAATTTTATTAATGTCGATGTACAACAAAGCTCTGCTTGTACCTTTGGGCATACAAGTTTTGTGTGGTTTCTCTAAATAACGCTACAAAACTAATTTTATTTAGAGAAGGAATTCTATCTAAACACCGAAATAACGCTTATCAAAAGTGTTGTACTCTCAAAGCGGCTCAAGAATCATTGTTTCGGAAGGAATCCGCTAAAATTGTTTCAGTTGTTATTTTGTCTTAAGGGACGGCCCCTTTGATATAATCTAATCGCTGTTGCTTTTATTACGCTTCTTGAGGTATTTTAGTTAGCACATTGTTCGTGATTGCATGAAGCTAGAGATTTTATTTGTACTTATAGTACGTAACGGTATCATGATATGGGCATGTGATGCGAAGGAATGAGGAAAATGTCATGAGGAAAGTCTTGAGTTAATACTCAAGACTTTCCACATGACATTTTCCATAGTGTCGATGGCTATAAGAGTAGGGGAAGACCAAAGAAACGATGGATGGACTATGTGAAAGATGATATGGCTAGAAAGGGGGTGACTACCGAGATGACAACTAATAGAGAAGTATGGAAGAAAGGGACATGTTGCGCCGACCACAAATAAATTGGGATAAGTACAGGAGAATGATGATGAGTACGTAACAGGTAGGACATAGAAAACCTAACAATTACCAAACTTGTGTACCTACTAGTTTCAATTTTCATACCAGCAAAGAAGAATGGCAATTCTGTCGCTTAATTTCAGAAGCATTCATGCATGAAAGTATGAATATTATATGAAAGTTTTACTACCAGGGCTTTACTTTGCATGAATTAGATTTTTTTTATTGAATTGCACGAAGAAAAAAGGGAGAAAAAAATACTTTTCAAACCTGACCACCAAAACACAATTATGTGCAATACCTAATCGCAGAACCTGGGTCGGTAGCAATAACTTACGCCACCAGGTTGTCACATTTCTTTTTCCATAATATATGCTAATTAGAAGGATTTTGGAGGTAAAGTTTGACCGAAAACGCCGTACCGCGCCTTAGGTATGTGCGCGGCGAGACGGTGGGGAAGTGCAAGCCACTCATTCGTCAGTGCAGGCCACTCATTCGTCAACGGTCTCGGCATCCCACCCCCCGCCTCACCGCGCATCCCTAAGGCGCGGTACAGCGGTTTCGGTCAAACTATAGTGTAGTGGTATCACAGTTTAAACTTTTGAGAGACATTTGCTATCTGGTTTTTTTAGAGGAGTATTACAGTTCAAGACGTTAATTGTTACAACTTATTGCACACCGATGTTACAATTCGTGTTTTGATTTTTGGTAAAAAAAACAGCTGCGTCGTACTTAAGTACGAACGGTAAAATGTCTGTAAATTATAGGAAATTTATTACAGGAAAATAAACTTCAAAGTTTGAGAAAACTAAAAAGCGCAAAAATGGAACCTGTTCCCCAATTGCGTAACACATTTTCACGATCCGAAGGATTTTGAAAGTAGTTCCTAATTATTTGTAGGAAAAATTATGTCGGGAAAAAATTGACAACATCCATTGCGTCACTTACGTCGTCGAACGTCAGTAATGCAATTAATGTTGTCAAATTGTCAAAATGAAAGGCGTTACAATAGGGTATTACACCCATTTTTGAAAAGTGTCTTAATTAAATTATGTAGTGCTAATATGCCCAAAAAAAAAATCACAAAATTTTTATTCAATCGATAAGTGCCATAAAAATGCATTTAACATTTTACATTTTCAAATTTCGCGCGTAGGTTGACGAAAACGCTGGACGCAGTGGACGCCATTTTGCTCTGTGGTCGTGACGTCACTGGGCTATGAATACAAATGCGCTGATCTTTGTATGATAATTGACACGTTTTTGTTAACATAGCCGTATGACGTAATAACATGGCGGCTACTATTTCATGGTATTTTTTAACAGATAAGAAAAACTGAAAACGTTGAATTGAATTTTAAAATTTATTTTGTTATTTTATGAACTAAAACTAACATTTTCCGACTACTTTTTGCCTAAACTATCTCAATAATATATTTATAGCTATTTTTCTCGTATATAGTAAAATACCCTATTATCAGTGTGTTACACAATAACCCCGTTATTAATGTAACCAAGAATAGGTTCCCAGTAGTTACCGCCTATGAAGGTAACAAATTCCTGTAACAAAATGTAATAGAGAACAGGATGGAAACCTCCCCGGGGTCATATTTTAAAAGCGGAATTAACGGTAATGTTCCAAGTAGGAATGGGTCTTTAAAACTAAGTGGTTCTTTGTTTAAAAAAAGAAAACTTTTTTCTTCAACTCTACCGTAATGACTTTGATTAATGTCCGAATACTATTGCACGAGATAAGGGATTCTTTTTTTAATTTACAGATAATTATACAGGTTAAATTAATCTGTACCTAAATGCCTTCTAATTAACGTAGTTCAAGACCTAATACCAAATCACTAGTTTATGAAAAATACTTAAATGCTACTTGTCCTTGTCAGCCTAGGGTAATTGAGGAACAGTCACATGTATACCACGGCATCCTCATCTTCCGCCTGACGTAGGCCCTCACCGGACACGGCAGCTTCGGGACAGCTTCAAAAGGTTCCTGTGTCAGATAAGGCGAGAGGAAACACACGGATCTCACCACTGTGTGTATCACCCGGAGGACACGGTGGAGCATACGATAGAGGTCTGCCCGGCTTGGGCAGAGCACCGCCGTGTCCTCGTAGAGGCGATCGGCGGTGGAGATCTCTCGTGTCCGGCCCCGGTCCAGGCCATGGTACGGAGTGAGAGGGCATGGGCAGCCGTCACCTCCTTCTGCGAAGCAGTAATGCTCGCAAAAGAGAAGGCGGGACGATTGAGGGAAAGGCAAATTTCGCGCTTTCTCGCCCCTAGCCGCCGCAGGAGACGCCCTGGGCGTCAGAAATACCAGTCGGATTTCCGGCCACCGTAGGCGCGGGCTTGCGGACTGTGTGCAATGGGTAGCTCGTCGTCCGATAAGAACCAGGCCAGAGTCGACGGCGCGTTGTGTTCCACGCGCGCCTTCAAGAGATTTCAGCACAAGTAAAGTCCACTAAGGTCGATGCCTGTCGGGGTCGTGGGAAAGTACGAAAGGGTTACCGAGACCCCTGGAAACACAGGCAACGGAAGGAACACGGGTGGATTGTAGTCAGTAAGAGTCTGACACACCCTCCCGCTCCGCCCAGAGCGGGAGCAGTTATTTGATAATTACTTACCTAAAAAAAAAAACCACATGTATGTATATCTATTGTCGAACACCAGTTCAGTTACATGAGATTATAAGTAAAACGTTTATGACAATGGAGACCTAACAGTGTGTTTCCTTTCTTAAATTATCTAATAGGATCTAGATACCTATTTATTATGTAGATATGTATGCTACAAGTGTTCACCTAGGAAGTATTTCAAAGCAGCCTTAACAAAAATGTGAAACCATGTTTTTGTGAGCATAGTTTCACATTTTTGTTAAGGCTTTGATAATTGCCTGCATTTCGAGCAAGTCTGTTAACGTTCTTTTAAAACGACATATACTAGCTAAAAACTAACCTGTAAAAAAAATTAAACCACTGGCATAGCGGAAAGGGGAGTTAAATTTTAATTCAAGTAGGAAAAGCTGAATTTGCCTTGAGTCGCAAAAAGACATCAACAATGAAATGCAAAATCAAAAAACAGATTCAAAAGTACTTATTTAAATTCAAATCCTGGAGGCTGTTTTCCTTACTCCCACATAAACGTATTGTCGACTCGTGTCTCCTTAAAAAAGAGATTTTACTCTAAAATCCGTGAAAGTCGAATGGCTTTTATTGTAGGATTTGTAGGCAACATAGATAGAACAGTGGAGGCCCAGTGGTAACGGCCGCGACTTACGAGTTGTAGGTCGTTGGTTCGAACCCAGACTGGCGCTTTATTTTGTATAAATTATTTTATCACCACTGCTCTCAAAATGGTAGGTAATGATAAATGGTAAATGATTTTTTTTCTGTAAGTAGGTTTGTACAAACACTTTTACACGTCAATCATATTTTTAAAATAAAGCTAGATGAGGTCGGCGTTTCCTATCTGACTACTCTGAGAAGAAAGGCCGAAACAAACTCAGAGGTCACAGTCTCCTTTAAAGTCCAGACATAATCTTGGTCAGATCATGTGAAGGCCATGTAGATTGGTGTCTGCAATGGTCCTTTTGAGGAAAGAACCACACAGATTGAGTGGACCTGTCCAGTCAGTGCACGCATTTGTCAGTAATCGTGCAGCTCAACTCAGAACTTAAGGAGCTCAACGATTCGACGAACAATACCAAAGAAAGAACATTTGGGTAGGCCGCATAAATTACTCAAATTGCCAGATCATGATTATAACTAAATGATAGAAAAAAAACAACAATGACCCACATAGGCTTCACATTCACAATAATAATAAGGAAAACATCGTGAGGAAACTGGCATGTCCTAGAACCAAAAATTCGAAAACATGTGACATCTACGGACCAACCCGCACTGGGCCCGCGTGGTGGATTACAGACCACTCCCTCTCACCGAGAGAAGGCCTGTGTCCCGGCAGTGGGGACATTATAGGCTGATTATGTGTAGATTGCAAAATTTTAGCTACTTTTAATTGATAATTTCTTCTACCATTGTTATTCGGATGTAACCTTTACAATTAGAGCAGTAAGTAGGTTTATTTAATATTAATTTCTCATCTCAACCTTTTTCCTTCACGTTGTATAGGTCACCCAGTTACGTTGGAAGAACGAAATCACTATCTTTTTCATACTCTTCTGATTTCTAACGATGTTTGTCATCTTGTCTCTTGCACCGAGTGTTGGGCTCACAGAGCACGGAGTTGCTAGAGGTGGCATGGTCAACAGTTTCCATACAAAACAAGTGTGCACCGTTTTCTCGCACTTAGACATGAAGAACGACGACGGCCTGACGGCTGTGATATGGCGGTCCGTGCAGAAGTTGTGTTCTCACCGCACCTTGAAAATTGAATTTTATTTGTACCTACTGCCGTCTTTAGACGCGCTTTCTCTATGGTTGGATTGAAGAATTGTGTCAAATGTGAAGAATTGCTTTTTTCTTTTCCAATAAATAACATCTGCCATCGGCAGTTACTTTCCGGTTTTTAAAGGGCAGTTTTCAGGAAGACTTTTTACTGTGAACGAGAAAATTAATAAATGTACGATGATGAATTTATGATTGAGTTCCTAAATTTAGCCTCTCATGAATAAATAAAAAAAGAAAAAAATAAAGAAAACTGTTTATTCTGCACAAACAAAAAACATTATAAAAAATACATAAAATACACATATACAACACAGCCAAAAGCCTCGTATTCGAGTAATAAAAGTTTGTCAATTTTGTCCATTGCTTGTGAATAAATACTTTTTAATTGAATATTAATAAGTTTTATATTTGTACACAAATTCGAAGTAAGCGGGGATTTATTTAGGATTGCTATCCAATGCGCGTGCCTAAAATAAGTCATTTTTATTTTGAATTTAAAATCCTTTTTTTTTTCATTAATGCTAAATGCTAATTAATTAATGCTAATTTTTTAGCCTTCGGTATATTTTAGAATTATACAAAAACGCACTATTTTTAATCTTGTATAATTTAATTAAACAAACACAAGACATAATAATAAATAGTATTATATTCTACTTACATACCAAAATAAAAACATAGATTTATGATTCTCTTCTTGGTCTCTTCATCTGCCTATAGCCTTTTCTCAAGTATTTTGGGGTCGGCTTCTGGTCTAACCGGATGCAGCTGAATACCAGTATTTTACATGGAGCGACTGCCTATCTGACTTCCACAACCCAGTTACTGGGTAATACGATAAATCTTGGTAAAACTGGTTGTAAGACTTTCTGACTTCTAACTACCCGTAACGACTGTAGCAAAGATCTACGAATGACAGCCGGGACCAACGGCTTAACGTGTTTTCCGAAACACGGAGGGGTCTTGGTATGTATAGATGGTCACCCATCCACGGAACAGCCGCGGCAAGCGTAGATTAACCTGATCGATCGACCGGTGCGACTGTTGATACTTAGCCATAAGCCCTTGTCTTCTTGGTCTCTTCATTGTTGTAAAACGTCAGTCTGTGTGTATTCATATCATAAGGCAAAATTAGTTTTAAATAAACCTTCTCTAATAAATTTAAGAGCACTTAACCAACCAATAATTTATTTGCCTGGTACCCATGTCAAATGGGGCCCAAACAAACAAGCCTAGTTCAGACGAGTCAAAAATAGTGGAGGCCACACTACCGGCATGCCAGTGCTATTAATAATTAATGCAGCATTCGGCTGTGGTAGTCTGTCCAAATAATTTATTTAAAAGCGACCCTATTCGTGAAAGTGTTAGTGTTGTTTCACGTCGAAATTCTATTAACAAAAATAACAGACGAATTGCTTTAGTGGCCGGTACAAATTGTATTAAATTAATAATAGTTTCTAGTTTTATATCGGCTTTGGAATAGTTCATGAGATAATGCTGTTGTTGTTTCAACTACATGTACAGAAAATAATGATTTTAATGCAAAACATGCTCCTTCACTGTGCACGCGGTTTGGTTGTAGAATTCACTTCCGCCTGACATTAGGGACTGCAAAACTGTTGCTGTTTTTAAAAGAAGAGTGAAAGGCCACTATCACTTTGCCATAGTTGCATATAATGTATTTGTTATTTTAAACTACATTAAAATTATATATAAGTATTTTAGTGTTATTTATTTTAGAAATACCTATGTAAGTATATTCTCTTATTGTATATATTTAAATTAGTGAATATTTTTTTGATTTTATGTGTTTTGTTTTCTCTTCTACTCTTACACATGGTGTCTACATCTCTATCTGCTTTCCTATCGCAGCTATGCTGGAAGAGATTTCTTTAGAAATAAGCATCAACTTTGTACGTATTTTTCTGTTCCTTTCTTTTTATCTTTTTATATGTGTGTACATAAACAGTTAAATAAAAAAATAAGTTGCTTGCACTGCTGTTTTTAATAAAAATTGTCATAGCTATCGTGTTCGTTGGAATTATTAGCAATTTCTGTGACAAAATATACTAACAAAAAAAATATACGAAAATAAACAAAACGCGAAATGTGGGTGTACTGTGTGATACGTCTGCCTACCTTACCCCTCGGGGAAACAAGGCCTAATGTTAGTTTATGTAATCAAAAGCAGTACCTAGTGACCTACTGCTACCAATGAACAGTAGGAACAAAAAAACATGGGAACTTCGAATCTTCCAAGTTGGTTTTAAAATTAAGACTTTCGAGTCACAGCAGTTATGTATTTTAATGTCTCTCATATAATCAGCTATGCAGCAAAATCTACGTACACATAAAAACAGGCAACAAAATCCGATACAAACGTTGGAAAACGTTAAGTGGAAGAAAATAATTGGATGTAACAAAGGTCGAGCGCTTTCAGAGTAGTTTAAGTTGCCACTTGTACCTCCACAATACTCCCGACCGCATTACTTAACTACCAACTAGGTTACGACGAGAAAATATATCTGTATATAGCAGAGTAAAGTCTAGGAATAGACTTTGTAAATAAATCTGTTTTTGGAACTGTATAGAACAACAATTGCCATTCTAATCTCAGTCTTAATCTGTCAAAATACCTCTTTTTCTTCTACTACTTTTCGAGTCGACGCCAAAAGTAAAAATATTTTATTATGTTAGATGAGTTGGGTCCACGGATCACGCCAATCGCAGCATCACTGGCGATTTTTAGGTCCTCAGCACGCTGAGGACCTAAAAATCGCCATATTATATAGCATATTATAGTCCACATAGTATGTGTGAGTGTCCACTCACACATACTATGTGGACTATAATAATACCATGACTCATTTGTTAGTAAAAAAACGTATCCTAATTAAGATGATTTTATCTACATACTAAACAAATTATATACAATATATACATATACATATATATTAATACCTGTACAATATACACAGCGGCAGTACTGTCCGACGCTTCACCGCGGCTGCACCATTCCATGGGAAATGGCGCAGCAGCGATTCACGTACGGACAGTCCAGCCTGCTCGAAATTAGAGACAGGATACTGTTGTTGCTGCCCCACACCCCACGCACCAGGGACGCACAGCGCTTACGTTGAGCTCCTTTAGTTCTGAGTTGAGCTGCACAACTACTGACAAATGCGTTCACTGACTGAACAGGTCCACTCAATCTGTGTGGTTCTTTCATCAAAAGACCATTTCAGACACCAATCTACATGGTCTTCATATGATCTAACCAAGATGATGTCTGGACTTTAAAAGAGACTATGACCTCTGAGTTTGTTTCGGCTTTTCTTCTCAGAGTAGTCAGATAGGAAACACCGACCTCATCTATTAAAAAAAAAAATTATTGACGTGTAAAAGTGTTGGTACCAATCTACTTACAGAAATAAAAACATTTATCATTTGGAATATGGCTTGACCAGGAGCATTGCATTCGCAATGGGTCACGAAAAAAAAAATCAGCTATTCCCTATATTTATGTTTGCATAACTCGTCAAAATGTAACGATTTCAGGTTTGGTCCAACAAACAAAGTTTCTTTTAATTATGAGTACAATGACCCATTATGAGGTTTTCAGTTATTGCAATTACACCTTGTATACAACATTATTGGCAAGGTTTTTTACATTGATTTTCGCTGAAATGAACTTGTGATATATTTTGATCGTTGTTAAATACGGTTATTGGCCTTCAGATGTTTTTGTCGCCTGAATTTCTGGTGTATTTTGTAGTTAGTATTTTTCAATGTGTTAATATGAAAAGCATGAGCTGTTCATGTTCCAGATAATACAACTATTTGCTACTAGCGTAATATAAACCAAAAATAATACTTATTTCGTAATCATCAAACAAAACAAGAGCAGTAGTGGCCCAGTGGTAACGGCTGGGGCTTACGAGTTTTAGGTTGTAGGTTCGAACCCAGACAGGCACTTTACTTTGTGAAACTTATTTCAACACAACTGCTCTCAAAACGGTGAAAGAAAAAATCTTGAGGAAACTGGCATGTCCTAGAACCAAAAATTCGAAGACATGACGTCTACCAACCTGCACTGGGCCCGCGTGGTGGATTACGGCCCACTCACTCTCACAGGGAGGAGGAATATCATAGGCTGGTTATAGCTATAGTATTGGTTTTTCGCCCCTCAATTCAATAATGTAGGTAAGAAGGAAGTATGGAGTTTTTCTTTGTGTAAGACTAGATTTTTCTGCGACTTTGTCTGCGTTGTGGCTGGAAATTATCCCACGGCAACGTACGGGATAAAATAGAAATCCACCATGTGAACCATGTCTGCGTTAATCCATAAAATGACTGTAGTTCATGCTTATTTAGAATATCAGCAAACTACGCATGGGCACATACATACATCTGCTGTACCAGCGGTCAGCATCTTTCAAAGCGAAATAAAGTGCTTGTTGAATAAAGGCAGCATTTCTGAACACAAACTGACCCTTCATAATTCAGGGAGGTCGGCCAAGCCCGGGCGCGGTCAATTTCTCTTCCATTCTTACGATAACTTA
Source organism: Atethmia centrago (assembly GCA_905333075.3). NCBI lineage: Eukaryota > Metazoa > Arthropoda > Insecta > Lepidoptera > Noctuidae > Atethmia > Atethmia centrago. The sequence continues at coordinate 10,229,457 of HG995374.1, forward strand.
ACTTGACCAGTATTGATGAGGCTACGTGATGAGGCATATATTTTTATGTATATGAAGTAACTACTGGGCTCGTAGCTGAGTAATAACAGCCGCACGGGTTCAGCTACGCTTGCCGCGGTTGGTCTGTAGTTGGGTGACCATCTTTACATACCAAGACCCCTTCGTGTTTCGGAAAGCACGTTTGGCCATTGGTCCCGGCTATTATTCGTGGATCTTTGACCGTAGTTACGGGTCGTCAGAATCCCGAAAGTATGACAGCCAGTCTTACCCAGGGGTATAGTATTACCCAGGTTGTGGAGGTTAGATTGGCCGTCGCTTCATTTAAAATACTGGTATTCAGCTGCATCTGGTCAGGCTGGAATCCGACCCCAAGATAGCTTCTTTTTTTTTTGGGTGGGAAATTATCATGTAACTTCTCCCGCTCTGGGCGGAGCGGGAGGGTGGGTTTCAGTCAGTAAGAGTCTGACACACCCTGAGCTCCGCCCAGAGCGGGAGAAGTTATTTGATGACTTCCCACCCAAAAAAAAGACTCCGGAGTCCGGTAGCATTTTATAACCCTAAAATTATGTAGAAACCTGTGTTATTTGATAGGACGTAAACGGGATACTTAACATAATCAGCCTATAATGTTGCCACTGCTGGGACAATTGCCTCCTCTCGGTGAGAGGGAGTAGGCCGTAATCCACCACGCGGACCCAGTGCGGGTTGATAGATGTCACATGTCTTCAAAGTTTTGGGTTCTAGGACATGCCGGTTTCCTCACGATGTTTTCCTTCACCGTTTTTGAGAGCAGTGGTGATGATAATTTACACAAAGTAAAGCTCCTGTCTGGGTTTGAACCTCCGAACTACAACTCGTAAGTCGCGGCCGTTACCAGTGGGCCAACACTGCGCCGGGATACTTATGACATCAAAATCCTTAAAATTGAAATTATTTATTAATAATCAAATACATTACATAGCAATTTGAACGGCGATCCCCAAACTAGACGTTAATTCTTGGGGATCAGAGTTGTACATTTTCGTAGTATCCAATAAGATCGTACACAGTTCGATTATAACAAAATCAAACTAAAAGTTAAGTTTAGGTATAATTAATCATCAATAAGTAAGTGTAATCAAACTAAAACTTAATGAATGAAAGTAAAACAAGAAAAATACAATTAAGAGTGAAAAAAAGTTTTAAAAAATGGTTATAATACTCTTACAAACAAGATTCAACTTAAATGTGTGGGCGTCTGTGTGTGTGTCTTAATGTTTGGTGATGTTTAAAGATCTATATAGAGTTGACAAAATGCATCATATTCCCCGTATGCTGAAATATTCAATAAAATTGCGCTCTGCCACAGAAAGTTTATTCCAATACCTATAAAACACCTATGTTTTAGTTTCCCAATTCACAATTTAGCTCGACAATTTTACCCACAACCTCAGAGCACCTATTCCAAACTCAATTATCTAACTCCCGGTATCACAGTGGGATCTTCAAACATTCACATGCAAATTCCAAGCTCTTGTGTGATCTAAACCCATTCAAAGTGCGAACTTTACCTGATGAACTCGAAATATTCAGATAAGATACGCAGAACAGTCGTAGATGTATATAATAACTTGAGTTCCTTAATGTGGAATAAATTATGTTTGGAATTTGCTTTTGAAAGCGAGTTCATTTGCGTATCTAAATAGTTTAAACGAATTGTTTCTCTGTATCAGTTTACATTGAAATTCATGAACATTATTTTGCAGGATTATTCGACAAAAAAATATAGGTACTACAAATATTGGTTCAAAAAAATATAGGTAAGTACTACAAATATTTTTTTTTTTTGTGTGGGAAGTCATCAAATAACTTCTCCCATTCCTTCCGTTGCCTGTGTTGCCAGGGGCCTCAGTAACCCTTTAGTTCCCTCCCGCGACCCCGGCGGGCATCGGCCCTAGTGGACGCCTACACTTGTGCTGACGACATCTCTTTGAGGCGCGCGTGGAATACAACGTGCCGTCGACCCGGGCCTGTCATTACCGGACGGTGAGCTACCCCCTCACCGTCCGGTAATTGCAAACCATCCGCAAGCCCGCGCCTACAGTGGCCGGAAATCCGCCCGGGATTGCCGACGCCCAGGCCGTCTCCTGCGGCGGCTAGGGACGAGAGGGCGCGAAATTTGCCTTTCCCTCAACCGTCCCGCCTCCTCCTTCGCGAGCATTACTGCTTCGCAGATGGCCCTCTCGCTCCGTACCATGGCCTAAACCAGGGCCGGACGCGAGAATTCTCAGCCGCCGCCGCGCCGATTGCCTCCACGAGGACATGGCGGTGCTCTGCCCGAGCCTACTAAGTACTATAAATATTGGTTCAAAAAAAATATAGGTACTACAAATATTGGTTCCAGTTTGTAGCTTATTTAAAATTCATGTTTTAATTTCAAATAAATATTGCGCATTTTCTAAATACTATTGCCTCATAAATTGAAAATAAATTGTGAATTCTACTAAAACTTATCGATTATTACGGCGGAAGTTTGGATTAAAATTTTTAAAGATATTTTTATAATACCGTAGTATAATATCCACTGTGGCAACACTGCCAAAAAAACAAATGATTGATATTGTAAAAACCTTTAAATGTATTTTCATTATGGCAATTGACTGTATTATTTTTACTTTGGCAACACTTAGAAATTACGGTTATGACATTTTCGTTATTTCTGGGTGGGGCAAGAGTCATTTTCAAATTGTAAAAGGCTGTGCAGAGCCAGTGATCGTAGGGCTGCGAAGCAAGTCGGTTGACATTGTAGTCAGGATTCCGTGTGTATAATAAAGTTATTTTATACAAAGAACAGTGTTTGAATTAAAAAAAATATATAATTATTTAACACAGTATAAGCTGATCTTTCATTGTACAGAAATCCTATACAGTGCGAGATCAGCTTATACCGGAAATTTTTAGCTTAATATGAGGCCGTGTCTACCTACTTTCAATCTTTCCTATTTTAGTAAATGCTAGCTTTTCTAGGAAAATCTACCGGGATTAAAAGTACCCTTAGTGTTAATCCAGGTTATAAACTATCTGTGTGTGTGCCAAATTTCATCTAAATCCGTTCTGCAGTTTTAGCGCCAATACGCCAAAAAGCGAACAGAAAAACATTTCTCGATACTCGCAATCTTTCCAAAAATATTTTTTTTTCCAAAACCATTTACTATTTTTTTACTGACAGTGTGAAACTGGGTGTGCAAACAAATACAAAACTAGTTTTTGATTTGGAAAGTTAACAGAAACTCTTTGATTTTATTTTGGATAATGCTATCTATACAAACAAGTCTAGTTAGTTTTTTTTTTACTTACAGTCATTTTTTTATTTTATCTTTAGTTTCCTACATGACCATTCCACGAATTATCCAAGCGTCGATTTTGGATTTGTGTTCATCCTCTAAAGTAATTTTATTTTTTTAATTAGTATACAAGTTAACAACTCCATATTTGCAGCATTTTTTTATAATTAATTAATACACCAAGTGGAAATTGACAGCGCATACGTCCTACGAACAAGTAAGTAAGTTCAATAGTAAAACAGGTGCTTCGTTCAAACGCAAAGCCTTTAAAGCTACTGGAACGAAACTCTATCACGGGCTCAGCTCGGGATCTTGCTTGTAAAATTAGTTAGGTATTTCTCTTTGCGAGGATAGGGAAACCGAGGAACATTGCACTTAAATGTGCCTATAAAGCTAGCTGAAATGGTTTTGAATAATTGCTCTAGTTCAGCAAATGCGACTGGAAAATATGTATATGCGTAAGTACTTTTGTTATAGCTAAAATTAAGTGCCCGATCTTCGTTTTTTTTAGTTTTCATTCTCATGGTTTAAAAATATGTAAAAAAAAACAAAATCGTAAGTAATTATGATATTAAGATACCAAATTAATAAGTAGAACTGTGAGCAGTGGTGGCCCAGCGGTGACGGCTGCGACTTGTAGGTCAAGGTTAGGTTGTTAGGTTCGAACCCTGACAGGCGCTTTATTTTGTGTAAATTATTTCATCACCACTGCTCTCAAAACGGTGATGGAAAACATCGTGAGGAAACCGGCATGCCCTATAACCAAAAATTCGAAGACATGTGACATCTACCAACCCGCACTGGGCCACTCCCTCTCACAGAGAGGAGGCCTGTGTCCCAGCAGTGGGAACATTATAGGCTGATTATGTATACTTTTTATCCCGATATTCGAACGGGATCGAGACTAATGCAGGTAAATCCGCAGGACGCTAAACCCACAAAGAGACTGCAGTATGTAGGTACGTGCACATGGATGTTTATTTATTTATTTTAGGTTAGCCAACAATTGATTACACAATACATTTAAAATTATTTCCTTAATAAAACGTTTATAAGTGCAACAATTACTTAAAGGCTAACACAACATGCACTATTTTTGGTTTTACAAAATATTATAAAGCCAAAAAGATATTTACAATTAAAAAAAAAACTATATTTTTGGTTAATTCACACGTAACAATAATATTAACAAAAATTTAATTCTAAATAATCTAAATAACATATTGATAACATTAACAAATAAAAATAATAAAATCTAATCTTTTAATACAAATATTATGAGGAATTAAAATTAACATTGAAATTAAATTTAAAAAAGTAGGGAGATCATTGGTTGTGGGAAAAGTACTCAATAATTATTTTATAAAATTGTCCTAAGCTGTCATGATGTATATCAGTAAGATCACTGCAACTATTTAAATTCTTACACAGGCGTGAAATCGGTGAGTTAGCACCCATAACCGTTCTGCGCAAGGGTGGGTATAGTGGTGTGATAGGATTTCGCGGATATCGGGCTGAGGCACGAAACTTTAGGAGACTCAGTAGGTTTGAGCAGTCAATTTTATTTCTAAGCAGCTTATAGAGAAACATGGCATCGATAACTTCTCTTCGGGTTGATAACGAGTGCATTTTGAAATAATTGAGACGACATTATAGGAGAGCAGCTGTTTACTTTTTCCTCTAGAAAATGCGAGGTGCCACAGAAACCGTTTTTGAACTCTTTCCAAAAGTAACTTATGTGTGGCGTAGTGTGGTCTCCATACAATACTGCAATACTCCAGGACGCTTCGTACAAGGCTATAGCATACAGCATTATTTTAGTACCAGCCTGTTTAAAGCCCCTGGTGTTTCTTAGCACAAACCCTAACATTTTCGATGCTTTCTTTGTAATATTCTCGATGCACAAAAGTAATTTTTTTATCAAACAGCACTCCCAGATCCCTAATTGCATCCACTTCTTGTACTTTTTTATTGCCTATGTAGTACTCCGAGTTTATAGGGTGAGACTTTCTTGAAAATGACAAATGGTAACACTTTTTTAAATTAAGTTCCATTTTGTTAGTCTCACACCATTCAACAAGTCTGTTCAGATCATCTTGAAGAAGCGCGATATCGCTTGATGATTCGATTCTTCGAGCAAACTTTAGGGTATCAGCGTAAAGAAAGCACTCGGAAAAGTAAAAGCAGTGGGGAAGGTCATTAATATAAATGATAAATAATATAGGAGCAAGATGTGATCCCTGTGGGGCACCGGAACTCATGCAATAATTGCTGGCAGATCAAAAACCGTTAACAACAACATAAAATTCACGCTTTGATAAATATGATTTCAGCCATTTCAGCAAGGGACCAGTGATACCATACGTTGTTAGTTTGTGAATTAGTATAGAATGGGGAATTTTATCGAAGGCCTTGCTGATATCGGTGAACAACACATCAAATTGTTTATTTGAGTCGATAGATTCTATTAGGGACTCCGAGAAAGACAATAAATTTGTGGCAGTAGACCTTGACGCAACAAAGCCGTGTTGATGATCACTAAGATAAAGACCAAAATGGCGTTGGATGTGAGGACAGATCATCGACTCAAATATCTTGGCAAATGTGGACAGAATCGCGATAGGCCGATAATTGAATAGAGAATGTTATGAACATATGTATCAGTATTCTAGCACTTTGGCAGCGATTTTGTCCAATGCAATGGCAATTTGGAAAAAATCATTAAATATATTCATTCTTCTAAGCGTATCGATGGCAAATCAAAAAATTGTTGAGAAGGTTCTCATATTAGGTATGTTTGGCCCTAAAATGCATTACATCACATATTCATTGTATACGTTATTATAAAGGGAATCTCCTTTCAAGTTTCTAGTTTCAACTTTTTTGCCTGGGCGTCGATGAGTCAGACCAGTAAGTGATACAGAACTTTTCTTTTTGTATTACGAAATCGTACCTCGACATTTGAGATTCATGGAATTGATGACGATCAAAAAACGAATAGATTAGCAGCAGTAGGTAGGCTGTTTGATTTTGGTAAGCGGCTTACACTTGATCCCATGTGGAATTACCACGATTTACTTCGCTTTTAATCGGAAATCTTTATATTTTCATAATCGCTTTATAGGAACACTTAAAACTACACCCACGACACTAGGAATACCAATGTGAAGCGTGAACGCTATGCGAAGCGTATTTGTTTGTTATTACTACTGGTATTAATATATACCTCAGCGGTTCACAGTGATGCATTAAATCGTGCAGCCGTTTCAGAAATAGATGCTAATAAAAACGATGCAGACGAAACAGAGCATTGGCACTGGAACGTTCAAAAGGCCCACAGTGTGTTACTCGTATGAATAAAGAATGAATGATCTTACTACAGTAGCACGAATTGTGCCTTCTTAACTTAATCATAGTGTGGAAAAAAAACGGTTATCTTTGATTTCAATTTATAGGTAGGTAATGTCGAAGTAGGAATAATGGCTTATATTAGAAATGTTATATTAAAAATTAAATCATTTGTTGGACAAATGATTTAATTTTAAAGAAGACAGTAAAATGAGATAATATAAAAAAAATATAAAATCGATGGAAATAAATGTGGAGACGCCACAAGCTTTAAAAAAATTGGAAGGGTTAATTCCCGTACTTGTCGCGCAGTACGGATAACGTATGGCGCTAGTATGAAGGTACAAACGTAGTCGTGACGTCACTTCTGTGACGGTGCCGTCTTTGTCTAGCAGTTATTTTAAAACGTTTTTAAATTGGAAATTTTCTAAGCTTTTACACTTTTTTTATAGTATTATTTGCACAAATATTTTTTAGAAAGAAAAATATAAAAAAATGTCGTCATCCTTATTGTCGAGTTATTATATCTTATTTCAAGCAAATTAGGTAAATTTTCATGTTCGGGGTAAGAATCTGTAGTAAAATCATATTATTAGTATTCATTTAGATTAGACTAAATATTTTATATTTTCCTTTATAGGAACTTACTCACTATGAGTGCCGTATCCAGGAGTAATGCTTTCTGAATCAAGCTCTTGACCCAGCCGCACAAAGAGAGCCTCTTGAGGTGTTAGTCGAGGCTCTCCGCTATTAGAACACTAACCGTATCAATTATCGGTACAATGATGGCTGAGTCCACATCCCATATGTCGACTACCTCGTGTGCTAAGTCAAGATACTTGTTTTTTTTTTCTTTCTCAGCTACCACGAGATTCTCGCAATGAGGGACAGCGACCTCAACAATAATTTCTCGGCGCAATACAATAGTCCTGTCGGTGATGATAGATCGATCCCAGTGTAATGTGGTGTGACCAGCATTCTCGAGAACTGGGTCGGGCACATACCTGTAGTATGGTACTTCGGACTCCATAAGGTTGTACTGCAGGGCAAGTTGCTGGTGGATAATTCTAGTCAATAGATTGTATCTGTGCAAGGACTCGCCGTTAGCAAGACGAGAACAACCGGGAACAATATGTCTGATTGATTCACCGGGTTGGTGGCATGCCCGACAGTATCAACCGTACCATCCTTGACAATGTATTTTCGACAATTATTCGTCGTGGTAACTTCATCCATAATCGCACAGACAAAAGCTTCGGCTTCCTCGAAGATGTCGCCGAAACGCAGCCATGATACAGACGCCAGTGATAAAATTAAAATATTGTTATTTTTTTTACGAATCATAGATACGTATTTTGTGACTAAGCATAATATATCGAGTATCCAAATGAAAATATTGTTGCTTTATTAAACGTTCATATTTTTAGGAAGTTGTTATCAATGCTTTTAATCGCAGGGTGTGTACATTTGTTTGCCTGTCATACAAGTTTCGTCCAATTTGTTTGTCCTTCATTCAATAATGTTCGGTTCCAATTTTTTTTAGTGTTTGCTTCAAACGTTTGTTTGAGCTGGATTATTTTTACATAAAATTCTTGTTGGTAATGGATGAATAGAATGCTTTTCTTTAAAAAAAATGGATGAATGGAATGCTTTTCTTTCAATATATTGCTGTTCTTCATATACCTATAATTTTATTAAGAGCACGTTTATCCTTTTGGTCCAAAGTCTTCTTCTCAAGGTACTTTTTAAAATATTATACAATCCATTAGCAATTCACCAAGTGAATCGTGATATCAAAATCTAAACGTTTGTATAATACGTTTGCAATTCAAGTAATGTATAAAGCAAGCATCCTGTTTAATTACATTAGCCCCATTTTACACACTTATCGATTCATTGGTAGAATGAACCGGATCTTGAATAAATGGGGAAATCCAAGTTCTAATTTTAACCAACTGAAAATTGGATTTCATACCGGTCTCAATTTATTCCTGTCTTCAAAGAAATGTAATAAATTGCCGATGCAGTGCAAGTCGTTCTGAAAACAATTTTCACGTAGTTTAAAAGTAATAGCCCTCTTAAATTTATAGTATCCATAATGATCAAGGAGGATCTTATATAGGTGGGGATTGTTAACACTTTCCATACAAACCAAATGTGTCACCGTGTATTCGCACAATGACACTAAGGCTGAGGCTACATTAGACCGCGACGCGACCTGCGACACATGAGCGATTAAAACAAATAATTGAATGTTCACTTAAATGGCTACACCATACATCAAATATTACTAGCGATCTTTGATTTCTTTATGCGATCGGAATAACATTACTGTAATCACGGCATCGGCTACATCAACATATCAGCGAAATTAGACGCATGAATCGCTCATCCTAATTCGTTGTGTAGCATGTGTAGGTACTGTAGCCACGTCATCGCCGAATATACGCTGGATTTTCGCTTATAATGTAGCCATACCATGTTTATCTCGTTTCGCTCTTTCAGTAGCATCGCAAATCGCTGCCTACTGTAGCCTCAGCCTTAAGGCGTATAAAATCAGACCGCTTTGAGGGCGATCCGTGACGCGAAGCTGTGCGCTCAACGCAGTTTCTGCGCCGCAACTTTGATTAGTAAGTACTGCCGTCTTTAGACGCTGACGCTGGGGCGCGGCAATTCCGTGGTTTGTGGTTTCCGTGTACTTATAGACATCCATATCGGAGCCAAGGTTCTTATTTGTTACTTTAAGACGCTGACAACATGTAAACCGCGGTCTCTGTCAGATTGCATAGAAAAGAAAGAAAAGCGCGATGACACAACGCTTGTAATTTATTGAAAAATATGAAGCAATTATCTATTTACTCAAAATTGAGTTGAGTAATCGAAAATAAAAAACAACCAAGTTGTGCATTCAAATAAGAAGTTCTTGTTATTAATTAAATATGTAACGTATGTTGATATTTAATACAGATATTTTGGATTAGAACTCAAGGTAAGAGGTTAGTTTAACGTTAGTTTGTATCGAGAACTTTTTTCAAAACGTGTTTTGGTAACAACCAAGTTCTGGGGAATATGTTCAAAATTAACATATATTTTTTCCGCTAGCACAAACTATACAGATTCGGCAATTTTTTTTCTTAAACGAAGCCAATGTTGGTCATATGGGTCTTGTCAGCGCCTTAATGAAGTATTTTATGTAGGTTTAACATTAACATTAACATCCTCATCATCAACTGTCAGGTCATTAACTGCCTCATTGGTCTAGTGGTTGCAAGAGCTACTGCTGAGCATGAGGTCCTGGGTTCGATTCCCGGGTCGGGCAAAATGTTATTGGGTTTTTCTATCTGGAATTTCTCAGTAGCAGCTCGGAGTCTGGATTTGTGCCCGGTTGATGGCAATATGCTCGCCCCTTATTACATGGGATTAAAAACATAACTGGCGAAATGGGGGTGTATTACAGGTACACCTCTGCCCAACCCTTGTGGTATTTGGCTACACAAAGCCACATCTTTATATTATATTTAGAAGTGTACCTTTTAAAAGGCTGTTATGTCCAACAATTCTTGTTATAATCTCTATACTGTTTTCTTGCTTCAAACATGCAATCATATTGTTATGTCTCTCATTTTCTTACATATGTTTGAACACCACAGCTGAAAAGCAAAACCACAAGGAACTGTTTCTAATTCTTAATTTTCTCTTGTTGTAAAATCTTAGAATATTTTTATCCATTGACATCTTTCATCATAAATTGTCATCTGTCAGGTTTTTTTTCTCTATGCATAGCTGCCACGATAAAGCTAGTTCCAGACTTCATTTAGGCTATGTACTCATGTAAACCGTTTTTTATTGATCCTGGTAGGCATTCAAACAAATAATTTGAATAATACTTATCAGAAACTTCTAGAACTTTTGCCAGAATCTATTGTATGGTTCAGTCTTGTCAGTCTTGTGGAGTTTGTCTCAGTTTTTCTCAGTCTTATGCAGTCTTCATCAATCTAAAACTACTATATACTGATAGCTTGTTATTGTAAATTGTGCAAATATAATAATTTAAATAAACTCGTAGTGTGTGATTTGTGATTCACCCTCCATAACCTCCGACCCTTGCACTTACGCCTTTGGGAGGTCCCTAATACCGAAGGCGTTATAGTCGCGCGGCTTGGGACACTATAGCCGACCACTCTTGTGTGTCATGGGAGGTCCAGACTCTCGACCCGTGGAGCGTGAGGTGCTGTAGGGCGCCTCCGCTGTCAGTCATATCGGCGGATTTAGACAACGCCACCCTCTTACAAGTCCACTTCAGGACGGAGAGCCCTTCTATTACTAGGGCAGTCTGTCAACGTGGCAAAAACACAATTCTCTTGCAAGTGTGAAACAACTCACACCAAATTACACACCAACATACCTCCAAACTACCATAAAACAAAACCTCTTGCTTAACAAGGGACGTTTTACTCCTCGGGACAGAGTTCCCGACCGACTGCGGCTGCGAGATCCATTACGGCGTGTGAAATACCAGCCTCATCTTCGTGCTCCGCCTCATCTGCCTGCCCTGTCCTATTGCTGCCTGCCGATCCAGTCTCACAACTACCTGCCGATCTAGCCGATCCTGTATCCTGCCGTCCAAGCGTCCCGTACACTCGAATTGGAAGCCTGGAACTCTCTAACCTTTTTTTAATATCTAGTATAACTCTATTCTTTTTTAACGTGACTTACGACTGGCCGTCTGGCCAATCGTAACGTTACACCCTTTGGGGAAGGCGTGATGTTAGTTATGTATTTAATTTCACTCGGCATAAAATTTTAAGTGTAATAAAAAGCCAATGCCCAACCCGTCACATTATTTGCATTGTATTTTTTTTTTAACTGCGGCTAGTAACATTAATGTTTTGAGTAGGTAACTAATGATAAATGATTTTATTTCTGAAGTAGGTTTGTACAAACACTTTTACATGTCAATCATACTTAAAAAACCGGCCAAGTGCGAGTTGGACTCGCGCACGAAGGGTTCCGTACCATTATCTATAAAAACAGCAAAAAAAAAAAAATATCTGTTGTATGGGAGCCCCCTTAAATATTTATTTTATTCTGTTTTTTATTTCTTGTTATAGCGGCAACATAAATACATCATCTGTGAAAACTTCAACTGTCTCACTAACACGGTTCATGAGATACAGCCTGGTGATAGACGGACAGACAGACAGACAGACGGACAGCGGAGTTTTAGTAATAGGGTCCCGTTTTACCCTTTGGGTACAAAACCCTAAAAACTAGATGAGTTCGGCGTTTCCTGTCTTAACTACTCTCGAGAAGAAAGGCCGAAACAAACTCAGAGGCCACAGTCTCTTTTAAAGACCAGACATAATCTTGGTCAGATCATGTAAAGACCACGTATATTGGTGTCTGAAATGGTCTTTTATGAAAGAACCACACAGATTGAGTAGAACTATCCAGTCAGTGCACGCATTTGTCAGTAATTATGCAGCTCAACTCAGAACTTGAGGAGCTCAACGATTCGACGAACAATACCAAAGAAAGGACATTTGGGTAGGCCGCATAAATTAATTACTCAAACTGCCACACCAAGATTAAAAGTAACTAAAAGAAAAATAAAAACAATGACCCACATAGTTTAACTAATGTATACGATCATCAACATGATCTGCCTAACCTTTTCCCGACTATTTTTGGGTCGGCTTCCAGTCCAGCCGGACGTAGCTGAATACCAGTATTTTACATGGAGCGACTGTAACAAGATACCCCTTGGTAAGACTGATTGTCAGTCCGGGCTTCTGACGACCCGTAACGACTGATCTACAAATTATAGTCAAGACCATAGACTTAACGAGCTTTCCGAGGCACGGAACGTGCGTGTAATTATGTATACAGTGTGTAGACAAAAATACTACAATAAATAAAAACACTAGCAATACTAATGCCTAAGAGTATTTTTGAGCTAGCGAATAAGGCCTAACATCGATTTGAAAACGTGATTTTTCCAAACAATCTAAATAGTAGAGATCGGCCGACTATGGGTTTTTCTGATCAGCCGTTTAGTTATAGTCAAAAACTATTGGATATATTTGATTGAATTTTCGTATGCAGACTGGAAACGTCGTTATACAAGGTGTTTTAACTATACATTTTTGGACCACATATTCTAGGACTTTTTGTATTATTTTTACGTAAAGAATTTAACCCCAGAGTTATGGGATATCAAAAAAAAACAAGTTGTATACGCAGTTTAATTTATTGTCGTACTAGCTGTGCACCACGGTTTCACCCACATAAGTCTCGATCATCATCATCATCATTTCAGCCGAAAGACGTGCTTTACTGGACATAGGCCTCCCCCCAGCACCGCTTGGAATGGTCCCGGACAATGTCTCGATCCCGTAGATAAAAAGTATCCTATGTCCTAACCTAGGTCATGAACCAAATTTCATCCAAAGCCGTTCAGTCGTTTTAGCGTGCAAGCGTAACACACGAACTCACTTTCGCATTTATATTATTACTTGTTGTTGCCAGCGATTTCGACTGCGATCCAGGATGAAAAGTAGCCTTTGTCCTTACCCAGGTCATGGTCTATCTGTGTTCTATCCAAATTTAATCCAAATCCGGTCACCCGTTTTAGCGTGAAAGCGTAACAAAAAACAAACGAACAAACTGACGAATATTTTATAATATTAGTTAGGATACTAGCTGCGCCCCGCGGTTTCACCTGCATTAGTCTCAATCGCGTGAAATTATCGGGATAAAAAGTATCCTATATCCCTAGGTCCCCAGGTAGGTACGAGGGTCATTCAATAAATACTTAGCCTACAAAAAGTAAACGAAAATTTTGGAAAAGTGGCAATTTATTTTTCAACAAAGTCTCCTTTTAGTTCGATACACTTAGCCCAGCGATGCTCCAACTTTTTAACCCGTCCGAAAAATAGTTTTTGTCAAACTCTGCAAAATAGGCCTCCGTGGCGGCGATGACCTCCTCATTCGATCCATATCTATTCCCGGCGAGTGATTTTTTCAGATTAGGAAACAGAAAGAAGTCACAAGGGGCCAAATCTGGAGAATACGGTGGATGGGGCAACAATTCGTAGCGTAATTCGACCAATTTGGCCATGGCAATGGCAGACGTGTGAACCGGTGCGTTGTCGTGGTGAAACAGCACTTTTTTCTTCGCCAGATGGGGTCGTTTTTTCTTTAATTCGGCGTCGAATCGGCCCAATAAATCGGCATAGTAAAGCCCTGTAATTGTTTTACCCTTCTCGAGGTAATCGATGTAGATCACACCTTGTGAATCCCAGAAAACGGTGGCCATAACTTTTCCGGCCGATTTTACAGTTTTCGCCTTCTTTGGAGCACGTTCCCCGGTCTGGATCCATTGTTTTGATTGCTCCTTGGTCTCTGGTGTGTACCAGTGGATACAAGTTTCATCGACGGTCACAAAACGACGCAAAAACTCCGCTGGATTCCGCTTAAACAGCGCCAAACACGTCTCCGATGTGGTCTCACGGTTGCGCTTGTTTTCTGGTGTGAGTAAACGCGGCACCCATCGCGCCGACAGCTTTCTCATGCCGAGTTCCTCGTGAAGAATATGATGCACTGTTCCTTCTGAAATGTCTACAGTCTCAGCTAGCTCCCGAACCTTCAATCGGTGATCTGCCAATACGAAATCATGGATTTTTTTAATGTTTTCCTCCGTAGCAGCTGTTTTCGGTTCACCTGGACGTGGTTCATCAAAAACCGACGTACGGCCACGTGCAAACTCGTTGAACCAATTCTTGACGGTGGCCATCGATGGAGAAGAGTCACCGTACACAGCATCCAAGCGCTCTTTGATTTCGATGCGCGTTTTCCCTTCCAAAAATAGGAATCGAATCACCGAACGATATTGCTCTTTTTCCATTTTTGTAAAACCGATCGACACGTTCGCTTCCATAAGTTGTCAAATTAAAACAAATGAAGGGATTGGAATGAAAATTTGAAAAAAGAATTAAAAAATAATGTGCTACACTGTGGTAAAACTCTTTTGAAACTACAGCGCCCTCTGGCGATGAGGCTAGGTACTTATTGAATGCACCTCATAGGTAGGACCCAGGTCATGGTCTGCCCATGAGCCAAATTTTATCCAAGTTCGTTCAGCCTTTTAAGCGTGAAAGCGTAACAAAAAAACTCATTTTCGCATTTATAAAATTAGTAAGAATAAAGTTAGGATTGTTGTCTCCACCTTGTTTAAAGCTCTAGATTATTTTGAGTAATGTGCCTATATCGTGCTCAATTTTTCATTCATATCGGTAATAACATAACAACACGCCTTGTTTCCCCGAAGGGTTGGACAGAGGTGTACCTGTAGTACACTCACATTTCGCCAGTTATGTTTAAGTCCCATGTAATACGGGGCGAGCCTATTGCTATCAACCAGGCTCATATCCAGACTCCGGGCTGCTACTGAGAAATTCCAGATAGGTAGATAAACCCAATCACATTTTGCCCGACCCGGAAATCGTACCCAGGACCTCAAGCTCAGCAGTAGCGCTTGCTTGCAACCAGTAGAGCAACAAGGCAGTTGCTAATAACAATCAATGAATATATTTACCTATCTATGAAGGTAAAATGTACTTTGCAGATCAAAGTAAATTTTACCATTACAGATAAGAGCCGAATAAAAATCAGCGAACCACGGAATTATTAATATTCTAAGAAGCCTTAAACTGAAAAGCGCCCTCGGTAACAAGTTAGAACAGGAAGTTTCCCTTACAGTGTATATATTTGAACAAAAAGCTTTTAAATGATGCCGGTTATTTCAATTAGAAAATGGAAGTATTGGGAAAACAAATTTATTTTTCTTTAAAATGTATTTTTAACTAAGTACCTACTAAAAGACCACCTTGCACTTTTGACTATTATAATTTATTTTAAAGGGGTTTTTTGCCTGTATTTTTTTAGGGTTCTGTAGTAAACAAGGAACCCTTATAGTTTCGCCATGTTCCTCTGCCTGTCTGTCTGTCTGTCCCCGCTGTAGCTCAGAGACGCTTAGTACTAGAAAGCTGTAATTTGGCATAGTTATACATATTAATCACACCAACAAAGTGCTGAAATAAAATCCTGATTTTTTTAATTAGGGTATCTCCCTTCACGTAATGTTGGGATGATATTTTTTTCTCTCTTCTATCCCATAGTGTGGAATTTCGTTGGATATCGTCGGTGATATTCTGAAACCGCGGATCTAACAGTGTTAAAAACCGCGTATTAACAAAAGTAGCAAAATCGACATTTTGGATTCTAATTCATTAATACATAATACATAACTAATGTCTACAATATTCAGAGGAATTTGACAATTTAAAAGTTTAAACAATAGAAAGTCAATTGGTTTAGTAAATATTACGTTTTTCCTCGTTCCTGTAAAATTCGCTGCACCTACCTTACGCGGTTTTAAACACTGTTAGTTCTGCGGTTTCAGAATATCACCGACGATATGCCATTCAACAATATTGTGGGTCTGTGAACACCATTTTTCGATTCAAGGATCCGCTTGTTCATGGCAGTAGTAATACATATAATGAAATTAAAAGGAAAACTATTACAGCTAAGTGGGTTTTACAAGTTAACGAGTAATAGTCGACCAACTTAAATTTGCAGTTGGAGAATTGACCGTGGCGTATCGATGTATAGAGAACATGTTTATCAACTACAATATTAAGTTTGTTTTTGGGATAAATTCGTCCCAACTTCCCAACTATGGAACTTTTCGTTGTGCGTAGTGCGACATGGACTTGGCCGGTTTTTTAAAATTTGGTTTCGGGCTAAGGCCACTTCTCAAACAGAGAAGGAATAAGCTTGACCTCACCAGGCTAGCTCAGTGCAAGTTGGTGATTTCAGACCAAAGTCCAGTTCCTCACGATGTTTCCCTTCACCGTCAGTCAGTGGTTTCTAAGAAAACTAAGCAACTTAGAAGTACGTATAACTTTGGACACCTCACAAAGGTACTTGCAGGGTTGTAACTGGCAACTTGTTGCGTAAGAAGCGGCTCAGTAAAGAAGCAAAGCACCCAAAAACAACCCCAGTAGACACAGATAGATAATAGGCATTATGATAATGAAATAACAACTCGTGCAGACTAGCCTGATATCGCGGGGGCGACAGGCAGCAATATGCCTGTCACCCGCGATATCGCCCCAGTTTTTGTTATTATATTTAATTACTAATTAATTTAAATAAAAAATATGTATTAGGTATGTTTAAACTGTATGTACTCCCCGTCACTTTTCCCTAAAGGTTCAAGAGAAAACCAGCGTCAGACAGCATCTGTCTGGCTTAAATACTGAAATGAACCTTTTTGGCGCAGCCGTGAGGCACACACTATTGTTGTTAAAACATTATTTACACTTTTTTATTCTGTTATTTGTATTTTGTGTTTCACGAACTGTGCCCAAATAACCGTTATTAATTTTTTTCTTTCTCAATACTCAATATCTTTATTGCTTTACCATAATGTGTACTGAGGTGGTAACTATATAATTGAGATCATTATGGACCCTGTAGGCCCTGTAGGCAGGAAGTCGAGTTTTAGGAGATTTAACTTTCATGTACTCAAAGTCAGGAGATCGCTAAATAAGATACTAACAATTTGCCTATCTACTATTTATGTATTATTTTATCTGAAAAAGTACTTAAATATTTTAAACTACACTCCACACACACACTCTACACTACTTTATTTCTTTCAGTCGAGCACAAGCCTTATTTGTGGTGGCCACATACTGTACCATTAGCTTCTAATTATAATCTAACGCTCTTACCGATTTAGCATTACTTTGATGGTATTGCTATGCTCTGGTGATTACTCACCTATCCGTAAGTATGCCAGCCAAGTTATGATTTAAGTTTAATTATTTAGTGACTGAGCGGCTCATCATCTGGGGGAGCTGTATCCGGTAAGACTGGAAGCCGATCCTAACATAGTTGGGAAAAGGCTAGGCAGATGATGATGATGATCGTTTTTATGCTTTGGGCATTACTTCCTGTATTTATTTCATAAAGTACTTTGCTAGAATACTTACATTCACATATAGAATTGATGTGTACGCGTTCTAGTTAAACATACATTTTTGTATAACCTACTTGCATAATTTGAAGGCGTAATAATAGATTTAAAAGCCACTAAAATCATATATCTGCGCCTTAAGCAACGTGATGAGATCGGTTCTTCGATGGATGACCGTCAGTTACATATCAAGATCCCTCCGTGGCTCGGTAAGCACGTTAAGCCGTTGGTCCCGATTGTCATTTGTAGACCTTTTAAAGTCGTCACGGGTAGTCTGAATCCCGAAAGTCTGACAAGCAGTCTTACCAAGAGGTATCGTGTTACCCAGTAATTGGATTGTAGAGCTGCATTCGGTTAGACTACTTTGGTAAGCACACAAGAAGTACATAGTACCAACGGCTGGCGTCGGGCAGTTTGAGTAATTTATGCGGCCTACCCAAATGTCCTTTCTTTGGTATTGCACGATTACTGACAAATGCGTGCACTGACCGGATAGGTCCACTCAATCTGTGTGGTTCTTTCCTCAAAAGACCATTTCAGACACCAATCTGCATGGTCTTCACATGGTCTGACCAAGATTACGTCTTTTTTTTTTTTGGTGGGAAATTATCAAATATCTTCTCCCGCTCTGGGCGGAGCGGGAGGGTGTGTCTGACTCTTACTGACTAAAACCCACCCGCATTCCTTCCGTTGCCTGTGTTGCCAGGGGCCTCGGTGACCCTTTAGTACCTTCCCGCGATCCCGGCAGAAGATATACATATATGTCTGGAATTTAAAATAGACTGTGACCTCCGAGTTTTCTTTTCTTTTCCCGGTCTTTCTTCTCAGAGTCAGATAGGAAACGCCGACCTGATCTAGTTTTTTTTTTAAATATGTTTGACGTGTAAAAGTGCTTTGTACAAACCTACTTACAGAAATCATTTAATTTCATTTCAACGTTAGTGAATTAGCTACCCCCAAATTGATAGCATGTCAGATCTAAGGATTAACATAACATTATGCCTGTTTACCCCGAAGAGTTAGGCAGAGCTGTATATACCTACAAACACGTTTCGCCAGTTCTGTTTAAGATCCATGTAATAGGGGGCGAGCAGACCTATTGCTATCAACCGGAATCAAAACCAGAATCCGGATTTTTACTGAGAAATTCCATCCTCCTGATGGAAAAACTCAACACTGATCGACATGGAGATCGAACACAGGACCTCATGCTCAGCAGTAGCGTTTGCGACCACTAAACCAAAGAGGCATTAGTACTTTCTACGTATATAACAATACCTATATTCTTTTACACAATACCGAAATATCTTTTCATAACATTTTCGCCCATCATCCTTTTCTTGGATCGAAGGACCAAGTTGCTGATTCATTGCATCGTTCAAAAGAATTCAAGTGTTTCGAGAGGGGTGGTATTGAATAATGTCGGAAACTGGGCAAATGAATTACGTGGACTGATGAGATAGATCAAAAACATTTTGTAGATAAAGTGATTTTTGTTTTGTTGTTAGCTTTTAGTCAAATGTTCTGTTTGAAACGTTACCGTGTAAAACTCTGGTCTTATGGATAGTAGCTGCATGTTAATCAACAAGATTTTTTGTTATTATTAGAACGCAAATAACACGCACAAAATGACATAATCCGCCGGTCTCTTGCCAGCATTAATGTGCCTGCTCTGAGCCAACTGGCATTGTCAGAGATGATGGCAAACGACCTGATGGTGTGTCTTTGGTTCCGTGGAGTTTGGGACGGATGCTTGTGTGGGACGCTACCTGTGTAGACACACTGGCTCCGTCCCACCTCCAACGGACTACTTCTAAAGCGGGTGCAGTGGTAGAAAATGCCGAAAATCTGAAAATTATTAAATATAGAGGCCTTGGCAGAAAGTACAACTTTTGCCCTTTGGCGTCGAGACCCTCTATCCCTCTATCCTCTATCCCAGTGCACATATGTTATTTGCGGAAATCGTGAAACGTCTAGTTGATGTAACTGGTGACGGAAACGCGCAACGCATTAGCATTGCAATTCAGCGAGAAAATGCCGCCAGCATCCTCGGTACAATGCCTCGAGGGACTTTTTTAGATTTAACTTAGTTTTAATTTAATTTAGTTAATGTTATTAACCATCTTGTAATTTGGTTATGTATATAAACGATAACACACAAAAGCTATTGATCTATACATGCTACTGATCGGGGAGTTAAAGGAAATATGAATTCTGACTACTTTAGTACTTTTCAGATCCTAACCTATTTGTAAGTACAGTCGCCAGCACATCAAATTACCACAAACTGTCAAAGTTCTCCAAATGATATTAAACCTTGAAATGTTGATGGTTAAGTTCAAAATCGAAAGAGAAATTTTGACAGTTTGTGGTACCTTCACGTGCTGGCGACTGTACCTACGTATCTATGTATCTTGAGATTACTTATTTTACCTTCGAAACCCTTTTTTTACCTGTCCAATTTGTTGCTAAATTACCGCACAAACAGTTCTCAGTTGGTCTTCAGACCCGTATCTCATAAACGACATCCGATATTGAAGTATGTGGGTACGTCCGTAGATAGTTTGTTACAATTCACCAGCATCCAGCATGCATCGGAAATGAACATAGTTACTGATAAACGCGAAGCTGGGTGAGTTATCCGTGATAATAATAAATAACGCGTTTTGGCGCCGCACCAGTCGCCGCGGTAAATAAATACTGACTCGTTTAGATGCAGTCGCGTATACTGTGTGATAGCTGTGAAGATATACACCGTTTTACGTATGATACTGGGATAGTTTAAATCATACTGAAGGCTCTAAACCAGGTGAAATTGAAATGTACGTTCAAGGAAATGAATTGTGCAACAACTTGATACACTACGTCAGTTTAGCGTGTTGCAGCCCGTTTCATTCAACTGTCAAAGAATGACAGTTCTGATTTGAATATACGAACAATTTAAGGTTTAAGGTAATTTAAGGTATTTAATTTGCTTAATAATTAATTTCCCTAATTTTACCTATAGTCTAAATCAGGGATTCCCAAACTATTTTGGGAAAGAGACCCCTTTTCCAAAATGAAGTGATACCTCAGACTCCCATAGCCAATTTTTTTCATCTTGTACGAACTTGTGCACGCTTATCGACTTGTTGAGTTTTTTAAAAGTACAACAATGATACTTCCTACTAAAATTTTAGTCATTCTTATAACAAGTTGGTACACGTAACTCAACGTATACACTATCTCGAAAGTTTCAAATAACTTGTGTTAATTAATAGGGGTCGATTTTTAGGCATCGACGAGCTCCAAAATCAGTTTTCGTTTATGTCGACCTCTGGGAAACCGATTTTGACCCCAAAGGTCGCGTGAAAGTCCAAAAGGATTACCGAGGCCCCTGGCAACATAGGCAACGGAAGGAATACGGGTGGGTTTTAGTCAGTAAGAGTCTGACATACCCTCGCGCTTCGCCCAGAGCGGGAGAAGTTATTTGATAAATACGCCAAAAAAAAAGCGTTCTATATCGACCACTTTGGGAACTCCTGGTCTAAATAAAAAAGAAAAAGCACAAGTGACGATAAAAAGTTGTCGCACTATTCTTGTTAGCCTGCCAGCAATAACGAGAATGGAATAATTTGTATTAAGACGCTGACAACACCTAAACCGCGGTCACTGTCAAATTCCATAGAAAAGAAAGAGAAGCGCGATGACACAACGCTTGTAATTTATTGCAAAATATCAAGTAATTATCTATTTACTCAAAATTGAGTTGAGTAATCGAAAATAAAAAACAACCAAGTTCTGCATTCAAATAAGACGTTCTAGTTATTAATTAAATACGTAATGTATGTTGATATTTGATACAGATATTTTGGATTAGAACTCAAAGTAAGAAATATATTTTATTTTAATTTAAATTAACATATATTTTTTCCGCTACCACAAACTATACAGATTTGGCAATTTTTTTCTTAAGCGAAGCCTATTTTGGTCAATTGGGTCTTGTCAGCGCCTTAAATATGTACACGTCGTAACAAAAAATGGTTTCGACAGAAAAAATGTTTGATATATTTTCGGGAATTGGCATAACCTTATTCAATGATTATTAATCCGCCTAAAACGAATGCTAGGACACAGGACCTGTAACCCAGCAGTCGTTTTAGACTGATTAAGACTACCGAGACGAGGCCTGTGTCACAGGCCTGCTCTCTGTGAGAGGGAGTGGGACATAATCCAAAATCGGGCCCAGTTTGTGGAACAACCTAGTGAAATTGTTGAAACTATTTTAATGATTTTAAAAAACTGGCCAAGTGCGTGTCGGACCGCGCACAATGAAGGGTTCCGTAGTTCGGATGAATTTATCCTAAGAATAAACTTAACTTTGTTGTTGAAAAACATGTTCCCTGATACATTCCAACTACAAATGTTTGTACGCACAATATTGAGAGATGTACCATGTTATTTTAGGACCATAGACTTTTAATAGACTTTCCTGTAATCTATAAGTAAAGAACTACTCTGAATTTTAATAATCTGTATTTTTTTTTAAAACTTCAGGCTGATTAGTTTCGGAGATAATACATTTTCATATATTTTTTCTTAAATAACCAAATTACAAGATGAAAATTAACATTAATTAAATTAAATTAAAACTAAGATAAGTCTAAAAAAGGCCCTCGGGGCATTGTACCGAGGATGCTGGCGGCATTTCCTCGCTGAATTGCAATGCTGATGCGTTGCGCGAGAAAGCCGCCAGTTTTTCGGTCACCAGTTACATCAACTAGACATTTTCTTAAATAGTTTTAAAATAAATATCTGAAATACTTATATCAAGTCCTTTCATTTAATGTGTTACACGGTACAGTTTGCAAAACTTTATTTTGTTTCTAATTTGCCCCCAAAGGTGACCCCCATATCCAAAATTCATTTATTTACGTTACACATCCATATTTGGGTCACAGAAATTCATATCTACACCAATTTCAACTTAATCAGTCCAGTAGATTCGTAGCAAATTAGCTGTGACAGACGGACAGACAGACAGACACACGAGTGATCCTTTATGGGTTTCGGTTTTTTCCTTTTGAGGTACGGAACCCAAAAAAGACGTATGATTATTTTAAGCCTTCAAAACCAATTGGTCAGAGGAGCGAACTTAGCGATAAACGTGGGTTTTGGTGCTCTATTTACCATTCGCCACGATGAATAAGTAAATATTTAATCGTTCTCACATGTGGCTTTGTGCTGTATAATGGTTTCATAATAGAGCGGTTACTGCGAAAATTGTTTCTTTGAATTAGAAGCAGAAATTGGACTGATGAAGTTTTTAACCATTTAGGATTTAGAACACTGTACACATAACATATACAAAAATAAGAACTACGACAAAAACGATAGATGCTTTAAGCCACGCTTTAAAATTAAAATTTTAATGGGCTGGTCACGTGACGCGTCTCAAAGACCACAGATGGCATGGACCAAAACGGTTACAACATGGAAAGGCCCACAGGGCAATTGCTACAAAGGAAGACCTTACGCGCATTGGGATGACGACATTAAAAAATAGCGGGACAAAAATGGCATCTTATAGCTAAAGACCGGGAAAAATGGCAATCCTTGGAAGAGGCCTTCACCTCGAGGGGGGTTCCTATTACCCAAGAAATGTAAAGGAAATTATTTTTTTTTTACTTAAACTTTTTTTTTTTTTCGTTAAACCGTCTTATTTTAAATCGTAAACTGTAAACTTATAGGAAATAAAATGACTTTTATTATTATTATACACATAACATAAACTCACGCGATGTTGCTATGAGGGTAGGCAGAAACGACAGAACGCAACCTGCTCAGATCTTTACATACTCCTTTTGCTTCGCTTAATAACGTCGTTTTGAAATTATAACGTAAACTAAATTTAATTTTCAGTACTACAGTATTAGGCTCACGAGTAATAAACTACGTTCTAATAATACATAGTGTACTCGTTGTCAAGAATTGTTTTAAGTAGTAGAAATCTAATCTCAGGCCATCCATCACAAGTGGAATATTTATAGACTGGAATTTGAGCCACATTTGCCGACTGGCCTACCTAGATAACATAATGCGTATCATGTTCGATAATTTTAGAAGAAACTCATGGAGGTACCTATGTACCTGGCCCTTCTTCTTATCGTGTCGATGTCAAATCGTTCGAGGTAAAATTTTTTGTTTGACTCAAAAGTCAGTAACGCTAACACCATTCGCTGACGAAAACATTAGGTCCTCACGTGTACAGGTGCGTTGGAAGGCCTCCTACAAGATGGACCGATGACCTTGTGAAGGCCGCAGTAATCCGCTGGATGCGAGAAGCACATAACCAATCGAAGTGGCGGTTTTTGGTGGAGGCTTATTTCCAGCAGTGGACGTCTTTCGGCTGAAATGATGATGTTTACAGGTGAAGGGCATGCGGCGCAAGATGAAAGGAGACCCATCGTCTGAGGGGAGATGCCGCATATACATCGAAGATCGGAACCATCCGAGAAAAACCTGTGGAAATTGTCTTTGCTGTTTCCGACCAACCCCCACTGCGTCACCACCCCATCAATCACAATCTGAATGATTTTGAAGGATATCGCTAATCCATTGCTTCATATGTTCAAAAAGTTTGTCTGCACGGCAACGTCAATAACGGAATGAATGTTGTTGAACTGTCAAAATGAAACCCATTGCTGCTGACAGTGTGCTATGCAATTACCCCACAGAGTAAGTACTAGACATGCACTGATTGTACTACCTTTTTTTTTTTTTTGAGGGTGGGAAATCATCAAATAACTTCTCCCGCTCTGGGCGGAGCGGGAGGGTGTGTCAGACTCTCACTGACTAAAACCCACCCGTATTCCTTCCTGTTGCCTGTGTTGCCAGGGGCCTCGGTGACCCATAAGTACCTTCCCGCGACCCCGGCAGGCATCGGCCCTAGTGGACCCCTACTTTTGTGCTGACGACATCTCTTTGAGGCGCGCGTGGAATACGACGCGCCGTCGACCCGGGCCTGGTCCTTACCGGATGGTGAGCTACCCATTGCTCACCGTCCGCAAGCCCGCGCCTACGGTGGCTGGAAATCCGCCCGAGATTCCCGACGCCCAGGGCGTCTTCTGCGGCGGCTAGGGGCGAGAGGGCGCGAAACGTGCCTTTCCCTCAACCGTCCCGCCTCCTCCTTCGCGAGGTACTGTACTACCTAATAAGTACTAGGAATAATTTATCTGTCATTGCTTCATTTTTAATTATACCTTTACCTATTTTTATATAGTAATTTTATTCTAGGTGCATCGTCTTCACATATATTTATATAATGCACCTATACAAAATTTTGTAAAACATTTTAAAAGAGTAACGGTGGAGTTTCTTGCCCATTCTTCTCCATACGAAACTACCTTTTGGAAGGGGCAACTAGAGACAATTCTATTTTTTTTTTGTAAATTTTGACGTTCAAACGTGCCTTTTATGTGCATTTGAAATAAATAATTTGACTTTGACTTTGACTTTCCTAAAAGTGTATGGTTGTAAATTACACTTGCTATAGCCATATTTAAGCATTAAAATGTATCATATACTTTTTTTTTTTTTTAATTTTAAAGATTAAAAAAAAAAAATCGCTAGTGATGCCGCGATATTAAGTATGTCAAAAATTCACAAATAAATAGTACTATAACAGTGTGCAAGGATATAATGGCCAACCCTGCGATTCCAGAGATATCCTCATTTTTCATGTCAGCTCCATACATTTTTTTCTTATAAAAATTATAACTCTTCCATTTGTGTACACAATTACTTCATATGACATTTTATAGAACAGTAATGATCAGCAAAAGTCATTTCCAGAAAAAAAAAATAACATTTAAGAAATCGAGATCCTATGTCTTCTACAGCCGATTTTCGATCCACCGTGCGACGCGATGCTGCATGCTGGTAGAACAATTTCCACGAAGTTTTTATAAAAAATAGAAACATAAAAACTAGCTTAGCCTAATCACTGTCACGGTTGACGCAAACATAAACCGCACTAGCAGCAGAAGTGCACTTAAAATGTGCCCATCTGCGGAAATCATTGCACTGCAGTCACTCTTACCCTAGAAGGCTATCAGAATAGTCTTTGACGCAAAAAAGGCAGAAATATTCTTCTTCTTCGGTGTCAGAAGAAAGTGGCTCAAATGACTTTTGGCTCAAATGACCCCATTTTTGGACCGAGCCACTTTAAGACTATTAATATTACATTATTTTTGATTCTGTCATCGTATAAACACACTATTGTGAAATTAAAATACATTTACTTGATTACCGTAACACTACAAACATGGGCTGGATACCAAAAGTGACGACGTATTTTACTTATGGCGTAAAAATAGAGGTAACGTTCGCGCAAACTCAAACCGAACTCCGGCCGGCTCTGAACACTGCAACAGTGGCCGAGCCACATACCCCTTCCGGTTCTTATGATATCCCTCACCTGTACCTACACTGTCTGTGTACTAGTGTGGGTGGCTCAGGAGACCCCGCAGCTCATAAGACCCCGTTCTGCCCTACTTTTTTGCTTATTCCACTCTATGATTGATGTCATTCGATAGCGCATACCTTACTACGTTAGACGAAATCCTTATTTTTATCAAAAAGGACTAAGTACTTTTATGCGTAATATTATTGAATTAATTACTTGTTAATTAAGGCAAGAGATCCAAAAACATAATTTTATTGGATAGGTTGAAGAATGAAATTTTGGTGCAAAAAAAAAATGTGATGACTTTTCATGTCTTAATTTAGCTGTTTTCAAATTACTATCCTGGCTGACTAGTAATCAATGATTATTCTAAAAAGACGATGATAGAACCTCCCCCTTTTTTTGAAGTCGGTTTATACCGATAATACGGAATCCAATACCAAATTATACAAATAATACGGATACCTATTTCCTGCCAAACTTAGTTACAATCTTCATCGGATTATGGAGATGATCTAAAAAAAACACCCGGATGCGGAAAAAACGCTTGGATAGATAAATATCCATTTCTGATTCAGAATTCCTTAATTGTGCCGCAACAAAAAGTTTAACATAAATATTCAAAAACTCGGTAATAAATCACTCCACTTAAATTCTATCCGAGTTGTTCGTTCATAAGCTTTCTTTCATAACTAAATCCGGGTTCCAATTCTAAATGGCCTATAAATAATATTAGATGTTGTAGGTATACTGCCACGAACTGAGAAATACAGAAGTGCTTTAAAAAACAGTTTTTAACAAATAAAAACGAAAAACACTAGACAAGGGAAAAGTAACTTAATTTCGGAAGTCGGTGTCTACGTTTTTGTATTTTCGTTTTTTGCCACCAACTTCCGAAATTAAAGTTATTTTTCACTTTGTAGTGTTTTATTTTTGAAGACGGTTTTTTTTGGTTTTCACTTTTTAGTTGTGGTACCTACCCTACATAAATTCGTATACCACTATTTGCTACGTAAATAACAGTGGCAGGAAGTTATTCAACAACATACACTAAGTGGAAAAAATACGTATTATTGAAGCTAACTCGAAAACTACCCAAGTAAAGTTAATAAAATGTATAAGGGACACCGCGCAAGATTTATCTATCAAATCAAAGTAAGAGTTTTCAAAATAGGTCCACAATAGGGTCTTACACCCATTTTTGAAAAGTGTCTTAAAAATCACAAAATTTTTATTCAATCGATAAGTGCCATAAAAATGCATTTAAATTTTACATTTTTAAATTTCGCGCGTAGTTTGACGAAAACGCTGGACGCAGTGGACGCCATGTTGCTCTGTGGTCATGACGTCACTTGGCTATTTAAACAAAAGCGCTGATCTATTATCCAACTATCAGTTGACAGTTGACACGTTTTAGTTTACATAGCGGTATGACGTAATAACATGGCGGCTACTGTTTCATGGTGTTTTTTAACAGATTAGAAAAACTGAAAACGTTGAATTGAATTTTAAAATTTATTTTGTTATTTTATGAACTAAAACTAACATTTTCCGATTCCTTTTTGCCTAAACTATCTCAATAATATATTTATAGATGTTTTCTCGTATATAGTAAAATACCCTATTGACGAAAATATCGATTAAAATACATAAGAAAAAAATAATAATATATAAACGGATTGAGAACCTCCTCCTTTTAAAGAAGTCTTTTAAAAAGCCATTAATAGTCATAGGCTACCTCGTTGTTCTAGTAGTCGCAATCGCTACTGCTGAGCATGCAGTCCTGGGGTCGATTCCCGGGTCGGGCAAAGTGTTATTCCATCTGGAAGTTCTTAGTAGCAGCCCGGAGTCTGGATTTGTGCCTGGATTGATGGCAATATGCTCGCACACTATTATGTGGGACTTACAGATAACTGGTGAAATGTAGAGTAATATAGGTACACCTCTGCCTAACCATTCGGGATTAGAGGCGAGATGTTAAGTAATGTAATTAATAGTCGCTTATTAGTAACTTCTCAATAGAACTGTTACTTCAAAGGTATACGAGTAACGCAATCATCGCTGGATTAATGAGGCGCGACAAGTAGTCTTTGCATTGAGCTTTGAATGCAGGAGACGAGGGCGTCTCCTGCGTCAAATCCGCCCACCGTAGGCGCGGGTTTGCTGACGGTGAGCAATGGGCAGCTCGGCGCGTTGCATTCCACGCGCGCCACAAAGAGATGTCGGCAGCACAAGTGTAGGGGTCCACTAGGGCCGATGCCTGCCGGGTCGCGGGAAGGTACTTAAGGGTTACCGAGGCCCCTGGCAACACAGGCAACGGAAGGAATACTGGTGGGTTTTAGTCAGTAAGAGTCTGACACACCCTCAATCATCAAATAACTTCTCCCGCTCTGAGCGGAGCGGCTCACAGCGGGAGAAGTTATTTGATGATTCCCAGCAAAAAAAAAAAATGAGCTTTGAAGGAACATTTTTTAGAACATAATGCAACATTTCTGGCTCGGCTAATACCAAACACGCATGTGATTGGTTCTCCGATATGAGTCTTTGGATGAGTATCCAAAGACTCACACACACGATGACACGTGTTTGGTTCTTCGATAAGAGTCTTTGGATACTCATCCAATGGAATGAGTAGTATAGATACTGAACATTTATTTATTATACCTATTTTTAAGCCACAAAATAAAATTTTTCTTCTTATGTACAATTGATGCCGAGTGCATCAGCCTGTTTTTAGTGGGATATAATTATTAGACCTTTTGCTAATATCTGTTTAGTGATAGAACCGTGTATGCGCGTGAGCATCTGGTTGTAATGACGTCATCATAGCAGTTTACTTTTCTTTGTTTGCGTATGATTATAATAACGTTGGGAACATTTCCAATTATGTCATCTGTCATAACATTTGATTAGAATAATATACCGGGTTGAATTAATTGATGGTTTCCTATTTATTATTTCTCAGATCATTAATTTAATTAATTTTCTTTTCTAAACGTAATTTAATTATTTCATACCATATCGAGACCCCTCTGTGCTTCGGTAAGCACGTTAATACGTTGGTCCCGGTTGTCATCCGTAGATCTTTAGCAGTCGTTACGGGTATTCAGAAGCCGAGTCTGATAACCAGTCTTACCAAGGAGTATCGTGTTATCCAGTAACTGGGTTGTGGAGGTCAGATAGGCAGTTGTTTCATGTAAAATACTGGTATTCAGCTGCATCCAGTTATACTGGAGGCTGATCCCAACATAGTTAGGATAAGGCTAGAGAGATTACAGAGAACATACTTCTGGTTAGCAGCCATGACAGCTGGGAGCGTCACTCGCTAGTTACCCATAACCACGCAACTAGGATGGTATCAGCAGGTAAATTTGATGTACCTAGAATAAGGAACTATTTTGGCGACCGAACGCTTGATAAAAGAGTACCATATCTTCTCAACCAATTGCCTACTGATATAAGAAGTCAGGAAATAAAAGGTAAATTTGCCAAATTACTTAAGCAGTTCTTTTTCGGGAGTTTGTAAACTAAGTTCTCAGGAAAGTGGTTTGCAGATTGTTGAGGGAGAGCAAATAAGGTAAAGTGGGGTGGGTGTATAAGATATAAGTCATTTGATACATATAAGATAAGATAATATCATTGGTTTGGATTATCAGTTTAAGTGCAAGAAGTGAAAATTAAGTGTTCGCACTAATAAACCTTTTTTGTAAAACTGTCTGTTTTGTTCCCGCAGACAAACCCTGGAAACGGTTTTGCGGGGCCTTAGTTCTTATGTAAAGGTTTTTATAAATTTTGTTTATGATAAATAAATAAATAAAAAATATCAGTAATATTATCTACCTAGTCCTAACTAGGTAGATAGTAAAAATATTTCACTGTTCTATTTATAATTAAAAAAAAGACTTTTCTGTGCTTCAGCCCTAAAAAATGCGACAGGCAATGTTCGCAAGCTGGTTTAGTCAATAAACCACAACCTGACTTCGACTCTAATTATAGGCAAACTGCGAAAAAGATCCGAAAACTGATGAACAGAATGGACTGCAACATGTTGATACATTCTGTACCTAGTATTTCGTCAAATGAAAATCTGGATTGGGAACGGTCAATTGCTATTTCTGGCTTAGTAATTATTATCTGG
This sequence comes from Atethmia centrago, assembly GCA_905333075.3. NCBI lineage: Eukaryota > Metazoa > Arthropoda > Insecta > Lepidoptera > Noctuidae > Atethmia > Atethmia centrago. The sequence goes on from HG995374.1 coordinate 10,259,759, forward strand.
CCAAGATTATGTCTGGACTATGGCCTCGTTTTAAGTTTGTTTCGGCCTTTCTTCTCAGAGTAGTCAGATAGGAAACGCCGATCTCATCTAGTTTTTGAAATATGATTGACGTGTAGGTAAAGGTGTTTGTAAAACCAACTTACAGAAAATAAAATCATTAATCATTTATGCAGTTTAGTCAGGTCTAATTTGTTGACCGAAATAGCTTCAACCTAGTTTTAGTTTTAAATTAAAACTCATTTCGCCATCATCATAAAGATCGCGCATGATGATACATTTAAACAGGAGCAGATCAATGTGATAGAGACTCGCGACAAACTCATACTGCGAGATTAGCTGGAGAGTTCCACTCAAATCTGTGTGGCTCTTTCTTCAAAAGACCATCTCAGATGCTTGGTGCTCACATGATCTTACCAAGACAATATCTGAACTTTAAAAGAGACCGTGACCTCTTTTTTTTTTTTTTTTTTTTTTTTTTTTTTTTTTTTTTATTTTTTTTTTTTTTTTTTTTTTTTTTTTTTTTTTTTTTTTTTAGGGTGGGAAATCATCAAATAACTTCTCCCGCTCTGGGCGGAGCGGGAGGGTGTGTCAGACTCTTACTGACTAAAACCCACCCGTATTCCTTCTTGTTGCCTGTGTTGCGGGGGCCTCGGTGACCCATAAGTACCTTCCCGCGACCCCGGCAGGCATCGGCCCTAGTGGACCCCTACTTTTGTGCTGACGACATCTCTTTGAGGCGCGCGTGGAATACGACGCGCCGTCGACCCGGGCCTGGTCCTTACCGGACGGTGAGCTACCCATTGCTCACCGTCCGCAAGCCCGCGCCTACGGTGGCCGGAAATCCGCCCGGGATTCCCGACGCCCTGGGCGTCTCCTGCGGCGGCTAGGGGCGAGAGGGCGCGAAACTTGCCTTTCCCTCAACCGTCCCGCCTCCTCCTTTGCGAGCATTACTGCTTCGCAGAAGGAGGTGACGGCTGCCCATGCCCTCTCGCTCCGTACCATGGCCTGAACCAGGGCCGGACGCGAGAGGTCTCTGCCGCCGATCGCCTCCGACCTTGTGTAGTTTAATTCGTTTTTTAGTGTTTGTGCAACCCTTGGGAAATTATCAAATAACATCTCCTGCTCTGGGCGGAGCGGGAGGGTGTGTCAGACTCTTACTGACTAAAACCCACCTGTGGTCCTTCTGTTGCCTGTGTTACCAAAGGCCACGGTATCCCTTTCGGACTTTCCCGCGACCCCAGCAGGCATCGGCCCTAGCGGACCACTACAGTCTGTACAACCCTAGGTACAGAAATAAATATAATTTATCATAGGTAAAAGTACATTTCTTGGGTTCAATAAATTGGTACAAACATTCTTGAAAATATTGTCTATTTTATTTCTTACAAAGAGACACCTACATACTCGTATTATGTTACACAATGTCATAACAGATAGTAGGTACTCACACACTCACATCACACACTCACACATCTATGCAAAGGAATACTCAATCCTGAACATAAATAATATTATCAGTACGTTTTACAAATACCCACACTTTCCTAATAAAAATGATCTATTCACTGGTCATGGCGGGACTGTAGTTGCCAAAACCATAATAACATAACTCATTTTCATGTAACACTTATCATAAAAGTCATTAACCTATTTGTGTTACAATGCCGTCTAATAATGAAATAATTGCGTCACGCTCCCTTTGTAATAAATATTGAGTGAATTTCATTCTCACTTTTGAGATATTCTCTTTCAAATCTTTCTATTTTTCTCTGAAACTATTGAAATATTCTCCGAGATATTGCGTCTAATAAATTATTCGTTTTCGCTAAGTTTGTGATTGCAGTTTTTAGGGTTACGTAGTCAACTAGGATCCCTTATAGTTTCACCATGTCGGTCTGTCTGTTCGCAGCTTAGCTCAGAGACTCTTAGTACTAGAAAGCTGTAATCTGGCATGGGTATGCATATTAATCACGCCGACAAAGGGATCCTCCCGTGCACAAGTGGGGATGATAGTTTTTTCTCGTCTATTCCATGCTGTGGGGTATCGTTTGATTGGACGTTCAAAAATATTGCAGGTTTATGAAAACCATTTTTCGATTCAGGGATCCGTTTACGTAATATTTAGCTTTATAGTGATCATTTTTGCTAGAGTCAAGTGCCCCCCCCCATGCCAGCTAAATGGTTGTGGATATGTGATTGATCAAATTATTCAAAGTACTCTTACATCCATTTTAAATGTGGCTTTGGACGACCGCGGGTGGCTGCAAGCCACACTACCCATTCAGTTCGGCGGGCTCGGCGTCCGCAAATCTTCAATTAACGGCGTTCCTGTCCCGGTCTACAGAACTGAAAAATTAACCATAAGAATCTTAGCCCCTGGAAAGGGGCTAATCCGGATACGGTTCAGCCCAAAAACCCGTCTTCCCATGGTCGACTCTTTACATGACCAGAGGCATGGCCTATTTTTAGGCCAAAGAATCAGCATTGCCATCCAACGTAGCAACGCTACCAGCGATTTGGGCACTTTTCCCATTGACAGCGATGCGGACGAATTTTTTGATGCCCAATGAGCTTTCTCCTTTTTTTCTTTTATCTATTTGTACATATAATAATATAAATATTTTACTGTTATATTGTATATCTTAAATAAAGGTATTTTTTAAATATATGTAAATGAATGTAAAATAAATACTAAAAAATATGTTAAGTTTGTTTTTGGGATAAATTCATCCTAATTAAGAAACCCTTTATTGTTCGTGATCCGACACGCACCTGGCCGGTTTTTTTTTTATGTTATCGTGTGGTCAACAATCTTAAGCATGGTAAGTGGTCATATCTGCAATACCAGGGGCATAATATGTGCTATTTGTTGAGGCAAAAAAAAAACTAAATGTGTCATGTGCCGCTACGCAAAGTGATCGAAGTTCAATATTCAGTCTTAATAGATTTTTTTTTGAGAAACCACTCTTAAATAATTCTGAAATGCACTTATATATGACGCTATTATAGACGTTATTAGAGCGCGATCCTATCTCCGTTATTGAGAGCAATACCAATCCCGGGCTATGATTGAATTTTTTTCTGTGAGTACAACCCAATTACCCTTTTTACCCGATTTGGGATTGAAACCCAAGTCCGCCAATGTGTGTACAGCTTAGGATATTAATATTTTATATAATGTGTAAAACTCAGGTAACTGAACTTTTGTATTGTTACTTTAATTTTGGGCTGAAAACCTGAAAACATTATGATTGTTCCATCTCAATGATTTTATGCGGTGTCTTTGAGGATATGGAATGACTCGTTCTATGTTCGAATTTCATGACTAAATCTACATTGAGTTTCAACTGAAAACAAAACAACATTGCATTGTAGAATCAGTCCTTTTTACAAATTCTCACATAGCTCTACCTACTTCAACGAAACTGCCGATGCGTTGGCCACATAGATTTTTCGACTAGACTCATGTAATTCCACCGATACGCTTCAAACCAGAACACAGGAATGCTGTTCGGAGACTGACATAGATAGACAGACATTGGCAGTGGTAGTTACTATAGGTTAGTATGTTCTTTCTCAAACGAACTCTTTGACGAATAGTCTACCACATCTTTTTTCGGAGCTTTTGGTCGAATGTGGCTTCGCATCTCAAAATAGTGTATGCGATCTGGATTTTCGAAGAACGGTGCTACAAAAAATAGAAATGTACAAATAATATTACCTACGTCTTACCACGGTTTCGTAGCACGCGTAGCACTCGTAGAGGCCACCTGTAGCAAGAAGCTGCTACGAATCGAGGCGTCGACCTATTTACATTTTATAAATAAAATACTAGCGACAAAACATCGATTTGTTTTATTATTATAATATCCCAGCCTATAATGTTGCCACGGCTGGGACACAGGCCTCCTCTCTGTGAGAGGGAGTGGGCCGTAATCCACCACGCGGGCCCAGTGCGGGTTGGTAGATGTCAAATGTCTTCGAATTTTTGGTTTTAGGACATGTCGGTTCCTTACGACGTTTTCCTTCACCGTTTTGAGAACAGTGGTGATGAAATAATATACGCAAAGTAAAGCGCCTGTCCGGGTTTGAACCTACGCCCTACAACTCGTAAGTCACAAGCGTAACCACCGGGCCATCACTGTTCTTGTTTAATATGGAAGTTTAAAATTAATGTATTATACACATAAGCATTTCGGAATAAATTCTCCAAATTGTAGTGAAATCAGCAACAAATTCCGTTGCGCGTAGTTTAGGAGAGGAACGTGGTCACACAGACAGACATGAAAAGTGACTTTAGTTCATAATAATACTGCTAGCGACCCGTCCCTGCTACGCGCGGTTTTTATAACTTGAAAAAAACATTAAGATTTCCTTTTTTTTAATTTTATTAGTTATATATTTCAGACATAATTCTAGTCCATAGTTTTACTTACATTAAAATTATAAACTATTTTAAAAACACATAAAAATATTAATTAAATTTAAATATTCAACAACTCATTATAAAAAATATTAAAATTATCAAAAAATTATAAATATGTCAGAATTGTAAAAGAAATGTCAAAATGTAAGTTAAACATTGATGTATTGTACAAATAAACCTTCCCGAAAAACATCTCTAAATGTTGGTGCATCAAAATCCATTGTGTAGTTTAGAAGAACTAAGTAGTCACACAGACAGACAAAAAAAGAAACTTAATTTTTTTACAATGTATAAATTTTCAAGGCATTAGAAATGCCTATTTTTTTTACGCCGTGCTCAATATATTATTTAGATATGTATTCGATTGAAAAATAATACATATGTAGGTGAGCACGATACTCTCAGACATAATGACGTTAGTGTCAATATTGGCACAGATACATAACGAATGATTGATGGCACACTTAATACAGATGTAAGTAAAATTGAGAACCCTTTCATAACAGAATGTTCTGTTCCATTTGTTGCATATTATGTGAGTAATGGGCTTACATATCTATGTATCCAACAGACACCTTTATAAAAAGCCTTAAAATTTGTTGGATAATCCGTTTAGACCAAAACCATCATCATTCATCATTCTCCTGCCCTTATTCCAATTTATTTGGGGTCGGCGCAACATGTATATTTTTTCCATACTTCTCTATTAGTCGTCATCTCGGTTTTTCCCCCCTTTCCTAGCCATATCATCTTTCACAAAGTCCATCCATCGTATCTTTGGTCTTCCCCTACTCCTATACCCATCCACATTCATACTCAAAACTTTCCTCACGACATTTTCCTCATTCCACTGCATTAAATCCCCATACCTTGGCAACCGACTTTTCAGTTACCGCTGCCACTTTCAGACTTTCTCTTAAATGAAATGAAATGAAATGATTTTATTTTCTGTAAGTAGGTTTATACAAACACTTTTACACGTCAATCATACTTAGAAAAAAACTAGATGAGCTCGGCGTTTCCTATCTGACTACTCTGAGAAGAAAGGCCGAAACAAACTCAGAGGTCACAGTCTCTTTTAAAGTCCAGACATAATCTTGGTCAGATCATGTGAAGGCCATGTAGATTGGAGTCTGAAATGGTCTTTTGAGGAAAAAACCACACTGATTGAGTGGACCTATCCAGTCAGTGCACGCATTTGTCAGTAATCGTGCAGCTCAACTGCAACAGCACAACTCAACGCTCAACGAGTATACGTAAGTATACTCATTTCTTATTCTGCCGTATGGACCAAAATTGACTCCACTGTATTATATGGACCATGCGTGACAAGCTTTGATTTTTTCTAGCGTATTCAGTCTTCATGTTTTTGCAAAATATCACAGCCAGTAAACGCTTAGTTTTCGAGAAAAAAAATTGTAAGTTTAAAAAAAAAAATCAACATAATTACGTAATAAATTGACATTTTACCACAGATAATGAATGAAATTCACTCATAGATCGTTCCGTTTTACGTTTACACCGTGACAGCGGATTTTAATGGTTTTTAGTATAAATATTGTAAGTTTATAACTTCATTTTCAAACAGCTCCTACCGCAATTTACTCAATTAGAAGCAAATAATGTGTATAATTAATTAAATAAAACATAATAAAGTTTTATTTGTACTTTAAAGATCGTGGGTAACGAAACATAATCGAATGTAAGTGACGCTAACGTTTGTTTAACAGGTGTTTTTTTTTTGTTGTACTTGGGGCGCCCTGACTTGGACAGGTTAGGTTCGAAGAGGGTGAGGGGGCTCAAGTGAGCGAGCAAAGCGAGTGAATGAGCCCTCGTCAACCCCTTCGTGTAAGGTTCCCTTAAACCCTGCAGACAGAAATAGGAGCTCCGCGAAGCGGGGATCCGTTGACTACGCCTTATTATTATTGCTTGGACACAAATTTAAGCCCACTACGTGATCTTTCCCATCCTCAATACTTCAACTATTACACCAATCTCGAAGGAAACTTTGGAACGAAGGAAATTTTTTTCTTGGCACCCGTGTTTTTGCTGGCTTTAGGGTTTTCAAAAATACACTAAAAAGGGTTATTTTGTTAGCCAAAAAAATAACTACTATTAAAAACCATAAAGTACAGTGCTTCCCCAAAATGTAATGCCTTAATCATGTGTTTCGTGTGATAACAATGTAAAACTCATAATAATGCCACTTCTTATCCAGGCATACAAACCACTTTTTAAAAGATTATAGTATGACTCTACTAAAAATGTAGGTAAAAGTACAAAGTCCTGTGTTATAAAGTAAATAATGCCGGCTACTAGAAATGTAGAAGTTGTAATCTTATCTCGGCTTATCTACAAAACAAAATTACAGATTAAACTTTACTATGAGCAGTGTACGCAGTCATGTTTGTCTATTTATAGAGAACTATTGTTTCGTTACCGAGTAATTAAGGATTTTGACGCAATTTATGAAGGTATTTAGCAGTAATGAGCAAGATGATAATGTTTCTGCATAAGCAAACGCGTCACAGTAACTTAAAATATGGAATAAAGCCAAAAAAAAAACATCAAAAATATTAAAATCCCTGTAAACAAACACCACAAACAACCTTACTTAATTAAATTTTTAATATAAATTACGGTCATAACTCAAAAGACGTCATAAAAATGTTTTTTTTACTCTCTTTTCATTACTATGCTAATTTTAATAACAATCTAAAAACGTATTATCGTAATCGTCGTGAACAAAACGCTCTTTCAAATTAAACCTGTAACAAAAAGAACGACGTAAAAATTGTCTTCCATTATTCCGTAAAAAAACCGCTTACCTTAATTCAACAAAGCTCAATTATAAAACCGCCGCTTAGTCGTACAGCGATCACAGAAAAAAAATAAAACTCACAGAGAGATAAAATTGAAAAACTGAAACACAGACACTTGAAACACACGTTTTCGGTAGTAAAGTGTTTTAATTCATGCACAAATATTTAAATTTTAATTCACGAATTACAGGTTATTGGTTCCGCGGTAGTGCGGGAAATTGCGACGACGATCGACGGGCGTCTCTCGCGGCGGTTGGTAGGAGACTGCGGCGCGGGCGGAAGGCGCGGCTCCGCCAGACTCCCAAGTCCCCAAGTCCCCGAGTCCTCGATTCCCCAAGTCCCCGGTTCCCCAAGTACGGAGTCTGCCCGCCCTCCGGACTCCGTGCGGATACGATACCTCTTACTCTGCTAATTTCCTGCCTTCGTACATTCAGATTTTATGACGCCTTGTAAAATTTTAATATGAATGGGAATAGATTGTGCCGATTGTTCTCGTGATTGTATTGTTGATTGAGACACTAAATTAAGACTTCGGGATGCGTTTTGTTACGAAATAATGTAAATTAGAATTTTGACAAAGCTCTTCAGGCTGATTGTAGTGGCACAGAAAGGGATAATTGTAGGTTTTCCAGTCTATTAAAGCAGACTTTTACTATTGGAAAGCAATTCAGATTTGTAAACACGTCTTTACTTTCTGTTTTATTGTAAAAAAAAAAATACGGTTTTTAGGACTTGTCAAAACATTAAGATTTCTCTTTTAGATCTAAATAGACGCATATACCTTCCGAAATAAATTCTCTAAATAATGGTGACAGTCGCATCAAAATCTGTTACGTAGTTTAAAAGAACAATAAACGAGGGAGGCTTGTGGCTAAGTAATAACAGCCGTACGGTTCGATCGATCAGGTTAAACTACGCTTGCCGCGGTTGGTCCGTGGATGGGTGACCATCTTTACATACCAAGAGCCCTCCGTGCCTCGGAAAGCACGTTAAGCCGTTGGTCCCGGCTGTCATTTGTAGATCTTTGACAGTCGTTACGGGTCGTCAGAAGCACGAAAGTCTGACAACCAGTCTTACCAAGGGGTATCGTGTTACCCAGTAACCGGGTTGTGGAGGTCAGATAGGCAGTCGCTCCATGTAAAATACTGGTATTCAGCTGTATCTAGTAAGACTGGAAGCCGACCGCAACATAGTTGGGAAAAGGTTAGGCAGATGATGAGTTTAAAAGAACAATACGGTAACACAGATATATACGAAGAGTAACTATGTATTGATTTAGGCACAATACGAAACCAAAAATCATAGAAACCAAAAGTTACTTGTATGCAAGTTGCAAATTGCATACAACTTTAACAAACCTGCATACAAGCTACAATTTGTATGAGGTAGTTTGAGCTTACATATTTTTTTTATTCTAGTGACGTGCAAATTGAACGCGCAAACTTTAGTTGCACGTTTCGAATTGCGAACGCGCATGGTATCTCTCGCTGTACAAATTACATCCTACTCAATTGTTGAACATCTCCACTTGTATGCAAGTAAAACCTGCATGCAATTTGCATACTCTCGAAAACATGTTTCCAATGCAAGCAACTTGTACGCAAATGTGACGTCATACTTGCAAGCAAGACTTGCCTAATGGAATCGCGTCTTTAAAAACACGTCTTTTATTTCTCCTGTGTTGTACTAATAAAATAATCCAAGCACCTGAAAAAGGCAACTAGGAGCACACAATGTGAGGGCTACAAGCGATAGCTCGAGAAAATGAAACACAAATAAAGTTAGGCCTAGTTTCAGTAACGAAATGTGGTAGGCTTTTTTTTTGGGTGGGAAATCATCAAATAACTTCTCCCGCTCTGGGCGGAGCGGGAGGGTGTGTCAGACTCTTACTGACTAAAACCCAACCGTATTCCTTCCGTTGCCTGTGTTGCCAGGGGCCTCGTTAACCCTTTAGTACCTTCCCGCGACCCTGGCAGGCATCGGCCCTAGTGGACCCCTACACTTGTGCTGACGACATCTCTTTGAGGCGCGCGTGGAATACAACGCACCATCGACCCGGGCCTGGTCTTTACCGGACGGTGAGCTACCCATTGCTCACCGACCGCAAGCCCGCGCCTACGGTGGCCGGAAATCCGCCCGGGATTCCCGACGCCCAGGGCGTCTCCTGCGGCGGCTAGGGGCGAAAGGACGCCAAATTTGCCCTTCCCTCAACCGTCCCGCCTCTTCCTTCGCGAGAATTACTGCTTCGCAGGAGGTGACGGCTGCTCATAGTGCCCATGCCCTCTAACTCCGTACCCACAATCCTCCGTACACAAATAAACTTAGGCCTAGTTTCAGTAACGAATTGTGGTAGGCTGAGTTTGTGTTGTTGAATTAAGTATTTCATCGTCAACTCGTAATTTACGTCAACGACCGTACGATGAAATGGACGAGACTTGTGACTATATAAATACTGCGCTGAAGGATCAATGAGGATAAGCTTGTAAGCAAGCTTAAACCGTAAATAGCCTGACTATTGCCAGTCCTGCTGTGTGACGACTGTAAGTGTGCTCTGGCCATATTAAACACATAATTATAGAGACCCGTCTCAAGCTTCAGTGAGCACGATAATCCTTCGGTCCCTGTCGTATACGCATCGCTATGACTATAATTAGAATTGCAGAGTAGTCAGAACACTGACATCAGCCTTTTATTCTGAATAAATTTATTTTCTTTCTTTCAGTAAACTTTTGGTATCGGTTTGGCTAAAACACTGTCATTCTCTTAGATCAGGGTAAACTGGGAAGCAACGGGTGGTGACCGTACGTCAATTACCCTTATACTTACTTAGTTGTATCGAGGAACTTTTTAAAAGTCAACGCCGGAACATTCACGACCTCTTCATCCATCTTAACTTATTACACCTTTAAACGCTTTATATTCCAGTAATTATTTCTATGAAACTTTTTCTATTATAAAACTCATTTGTGAGTCGCCTCATCTTTTATGTAGGGTAAAGTTTAACTTTTTTGTTCTTAAGTATACAAAGACTTGGTGAGGACGATTTTCCGCGGGAAGGCTTAGAACACCGTGATTAATTGAACGTTACTGCTTTATTTTGATGGAAAATCTGTATCGAGGTGTTGAAAATGTTCACTTGACTGGTTGGGGAAAGCCCTCGTCCCATCGGTGATTTTTTATTGCGGCGGTTATATTCTCGCGCACCGGATTTTTAACTCGCTTCTTAGCGCCAAGAGTTCGAAATCCATCAGTGTGTTTGTTTTGACGCGCTGGGGTGCACTATGTTGGATTCTCATTCCTCGGCTATACACCGAGAGTTGAAAATCGAGTGCGCCCTAAGAAATCATCGCGTTAAAAAATGGCCCGTGCGAACCTGGGCTAGGAATGATCTATTTAATGTAGGTACACACAAATGGAATATGGAAGTATGGTACAATATTTTTTAGGATATTAAATTATCCTAACCTATGTTAATATAATTCTACGGTTTTGTACGGTCGGGGAAATTAATTGTCTATCAAATTACCACTCATAATCAAAATTACGAGACCTACTCAGTAATTAATATATACTTGTTTTTTTAGTTATTTAAGTTTGACGGTATTTCAGAATACACCACTTTCACAGAACAGAATCACCCCGTTGCGTATGCGGTAGTGTGTAAAATGGCAGTTACAGTGCGGTATCACATGGGCCGCGTCTTAACATGCGTGTCCCACATTCCGAAAAGTGGAAAAAAAAAATGTTAACTACTTATTTTTATTATTGATTCGTGTCGAGAATCATTAGCATAGTTACCTCCTTGAATTTGACGAGAATGCAAAACGACACCTTGTATTGTACTATGAATTATTATTCCCCTTCTAGTTTTACACTTCATAATGGATCCACGAGTCAGTCTTTGTACTCATGAAATATCTCTGATTAGTATAAAATAGAAAAATGATCTACTACATAAGTTGAAAGACAATGAAACTCTTTCAAAGTAACGATAATGATCCCCTTGGAATGAGTCCTTCTTTGACGCAGCTCTTAATCTTAAGGTGAAGCTCAAAACAGCTCACCAATAGATTAGGGGCCGAAAAAAATGTCAAGGGTTGAGCCCCGATCTGAACTACATTGATTTCAAAAGCAATACTTTTGTCACGAATCTTTATAAGGCTTTTTGACCCTCAAAATGACGTCGTTCTTGAAAATACAATGCCACAAGAGAAATTTTCACGACGAAATCGGCTCTTCGATTATATTGTTGACCACTGTTACTTGGCTTAGTAGAAGTATCAATTTTATTTATAATCACTTTGATTTCTAAGCCGATAGGGTTCAGCATTTGCTGGCTGCTGATCAATATTCCCTTCAGCATCATAAAAGTGCTATTGAAGATAAAAAGTTTGACTTTCCCACGCCTCCTGAATTATTTATTCAGTAAAACTCTTAAGTTTATTGGTTGAGGGAAGAATATAAATACTTGAATATTTAAATTCGCCGAGTTTGGGACATTTTATTTTTATTTACTTTGGAAAATATAGCAACATTTGTAGGTACGACAATTTTTCATAAAGAAGTCCTTCGCATTACTTCAGGGTTGTCGAAAATGTACATTTTCCGCATCGCTTTATTTCATCAAAAAAATGTTTTTGATGAAATAAAGCCAATGAAATAATTTAATTTTGATGAAATAATTGAAATAATTTAATTTTGATGAAATATAGTCAATGGACTATTAACAAGTAATGCTAATACACAATCGTAAATTATTATACAATTAACATTTAAACTAAAGTCGAATTATTAATCCGACTTTATTGAAAATGTTAGTTGTCACTTTGAGTAACAAAATGTTCATATTTATTGTAATGGAGATCCTTTAGTTTAATCGATTTATGTAAGTGTAAAATAAATGTATAATAATATGTGTAAAAGTTTAGAATAAAATAAAAACAATAAATATGGCCATTTTATTACACAAAGTGACAGCTACCACATCTGACATGTAATAGCTGTCACTTTGTGTAATAAAATGACTCCATTAAATTAATAATTCGACTTTACGTAAGTATTTTGTTTATGCCACAGCTCATTAAAAAGTAACCTTAATTACTTCCTCCAAGAAGAGTTCTGAACACAGTCACAGGCATTTTGAGTTTCAGGTTACCTATCTGTAAATTACCGGTTAGTTCACCGAACCGATCCGAGACCCTGTTATTGAATAATTGGCTTGCCAGAAGTGCATTTGTTTGTTGCAAAATCTGGGCAATTTCATTTCGTCATTCGAGACAGTACTGGTCGAAGTTACTGCTTTCCATACATTTAATTCAGAACCGTGAAAAAGTATTCAGATAATACAAACTATGTTTTTACATGGCTGACAAAACAGAAAAACTTAGCTAAATTAAGTTTTTGATCTAGATGTGTTTAATAATTTAACCTATAACAGACAGACAAACCGAGAGACGTTGCTATTTATATTTAAGAATGTGTAACTAAAATAAAATTAAAAAGAAATAAAAAGGCAATTACCATTTTTTTTTTTTTACTTCGTTTAATTATCTTGATTGCCTACTACTTGAAAAGCAATGTCTAGACAATTAGTTTCTACCACTTAAATTTTTAATTTGCTACCTTAATTTTCATTCCTTCGGTCCAATCTAAAAAGTATTTAGAATTCCAATAATTAGCATCCCAAAAGATTTGATGAAAAACCTTTTATAAGAGATACCTAAACACCTATAACACAACGACTGCAAACTTGACCTTTCTTTCAGTGGGTCGAGATTGCTTTCTTTTATACGACAGTTTGCAGTGGCAACCAAAGTGTAAAAAGTTCTATGTAGTGACAACTTTTGATGATGCGATCACAGATTGCCATTTTGTGCAATTGCATCTGCTATCATAATAACAATAACTTAATACATATGACGCACTAAAATAGCCTACAAAGACCAAAAATACCCATGTTTTTATACCCATAGGTTTATAGGTTTGCGACCAGCGGCTGCAGTCTCGACATGGATAGTAATCGCTTTACGACGAATTCGGTCGCAAAGTCCTAATGGAGTCAATATTGGTCAATATTGCTTGATCGTGATTGTTTCTTCATGCTTGTCAAGCAATTTTGACTGTGTAAGGACCCCATTAGGCGACCGAATTAGTAGACCGTATAATATTAGACCGAATTAAAGCGATTGTTATCTATGTTGAGACTGCAGCCTCAGGACGAGATTATGTTAAAAGTTTGAGGGAAAGCATCAATTTATATGCAACCAGTAACAATACCTTCCTTTGGTTATTTAAAATGCCTTACTTGAATAGCAATACATACAATATTTAGGTAGGTAAGCCTGCTAGTAGCACATACGGCATGAGTTATTATAAAGAAGTCGAGGTTTTCCAACCGATCTTTCAATGGCCGAAGTGAAGTATAGCGTGACGCTAAGTGGAGAATGGAAAAAGAAATAGTGCCGCAAGTAACATGCAAAAAGGGCAGAAAGATGACAATGATGGTCTCTCAATGGTCACTAGTGTCACCACAAGTTCACCGATTTATGTGTTCGACGTAAGGCAGTAATAGGGTTTGAGGGTCCTATTTACAGTTGTCTCGCTATACATAGCAGAGTGTGACTAAACAAAGTTATCGAGCACTTTCCCAGTGCGACGTTCGTTAAGATTAACAAGAGCTTGTGTTGGGTAACGAATCAGCCCCAATTAGTGTTGTGCTCTCCATAGACTCTATTTAGAGATGTGCTGATTCGTGAATATGGTTTATAGAAAGAAGAAAAGAAAGTTAAGATTTATTTTTTCTTTCTTACAAAACGTACAAATGACAGAAATTAAAAATATGTTGCTGGATATTTACGTCTTGATTTTACAGAGAAGTACCTACAGTATCAAAGTTAAAAGCTTTTGATTACATCTATGGTGAAAAAAATAAAAAATAAAAACCGGCTTTTTCATTTTTAACTGTATTTTATTTTTATTATTTGTTGTTATAGCGGCAATAGGAATACACAATCAATGAAAATTTCAACTTTCTACCTATTACAGTTCATGAGATACAGCCCGCTGAGAGACAGACGAGACGGACAGCGGAGGAGACGGACAGCGGGGGCTTAGTAATAGGGTTCCGTTTGGCACCCTTCGGGTATGGAACCCTAAAAATAGTAGTAAACAAGCACGAATAAAAAATATAAGCAAAGCTGCAACCGATGAGTAACGCTGAATTTGCAAAAAAGTAAAACGAAATTTCCAAAGCATCAGAAAAAAATCTACAACATAACGTTGTTAATTTTGGTAGACAGAAGAACAGTTTACAAACTTATCTTTATTTTATGCAAATTATATGCATAATAAACCAATTAACTACACAGAATACGCCCCAGAACACGCCTTAATTGAAAACGGAAACAATCACTGCAAAAGGAAATCCTTTGGGGCTACTAAATCTTTTATGGGCTCTTGATACATGAATTTCTTTTTTATAAATTCCTCCATACCGGGGGAACAAATTCACTGTGGGGAAGGAACACTTGGAACGATATAATTTGCATGTTATTAAGAAGCAAGTGAGGGAAACATTTCAATTTTGCCAGCTCATAAGGCTTTGAAATCGGCTGGAGTCACACCCTTATTAAAGTTTGGGCTGAGTTTCTGGGTGACAGGGCCGCACTTCAAGTGACAATCTAAAAATTATTATGATTTATTTATTTATTCAAAATTAATTTATTTACATTCCACGTTCGTGTTTGGGTCACAGAAATTCATATGTGTACCTCGGTCAAGTAGATTCTGAGCTAATCGGCTGTGACAAACGGACAGACAGACATACAGACAGTCAGACAGCCAGACAGATAGACAGACAGACACACGATTGATCCTATAAGGGTTCCGTTTTTTTCCTTTTGAGGTACGTAACCTTAAAACAGAAAATGGTGACTTGAATATACGCACAATTTAGTTTGGTAGTGATTTTGCTAAAACAATAATTTAATAGTATGTAGGTAGGTATTTATATTCATAGCGCGGTACTTAGGTACATTTGCACAACAGAGTGAGTTGTGACATTACAAGAGAAAGCACTGTGAGTTCAATGTGTTTGTAAGTACTGATAAAAACCATAACGTACTATGGCGTAAAGTTAAAACACCAGTTTGCAACCATTACTCAAGTGGTAGGAATATTTCGCCTGAAAACAAAACTGGAAATGGGCCTACCAATATTATTACCTTTCCGTCACGGATGAACCAATAAAGTAAAGCAGTAGTGGCCCAGTGGTAACGGCCGCAACTTACGAGTAGTAAATCGTAGGTTCGAACCTTGACAGGCGATTTACTTTGTGTAAATTATTTCATCACTATTGCTCTCAAAACGCTGAAAGAAAACATCGTGAGGAAACTGGCATTTCCTAGAACCAAAAAAAGCCCAGCAGTGGGGCAGTGGGGGGGTGCTGATTACGCGTCACTGATAAATCATCCAAGACCCCCTTCCCATCCCCCCCCCCTCGCCCCTCGGCCCTCGGATGGCCTTCATCCGAGTTTTGATCGAATAACCTCTTAGTAGGATATTCGATCAAGGCCAAAATGAATCGTCCTATTTCCTATTTCAATTTATGTAATTTATTTCTTACTAGCATAGTGTATAATTCCATTTGTTATTAACAAAGTGGACTATATGTCTGAAAATAAAGAATTATTATTATTATTATTATAAATCATTCTGTCATAATGATGCTTATTAGCAACCCTAAAACTTTTATCCTTTCCACCTAATTATACTGTGACAGTTTTCACCATACCCACCTTTACCGCCCCCAAATTCGTCTCTGTTCGTCGAGTGGTCTCGTTAATTCTCGGTCGTGTGAGGAACTTCTCACTTTTACAGACATTGTTATTCTTGTCTCGTGAATGTATTCTGGTCGAAATTGACTTGCCGACGCCTTATGCCTGCGTGTGAATTCGGTTCAAAATCACGGATGCGTTGTGGGTAGGAACCGTCATCTCAGTCTTTAGATGTCCTAATTTAGAAACTACGGGTATGATTAGAAATGTATACAGGGTGGATTTTTTCGACGGGGCAGTAAGGGTACCTTAATCGTTGTAGCTACAGAAAAGTGATCTTAGGACACAGTCCTTAACTTTTTGAGATATTTATAACACAGATTTTTTGTTTCACAGATTTTGAAAAAAAAAAACAGTCAGCAAGAAATCGGACAGTTTTCCCAAGATAAAATTTTGAAAACTTTAGTTTCTTATAAGGATCGAAAGAATATCGGACCAACTGATGTTTGAGTACCTACTAGAAGAGGCAGAAAACGCAAAAACTTTTCCCGTGCATTTCGTAGGAAATGAGACACAAAACTATTTTTTTGCGGTGGATAAACTGGCCAAAAATAAACAGAAAAAAAATAACTTCAAATTACGAACGAATACGCGTTTTAATTTTATTTGCTTTCAGTATAAAATTTAGATAGGTACCTACTTTATTGCTTTTTCAAAGGTTTTTTGCTAATTCTGACTTTTGTAGCGGACAGTATTTTTTAACATTTCCCATACAACTCAATATTAAAGTTCGTGTCGCTTTTCGATTTGCCCGAAGTGTATATTTTTCCTGAATATATAATATATATAATTCTATTGTTTTCTCCATAAAATGTACATGACTGAATACAAAATTCCATGAAATGCTAGAACAAAACAAAAAAAAAAAACATGAAAAGGTTCAAGTCGCTTTTCGCCGCGAAAAAGACTACGTTCACCACTCCGTTACTTTTTTTTACATTCCGTCTTCCCGTAGCATGAAATTTAAACCTTTGGCCCGACCCATTAGTAGGAAGACTACATTTATCGCAAAATCTTGGAGACTCACCCCTGAATTCACAAACGACAATATGAGACGCTCTTAAACGTCTTCCTGTCGCTACGATAAAACCTTTGAAAAAGAAACAAGGAGGTACTACTTTGTTGCTTTTTGAAAGGTTTTTTAAGCTATTTCTGACTTTTGTAGCGGACAGTATTTTTTAACATTTCCCATACTAGTCTGAAAGGTCTAAATTACTTGAGATTTTTTTTCCCAAAACGTTGGAAACCACAAGCATCAAACTATCTTGTTCTTAAAGCAAATAAAATCATAACGCGATTCATTCGAAGTTTATTTTTATGTTAATTTTCGGCTAGTCTGACGTTCGAAAAGTGCTGATTCTCAGCCTAGTTTGAATAATGTACTTTTGATTTTGATTTCACCGATGATGGCATCAGAGGCAATGTAGTAGAAAAAGCGCACGAAGAGCGTATTATAACTAACGCAACTCGTCTCCGCGAAGTCTCATGCTATCCTTGTCACTTTAAGGTGTATTGTAGCGACAGACAAAGTAGGTACTACTTTGTTGCTTTTTCAAAGGTTTTATGGTATTTCTGACTTTTGTAGCGGACAGTATTTTTTAACATTTCCCATACTAGTCTGAAAGGTCTAAATTACTTGAGATTTTTTTTCCCAAAACGTTGGAAACCACAAGCATCAAACTATCTTGTTCTTAAAGCAAATAAAATCATAACGCGATTCATTCGAAGTTTATTTTTTTTGTTAATTTTCGGCTAGTCTGTCCATAATAAAAAGAAAATTGGCGTTTCTTTCCTACCAAAAACTAGTTTTTTTGAGATTTCTGACTTTTCTAGTACTCAAACCTCAGTTGGTCCAATAGAGCTATTTGATCCTTACAAGAAACTGGATTGATCAAACAAAGTTTTTATGAAAACTGTTCATTTTCTTGCTGACTGCAATTTTTTTTTCAAAATCTGTAAGTAAAAGCAAATCAAAATGTCGCAAAAAGTTAGGGACAGCCTCCAAAGTCCGTTTTCTTGTAGCGATACGGTTAGGGTACCTGTTCTTATTGCCCCATCTCAATATCCACCCTGTATAGCAATAGGCATATAAAGGAGTTACCAATAAAAATATGGGATCCAATACCTTTTTTTTTAGGGTGGGAAGTCATCAAATAACTTCTCCCGCTCTGGACGGAGCGGGAGCGTGTGTCAGACTCTTACTGACTAAAACCCACCCGTATTCCTTCCTGTTACCTGTGTTGCGGGGGCCTCGGTGACCCATAAGTACCTTCCCGCGACCCCGGCAGGCATCGGCCCTAGAGGAGGACCCCTACCTTTGTGCTGTCGACATCTCTTTGAGGCGCGCGTGGAATACAACGCGCCGTCGACTCGGGCCTGGTCCTTACCAGACGGTGAGCTACCCATTGATCACCGTCCGCAAGCCCGCGCCTACGATGGCCGGAAATCCGCCCGGGATTCCCGACGCCCAGGGCGTCTCCTGCGGCGGCTAGGGGCGAGAGGGCGCGAAATTTGCCTTTCCCTCAACCGTCCCGCCTCCTCCTTTGCGAGCATTACTGCTTCGCAGAAGGAGGTGACGGTTGCCATGCCCTCTCGCTCCGTACCATGGCCTGAACCAGGGCTGGACGCGAGAGATCTCTGCCGCCGATCGCCTCCACGAGGACACGGCGGTGCTCTGCCCAAGCCGGGCAGACCTCCACCGTATGCTCCACCGTGTCCGTGCCCCGAGGCAACACAGGCAACGGAAGGAATACGGGTGGGTTTTAGTCAGTAAGAGTCTGACATAAAAGAGCGGGAAGAAGTTATTTGATGATTTCCCTCCCAAAAAACAAAAAAAACCCTTGCTATATTTGAGTGTATGATACTGTATACAACGCGTGCCACGCAGTCGTGCTCGCCACGCTGGACTGGGAGCCGGCGCACCGCTCGTCTGGTTCTTGTACGTCGTAGAAGTACGTAGAAAATCTGTCGTCACATGTTTTTTGTACAGAAAAAGTTACGACTTGAATGTCTCAAGTGTTTTATTATCGTACTTTATCTAAGTTATGAATAAATGCTCTGTTACCAAGTTTTAGTTTTTGTATGCGCATATTTTATACTGTCATTTTCACAGCATTATATTTACTTAGCAGTTTAAGTTATATTTAAATTACTTAATAGGGTCAAAATTTAAATTCAAAATGATGCCACCGAAAATTTGCTAATTTTTCGTCATGGGTGTCGTTTTCAAAGTTTTCGAGGGCACTGGCAATGATAATGAGATTACTTTTAAAATCAAATTACTTATTAGGGGCAAAATCAAAATTCAAGATGGCACCACCGAATGTGCTAAAATACAATCTCAAAAACCATAGAAACGACACCCGTTACGAAATATTTGCAAATTTTCTGATGCGCCATCTTGAAACTTGATTATGACTCATTAGCGAATAGGCTAGGTTGTAATGTGAACAAAGTATCAGTAGTACTTTATAAATGAATAAAAAAATCAAAACAAATCACATCTTCAATCAGAGAAAAACTTTAGAGAGTACCTAGGTAAGCTTATTTAAGACTGGATGTATGTTGCCAAAAAAGTTTTGTGGTTATTGCCTGTGGTACCCGTGTAGGTAGGTAATTTTATGTTTAGATCTACGTCTTTTCCTTCGATATTAATACAGTACTTGAAGTCTGCTTATAGAGTAGGTAGAAAAAAAAAATACATTTATTTCCAACAGCGCAATAACAACCTTAAGAATGACAATTTATACGTTTATAGAAAAGAGAGAAAAAAAAATCTATACTAAAATAAGATCTCATTTCGTGCGCGGATATATGGTTGTTAGAGAGTAATTCACACTGACCTCCGTAGGTACTAGTAAAAATAGTATCACGGTAGGTCAGTCTTCCTCGTTCTCCAATAATCACACACATAAGCATAGTGAACATAATATTTCGAGACATTTAGCAGGTGTTCGGTATTAATTAATACATTGCTATCATTACTACCAATCGTAAGGTGGGTAAAACTAAAAATTATTAAGTATATGCAAAATATATAGACAAAATTTTGTTTAAAGGAAGTTGTTGTGATTATGTTTGTATGATGTTGTGTGTTGATGTAATTGGTGTATGTGGCTGAATGTGTGTGGATACGAGTTATATGTTTGTATTTATGATAGGCTTACTAATAGCTTTTTTGTGTTACCATAATTAATCTGAAGTAAAAATTCACACACACAAAACTGTGAAAGAAGTTTATTGCCTCAGTCAGTTTTGCCAAAAGAACTAAAGTTAATCCACGACCTCTTTTGTCACATTTTTGGTCCAACTTGATGCTTGAGAGCATCTCCAGTTTCAACAAATCGTAGTCACCATAGTGTCGAGTTAACCTTTGTTCCTTTTGTAGCTCTGAAATGCCCTGAAAGCCTTTGTGGTAAGCGTTTCCGTGAAATGCCCGACACAGATACGGCAACCTCAACTCAAGCGTGATATGTACTTGTATGTACTCCACTATTTGATAAAAAGACACGCTGTATTTAGCGGGAGACTTTAGAGTATTAATAAGTAAAGGTTATGGGACTTATAACACACACGAATGGAATGAAAAAATGATGGAAAAGGTCCATGTAAAAGTGTAAATACCACAAGGCAGCACCCATTAGCAACGCATTTTTTGGGTTCCGTAACCAAAGGGTGCTAATGGGATTCTAATACTTAGGTTCCGCTGTCCGTCCGTCCGTCTATCCGTCTGTCATAGGGCTGTATCTTTTGAACCGTAATTGGAAGACACTTGACATTTTCACAGAGTGTGTACTACTATAGCTATATCAAGAAATATATAAAGTTATTAAAGAGAAATATATAAAATTAAAATAAACTTAAAAATTAAAGGGGCCTTACTAGAATTGTGTTGTTGACCGAGCGAGCGAGCGAAGCTTATCTGCTCCAAATCGGGAAAAAATTGTTTTCCTCTGTCAGTTTGTTGCAACTCCTCTACAGGTCGTATTTTACAACCAGTCTGGACGAAACTTGGTATACAGGTCTTACGACTTTTTTATCGTTGGGGATTTTTGATTGGACTTTCTCCAAAAAGGGGGCAACTGGATATCTCCTTATGAGATTCGATTTCGATGATTCTTTTTAGGGTCCCGTAGTCAACAAGGAACCCTTATAGTTTCGCCATGTCCATTTGTCTGCCTATCTGTCTCCGGCTTAGTTCGGAGACTTTTACTACTAGAAACCTGTAATTTGGCATGGATATACTCGTACATATTAATCACGCCAATAAAGTGGTAAAATAAAATCTTTAAATTTGGATATGTGAAAAAATGCATGCATGCATACATATAACGAAATTAAAAGAAAACCTATCACAGCTAAGTAGGCTTTACAAGTTAACAAGTAATAGTCGACCAACTTACATTTGCAGTTGCAGAATTGACCGTGACGTTAATCGATGTATGGGAGATCATGTTCTTCAACTACATTGTTAGGTTGTTTTTGGGATAAATCCATCCTAACTACGGAACCCTTCATTGTGTGTAGTCCGACACGCACTTGCAGGAAAAAAGTAGGTCAGTCGCCGTCAAATCAAATATTTTCGAACCCAAAACGCTAAAATTACAAGTTATCGCTCATGGTTTCTTCTTGATACTAAAAGATTAATCAGGTATTGAGTTTTCACTAAAAGGTCGGTATGTCCCCTAATCCCTTATTTTTCCTCTTACATAATCAGCCTATAATGTTCCCACTGCTGGGACACAGAACTCCTCTCTTTGAGAGGGAGTGGGCCGTAATCCACCACGCAGGCCCAGTGCGGATTGGTAGATGTCACATGTCTTCGAATTTTTGGTTCTAGGACATACCGGTTTCCTCACGATGTTTTCCTTCACCGTTTTTGTGAGTTATTAAAAACGGGTATGTTTTTAATAACTTTATTAGTGAAAATAACCATGTCAGTTTAAAATCCTATAATTAATATTCAATACTCAATACTCAATTCTCGTATTTACCATGTTTTTTGTTTTTAAAAACGTGGTAAATATGCCGTTTTAGATAACTTTAGTGGTATATTAATTGTTGCAAAAAAGTTTGTGCTCGCGACTGTTCGCAAAACTACTAGTGCTAAATATTGTACCACGGTATGGAACCCTTTGGATTCAGGTTTGACTAGCACTTAGCCGCTTTGTGAATAGGTACCTATTGAGTTTGGGAAGATACTGGTAAATAAGTAGCCAGTGTATACGTTTACTAAATTAAAAACACTAAAACGACACTGAGACACGAATACTATAAATGTAGGTATAATAGTTATGAACATGGTGAGAAGATTGATATCAGCTTACGTTTAGCATAAAACACAATATATTAGCATTCTCTAAAATAGCTTGTCATATTCATAGCTGCAGATCAATAATATGACAGTTTGTGCGGAACACGATAACAAAACTACAAATACAATGCAGATTTTTTTGTAACCCGTACTTTGTTGTGTTACACTTTTTTTGCGGCGTGTATTGACAACAACATTTTTGTAAGCGCTGTGACACGATAGTTCCGTGAAATTGAATGAAAATAACGTCAGTGGGTGGCGATATTTCAGTGGATATTTTTTTGATGACACTGAAAGATGATGAATGATGACCTGAAGACATGAAAAAATGATGTTTATTTAAAAAGCACATTACAAAATAGATTACATAAAATACACACATACAAAGTAGCCAAAAGCCATAAAAGTTTGCCAATCTTGTCCATTGCTTGATGTCAGGGCCAGGTACCAAAGCAATTTACATTGCGTAATATTTACTCTGTGTAGCGACTCTGGCAAATGACAACATACAAACAAACAATCAAAACAAAAACAAAATGCCGATTGCAGAGTGGGAAAATAACTTATTTTGTAAAAAAAACAACAACAATAATCTGCCTCTTGAAAGAGCACAGAGAGCAATTTTGAAAGTAGCAAACTTCCATCCCTTTCTCTATCCTACAGATCTGCTATACAAATCCTGTAACGTGCTGACTGTTCGACAGCATTTTAAAACGCACTTGGTATTAAAACAGCACACCATGCTCTCCTATAACATTGAAAGTACTAATAAGAGACGGAATGATATTGTATGTGAGTCAAATGCATCCTCTAAATATGTCTTTGTAAACAGATTTTGTACATTTTTAGGCCCATTTCTATACAATAAATTAAATAGGAAATTAAATATCTATAAATTAAATAACTACGACTGTAAAAAGGTTACTCTGCAATTTTTACTTAGCAAATCATACAGTGAGACAGAGGATTTACTCGTCTGTAAATAAAACATGTTAGTATTTTAAGCTAATATTAGTTTTTAATTAGTTTTCTCAGTTGTTAATCATATATTTTAAATTTCTAGCCTGAAACACAGGTCCTACCTAGTTCAGGCAAATGAGCAAATGTGTTCTTTATTATTTTTAAGATAAGTTATTGTAAATCTGCACCATTTTTGTAAATAAACGATATTATTATTATTTATTTATTATTAATAACAAGTGCAATTAAACAGTGCGTCGCATCTGTGCAAGAACAGGTCGTTGCTCAGCAAAATGCTGTGACTTCGGACAAACCTGTCTTCGACAGCGCTGATTTTCAGCAATTACCTACCTATCGAACGACGGAATGTCGTCCCCCTGTGTGACATAGTAAATTGGGTAAGTGAACATTTTCCACAGAAATATTTGTGATTCTAGTTGATTAAAGTATGTACTAATAAATCAAAAATATATACATGTATTAATGCATAACTTTAAAAAATAAAATAAAAAATACATAGAATAGAATACTCTTTATTATGATAAAAACTTAAATATCTTCATAAAAATTACAGATATAAAAGTAGAAATTTTACAATGGGCGTCATATCGCTAAAAGCGATATTTTAAAGACAAACTTTGGATGGATTGTTACATAAACTACGACTATAATACAATGAAAATACTAAGTAATTAATTACTCAAGGCTTTGCATAATGTGGGGCATTAATTTCAGATCCACTGCAAAGTAATCCATCAATATATCCCTTAGAGGCCGATATACAACTAGCCTAGGTTTGCTATTTACCTTGACATGTGACATCTACCAATTCGACTGGGTCGGCGCGCGTGGTGGATGACGGCCCACTCCCTCTCACCGAGAGGAGGCATGTTTAACAGCAGTGGGAACATTATAGTTAGATTATGATGGCTATTTTGATTGAAACTATTTTTTTTTTAAATAAATCTGAATGTAAAAAGTCACAACAATAATTTTACATTGATTTGATATACTCGTATAACATTTTGTTGTGATTTTTAATCAATGATGATTCGATTATTTTGCAGCCAACATAAAGTCATATATTTAAAGGTACGTGACCCAGTTACCGACAAGACATCCAATCATAAAAAAGGAGGCTGGTAGGTTTATATAGTATTTTGGTAAAAAAATTTAGTAGTGGATGCTAGGTAAGTAACTCACCATGGTATTTGCCATGGCCAATTGGCCATCTTCGCCTAATGTTAAAAGTGATGCCACCGAAATAAAAATAAAAGTACCATATAAGGGCTAAAGGTGGCAAAAGTGAACAGGCATCTTCTAGGCACGCTGGTCCCATTGTAGACCTCATCCATCGCTGTCCATCAGAGATCGACGTGAAGATCAGGTACATTTCGACATAAAAAAAAAAGAAAAGGTCAGTACCAAGTTGTCGCTACAAGAACTAATATTACGAAAAAGTCAAAAAAACAACTCCGTTCGAGTAAATTAAGGTTAGTTTTCTGCTTTTTTTTCAAAATGGCACCACGTCGACGTTGAGTATTAGATTAGACTCCAGTTCAAGTTGAATTTCACCTGAAATTCGGTTCTTATAAAAACTTTGTACATGAAAAAGAAACTCTTTTTAGAGACTTTCTAGCTTCGCAGTAATAGGATACTGTTGGCTTATGTTAGATGATATTAACTTGAAATATATAGTTTTTTTTTTTTTTACGATTTATGAATGAATCGATACACTATTTAATTTGAGTTAGTTTCGGATATCTACGTTAACAATCATTGTAGTCAAGACAAATCCAAATGTAAATAAAATACAGTCTTCCATGTATGTGTACGTTTTCTCCCGCGTTACTGTCCCGTTGGTCTATTGGTCGCAAGCGCGACTGCTGAGCGTGGGTCCTGGGTTCGATTCACGGGTCGGGCAGTGTTATTGGGTTTTTCCATTAGGAATTTCTTAGTAACAGCCCGGAGTTTGGAAGTTGGCGGTGTGATATCCTGGTGCCTCGGTAAGCCTAAGCCTAGCCCCCGTTAAGCCGTGGGCCTGCTGTTCGTGTCGGATTGCCGTCCCATCAGACTATGAGAGTGAGGGAAGAGAGAGTGCATCTGTGTCTGCGCACACACTTGTGCACTATAATATCTCCCGCGCCGAAGGCTGGTCTCTGCTGGGATTGGTCGCCATGGCCGAAATTCAAACACAAAATTCAAAATTCGAATGAATTTTGAATTTCGGCGAATAACGTATATCACCTTTTTTTTGACGCATAATAGTGGTCAAACACGAGCATTTCTACAAGTATACAATGTATATCTACATACCATAACATAATCTAAATCATAAAGAGGCTCAACTGGCTGTTCATAATGGTGTGCTGGTGCCTACACTTATGTATGGAAGTGAATGTTGGGTGTGGCAAAAGAAGCATGAAAGTAGAGTAAATGCTGTGGAAATGCGCTCCTTGAGAAGCATGTGTGGTGTGACTATAAATGATAGGCTGAAAAATGATGTGATAAAGCAACGGTGCGGTTTAAAGGAAGATGTAGTGACAAAAATTGAAAAGAGTATGCTTAGATGGTTTGGTCATGTTGAGAGGATGAATGAAAGGCGACTAACAAAAGGTATCTATAAGGCAGATGTGAGTGGAAATGCCAGGAGGGGACGCCCCAGAAAGACATATGTATAGTGACCTCATTAATGATGTTCTTTAAAAAGGTCAGGTGCGTAGTACTCGCAACCGGCGTGCGTATATAACCAGATATATGAACGTAAACGAAGCAAAATTAGTATGTAAGGAGCGTAGCAGATGGCGTTCTATAATTTCTGCCTACCCCCATCGGAAGAAGGCGTGCGTTTATGTATGTATGTATGTATGTATGACATAATCTAATGCAAGTTCAATACTCCAATGTTAATAACAAACACAGAAACCCATAGTACATTGTCCATTGCTTCATACATATGCAAGATGTCCGATAAAGTAATTACTGATCCGTCTTTGGTCATTCAATTGTGATCAACGCTAACGCTCTGAGGACCAACGTTATATACCTTGTAGGTATTGAAGTACGTTATAGGATTAGAGACGTAGGTAATCTCATTTATATTCAGTCAGTTGATTAAGACAATGTACGAGAAACAGCCGGTGTTCCAGGAGTCTTGTGTAACAAACGCGCTTATCACATTTTTGTGATTGATTTCATTTTCATTATTTCTTGTGTTTGATTTTATTTTCATTGTTTCCTTTGTTTGATTTTATTTTCATTATTCATCATCATCATCATTTCAGTTGAAAGTCGTCCACTTGGTTATTTTTACGAACTTCAAAAAAAGGAGGAGGTACGTACTCAATTCAGACGCATTTTTTTTTAAATTATTTATTTGTTACCTCAGAACTCCGTCGTTTATAAATCGATATGGAAAATTATTTTTTTATTCAAAAGGTGATAATTCTAGATTGCTCTCATGTTTATCAAAATCCATTTCTGATGATGGCATCATCAGGAATTGTGGGAACTCCTTAAATATTATAGGTATACATATAGTTATTTTTGTATTTACATCAACAAGTCAATTATTTGCATTGCAGAAAGTATCACATGTTGAAGTGAAACTGATGAAAAAGACCACAGATGGCTCTCCTCAATGATGAGTATTTTAGGGGTGGCGATAAGATATCTCGATTAAGATAGTTAAGCAACTATGATAAAGCAAATTTTAATAAATGGTTTTGATCAAAATGGTACCATCAAACTGATCTGATGTTGAAGCCGGAAGGTAGGCACCGGAAGTCCGTAATAAACCAATGTATCCTAGCTGTCTTTTGGAATTGTCATGAGAAGCACTCTGGCTATAAGTGATTTTTAACTGACTCCACGTAGTCTTGTCTGCCCTACCCCTAGAGTGTAATTAAAAATCGCGTAGGTGCGGAGGGGCGAGGCGGCCCGCGGGTTGAGGAGCAGGTGGCTGCGAGCGAGCCGCCGCTGCTGAGGCTGGCTGGCCAGCAAGCCGAAGCTGCGGTAGTGAGCGAAAGCCGTCTGCGACGGTTACCACACATGGGGCTGCCGGAGGCCCGCAGCGCTGGAGCCGTGACAGAAACTATGCCTGCTGCATGTTGCATGCTATGCTTTATAATGTTATGCTTAATAAATGTATGCTATAGAATGTTATGCTTAATCATTATTATGATTAGAGAAATTATGCTTAAAAAATTATGCGTAAGTTGTTATGCGAAAATATAATTAGGACAAACGAAAGTATGTCAAGTTCTTAAATTTATTTGCAAATGGATAGGGAACCATTTAATGCACTCGGTGCATGTTGATGATGTTATAAAACTTCCTGTCATTGTTGTTTACATAGCAAGTAGTGGTATACGAATTGGTGTGGGTTAGGTAACACCACTGAAAAGTGAAAAATAAAAATACTTTTTTTACAAAAAAAAAACAACCGACTTCGAAAAAAAACACAAAAAAGTGAAAAATAAATTTAATTTCGGAAGGCGGTGGCAAAAACGTAAATAGAAAAACAAAGACCGACTTCAGACTTTTCATTATCTGAAAGACTTACGAATACTACCACTAGATACTTTCTATGTAACGACAGTTTTTTAAGCAGTGTATAAAAATGATTAATTGTAAAAGTACCTGAAATTTCATGGCAATAAGGAACAACTTTTGTCAACAACTTCGTATGGAAATCGCGTAACTTTTCTTGCAGACGCAAGTATTACAATGAAATTTTAGAGAAATAATCTTCTTAGTTACAGTCCCAGGGGCGGATCTTTCTAATATCCCGGGAAATGGAATACTTGTCCCTAACACCATGGGCTCTAGCACCTTTTTACATCGCCCAATTTTTCTGAAATTGAATGTGTCAGGAACGCGCAAAGTGTGTCATTAAAGGTCCTAGCATGAATACGCGACGTAAACGTCACATAAATTCGAACTATTTTTGAAACGAAAATACAACTATCCTGTAGCACTTTATCACTTCTTAAAAAACGTTGAAGGAAAACATCGTGAGGAAACCGGTATACCCGAGAGATATTTCTCGACGGCATGTGAAGCCAAGTCAGAGGCCCTTGGGCGGCGTAAAAACTCTGACACCGGGTTTTTCACTAACCACACAAAAAAGAAGAAAGATAACATTTTGCTTATTTTTTTTGCGACGAGCAAATTTAGTATCTCGTAGATATGAATTAAGTCTTAAAACTAATATATTATAGAGGCCACCAGTCACCAGTATAGAGGCATGAGGAACAGGGTGTAAAGTTCACTCATCCTCCAAAGAAAAGGGAGGATCCTCCGACCAGACGGGTGTCGTGTCTGGTGGCCAACTGCCCGACGGTTGGTGTCGGGATGTTGTATATATGCTAGTTGCGCGGTAAACTCTGCTTGCGCGATGCAGGATTTTTGCGTGACGTCAGTGTGATGCGTAGTTCGTATGTGGCGCGCTGTAGGTGCCGCCACAATATTATGTGCGAGACTAGTACTTTCAATTTTAAAATCGTTCGCATTAACGCGCATTAACGTTATGTTTATTCTACGCGTTCCTCCTAGGCCCACAAAACCCATTCCATAACCCGATTTTTACACATCGGATGTGACATCAGATCAAAAATACGCTATTCACACAAAAGTTATGTAACAATAGCCCTATACACCTACATATCCATGTGTTTGTCACACAAAACATATCTGATACCGCCCGGTGTGTTGAATAGTTTTCCATCAATCTTGCCCCATAAGGCCCGGGAATCCGGGCACCGGCAATATTCGCTCTATCTGCGTTCGTTATTGTGGAATAGGGAACTATGAACCTTCTGCAGATTTTCAATTATGAAAGTTTTTCTGATGACTGGATCGTGTTTGATGATGATTAGTTGTTTAGAGGAGCTCGTGGCTAGGTTAAGCTACGCTTCCCTGTGTTGGTCTTGAATGGGTGACCTTTACATTCCGAGACTCCTCCGTGCCTCGGAAAGCACGTTAAGCCGTTGATCCCGGCTGTCATTCATCATTATCTTTGATAATCGTTACGGGTCATCAGAAGTTCGAAAGTCTGGCAACCAGTCTTACCTAGGGGTATCGTATTACGTATATACTTACTGGGTTGTTGAAGTCAGATAGGCAGTCGCTTCATGTAATATACTGGAATACAGCTACGTCCGATTAGACTAGAAGCCGACCCCAACATAGGTATTTGGGAAAAGGTTAGGCAGGCAAGCTGTTGTTTTGAGGTTTAAATTAATCACTAAAATTTTTAGCTTTGCTGTAATCACGTAAAAAATAGGTGTGTTTAATTATGGATGACTTATCTGAATAGCATGCGAAATAAAACTGGTGAGCCAAGCGAAAAAATACATGACTAAGGACTAAGAACAGTTGTGACCCAATGGTAACGGCCGCGACTTACGAGTTATATATAGGTTGTAGGTTCGAACCCAGACAGGCACTTTACTCTGTGTAAATTATTACATCATCAGCTCTCAAAACGTGAGGGAAAACATCGTGAGCATGCAGCATGTCCTAGAACCAAAAATTCGAAGACATGTGACATCTACCAACCCGCACTGGGCCCGCGTGGTAGATTACAGACCACTCCCTTTCATCGAAAGGAGGCCTGTGTCCCAGCAGTCGAAACATTATAGGCTGATTATGATGAAGGATATACCGAAAAGAAGTTCCAAATAGTAGGATGTATTGCAGTGCTAACAGAATATGAAACATTATCCATTTTCCAGACAGTTCAATATTAAAATAATTAATATTATGTGCATCGACATGAGGGCACAAGCCCCTCATGTCGATGCACATAATATTAATAAAAACAGCCGCACGGTTCAATCGATCAGGTTAAGCTACGCTTGCCGCGGTTGGTCCGTGGATGGGTGACCATCTTTACATACCAAGACCCCTCCGTGCCTCGGAAAGCACGTTAAGCCGTTGGTCCCGGCTGTCATTCGTGGATCTTTGACAGTCGTTACGGGTCGTCAGAAGCCCGAAAGTCTGACAACCAGTCTTACTAAGGGGTATCGGCAGTCGCTCCACAAAAACGAGCCCAATCTCGGCACACCTAGTTCTATTCGTCGACGAAGTTCCAGTAGCAGTCACGGAAGTACACCTTCAGGTCACACCATCAAGTCCAGAGGTAAGGTCTCATCATAACTATCAAAACGAGCCCAAACTCGGCACCCCTAGTTCTATTCATCGACGAGTTCCAGTAGCAGTCACCAAAGTACACCTTCAGGTCACTCCATCAAGTCCGTAGGTAAGGTCTCATCATAACTATCAAAACGAGCCCAAACTCGGCACCCCTAGTTCTATTGGTCGACGACTTCCAGTAGCAGTCACCGAAGTACACCTTCAGATCACACCATCAAGTCCGGAGGTAAGGTCTCATCATAACCATAAAAACGAGCCCAAACTCGGCACACCTAGTTCTACTAGTCGACGAGTTCCAGTAGCACTACCGAAGTACACCATCAGGTCAGTCCATCAAGTCCGGAGGTAAGGTCTCATCATTACTATCAAAAGAAGACCAAACTCGGCACCCCTAGTTCTACTGGTCGAAGATTTCCCCTAGCAGACACTGAAGTACACCTTCAGGTCAGTCCATCAAGTCCGGAGGTAAGGTCTCATCATAACTATCAAAACGAGCCCAAACTCGGCACACCTAGTCCTACTCGTCGACCAGTTCGAGTACCAGTCACCGAAGTACACCTTCAGGTCACTTCATCAAGTCCGGAGGTAAGGTCTCATCATAACTAATAAAACTTGCCTAAAGTCCACAGCCCACATATCTCTACTAGGAGAGGGCTTCCAGTGCCTAGTAGTCACTGAAGTATTTGTATCTAAGAATTATTTAGTAAAATTATAAAGAGCAATACGAAATATTTTTTGTAAGTACGAAAATCTGCGAAATAAGAAAAAAAACTCAAAGTATCAAAATTAGTTCACTTGACTACTATTCCCGCAGCTTACCGTGCGTACATTTATGTGTGTGACCCGTGTCAATGTAGTAGTTGGATTCTATACCTATTAATTTTGCAAACGCGTCCTTAAGTAAATTACATACATTTCATAATCATCATTATTTCAGCAGAAAGACGTCCAATGCTGGACATAGACCTTCCCAAGCATCGCTACTTCGACCAGTTCCTGCGGCCTTCACCAGGTCATGGGGCCACCTTGTGGGAGGCCTGCGAAAGCATAAAGCTTTCGGTAGGCGATTGCCACACCAAAACCTTACAGCCGCATCGACCATCTGTTCTACGAGCAATGGGCTGCCCACTAACACTTAAGTTTGGCAATTCTTCGGGCTTTATTACTAATATTATTACTTCGGGATTTATTACTTACTTTTTGAATTTTGTCAAAAGTAATGCAATAACTAAAACCAATAGAATCAAACCGGCTCGAGGATCAAATCCGGGTCACAAATACCAGCCCACGCAAAATCCATTTTTTAAAATAACGTATTCTGCACAAACAAAAACAGGGTCGATGCGGCGCACCTTCAACTTTTGACATCCATAAACGATGGATGGGCAAACAAAATGATGATGGAATGTCCCCGGGCACACGCCTCATTCCCACTTTGATACATCAATTCTGCATAGCGATGTAAATCGTGTGTATCTATTTTTGAAACTGATATTTTAGTCCTTTGAAGGTTCTTGGTTTGAGAGGTGTACAGGAATGTTTTAGCGATACACATTCCTTTTGACTGAAAATGTATTGTAGTTTATACAAAAACTAGGTGACCCGACAGACGTTGTTCTATCCAAAGAAGATGTTCCAGAAATGTATGGACCCTGGGCTAGCTATACGTACACTATCGCTATACAATATAGTAACCGTTTTTAATGTTAATTTTCTATAACTTTCCTACCTTTTAATGTAAATTCAAATTAACTCGGTCAAGGAGAGCAACATAACATAAATAAGTTGGATCAGTAATATACGAAATGTCAATTGGCAATGACTTTTGATTGATGTGTATTTACAAAAATAACACATGAATTCGGAAACGAATTTGGTTTTGATACTCGTTAGTCATATTAATAAAAGAGGACTACAGGATATTTTACTTGAACGTGGCAGCACATCTTATATTACCTATTCGAGCAACTAGAGATTGGTGTCAAGAGGAGTAAGAAACGTTTATTTTGTATAACAAACTGTCCCAGCTGCTTCATTCTTTCGTGCCTATCTACATATATATGCTCTGAACTTCGATAATTCAGACCATAATAATTCTAATAATTGATAATGATAATTCATCCGCAAAACTTTCTGAGTGGCTACTCGAAAAAAGGTTTTACGTATGAGAGACTGGTCAGTTATAATCTGTTTTAAAAATATGATTATTTGTATGTAAAAATAGATTCCATTTTCAAAATTTCCGTCCGCATTGTTTGAGAGCTAATTTCAATGAACGTGTCTCATTAAAAAATGGATTATGATTTGACTAGACTATCCTTTTTTACGATTTCAAGTGTCGCCTGAATCCGGACGAATCGTACGATAGATTTCAAATGGCATTCATGGATGGAGGCCCTTCTAAGGCAACCGTGTATTGTTGTTATAACAAATTCAAGCGCGGTCGACTAACTTTGGGGGATGAAGAAGTCGCCTTTTGACGGCTGTTACGGAAGAAAACGTGCTAACAGTGAAAAATTTAATCCACGACAATAGGCGAGTTACATATCAAGAGATTCAGCACATACTGCAGGTTGGATCGAGACTACGAACTATAATAAAAAAGACGCAAAAATCACAAAACAATTACTATATTAATTCAGCGACAAACAAAAGTAAAGCAATATGGAAAATTATCAACAATAACAAGACAGTAACACCTAATGAGGAAATAAACCAAATAAAAGTAAATAATAGAATGGTTACAAAACCGACAGAAATAGCTCAGTCCTTTAACAACTGTTTTATTGACGATATAAAACCGACAACTAGGGACAATGGTATAGCTCTAAAAACACTGACATACAATAACTCCAATTCAATTTTCATGAAACCAACTCACCCGCTTGATGTAGACCAAATAATAAAAATGCTTAAAAATACTAATAGTACAGGGAACGATAATATTAACACGAAAATAGTTAAAAGTGTATCACATCTCATTGCTCCAGTACTTAGCCACATTATAAATCTGTGCTTTGAACACGGACTGTTTCCTTCGAAACTGAAAGTAACGGTTATAAATCCCTTATTTAAAAAAAAAGACAAAGAAGAGATGAAATTTTACAGACCAATCGCGTTAATACCAGTCTTCGCAAAAATATTTGAAAGGGTAATATATAATAACTTATATAACTACTTTAACCGATAAAGCCCCAATGGCTCCGAATAGGAGCCCTCGCGGCGCGCGATTTGAAAGTAGTTATCGAATAAAAATGTTTTTTTTGAGATTGAGAGATGACGTTATTGAGCCACGGGCCTGAGCGGTTAAAGTTAATGACATACTTGCAGATGAACAATGCGGGTTTCGTAAAGGCAGGTCTACCGGCGGTACCTGTCATTACATTAAGGAATGTAATGACAGGATTGGATAACAAGCAACATATTATAACTGCAATTTTTATGGACATGTCTAAGGCTTCTGATCACGTGGATCATCGAATACTCTTGGGAAAATTAGAAAAGTATGGAGTAAGAGGAAATGCTCTAAATCTTATAAAA
The DNA here is from genome assembly GCA_905333075.3 of Atethmia centrago. Lineage (NCBI taxonomy): Eukaryota > Metazoa > Arthropoda > Insecta > Lepidoptera > Noctuidae > Atethmia > Atethmia centrago. The sequence goes on from HG995374.1 coordinate 10,293,812, forward strand.
TCGTATCTATTAAACAGATTTCAAGTAACACAAATAACAAAAATAACAAATGATACAAAGTTGGAACAATCATATATGTCAGACCCTAGAACTATTATCTATGGAGTGCCCCAAGGAAGTATTCTTGGACCTCTGTTGTTCATCATCTACATAAACGATCTACCGAAAATTATAAAACAGGAAATGGTACTATTTGCAGATGACAGTACAGCTATTTTTACGAAACAGGATAAAGAGAACTATGAAACCAACATTAACGATTCCTCCAGTCTGTGTCATTGTTGCAGGAGCAATGGTAGTCTACAGTTATCTGGGGGTGGTTGCTGTGTCTTACTGAGGCTGCATTATCTAGGGGGGAAAATGGGTACTTATAATTTAATTTTACTAATGTAAGCCTGGGTTTTTGTGTCAATTTGTTTATAATGCAATACAATTACCTATAATAATGCTTACCATTAAGATCAGGAGGCTTGGCATTGTACAAATGAGCAAACTCATCGCTTTGACCGAAAACGCGTGGTTAATGTTTGACAACGCCATGGTTCGATGCACGCCGTTGGCAAATGGCCGCCATCGCAATTCTCACGGTGTATCTATGAAATTATAATGTATTGATGAAAACTTCATTATTTCGCAATGGAATATCGTTAGTGTAACGAAATAATAATATATTGTTACTATAATTATAAAATAGCATAAATACGCACCACACTTAACACAACGCCTTGAGTAATTAAATTACTTACTTAGTACTTATTCTTATTATTTTTCATTGTATTATAGTCTTAGTTTATGATGTATCTTTTCATTTTTTAAAGTTACGCATTGTTACAGATATATATTTATTATTTATATACATACTTTATTCAGCTTGAATCACAAATATTTCTGTGGAAAATTTTCACTTACCTGATTTATTACTTCACACAGGGGACGTCATTACGTCATTCGACAAGTAGGTAATTGCTGAAAATCAGCGCTGTTGACGATAGGCTTGTCCGAAGTCACAGCATTTCGCTGAGCAACGACCTTTTCTTGCACAGATGCGACGCGCTGTTTAATTGTTCTAGCTATAGTTGTTTATTTGTTATAATAGTAGTTATTTCCTCTCTCTGTAATCGTCATTCTGTTTTTGTTATGATTGTATGTTATGTCATTGGTTGTCATCTGCCAGTGTCGCAACACAGAGTAAATATTACATAATCGAAAGGATTGTCAAACTAAAATGGATTGATTACGAGGCTTTTAGCTACTTTGTATATGTGTTTATTTTACGTAAATTTTTGTAATGTGCGTTTTGTTTGTGCAGAATAAACAATTTTTCTTTCTTTCTTCTTTTCTTTCTTTTCTTTTATTCACTTAAAGATATTATACAATGGTTAAATGTAAACAACTTAAAAATAAACCTTGAAAAAACTAATTATATGGTTTTTACAAATAAAAATTTAAAAAAAAATATAAAGGCGAACAATTAAAAGAAGTAAACAACACTAAGTTTCTTGGTATTCATATTAACTCAGGACTAAATTGGAAAAAAGAGGTTGATCATGTTTGCAAAAAGATAAATCAGTTTTCATATGCCCTTTACATGCTAAGAAAAGTTGTTAACGAAAGAGCATTACTAAGCGCTTACCATGCATACGTGGGTTCTACAATAAAATATGGTATTCTTTTCTGGGTAACTCAACTAATAGAGAGTATGCTTTTAAGGCCCAAAAAAAGTGTGTTAGAAGTATATGTGGGCTTAAACAGACTGATTCGTGTAGAACAGAGTTTAAAATATTACACATTTTGACTATACCTTCACTATACATTTATGAAGCAGCAGTAATGATAAAACGCGACATTAATAAATATGACACATTGAGAAGTGCACGGTATAAAAATGAATTAAGCGGAATTAGATGTAGGACAGTTAAGTTTAAAACGAGTATATTTGGTACAGGTGTAAAAATTTATAACAAACTTCCAAATTATATAAAAACAGTGTAACCTTAGATAGTTTATAAAATAAACTAAAGGAATTTTTGATAAGTGAAGCCTACTATTCAATCAATGACTTTTTTATTGACAAAAATACTGATGACTGCGTCATTAGATCTCAACGAGTAATTGAATTTGTATGACTTGAATAAGTAATTTAAATCTGACTATGTGAATAAACAACTTATATTAATGCATGATGAATGATGTACGTTTACATAAGACGAATAATGATTTTAATGTTAAAAACAAATATTGAACAAGCATGATATATTGTACACCTTATAGGTATGTTACAGCGAGCCTTTATTATAATAACCATAAGAACTGATATTTCACCTGTGACAAACAATAAATAAATTTGAATTTGAAGAGTACTTTGAAAAGATTTAATAAAAAAATATTTACCCATAAAACATTTTTTTAAATTTTCACAAAACTTTCTGAGTTTCCCACGTATAAGTGAGCCGTGCAGTACCTGATAACTGCAAGTTATTGTTAAAGTAGCCTACTATTCCTATTACACAGTAACAGCTGGGAAGAAACCAACTATTTTAGTCCAACAAGGCAGTAACAATTTTTCAAAGAAGTTTTATGTTATTTAGCTTCTACGAGTAGTATTAGCAACATTAAGAGGATGAGAACACAGTCATGAGAGGTATAAATCAACTTGTTGGGACTTATGATTTTATCACTTTCCTTTCATCTCTTAAAGTGACTGTCAAACTGTCAAATTCGTCAAACGTCTTGACAAACAACTGTCATGGCTGAACTAAAAAGAGTTATCATAGTAAAAATTCCCAAATAATCATTTTCGTATGCCTGTACTCTTCATCAAATGTATTTGTTTGTATTTTTATGAAAATCCCCTATTTTTTTCCTTTTTATCTATGTAGTGTACATAGTGGTAGCCCAAAATCAAAAATCTCCTTTTAATAATTCATACAAAATTCCATTAGAAAATGAACTATCAGTTTTCCTAAATTGTCCAATTTTCCCGACAACTTTTAATTTTTTTCTTTCGTTACGAACCTGAATCAGACTGTGGCGGCATCTACATCGCCACATACGAACTACGCAACACTGACGTCATTCAAAGTCCTGCATCGCACAAGCGGAGTTTCCGGCGGAACTAGCATACATACAACATCCCGATATCAACCGTCGGGCAGTTGCCCACCAGACACGACACCCATCTGGACGGAGGATCCTCCCTTTTCTATGGAGGATGAGTGAACTTTACATCCTGTTCCTCATGCCTCTATAAGACTATTACGAACAATAAAAATTCTCCAAAGCAGTCCAGCCTTTCGTAAGTGATGCGCTTACCAACGAACAGCATTTCATTTTTATTATATATGATTAAAATTTGTTGCGCCGACCCCAAGTAACGTGGGACAAGGGCAGTAACATGACGATGACGATGATGTAGAATTGACGTATAATAACGGTGGGTACGGCAAAATCTGTCGCTATTATATATATGATATTATATAGTTTCTGAAAACATATAAAAGTCGTCGGACAATCTGCCTAGCCTTTTCCCAACTAAGTTGGGGTCGGCTTCCAGTCCAACCGGATATAGCTGGATACCAGTATTTTACATGGAGCGACTGCCTAGATAGGCAGTTGCTCCATGTGCTGGCACCACAACCCTGTAACTGGGTACTAGGATACCCCTTGGTAAGACTGGTTGTCGTTAAATGACAGCCGGGACCAACGGTTTAACGTGCTTTCCGAGGCTCGGAGGAGTCTTGGTATGTAAAGATGGTCAACCATTCACAGACCATTCTCGGCAAGCGTAGCTTAACCTGATGTATCGACACGTGCGGCTGTTATTACTTTGTCACAAGCTCATCTACATATAAAAGCCGTATAGCTACTTAAATAATGCCTACCAAGGGCGACGCGTGATAATTATGCGTTTCATTTTGAATTGATCAGAATGTCAGAAGATTTAATACTTTCTTGTACCAAAGATAAATAAGTAGGATGTATTGTCATGAGAACTAATTAGAATAATGCACTATGTACTAACTTTGTATTTGACATACCAATTTTTTACGGAAATCAGCTCCTATCCTTAAATAATTAACCCTAAAAAACCCAGACCTCATAGAGACAAATGAAGTACCAGGTCGTGCGCCCACCTTCCCAATTTCCTTGCCAATTCCTAGCAATTTCAACGTGTAACGACCCATCCAGAATTGTTGGTCGCCCGTCCAGAATTGTTGGTCCTTATGTCCGAATTTCCCCGAGGCCTCGTAACCAGAAGGTGTGACGTTATAAGCGTAGTGAGGCTTTTAGAATTTATTGCGCTGGTTTGATGTGTGACGTATTCTTGGCTTTATTTTAAGCTGGATTAGGAGCGATATGGATTAAGTTTAAGATTGACGAGGGCTATTAGGCTTATGAGAAGATGAATAGAACACTGGACGTCTACAGGGTGTTTTAGGGTTCCGTACCTCAAAAGAAAAAAACGGTATTCTTATAGGATCACTCGTGTGTCCGTCTGTCACAGCCGATTTTCTCCGAATCTACTGGACTCAAATTTGGTATGCATATTAATATCTGTGACCCAAACACGGACGTGTAACGTATAATCCTACCAACTTATCTGTGAACTTAAAGAGGACGGCACCATCGATTCAGTGTTGCTAATTAATATAAGGTGCCCAAAAGTTAGTAAGTTTTCAAGAAGGAAATTTCACATTAGACATAATCGTTCAATAAGAATTACAATTTTTACAAATTAAAAACAATGATAGCTATATAAAAATAATAAAATAAATAAAAAGAATTTGATAATTTACAGTTACGTAGCGCTAACAGTTTAGTCTCTCAGGAATAAACAATAGCTTTATCTAAAAAGTAATCCAATGAAGTGGAAATTCAGCACATAAAATGTTCCACGGGGGGGGATACAACTTTCATTTAATGCGAAGTTAAGTAGGTACCTACCCTGCAAGAGGTACCTGGATGTCTAGCATTTAGTTATGACCGTACCTAACCCCTAACATCAGATTTGACTGATTATAATTAGCAGTGCTACCTTGTGGTAGTGCAGTGTAATAAAAAAAAACAAATTGCTTTACAATAATTTATTGAAAACCAGGTTTACAGTAATTGTTGGCTCACTCACTTAGCAGATTACGCTAACCTGCAACAAGAATAGAAACGAATATTTCGTGGACTTAAATAATTAGTTAGGTATCGGGTAATTTATAACAAGAAAGTTGACAACACTAACCTGTCGCTGCCGAAATTCGTTTGTATATTTGATTAAATGGAATAATCGGAGACCCCGCCCGAGCTTCTCCTTAAAAAAAGGTTTTAACCTTTAGAATAATGTTTCGAGCATCACTTATAATAGCTTTCGGCATATTTAACTTTATAAATTCAGCAATATCACGACAAAACAACCAGAGAACCCGAATGTAGTAGACACTGACAATCGAAAGACATTTCAACATGACGGTCGTAGTTGAAATTTTCGCCATTTCACAGATAAGTTGGTAGGACTGTAAATGAATATGGGGGTCACTTTTGGGGGCAAACAAGAAAACATAAAAAAGTTACAGTACAGTTTCCGTGTGACATGTCAAATGCCCTTTCATTTGATATGTCACACGGGAACTTACTGTGAGAGTCTCATTTACATATTTTTTTATAATTTTAAAATAATTACTTTTAAAATTATTAAAAAAAAATGACCATTCCCCCTTATCTCCGAATGATTGCGAAGTATTATTCGATCATCTCGCTGGTAGGAGTGGACCCCGGATGCTTGCGAAGTATTATTCGATCATCTCGGTGGTGGTAAGTAAAAGCAGCATTGTGGCAGCTTTTTACTCATGGTCAAGTGGCAGTGGTCACTGGAACCCAGATAGTGGTTGCCAGGTGATTCTGATTACTGGAACCCCGATAGTGGTTGCCAGGTGATTTTGTTATTGTTTCAGTAATGATTGAGGTCCGGAACTCTTTCATTGGTGTAACGATAACCTACCCATTTATGTTATTGCTTGAAGTTGTAGTAAAATGCTTGTAGTTTCATTGCAATGGGTGGATCCAAGTTAAGCAGCCCTGCTCTGTCGCCGCGTGTAGTTGACTGGCGCGTCATGGAGGGGTGCGGACCTATTCCGATCACTGATATATCCGGTTTGACGTCTCCGCCCAGACCTTGACCGCGCCAGTCCGACAGGCCCCAGGTGGCCCGCGGTGGGCGCTGAAGCAGCTGGACCGGGAGCTCCTCCTGGAAGCCTCGATCGTGCAGCCCTGGGTGTCACCACCGGACAGGCCTGCTGACATCAACGACGAGGCGGAGTGGTTCCGGGAGGCCATGTCCGACATATGTGACGTGGCAATGCCATGGGTCCAGCCTGGACGTGCCTCGCGCCAGGTGTACTGGTGGTCGCAGGAGCTGACGGCTCTGTGCACTGCGTGCGTGGCTGCGCGACGCCGGTACACCAGGCACCGCAGGCTCCTTATCAAACCTCCGGATACGGAAGCCATTCAGGCGGAGTTGTACGAAGGGTACAGAGCGGCGAAGACCACCCTCCAAGCGGAGATCCTGCGGGCCAGGGGATTGACCCGCGAGGAGTCGCTGGGGCCAGAGTCCCCACAGGGACCCGTGGGGACGCCCGTACAAAGTGATGCGGGATAAACTCCGCCCATGGGCTCCCCCGCTAACGCAGTCTCCGGCCCCAGCTTGTGGAGGACGTGGTGAGTGCTCTGTTCCCTTCGCGAGGGGAACACACCTTCCTGCCCATGGCTCCGCCTACTGCGGTGCCCAATGCGGACCACACCGCCGACGACGACGATGACGAAGATGCTCCGGAGGTGACCAAGGTAGAAATGAGAGCGGCGGTACGCAGGCTTAATGCCAAAAATACCGCCCCATGACCCGACGGCTTACCTGGGAAGGCCTGGGTCCTGGCCTTGGAGGCTCTCGGGCCTCGACTTAGGGGGCTCCTAAGCGCATGCTTGCAGAGGGGCCAGTTCCCGCTTCGTTGGAAGACGGGAAAAATGGTCCTCATAAAGAAGGCAGAGAGTCCGCAGGGCGCCCTGCGGACTCTCTGTCCGCTTATCGGCCCATCGTGCTGCTCGAAGAGGTGGGCAAGCTCTTTGAAAGAGTCATTGCAGACCGCCTCGTCGGCCAGCTGGTGCGGGTGGGGCCGGATTTGGCGGAAAATTTCGCGCCCTCTCGCCCCTAGTCGCCGCAGGAGACACCCTAGGCGTCGGGAATCCCGGGCGGATTTTCGGCCACCGTAAGCGTGGGCTTGCGGACGGTGAGAAATGGGTAGCTCACCGTCCGGTAAGGACCAGGCCCGGGTCGACGGCGCGTTGTATTCCACGCGCTCTTCAAAGAGATGTCGTCAGCACAAGTGTAGGAATCCACTAGGGCCGATGCCTGCTGGGGTTTCGGGAAGTTACTAAAGGGTCACTGAGGCCCCTGGCAACACAGGCAACAGGAAGGAATACGGGTGGGTTTTAGTCAGTAAGAGTCTGACACACCCAGCCGCTCCGCCCAGAGCGGGAGATGTTATTTGATGATTTCCCATCCAAAAAAACAAAAAGTAGGTCGCATTATTTCACTCAACATCAACTGGCCGCCAAGATCGTGCGATTTAACGCCGCTGGTTTTTTTTTTGTGGGGTTTTCTTACTCGTAAGAGAAGCCTCTATACCAACGCAACTGCAACGTTGGAGCACCTAAAAACTAACATCCGCCAAACTATTGCCGAGATAACCCACGAAATTTGCGAAAATATCATCGAACATTACCTCGAAAGAATCAACTGCTGCAGCCTTCTGCAGCAGTTGATTCTTTCGAGGTAATGTTGTAAAATGATGTCAGGCAAATGGCCGCCTCTGGACCTTTCCAGAGGCGGCCATTTGCCTGACATCATTTTCCTTATCTAATGAATAACACTTAATATTCGATTAAACAAAAAATAATTAGGATATTGTTAGAATGAAATTTGTGTATTTTATTTAAATAAAAGTTAGGGACCTTGAATTGTATCACCCTTTATTATGGGCACATGTTTTTCAACTAGAAAGCTAGGTTTGTTCTTAGGGTTTTTTTTGTATTTTTTCTTAGAGATAGCGCACAGAAATTCAACCTACTTCAAACAAGAGGATCTTTCAATTCGGCTTTTCTTTGATATTGCGATCTATTTTTATACTAAGCGTGACATTGATGATTTTGTTATACTTATACACTATGACATTAATATTTACTTTTTGAAGTATTATATTCTTTTTTTTTAATTATTGTGAATGTGAAGACTATGTGGATTATTGTTTTTATTTTTTCTCTCATTTAGTTTTCATCTTAGTCTGGCAGTTTGAGTCATTTATGCGGCCTACTCAAAAGTCCTTTCTTTGGTATTGTTCGTCGAATCGTTGAGCTCCTTAAGTTCTGAGTTGAGCTGCACGATTACTGACAAATGCGTGCACTGACTGGATAGGTCCACTCAATCTGTGTGGTTTTTTTTCCTCAAAAGACCATTTCAGACACCAATCTACATGGTCTTCACATGATCTGACCAAGATTATGTCTGGACTTTAAAAGAGACTGTGACCTCTGAGTTTGTTTCGGCCTTTCTTCTCAGAGTAGTCAGATAGGAAACGCCGAGCTCATCTAGTTTTTCTTCTAAGTATGATTGACGTGTAAAAGTGTTTGTATAAACCTACTTACAGAAAACAAAAAAAAATAAAATAAATAAATAAATATCATCTTAACTTCGCAGCCACGTAATAAATACATAGCAGCCATTTTGTATTTTTACCCGACTGCTTTTGTATTTGCTTTGCGAATTTGTATTGTCTTTGATTCGTTGAAGTTGCAAAATTGAATTGTGTGGAGTCGATTGGCAGTTGGTTGCAAAAGTACATAAAAAACACAAAAAATATTTCATCCGAAATTGACTAAAAAGAAAATTAATTAGGTACCGCCCTCAAACAAACGACCAAGCTAGGCATGACGTCACACATCCACCATATTTCAGCCGTCACCCGGGGATCCGTTTTCCACTTCTCTTGAGTAATTACCTAACTTTACATCGGGTGCAGTCAAAGTACGGAACTGTATGATTAATTGGACCTGTATTTTGTTACAGCTTTGATGAAACTTTCCCGACCTTCGGGTAAGCGAACCCAAGTTTGGAAAGATTAATTTTCGTGTACATATTTGTGTTAATTCTCTTGCGCTGGTACAGATAAAAGCGGGTGGCAAGATTATAATAGATACCATAGTTGTGTTCAGAGTATAATAAACTTGTGGTTGCGGAACGTACGACAGTACACGCAAATGGTACCAGTATACTTATTGTATACTGGCACCATTTGCGTGTACTGTCGTCTACATGTTACAGGAACTGATGGACGCTAGAGATGGCACCAAACACGTAGCCGAATTCTGTGCCAAGTCCATTTAGACTGCCATTAATCGACACGCTAAGAAGAAGGCCATCAGAATAAAAATGAGTGCCTCTTTATTTAGATACAGGTATTTTTATTCTTTTCACTGCAGACAGGCGCGACGCGACAGCGCGTCGCGATTTTTCTACCATAATCGCGTCACGTCAATGTGCGGAAAGCCTTAAAACGACCGTCTAGAGAAGATTTTAGAAAAACTTTTGATTTAGCAAGAATGTATTCTTAGACAACCGTTGTAGCGGTTCATCGATTTTCACCCTTACCTTGTGTGGCCTTTTGCGTTACTTAAGACAAATTATATAGTCAACTCTGGTTTGCAACTTATACCAATTAATATTATTTACCCAAAATATTTAGGTAGTCACCTACTAAACCCACACCTAATCACTTTACCGACACAATAGGCTCACGAACCCAATTAGGGTCGTTACACATGGCGCCGCAGCGGCAGCGGCACCGTCGCCGCTGCGGTGTCACTGTATGATTTATATGCACCCTTAGACATGGCGCCGCAGCGGCGCGCGGCGGCGGCGAGTCTTGAATAGTGTTGATACCGCGGGGCCGTGACAGATCGGCCCGAGTCAACTAGGCCCGAAGCTTTTTATTTAGGTTTTTTATTCACATACAAAGCATGAAAACACAATCATCTACAACGCCTATTTCAATTATATGATACCTGTATAGTTTTGTAAATTGTCTGGACTGAAGAGACAAGCGTTCCTTTGCTAAGAAAATTATATACATCGCATCGGTTATCTGAAGACAATAGAAAACTTTTGTATCTCACTCTTGCACATCAAATTTACAATAGTAAGATCATAAAAGACAGCAAGGCTTTTTCTCCGAAAAATAGACCGTGCCCTTGGCTCACATGAACCGGTTAACTGTAGCTGAAGAAAATGTGACGCTTTACTTCGGCTAGCTGTTGTGCGAAGCCGTTCAACAGCTTTATTCAACCCATGAAAATTAATGAAGCGACAAGAAAGGAACTAATATGGTGCCTATGTTTTATGCACTATTTTCATTTTTTTCATAAAAATAAATAAATTTTGAAAAATCTTCAATATTTTAAGAGGTCAATACTTTTCAGGCAGACGGTACTTACCACTTTTTTAGGCATTTTGACGACGTATTATCTGGTATTATTATTCGGGCCGAGTTGAATCGGGTCAAGCTGACACTCACCCGACACCGCGGCGGCGAAAAACACTGCCGCTGCGTCGCCATGTGTAAATGCTCTAATATCCACCTGCATTCAGTATGCAGAGCCCATGTACGTTCGGTGCCAACAATAGGCTGAATAGGTGGGGATCATTGATCGGGGCTACGGCTTAGGAACAATAGGGTGAAACCACAATAGATCATCAGAGAAGTAAATGTTGTGTGACAGAAGGCTTACTTCTAAGGATGTGCAAAATATATCTCCCTATTTAGCAGTAACTTATGAGAAAAGTAAAAAGCTTCAAAACTTAAGTACATTCGTCCACCGCAGCCGTCACCTGAACGTCACCGAGACGAGATGACGGCACCGAAGTAGTGCACACACATTTACTATAACCGCGTGTCCACCGCACGTCCGTCACCCGAGCGCCGTCATCCCGGCCGCCGAAGTTTCGAGTAGTTCGGCGTGACCGGTGACTCCTAGAACTCGACCCACGATTTTGATTTTGTCTACACACTGCCGTCACCGTCGCCATTCGCCCGGTTTTTGTTTTGTCTATCATAACATACTGAACCGTCAAGTTTGGTCGCGCGTGGACACACGCTTGCCGTCACTGGAACGTCACGCTCGGTTCCATTAATCCCGTTTCTCCGTGATATCAAGCGTGTTTATCCACCGCCATCGTCAATGGGACGTCAACTAGAACGAGATGACGGCGCCGAAGTAGCGATACATACATTTACTATGGACGCGTGACCACCGCACGCCGTTACCAGGACGTCACGTTCAGTTCAATAATCTCATGTCTCGTTGACGTGCCGTTGATGGTGGCAGTGGACAAAGGGTGTAAGGTAGAGTGAATGGACGATTACAGCGAAGCGGCGCACGGAATTAAGTGTTTGAATCTTGTAATATATTTTCAGCTGATCTGATTCAAGGTGAAGTGTGGCGAATGAGGCCCTATAATAAAAAAACCAGCCAAGTGAGAGTCGGACTTGCGCACGAAGGGTTCCGAAGGGTTCCACGGAACCTCTTTTAAATCAACGTATTATGGTTACAAAATATTGTTTACATCATTCATTTTGAAATTATACATGTGAGAACAATGCAAAACGTAAAAGCGTCCGTAATAAAAAGATTAGCAAAAAAAAAAAGCAATTCAAAAATGAAAATAAGCCGTGGAAGCTAAGAGATGACCAGTCTCTACTGACGACGCCCGTTCACGAACATGACGCATGGATTAGCACCATTCAGCTCAACTATTTTGAAGGGAGCTAAATGATCCAACACACGCGCCACCATCAGCGAGACATTAGAGTGACCACGACATACTCCCAGCCACCAGGGCACATTCAAGTCAATGAAAGACGTATCCAGTAAATGGCAGCTTTATAGTACATAGTACTCACATAACAACGTGCTGTGCAACTATACAATGCAAAGTGAATGAATTTATACAATCCAAAGATAGTTTTTGAAATCTTCAGCAGCTCCAACACTATTTTCAAATGCTAATCAATTAGTTTTTGTGCCTTTGTGGAGCAGGACCACCATCAACCGTCAACTGACCTCAACCGTCCCGCCTCCTCCTTCGCAAGCATTACTGCTTCGCAGAAGGAGGTGACGGCTGCCCATGCCCTCTCGCTCCGTACCATGGTCTGAACCAGGGCCGGACGGCAGAGATCTCTGTCGCCGATCGCCTCCACGAGGACATGGCGGTGCTCTGCCCAAGCCGGGCAGACCTCCACCGTATGCTCCACCGTGTCCTCCGGGCGTGCATACATAATATAATGTCACAGTCCAGGATGCGCAAGATAAACGCTTCCATCTGTCACTCGCGGAGGCTTCTTTGTGGCACCCTATAAGGCCGGGCACAGTGATCATGACATGTCATGTCACCCATTGGCCAGGCAGTCTATTCTATAAAATCTCACCGTGAAAACTTAGATGAAGTGAACTGTCATTGACACTTCACCTAAGTCTTTACGGTGAGATTTTTACTAAATATGTGTAACACTTCTGCTTCCGTAAATTGAAGTTTTCTTTTAGAATTTGGGTTAAAATTTACTTACATACATACATAATCAGCCTATAATGTTCCCACTGCTAGGACACAGGCCTCCTCTTTGTGAGAGGGGGTGGGCCATAATCCACCACGTGGGCCCAGTGCGGGTTGGTAGATGTCACATGTCTTCGAATTTTTGGTTCTTGGACATCCTGGTTTCCTCACGATGTTTTCCTTCACCGTTTTGAGATCAGTGGTGATGAAATAATTTACACAAAGTAAAGCGCCTGCCTGGGTTCGAACCTAAGTCGCGGCCGTTACCACTGGGCCACCACTGCTCTTTGCTGGTTAAAATGTATGAATCAATAATGACATTGCTTGTCACTCTTTTTTTTGTGGATGGGAAATCATCAAATAACTTCTCCCGCTCTGGGCGGAGCGGAAGGGTGTGTCAGACTCTTACTGACTAAAACCCACCCGTATTCCTTCCTGTTGCCTGTGTTGCCAGGGGCCTCGGTGACCCTTTAGTACCTTCCCGCGATGCTTGTCACTCTGAGGCGACGTATTGATGTAAAAGTAAAGGCTTTGTTATTCGGTTTCGTGAGTTCAGTGATGGTGTAATGGAGGTAATCAAGGAGGAAATTAAGGTAATTTATTATAGATAACAAAACCTGTGGGGTTTTAGTAAAAGGGGAATGTTTATGTGAGTAATAATGATTGTTAATGGCCTAAGTAGGTACTATAGTTAACAACATTTTTTTTGGATTCCGTAGTCAACAAGGAACCCTTATAGTTTCGGCATGTCCGTCTGTCTGTCTGTCTGTCTGTCCCCAGCTTAGTTCAGATACTCATATTACTAGAAAACTGTAATTTGGCATGGGTATACATGTTAATCACGCCGAAAAGGTGGTAAAATAAAATCATGTAAAAAAAATGTAGGGAAAAATATCATCCCCGTGCGGATAGTAAAGTGCGGATGATATTTTCTTTTTCTCGTCTGTCCCATGAAGTGGAGTATCGTTGGATAGGCCTTGCAAAAATATTTTAGATTCAGGGATCCGTTTGCGTAATATTAAGCTTTAAAGTGCTAATTTTTGTTACAGTCAACTGTCCCTGCCAGCTAAATGGTTGTTTTCGGATATGTGAAAAATTCTATCTAACGAAATGAAAAGGAAAACTATCACAGCTAAGTAGACTTTACAAGTTAACGAGTAATAGTTGACCAACTTACATTTACAGTTGGTTATTTGACCGTGACGTATATAGATGTATGAGAAAACATGTTTTTCAAAGTTAGGTTTGTTTTGGAATAAATTCTTCCCAAGTAATCCCACCTGCGGAACCCTTCATTGTTCGTGGTCCGATACGCACTTAGCCGGTTTTCTTTTTTATTTAGGGAAGAGAACCAGATAAAGTAGTTTTAATTAGAATAACATCAGTATCAACATAATTAAATACCGTTTCGTAATTTTAGATTAAACTAGTAGTTTAGACTACATTATTATCAAATCGTCAGCGCACAAAATAATGAACCCTTTCTCAAAGTAAAACACATGACTGAACGGCTAGAAAATTTAACCGAAAAAAATATTATCCCGTTCCTAAATCACGTAATGACACGTAAAGGCTTTGACCACAAACGCTTTGTAACCCTATTGTTACTGGGCAAGACAAAAGTGACCCTTTTAGCCCGAAGCCAAAGCTATTTTTATTATAGACTTTCCCATTTGACTTTCAAATTACTACCATTATATTATTGGACAGTAATTTGCTTTTTGTCGATGGATTGTTATGAGAGTAGAGTCTTAGTTTTAATTTTGCATAATTATGAAAGCCGTAGTGTTTATGCCATAGTATTTAAATAAATTGATATTTTAGACCATATACACCTCGTGGAAATTAAAAATTGATACACTGTAATACTATATTAGATTGAATGGATTGTTATGAGAGTAGAGTCTTAGTTTTAATTTTGCATAATTATGAAAGCCGTAGTGTTAATGCCATAGTATTTAAATAAATTGATATTTTAGATCGTATACACCTCGCGGAAATTAAAAATTGATACACTGTAATACTATAGTAGATTGTTATACAATGGTCGAAAGGATGCGCTCGAGCGTCTATAGTCCGAGTAGGAATTGGTGACTTTCACCCGTGTTAAACACTGTACTTTTATTTCGAATAAAAGGAAAGTAAAAAAGACCTAGTAGTTTTGTCAACATTTCAGAATCGCTTGAACTTATTTTTAATCAATTCTATAAAACCGAGATTTTGAATTTCGGTACAGCTCACAGAGTTAGTATTAGCTTACAGATATAGTATAGTCCGCTAAATGATAGAGTATTTTTAAAATTTTAAATACGGAACACACCGCGTCACCGCCGCGGGATGTACCGCTTAATAGGTATTTTTTTATTCACACTGGCTGTTTATATACTAACAAGACCGCAGCATTCTTTTTTTTTTAATTGATATTTTTTCTTAATTATGTAATATTTTTCATAGCCGCCTACCTAAACAAATTTAGTTCTATTTTTAAAATACTTTCCCGCTCTAGAGAGGGAAGCAATTACAATGAGTCTTTCCCTGCCAAATGTCAGCAGCGTCTTCCACCCGCTACTCAGATCAAACAAAAATTATTTCCTGGTTGTTTTCTAAAATTGTATTATTGGTTGTCCACCAAAGTAAGTATAACCATTTTCTTGGTAATATTTTGAAAATAAATAACATAAACATAACATCACGCCTGTATTTCCCGAAGGGTTAGGTAGAGGTGTAGGTACCTATTAAGTACACCCACATTCTGCCAGTTATGTTTAAGTCCCATGTAATAGGGGGCGATCCTACTGCCATCAAATCCGGCCAACCCGGCCTGCTAGTGAGAAATTCCATATGGAAAAAACCCAATAACACTTTGCCTGAATTGGGAATCGAACTCAGGACATAGCTCAGCAGCAGTGCTAGCGACCACTAGACCAACGGGGCAGTTATTCTTTGTTAATATTTTGAAAATAAATAACCTCTTTCATTTCGGTATTAATAATAATGTTATCCCAGAAATAAAATCACTCTCATATTGTATAACCTACAAAAACTCGGAGCTAACAGAGGGTGGCTTATACCTTCTCATCCCGTTTGCACCAATTTATTTTGTCTAAAGTCATCACGAAAAAGATGAAACAAAAACAATTATCGGGAAAATGGAGCCCCTTCGGCTGAAGCAGCATACACACGAAATTCGTTTAATAATATATGTAGTCGTGATTGCTTTACAACTTTTAACAACAATTCTCAGTAAAATAAAACTTCAATAAGGTTGAAAAAGGTGCCATTGGCCTGAGCGTTTGGCAACGGTGTTCTCTGAAGAGGCACAACAGTTGTTTCGCATTTTGTTCTTGTTTTTTATCATCGATAGGTACATGTTCAGTTCTCGAAGAGATTTAATATACTTTTGAATGCTGTTGGTTATTGCACACTTTTATTGACTGCATCTCTGGTCGAATTATAATTGCTGTCATTATTTTTTTTTTCCGTTATTTGTCATTTGCATAGTATAAAGAGGGGAAGTAGGCTATCTCTGGCCCAATCCGCGATATAATTGCCTACTGTCTCAGGGTTGTCAGTTTTAGCTACATTTTTATTCAGTGCCTATAAATTGGCAAGAGTCGGGAAGTTGTATTTTTTACTTCTATTGTCTGGGTACAGGGTTTGTGAGGTTGGTTTTACCTAAACAATGATGAAATCTTTCACGATGAAAGAAAGAGCGACGGGTCAGCAGACGGGCGCACTATGGGACCAACCGGTATTTTCCATCTCAAAAATCGATAACTCTGTTGTTTTGTGATTTATCTCCTTGATTTTTTTTTCACGTATTTGTGAATATCTAGGCAATAAAAGAAATCAAACATCATCATTCTAAAAAAAATATTTTTTCCGAAAAAAAATGACAAAGATAAAGTTATACGAAATTTCATACAAAAAATCATACAGTTATATTAAAATAGCAATAAAAGTTACACTTATGCTTAAAATAAGTTTAAAACTAAATTATTATTATTAAACAAACAGTTACATGACAAAAAAAAATTATTACTTAAACTTATCCTACTCATCACTTTCTATTTCCAACAATTCTTTAGCTTCGACAAATAATTCTTTGGATATTAGAAAACTTGGTTTATTTAAGCTAGATATATAAGGATCAGATGTATATAACAAAATATGCAGAACGTCTTCGTTTGTTGCTGATCTGGAACACTTCCTAGCGTGATGTAACCTATATTTCTTATAATCTTTATTTCGAGCTTCCTGGGCATCTTCGGATAATTGTCCTATAGGCAAAACTGCATAATGCTCTATTATTTTAGCACCATGTATAAGTACTTTATGGACCGAAGATGGCATGTAGTACCAGTTATATTTGCTTACATATAATTGCGCGGTTACCAATGTATACTGACCAAATTTTTCTGCGTTTATAGGAAATCCCGATGACATAGTTTGAAGAATTACATATAGTCTCTTGATTAATTCTTCATCAATTCCGGTTATCTCTGCAGAACATTGGTAATTTTGGAAAAATCTCCTTGCCGTATTACCGTCATTGCTATTACCGGAACCTTGACGTGGTTTATCAATATGCAAGCCAAGCACTTCTCGGAAACGTTTTTGGACAAATTTTTTCTTGTCTTCTTTAAGTTGCTTGTTTTCTGGAGTTGTTGCACTTCTCAAAACCTAAATTGTAAGAAATATGGAGGATCATTTCCATAAATCTTATCCATGCGTGTAGCGTCGACAATCCGTATTTAAACGCATTTTCATTTTCAACTATCGTTGTAACTTTTAAAAGATCATTCATTTGTCTGGGAGTTGCTCCACAAACAGTGCAGGTAGCACTGGATGATGTGTTTGTCAACACTTGAGCAACTTTCCCATCAATCATTGTCATAAACAGTTGATGTTTAACTTCGATGACTTTGTCTTCTATTGACACAAGCGTTGGAATCAATTGATTAATTTTGGCTTCAATTTCACTGACAACCGCTGTAGTTTTTTCGGGAGTTTCTTTTGCAAATTCTAATGAAATTGGTCTGCAATATCTAACAGATGAGCAAGTAGGGTTTTTCCATATGACCGTAGAAGTTTCTTCGTCTACTAGTCGCAGTGGTACAAGGGACACTATAAACAAATTAGCGTCCGATATTTGTTCGTTTTCTTCCGGTAGAGTTTGTTTATACTCACTTTGCCCGGAGGATCCATCACATCCCCATTTAGTGAAAAGCTTGAGACGATTGTAAGTCGATCCTGACTTTATCCTTATAATACGGCAGACTGTATGGTCTAAGAGATCTTGCAGGTTGATTTTTGCGCTTATATTTGTCACCGTAATGCTGGATGCAGGCGGATAGCAAGCCTTTTTTGCTTCACTTAGTGTTTGATACGAAGGCAATACAGAACTTAAATTCTTATCAACGAGCCTTTTTCTTAGGTACGCATATTGTGCTTTGGTTAAATCAGTTTCAATGCATATACTCAATGCTTCCTCTTTTGTAAAGGAAAGTGCGTTATCTGGATTGAGTATGTTTTGTAGAATAACTTTTTTCTCTTCTTTTTCCTTATTTCTGATAATAGTCACAATCGATGCTTCGTCATTTTCCCCCATGGATCTTAAACCTTGCACATAAGCGTTACGGACATGTCCCATTCCATACTCCTGGACCAGCTCCATATTTTTTCGTTTCTTTGTGTTTTCCGAGCACTCGTCATATTGTTTTGTTGGTCTTCCACGTTCACCAGAAGTATTCAAACCAGAATTTACAGTGGTTGAGGTACTGCAAGAATTCAATGATACTTTAAACTCACCATTTAACCAATTTGAGTATAGGCTCTCGAACCGGTCCGGCTTTCTTTGAGCTTTGGTCCATTTCTGGTTGCAACTCAATGTTAGATTTTTTTGAATACTCTCTATTACAGTATTAACGTCAGTTTCCGATAGTTGAAAATTTTCCAATAAATATTTTTTGAGGTCTGAAGTACTTTTCCCTTTTATTATTTGATCACAAAGATCGCGTCGAACACAAACGAATTCACTCATTGTTAGATAATAATGTTTTTTTATGCGTTAATTGTTATTGAAAAGAAGTATCTGAACACTTTGATGAATCGTATGCTGAACATACACGGGTATTTAAAGGACTAATATTTTAGTGCCTTGTGCAAAAACCATGGGACAATTGATTATAACAGTTCTCATCGAAATAGTGTAATCAGTACTGATTGTAATTATTTACCACAACAGATAAATAGAACTTCCGCAGCAATATAGTTTATCATACTTGTGGTTAAGGTGACCACCCCAAACAAAATTGCCATGGGGAGATTCTTTCAAATATAATAGCAGTTTTTTAATTTGCAAATGTATGTTTTTATCATAGAAATAGAAAAAAAACAATATAGACATCAAAGGATAATAACTAAATATAATATTTCATAATAAAAAAGAAGAACCGTAATTTTCGAGGATTTTTCCCCGATTGACATTATTGCTTCAAAATCACCTCTGGCGCAAAAAACGCGCAAGTTTTTTTTTAATCCTCATATTACTGAGTAGATAAGGTCTCTAATAGAGTAATTAACTTGACACCGGCTGCTTTCGGCAACAATGAAAACTCCAATTGAAATTAACAAAAACTAAATTTTCTTTACTTCACTAAAAAAATATTAAAAAATTAAATAAAAATATTTTTTTTACAAAAACTGAACGTGGTTGCAAAGTGTATATTCTAAGCTATCTAATGATGCATAACACTAATATGTTTCCTTGGAAAACTTCCGAATAATTATGTGTTGAACTCCCTTAACGGTAATTTAATTGGCATGAAAATATTTATGCCCAATGTTTGAGGTTCATTTTATAAACGTAAAACTTTATATTTTTTTATATTTTGTAATTTATTCGTAAGTTCCATCTTTTGAGAGTATAAAACCATAAAACAATCTATGGATTTACGACTTTCGACAAAACCATTTTTGAGATGGAAAATACTGTTTGGTCCCATAGTGGGGCGGCGCGGGGCGGTGATGAGCACGAGTAAACGTTAGGTTACTGAGAGTACTGTCACCAATTCATTAGTTTAAAGCCCGGCCCTTGCCAAACATAACACATCTGTGTATAACTAATTCAGTGATCATTAGTCAATAAAGTTCAACAATGGTTTCCCTAACAAATACAGAAATGTACTCAAGATTCAGAGCAGTATTAGTTATAAAAAAGGGATAAAATAAACCGGCGGGGCGGTGTATAAAATAATCAAATATATAATCTATAATGCCAATATATAATCTATAATCTCTATAATCTCAATCTATAATATAATCAAATAATCAAATTTTTGTTCTGTTGTTATGATTCGAACTTTGCTCTATTTATCTGATTCACAATTAGTCAATTAGTTATTTTTAATTACGTTTTTATAACTGTAAGTACGAGGGTGCGTTTTTAAGTTCGCGGAATGGGGGGAGGGGATAACAATAGGTCATTATCGGGATGACCACAACTTCAGCCACTCAATATTAGTATAAATACCAGGTTTTATCTTAATTGGATCATCCCCGATTAATAATAATTCTGATCAGATCCAGCCTGTCCCACCTTGCTGTCCTCGGGACCCAGCGACGCCCTAAGCCGAGGTCCGTACCCCACAGGAGGTGCCCTTAGCGTGCAGTCGCTTAGTATTATAAGAAATTCGCCCCTGGCTGGAGGCTTTGAGTTCACTTAAGGCAGCCACAGGAAAGTCCGGTTAAGTACGACTCAAGGTCATATAAAAAAAAAATTGGATCAATAGTCTTTGAATTATCGTCAAGCAAACAACTCAATCGGGAAGAAAGTGTGAATTATGGAAAAAATCGAGTACCGTGCCGTAATAAAGTTCCTTACCTAGCAAGGAAAGTCAGTTCAAAATATACTGGAAGAGATGGAATCCGTTTACGGGGACTCTTGCCCGGGTAAAAGTGGCACAGTCTCTTTAAACAAGGCAGAACCTCACTTGAAGACGTCCCACGGCCCGGACGGTCGATCGAGGTGACTACTCCGGAAATCATTAAAAAAGTCGAAAAAATAATATTGGCAGATGCCAGACTAAAGAAGAAACAGCTTGCAGAAATGGTTGGAGTATCGGATACGACAATTTTCAAAATTATACACGATCATCTTGGCATGACAAAGGTCAGTGCAAGATGGGTGCCAAGAATGCTCACGCCACCTCAAAAACAACACGGCGTGGAGTGTTCTCGCACGTTTTTGGACCTCTGTAACGAAGATAAGAATGGACTATTAAGTCGAATTGTTACTGGAGATGAAACTTGGGTTCATCATTATGAACCTGAGTTGAAACAGGACTCTATGCAGTGGCACTAAAAAGGCACATCACCACCCAAGAAGTTTAAAGTTTCACAATCGCCTGGAAAAATCATGGCAACAGTGTTTTGGGATTTAGAAGGGATCCTGTTGACCGATTATAAAGATAATAGCGTTTCTATAACCGGAGAATACTATGATTCTATCCTCGAAAGGTTGAAAGAAAGCATTAAAGAAAAAAGGAGGGGTAAATTGACCAAAGGTGTCCTTCTTCTTCACGACAACGCGCCTGTTCACAAGAGCCGTGTTGCGTTGGCTGCCCTGCATAAGGTGGGCTTCGATATTTTAGACCATCCACCCTACAGCCCAGACCTGGCTCCCAGTGATTATTACCTCTTCCCAAAACTGAAAAAAGAACTTCGTGGGAAGAAATTTTCAACTGATGAAGAAGTGAAGGACGCGGTTTCAGCTTATTTTTCGGACAAAGACAAAACATTTTTTTATGAAGGTATATATAAGCTAATTGAAAGATCTGAAAAATGTATAAGGGTAGCAGGTGAATATATTGAAAAAGAAAAATAATTTAGTATTTTTATTTTCACTTCTCACCCTCCATTCCGCGAACTTAAAAACGCCACCTCGTAGGTACTTAGTTACTATACCTACAATACTGAGAAATCGGCATGACTAAACGTAAACAAAGCAACAGCAGCAAATCAATTGACAGATCAAAAGTACCTAATATATTCTAGTGGGAAAGTAGTAGCCTACCCACTTCCTCTGTCTGGTAGAAAACTAATACAACAAAAAATAAGTAAAGGTCTCATCATCAAGTAAGAAATATATGCTAGAATAAGTGACTTGCTTAACTTTCCTGTTCAATAGTTAATCTGAATAGAGACAATTCTGGAATCGATGAATTATTAAGACACCCAAACACACAGCAATACGTTCTCCTGCGATTATCACACATTTTTCATTCATTAAGCGGTGCCGAAAAGCCGTGACGCGCGAACCTCGTGCGGTGTTAGCCCTGACTGGCGCACTGAGAAACGGGTCTAGATTTTGTTTAAAAGTGCGTGCGGCGACACATAGATACTTTGGTGAACACATACAAGCCGCGCGCGGTGCGTTTGTATGAAGATAACTTACATCCCCTCTCTTTATACTTTGTCATTTGTCTTTTGTGAATGAAATTCTTGTACCACTTTCATAATTAGTTAATTAATATTTGTCTAAATGCCGTTAACAGACAGCCACAAAGTACTTTTCATCGTATTGTTCACTGAGACAGCCGTAAGGTTTTTATATTTATGGTATTTTTGCCGGAGTACCGGCCGGCTTGCGTCCCTTTGCTTGTCACAGTGATACCATAGACTGTCAAAGACACTTAAGGCATATACAAGTAATGAGGTTACGTCGGACGTTGACACGGAGTTGACGGATTAAATTTATAATAATTTTACTAAATTAATATTTTAGCTACCTTACCGTACCTACCAACCCTGCCTACCTACCCTACCTACCTACCCTATTTAATCCAAATCCTATCTTGGATAATGATTGAAATACTATCGTGAATTCAGGTTCATAGTTACTAATTTCATTGCATTTTTTAAATATTTTCTCACCTTTTAAACCTTCCTTGGACCTCTACAAATATTTCAAAACCAAAATTATGCAAATCGGTTCAGCCGTTCTCGAGTTTTTGTGAGACTAACAACCGTCAATTCATTTTTACAAATATACCTAGATTAACAAAAAAATAGTTTTGGCTATTATTTATTTTACGATTATGTTTCTGTGATTGGGTCATTCTATTTAGTTTGTGGTCTTCCTGTGCGAGTTCCAATAAACACTTTTTCTTCCTTTTAAAATCTATGTTTATAGGTATAAAATCTCTTATTCACAAACACACAGACATGAAACGAAATCCCTGAAGGCAGTGCCTTACGCCTGCCACTTCGTTTCCCGCACTTTAATCCATTTCCCTGAGGAATATTGAATAGTATCCTGTAAAAGTAATATCTCTTTATTTTATTAAATCCGACATGTGAAGGTATCAATAGAAGAGGGGCTTGTGGCCAAGTAATAGTAGCCGTACGGGTCGATCGATCAGGTTAAGCTACGCTTGCTGCGGTTGGTCTGTGGATGGGTGACCATCTTTACATACCAAGTCCTCTCCGTGCCTCGGAAAGCACGTTAAACCGCTGTTATTTGTAGATCTTTGACAGTTGTTACGGGTCGTCAGAAGCCCGAAAGTCTGACAACCAGTCTTTCCAAGGGGTATCGGGTTACGCAGTAAATGGGTTGTGGAGGTCAGATAGGCAGTCGGCTCCATGTAAAATACTGGTATTCAGCTGTATCCGGTTAGACCGGAAGACGACCTTAACATTGTTGGGAAAAGGCTAGGCAGATGATGATGTGAAGCGATCAATATTTCTATTTACACCCCTACAAACAACCACTGCAGTGAGATTTATGGGACTACAAACATTTTATGGATGTGTACTGCATAGAACGAGACATGAAATGGTCTTGTTTGGAAAGAAAAATCCGGTCAAGTGGGAGTCGGACCACGCACACTGAAGGGTTCCGTAGTTGAGATGACTTTATCCCAAAAACAAACTAAACATTGTAGTTTAAAAACATAGATTACAGGAAAACCTATAAAAAGTCTATGGTCTTAAAATAACATGGTAAATCTCTCAATATTGTGCGTACAAACTTACATTTGTAATTGGAATGTATTGGATGTTCTCCAATACATTCCAGTTGCAAATTTAAGTTTCTAAAATTACAGAAAACAAAAATACCTACAGAAAATGGTTCTACATTTTATGTAATTTTTTTTTGTTCGACAATATAAGCTCAGTAAACCTGCATATAATGTGACACACGGTACAGTGAGTAAAACTTTTTTGATTTTATAACTTTCCCCCAAAAGTAGCCCCATTATTCAAAATTCATGTATTTACGTTACACACCGTGAAATGAAATGAAATGAAATTGTTTATTCTGTAAATAGGATATGACAATCACTTTTACACGTCATATTAAAAAATAAGCTAGATGGAGTCGACATTTCCTATCTGACTACCCCTGAGAAGAAATGGCGAAACAAACTCAAGGGTCAAAGTCTCTTTTAAAGTCCAGACATAATCTTGGTCAGATCATGTGAGGACCATGTAGATCTATGTCTGAAATGGTCTTTTGAGGAAAGAACCACACAAATTTGAGTGGACCTGTCCAGTCAGTGCAAGCATTTGTCAGTAATCGTGTAGCTCAACTCCATGTTTGTGTCACAAAAATCATGAGTAGGTGTACCAAATTTAAACTTAAGCGGTACATTAGATTCGGAGCAAATTGGCTGTGAGAGACGTACACACGAGTGATCCTATAAGGGTTCCGTTTTTCATTCGGACGTACGGAACCCTAAAAATGCTGTTCACATCCTCAAATCTCATCTGTCTTCTTTCCGCATTTCGAATAGTTTGTATATTCAATCACTGTACTTATTTTTTTGTATTATGTATATACAGCAAGCTCACACCCTATCATAATTATGAACTACTTACATCGAAAAACGTGGATGTACTATTATGTATCTATGCGTGGTGTAGTGTATTTACCTTTTGACCGCCACGTCAAAAAAGTAAAACGTGCCCTCGGCGACAAGCTACGAATTCATCTGTCATTTTGTCTTTCGTTTAAAACAATCTTTGTCTAGGTCCTTTTTTTACCCGACTGCCCCAGAAGGATGGTAATGTTTTTATGTGGAAGGGTTTCTACGGTGCCATGTCAGAAATGGAGAAACCAAATGTCACTTTGTATAGAAAGAGCTGTGTCTATTCTTCGTAGAAATAGAAAGCGTCATGCTAAGCCTGCTGGAACTATCTATCTTACCACTAACTGCCGAAACACAACAATGTTGTTATGGCAACAGACATAGTTGTGTCTATTCTTCGTAGAAATAGAAAGCGTCATGCTAAGCCTGCTGGAACTATCTATCTTACCGCTAACTGCCGAAAAACAACAATGTTGTTACGGCAACAGACATAGCTGTGTCTATTCTTCGCAGAAATAGAAAGCGTCATGCTAAGCCTGCTGGAACTATCTATCTTACCACTAACTGCCGAAACACAACAATGTTGTTTTGGCAACAGACATAGCTGTGTCTATTCTTCGTAGAAATAGAAAGCGTCATGCTAAGCCTGCTTGAACTATCTATCTTACCACTAACTGCCGAAACACAACAATGTTGTTATGGCAACAGACATAGCTGTGTCTATTCTTCGTAGAAATAGAAAGCGTCATGCTAAGCCTGCTGGAACTATCTATCTTACCACTAACTGCCGAAACACAACAATGTTGTTTTGGCAACAGACATAGCTGTGTCTATTCTTCGTAGAAATAGAAAGCGTCATGCTAAGCCTGCTTGAACTATCTATCTTACCACTAACTGCCGAAACACAACAATGTTGTTATGGCAACAGACATAGCTGTGTCTATTCTTCGTAGAAATAGAAAGCGTCATGCTAAGCCTGCTGGAACTATCTATCTTACCACTAACTGCCGAAACACAACAATGTTGTTTTGGCAACAGATATAGCTGTGTCTATTCTTCGTAGAAATAGAAAGCGTCATGCTAAGCCTGCTGGAACTATTTATCTTGCCACTAACTGCCGAAACACAACAATGTTATTATGGCAACAGAGATAGATAAGATGGTGGTAGCTAGCCAGGCGGACTTAGAACAAGCCCTACCACCGACCAAACAGAGCAGACAATTTTGCCCACGCTGGGAATTGAACCGGACCTCTGGGTCTGAGACAAGTGATCTTACCGTGACCACAAAGACGGTTTAAAACATAGTAGGTAGCAGCCTAATATTTAAGAAAGTGCACCCAGCAAATGAAAATCTTTCTTTTCTAAGACTTACACACATAGGTACACAAATAATCTCAAGATTCTTCCCATGGGGTTGGGCAGAAACTACAGAACGCCACCTGCTATGATCCTTACATACTCCTTTTGCTTCGTTTACGTTCATACCCTGCATCTAGTCAAACACGCACTCCAGTTTCGAGCACTACACACAGACCCGACCTTTCTAAAACTTCTAATACTTTGGGTAAATGAGCTTTTAGAAAAGCTTTTTGGGTAAAACCAATAGAAAGAAAAAAAAAATCTGAATATTTTTATTTCACATAAGCCTACATGGGCACTTATGAAACGTCAGAAGCTAGATGCACGGTTCCAATTGTACATTTCCTATGGAGAAGAGCAGACAAGAAACTCCACGGTTACTCTTTTAAAAATAATTGGCTTTTACAATGTTTTCAAATCACAGTGTTAATAGGTATGAGAGGACAGTGTTAGCCTGTCAAGAAGTACCAGGTACTTAACAAAAAATAAATGGTCTGGAAAACATATACAATACCTACTTATCCTTGTAAAATGAGCAGCTCCATAAGTGCAAACATGACGCTACTTTCATTTACCCCTTCCATGCTTCGTAAACAACGTACCGTAACTCATTTCCTTCAGTTGACTTTTACAGCGCGCCATAATAAATGGCTGACACATTTTTTATTTTAATTTGCACTATGAAATGCTGTTGCCTGGTATATCAGTAAGGTTTTTATGGTTTAATGACTTTATTATTCCTCATAAGAATTAACAACAATTCACTTACTGAGAATCTAAATTTAAACAAAATGTTTATGAGCGTACAAAAACGACGTTAAAATTAAATTTATAATAATAAATAGGAAGGTAGTGATAAAAAAAGTAAATTTCAAGTAATCACCAACCGAGTAAGCACGGTTCTAAAGTAAAAGTTGATGTATTACTAGATGTGGCATTCATGGTAGCAGCGTACTGACATATACGAGTAAATATTGATTTTTCGAGGTTACTCACTGTACCGTGTCTCACATTAAATGCAAGGGCTTACTGTGATTATGAAAATTGACCCCTTATCTCTAAAATTACTGTACCTATATTTTTTAACAAAAAAAAAAATACTGAAAATAGTTATATCCTTATAGATTACAGAAAAACCTATAAAAAGTCTATGGTCTTAAAGTAACATGGCAAATCTCTCAATATACAAACGTACAAACTTACATTTGCAGTTGGAATGTATTGGAGAACATGTTTTTCGACTACAATGTTAAGTTTTCTTTGGGATAAAGTCATCCTAACTACGGAACCCTTGATTGTGAGTGGTCCGACACACACTTGACCGGGTTTTTTCTTTCCAAACACACCCATTTCCATAATATGTTCATAAGTGTACAAAAACGACGTTAAAATTAAATTTATAATAATAAATAGGAAGGTAGTGATAAAAAAGTAAATTTCAAGTAATCACCAACCGAGTAAACGCGGATCTAAAGTAAACGTTGATGTATTACTAGATGTGGCATACATGGCAGCAACGTACTGATCAATATTGATTTTTGGAGGTTATAGAAATTATTTGTAGCCATTATATTACTGGACAAATCCCTAGAATTTAAAACAAGGAAATTTTGTCGGATCTCACATATTATAAAACTGTTATAGCTGTAATACTTAATCTCCGTTGATAAAAAGTTTGGTGATCGCAGCATATTTAATTATGACATAGGTACTTTCCCCACCAGCAATAACACACCATCAGGGCCCAAAAAGCAGGCGCAGAGCATCCCTGTAGAAGCAGTCGTACAAACAGCACCCAGAAGGGTAATTTTGACTTAATTTCTAAGTTGCTTGTAGGGACTCTCCAAAAAAGGTTTGGTCTAATCCTACCCTAATCCTAACTATCCTAACTAATATTATAAATGCGAAAGTAAGTTTTTTTGTTTATTTGTTTGTTTGTTTGTTGCGCTTTCACGCTAAAACGGCTAAACGGATTTGGATAAAATTTGGCACATGGGTAGACCATGACCTGGATTTGGATATTCCCACGGGATAGAGATTTATGCCAGTGAAATCGCGGGGCGGGGGGAGTAGTTTGCTATAAACCTTTTATGGTTATTATTCCTATTTCAATTTCAGTTTTCATGGGACCATAACAACCCGATACTCATCATCCCTTATTACTTCACATTATTTCATGACCACCAACAACAAAGTCTCTTATTACGAATAAATAAGTCCCATTAAAATTCCATACAAAAAGATGTCGTGAAAAGAGAATTCGAGTAACAAAAACGAATTACTCCCCCGTGGTATCTTTTGACGCATCAAAAATGTTATATCGCTTTTACGATGTACAATTTAATTTCCGTTTTAGTGATACCCTACGGTCCTGCTGTGTGTAAATTCGATTTTACATAATATAAAAGATGTGCCGTACCACTTGGGGATAGTATAACGTATCGCCTGCATTTTTGTTGGGACTTGGAGACATAAATGTGTTATTGTTTCTGTTGGTAGTGATGGTAAATGCTTTATATCGTATAAATACATGATAAATTGGTCGTTTTCCATATTATTTAAATAGTTTCATTTTTGTCTAGAACTAAAAATGTGTTTTATTCATTCCAAAAATGGTTCTACTGGCATTTTTGTTTATTTATTTTATTTCTTTGAAATGACTTTCAAAGAAAGAAAAGAAATAAACAAAAATATTTGGGGCACGCACATACAAACACAAAAACACGAAGCAGGTACTTCTTACGGCTCATAGACTAAAATCTGTACACATTCCATGCAATAAGTTTGCGTTTATGACGAGAAAAACGAACTCGCCTAGCGCTTCGCGTGTGTGGAATTGTTGAAGACTTCACTTATTGATGGACTGTGTTCGGTATGAGTCTAGGAGACATGATTTGTTTAGGGTCTTGAGGTTGAACAGACTTGAAGTAGGCACATTCCATAAAATCCTGGTTCAACCAAATAGCGATGATACGGGCAGTCTGTTCGGGTTCATGGCCCAGATATGACCAGTGTGTATTTAGGGTACGATGGGACTGACATACGCATTAAGATTATAAATGTCCCTAAATAAATAAAGAAAAAAAAGCAGGTACTTACGTACATACCAGTATAAAGGTTTCAACCATAGTTCATCAATTCCAGTAACAAAACAATGCAGTACATGATTTATCGAGCACCGTTCCAATCTCCACTCTCTAATTGTAAAATTCTTCACAGAAAAATCCAATTATACTTCCCCGGACTTAGGACCGGAACGGTGCTTAACCGGCAACGTCCATGGTACGGAGATAAAAATGTGCCCTTTAGATAAAACCGTTTGATTGTTCTGTGTTATATCAGACTTTAAAACAAGTTCGACAAAATGTAGTCGTTACAGTTCTGCGGTTTCAGCGGACAAATAATTAGGCTTAAAAACTGTATAACCTTGTCAGTAGGTATGTATTTCGTTAGAATGGCATTTTTGATAGAGATCAGGTACACAAGGGGAAAAAATAAATGTTTTTTTACTTTTTATCGTTTTTCTCCCACCAATCTCAACCAATCGTGGAATTTGGCCATACACATAATTGTTGTATCCATGAATCGAACACATAAAACGCGGGCAGAAGCCAATTGCACATCCACTGCACCAACTGTTAGAATTGTATATGGCGCCGTATGATTATGAAAACCATTAGTTTATAATCAAATAGATTATAAACTATTCTGAATTGTTACAAACCATTTACAAATTTATCGCAATATTTTTCGGTACTTTATAATATAATATATGTCGGAAATACTGTGACTGTTCCTAGATTACCCTAGGCTAATAAAATTTTCGTTTTTCCTAATTCTGTTTAGGTCGGTTTCTCTTTTGGAGGAAAAGCCGTACTCCGCCTCCGTACGGCTCTGTAGAGCTCGTCTCCAGACTGGTTACTCTCCCACTGACAGAGATTAAATGAATTCCAAATATGAAAAAGTCCAACGCCTTGTCTCTTGCTTTTTTGTGTTAATAGAGCAAGGAAAGGATTGAAATTAATAAATAAGATTTAAGAATTCATAGTTATGAAGTTGGATGTGGTTTTAGAAAGACAATACATAATAGAGGGATGCTAAGAGTTACTCTATATAATAATATATTATATAGAGTAACTCTTACGCTAGCGTAAGAGGTATTTGTTCAGGCATTACTCACACGATACTTTACATCTGTACTTGGAGTACGCAGACCAACACTTCCATAAAGTGACGCAAGCGGCTTTTCAGCGGCATTACGTCGGCATCATGCTCTTTTGGAGACATGGTCCCTAGCAGTTATTTCGAACTGATAATCGTGACGAAGTGGCTTTCCCTGCGGCAACCGTGTGGACCGTCCTTGTCTAACAACGGGGCCGCTAGTTCCAGCGGCATTGCGTCGGCATCATGCTCTTAAGGAGGCATGGTCCCTATCAGTCCTTGGACTGGATATGAGATAGATGTGGTTCCAAACCCCTGGAAGTTCACCCTTTGCACAACAAGCATATCTGCAAGACACGTGTTCATATCAGTCTAACCAAATTATTGGTTTGTGATAAAGAATACAACATTAAAGAATTACTAGATAATAAGAGTTGAGATTTGAAACTCAAGAATTATTAATTAATAGAGCTGTGGATCAACTCTCTTAAAGATCTATAGACAGCCCCAAAGCGTCCACCCGTCATCACTTCCTAGTGTTTGAGCTGGGGAGAAGAAGTGACGCAACAAACTCCCCGGCAACATGTCTCTGTCTATTTAGTTACAAGAACTTTAATTACACTATCAGACTAGAATAAATATTATGGTGAAAGACTCACCCAGTCGTTGCAACAAACACACACACACTACATTAAGTACTAAATTAATGCAATCTGGGCTTAAATCCAACTAAAGCTAACTCAGTAACTAATACTAGCTATCTTGCGACAGCCCACTCGGACATGGCCCTTGGTATACACCAAATTTCCTAACTTAACTCGCCTAGACTCGAATGTCCCTATCCTCCGTGGTCTTAAATCACCTGGTCTCCTCTTGGATAATTAGGACAAGGCGGGGTTACAAGTAAACAATGTCAATATAAAATAAAGTTGGGAATTCATAGGTTTATTTTTATAGAATTTCTTTTGATTTTAATAGGTAGAAAACATGTCAGTAATACAAAAGGGTAGGTATGTGACACATAACGCTTGCGTTGTACGAGTATATTACTCTAAGTTACGTTAATGGATTTCTTTACAATAACCACAGACCCACCCCAAGTGACAAGGGACTGCTTTATAGCAGCTGACAGCGTCATGCGTGTATTGTTAGACCTGAACGCATAGGACCACTAAGGACACTGCTACGATTCTAACAAGCCACGTTCCCTAAGCTCTAGTCATGTCTTACTCAATCCTAAGGCAGAGTACTGCGAAGTTCAACTGTCATTGAACGAGACACGTTCCAGTAATCACTGGGCGCGTACTAATGTAATGAACCCCTTATAACGGCCTACTCACCCGTTACAAAGACAATACAAAATTTGCACAAGCGTACCGCATCGTCCGTCGGTAGTAGAATTCTTTACGATTGCTCCTGCTATGTGCAAGTTCGACTATGTCAAGCATCGGAGCGTTTCTATCTAGGCATCCAAATGTCGTATCTCGCTAATAATTTGTGAGAGGCCAATAGCCGGATGTGGTTTAACGAGATACATTTCCTAGCGTTCCTTAGAACGAACTATCAATCCAGTTTATGAAACTTCAACTCCAAACAACTCACGGAGAGTCCGAATACATCAAGGGCAATGCAAAATATCCTGCAGTTAGTCAGTCCATAGGGATAAGGTAACCATCACTAGCATTTTGTTTGTTTGTGTTCGTAAACAATTATAAAGTAGCATTATATCTCAAATTGGCCCTAACGAGTTGCGAGTATTAATTCGGTTTAGCCATCCATAAGCGGTGTGAATGCCGTAAGTGTCATGTCTTGGTTGTGGTTGTCTATAATCTGTTGGTAGAGTAGTCTACCGTCTCTTGTTAAATGTCACACCCAATGGAAGGCTTTCTCCGAGTCCCTAGAACCAAACGCTGGTGTAGGATACCTCGATCGTCATAGAAAGGAATAAGGAGGAATAGAATAGTAAACACTCACCCAATCGTTAACAGATACACTCACTGAGATTCGCGCGCCTTACACACAACATACATTAGACTAATAAAGGGTTTTTCAATAGGGACGCTCGAACTTTGACAGCGTATAGCGGCCATCTTGGAAAAGTGATAGCTGTCAAATTTGGCGGGAATACATATTTAGTCGTCACATTTCACCATGGAACGCTGAACGATTCAACAACGCGTAGACATTGTAAAATTTATCATAAAAATTAGTGCTCTGTTCGCCTAACGTTCCGAAAGTTGCGTCCAATTTATGGTATTCATGGCCGTCCTGCAGAGTCCACAATCTGTCGATTAATTAATAAATTTGAGAAAACAGTCAGGTGCCTCTACACTCCGAAAAAGTCACTGTTTGGTGTGGATTTTGGTCCGGCGGTATCATCTGGCCACCGAGATCGTGTGACTTAACACCGCTCGACTACTTTCTGTGGGGCTCCGTGAAATCTCTGGTCTATGTAGACGAACCACAGACAATTGCCGCTCTAAAGGCCAACATAATTCGCGCTCTTAGTGAAATTGAGCCCTATTTATGCGAAGATGTCGTCCAAAATTGGTCCACCAGGATACACCACCTACAACGGAGTCACGGCGGCCATTTGGCTGAAATAATATTTCATAAATAATGTCATCGAATGTCCTTTATAATAAAATAATAATTGTAACAATATAATTTAAACATTTTAATTTTTTTTTTTTTATTTCATTTTAAAGTTCGAGCGCTCTTAATGAAAATCCCTTTCTAACCTAGTCTAAATCTACACTTATTATTACAATTTAACGTATTAAACCGATAACACTCGCTATCGCGATCGCTCCAAAGTGACATTTTGTCATTATTATCGACCTAGTTCTAACTCTCCTGGCCAAGCCTAATTCGACTGCGCTTTGTCGTGGTCTCAAACGAACTCCCCTAACTTAACTCGCGTAGGCCATCGCGTCCGTATCCTGCTGTGACTCCTCACCGACCTCCCTCAGCCCTACCCTTTTCGATTCTTTCCATCTCCAAAACTCCGCACGCCAACGCGCAGCCAGGACCCTAGTTTTTTGTACCATCGTCTTAAAACGCTTTTTTGTTTATTTCTTAATTGTTTCTCTATTGACTGTAAGGGTCGGGTCTCGGGCCACTTTTACGATAGCCAGATGTGACTGTAAATGACGGCAATTGTGCGTTGTTATTCCATGATTCTTAGAATTTGTAGAAAGTGCCCGATTGTTTCCCATAAAATATAAATGGAATGTATTTCTAAGAGGTTTCACAATTCCAAAGAAATATGATGTTTTATTTATTAATTACGGTAACATGTCGAGCTGTCAGACCATAAAATTGAGATTCAATGTATTTGTAAGAGCCTAATATCGTGGGACAATGTTAAAATAAAATTTAGAATAAGATATTTTGTTATTAATTAGGAGACATGACGGACAGTCACAATACGTTAGTCACTCGTTTGACAAATCAGGACGCCAGCGCCACCAAGCGGCGCTCGACAGATTCTACAACATAACGCTCGACCAGAGCTAAGTTCAGTTTGTCGGAGGCGGTCAAGGAGTGAACACGTTTAGAAACTGTCGCGCGTTCCGTGTAGTTGTGTCGTGTACCTACAGTGTGTGAATAGCTAGTGTGATTATTTGATCGTAAATTATAATTTAATTTAAACTGCAAACGGTTTTTCTATTGTGCAATAACCAACACTTCCCATTGTACGCCCACAGTAGGTAGTTAAAATATGGCTGATGATAACGAGAGAGACCTACCTTCTCCGTCATATATATATATATATATTGTGTGGTGTATATTCATGGCAAACTGACAAATTGTGAACTGGTATCAAACATGCATGCAACAAACGCACTTTGCGCTAGTACTAAATATTCAAGTAACTGCGACCAACTTGGAAGAAGCGCTCGCTCGGCTCGCGCACGGTTAGTCACAGTTCTAACCTAACTTTGCCCATTCGGTCGGTGTGCCCTGGCTTAGTTACTGCGACCAATTCGGCTACCGTCAAGACCTACCAATCAGAGACGGTTCACAATCAAATTTTACGGGTGATAAAATCCGACAGATTATGTACCCTGTCGATAAATGAAGGTTCGTTCACAATATGACGATTTGAAGTTTAGATTATAAACTACCGATAATTTATTTTTTCGATAGTATATAATCTCGCCAGATATATTATAAACTAACGATGCTCACTATCTCACTGTGACATATACTGGTTAAGTTTAAAAGGAATGCGGATATTTCAGGAGGTACGAGTAATCAGGTGTATAAAACTGGACAACTTTCCCCAAGGAACATAGGTCGAAATCTTAAAATTGAAAATCTACATTAAAACTGCATTAAGTGCCCTGCAACCTTGGGTAATAAAGAACATTTCTTCGAGAATTTCGCTACTTTGAGTATACAGTTGGATAGAGAATTAAAAACTGAACAAGATGGTGTAAATAACTCTATTTAGCCAAAATGTGCTATACGCCCTTTGAGCCCAGAGGTATCGAATGTAGATTTCAATTTAGTTTATTGTACACTTTGAGTTACATCTGGGAGTGAAATATGATCAACTGAGTGTACATATAGAATATGAGAGTTTTATTGCTTTTGCAAAGCGCACCACAACACTCGCCATTATCACTTAATACCTGAATAATAATAATAGTGGCTTTCTTTAAATTCCGCATGAACGTAAACGATGCCAAAGGAGTATTAAAGGAACGTAGCAGGTGGCATTCTGCAGTTTCTGCTTACCTCCATGGGAAGAAGGCGTGAGTTTATGTCTATGTTCTTCACATTATATAGGACAAGTTTAAAAGGAGTGCGGATATTTTAGGAGGTAATCAGGTGTATAAAACTGGACAACTTTCCCCAAGGAACAAAGGTCGAAATCTAAAAAATAAAATTCAACTTCTCATACAAACATAAGTCACGTGACCAGTCACTTTGTATGAAAAGTGAATTATTTCTGTAAATCACAATTATTCATGACCACTTAATCGTTACAATCGTCCTACAAGGTGGACCGATGACCTTGTGAAGGCCGCAGGAATCCGCTGGATGCGGGAAGTGGCGGTCCTTGGGGGAGGCCTATGTCCAGCAGTGTACGTCTTTCGGCTGAAATGATGATGATAATGATGATGATGACATAACCGTTTAGGTTGTATAAATTGAGTAACAACTAAAAATTTATATTGTCAGAAGAGTTTAGCATAAAACTTCTAAAATATATACATGAATACCTATGCCACATTGGAATTAGACAAATGCAAATAATGACAAGTCCACTTTCACTGCCAAAAATTTTATAGAAAATATAAAAAAAACTTGTAGAAGCTGTGAGATGTGTGTTAAAAATAAATCAAGTGGACATTATCGGTTTGGCTTGATGTCTCACCTAGCCCCGTCCACAAAGCCTTTCGAAATAATCTCTAAAGATACAATTGGAGGTTTTGGAGGTTCAAGATCGACAAAAAATATCTACATCTATTAGTAGATCACTTTACTAGGTACGCCATTATTCTCACCTCTAAGACGCAAAGTGCCAATGATTTCATAAAAATAGTCAAGAATATAGCAGAAACGGAGGACATTGGTATGCTTCTCACCGATCAGTACCCGGGGATCAATTCGAAAGAATTTACGGAATACTGAAATGGTAAGCAGATACCGATGGTCTGCAGGTACAGCAGTAAATGCACCATTCTCAAATGGCCTAAATGAGAGGTTGGTTCTTTAGTGAACAAAATCAGATGTATAATAAATAGAGCAGAAAAAAATAGAGCCTGGGCAACAATCGTTCAAGAATGTGTCAATAAATATAACAAAACTAATCATTCGGTCACTGGCTTTACACCAAGTTATCTTTTATATAGTGCAGATTTCAACATTTTACCGAATGAATATAGAGAAGAAAAATTAAACTGTGCCTGGATTAGAGATAGAAAAACAGCACTTGAAAATACAATGTAATCACATGATTATGACAAAAATCTATTTTATAGAAATCGTAAACACTATGAATTTAATATAGGTGACATGGTTTACTTAGAAAATGGAAACAAACTAAACAGGAAAAAAATAGATGAACTGAAAATCGGCCCGTATGAGATTCTAGAAAAAAAAATCAAACTATTTAAAGAATAGGAACAGGACAGAACAGAACACAGAAAAATTAATCAAATCTTTCCATATCATGAAACTTATTCCTTGACCACTTACACTGAAAAAAAAAATTGGTAAACCCAATCGATTTTTCGGTAATATTCACCGCTTTGGTCAGTAAAAATAGAGCCTATTGTCCAAAGAAGTAAAACTAACTGAAAACAGTTGAGTTATAACAGTAGATTTTACTGTGCATCTCTTGCTCATACTAGCTCTGAAAACGGCCATACTTAAAAGAAACTGTTTGTTTCAGTAAACTTTAATGTTCATCCAATTGAAATAACTGTTTAGCTCTTTACTGTTTTTGCCCATTTCAGTGCACTGTCAGTAATCAATTATTTTAACATAAAAATAAGTTTCCTGAACCGTTTTTTTTTTACTGTACAACAACAGTAAAAAGTATCGTTTCATTTTTTGTCAGTGTAATACGAAAATTTTGTGCGATAGGTGAGACTTACTTCCTAAAATTCTTACACAGGGTAGTTTTTGAGTAGTAGTAGTTTAGGGCAGCCGTCACCTCCATCTGCGAAGCAGTAATGCTCGCGAAGGAGGAGGCGGGACGGTTGAGGGAAAGGCAAAATTCACGCTTTCTCGCCCCGGGTATCCCGGGCGGATTTCCGGCCACCGTAGGCGCGGACTTGCGGACGGTGAGCAATGTGTAGCTTGCCGTCCGATAAGGACCAGGCCCGGGTCAGCGGCGCGTTGTGTTCCACGCACGCCTCAAAGAGATATCAGCACAAGTGTAGGGGTCCACTAGGGCAAATGCCTGCCGGGATCGCGGAAAGGTTCGTTGGAGTTACCGAGGCCCCTGGCAACACGGGCAAAAGGAACACGGGCGGGTTTTAGTCAGTAAGAGACACACCCTTCCGCTCCGCCCAGAGCGGGAGAAGTTATTTGATAATTTCCCACCCACAAAAAAGGGTAGTTTTTGAGGGGTGTCTCTAGGGCTATCTCTGTAAGGATCACGCGGAGGCATTTTTGTTAGATGTTACATGAAAATACAACACTATATATTTAGAAAGTAGGTTTAGACAGAACTTTGTATGAGAAAGTCTGTTTTAAGACTCGTGCAGACAGGCGCGACGCGATGAAGTTTTCATTAAAATTGTTCTATTAGAGTCGTGTCGCGCGTCATAAATACAAACATAAAATAAATATCCTAGTTCGAAAAAAAAAACACATTTCACAAAAAATGTTTGGGCCAATGTTTGCCCGTAGATGGCGGTCATTTCGCTTCTGCCAATTGGGTCATCAAACACTGAATCCGTGTTACAATATATCACTATAAGTTACGATTCGTCTCTGTCTAGCCGGTGCTGTTATAAGGTCATTATTTTTAGTAACGAAAATATGAATATTTGAAAAAAATCACAGATATATAATTTATTATAGATAATAAAATAGTCTGTTCATAGAAAAAAAAAACATATTTTAAGTAGTTTGAAAGTTATTATCGTTTTAAGAGTTCCGTAGTCAAGAAGGAACTCTTATAGTTTTGCCATGTCCGTCTGTCTATCTGTCTGTCAGTCCCGGGTTAGCTCAGAGACTCTTAGTACTAGAAAGCTGTAATTTGGCATGGGTATATATGTTCTTAGTATATAATAATATGTTGGTATAACATAATATGTTGGTGTTATAATTATGTTCTTAGTAAATAAATAAATGGATGTTAATCACGCCGACAAAGATATTTTTTTTTCTCGTCTATCCCATATTGTGGGACATCGTTGGATAGGCCATTAAAAAATACGGGGTCCCCTACTGCCAGCAAACTGGCTGTTTTTGGATAAGTGAAAAAAATCATGGCAGAAGTATAGGTATATAAAGAAATTAAAAGGAAAACGATCACAGCTAAGTAAGCTTTACAAGTTAACGAGTAATAGTCGACCAACTTACCTTTGCAGTTGGAGAATTGACCGTGACGTATATCGATGTATGGAAGGACATGGTTTTCAAGTCGACCGACTTACATTTGCAGTTGAAGAATTGACCGTTATCCGAGAATTGACATCGCGGGAAGGTACTAAAGGATCACCGAGGCCTCTGGCAACACAGGCAACAGGAAGGAATACGGGTGGGTTTTAGTCAGTAAGAGTCTGACACACCCTCCCGCTCCGCCCAGAGCGGGAGAAGTTACTTGATGATTTCCCAACCAAAAAAAAAAAATCCGAGAATTGACCGTATATCCATGTATACAGAGAACATGTTTTACAACTACAATGTTAAGTTTTTTTTTAGATAAATTAATCCCAACTACAGAACCCTTCATTGTGCGTGGTCCGACACGCACTTGGCCGGTTTTTTAATGCTTTGGGTAGACATTACTTCTGACCCGTTAAAACTGTCAAAGATCCTCGAATGACAGCCGGGACCAACGACTTAACGTGCGTTCCGAGGCATCACGGAGGGGCCTTTGTATGTAAAGGTGGTCATCCAACCACGGAGCAACCGCGGCAACCGTAGCTTAACCTGATCGATAGACCCGTGCGTCTGTTATTACTTAGCTACAAGCCCCTCCTATCAAACTTTATTCTATAACACAAAATGCAAAACTTGCAAGAAAAGGTGCCACTTATTAGATTCCAGATCTCATTTGCGCTTTAGACCTTTTCCAATAAATTTCTAATCTTTCTTCTGACCTTTTCAATAAGCGCACGATCCAGCGGGAAATCGGTCAGACGTTAAAATAGATTATAAGGTTCTGTCGACACAGGTATTGCCTTTCTTTCTTTAATATTTCTGGAAAGACTTACGGAAAATATAATATCAGTCAACATACGTATAATTTTAAGCTGTATATTGTTACTTGGGTTTCCCAATCCTAAATATTTTTAAATTATATTTTATTATATTATCTAATATTATAAATGTGAAAGTTTATATGTTTGTTACTCAATCACGCAAAAATCGCTGAACGAATCTGGATGAAATTTGGCACATAGATAGGTTATAACCTGGATTAACATATATGAATAGGATACTTCGTATCCTGTTAGTACGTTCCCGTGGGATAGTTGCCAACTTCCACTCGGGTGAAGCCGCGGGCAAAAGCTATAGGTAATATTAGTGCTTATTGTGGCACTAAAAATTATATCTATTCCAGTAACACTCCCGGGGGTCTGCCCCTGGGACTGTCACTGGAATATATATAATTTATCCCCAAAGCCTGCTTTAAAATGAAATCTGCTGTACCTAGTGAGTTCAGAC
The DNA here is from genome assembly GCA_905333075.3 of Atethmia centrago. Taxonomy (NCBI): domain Eukaryota; kingdom Metazoa; phylum Arthropoda; class Insecta; order Lepidoptera; family Noctuidae; genus Atethmia; species Atethmia centrago. Next base: position 10,333,216 of record HG995374.1, read on the forward strand.
GTTGATGATGTTCATTGCATATTTTAAGTTGATCTTCTAGCATTCAAAAGAAAATAAATTGTTTTTGCACTGGGCCCGCGTGGTGTATTAAGGCCCACTTCCGCTCACAAAGTGGAAGCCTGTGTCCCAGCAATAGCTGACAATGCTTTATGTTTTGTTTCCAGTAATAGTTATGTTTAGACCAACAAGCGAAGGCACATTCCATCCTACTCTAACAAATATTTTTGTGGAAACAGGAACAAAGAATTCTTTCGTACTAAAATGTCTAGAATATCAAGAAAAGATTGCTCTTGTTCTGGTTTTATGTTCGTTTGGTCTAAACTCACCTCAACGTATCCCTATGCACACGTGCCCTTATATTCATCTTAAGAGTCCATAATACCTCAAATTGCTCAGCATACATTTTGAAATAAATATATGGTAAAATTCTTCAAATTAGATCAAGAAACCTTGCATAATAACTGAACTAAATATAAAGCAGATACTGTTTTTTTTATCACCGTTATTTTCACCGTAAAAATAAATTACCAAAACTATTGGCGCCTTGGAGCCTTCTCATTGCCGGTCTATCCCGCTTGCTCGCGTGAACGCAAGCTTAGTGTTCGAGCGAGATAAAGAGTGAGGTGGCGCTGAGGTATTATGGACTCTTATTAATAATAATTTAGATGAATGTTTATTCACCCTTTGCTGACTCGCAAGACGCTCACTAACGACTAAAGTAACGATCCGCCTTGAGAATCATTTATATTTTCTCGATGTATTGAGACTTTTTCTTATATTTTACATGTAAGTTAGTCTATTTCATTTGTGTTTTCATGTCAATGTTTCAAACCGTAGCCCTGTGGCTACACGCTCAAGTGACACGCGTCTTGTGGTGGACAGTGACTGAGAAAACAATTGGAATAAGTTGTTTAAAGCATGCCGCGAGTCACCGCGACGCGACATGCAGAGCGACGGACGGATACAGATGTCGCGCGCGCGTGTCGATTGATGCAAGTCGCATCGCTCGAGGCCGTGAAGTAGCTACAATTTTTTTTTATTAAGCATGTAAGGCAGAGACTTGCCCTTCTTCTTGGTACGTCGGTGGCAATATTAACACCAAATATATCCTTTTTTTTTGGTTGGCACAAATTCAGCAACGCGATTTCCGTTTACCGCCAATAACTACATATACATATGTATAGAAGTAAGGTTCAGTTCAGACCGAGACTTGACGCGACGCGCACTTCTTAAGATAGTGATTCAAAATATAACATTATTTCCTACACAAAAAGATACACATTTTATTGAGATAATTCGAAAATACTTCGCGGCTCGCGCTACGCCGCGCTGCGCCTCGTGATGCCTTGTGGCGTAGCGCGATGCATCACGACGGATGCAGCGGCGGTGCTTCGCCAGTAGGCGCGGCGTGCAAGGTGACGCTGCGCCTCGCGAAGCCGCATGACGCAGCCTGAAGTCGTCGTGGCGTCTTGTCTCTACTATTTTCCGTCCAGATTTCGGGTAGAGTTGACGCAGTTTAGTCGAGTGCTCGATTGAAAATTGTAATCATATACTAGGATCTTGTTAAAAAAGGACTTCTTGCAGAAGAGGAAGAGGAAGAAGAATACAAAAATAAAATTAAAAAGTAAACATCACACAGGATCATAGATATAAGTAAGGATTATAGATATATTTCTATGCATGATTTATGGAGAATGATGACCCTAACGCGTTAAGCCGTGCAGACTAGCGCGATAATGCGGGCGCGACATTCAGGAATATGCCTGTCGCACCCGCGATATCGCCGCAGTCTGCGGGAGCCTTTATAGTATTTACGTCATAATTGTAAGCTAATGTTGCCAACCATTATTATACTGTTTTTCACTCTTAAATACTCTTTACTGTTCAACTAAAATAAGGTACCCAGCTATATGAATATACTGTTTTCACTAATATTCAAAGCTATACCTAAATAAAAAGTTTGATCTGCTACGAAGCACATCATGCATTCACCTGGACATGGTCGCGGTGGAAACTGTTGATGTATCGAATTTCCGGGACATAGTAGATAGATCATTCTTATCAGAATACCTTTTAAGTATTAGTATTATGGTTAGTATTCACAGAATGAGTGTTTTCAGTGATGATTGCTGTGTGGTGGGACGACAGAAATAGAGCTTCAATACCTACAATTAATCAAAAACATACTCCACGTCTACTTGGTAAGGCTTACGAAACCTTCAAAGTTGGTGCTTAATTGATGAGTTGCACGAGTAGCACTAATGAATTATGTATCTACTTACAATACTGTTTATTTTTCCAAGCTATACTGTTTATTTTCCCTTTTTGACCATAATATACTTTATTTCTCGTACAAAAAGTTGGCAACCCTAAGTGCAACGCACGCCTTTTTCAAGTTGCCGTCTCCAATAACAAATTACTCTCAACGTTTGTCCTTAATCAAAGGTAACATGATATCTTCAAGCTTTCAATTCACGCAAACAAACCTACCCACACTTACAAATAAAACTAACAAACTACGAGTACATAGCTCGGGCGCATCTAATGCACACTGCAATGGTGCCAAGACGGTTGGCTCAAGAAATTCTCCCAGTAAAACGTCCCGGGTAGGGTTACCATTTGAAAAGTCCTAAAATCTGAACATTTGCAAAAAAGACCGGATATTTTAGTTTTAAATCTTTATTTTTTCAGTACTCATTTGTGTGGGACGCCCCCCAGCTAGATGGACCGACGACCTTAAGAAGGTTGCTGAGTCAGACTGGATGCGGCTGGCGGAGGACAGGGAGAGGCCTATGTCCAGCAGTAGACTGCAATAGGATGAGTTGATATTGACTCATTCTAAAATAGTACCCTGATGTCGAAAAGTTCAGACAAATGTTAAAGCTGGTCAAAGTCCGGACTTGGGTCAAAAAGCCGGACGGACATGTTCGGACAAATCCGGGCGGATGGTCACTCAAGTTCCGGGTTAGTTTACAGCACATATTTGTTCTTTGTAAGTAGAACGAGTGTGTTTTTCCGGGACGTATTTTGAAACTTGACATTTAGAATGAAAACGGTCTGATAGTTACAAATGGATGCTATGATGTTGCCCAACTCTTTTTAACCAACTTCCTAAATGTTTGGATTGATTTTAAGCTAAAGTAAATTGCTAGTTTTAAAGACTTCTGTTAGACAAAAGACTAGTAATAGTTGTGCATAAACAGACTTAAGAGGTAGTGCGGTCACGTGGTCGTGGTTATGTTTTTGGCGTAGTTCTGCCTACGTAGCAATGAGTTTCATTTTGACAGTTCAACAAAACTCATTGTGATATTTACGTTGTTGAGCAGACAAATTATTCGAACATATGAAGCAATGGATAAGCAATATCCTTCAAAATAATTCAGATTGTGATTGATAGTCTGTTACGAAAATATGGTGCTGGTTAAATTAAATTAGCTACCTAAACATGATAAAAAAAAAAAAAAAAATGCCGTCGGTGACCACAGTTACTACGAGTACCTATATGAGTTTAAAAATCAGTTTCTTTTTGTTTTATCGTGTTTAGACCATGTAGGTGAAGTTACACAAAAAAACAGATTTTCCAAGCTCATACTTCAATAAACAGTGATTGTTGACACAAAAAAAGTTTTTTTTTTCTTTTTATCTTAATTAGATATCGATATCCATCACATTTACGGAGTATCGCTAGCTAATTTAATTTGACCTTGTGTTTATATATATATATATGTGTCGGAAATACGTTAGTCACTAGTTTGACTAATCGGGACGCCAGCGCCACCAAGCGCCACTCAACAGAGTCTACAACGTAACGCTTGACCGGAGATAAGCAGAGTCTGTCGGAGGCGGTCAAGGAGTGAACACGTTTAGAAACTGTCGCGCGTTCCTTATAGTTGTGTCGTGTACCTACAGCATGTAAATAGCCAGTGTGATTATTTGATCGTAAATTATAATTTGATTTAAACTGCAAACGGTTTTTCTATTGTGCAATAACCAACACTTCTCATTGTACGCCCACAGTAGTTAAAATATGGCTGATGATAACGAGCGAGACGTACCTACTCCGTCATACTCTTTTTTCAAATTATTGTAATTACGCCAAAAAACAAAAAATAGGGACGTGGTGGTGGTAGATATACATTATATCGTAACAAAATATTTGGACCTCTCCTTAACCTGGGAGAAAGAAAACAATACGTATTCCTACGTAAAGTATGGAATGAACGCCAGCGATGTGATCGCATTTCCTCTTAATGCCTACTATAAAAGGTACGATACAACAAGCTGCTTGCGATATTAATCCGATCCAGCCTGTCCCTTGCTGTCCTCCCCCAGCGACGCCTTACGCCAAGGTTTGTACCCCACAGGGGGTACCCTTTTTTTTTTTTTTTGAGGGTGGGAAATCATCAAATAACTTCTCCCGCTCTGGGCGGAGCGGGAGGGTGTGTCAGACTCTTACTGACTAAAACCCACCCGTATTCCTTCCTGTTGCCTGTGTTGCGGGGGCCTCGGTGACCCATAAGTACCTTCCCGTGACCCCGGCAGGCATCGGCCCTAGTGGACCCCTACTTTGTGCTGACGACATCTCTTTGAGGCGCGCGTGGAATACGACGCGCCGTCGACCCGGGCCTGGTCCTTACCGGACGGTGAGCTACCCATTGCTCACCGTCCGCAAGCCCGCGCCTACGGTGGCCGGAAATCCGCCCGGGATTCCCGACGCCCTGGGCGTCTCCTGCGGCGGCTAGGGGCGAGAGGGCGCGAAACTTGCCTTTCCCTCAACCGTCCCGCCTCCTCCTTCGCGAGCATTACTGCTTCGCAGAAGGAGGTGACGGCTGCCCATGCCCTCTCGCTCCGTACCATGGCCTGAACCAGGGCCGGACGCGAGAGGTCTTTGCCGCCGATCGCCTCCACGAGGACACGGCGGTGCTCTGCCCAAGCCGGGCAGACCTCCACCGTATGCTCCACCGTGTCCTCCGGGCGATCCACACAGTGGTGACACCCGGACGTTTCCTCCCGCCTTATCCGACACAGGAACCTCCCGAAGCTGCCGTGTCCGGTGAGGACCTGCGTCAGGCGGAAGGTGAGGACGCCGTGGCGCCTCTCCAGCCACTCCTCAAAGAGGGGACTTATCGCCGAAATCGTGGCGTGCCCAGCACTGGGTTGCGACAACCGTACTTTCCATGACGCCATGAGATCCCGCCGGAGCTCCGTCCGCTGTGCCGCGATTTCTCGCGGCAGCGGACTTACGCCCCGGCGTTTCGCCTCCTCGCGCCACTCCCATACGTGCGCGAGGACTTTTGCCTCCAGATCCCATGGCGGCAATCCGGCAAGGAGGCTCGCTGCCTCACAGGAGACCGTGCGGTATCCTCGGACCATCCGGATGGCCATGACCCTTTGGGCCGCGCTCAACCGGCGGGCTGGCCGCAGCGCCAGAGAGCGCGCCCATACAGGAGCCCCGTAGAGGGCCATGGACCGCACGACCCCCGCGTAGAGCCTCCGGCAGGAGGCGTTTGGACCCCCTAGATTGGGCAGGAGCCGCTTCAATGCAGCGCCCGCCCGCTCCAGTTTGGGAGCCAAACGTCGCAAATGCTCCACGAATTTCCACCGGCTGTAGAGGACGAGTCCCAGGTACTTCATCGTCGACTCGACGCCGATAGAAACCCCTCCTACCGTTATTTGGGACCCCAACGGTGGCGCGTTCCGAGGACCATGAAAACACATGGCCTCGGACTTGTGCAGGGCCACCTCGAGTCCCAATTGCCGGATCCTTTCGACGATTGTCGCAACCCCGCGTGCCGCTAATTCGGCCGCCGCCTGGTGCGACCTCCCCTGCGCCAGGACCAACGTGTCGTCAGCGTAGCACACTACGCTGACGCCGCTAGGGAGGTCGGCGCGCAGCACCCAGTCGTATCCGATGTCCCACAGATGCGGCCCCAGGACAGGGGGTACCCTTAGGGTGTAGTCGCATAGTTTGTAAGTTTTATGCCCCGGCTGAAGACTTTCATTTATTGAGGCACCTACAGGAAGTTTTTACAATGGTAAAATAATAGAAGATAGAATAGATTAGCACACTTTTTATTATGAACACCATAATAATTACAGATACAAAAATTGAAATTTTACATAGGGTGACACAATGGGCGGTCTTATCGCTGAAAGCGATCTTTTACAGACAACCTTTGGATGGATCAAGGGGGGAGGAGAGACAATACTGCAGGTAGTCAGTGGTGTACCAGTTACATATACAATAAATACATACATAGTTACATAAAGCATATTCTTATCTACATAAATATATATTACAATATATATATGACATAAACATGAAACAAGATCAAGAACTATGATAAGTAAGTTGGGCCTTATCAGAATACCAGCGCTGCGACACTTATTTATTAAGTACTGCAGCATTATGCTGAGATAGGAGCCTTTTGGCCTCGTACAGCACTTTTTGTTTTTGTTTTTTTTTATGTTTCTGAGTGTTTTTTAGTTAAATGTGTGATCTCCTGTGCGAGTCCCAATAAATACTTTTTCTTTCTTTCTTTCTTTTAAGTAATGATGATGTTTAAGGAGAGAGGAAGTGTTTTTTACCTGAATTTTAAAAGTGAATAAAGATTGAGCACGCCTTATCGACACAGGCAAGGCATTCCATAACCGTACTGCTTGAACTGTAAAAGACTTGTCATAAAATCTGTTGGAGAAGATATCAAACAAAAGGAAAATAAAATGAAAATTGGTCTCTCAGTAACTATAAATACAAAATCTTTTCGAACGACGACATGAAAGGAACACACAAGAGAGTCTTCAACATCACTTCAATGGCCCCTGCCCTGTGGTCAGTTCTTATAGCGTTCTCTCGCGTAACTCATTAGAACCCGTCGCATACAACCCTACCCTTATCTTACACTCCAGAAATCGTAGGAACATTCATGTTGGAATTTTTGTGGAGGAGGTTTTAGTTATTACTAAATTATACTTATTATTAATTTATTTAATTTAACCATTTATGTGCACACATATATATATATATATATATACTCAGTCAAGAAGACAAGAACAAAAAAATACGTACAAAGGTGATGCTTATTTCTAAAGAAATCTCTTCCAGCATATCTGCGATAGGAAAGTAGATAAAGAGATGTAGACACCGTGTGTAAGAGGTAGAATACATAAAATCGAAACAATTCACAAAACAAATAATATGGGAATATACTAACACACATACATACCTACAAACATGCAAACATATTTCTAAAACAAATGTCACTAGAATATTAAAAATTAAAGTGTAATTTAAAATAATAAATACATACGCAACTATGACGAAGTGAGTGTTCTTTCACTCTCCTTTTAAATACGAGTACTGCAACAGTTTGGCAGTCCCTAATCTCAAGCGGAAGTGAGCAGAAGTCGGTGGAGTGGATACACTTAAAATAGATCGGACAAAGCGAAAACATCAAAATCTACTTGGTTTTACCTACAGGTCGCACCTCGTTCAGTTTAGTTCTATATTAATTTCGTGTCATATGCCCCTCATCATAGGTCCCTTGGTGTGCAAAAGAAAACATGCCGAATTGTGGGTACTATATTATTCGGCATTGCAAACCCCGTACTGATAAAACGACAGGACTTAACTTCAGTTTATTTTCGTTAGTATTTTATCATTTATCGAGTATTTATCTTACGAGTTCTTTCCGCAAATGGACTTTTGCACAAACGGACTTTTGCAAGAAGGGACATTTGCGCGAAAGATACATGCGCGATAGACGCTTGCGCGAAAGGCACTTGCGCGAAGGACACTTTCGCGGATTACACTTGCGTGAATCCACTTGCGCGAAAGACACTTTCGCGAATCCACTTGCGCGAATCGACTTGCGCGAAAGACACTTATGCGAATCCACTTGCGCGAATCGACTAGCGCGAAAGATACTTGCGAGAATCCGCTTGCGCGAAAGCACAGTTGCGCGAAAAAGTTGCGGAAATGAGATGTTTTCATAAAATCACGCCTGTAGTCTTTCAAAAGGTCAGGCAGGGTTGTATAGTACACCCACAATTCGCCAGTTATGTTCAAGTTACAGTATACACCCCTGCCCAATCCTTTGAAAGAATACAGGCTTAATATTATGAAGAAATCTCATTTTCGCAACTTTTTAAACATGCACTTCAGAATAAAAGAAAATTCGCTTCAAAAAATCCCCTCCCGTATCGCGCAGTTACCTCAGGCATCGCCTCTGAAGTGGAAGACTGTACCACTGTAAAGTAATTACTTTTTTTCATAAAGATTATGTATTTCCGGCCAACATTAAGTGCGGACATACAAAGGTAAATCGAGAAAAGTTTTTGGAATTGAAATGAAAGCCAATGCAAAGAGGTTGAAATAATTTATTAACAAATAAACGAAACTGTTGGTTTTTATCTTCAAAGTCCCTGTGCCAGCCTCTTGAAAAAGTAGATATAGGCTCGGTCTGAATGTATATTTTCGTAAGTAGAAAATATTTTAAAAACTTCAACAAGCCTCTAAGCCCTTGTTATTTGTTATGAGAGCGTCGCCACTTGTAGAAACCTTTCCCGTCTGAGGACTGCTTGTTAACTTTGTAAGTATCATAACCCAAAAATGTTTTTTTAATCCTCATATGGTCGAATTCATAGGCATAAAGCTGCAAAATTGTGTTGGTTTATTTAATAATAATAAGAATTTAAAAGACAAGCGCTTCATTTTCTGCGAAATCGCTTTCTGAACAACAGAGCTTTGTATTTTATTTTATGGTGAAATATTATTTCTCAGAATTCAAACATGTATAGACTATTTTAAGTCGGTACCTAAACATCAACAGAAAAGATGTATGCACAAAATGGTACCAAATACTTTCATAACGTAGGTGATGATTGTTTTCTGCTACGAACCAGCATGTTTGGCATTTGACATTTCTGGCTCACCTCACGATCTGAAGCGATTTATGGCGTCGCAGTGACAACAACTTGTCAAAATATAAAAACTGTCGTAAAAAAATATTGCACGGCCGCGCCTTGCCGCCCAAAAAAAATCATCAAATCATTTTTATTTTATCGATGCCCATCACGGCTGCCGAGTTCTGAGCTACCTAATTTAATTTAACTTATTTTAAAACAATAGATGTCCATTATTACTTTGTGTAGTGATAATAGTGTAAGGGCTGCCATTTGTAGTGTAAATTTTGAGGCAGCCACGGGTAATCGAACCCCGTGATGCCATAAGGCAGAAAAATCTCTCTCACCACACTCGTTCACCACATAATACGTATAATTTATTAACAAAAATAAAACACGAAACACTAAATAAAAAAAAACAAAACTGTCATAAAAATATAAATACGGTTAGTCGTTTAGTTAAGGTTATATTTAAAAAAAATATTTTACCAAAAAAGGCTTGTGGAAATACTTTCGGCCCATCGAAGGATGGACTTTTGGAATGTTTTTAAAGCTCCGAGAGGTATTTGATCAATATTGCAATTGCTCGTTTAGTCCACGTCGCTAATTACGGAGGGTGTGGGTTAAAACAAGACGAACCCGGGTTTACCCGATCAAGTCACTAAAATGCTTAAGAATAGATCGAATAACGTACCTAACATTTATGTATTGGTAACTACGAAAAGAATAATTTTGATGAAATTAGAAATAAGAAGAAATGCCGTAAATGATTTGGTAACTACGAAAAGGATAATTTCTATGAAATTAGAAATAACAAGAAATGCCGTAAAGGAAACCAGTTCGGAGGAAGCTGCACCATGAACCAGGGCTGGCGAAGGGCAACACGTCTAGTAGCGATCTGGTCCCATGGAATAAGACCGCTTGTACTGCCTTACAGGCGCCACCACCTTAGCACCGATCCCGTCTTGTAATCCACGCGCGCCTCAAAGAGATGTCGTCAGTACAAGTGTAGGGGTCCACTAGGGCCGATGCCTGCCGGGGTCTCGGGAAGGTACTAAAGGGTTACCGAGGACCCTGGCAATGCAGGCAATGGAAGGAATACGGTGGGTTTTAGTCAGTAAGAGTCTGACACACCCTCCCGCTCCGCCCAGAGCGGGAGAAGTTATTTGATGATTTCCCACCCAAAAAAAACGATATCTGAATTTTAAAAGTAGATGAATGTAGAGATTATAAAAAAAAAAATAATAATTCAAATCAAAATTAATATATTTTATTTCACATATACCTACTTAGGCACTTATGAAACGTCAGAAGCTAGGTGCACGGTTCCAATTGGTCGTATCCTATGGAGAAGCCAGCAAGAAACTCCACGGTTACTCTTTTAGTAAATTGGCTTTTACAATGTTTTCAAATTACAGTGTTAATAACTATGGGACCCCAGTGTAGGCCTATCAACAATTACCCGGTACTAAACAAAATAGAAAATGGTCTACAAATCTACAGAATATTAAGCCTACAACGTTCTCACATTGACAAATTATAAAATAATCTATATAAAATTATAAAAATCGATTTTAACTAAATGGCATGATTGCCATTACAACTGTAACAAATCTCAATTAATATCCTGCCCACAAAAACTGATAATTAATAATTGAAAAAAATATTTAATAAAATTGTACGTATTTAATGTCAAATAATGAAAGGATTATGTCACGGCAGTATGTAAAAAAAAAACTTAAACATTGTAATTTGAGAGCAGTTATTAGAAATTTACATAGTTATGCCGTTAATGGCACGATTGTTCCGTTTAGTACTGACGTGAAAGACCTAGGCTTGCACATCGACTATACCTTGAACTAGCGTACTCAAGTCGCTATGGTGAGTCAGAAGGTTACCGGAACTCTTTTTTTTTTTTTTTAGGGTGGGAAATCATCAAATAACTTCTCCCGCTCTGGGCGGAGCGGGAGGGTGTCTCAGACTCTTACTGACTAAAACCCACCCGTATTCCTTCCTGTAGCCTGTGTTGCGGGGGCCTCGGTGACCCATAAGTACCTTCCCGCGACCCCGGCAGGCATCGGCCCTAGTGGACCCCTACCTTTGTGCTGACGACATCTCTTTGAGTCGCGCGTGGAATACAACGCGCCGTCGACTCGGGCCTGGTCCTTACCGGACGGTGAGCTACCCATTGCTCACCGTCCGCAAGCCCGCGCCTACGGTGGCCGGAAATCCGTCTGGGATTCCCGACGCCCAGTGCGTCTCCTGCCGTGGCTAGGGGCGAGAGGGCGCGAAACATGCCTTTCACTCAACCGTCCCGCCTCCTCCTTCGCGAGCATTACTGCTTCGCAGAAGGAGGTGACGGCTGCCCATGCCCTCTCGCTCCATACCATGGCCTGAACCAGGGCCGGATGCGAGAGATCTCTGCCGCCGATCGCCTCCACTAGGACACGGCGGTGCTCTGCCCAAGTCGGGCAGACCTCCACCGTATGCTCCACCGTGTCCTCCGTTACTGGAACTCTGCGGGCTCTATACCGACTGGAAAATGTATTACCATCTAGTACCAAGACAGTGCTTGTGCAGTCCTTAATTTTCCCTATTATCGATTATGGTGATGTGTGCTACTATGACCTAAATGCAGACCTCTTCGACAAACTAGACCGTCTTCTTAATAACTGTTTTCAATCTGCGTAAATATGATCATGTCTCTGCGCATCGGTCGCTTCTAAAGTGTTTGCCCATACGCCAGCGCAGAGAGCAAAGGGCGCTGACCACCTTCTTTTCATTTCTTGACTCTCCCTCTTCCCCTAGTTATCTCGCCCCCCACTTTCAGTACATTTGCGCGAATATGTATAATTAGGTATATGTATTATATTTAATATTTTAATAGGTATATGTATGTATATACTTATATTTTAATTAATATTTATTCTACAGTTTTTGTTATTGCACCTACCACTGTCTGTCTCTGCATCACCCAAAGGTTGACAGGTAAAAAATGCCTATGTCATTAAGTCCGCCTCGGTACATTTGTGTGCTTAAAGGATTACATAAATAAATGAAGTACCAGGGAAGCCACATATGCAGAAGGAATTATTGCCAAACTTCCTTGTCTTAAATGTAGACTTTAAGATTTTTTGATAAGAACACGTTTTCAACTTTCCATCGCTAAGATCTGTAACCGACTTTGGCAAGAAATGATTTGCTGGTTTTTGTTAATCTATATTTGGGTATCACAATTTCATGTTTATTACATGTATTTATATTAGGGAAATCGCTTCTTATTTTGAAAAGTCATAAGTTTTTGCGAACATACAAAATACTTTCTAAGATATAAAGAGAAGGCAGAGTTAGTAAATCAATTTCTTTGAAATTGTTTCTAAGCGAACCACGAGGACCCATTTTATAGATCTATGAATCGAATCTACCTAAACTGCCGATCCCCACAACAGAACACCATAAGACATAATACTGTGGAAATAAGCATAGTATACTATTTTAGCTTTGGCTATTGCAGTCTTATTAAAAATGTAATGTAATGTTTTCAGAAAGACATATACTGACCTCATTAATGATGTTCTTCAAAAAGGTCAGGTGCGTAGTACTCGCAACCGGCGTGCGTGTATGACCAGATGTATGAACGTAACCGAAGCAAAAGGAGTATGTAAGGAGCGTAGCAGGTGCGTTCTATAGTTTCTGCCTACCCCCATGGGAAGAAGGTGTGAGTTTATGTATATATGTATGTAATATATTCATTCTTGAATATTTATTATCATGATATAAACTTAACAAAAGCGTATTTCACGCCAAGTTCTAGGTGCACATAATTATGTAATCCACGCCTTTAAACCATGCACCCAGTACATCACACCGCACTAATTTCACATTATCCATTCTAAACGCCACAATGCCTCATCGATTGCTTCATAGCTCGCGGCATCCACTTCGACTTTGCGATTATCGGCACAAAGGCACGGCTGGCTACTATCGCTGCCCAAATCTTAGTTTCGCACACACGTGATAATTAGGGGCTAAAGACTATTTTCAATAAAATAATAAAGATCCCTATGAATACGTTACTAACGTAAGAGTAGCGTAGAGACCATAGGTCGGTTATAAAAAAATATATGTTGTTAATAGAAATTTATTTACATAACCAAATTACAAGATGATTATTAACATTAACTAAATTAAATTAAAACTAAGTTAACCCTAAAAAAGGCCCTCGGGACATTGTACCGAGGATGCTGGCGGCATTTCCTCGCTGAATTGCAATGCTGATACCTTGTGCGAGAAAGCCGCCAGATTTTCGGTCACCAGTTAAATCAACTAGACGTTTCGCGATTTCCGCAAATAACTTATGCGCACTGGGACCCCACGGACCGAGGGTCTCGACGCCAAAGGGCACAAAGTGGTACTCTCTGCCAAGGCCTCCATATTTAATAAAATATTTTATAATATATGTTGTTTAATACAAAAATTGCACTTTTGTGTACAATAGCTGTTTTTAGAGTTCCGTACCTCAAAAGAAAAAATAGAACCCTTAAAGGATCACTGCATTGTATGTTTGTCAGCCTGTCAGGCTGTCAACACCCTTTTTCTCAAGAATGCGTGGTGGTATCAAGTTGAAATATCAATTAGATCAAATACATAAGTCTACGGTCCCTTGGAGCTCTAAAAAAAATCAAGCTTCTAAATCAACGCAATAAAAAATACGGCCATTTATCCGACATAAAACTCGCAAATAAATCTTCCGTAAATCATGAATTTTGGCAAGAATAATAATAATAATAATAATAATCTTTATTACTAGAACAATGGGTACAGTAAATCTCCTTAAAACAAATTTAGTCGTATGCAATGTGTACTTAGTCGGCAAAGGAGTGCTTAGGCACTCGTACTAGGATTACCCTGTATCACGAATGTCATTACCTTCCTCCGGACCAACATGGATAGTTCTTTAAACAATTATTAAATTTTGAATAAAAAAAGTTCGATAAGCGTTCATTTGTAGTGTTCATGTGTTGTGTGCACAAGTAAAAAAAAGTTCGATAAGCGTTCATTTGTAGTTTTATCACATACATTTTTATTTTTTATTCCTTCCTCTCGCCTTCTGTGGGAGTGATTTCGTGAAAAGGGACGGAAGTGTGTAGACAGCTTGAGCATGGAATAAGTATGTACTTTTAACAGCGTGGAATTTGTAAGTACTTTATAATAACATAGAATTAGTGTAAATATGGAATTAGTAAGTCCTATATAGATTTTGAGTAGACGGGGTCGAATTTCGACTGACGAATGATTAATTATTCGAATAAATATTTCAGTATTTAGTGTTTTTTTTATAATTCTGAGGTTAGTTTTTATCGCTGCTCAGTTGCTTATATATAATAAGCGACAACTGTACGGCTTGCTCGTTTTTTTGTTGCGATTACAAACTTAGATTTGCAGTTGAAGATTTGACCGTGACGTATATCGATGTATGGCAGAACATTTTTTCAACTACAAAGTTAAGTTTGTTCTTGGAATGAAAATGTCCCAACTAGGGAACTCAACATTGTGCGTAATCCGACACGCACATGGTCGTTTTTTTTTTTTAAGCAAACGACGAAAAGTTTCAACTTGTTTGTCTGGAATCATGTAACAGTTTGCGCGTCGATGTCCTAACATCCTGTATATTACAGTACCGCGATAGCTTCATAGCAATCATAGCTTGCTGTGTCCACTTTGACTTTGCGATTAGCAACACAAAGGCGAGGTCGGCTATCTATCGCTTGCCAATAGTTTCACACACGTGCTTTGTACTGGATAGCGTTGCTGTAATAATTCGAGATATACAGCCATCATAATTAACACGGTACGAGTATTGTAGCCCAGCACTGGTGGCCCAGTGGTAACGGCCGCGACTTACGAGTTGTTGGTCGTAGGTTCGAACCCGGACAGGCGCTTTACTTTGTGTAAATTATTTCATCACCACTGCTTTCAAAACTGTGAAGGAAAACATCGTGAGGAAACCGGCATGTCCTAGAACCAAAAATTCGAAGACATGTGACATCTACGAGTACCAACCCGCACTGGGCCCGCGTGATGGATTACGGCCCACTCCCTCTCACAGAGAGGAGGCCTGTGTCCCAGCAGTGGGAACATTATAGGCTAATGATGATGATGATGATGAGTATTGTAGTACGTAGGTACCCGCCCGCAAAAACAGCACATCCAATTTTATATATTTGATAGTTTCATTCCATTCATAAAACGCCAGACTATTTCATTAAAGTCTGACCTTTCAGAGTAAATACAATTATAATTTTTATTTTCAAGATTATTAGCAATACCGCAAGATTTGTTTACAGCCCTAAAGGACTTTCATACGGACTTTGTTGGATGAGTTATTTTAAAATGTGCTTTTACATTTTCAGCTAGATTAAACTCCATTACATAGCAGATTATATCTTGCTGCAAATTGATACATTTAAGAGGGTAAAAAAACAAGCTTTCTTGAAATATCTTTCACTTTGCGATCAACGATCTAGTGGCTTTTTTTTTTTTTTTGAGGGTGGCAAATCATCAAATAACTTCTCCCGCTCTGGGCGGAGCGGGAGGATGTGTCAGACTCTTACTGACTAAAACCCACCCGTATTCCTTCCTGTTGCCTGTGTTGCGGGGGCCTCGGTGACCCATAAGTACCTTCCCGCGACCCCGGCAGGCATCGGCCCTAGTGGACCCCTACTTTGTGCTGACGACATCTCTTTAAGGCGCGCGTGGAATACGACGCGCCGTCGACCCGGGCCTGGTCCTTACCGGACGGTGAGCTACCCATTGCTCACCGTCCGCAAGCCCACGATCTAGTGGCTGCCGACGTATCTTAAATTGATATAACATTCATATTTAATATATTGATGTATTTTTTCAAGTTGTCTAACTTGAAAAAATACATCAATATACAAATTTTAGAATGTGACTTTGAGAAGTAATTTCAAAATCTTTTAACGAAAATTCTTGTTACACTTCGACTATGTAGATATAGAATTCTAAAGTTAATAGTAAATTCATGTCACGTTTTTAATTTCACCTGAATCGCTCTGTATATTTCGTCATAGAAGGATCTGAAACAATATTATATTTGTCTAAGTTTTCAGGCGCTCAAATATGACAAGGATCAAGCACCTTCGTCACTCATTTTACTCTAATAAATATTTATTTTTAGCAATACTATTTGATTGACTGTTTTATTATCTCTGGCCAGTCTCTTTTTAGGGTTCCGTAGTCAACAAGGAACCCTTATAGTTTCGCCATGTCCGCCTAGAAAGCTGTAATTTGGTATGGGTATATTAATCTCGCCGAGAAAGTGGTAAACTAAAATCTTAATATATAATTTCTTTTGGGGTACCGCTCCTACACGTAAAGTGGAAATGATTTTTCTTTCGCGTCTATCCCTATGTGTGGGTCATAAAGATCGTTTAAAAATATTGCGCGTATGTGATAACCATTTTTCGATTCAGTGATCCGTTTGCGAATCAAACTCTTACTGGCTAAAACCCACCCGTATTTCTTCCGTTGCTAGTGTTGCCAGGGGCCTCGGTAACCCTTTTGTACCTTCTCGCGACCCCGGCAGGCATCGGCCCTAGTGGACCCCTGTACTTCTGCTGACGACATCTCTTTGAGGCGCGCGTGGAATACAACGCGTCGTCGGCCCGGGCCTGATCCTTACCGGACGGTGAGCTACCCATTGCTCACCGTCCGCAAGCCCGCGCCTACGGTGGCCGGAAATCCGCCCGGAAATCCCAACGCCCAGGGCGTCTCCTGCGGCGGTTAGGTTAGAGAGGGCGCGAAATTTGCCTTTCCCTCAACCGTCCCGCCTCCTCCTTTGCGAGCACTACTGCTTCGCAGAAGGAAGTGACGCCTGCCCATGCCCTCTCGCTCCGTACCATGGCCTGAACCAGGGCCGAACGCGAGAGATCTCTGCCGCCGATCGCCTCCATGAGGACGCGGCGGTGCTCTGCCCAAGCCGGGCAGACCTCCACCGTATGCTCCACCGTGTCCTAGTATATATCATAGTTAACCGCCTTACATTTGCAGTTGGAATGTATGGGAAAACAAGTTTTTCAAATAAAATGTTAAGTTTGTTCTTGGAATAAACACAGAAAACCGGAACCCTTCATTGTGCGAAATCCAACACGGACTTGGCCGGTTTTTTGAAATTCAAATTTGATATAGACTTCGAAATTCATAAATATCTGTTTTTGTTTATGAGTCTGTCAGAATGTTATTTGAAAAACAATTTGTTAGCTCTCGGCTAAGTCGTGACTTTCAATAACTTGATTTAATATAGCATTTTCGTGAAATATAAGTAGGTGGGTACCTACTTATCAATATTAGGTTGATTTTTAATAATTTGTGTTCAGCAAAAGCTTGAAACTTAAATAGTATCAAAAAAAATCTTTAGGTATTTTTGACCGATCGGAAAAAGGCTCGTGCTAACTGGGGCGATATCGCGGGCACGACAGGCATATTGCTGCCTGTCACGCCCACGATATCACGCTAGTCTGCACTAGCGTTAACGACTAACCGGCCAAGTGCGTTTTGGACCACGCACAAGGGTTCCGTACTTCTGATGAATTTATCTCAGAAACAAACTTTTAGTTGAAAAACATGTTCTCCTATACATCGATGTACGTCACGGTCACTTCTCCAACTGCAAATGTAAGATTGTAATCCCACAAAAAAAAATGATAAAACTAAATATTAACGATATTCTGATTGTTTTAATTGTGATGTGAGACCTTGTTTCTTGCCACATTTTATGATTCTAAGTCAACGGGATGTACCCTATAGGTTTTGATTTATTTGCGGGTCATATAAATGGCCGTATTTTTTATTGGGTTGAATTAGAAGCTTGATTTTCTTTTTCTTGAATGAAACCTCTAAGGGACCGTAGACCTACGTATTTGATATTAATTTCAAATTGATACCTCCACGCGTTCCTGAGAAAAAGGGTCTTGACAGCCAGACAGACGGACAACGAAGTGATCCTATAAGAGTTCCGATTTTTATTTTTGAGGTAGGGAACCATAAAAACCCATCAAAAGATTTTTTTACGAAACTTGCTTGACGTCATGTTATTAAAATTGTATGATAAATTTCTAACAGCTTTTCACTAAGTACATACTTATCGTTGAATATTAAAAAAAGATGTTGAACATATTTTATTTTGCTCAAGTCCCTTAGAAATTTAGACGAAAGCCAAGGTTTTGCCCAAAAACTTCCATTTCTATGAACCAACTCTTTTTGCATGTGAGCTTTTGATTCTTGATGCAAAAGAGGAGCAGGGATTCAGAGTAATTATTACATGAAGAATTACGGGCAAGACTTAACATGACCATTTGAATAAAAAAAAACTATTCTTCATTCCAATGTTTTTACATTATCACTACATCATCGCAACGATATTGCTAAGAAAATCGCATTAAAAAAAACATTGTGTGGTTTTATGAAACCACGATGCAAGTAAAACTTTTTTCTGTCGGATATTTCCGCACTATTCTTGCTTTTTCCCTCGTTGACCGGTTTATTTGAGTCACTAGCTGTTTTGTTATCCATCACGATCTAGTGAACAACAACATTTACATGAATACACTGTTCAAAACACAAATACCGCGGAGCAGTTGCACGAATGAATGAGAATATAAATTCTACACGGTTAGCTCCGCGGCCGGATGTAATGCGACATGCGATAGATGGACGAAAAAAAATGAGGTGATGTGAAAAGTTTCACCTTAAAAGATAGTTAAGTTGGATCCGCAGTGGTAAGTTACATTTATTCCATAAGAACTTGCCCTATGAGATTTGTTCTTAGGGAATCTAACTAAGAAAGATGTATTAATGATTATAATTCTGTAATTACATAATTGTTATGGTCGCGAATCATATTTTGATCAAGATACAACGTGACACTAACCTACAAATCGCAAAAAACGTGAGAAAATTAGTTTTTCGCGGGCTACAACTGCGGATCCACATTAAATAACTCGTGGCCGAAAACTTTATGTTCAAGAAACTTTTCTATTACGACTTCGAGTTGGTCTTACAGTATGGCAGCAAGCCAAGAACTGAATGCTTCTACTGGGAATATACATTAGGTACACGTATTATGTATGTGCCTATTACATTTGTCATTATCATATCAATATTGTATTCGCCCGCGTGGATGTTGGAAAATTTCCCACAGGAACGTACTACCGGGATTAAAAGTACCTTATATATTAATCCAGGCTATAAACTATCCGTGTGCCAATTTTCATCCAAATCAGTTCAGCCGTTTTTGGGACAAACCCGAACATACATCCAAACAAACAGACAAAGTTATCAGAATGTTGATAACATTTTTGAAGTGAAAACTTTGGTAGTTTACGTTTTTTTTTTTTGGTATGGTAATACTTTATAGGTTCGCGTCACGTACATGCCAATATTTTTTGTTTTATTGAATTTTAAGTTTTCAGTTCTGTCGCAATCCCCATGACTGCCTGTCTCGTTTTCAATAAATTTAACAACTGCACTAAAATCCCACCATTTTTCTATTAAAAAACCACAATTTCCCCAAAAAGAAATGCAATTTAACGCCTCAAGCGTTGTGTTACTTTAAAAGCGTTCTTAAGTCACAAAAGACCTCATGATGAACCCTGGCCTTCGATGGTTGTGCACACAAGTGCACTAAGCGCGGGACTAGTGTTGTTTATTCCGATATAAAAGCCGGAATTAAAATTAAAAAGCCGTTATTAGGCATGGGTAATATAGGCTTTTACACTGTATCAAATCGTATCTATGTATCGGTTTAGAATATCGGATATCTCATCTATATATTTCAATACCTACATATACAGGTTGAAATTGAAAACTTGCGACAAACTGAAATGGGACATTGTATACATCATTATTAACAACTTTTACTAAGGGACCAAAGCTGTAATCCCAAAAAAAAAATCTGCTTTTCCTACATTTTGATGAGGTATTGCGAACATAAATGTAGGGGACAGCAGTTTTTTTTTTTGGGATTTTAGCTTTGGTCCCTTAGTAAAAGTTGTTCATAATGATGAGTACAATCTCCCATTTCGATTTGTCGCATGTTTTCAATGTCACCCTGTATATTGGCTGAATCTGTGTGGAACTCTGAAACGAAAGTGTTACTGTCAGTTTAAACCGAATACCGTAGCGCGGTATGATATTGTGTTTTGTTCTGTTCTGTGACTCATACCAACATCAACGCATTAGGTACGTGTATACCTGTTAGGTATATAGATACAGTGCTATCCAATATATAAGTACTGGATGTTGTGTCGATACATAGGTATTGTATCTATAAAGGATTTGTATCGCCCAATCCTAGCCGTGATAGAAGAGATTAAAAATGTAGCATCTATAGCGTCGACGTTCAGCAATTTGACGGTTAGCAATTTAAATATTGCAGGCTAAAAAATTAACTCTTTTATTTACCTATATGTGTTAGGAATTGACTTTTATTCAGTCGTTCAAATCAGTTTAGTGTGAGGAAATGGCTAGAGATGGATGTTTATTTATTTAAACTTCTCGCACACAATAAGGTACAAAGGCGGACTTAATGCCTTAGGCATTATCTACGAGTCAATCAAGGTTAGTGAAGAGATAAGATGGCAGGTGGTCTGGGTGGAAATAAAAATAATAAAAAATATTAAAGATAAGATAATAGATTATAAATAAAATAGGTACACAAGTACATAAATAGGTTACAAACTTATAATACACATACGTACATATTTACTACAATATATACCGTCATTATATATACAGGATAAGTTTAAAAGGAGTGCGGATATTTTAGGAGGTAATCAAGTGCATAAAACTGTACATTTTTCCCCAAGGAAAGAATATAAAATTAAATATAAATATAAATAATACTAATTAAATATAAATATAAAATTCAACTTCTTATACAAACATAAGTCACGTGACCAGTCACTTTGTATGAAAAGTCGATTTTAAATTTTAAGATTTCGACCTATGTTCTTTGGGATAAGTTGTTCGGTTTTATGCATCTAATTACCTCCTAAAATATTCGCACGCCTTTTAAACTTATTCTGTACTTACAAATTTATGGAAAAGAGGTAATTGAGATGAGTCTACGCTATTTGTTTTGAAAATAACTCTGCAATTTCCGCTTAAATGCATACCGACTGATGGCTGTCCTGATATCAAGAGGAAGTGCATTCCAGAGAAGAATGCACTGCATATGAAATGAAGAATGAACAAAGTCGGAAGTATAAGAAGGACAGAGTAGGAGAAGATTGTTGGAAGACAATACACACATAAAACACAATTTTCCTAGGGCAATTTGGGAGACTGTCTTATATTGTTTTGACGTTCAAAATGTGGTTATTCTCAACCTAGTAAATAAATAACTTTTGATTTTAGATTTAGAATATTTTATGATTTTGTTATTTTTAGTAAGATTGGTATGAACATTTCAGTTAGGTACAGCGACGCTCAAATTATTCAAACATCGTGCATGCAAAGTGCAGGCCATAAGTAGTTTGCGTAATGGAACCGTTGCTTGCATGCCAGTTACCATTACATTACATTACATTGATTTGTAGCCTTTAAACACGTAAGTCAAGATAAAACCAAACGTTGAGCAAAATGGAAGCAATCCTTAAGGAAACATCAAAAATATTAAACCCAACAGAAGCGTAATAAAGAAAGAGTAATTAGTTAACAAAATACGTTTACGGTAATTATATTCAGTGTTAAATATTAGAATAGAATAGAATAGAATAGAATACTCTTTATTAGGTACTTACACCATAAAAATTACAGATATAAATTTACTGTTGAAATTTTACAAGGGGTGGCACAATGATAATATTACAATTTAATGATGATATTACAATGTTTTAACATTGTAATAGTCCCTAATGTCACATAAATGAAACCTTCCCGTGAAAACATAGTGTCCCATTTCCTGCGTACCGGGAAAACGGGACACACCACAGCACTATCGCATTGAAATATGACTCTGTAAGTACCTGCTACAAGATTATGCCATTTTCAGTTTTCATAGACTGAATCAGTTAACTTTCAAACATCAATTAGCTTAGGTACCTACTTTTGAGTATTTTTGCTGAAAAAGTATTTTAAAAGGAATTGAATTTTAACGCGATCTTAATGTTTTTCAACTTTGCTTGTTAGTCATTTTGTAACTAATTAGCTGTAGTCGAATAAAAGTTTTGAAGGCGTTAATTACTGTTTTCAGAAATATTGTTTTAAGAATCTTTAAGTTATAGTTGTTAAAGTTATGTCGACCAATATAATAATTATGTTGTACTAAGTAACAATAACTGAAGTATACGTTAATCTTCAGTAATAGGTAACTATTTATTATTAGGCGGAGCTCGTCGCTAAGTAATAACAGCAGGTCGATCCATCAGGCTAAGTTATACATGCCGTGGTTGGTCCGTGGATGAGGAATGATCTTTACATATTGAGACTCCTCTGTACCCAACCCGTTAATCCCGACTGTCATTCGTGGATCTTTGAGAGACGTTAGGGGGTCGTCAGAGGCCCGATAGTATGACAACCAGTCTTACCAAAGGGTACCGCTCCATGTAAATTACTGCTATTCAGCTGCATCCGGTTCAAGCTCGTGGAGACTAAGCGATATCGCGGGTGCGGCAGACATATTGCTGCCTGTCGCGCCCGCGATATCGCGCTAGCGCTGCACGTTACTTTAGACTGGAAGCCGACCCCAACATAGTTGGGAAAAGGCTAGGCAGATGGATAGTAGGTAACTATTCTCCAAACATTATCCGCGACGATTTACTTTAAAAACAAATGAGTTCGCTTTCGCTTTGCGTGCCTGTCTATTCTGTAAATAACTCACCGTGAAGATTTCAGTGAAGTGAGCTGTCAAAAATATCAATCCCTAGCATTATCCGGTCTATTCTGTAAATAACTCACCGTAAAGATCGGTTAAGTGAGGTGTCAATAATGTCAATCCCTACCATTATCCGGTCTATTCTGTAAATAACTCACCGTGAAGATCGGTGACGTGAGCTGTCAATAATGTCAATCCCTAGCATTATCCGGTCTATTCTGTAAATAACTCACCGTGAAGATCGGTGAAGTGAGCTGTCAATAACGTCAATCCCTAGCATTATCCGTTCTATTCTGTAAATACCTCACCGTGAAGATTTCGGTGAAGTAAGCTGTCAATAATGTCAATCCCAAGCATTATACGGTCTATTCTGTAAATAACTCACCGTGAAGATTTCGGTGAAGTGAGCTGTCAATAATGTCAATCCCTAGCATTATCCGGTTTATTCTGTAAATAACTCACCGTGAAGATTTCGGTGAAGTGAGCTGTCAATAATGTCAATCCCTAGCATTATCCGGGCTATAGTGGCATGAGGAACAGGGTGTAAAGTTCACTCATCCTCCATAGAAAAGGGAGGATCCTCCGACCAGACGGGTGTCGTGTCTGGTGGGCAACTGCCCGACGGTTGATTTCGGGATGTTGTATATATGCTAGTTGCGCGGTGAACTCTGGATGCAGGCGTCACGTCAGTGTGCTGCTTAGTTCGCATGTGGCAATGTAGATGCCACCACAGGTCTATCCTGCAAAAATCTTTGGGTTTGGCAATATTGACAGCTCACTTCACCTAAGTTTTCACGGTGTGATTTTTACAGAATACCACTTGCCACCAGATTAGATACTTGAGTGAGGTTTGAAGTGAACACGCTCATTACGCTCAAAAGAAAATTATGTAGAAAAAATACATTTCATAGAGAAAATTCTATTTCTAATTTACAAATACACTTCCCCAGTTTGCCATTAGCGCCGCTTTGATTCATGAAAGCAAACATCGAAGCTAAATATGCAAAACACGCGGTGATTGAGGGGGAGCGTATGTTTTTTATCTCCTTTATTGACAGAACAAACTCTTCGCTTTGAGAGCAAATTGGAATAGGGGAAGCCATTTTAGGCCAAAAATGTTGTCAAGGATCATCAAGCTTGTATGTTTGGGGCGCAAGAAGATGTTAATGGTACAGTCAGCAACAAAAGTCGGTTAAAAAAACCTTAATTATTCTACTTTATAATCCTTACTTTATTATTACAAATTCGAAAGTGAGTTTGTTTGTTTGTTACACTTTCACGATAAAACGGCAGAACAGATTTGGATGAAATTTGGCACATCGATAGTCCATGACCTGGGTTAGGACATAGGATACTTTTATTTCTGCCGGGGTTACGGGTCCGAAAGGGATACCGTGGCCTCTGGTAACGGAAGGAACACGGGTGGGTTTCAGTCAGTAAGAGTCTGACACACCCTGCCGCTCCGCCAGTTATTTGATAATTTCCCACCCATAAAAAAAAAACAACTGGCCTAAAAATAAAGACACTTAAGGCTTCTTAAGCCAGTGTCTTTATTTTTAGGCCAGATCAGTCGGTCCTTACCTTTAAAAACTTATTTATATACTAATAATTTGTTAATATAAAGTTCTCATATGTAACCATATAAAAAACTCAAAAATTGTGACTCACCCTGTATTGCCTCCGGCCCTCTCACCTACACCTTTAAGAGGTCTCTAATGCCAGAGACATTATAGTCGCATGGCGTAAGACGCCACAGCCGACCACTCCTGCGTTGGCTCCATGGGAGGTCGAGACACTCCTCCCATGGAGCGTGAGATGCTGTAAAGTGCCTTCGCTGTCTGCCATACCGGCAGGATCTAAACAACGCCACCCTCTTCTCTGTCCACTGTGCCCTGTTCTCTGACGCCAGGGCATTCTAACCACGTGGTGTTTGACACTAGCGCAACTCTCGTGCTAGTGTAAAACAGCACACACAAATACACCACCAAACCAACATAAGACCATAAAACCTCAAGCTTACAAAAAAAATAATGATTTTGTTTGATTTTGATTTAGTAAAAGAAAAAAATACCGTAAAAAACCGGGTCAAGAGTGGTCAGACATCTGTGATCATTGTAATTGGTCGACGCACAAAGGGGCGGGAAACAGATGTGGTCATCATGAGCACGGGATTTTGTTTTCAAAGTGGTCCGTTACGCACACCCGCGATAGTATAATATTTCAGACTCCATGTGTTCTCATAATTCAGATTTCCCTATCTAGGCTGATTACTCGTACGCACGTAAACTGAATCGCAAGGGTAGACCTTAATGCCCCTCGTTACGGACCCTGTTCTTCGCAATAGCTCAGATAAACATACATAAGCGTATCATATTTATTCGCTCGGTAGGACAAACTATTTTTATAGGTAAACGAGCATTTAGGGCCCTCGCCCACGGCGACTTTTTGTAGCGATGCTGTCGCGCGTTTCGTAAACGCGCAACAGCATCGCTTCTAATGCGTATTAGTCGCATTTGCAACGCGCTACAGAAGCGATGCCAACGCGCTACTAAAGCGTCACAGCAACGACAAGACAATGTGACTAATGTTGCCTCAACGGAGTCCATCTTGCAACTGTAGCGATCGCAGGTATTTTTGTGCCGTTACTGAATCGCGTTTGCATCGCGATAGAAGCTCGACAGTATTGCGTTTGCATCGCGAATGAATCTGGGCCCGTGGGCGAGGGCACACAGCTAGCGACCGCTTCGCGACTGTATCAATGCGGACGCGTGACAGCATCGCTACTGCATCGCTACAAAGAGTCGCCGTGGGCGAGGGACCTTAATGACCCTCCGAGTCCGGACTAAAATATGTAAGCATCACAAATAATTTCGGTTAATTTGATCATAATGCAGGGTTCGGTAATACCTCTACATATATTATATTATTTAAAAACTGTCCCTTGTAAAGGCTCACGACAGCTTGTGATGCGATTTTGGTAGAATAATTTTCCACCTGGAATTTCTCAGTACCAGACCGGAGTCTGGATTTGTATCCGGTTGATGGCAATAGGCTTGCCCCCTATTACATGGGACTTAAACATAGCTGGCGAAATGTGGGTCTACTACAGGTACACCTCTGCCCAACCATTCGGGAAAACAAGGCGTGATGTTATGTTTCCATGTACTTTCATAGAAATTGTTCTACTACAGTTGTGTCGTGCCTGTCTGCGGGAGCCTTAAGAAGTGTTAGCAGTTTTATTATACCCTAGCGACCCGCCCCTGTTTCACACGGTTTTTACGACTTGACAAAACATCGAGATTTATATACCTATATGTTTAATATACTGCCTCGTTGGTCAAGTCGTCGCAAGCGCTACTGCTGAGCATGAGGTCCTGGTTTCTATTCTCGGGTCGAGCAAAGTGTCATTGGGTTTTTCTATTTGGAATTTCTCAGTAGCAGACCGGAGTCTGGATTTGTGCCCGGTTGATGGCAATGGAAAGAAGAATAAGAAGAATAATTTTATTTGTCACAAAAACACGTGCATACAAAAAGTTCTAGAGTAGATAAACAGAAAATAAAACAAAATACGAGTACATCTACATATAATCACATTAATCACAAAACACACACAGCTGCACATCACGACTGTGACAAGAAGGCTTCCACTCAGCATAATGCTTTACTAAAGGAGACCCACAGCACAGCGCTGATTTCAGTGGTCACCCGAAACAGACGTACGGAATGAGCTCCTGGGTTGGATTCTCGGATCAGGCAGTGTTATCGGGTTTTCCATCTAGAATTTCTCAGTAACAGTCCGAAGTCTAGATATTTGCCCGGTTAATGGCGATAGGCTCGCCCCCTATTACATGGGACCTAAACAAATGGCGAAATGTGGGCGTACTTTAGGCACATCTCTGCCTAACCCTTCTGGGTATACAGGGATTATGTTGTTTTTTTATAAAAAAATCTCTGTTGATTACGCTTGTAGTTTTGATCTCAGCAGCCACAATATACAGAGACTCAGGACCGGTGACGCGGGAACAAGCGATATACAGTTGTCCGTGTGAGAAACAGTTAGTCTTGAGGTCGACTCCACAGTCTTCAGCAGCAATTTCCCATTGCTTGCGAAGTTTTTCGGTTTTAGTGAATTAATGAACGCCTGCGTTCCTGCATATACTACCTAATATCACAACACTAATACACTGACTGATGCATTCTTACAGGTTATTATTCCTGAAGAACAGCAATCAGTAAAATAGCAGTCACCAGTTCTCATTATCAGTCACCTAACATTTATATAGACTGGCCGCTACAATGAAGACTGGGCGAAAATTACCATTTTTTTTTCGTTCATAGAATTCTTAGCTTTAACTTTTCTCGAATTTAATACCTATTTCTTTTTTATTTGTCTGTAATTGTACTGTAACAGAACAGCCACACGGGTTAATCGATCAGGTTAAGGTACGCTTGCCGCGGTTAGTCCGTAGATGGGTGACCATCTTTACATACCAAGACCCCTCCGTGCCTCGGAAAGCACGTTAAGCCGTTGGTCCCGGCTGTCATTCATAAATCTTTGACAGTCGTTACGGGTCGTCAGAAGCCCGAAAGTCTGACAACCAATCTTACCAAGGGGTATCGTATTCCGGGATCGCGGGAAGGTACTAAAGGGTCACCGAGGCCCCTGGCAACACAGGCAACAGGAAGGAATAGGGTGGGTTTTAGTCAGTAAGAGTCTGACACACCCTCCTGCTCTGCCCAGAGCGGGAGAAGTTATTTGATGATTTCCCATCTAAAAAAAAAGAGGGGTATCGTATTACCCAGTAACTGGGTTGTGGAGGTCAGATAGACAGTCGCTCCATGTAAAATACTGGTATTCAGCTGCATCCGGTTTGACTGGTAGCCGACCTCAACGTAGTTGGGAAAAGGCTAGGCAGATGATGATGAATTGTACTGTATAATGACTAATATCAATTAAATATTTGCATGCAATCAGTGCATGGCGGAATGTGTCTTTGCATTGAATTTTATATGTAAAAGCTTTTTTAACCACCACATTTTATGCAAATAAACGAGTTTGAAGGGATTTCTTTTTACGATTTCTGAGTTTGGTAGCGGCGAGTCATCATAAAAAACTGGGCAAGTGCGTGCTGGACCACGCACAATGAAGGGTTTTAAGGGTCCGTAGCTAGGATGAATTTATTCCATAAAAATATGTCGCATAAATGGACGTATTTTTTTATTACGTTGACTTAGAAGCTTGCCTTTTTTAGATCTCCAAGAGACTGTAGACTTACGAATAGATATTAATTTGAACTTGACACCTCTACGCGTTCCTGAGCAAAAGGGTTGACAGACGGACGGACGGAGGGATGGACAACGAAATGATCGTTTAGGGGTTCCATTTTCCTTTTGAGGTACGGAACCCTAAAAACCAGCTAAGTGCATGTCGGATCTCGCACAATGAAGGGTTCCGTAGTTGGCATGAATTTACATATTCTTGCCAAATTTCATGATTCTAAGTCAACGGAAAGTACCCTGTAGGTTTTGATTTATTTGGAATTATCAAAGTATGTCGCATAAATGGCCGTATTTTTTTATTGCGTTGACTTGAATTTAGAGCTCCAAGAGACCGGAGACCTGGGATTTGAAATTCATTTCAACTTGATACCGACGCATTCTTGAAAAAAAGGGTCTTCACAGACAGGCGGACGGACGGACGGACAACGAAGTTATCCTTTAGGGGTGCCATTTTTTTTCCTTTTGAGGAAGACATGGCACCCCTAAATTATATTATTTTAACCCTAAAAAGTAAGTTGGTGTCTCATTTCCCACGCCGTGTATGGAAAAGATGTTTGCGATTTCTGACTCTCCTAGTAGTAAAACCTCAGTTGGTCTAATAGAGGTTTTTCATCCTAATTTTGGATTTACATTTTGACCTCACTATCGTCTTTAGCACCCTCGAAAACTATGAAAACGATACCATTGATCATAACTTTTAAAATGTCCGCAGCCACCAACTTGGATTTACTTTTTGATCTTACTATCGGTTTAGGCATCCTCGAAAACAATGAAAATGACAACCATGACGCAAAAAAAAAAATTAAAAATGTACGCCACCGCCATCTTTTTTTTTTTGGGTGTGTAATCACCAAATAACTTCTTCCGCTCTGGGCGGAGCGGGAGGGTGTGTGAGACTCTTACTGACTAAAACCCACCCGTATTCCTACCGTTGCCTGTGTTGCCAGAGGCCTCGGTAACCCTTTTGGACTGCCACGCGACCCCGGCAAGACGCCATCTTGGATTTAAATGTTCACCAAATTCACACTCTATCGAGAGAGAGAGAAAAGAAGAAAGTCGCAAGTATGAACGCTTTTTCTTCGTTTCTATGAGAACTTCGTTCCTAAAATTTTGTAATAGTTGCCCATTTTCTTGCTAACTGTGCATTTTTTTAAAATCTGTGTATCAAAATTTATCAAAAATTTAATGACAGTCTCCTAAGCCCGATTTCGTGTAGCTGCCCCATCTCAAATATCAACTCTTTATGAATAATCAGCCTATAATGTTTCCACTTCTGGGACACAGGCCTCCTCTCATCGAGAGGGAGTGGGCTGTAAATCTACCATGTGGAACCAGTGCGGGTTGGTAGATGTCACATGTCTTCGAATTTTCTTTTCGGTTCTAGGACATACCGGTTTTCTCACGATGTTTGTCTTCACCGTTTTTGAGAGCAGTGGTGATTAAATTTTTTACACAAAGAAATGTGCCTGCTTGGGTTCGAACCCACGAACTCGTAAGTAGGGGGCCGTTACCACTGGGCCAACACTGCTCTCAACTCTGTACTCATATAATTATGTCATGATGATTGACTGCTTAGCCCCATAAAAATATAGCGTGATGATTACCATTTGAAAGGTTAAATCTATAACTACACTAAACAGACAAAAATTCTATATTTTCGGCGTTTTAATCGATGCCAAACCTCGTAACAATTTTTTTTTTCAAAAATATTCAATGTCCTACAATATTGACTTCCCTGCGATTTTATTATATGTATAGATTACACACATAGCAAGGAGTAGTTGTGGCCCAGTGGTAACGGCCACGACTTACGAGTTGGGTCGTAGGTTCGAACCCAGGCGCTTCACTTTTTGTAAAATATTTCATCACCACTGCTCTTAAAACGGTGAAGGAAAACATTGTGAGGAAACCGGCATGTCCTACAACCAAACATTCGAAATCATGTGACATCTATCAACCCGACTGGGCTCGCGTGGGGGATTACGGCCCATTCCCTCTCACAGAGCGGAGGCCTGTGTCCCAGCAGTGGGAACATTATAGGCTGATTATATATTTTGTTTGCACCCAAGGACAACCCCCGTGTAGGACTATTGCAGGATATGGAAACAAAGATATTGAACTATGGGTTTGGATGGCTAAAATGGAGTGTTACGGTGTTACCAACGCTATGGAAGGAATATGGCCCCTGCCTTATTATTATTAGTCATAATTGTCCCACTGCTGGGCAAAGGCCTTCCTATACTACTTCCACCTCTCTCTGTCCGGAGTTGCCAAGGACCAATCTGTCTCGGTCTGGACCTGCCGCCAAATATTATATTTCGCAAAAACCTACACCTATCTTCTGACATTTCATAAGTGCTCACACTTATGAAATATTAGAATAGGTGTGTCAGATAGGTGCACGGTTCCAATTGGGCGTTTCCTATGGAGTTGAGCCGGCAAGTCCACGTATATAATAGACATTCTTCCTTGTATATCAACTTCGAAATCGTGACAATAAATAGTCGACATAATCTGACTATTTTCCTTATTAGTATCGTGGGTCGCCTTACCCAGATAATAACGGATTTGTTCGGCAAAACGCAGCCTAAGGGATTCGCTTTGTTGTTGTTATGTTTCCGTCAATATGGCGGATGTAATCCTAATCCTAACTAATATATTATAAATGCGAAAGTGAGTTTGTTTGTTTATTTGTTTGTTTGTTACGCTGTCACGCTAAAGCGGCTAAATGGATTTGGATGAACTTTGGTAAACCATGGGATAGGATATTTTTTATCCCGATATTCCCACAGGATCGAAACTTATGCGGGGGAAACCACGGGGTGCAGCTAGTGGACAATAAATAGAAATATGGATATTATTATCTTGTTTATGTTTGTTTTTGATGTTTTGGGGCATTGTAAAAAGGGCAACTACGTACAGTCAGTGACCTGCATAACCCGACCCCTCTTCCATTCTTCTTCTTTGTAAGAGGGGTCAGTACTCTGCATTACCATAATAAAAATAAAAAAGTTGTGTGATACCCACTAAATCCATATGCTAGGCTACTGTAAGATCATTTATAACAAACACAGGCTTCATAAAAATTAACGAGCAAGAACTAAACAGTAAAAAATTGATCCTCGTTAGTATTTCTTCTCAACCCTTTTCTGCCGACGCGCGTCGTTGATATCAGAGGACCAGAAAAACAAGCAACTCATTTACTAAAGGTGCATGCATACCGAAGTTATTTTTTGTGGAGCAACGTTTGCAATTGTTAGTGGGCAACAATTGACAACAAAAAAATATTAAGTAAATTTACTATAAGTACGAGTATATGAATTGGATACACATGTTACCGTAAAATTGCAAATCATCTGTTAAGGTTTTAATAGTAGATAATAGAACAAGAAAAAAAGGGAATTTGATTCGAGGGACTAAGTTGGATCCCGAGAGCAGCGAAGGATTCTAGACTAGAATCCTGAGCGGAGCTAGGGATACCAGGACCGAAATGGTTTTCTTTTTCACCAGTTGTGTACTCTTACTTTTTACCATTGACTGCGAGAAAATTAATAGTTTAGTATTTATATTTATCACATTTTATTTGTATAATCGGTAATAACAGAACAAAGGATTAAATATAAACATTAAAAATGTATTAGTCAGTGTCTCATTTTCGTCACTGGAAGAAACTCATTCTATTATAATTATGTTAATAGATTTTCCAATGACATAAAACAACCACAGATAGAAAAGAACGTAACTATAATTTGGCGGGATATTTTTTTAAATTTAATTATATAGCTCTATGGAATAGCTCCATTTAGTCAGCCTGTAAGGTACTTTCAGCACATTTTTTTTTTTTTTTTTACATAATTCGTTTAATTCGTGCTTGTTCGAAATTCAAAATGTTTTTATTCACTCAGTGACTAAAAGAGTTTTATTCACTGATAACGATGAATCAAATGAATTTTTCGAGTGGCAATGGTAAAAATTAAATTATTTTCTTTTCTTTTAATTTTTGATATTGTTTGTTTTGCAAATATACTGTATAATATATATATGTGATTTAATTTTTACCACGTCTTATTTTTTTACCTTTAGGTAATATATTATGTTTTCGCTGCTGAGGTGAAAAGTTGTGTGTTTCATGGGACCCAAGTTATTTGCATTTCGTGTCTTTGAATCCCTCGTTGCACTCAAGATTATAACCTAGAATCACGAGCGATCAACACTCGCAGCAAAAACCAACTTTGCTCTCTTGTTGCACAAATACTGCTAAGCATTGGTGAAAAAAGATATAGTTTTTCAACTTAGTGTAGTAACACACCTGCCGATATTTACCTACGTGACGGATATTCAGCGTGCTTATTCGGCAAAATTATATTGCTTTTTATACCACCTACTTACACCACATTAGGTCAAAATTGGTTCACGTTATTGGCATTGTAAATTATGCACGCGTAATTTTCAGCAGGTGTCGCTACGTTTAGTTATGTATCTTTTCACGGCGAAATTTTTCAAGTACTAGTGGTATACCAACACAAGACAAAATATAATAAATAACTAGCTTTTACCTGCAGTTTCACCCGTGTGGAGGTCGGGTCCTAACCCAAGTCATGGTCTATCCATGTGCCAATTTTTATTCAAATCCGTTTAGCTATTTTAGCGTGAAAGCGTAACAAAAAAACATACTCACTTTCGCATTTATAATATTAATAACTGCATCCCGCGGTTTTATTCTTCTTGCTAAATTTACACATTTTATATGCACTGGAATGGTTCTCCTCTTACCTTCAAGAACTACATCAGTCCGTTCATGTTGGGGATTCTTCGTCATGCTGGTGTGATTAGGAAGTTGTCGTTCTTCAAGGCGGTATTCTTTCTCCTCTTCTGTTTTCGATTTTTATTAATCTTATAACTTCCGAGCTTCAGTGTGCGTATCATCTGTATGCAGATAATTTGCAGTTTTACTGTCAAGGGAGTGTTGATGAAATACCTGACGCTATCGACAAGTTAAATAGGGACTTGACAGCCATTAAAACCTGGTTTGATAAATTTGGTGTTGCAGTAAACCCTAATAAGTGACAGGCGATCATCATTGGGAATCATCGTAGTATTAGTAGGGTGGATGGTTCAACCTTGCCACCAGTTCTCTTCAATGGTACGTTCGTTCCATTTAGCACTGATGTGAAAGACCTAGGCTTGCACATCGATTCTACCCTGAACTGGCATACAATTCGCTAGTCGCTAGGGTGAGCCAGAAGGTTACTGGAACGCTGCGGGCTCTATACCGACTGAAACATTTATTACTATCAAGTACCAAGACGAGTGTTTTAGTATATTCGTGTATTTGTGTGTATTTATTTGGTTATATATTTGTGTATAATTTGGTATGTATATTATATTTAAAGTTAGGTATGTATATCCTTATATTTAAATAAATATTTATTCCATAATTTTCGTTATTGCACCTATCACTGTTTGTCTCTGCATCACCCAAAGGTTGACTGGTAAAAAATGCCTATGGCATTAAGTCCGCCTCTAAACATTTGTGTGCTTAAAGTATTAAAAGTTAATTATTAAAATTAACTTATTGTATTAAAATTTATTAATAAAGAACTTTGTATTTATTTATATTTCTTATTTCTTCCGGTAACTTATTATATATTTTTATCGACTTCACATAGGTGCTTGAGGAGTGCATTTTTAATCGGGATGTAGGTATGTTTAATCTATTTTTATGTCTTAGTGTAATTTTAGTCTGGGTATTTTCTCTTTTTGGGTAGAATTTCGGTTATATACGTACAAATTTACGGATTTCAAAAATGTAGAGGCCCGGTAGGGTTAATAGTATGGGTGAGTCTGTACTATTACCCCATAATTAATATGACACCGTATTTAAGCCATGCATAGGCATATGCGTAATATGCTACCAACGCAGTATTTACGAGTATGTCCGTAGTTTTTTGATATCCCGAAGGGCGTATGAAAATTTTGATAAGTTTGCTTTTTTTTGGATATGCGACTTCTAATTTATGTGTGTGATAGACACACACATAAATTAGAAGTAGTCCTGATAGGGTGAATTTATCTGCGATATGTTTTCAATTTTTTTCCACTCAGTTTACGAACCTGCCTCACCAATATTATCTCAATGGCAACCGTCTGCAGCAACTTCCTCAGCTAATTATTAATTTCGAACTTACAATTTGATCCTAAAAGAACTTAACTCTCTGGATCCTTCCAAAGGTCCAAGGCCTGACGGCATACCTGCATATTTCTTACGGTACACTGCTGCTCACATCTGCGAACCATTAAGTATAATTTATAATAAGTGCGTTACTCAGGGAGTGTTTCCAAAAGAGTGTAAACGTGCAAACATAACACCTGTACATAAGGTTGGCACCAAGGGTAATGTGGAGAACTATAGTCCAATATCTATTCTCTCCACCTTGTAAAAGGTTTTTTGAGATACTCGTTCATAATGAAATATATCCGTCGTTGCACAATTCCATTATACAGCAACAACACGGCTTCGTCAAAAAGTGATCTATTACCACAAACCTTCCGTCCTTTGCCAACTTTTTGTTTGATAGCCTCGATAACGGTCAATAAGATGCCGTAAGTAGACGCAGTTTACACAGATTTTTGCAAGGCCTTTGACAAGGTGGTCCATGAATTATTGCTGGATAAAATTGCCTTCAACGGAATTCGAGGTAACTTGCTGCGATGGTTTGCATCATATATTTCAAACCTATCTCCAACGGAACGGAACCAACGGATTCATATCAAACACTATCGAAATTACATCCGGTGTTCCACAAGGCTCTATCCTTGGGCTGTTATTATTTAGCATATTTGTTAGTGACATAGGTTATTGTTTTCGCAACACAAAGTTCCTATTGTATGCAAATCATCTAAAGGTATACAAGTCCATCCAAACCCTTAACGATTGCATTCTATTACAGCAAGACTTGGACAGACTAACAGATTACTGTCATAGGATTAAACTAAAGCTAAGTGTACCTAAATGCAATTACCTTACTTTCTCCAAAAACAAGCACATTATTAACTTCGCGTACACCCTTTGTCACGTGCCTCTCACTGAAGTAAACTCAATTCGCGACCTCGATTCCAAACTATACCTAGATCTACATGTTAACAAAATTTTAAGTAAAGCTTACCATGGCTTTATCATGCGATCTACCCTTGACTACAAGTAATAGTGTATTTAAAATGTTAAAAATATTGATTGTTAATTTCTTTCCTAATTTTATTTTTATTTTAAGAATTATTTTATTTCTTTGCCCGACAGGGTCCGTAATTGTACCTTAGCTCTAAGCCTTTGTAACACCTTTAAAACATTATGGAATGCAATTATAGATATGAATAAAGATGAATAAAGAACCTCGTCATATCTACGCTTATATAAATCTATAGTTCGCTCACAATTGGAGTATGCAGTGTCAGTATTGAAACCCTTCTACAAAAAATATTCTGAAATGGTTGAAAATGTTCAGTACAAATTTTTACGTGCCATGCATTATAGATACCATAAATCCTAAAAACTTACTCTCAGTTACTCAGCAAGTAAAAGCTCCTGCCCCTTAGCTCTCAAAGAAAATACCTCGAAGCCAGTATTTTATATAAAATTGTTAGAAATAAATTTAATTGTATAAATCTAAATAACATGATTTGTTACGCTGTACCTAGAACCTTTCACAGGCGACAGGTACGCGCAGGTACTCTTTTTGCAGTGAACTCTTGCCGAACCAACTCTGGCCAGCGCTCACCAGTCCGCCGTATGGTTGACTCATATAATAACACTTTTGAAAATATTGACATCTTCAATTGTCCAATGAGTAGATTCAAAAGTCTCACCTAATCCTCTTTATTTAATAAAACCAATGTGTGTACCCTTTCTGAAACTCATCAGACTTCCTCATTTTATATTATGTAATCTTTAACTAAATTTAAAACTTTATTCATACTAATTATGTATACAACGATTTACTACTCGTACTGCTACTAAAACTCCTAGCGATTACACTCTTTTTTTTTACTTTTATGTCTACCTGTGGACAGCGTTGTGAGTTATATTATTACTAAAATTGTTTATGTTAAATTAGTTGTAAGTTCATATAATGTAACTGTTTGCTGTTCCTTTCAATAAAAATAAAAATCAAAATAAAAATAAATACAATTATTTACTATTTCTAACTTATAATTCCTAAAACTGAAGTTTATATTTATAGGTTTTTTTTTGTCGTGTGTGAAATGTCACTATTTTTGTGTTATTAAAGTTAATTTCTAGGTTATGTTCCATCATCCAATGAGTTGTAGCGTACAGTATTGAATTTAATTTATTATTAAGTTTGAGATTAGTTTCGCACGAGACAAGAATGGATATGTCATCCGCAAACAAAACACAAGGTTCACTGATTGTCGGTAATGTAGGTTGGTCGTTAATATAAACTAAGAATAGGAAGCAGCCTATTACACTTACGGTTGTCGCAACCCAGTGCTGGGCACGCCACGATTGCGGTGATAAGTCCCCTCTTTGAGGAGTGGCTGGAGAGGCGCCACGGCGTGCTCACCTTCCGCCTGACGCAGGTCCTCACCGGACACGGCAGCTTCGGGAGGTTCCTGTGTCGGATAAGGCGGGAGGAAACGTTCGGGTGTCACCACTGTGTCGATCGCCCGGAGGACACGGTGGAGCATACGGTGGAGGTCTGCCCGGCTTGGGCAGAGCACCGCCGTGTCCTCGTGGAGGCGATTGGCGGCAGAGACCTCTCGCGTCCGGCCCTGGTTCAGGCCATGGTACGGAGCGAGAGGGCACGGGCAGCCGTCACCTCCTTCTGCGAAGCAGTAATGCTCGCGAAGGAGGAGGCGGGACGGTTGAGGGAAAGGCAAGTTTCGCGCCCTCTCGCCCCTAGCCGCCGCAGGAGACGCCCAGGGCGTCGGGAATCCCGGGCGGATTTCCGGCCACCGTAGGCGCGGGCTTGCGGACGGTGAGCAATGGGTAGCTCACCGTCCGGTAAGGACCAGGCCCGGGTCGACGGCGCGTCGTATTCCACGCGCGCCTCAAAGAGATGTCGTCAGCACAAAGTAGGGGTCCACTAGGGCCGATGCCTGCCGGGGTCGCGGGAAGGTACTTATGGGTCACCGAGGCCCCCGCAACACAGGCAACAGGAAGGAATACGGATGGGTTTTAGTCAGTAAGAGTCTGACACACCCTCCCGCTCAGAGCGGGAGAAGTTATTTGATGATTTCCCACCCAAAAAAAAAAAAAAAGCCTATTACACTACCTTGTGGGATGGAAGCGTTTATTGGTATGTTTTCAGAAACGATTAGGATAGTTAGGATATAGTTAGATACAGGTTGTTTCTCAACAAGACAGTTTTTTCATTAAAAAATATTCCCAGATTGCTCAATGAATATTAATGATTTCTTTACGTCACTGTCGTTAATGTTGTCAGTTTTGTTAGTAAAATTAACAAACTTGGGGCTATTACTGTATATTTACATTCCCGGATCACGTTTCATCCATCATCTTTATCAAAGAAAATTGGCTAAAGTAGCGGTCGTAGGGATTTATTTTTGCGGTGGAACGTCACAATAGAGATCGTGTATTTTTTAAGTATGTTAATGAAGGAAGTTTATGTCCCTTACGACACAGTTTCCAATGGTTAAAGGATATTTTTGTCCAGTAGATTTAGGCTGAACAATGACATTTTCTACATAGTTGTCGACCAACAGAACAAATAATAGGGTCTTACCACAAAAACTTATATTCTATTTTTCTCTATGGCAATGGTGCCGATGTCGACAATTCTGCCAGAGTAAATGTGTTGAGAAATCATGTGGATAAAAAAAAAAAACTAAAAACCTAAATCCATTAATTTGTTGATTAAATACTTTATTATTGAATTTACTGTAAAAGTTGTTGACGAGTATGAAATACTTACACTGAAAAAAACAGATACAAAATATAAAACTTAGACACTTGTTCAACGCGTGTACGTCAAACTCCATACAAGAATATCTTGCTTATTAATTGTACAGACTAAACAACTGTTATATGATTTTATGGCGAAGTAAGATAATAAAACTATGCAAATTTAAAATGACAGAAAGCTTCTATTACATAACCAGAGAGCTGAAAGTGAAAAACATATTTATAGGAAAAAGGTACCTAATCCATAACATCGTGTGTGTGCCTTTTTTTTTTTTTTTTGAGGGTGGGAAATCATCAAATAACTTCTCCCGCTCTGGGCGGAGCGGGAGGGTGTGTCAGACTCTTACTGACTAAAACCCACCCGTATTCCTTCCTGTTGCCTGTGTTGCGGGGGCCTCGGTGACCCATAAGTACCTTCCCGCGACCCCGGCAGGCATCGGCCCTAGTGGACCCCTACTATATTATGTGCTGACGACATCTCTTTGAGGCGCGCGTGGAATACAACGCACCGTTGACCCGGGCCTGGTCCTTACCGGACGGTGAGCTACCCATTGCTCACCGTCCGCAAGCCCGCGCCTACGGTGGCCGGAAATCCGCCCGGGATTCCCGACGCCCAGGGCGTCTCCTGCGGCGGCTAGGGGCGAGAGGGCGCGAAACTTGCCTTACCCTCAACCGGCCCGCCTCCTCCTTCGCGAGCATTACTGCTTCGCAGAAGGAGGTGACGGCTGCCCATGCCCTCTCGCTCCGTAACATGGCCTGAACCAGGGCCGGACGCGAGAGGTCTCTGCCGCCGATCGCCTCCACGAGGACACGGTGGTGCTCTGCCCAAGCCGGGCAGACCTCCACCGTATGCTCCACCGTGTCCTCCGGGTGATCCACACAGTGGTGACACCCGGACGTTTCCTCCCGCCTTATCCGACACAGGAACCTCCCGAAGCTGCCGTGTCCGGTGAGGACCTGCGTCAGGCGGAAGGTGAGGACGCCGTGGCGCTTCTCCAGCCACTCCTCAAAGAGGGGACTTATCGCCGCAATCGTGGCGTTCCCAGCACTGGGTTGCGACAACCGTACTTTCCATGACGCCATGAGATCCCGCCGGAGCTCCGTCCGCTGTGCCGCGATTTCTCGCGGCAGCGGACTTACGCCCCGGCGTTTCGCCTCTTCGCGCCACTCCCATACGTGCGCGAGGACTTTTGCCTCCAGATGCCATGGCCATCGTGTGTGTGCCTTGCGTGTACATTTATGAGCAAATAAATAGAATCGATAACGCGTGACACACCGCGTCTTTGAACCGAAAGTAAAGTCGAATTATTCATTCACCGGAGTAATCTGACATGTGCTAGCTGTCACCTTGTGTAATAAAATGGTATTATTTATTATATTTATTGTATTCTAGACTTTTAAACTTATATACATCGATTAAACTAAACGATCACTGAAATTAAATGAAATGAAATTGTTTATTCTGTAAATAGGATATGAGAATCACTTTTACACGTCATATTAAGATAGATAGAGATATTAAAAAATAAGCTAGATGGAGTCGATATTTCCTATCTGACTACCCCTTAGAAGAAATGGCGAAACAAACTCAAGGGTCAAAGTCTCTTTTAAAGTCCAGACATAATCTTGGTCAGATAATGTGAGGACCATGTAGATCCATGTCTGAAATGGTCTTTTGAGGAAAGAACCACACAAATTTGAATGGACCTGTCCAGTCAGTGCAAGCATTTGTCAGTAATCGTGTAGCTCAACTCTCAACTCAACTGTTACAATAAATATTACCATTTTATTACACAAAGTAACAGCAAGGACATGTCACGTTACTCCAATGAATTCATAATTCGACTT
Organism: Atethmia centrago; assembly: GCA_905333075.3. Taxonomy (NCBI): domain Eukaryota; kingdom Metazoa; phylum Arthropoda; class Insecta; order Lepidoptera; family Noctuidae; genus Atethmia; species Atethmia centrago. The sequence goes on from HG995374.1 coordinate 10,373,085, forward strand.
AAGAAACCCATATTGACACACCTGCTACCAAACAATACTCATCATCATCATTCATCATTTAAACCGAAAGACGTCCACTGCTGGACATAGGCCTCCACCAAGCACCGCCACTTCGACCGGTTTTGTGCTTCCCGCATCCAGCGGATTCCTGCGGCATTCACAAGGTCATCGGTCCACCTTGTAGGAGGCCTTCCAACGCTACCTCTACCGGTACGCGGTCGCCATTCCAGAACCTTTCGGCCCCATCGGCCATCTGTTCTGCGAGCAATGTGCTCTGCCCACTGCCACTTAAGTTTGGCAATTCTTCGGGCTATGTCGGTGACCTTGGTTCGCCTGCGGTTCTCTTCATTTCTGATTCGATCATGTAGGGAAACTCCAAGCATAGCCCTCTCCATTGCCCTTTGAGTGACTTTTAGCCTTTTGATAAGGCCCATTGTAAGCGACCACGTTTCAGTGCCATAGGTCATCACTGGCAACACGCACAGGTCAAAGACTTTCGTCTTGAGACACTGTGGTATGTGGGACGAGAATATATTGCGTAGCTTCCCGAACGCTGCCCAGCCGAGTCGGATTCGACGATTGACCTCTTTCTCGAAGTTGGACCTACCTAACTGGACAGTTTGTCCTAGATAAACATACTCGTCCACAACTTCGAGCGTAGCGTCTCCGATTTTCATGAGAGTGGGTGTAACATGGGCATTTGACATGATCTTTGTCTTGTCCAAACAATACTACCTACCTACAATCAAAAGTTACAAACTAATACACGACAATTTATTATAAGTAAACGGTACCAACCAAACAATTATACAAATTACTACTATTGGAAATTGATGGCACGGCCTTGTTATAGGCGACCCCACAGTATTGTGTACAACCATTAATAATTTGGGCAACACCATTAGGCCATCGGGGGCTCAACGAACTTCATAATAAATCATCATTTTTCACCGCACCCTGTGTAAGTAGGGATGTCAGTCTAGGGAAATTTGTATTGACATGCCTCGTTTAGGATTTGATATTTGAGTGGATTTCGAGGAAAGATAAAGTTAACGGAACACTCCATATTTAAATAAATCTGTTTAAAAATTATAATTATGTACTTTTTCTGTATTTTTAATTACTAATCTTCTACTGTCGGATATTTATTAGCTCTGGCAACTTTTAAGCGTGATAGCTGCTAAGAATTTCAGGAAAGTTTTAAGAATTAATTAAAATTGGTGTCGTGAAATTGCGTACTAAAAACCGGTACTTAACTGTGTGTCTTTTTAATAAAGCCTAAAAAATAATTAAGTAATATTAGACACCTGGGGTGTCTGATATTACAACCTAATTATTTTTAAACGTATTTAGCAGTCTGTAACATATTTTTCATACAACAACTAAGTGATATTGTTAGCAACAATTTACTGAGCCAATAAATAAAACCAATAAATACAAGAAATGAAACAATAAAAAACAAGAAGAAAGTACTTGTTCTATTTCTCTAAAAGCGTACGTAACAGCTAACTAAATGAAAGCCCTGCATGCGATTTCCCTGGCAATGTATCGCAACTTGTATCCAATGTATTGGACAATTTCTAGTTGTAATAAGGATCAAATTCGCCAAACACATAATCGTTAGTATGAAACTGACAGGGGTCAAACGCATTCTCTCGAGTCGGACCCTAGCGTTGGTATAGTCCACCTCGTAATTGCTATATCACCCAGGTTGAATGTCACTTTCACGTCATAAAACGTCGATTAATATTTTTTTTTATTTTAAGTCCAATGATACGATGTTTAACCTTAGTGAAGTGTACTGGGGGTTTTTGCCAAAAATGATAAACTAACTACGCCCTTGACTAGGGGAAGCCGGGGTACAAAGTGCTGGGGTTAGTTGTTCCGGCATGAATAACTTCGCTAAGAAAAGAGGTAGCAGTAAATATGAAATGCATTACTGAATGTTGTACCATAGCGCTGCTTCGGCGGTCATTTTAGTGACGCTGTAAAAACCTGTTAGTTTGGTTTTCGCTTGGTGGCACATATTTGTTAAACAAGCAAACTTTTCCGTTCTCACACTTGTTGCTCTATTTCAATAAATTTAAATTCTATTTATGAGCGAGCTATACGAGTACTTACCAGTTGTATGTTTTTAAATCGCATTATTTATAATTTGTTACTTGTATTTTTAGCGTTTTAAATTATTTTGTGTTTGCGTTTTAAAAACGGAATTTAAGGTAAAAAGTTCCGCTGGTTTGGGGTCAGTTGTGCCGAGAAAAACGTACACAAAATGAAGCAACAAGTACAATGAGAACTGAATCAAAAGATCAACCGAAATGAGCAAGAACTCAGTTGAACTGCGGCAGCGGGTAGCTGATGCTGTCATCAAAGATAATAGAAAACTCAAAACGGTAGCTCGGGATAAAAAAATATGTAAACCACTTCGCAATTATAATATTCAACGAAAAGTATTTAGTTAAAAGCTATTAGAAATGTATCATAAAATTTTAATAATAGGACGTCAAACACGTTTCTTAAACATTTCTTTCGATGGGTTTTTAGGGTTCCGTACCTCAAAAGGAAAAATAACCCTTAAAGGATCACTTCATTGTCCGTCCGTCTGTCTGTCAAGACACTTGTTTGTCAGGAATGCGTTGAGGTATCAAGTTAAAGTCTATATCAAATACACTACTATTTAGGTCTACAGTCCCTTGGAGCTCCAAAAACACAAGCTTCTAAATCAACGCAATTAAAAATACGGCCATTTAGGCGACATACCTATTTTGATACTCGCAAATAAATAAAAACCTTTAGGGTACTTCCCGTTGACCTAGAATCATTAAATTTGACATGAAGCAAGGTCTCACAGCACAAGTAAAAAAAAAGTCCGAAAATCGTTAATTTGTAGATTTATCACATAAAAATTTGCAGTTGGAGAATTGACCATGGCGTATATCGATGTATTCGGATAGTATAGGAGAGGCCGGGGTTCCGAGTGCCGATTTTCAAACAATCGGTCAAGTGGGAGTGATGAATTTATTCCAAGAACATATGTACTAAACGTTGTAGTTAAAAACATGCATTCCAACCGCAAATGTTAGTTGTACGCATAATATTGAGAGATTTACCATGTTATTTTAAAACCATAGACTTATTTTAAGTTTTCCTGTAATCTATAAGTATAAAACTAAAAAAAAATACGAAAAAATTTAACCCTTATAGGATCTCTCGTGTGTCTGTCTGTCCCTTTGTCACAGCCAGTTTGCTCCAAATGTTTTTAACTACAAAGTTGAGTTTGTTTTTGGGCTAACTTCGTCCCAACTACGGACCCTTCAGTATGCGTGCTCTTACATGCACTTGGACTGTTTTTTTTTTAAATCAATCAATGAGATAAGGATATTTGACACTAGATATTTTTGCTTTAATTTATGTAAATCCATTTCCAGTTACTCTATCACTAATTATCACAATTGCTACCAGAACATCTTCCCTCAACGACGATCTTGTCAACTTTTCGCAAAAATATGTTTCTGGCCAAGAAGATATTACGTTAATAAATAAATAGGATACATTCTGCGTCTATATATCCGAAAGCCTTGGAGATCTGACCTCGTTTTAACGGTTTTGAGAGTTCTGTACGTCCGAATGAAAAAAATGGAACCCTTATAGGATCACTCGTGTGTCTGTCTGTCTATCTGTCACAGCCAGTTTGCTCCAAATCTAATGGAGCGGGTATACATATGGAATTATGTGACCTTAATACGAACGTGTAACGTAAATATTCAATGAATTTTGAATATAGGGTCACTTTTGGGGGACACATTAGAAAATTTAAAAACAGCTTACTGTGTACAGCTTACAGCTGTACTGTGTGACACACACGCAAAGGCTTACTGTGAGGGAGTCTCCGAAACTACAAAGGCAAAATTAAAAAAAAACCAGAATGTAGTTTTATACTTATAGATTACAGGAAAACTTAAAATAAGTCTATGGTTTTAAAATAACATGGTAAATCTCTCAATTTTGTGCGTACAACTAACATTTGCAGTTGGAATATATGGGAGAGCATGTTTTTCATCTACATTGTTAACTTTGTTCTTGGAATAAATTCATCCCAACTACGGAACTCTTCATTATGCGTGGTCCGACACGCACTTGGCCGGTTGTTTGAAAATCGGCACTCGGAACCCCGGCCTCCCCTATACTATCCGAATATTTCTATAAACGAAAATATTATATATATTATTATTATAATATATAATAAATATTTATACGTTTCTTTGCATGAAATAATATTTTATATTGCAACTTCCTTGTGGCTATATAGTTTTAGTAGAAAGTAAGTATAAAATTCAGAGTGTAAACAATTATTTTAGAATTAAGGTTTAACTCGCATTGAGACATACTAGAGACCGATAGAAATCAATAACCGAACTTCATTCACTCCTTTTGTTTACCCTTTGCACGATAACAGCTAAAACGATTATGTATCTTTGCTTTTTAGTAATATATTTTGTTATATTTATTTATTTATTTGACTGCCTCGTTGGTCTAGTGGTTGCAAGCCCTACTGCTTGAGCATAGGTCCTAGGTTCGATTCCCGGGTTGGGAAAAGTGTTGGTATGGAAGCGAACGTGTCGATCGGTTTTACAAAAATGGAAAAAGAGCAATATCGTTCGGTGATTCGATTCCTATTTTTGGAAGGGAAAACGCGCATCGAAATCAAAGAGCGCTTGGATGCTGTGTACGGTGACTCTTCTCCATCGATGGCCACCGTCATGAATTGGTTCAACGAGTTTGCACGTGGCCGTACGTCGGTTTTTGATGAACCACGTCCAGGTGCACCGAAAACAGCTGCTACGGAGGAAAACATTAAAAAAATCCATGATTTCGTATTGGCAGATCGCCGATTGAAGGTTCGGGAGCTAGCTGAGACTGTAGGCATTTCAGAAGGAACAGTGCATCATATTCTTCACGAGGAACTCGGCATGAAAAAGCTGTCGGCGCGATGGGTGCCGCGTTTACTCACACCAGAAAACAAGCGCAACCGTGAGACCACATCGGAGACGTGTTTGGCGCTGTTTAAGCGGAATCCAGCGGAGTTTTTGCGTCGTTTTGTGACCGTCGATGAAACCTGGATCCACTGGTACACACCAGAGACCAAGGAGCAATCAAAACAATGGATCCAGACCGGGGAACGTGCTCCAAAGAAGGCGAAAACTGTAAAATCGGCCGGAAAAGTTATGGCCACCGTTTTCTGGGATTCACAAGGTGTGATCTACATCGATTACCTCGAGAAGGGTAAAACAATTACAGGGCTTTACTATGCCGATTTATTGGGCCGATTCGACGCCGAATTAAAGAAAAAACGACCCCATCTGGCGAAGAAAAAAGTGCTGTTTCACCACGACAACGCACCGGTTCACACGTCTGCCGTTGCCATGGCCAAATTAGTCGAATTACGCTACGAATTATTGCCCCATCCACCGTATTCTCCAGATTTGGCCCCTTGTGACTTCTTTCTGTTTCCTAATCTGAAAAAATCACTCGCCGGGAATAGATATGGATCGAATGAGGAGGTCATCGCCGCCACGGAGGCCTATTTTGCAGAGTTTGACAAAAACTATTTTTCGGACGGGTTAAAAAAGTTGGAGCATCGCTGGGCTAAGTGTATCGAACTAAAAGGAGACTTTGTTGAAAAATAAATTGCCACTTTTCCAAAATTTTCGTTTACTTTTATAGGCTAAGTATTTATTGAATGACCCTCGTACCTCTTGTAGGAATTATATATGTCTGTAGGTGTGTCCGTGGCACTCCAGCAGGCCCTATCATAATATCAGCGCTATGGTATTCATTATTTAAATGTCGCAGTATTATGCTTTTTTTTTGGGTTGGAAATCATCAAATAACTTCTCCCGCTCTGGGCGGAGCGGAAGGGTGTGTCAGACTCTTAGTGACTAAAACCCACCCGTATTCCTTCCGTTGCCTGTGTTGCCAGGGGCCTCGATAACCCTTTTGGACAGCCACGCGATGACATCTCTTTGAGGCGCGCGTGGAATACGACGCGCCGTCGACCCGGGCCTGGTCCTTACCGGACTGTGAGCTACCCATTCCTCACCGTCCGCAAGCTCACGCCTACGGTGGCGAGAAATCCGCCCGGGATTCCTGACGCTCAGGGCGTGCAGTATTATGCTGAGATCATTATGGGAGCCTTTTTGGCATCACACAGTTCTTGATTTTATTTTTGTATTTTATTAATTATAAATGCTCTTTTTTTACTTTTTGTATTTTTTGTGCATGTCCCAAATAATACATTTTTCTTTCTTTCTTTTCTTCTATATATTAATGAAAACTTACTCAGTTTAATTTACGATAGAAATGAGAATTGAAAAGAGATTTTATTTCGAGGCTATCGTCAAATTAAAACACAAAACAAGTCTTTCATACATTGATTTATACAGTCTATTCTACAGCAAGGCTAGAGAATCAACAAGGGAATCAGGTTATTGCGAACCTAAGCGCTCGGCTAACACTCCACTACCGAAGCATTACCTAACCGTCTGATGCTCTTGTGCCTGCTATCGAGTCTTATTCATCTTGTATTGATCGCTTCTTGGCTTTCAAACGTCATGATTTATTTGAGTGAAAGCTGAGTTTAAATCAACCGAGTTTCTTTTGAAAAATAGACTAAAAGTTGCTTGGAACCGACGAATACATTCACATCGTCACGTCACAAACAGTCGCAGGGTTTTTGGAAAATGTTTTGTTGATCGATACAAATAAATAAAATTAAAGTATCTATTTGTAATGTCAAAATAACAACTTTTTACTTAATGCATATAAAAGTATATACGGTACCTACTCATAGCAAGAAAATATTTTTTATTTTTTTGTCTCTCTGTATGTTTGTACTAATCTCCGAAACGGCTGGACCGATTTTGACGGGACTTTCACAGGCCAAGACCTGATGTTATAAGGACCAACTTAAAAAGTAAAGGTACTTTTATTTTAGAAAAAGCCAAGCGGGCGAAGCCGTGGGTCGCAGCTGGTCTCTTATAAATTTTCTCTAGAACATTCATCTTGAAAAGAGTTTCCTCCTAAGACACACACGTAAAAGGAGAAGTAGTTAGTTATCTTTTTCTTGGTACAGAAGACCGCAAGTCAATAGTGACAAAACAATGTAAGCTGGCCGCGCATTCTATTGTAACTCCGCACTACGTATGCTAGGCCAGCTCAGGGTCAAAGTGTTACCACCAATGTGCGGTCTACTGTACACACAGGTAATTTGCAAATGGCTTGAATATGTTCACAAAACAATATTACTGTTTTACATACACATCGCACATCCGGAGCAACATTGACACAACTGCAAAAAAAATGTAAAATTGACTTAAATATACCAAATTATTTATATAATCATTTTACGTTTCGAGTGAAAACACCGCATTTGTAACTTCAAGAATCACCCGCTAGAGGTTGAATAGCCGTTGTAGAAATATCACGTCTTGGCGCGCGATTACCGAGTGACAACGACGCAGAAGACAGTTGCGCGGCGTGTGCACTAAATCTAAATAAGTGTTACAATTTTTTTTTTAAACTTGCATAACGTTCGTTTTTTAATCCCAGAGACTAATTTGACATTTCAAATTATTGTTTGACATTTGCACCTGTCAATTTAGTCTCCGAGATTAAAAAACAGACTATAGTGTAACATTCGTTTTGCAGTTGTGTCAACATTTCAAATTATTGTTTGACATTTGCACCTGTCAATTTAGTCTCCGAGATTAAAAAACAGACCATAGTGTATTTTTGTTTTGCAGTTGTGTCAGTGTTACTCCGGATCACAGTGGAACGAATGTATGGGAGCGGTTGGACGTAGACATGTCCGAAAAATAAGAGTAAAATTATGACAAACTAATGATGCCATCTTATTTGATTACTTAATGCCTTCATAAATTGTGGTGATGAATTTCTTCATAACTCCCATATTTCGGGAGTAATTTGAGAAAATGTGAAATTTTACTATGAAAATGAGTGTATCGAGCTCTCTCCCTCCTGATTCCGGGCTTGTTTCAAGTAGCGGTCTCTAATATCGTAATGCTATTACTAAGAGCTATATTTAATACTAAGACACATAGTGCGCCAAATGTGCACTTTCTGGGATAAAAGGAAATGAAAATAAAAAAAAAAAAAACGTTTTTTCCCCATTTGTATTTACTTTAAACCGCAGACAGACTTATTAAGAGGTCTATAAATATATTATATATATACAGAAATATATATTAACAAAAATATTCACAAGAACTGATGAGAGTATGACTTTTAAGTAAGTTGATAATAAATTACCTAGTTTCATTAAAAGTACAATAAATAATTAAGATGTAAGCTCTAATTTACTAAGTTACACATTTTAAAACAATAACATCATTTAATTATCTTCGTCATCATCATCATCATCAATTAATTCAAATTCAGAATCGATGTCCGCTAAATCATTTATGTTAACAAATTCGATATCACTTTTCTCAGAATCCGTAAGCTCATAAAATTCCTTAAAAGAAGATTTTTTTACAAACTTATTTCCTTTTGGACGGATACTTGTAACAAGTGGATCAGAAGACAGTAAAAGATTGTGCATAATATCTTCATTGCATGAGATACTGCTATGCTTTCGAGAATGCCCCTCTCTATATTTTCTAAAATCTTTATTTCTAGCCTCAGATGCCTCTTCGGATAGAAAACCAATGGGCACAATTGACATGTTCTGAACTATGTCTGGCCCATGCATTAAAATTTTATGAAGTGAAGAAGGCATATAATACCATGGGTATAACTCCACGTAAAGCTTAGCAGTATCAAAGCAGAACTCTCGGAATTTAGTTACGTTGATCTTCTCTCCTGATGAAATACACTGCAAGATCACACAGATTTTTCTTAAAAGCATAGCATCTATTCCGGTCAGTTCAGCAGATTTAGTGTAGTTTTCAAAAAATCTCCTTGCCGAGTTGCCATTGTTGGTGGATCCACTGCCTTGTTTCACAACATCGAGAAGTAAGCCCGTTTCTCTTCTTACAGCCTCTTGAACTCTTTTCTTCCTGTCATCAACTTGCCTTTTTGCTATATCACCCCTTACTTGCCATGATTTTATGTCTAATTTGTAGGAAATGTGTAATAAGCATTCCATTGAGCGAATCCAAGCGTGAAGGGTGCTTAAGCTATATTTATACATGTCCTCGTTTGCGTGTTTATCTTTGATTAACTCTAAATTATTCATTTCTTTAGGACAAGCCTTGCATATGTCACACACTGAAGCTGCTGTATTGGATATAATGGAATGAATTTTACCATCAATCATTGTCAACAGCAGTTGGTGTTTGACACTAATTCCATCAGTGATGGTGGATGGAGTTAAGGCTTCAATCTCTGCTTCGATTTCAGCCATCTCTCTCTGCACATTTTCTTTGGTTTCCTTTATAAACTTAAACAATATTGGCCGGCAAAATGAAGTGGAAGATGGTAGCTCGTTTTCCCAAATTGTTACACCTTTTGAGACGAGCCGCAGTGGTACAAGACTAATCATAAAATTACTAGCAAGATCGATTTACTCATCTTCACTCGTCCTTTGATGATAAATGCTTTGGCTAGATGATCCGTCAAAACCCCATTTGCTGGTCAATACGAGCTGTTGATTGGGATCAACAGGGGTTTCTAACGACCTAATAAGTCTTCTTGAGGTTAAATCCATCAAGGCTTGTAATTTGATTTTTGCAGAGCTCTCTGTAACTGTGAGATCTTCTTTGGCCGGATAGCACTTAATTTTTTCTTTAACCAACATGTAGTAACTCGGGTATTGAAGAGCTCCTTCTTGAGTGTTGAAATCCCGAAGAGTGTTATAGCGCCATTTCGATAAGTTCATCGATACATAAAGAGCCAATGCCTTCAAAGGGGATATTTCCCGTACCTGAATTGATTTACCTTCAATGAAGGCTTTGATTTTTGAGGCCTCTTCTGGATTCTCCGTCAAGTATTTCATAACATAAGCTGTATCGCTTTGTCCTGCCTTTTGAAGCGCCCTTTCGGCCGAAAACATAATTTCAGCGCTGCTACTGCTGCATGAAAGACTATCTTCAGTGCGTCTTCTTTTTTGCCGGTTACTAAGGTCCTCAAAAGATTTACGAGGACTAGGATGTGTACAAGTTGAAGCATCAGATTTAGCAGGAGAAATTATGGGCTCGATGACGTCACTTATATTTTCTGTAGAAGGTTCCATATTTTCATTCTGTAATTCCGGCCATTGAATTGCAGCCTGTAGCCAAATCTCATGTTTCTTCCGAAACTTATCTGTGCTTCTTCCAGACTGTGTCCATTTTGCATAAATGCGGTAGCAAAATCGACGACACCAGTCTTTTAAACTTGTTTCAGCACTTTCACATAACTGAACACAACTGTTATCTTTTAAAACACTGAACAAATAGTTAAAGTCGCGTAAATCTTTATGTGCGCGTGCGCATAAAGCAACGTGAATATCAAGATTTGTATTAAAATTTGGAAAATACATTGCGAGATTAGCTTGGATACAACGAGGTGTAAATCAACACTGATTTTAAAGTTACTAATAGTGACCTATTTATATAAAATCCAGGTATCCCAGGTATCCTTTGTTAAATATTGCAAGGTAATTAGTTATTGTGATAATTAGTAAATGATGCATGCTAAATTAGTGTATTAAGAGCCATTTAGTAATTAAATAATAGCAATGTTCTTATCAGTAATCATTAGTGCATCAGTTTTATATGTAAACCTTAAGTCCCTAATTATATATCCTAATTAGCTTATATCTTCTCTAATTGGCTGCTCAGAAATGTTATTGTAATAAGGTAAACCTTTAGGAAAACGGTTTTAATCAACAAAATAAACAAAAAATAAAAAAATTGTGTTATAAAATAAACATCACTCTTTATCCCAGAAAGTGCACATTTGGCGCACTATGTGTCTTAGTATTAAATATAGCTCTTAGTATTAGCATTATGATATTAGAGACCGCTACTTGAAACAAGCCCGGAATCAGGAGGGAGAGAGCTCGATACACTCATTTTCATAGTAAAATTTCACATTTTCTCAAATTACTCCCGAAATATGGGAGTTATGAAGAAATTCATCACCACAAGTTATGAAGGCATTAAGTAATCGAATAAGATGGCATCATTAGTTTGGCATAATTTTACTCTTTTTTTTCGGACATGTCTACGTCCAACCGCTCCCATACATTCGTTCCACTGTGCGGATGTGCGAGTATCATTTTATTAAATAAAACAAGGGTTCGGGGCGAAGATAAAATATCGTAAATCATATCAAAGATTACCTTTTTTGGTGTGCAGCGCAGTTGACGGTCGTCAACAACTAATGATGAAAAAAAGTAATTTAAAAAATAAAAAATCCCGACTGCATAAAAAGTGAACTTTAAAAAAGATGAAACAAGATTACCTATTTCTATATCTATACAGGATATGTTTAAAAGGAGTGCGGATATTTTAGGCGGTAATCAGGTGCATAAAACTGAAAAACTTTCCCCAAGGAACATAGGTCAAAATCTAAAAAAAATAATTCAACTTCCCATACAAACATAAGTCACGTGACCAGTCATTTTGTATAAAAAGTCGATTTTCAATTTTAAGATTTCGAACTTTGTTCTTTGGGGAAAGTTATGCAGTTTTATGCATCTGATTACCTCCTAAAATATCCGCACTCCTTTAAAACTTATCCTGTGTAAAGAATCTCATGCACCGAAAGCATGAGATTATTTACACAGGATAAATAAGTAGGCAATAGGTCTTTATTGTTAAATTTAAGAAGATACCTCCGATTGCATGAGATTGTTTATATAGAAATTGGACATCTTGTTTCCATCTTTTTTAAAGTTCACTTTAATGCAGTCGGATTTTATTTTTTAAATGTCTTTTTTTATTTTGCACTTTTTAATACTTATTTTTCACATTAATAAGATCTATTATACGATTATATAAGAACTTTATCATTAAGCTTATTATAAGTTATGAATATTTCAGTGACAATATTTTAAATGGTCTTTCAAAATAAAGAATGATTACAGAAACCTAAAGATGGTTTTCAAATACCTATTTCATGATAACCCACTCGACATGGTTCGTCGCCTTTCATTTTTTTTTCTTTTTCACTATATGTCGTTTGGTTGTCGCCATATTGAATTTATGTTTTTAGTGACACTCGCAAGATTAAGACAAAATCGATTGACGTAAAAATCATCAAAATCGACTTAAGCGTTTGGTGTCTAGAGCACCACAAAGGAACAAACATACATACATACATAGGCTGCTAAATACATTACCCTCCTTTGCTTTGCGCAGTCTGGTAAAAAGATGGCTGCGCGTCGTCTATTTTTAAATAAAGGCTCCTTCAAACAGGCGCGACACGCGACGCTTCACAAAGGCACCGCGTGTAGCAATACAAGCGGTGCCTTTGTGTCGCGTCGCGTGTCGCGCTTGTTTGTAAGAGTCTTAAGGCTCTAGAATGGGTACGAGCCTCCTCAAGCGCGCGGATTGTGTCGGGAGCGGTTGGAAATAGTTTTATGTTATAGATGTAATTTTCATGGGATCCTTTTTTTTTTTTTTTTTGAGGGTAAATCATCAAATAACTTCTCCCGCTCTGGGTGGAGCGGGAGGGTGTGTCAGACTCTTACTGACTAAAACCCACCCGTATTCCTTCCTGCTGCCTGTGTTGCGGGGGCCTCGGTGACCCATAAGTACCTTCCCGCGACCCCGGCAGGTTCATGGGATCCTGCCGAAAAGATTTTGCCAAAATTTCACTACCCAAACAAATTTAAGTAACCTTTTTTTTATACCAGTGCAATGTTTGGAATGATTTTAGTACGCACATTTTCATTTGATCAAATTCTTACTTGGCAGAATATTATCAAGGATAATGTCATTTAGGCATTTGGTCATTAATCAAATGATTTATTACAGCAAACAATCTTTGGACAACAAACGTTAGAGAATGTGTTGTGTGAATGAGATGTGCTTGAATCTGTCTGAAACAAGTCAAATTTATGGTTACTTATGGAACCAGTTAGAGTAGGTTAATTGTTTTAAATGATGGTTAGGTTAGGTTAGGTTAAAACTGTGACCTCCTACGAACGAGCCGAGCGAGCGAAGCGAGCTGTGCCGCGGCTACGGCCGGCGAGTGCCAGAAACGAATAGATTATATACCGAACTAGTTAGACGAGGTAGAAATTTTATTTTGCGTTAAATGAATAAATGTAATAATAAATGAATTCCAAATGAAATATTTGACTACATAAAAATTGGTAAAAGTACTAGTTGGTAAACAAGTTATTGTTTAAACGTTCACTTGCCAAACATTAGGTTTGCGTTACAATTATTTGTGAAAAGATTATTTGCTAAGTAATAATTTGGCAAATGAAATTATGCGGAAAATTGTTTGGGAAGTGATAATTTGCCAATTTCTTTTCGATGAAACAAGAGAGACCCAATTTTCATCCATGGCCATACACGATACTGTCTATAAAAAGAACTCAACGATGTAACAGGTAGGTTACATATAGCATAGCCGTTTTACCAATTTGATTAGAACGACAGATAAGCATAAAGTGATCCATCAAACATCGATCGAGGAACCATTTTGAACACGATTAACGAGTTTCGAAAGATAAACATAATAATAATAGCTCTGATGTTGACAACTAAATCGTTACAATATCAGTTAAACTACCGACTGAGGAGTATAACGATGATAAAAAGAGCTACTTTCTCATCACCACATCTTCTTAGTCGATGGTATTAGTATTAGAGTGCGACGGGCTGGCTCTTCAAGGAAGGCCAGAAACGCCTTGGTGTTACTGACAATCTCGCGGAGGGTTCCTACCTGGGTTTCTGAAGTACTTTGTCATGTATGTGGCGACCAGCGCACCGGGCAGTTTAGGAGCACATGAGCTGCTGTCTCTTCTTCCTCCATGCAGGCGCTGCACAGTGGACTATCTATAATCGATGGCATTTTTTGGTTTAGTTGGGCCCAGTATATGGCCACGTCAAAATAACGGATCACTCATAAAATGCTTTCATTTGAAAAATTAAAGTTCGTAAAAAGCAATCGCTTGCTACAAGATAAGAAAAGCTATCGATCGAAGCAAGCCAAATAATCAAGTATATCACTGCCTGAAATATACAATACTCTACACAGCAGAGTACCGTTCACAAAAACACTTAGGCACAAACTGTTTTGTACTAAAATAAAAACAAAAAACAAAAGCGTGAGACCCTCAACCTAGATATCTACCCTACCCGTATAAATTCTGATAAATGATAGCAAGGTCGACGGCAGCCATTAAGTTCGGAAAAATAAAAAAATATATACAAGATACGGGACTCGTCTGTTAGAAAACAGTGACAAATCGTTGCTCCACCATCTCCCCGGGCAGGACAGGACATTTTTCCTTGATTGCTCTCTCCCTTTCTTTCCAACATTATTTTATCGTTTAATTAGCAATTTAAGGAGACTATTAATTTTTTATTTTTTCTTGTTAATGTTCTTTCTTTTAAGCTGTTTGTTTTGGGGTCATTAAATACAAAGAAAAATTCAGTTTATTCGACCGATCGTGAAATTCAGAAGGGTATGCCTGGAGGGTTTCATTATTGTTAATCGATGACAACTTAGCCTCATATTTATGTTGTGCCTGACCCAATAGGTATTATTGCTTTATTTAAGACAGAGATCGAACGTCTTGCCTACATAAAGTTTTAGTCAAACAGAGATGAATCCCGCGCGGGATTTGAAACGAAATTCGCTCGCGCCAATTGTGTAAATGAACTAACGAATAGTCATGTGACTTCCTAATCATCAAAGAAATCGACGCGCGCAGTCCCGCAATCCATGTGGGATTTACATCAGTTTGACCGGAGCTTTGATTTGATTACCTCCCATAAGTTTAACGATTATGTGAAAACATTAGATGACTTTAAATCGTTTCACTGTCCTAAACCGCATCCCAACTAAAATAATCGTTCACGTGAATACGCGATCATCGCCTTCATAGGTCACATTTTGTTCGGAAAGCTAGAAAGCGCCATCTGTCGGCGCGACCACGCGAATTTGTTTGCCGAATGGTTGCGTGTTCACGCGACTGTCGCTTTGGTTAGGATGCGGCGTAAGACATGGCCATGAGCTACTTGTTATCATAAAATATAGAAACCAATAAAGTTAACAACTCTCAAGTTAGCGACCCGCATGATATAGAAAACTGCTTATCAAAGACTTTGAAAATACTCTAAATTGATTTAATATTCCTCTTTGTACAGTCATGAGTATCAATATGTAGAAACTTCAAGAGCAATATTCTGATGAAATAAGTCTCGATAGTAAATATGTGTTCGATAATACTTTGTTCGTGTAAAATGTCTACCAATACTTTACGAGGAAATTGCTTTCGAATTTTGCTAAGTGGATATATATTTATGCTTATGACTGTACGTTGTCTGACATCTTTGAAAGTATAGCCAGTGACTCTATAAGCATCATAAGCTTGTGACACAAGGATTAATACAAACTATCAAAGAAAATAACATTCTTAGAAACTCCAATCTTCTTGAAAAATATGAGTTAACAGTATGCACTATTGCGAGTTCCACTGGGTGAAATTTATGAGCACTATATCTGAGAAATTTGCAATTTTAACGCACACAATCATGTTGAAAGGCTAATTTAAATGTTTTGTTTTTGTGAGGTCTTTTTTTTTTTTTGAGGGTGGGAAATCATCAAATAACTTCTCCCGCTCTGGGCGGAGCGGGAGGGTGTGTCAGACTCTTACTGACTAAAACCCACCCGTATTCCTTCCTGTTGCCTGTGTTGCGGGGGCCTCGGTGACCCATAAGTACCTTCCCGCGACCCCGGCAGGCATCGGCCCTAGTGGACCCCTACTTTGTGCTGACGACATTTCTTTGAGGCGCGCGTGGAATACGACGCACCGTCGACCCGGGCCTGGTCCTTACCGGACGGTGAGCTACCCATTGCTCACCGTCCGCAAGCCCGCGCCTACGGTGGCCGGAAATCCGCCCGGGATTCCCGACGCCCTGGGCGTCTCCTGCGGCGGCTAGGGGCGAGAGGGCGCGAAACGTGCCTTTCCCTCAACCGTCCCGCCTCCTCCTTCGCGAGCATTACTGCTTCGCAGAAGGAGGTGACGGCTGCCCATGCCCTCTCGCTCCGTACCATGGCCTGAACCAGGGCCAGACGCGAGAGGTCTCTGCCGCCGATCGCCTCCACGAGGACACGGCGGTGCTCTGCCCAAACCGGGCAGACCTCCACCGTATGCTCCATCGTGTCCTCCGGGCGATCTACACAGTGGTGACACCCGGACGTTTCCTCCCGCCTTATCCGACACAGGAACCTCCCGAAGCTGCCGTGTCCAGTGAGGACCTGCGCCGAGGACGCCGTGGCGCCTCTCCAGCCACTCCTCAAAGAGGGGACTTATCGCCGCAATCGTGGCGTGCCCAGCACTGGGTTGCGACAACCGTACTTTCCATGAAGCCATGAGATCCCGCTGGAGCTCCGTCCGCTGTGCCGCGATTTCTCGCGCCACTCCCATACGTGCGCGAGGACTTTTGCCTCCAGATCCCATGGCGGCAATCCGGCAAGGAGGCTCGCTGCCTCACAGGAGACCGTGCGGTATCCTCGGACCATCCGGATGGCCATGACCCTTTGGGCCGCGCTCAATCGGCGGGCTGGCCGCAGCGCCAGAGAGCGCGCCCATACAGGAGCCCCGTAGAGGGCCATGGACCGCACGACCCCCGCGTAGAGCCTCCGGTAGGAGGCGTTTGGACCCCCTAGATTGGGCAGGAGCCGCTTCAATGCAGCGCCCGCCCGCTCCAGTTTGGGAGCCAAACAAACTGTGAGTTGTGAGGTCTGCAGCAGTATTCTGAAATTTTTAACAGCAAGCTAGATTTCTTGGAAGATTGGGAACGGGTGGATTATTTTTTCACGATTTCAGGCAAAAATACGTAGTTGTTTCAATATTTATGAGACTACAGAAGAGCTATGTGACTAAAAGTTACTTAAAATCTCAGCGGATTTGGGTAATATCTATTACCCAAATCCGCTTGTATTTACTATAAATAAAATTTTGTCCATCTATATTCGCACAAAATATGAGGTTAAGAACATTCTCACCAAGTGGTTGCAAAAGTTATCATACGATGAAACTGAAAATCTTCTCAAAATTAATACCTAAATAGTTAAATGCTGTATGCGCATAGGTTTGTTTTCTTACTTGTTGTATAGAATGTTGTATAGAAGTACTTGCACGTGTATCATATAAATAGTTGTATGTCATTGTTATTTTGGGGAACATTGGCTTCTAAGATACAGGCTTATTGCCTAGTTTAGAAGTCAGACGTTCGACTTTGAACTTTTGCCACTGTTGTACAACTTACTCTTAAGACACTTCTCTGTACTTTTGCTATATTCCGTACAAAATAAATATTTATTTATTATTATTATTATTATTATTAAGTACTCCATTTATTTATAACATTAGAAAAGTAACGGTTGTCACCCTTTCGTTATTAAGATATAAACGTCTAATAAACTCCGCTATTTCACGATAAATACAAAGCAATCTAATTGTCATTTACATTAACAATATAACTTTAAAGTGCAGTAATATCAACAATAGTACACAATAACTGTCGTTATTTTGCTGTCTATAATAAATGGAGTATACAACGAATGAATTTACGACGTGGAATGACAACTCACTTCAAGCTCCCTTCATCTCCGTTTTCAGAGATTTTTGCCATATAAACCGTCTGTTTTCAACAAGCTTCACACACCTACCTACCAAAGTAAAGAGTTTCTACTCTACTTTGATATTTAATTACAGGCGACATTACAGACAAATGAAGCCTATTATAAATCTGTTTGATAAAACATTAAATACAGTCCAAGTCGCCATCCATGTCCATTTAACACCCTATTGTTTGCTGAAAAGAAAAAGGTCTTCATACAACGACAACCCCACTTTACCATGAATAAAATACCACAGAAGGGCTTCACTAAGAAAAGAAACAATAAGTAGATATTGTGACAACGGTTTTTCTTTGCCTTCAACATATACACTGCAATTGAACTACAGATAATAAAGTAATAGGGTACTAACGTTGTTTCATAGTGCCATACAGTGCCAGTCCTGGAACTTGTGGTTCACAGCGTGTCTAATTACATGCAAGAAAAACCTAGGCCTTTTGCTGTAGTAAACAAAATCTTCGCAAATAATTTAAGGATAACCAAGCAATCACCATTCCGGCTGCCATGTTTGGTGATTAAGACAATAAAGCTGCTACTTTCAGCGTCCCATTAAAAGATACTGGATTTTTATGGGCCGATTTGTTCAGTAGGAAGACGAGGGGAAGGATAGAAAGACACTTCGATCTTTGAACGATTGCAGTAGTTTGCTTTTATCATCTTGCTTGCTTACCATTGGCGACTGCGGGCAAGGTAGCGATGCTTGTGTAGAATTGCAGAAGTTTAAGTCACATTATCTCTCCATTTGATTTCATTTTCCATGTTCCTAACAATAGAAAGTTCTTCAAGGTACTGGTCTCAGGTGGACGATTAAGGAAACAGCTCCTATTTAGTGAAATGTTCTGTGAATACTCTAGCAGTCTGTACTTACTTTAACTGACATTAATCTTGATGGCATTGTCAGGAGTACTTTTGTTTGTCTTAACGTTATGTGTTTGGCTGGAAATAGTCCTTTTCATGTTTCGTCACTATTAGCCTTCTAAAGTGCTACGGCTAAATAAATGACCATTCATAATTTCTTCATAAAGATCTTCTATCTAAATAAACGGATTTTCTTTCAATCATTGTTAACAACCCAAACCCACTCCAACCCTTCAGGGAACACAAAATAAAGTCGTGACGTTATGTGTGTGCATGTGTATGTGTGTGTATGTGTGTGTGTGTGTATGTGTGTGTGTGTAAACGACAAAATGTGACACAAATAATAGTACAGTTAGTTATGGACATGGTGACAATAAATTATTTGCTTATTAAAACTTTATGCACAAGTAAAAAAAAGCTATACAAAGGCGGACTTAATGCCTGAGGCATATTGTACCAGTCAACCTTTTATGAATTACAATCAATGCTAGTTGTTCATAAATAGAGAATAAGTAATTACTAGCAAACAGATCAAAATAAACATTTCATTAGGCATTAAACGTTGCAGTTTCAATGCTAAAATAATAAACAGATTTCAAAACTTTAACTACAGTTAACAGTTACTTAATTCAGTGCAAATTGAAACAAATTACACAAAGATTACGCAGCGATGAATATTCAAACATATAACTTTATTGAAATTCTAATAACATAAAGAGCTTTATAGAAATTGTGAACTATATATAATGATCAGCAACATTCTACACGCGATGAGTTTGGAAACTGCGTGTGCATGATTTATTAACCTTTAATAAAATACTGCAGACATTAACGTTCAAACAAGGCTTGAATGTTTTTAATAATTTATGGCTGAGTGTCCGGTGCAACATAATTTTCCTTTCACGCACAGGATTTTAAACCTCACTTTTGACAGGGCAAGGCTCAAATTAGATTGAAACTTTTTTTTGCAGATAAGATGTTTTTTTTAAGTTTTTGTAAGCAGTGTATTTATGATACACAAGTTTTCTGTTATTAAAACTGTTTGCTGAAATACGGTTGAATAGTTTCTATTTTTAATACAGCAGTTTCATTACTCTAACAATGGATGTATAATATTAGTTATGGCTCTCGCTTTTTCTCGTTTGTTTTATAGAGGCATGAGGAACAGGGTATAAAGTTCACTCATCCTCAATAGAAAAGGGAGGATCCTCTGACCAGACGGATGTCGTGTCTGGTGGGAAACTGGCCGACG
Organism: Atethmia centrago; assembly: GCA_905333075.3. Lineage (NCBI taxonomy): Eukaryota > Metazoa > Arthropoda > Insecta > Lepidoptera > Noctuidae > Atethmia > Atethmia centrago. The sequence goes on from HG995374.1 coordinate 10,393,027, forward strand.
GTTGATGTCGGGATGTTGTATATATGCTAGTTGCACGGTAAACTCTGCTTGCGCGATGCAGGATTTTGCGTGACGTCGGTGTGTTGCGATGTTCACGCTTCACATGTGGCAATGTAGATGCCGTCATGGTTTCTTTAAACGAAATTTTTCATTTACAGTATACCAATGTTTTAAATAGTAAAGGTCATCTAAGACACCTTTAAATCATTTGGTGTCATTTCATAACATATTACTTCGACTTTACACTTGAAATATCGAGCAATTTAATAAAACGTAATGTACTGTACGTAAACGTATATCGCGTCATTTGGTAGGTTGTACATAATTACATTTGTAGGAATAATTTATACCTACGAAAGTTATGAAATATTACATCGCATAAATCGCGGGCTCAGTACCGCTTGAAAAATTTATTGCCATCGAGTACAAAGACAATGCCTGTGCAGACCTTAATTTTGCCTATGATGATAAAGAAAATTAAGATTCTGCGTCATCATAATCGATGGATTATGGTGACGTGTGCTACTATGACCTGCAGGCTTAGCATGACGCTTTCTATTTCTTCGAAGAATAGACACGGCTCTTTCTATACAAAGTGACATTTCGTTTCTCCTTTTTTGATATCCCACCGTAGAAATCCTTCTACATAAAAAAGGACCTAGACAAAGATCGTTAGAAACGAAAGACAAAATGACAGATTGTAGAAGGATTTCTACGGTGAGATGTCAAAAATGGAGAAATGAAATGTCACTTTGTATAGAAAGAGCCGTGCGTCTACTCTTCGAAGAAATAGAGAGTGTCATGCTAAGCCTGCTGAATGCAGATCTCGACCAACTTGACCTTCTTCTCAATAATTGCATTCGATTCGTGTTCAATCTGCGTAAATATGAGCATGTCTCTGCGCATCGATCGCTTCTAATGTGGTTGCCCATACGCCTACGCAGAGATCAAAGGGCGCTAACTATCTTGTTTCCGTGACTTGTCTCTCCCTGTTCCCCTAGTCTGGCTCCCCATTTTCGGTACATTTGTGCCAACCACAATAGAAATCTACGTTCATCACATAATCGCCTTCTTCATTGTACCACTGACCGTGCTAATATATTAACCCCTTCCATCTTTGTTCAATCTACCTCTCTGTGGAATGCGCTCCCCCTGGAAATTAGGATGGCAACCAACCGATTATCCTATAAAGTTAAAGTTCGCGAGCACATTCGTAAACCTCGTAAGCTGGCAGTGTTATCACAGCGTTAGTATTTGTCCATTGTTTGTTATTAATTTAAAAGTTTGTTGTTATTAATAAAAATAATCAATGAGTTCTTACCCTCCATAAGAAATAAAGACTTCGTGACTAGTTTATAAATATATAAAGTCCAAAATATCATTCGTGATTTTTAAATCCCAGGATTAAAAGGTCATTATCATCATACCGGAATTTTAGAGGAGATATTATCCACTACAGTACAGTTTAGGTAAATATTCCGATCTCTGATAATTATACATTATATACATTCATATGTATCATACCTAAAAGCTTCGTAACAGCTGGTATTAATCGCCCAATTATGGGTAAAAGTCGTCGCCAGCTGGCGGTCAGGGCAGATAAATGACTGTAATCAATGTGGTTCCGTACACCGGTGATTGTGGCTGTTAGCATTTCTCGCAAGCAAAAACGGAATATTTATAGTGTCGGAATCGGTGTAGTGAACAAGTTAAAGTAACTCTTTTTAAAGTTTACTGCCAAGTGTTCACGTGCAGTCTGTGGACTAATTATACCCAGCGGGCCATCAGCGCCCTAAGAGTGCAATATTATAATGGTTTCAGGATGCTATTGCGGTTGCCCCGTTTCTGCAGTGCATCTGCTATGTTCGCGCAGAGTTACGTTGATGGCATTGCTCTGCAAAGTGCGGGCGAGCCCTAACTCCATCCTGAAAATCATAGCTGGGAGATACGACTCATCGATAATGCACAGAATTATTAAGAGATGTATCTCTCAGAATAATCTTGTCACAAAGTAATAATATTAAGCTTTACTAACAAAGTCATAAGATTTCTGCTTACTAACCCAATATGGTCTGAAATAAAGGTTATTTTATTTTATTATTTATTCTATTTATAGGATCACTTCGTGGTCCGTCTGTCTTTCTGCCTACCAGTTTGTCAAGACCCTTTTTCTCTTTTTTTCTTAGGTATCAATTTGAAATTAATATCGCAAATGTAGGTAGGTCAAAACCAGGTACGTAAGTCAAGACTACGGTCTCTGGGAGCTCAAAAAAAACAAGCGTCTAAGTACAAAACATCGAAAACTGTACTCAAGCAGAACTAAAAATAAAAACTAAAAACGTAAACAGAACTTAATATAGGCAGGCATAAAGGGCGTGCCCGCTTACACATAGCTAGAACTATAACTCAAAGTCACAAATAATAAACTAGTAAAAACGGCGAGAACGTCTTAAATTTTTCGAAAACTATATATAGAACATTGATTTATGTCTTCACACGACGTCACTAAAGTTTGATTTAATTAGTATTATTTTCATTTCGCAGAACGTATAAGTGAACCAAATGATGATATTAAAAGAGCAAATATTTTATCTATGTAATGTGATAGGTACCTATTAATCATGTTGGTAAACAATTAATTATGTAATTAAGTAATGTTATCCATCAATTACGAGTAGATACCTGTCCGTTCGTTTATTATTATTACAAACAATGCTTATATATTTAGCAACAATAGGTTTATCTTCATCAACGTTAAACTCGTTATCCTTAGTAAGTTATTAGTCTACTGGGAATACAGTTAAGCACGAAATATTATTGAGAACACATTTCGCTTTTAGTTTTGATCACAAACAAGCCCTTATGAAAGTGGTACGCGTTGGCGCAGTGCGCCCTGGGGCTGCAGTCTCGACATAGTTAGCGCTCGCTTTACGACCAAATTCGGTCACAAGGTCGTAATGGGGTCCCTAGTCAAAATTGCTTGACAAGCATGACAGAATCACAATTTCGTCCTCACTATGCAACGCATTCGACTTGAACGTGTCCAGAAACGCTTCGCTTGTCACCTCGCATTTTCCAATGGTGTCGCCAAAAAAATACGTTCTTACAATATCTTTTATTGTAAGAACGTATTTTTTTTTAATCATTTTTGCATGTCTTCTCTGGAAAATCGTAGACACTTAATTGATGTAACGTGTATAAAATCTCAGTCATCAGTTTGCTTGCCCTATTCAGTTATCTTGCACCCTTTAGAATTTAGTCGATGTTATTAGTTTATCAATAACTTATCAATTTTATAATTTTTAATCGGAATATCATAAACTTTAATATCATTTAAATTTGCCTAACTTTTTACCGATGTTATCAACTTCTCAATATTAGCGGTTATTACTACTTAAGTTAGCTTATTTCTCTTATTCATGTTGTATGCATGTGGTGTGCATCTGTAACTGATGTACTGTTATTTTACTTTAAAAATATACTATGTGTTTGTATCAGTGTAATCAATTGTTGGTGAACCTAATAAAATAAATAAATAACATCACGCACACATAATTCCCAAAGGGTTAGGCAGACTTGTATCTATACGTAGTACAGCCACATTTTATGTTAAAAGTCCCATTAATTACGAGGCGAGCCTATTGCCACTAACCGGGCACAAATCCAGACTTCGGGCTGCCACTGAGAAAATCCTGTTAGAATACCCAATAACACTTTGACTTGGGAATCGAACCACTAGGCCAACCACTACAACCACTAGGCCAACGAGGCAGTCAATTTTTTTTTTTACGTGAGACCTTATAAAACGTAAACTGAATAATGTCTCACTATATCTCTACTCTTACTCTTATGTATTCAGAAATTCAGCGTACAAATACACAGGAGCCTCAATATTTCGAGAATCAGAAGATAAATTACAATCTCCGTTCTATTCGAGCGATACATTGTAGTTTGCCGTCGCGCGTCGTAAGTGCTCACTCTCACGTGTACAATATTCAACAAGCACTTAGCTCTGGCAGGAATTCTGCATGTAATAACACCCTCACCACAACATCTCTGGATACACGAGAAACCACTGGATATACTAAAGAATGCAGCATTCTATAGCAGAACACACAGGCACTAGAATGGCTCCTAACGTGGGGGCTATGACGAACACTAATCTTAAAAGCACTAGCGTCCAAACCTTGCACGCCCAACATGACCAGCAGGCTTAGCATGACGCTTTCTATTTCTGCGAAGAATAGACACAGCTTTTTCTATACAAAGTGACATTTCGTTTCTCGATTTTTGACAACGCACCGTAGAAATCCTTCTACAATCTGTGATTTTGTATTTTGTTTCTAACGATGTTTGTCTAGGTCCTTTTTTATGTAGAAGGGTTTCTACGGTGCGATTTCAAAAATGGAGAAACGAAATGTCATTTTGTATAGAAAGAGCTGTGTCTATTCTTCGTAGAAATAGAAAGCGCCATGCTAAGCCTGCTGCACTATCTCTTCTCTACGAAGAATAGCCATATCTACTCTTTCTATCAAAGTATACAAAATGAGCGTTTGAAGGGTTTTATAGTCAACAAGGAACAGAGGGGCAATTGCGTAACATACATAAAATGACATTGATCGAAATGGGTTTCATTTTGACAGTTCACCCACGTCCATTGTATTATTTACGTGTTTAAGCAGGCGAATTTTACAAATCTATGAAGCAATAGATTAGCAATATGTTTGAAAACTCTCGGATGGTGATTCAAACTGTGCACTGTGTTACGAAATTAGGGTGCAGGTATGCTGGAAGAGATTTATTTAGAAATAAGCATCAGCTTAGTACGTATTTTTATGTTCTTTTCTTCTTTTCTGTTTATTTACGTTTGTACATAGATGGTTAAATAAATAAACAAGACCATGAGACCGTCGGTCCGTGGGGTCCCAGTGCGCATAAGTTATTTGCGGAAATCGCGAAACGTTTGGTTGATGTAACTGGTGACCGAAAAGCTGGCGGCTTTCTCGTGCAACGCATCAGCATTGCAATTCAGCGAGGAAATGCCGCCAGCATCCTCGGTACCATGCCTCGAGGGCCATTTTTAGGTTTAACTTAGTTTTAATTTAATTTAGTTAATGTTAATAGTCATCTTGTAATTTGGTTATGTAAATAAAGTGTAACCAATAAACAAGGAACCCTTATAGTTTCACCATGTCCGTCTGTCTGTCTGTCTGTCTGTCCCCACTGTAACTCATAGACTCTTAGTACTAGAAAGCTGTTATTTAGCATGGTTAGACATATTAAGAGAGCACTGGTGGTCCAGTGGGAGAGCAGTGGTGACGCAGTGGAAACGACCGCAACTTACGAGTTGTATGTTGTAGGTTTGGACCCAGGCAGGCACTTTAGTTTGTGTAAATAATTTCATCACCGCTGCTCTCAAAACGGTGAAGGAAGAAATCGTGAGAAAACCTTCATGTCCTAGAACCAAAAATTCGTAAACATGTGACATCTACCAACCCGCACTGGGCCCGCGTTGTGGATTACGGCCCACTCTCTCACTTTCTCTCTCTCACATATTCGTAGAGGAGGCCTGTGTCCCAAGGGTGGGAATATTATAGGCTGATTAGAATGAATATGAATATTATGAAACATATTAAGCACGTAAAGTGTGGATCATATTGTGTTGTCTCGTCTTTCCCATGGTGTGTGACCTGTATCAAAACACATTTAGTTTTAGTAATAAATTCTACATTATCCAGCTGTTTTATCATCATCAACATCGACACGTCGAGTTTTATTAAAAGTTAAGATTTATAGAGCGTCGTCTCTGTCACTCAGACCTATCTGAGAGTCTCCTTCTGACGCTCGATATCATATTTACTCTAGGGTAGACGTAAGTACCTTACTTTGAAATCAATACATATTACTAGCACTTTTCCCGCGACCTCGTCTGCGTGGATTTTGCACCCCTCTTAACCGGTAGTTTTCAAAATTTGATGGCTTTCCTTTGAAAATTTGATCCTTTTACTTAATTTGTTAATAAATTTATAGACTTATTATTTAATTTATTGATCAAAGGAAAAAACAAATTTCATATAAACTGTTGCTCTATTTTCATCTCGAAAAGGGTTGGGTATTTTAAAAAAACCTTTAACAATATGTTTCGTCATTCAATGTTTAGATTACTTTGAGTTAATCCAGACACGCAGTGAAATCTTCTCCCAAACACTGAATTACCCCCCTTTGCTGGTCCCTATTGTGTTTCAAAAATATAGATTTAAGGCACGTTACGTACGTACGTACGTAACGTGCCTCAAATCTATATTTACGTACGTACGTTATTCGAGGTAACCGAACAGCACGTCAAAATTCTTAAATACAAACTTTAGCACCCCATACACACCCCAGCACCTTTGAGGGGTGGTTTTGAAAAACTAAATAACGACAAACTTTAATAATTCACTTAAGTATGTTATCGTGCTAAGTTGCAAGTTTATTAACTTAAGAAATAACATTATCGAATTCCCAAAAACCCCTGCGTAGAGCTCGCCTTCATTATAAAAGGAACCCTTGTGCAAAATTTCTGATATGTCAGTCAGTCATTCAGCACTTCGCCCGCGATTTCGTTCACGTAGATTTTGTCCTATAAATTTCACAACCTCTTCCACCCCCTTTAAATGGTAGTTATAATGATAAAAAAGTTATTTATTACTTATGTATAAGTTTATCGATCAAAAAAATAAGATTTTATTTCATACAAACTATATTCCTCCTATCCACCCCGAAAGTTATTTCTTTTAAAGTCTTTGTGACGTTTCCATTATTTGACTTGTTATATAGGTCAAACAGGTTATATAGGTCCAGGTTAGGCCAATTTTTGAACCTACCAAGCCACGCAGTAGTATCCTCCCCTGTATAATTGACTAACTTTTCACCCCGTTAGGGGAAAATTTTCGAGTAGAGTAAAAATACTGAGTTTCAAGTTAATCGGACCGAGCACTAAAATTCTTTCATAAACTCAAACTCAAAGCATTTATTTCAAATAAACCAAATACAGGCACTTTTCAATTGTCAAGGGGTCGGTCTCGGACGATGAACAATGGGTAGCTCACCGTCCGGTAAGGACCAGGCCCGGGTCGACGGCGCGTTGTATTCCACGCGCGCCTCAAAGAGATGTCATCAGCACAAATGAAGGGGTCCACTAGGGCCGATGCCTGCCGGGGTCGTGGGAAGGTACTTATGGGTCACCGAGGCACTCGCAACACAGCGGAAGAAATACAGGTGGGTTTTAGTCAGTAAGAGTCTGACACACCCTCCGCCCAGAACGGGAGAAGTTATTTGATGATTTCCGATCCACAAAAAAAATAAAAAAAGGGGTCGGTCTGTCAGAAAGATCTATGGAGAAGAACGGGCAAGAAACTCCACGGACACTATTTTAAATTAAAATACAAACTTTAACACCTCCCAATCCCACTTTAGGTATCAAGTTTATTAACGTAAGGAATAAGATTTTTCATACAAATAAAATCCACTCTTTTCGGACTCTTTTTTTTTTTTTTTTTGTGGGTGGGAAATCATCAAATAACTTCTCCCGCTCTGGGCGGAACGGGAGGGTGTGTCAGACTCTTACTGACTAAAACCCACCCGTATTCCTTCCTGTTGCCTGTGTTGCATACAAATAAAATCCACTCTTTTCGGCCCCTTAAAGGTAAAATTTACGCAAAGGATTTTGATGCGGTTTTGACTATTATGAATGTATATACACTCAGATTAAACTTACATATAATAAAGAAATCTCCATGTTTTGTCAAGTCGTAACAAGTGCGACGCATGGACGGGTCGCTAGCAAATATATAAATTAAACAGCGATATTTCTGTGTATCTGTATTTTACTACCCAATACGACACACTCCCCCTCCGGATAGAATCTCAGTCGTCTACAATCTATGTGCTAAGCAGTGCACATTAAAATTTATAACGCCACCTAAACTTCCAATATGGCTGACAAAAATAAAGTTTTCCCCTATTCTTGGAAAATAACATCAAAGTTATTTATAGTGTCTAGTCGTTCAATTAAAGTTTTAGTTTTTTTATATTGTTTGGCAACGGTTAAGATTAACGCCAAGTGTTTTCAAATTGATTTCAGTTTCATTAAAAGTTTTTCTATTTGTGAGATCAACAATGAACAGCATTTTCAATTATGAGAATAATTTGTTTTGCAAATATGCCTTTTAAAAACTTAGAATTGATGAATTTTGAAGTTTATAATTTTTAAGCGTTTTTTCACTGTGTAATGTTTTTTTTATTCTAATAAAACATGTTTTAAGTGAAAGAACAGTCACATAAACCGTGGTAAATTCTTTAAATTAATAACACTATACAATAATAACACTTTTACACTTAGTCTGTACTGTACGGCTCGACAATCTAAAATATGTACTCGTATAATGCCTAGAAAACAGTATTCGATTTACTTGATAGCTCTGTGTCCATGTTACAAAAGTGGGGCAAAACGCGCGAATTTTAAGTCAATAGTGGACGTTAAACTTATATAAAATGGTAAGGATTTATTACATTAATAAATTATTAATGATTTGTATATGGATTCAAGTTAATTTCTACGTATTTAATCATAACATAATATTTAAACACAGTATCATCTTATATCTAACCAAATTACAGTTTCTAGTCAAGAAACTTGACTAGAAACTGTAATTTATTTTGTAATTGCTTACATAAGTAACGAATTATTTAAGCCTCGGTAAAGCATCAGGTGGAAAGAGCTCACATCAAGTTCACTTCGTGTTAGTTGATACGGTGAGGTTTTTACAAAACAGCATGTCGATTCTGTTCTGTAAAAAGAAAAATTAAAGAAAATGTCGATTCTGTAAAAATCTCACCGTGAAAACTTATGTGGAGTGAGCTGTCAGTGTCATCCCACTGATGCTAGGAGAGACCAAGCATTACATTTATAATCATAATCGAGTATTTTATAATATTTTTATACTAATTCTATTTGATCATCTTATATTATTTCAAAGCTAAAGTAAGTGTCTAAACTGTTTTTTAAATAAAATAGCAAAACAGAAATTCAGCCAGAAACTCAATTTTGTTTTTTTGTATTCCAAAAATTTTGGAAATTTTCGCAGCCGCCATCTTGGTTTTTAATTTTGACCTTACTGTCGGCTTTAATACCCCCGAAAACCATGAAAACGACAACCATGATGAAATTTTTTTGCAGGTGCCACAATAAAACAAAATAGATTTTATATAAAAAACCCCTAAATAGTAATAGGCACTTAAATACTAGCTTGGAAATAATATAATATGATTAATATAATTAGTAAAATATATTATTAAAATCTCGATTATGATTATAAATGCTTGGTCAATCTCTAGCATCAGTGGGATGACACTGACAGCTCACACCACGCAAGTTTTCACGTTGTGATTTTTACTGAATCGATATACTGAATGGCTGACATAGGAAGTTTAGTTAATCAAAAATAGGTACTCGCAGACTCTATTATAAGCTTGATTATTCCTTGATATTGACACTTTGGTTACCTAGCCCCATGCACACCAATTAAAAAAAAAACCTCGACACTCTTATCAGCGTTTACAGGCAAATCTGCTTAATTCTAGTATTATTTTCCCTCTAAACCCTCCATTTACCACTAGCATTCCGCTAATAAATTTTCACTATTGCATCATACACTTCTTAAATATATTAAAATAAATATTTTCCCAACATTTTCAGTTTTCAACTTCACTTATAAAATGGTGAAAGCATCTCCGTGATACTTAATTGGTGCACGGCGACTCATTACACGGCGAGCTCAATAGAATATTCTAGATGCGGCGAACGAAGCATCGCTCTACACAACAGTCCGCGTTTTATTTGTATAGATAAAAAAAAAAAAAAGGAAAATGGAGTGAGAAACTCGGAAAAAATGGGGCCTGAATAATTGGAGGCTTTTTATTTGAATGCTGATTGTGGTTTTTATTTTTCAAAGTAGGTTAGGATTAGGATGGGATTGTATAAGCTAACTAGGCTTGTTGTTTTGTGTTGTGGTAAAAAAAGTATCTTGTATAATGTCAATCAAACTTACAGTTTGCCATTACTGCGACAAAATTAAGCTTTGCTAATCTGATGGTACTAACAATCAATTATCTGTGATATATTTTTGATTTGGATAAAATTACTGCAAAAGTTTTCTGGGTACATAATTATAGGCTCATGAATAAAATGTTTTAAGTAAGAGCCCCCAGGTTGCAACACCAGCTTTAAATATACAAGTTACCTACCTAATTCCTTAGAAAGTCTTCCGTCTTATCAGAATTTCAATGAGGATTCTTCAAATTCGTGTACAAGGGGCGTGTGATTGTCTCATTTACAATTCAAACTAATGCCCCAAAAGGCTCCCACCGTTTTAATTATATTAATTGAATAACTCTCCCTTGAGTGTTTTTTGTTGTTTTAACTTGGAGAGAACCTGTCAACTGCTGTCGCATATATTACGTTCAGTTTGTTAATGGAAGGACAGGTGGGGACAATTTATAATTTTCACAAAATTATACATCTTTTTCGAGAGTTTTAGCAGTAAGTAGACGAAAAAGATGTTAAGAGTAGTTGCTTAAAATACCTATAATAACTGTAAAGGACTCGGTATTTTTAAATGGCTGACAAACATGCTGGCTGGTCTACGTGTGACTTGATGCTACCGGCAGTATTATGGAATTATCAGATGCGTTGTCGACATCAGAGCATATCGCAGCCGTGTGACTTGATGCTACCGGCAGCATTATGGAATTATCAGATGCGTTGTCGACATCAGAGCATATCGCAGCATTTTGCTGGGATAGGAGATTTTTGGCCTCTCATGTGTCGCAATCTACTCAGCCTATCGCAGTCCACTGCTGGAAATAGGTCTGTCCCAAGCCGCGCCACAACTTTCTTGTCTATGTACTCCGTCTTACGCATAGTCTGTTCCAGCCATCTTTTTAAGGTCGTCGGTCCATCTAGCTGGGAGGCATCCCACAAACGCTTGCCGATACGCGGTCTCCATTCCAAGACGAGCCTGCTCGTCTCATGGATCTATTTCTCGATTACTTTGTGAGTTTTTAATGTACCATTGTTTTTATATACATATATTTCCTGTGGCTAAGTAATAACAGCTGTACGGGTCGATCGATAAGGTTAAGCTACGCTTGCCGTGGTTGGTCCGTGGATGGGTGACCATCTTTACATACCAAGACCTCTCCGTGCCTCGGAAAGCACGTTAAGCCGTTGGTCCCGGCTGTCATTTGTAGATTTTTGACAGTCGTTACGGGTCGTCAGAAGCCCGAAAGTCTGACAACCAGTCTTACCAAGGGGTATCGTGTTACCCAGTAACAGGGTTCTGGAGGTCAGATAGGCAGTCGCTCCATGTAAAATACTGGTATTCAGCTGCATCCGGTTAGACTGGAAGCCGACCCCAACATAGTTGGGAAAAGGCAGGCAGATGATATTTCCTGTGCGTGTGCCAAATAAAATAATCTTAGGAACTATATTGAAGAGCTTCTTATTTCACCAGCTCTAAAACCCTTGCTTGGATGCAGAAATGTTGTATATTTCTCTAAAGAACTCTTTTATATTTATTTATTTATTTAACCTTTTGTGTACACACATATAAACAGACAAGAAGGAAAAAAAATACGTACAACACGTACGTACGTACATTTTATATATTCATATCCCTGTTAACATTCGTAACTATACCATGGAATCCCAAAAGATGCTAGTGAATTTTAACACGTTTCTTCCGTTTCGACTTCACCTAGGGATATTCAATAAAACCCTTCTATAAAACATCTACAAAAAAAAAACAACCGACTTCCAAAAAAACACTACTAAATGAAAAAAAACTTTAATTTCGGAAGTCGGTGTCTCTAGATCTGCATTTTAGTTTTTTGCCACCGACTTCCGAAATTAAAGTTATTTTTCACTTTGTAGTGTTTCTTGGAAGTCGTTGATTTTTTTTTGTAAAAAGATTTGATTTTTCACTTTTTGGTGGGTCAGTTTGTAATTTATCTAAGTTACAATAGTCTAATGTCAACTGCTCATCACCTTTTACAAAATATTGCATTTCTTGATTCAGGGACGTTAATTGTTGAGGAGTTCTCCAGGAAAACTGCCACTCACCATATGCATTGTGAAGAGCATAAATGGCTTAGATACCTTAATAAAGTACCAAATCGAATCGCAACTCGTTAAATACATCTTATTAAGTAGTTCCGGTGGCCATCTGTGTTCTTCATCATCAATTCCACTACACCGAATGGTGCTTTCCGAGAGCAAATGCACAAGTTACTATAAAAAATACCTAAATCGCTATAGGTGTGCCTTTAATACTTGAGGATATTCCTCCATTTCCATGGGATCCCCTCATCAGATTATGACTTGGTGACAATGGGACCACCTCAGGAGCATACCCTTTCAAACAAAAAAATGTTTTTTTTTAAATCGGTCCACTATTGACGGAGAAATCGGCGAACATAAATATAAAATAAATATATATAAACATGTCGAATTGATAACCTCCTCCTTTTGGAAGTCGGCTAAAAATATTCAAACACCAAACACACGATCAATATTTTTCATTACTAACCACATGCATTCGTATGAAAGTGTAACAGGATTTTAGGCAAACTCGACGTATGTAATAAATAAGGTATTCAATAGTTGTTTGAAAAGCAAAAATAACTGCTATACAGGGAGTTTAATATTGGAATGTCGCGTCGTCCGACAATGTTTTGTCAGTTCCGTATATTGCATTTTTGTGAGTATTCGAAAATAGAAATGAATTATTCGAGTGATGTCCGAATTTCGTTATAGGTATTATTCTGCGACGGAATTTTAGTAGATTTTGTTGTGATGTCGTTTCATATTTCGAAAGATACTTCGTTTCGCTATTACCTACTCCTTTATTTCACTCAGTCTTATTTTAAAGACATCCTAGTTATCATTATTCTCACTATAATTCAAACGTCCTACCCTACAGCTGAGTTGTGGCATACTGGAGAGAGAAACCCTATCCATCTACGGTTGCAATAATCTATCAGAGATTAAGAAATCTTACCGGCCCATGCTATCTATTGAAGGGAGAGTCTATCGCTTACTACATATAGCTATTTGTATGAAAACACCAAAGTAGATATGTGTCCGAATAACGTGTTGATAACTATTTGTTTGACTTTTACTAAAGATGACAGATTGGTCTATTCCCCGAACTGCAAGGATAAATGTATCTATCTAAGCAACTTAAAACAAAGGAAATTTTATAAATAATCGTATAAAACATGTCCGATTCAAGTATTGTAAAAGTACGTCAACCAGAAGGATTTTTGTAACGGAAATTATCGACTTGGAAAGTGATTTTGGGGTCCAATCACTTAGTTCACAGAAAACTTAAACAGCACTGAGTAATTGAAATATAAAAGTCATATAAAAGTTACTTTAACAAGGGATGGTGTTTCTTTTGTCAAACTGTCAATTATACGTTTCGTTACTCCTCTCTAGCGTTAACTATTTGTTCAACAAAATACAGTAAAAGCCTGTATCATGTACTACTTACTCAGAGAGTTTTAATTTAATATAAAGTATAACTAAATCCAGCCATTTGAAATAAAAAGTTTTTTTTATAAAAAGGCTAGTTATACATATTGTTTTTTTTTTTAAAGTGATGTTGGTTGTAACGGAACGCACTGAAGGGCCAAGTAGATAACCCTATCAATTGTTTTCGTTAGATACCCTTTATTGATGATTGTGAGACGAACCGAGAATATACTGTCTATCTTCAATAGCGATCAATCTTTCACTGAAGATAGCTTTTTGGGTTCGGCCGTTAAGCTGCACTTGAGATCTCCTAATTACCTTCTACAATTACTAATCTTACAATACAACCAGACAACAATAGACCTATCGAGCCATCCATTTAATTTACTTCTACGTATTGTATCAACGGCTACCGTGCAAGAAGGAGCTACTGAAACTGATACAGACACGGCTAAGCATCTGCCGTGGTACGGCCGAGTACACTCGGATGCACCCAGACGAGGCACGAGTATTGAATGCATATTTATAAACACAGACTTTCATACGTGGATCCGATGAACAAGGAAAATGAACACATGATACTTTTCTCGATAAAAATATTCCTACATATCTACTACGTCGTGATGACCCACATCTTAATAAAAAATCAGGTGTGTGCAAGTTCGAAATTTGGCGCGTACCAACGAGACTTTGTCAATGACATGACTTTCTAAGATAATCTTGGAAACTGACTTGGTCTTGGTGTGCTGTAAAAACAGAAAACATTATCTGTCAAAAATACCTAATAAATCATCATCTGTCTAGCCTTTTGCCAATTATATTGGGGCTAGCTTCCAGTCTAACCGCTGTCCAGTCTGTCTAGCAGCTACACAAGCCAGTTACTGGGTAACACGATAGCCCTTGGTAAGACTGATTGTCAGACTTTCGGGCTTCTGACGATCCGTAACAACTGTCAAAGATCCACGAATGACAGCCGGGGTCAATGGGGTCTCGGAAAGCACGGTAAGCCGTGCTTTCCGTGGCGAGGGGTCCTGGTATGTAAAGATAATCACCCATCCACGGACCAACCGTGGCAAGCGTAACTAAACCTCGTCGACCGACCCGTGCGGCTGTTATTACTCAGCAACAAGGCCCTCCAAAAATACCGAAATCGATGATGATAATTAATATACAGTGAGTCAGCGTGGCGATCAATATTACAATGCTTCTTACGACAAAATGAGGCACAGACCTGTAGTGGAAATTACAAACAGATATTGGAACTAGTTACAAGCGCTACTGCTGAGCATGAGGTCCTGGGTTCAATTCCCAGGTCGGGCAAAGTGTTATTGGGTTATTCCATCTGGAATTTCTCAGTAGCAGCCCGGAGTCTGGATGACAATAGGCTCGCCCCCTATAACATGGGACTTAAAACATAACTGGCGAGATCTGGGTGTACTGTAGGTACACCTCTGCCTAACCCTGCAAGGAATACGGGCGTGATGTTATGTTATTTTATTTTAAACGTAAGATCAAAGAGACTTTCCAATTCAGAAATATATTTTTATCGAATAAAATTGAACGCAATGAAATTGATTGAAAGTTAATGAGTTAAGAATATCAGTGTAGCGTAAAATTGATTTAAATTGGAGCGCAAAGGGAAACATGGAAAAGGGGCCACTTTAAAATATCTGCTCCAATTGCATTTATTTATTTTGTGTGGCATGTAGCAGACATTCGACTGTCAATTAAAAATGATTTGCATTTGTTAATCTGTTCATTTGAGTAATTAATCTGGCCTATATAATAATACTAGCCTATTACCTAACACTGTAATTTTAATACATTGTAAAAGACAATTATTTTTAAAAGAGTAACCGTGGAGTTCTCCATAGAAAACGACCAATTGGAACTGTGTACCTATATTCTGACGTTTCATAAGTGCCCATGTAGGTTTATGTGAAATAAAATATTTTGATTTGTGTTTTCATTTTTAGCTTTTGCCCGCGGCTTCGCCCGCGCCTATATCGGAAAATATTCCACGGGAACGTACTTCCGGGATTAAAGTAGTAAATACTATGTGTTAATCCTCAAAAAAGTATGTGTAGGTAACTAATAGACTAAGCGTATGGCTGTTCGCTCATACCGCGGCATTTTTCTTACTTTTAGCATTTTTATTCTCGCTCTAACTTCTAAACGAATGGTCTTATTCGAATAATTTAAAGAGGAATTTACATGTACATAATCAACCTTGATTATAAAACTATTTAGTTGGATAAGGATTATCGTCATGATACGAATGTCATCATCTTTCGATTCTACCTGTGTAGATTTGATTGACAGATTTGTACAAAAACGGATATTTATTAATTGTCCCGATACATTTTACCTTACGGCATGCAAAATATTAGGTTTGAATCAGTAGTAATAAAGATACAGCTCTTACGTTTATTATTAGCCATAGTCGAATTTAATAGGTTGTTACGGATCAGACTACAATAAATAAATCAAAATAATTAATTAATTAAATATAAATCTCTCGCATATAATGAAGAATATATGTCGTAATGTGTAATGTCAAAAGCTTAATGTTAAAATATTCAAAAACATTAACAATAATCACAATTATTATTAGGTATAGAACTTAGATAATCTGGTAATGTCAAAATCTGGTAATGTGAAAATCTGTTATGTCAAATAACATTAAAACAACAACCATAAAAATAAAAAATAAATAAAATAATAAAAAATCGCTTATAAATAAATAACAATGTCATTATTATAATCTAAAACATTCGAAATTACAAAGACAACGTACATTTATCAATAACATTTTCCTATATAGTTTTGTCACTTAGAAAGTCTTTAATTGTGTAATAACATTTCTCCAGCAATAGTTTTGTTAATTGTTTTTAAAACATTTTTATGGGTAGGTCTTTTAAATTTTCAGGTAAGTTATTATATATAAGCGGTCCCATGGAAAGGATGCTATCGTTTAACAAGGCTGTTTTATGACCACCTGTGCACAATTGGTTTTTATACTGGGACCTCATTGGTGCTGTGCGTTGTCTTATGTCAATCATTGAGGTAAATAGGTGTTTATTTAATTTAACGAATATGGCAACTTCCAGTATATATAAACAAGGTAATGTCAGAATTTTCAGGGATATAAATACAGGTTGATAACTTTCAGTAAACTTAAGACCTGTCATTGATCTAAGACATCGTTTTTGGGCCTTAAATATTCTTTCCCTCTCACTGCAGTTGCCCCAAAATATGACACCGTATCTTGATAACGAAGTACCTAATCCATGATAGGCTGTAACTAATGTATTTATGTTCACTTTATTTGAGAGGTTACATATGAAGATTTACTAAGTTTTTGGCATACATTTTCAGCATGAGATGTCAATTTGTCGTCAATCTGCACTCCTAAGAATTTATTCACTGAAGTTGTGTCTACGATTTGGCATTATAATAGTTAGACATATAGCCTCGCTGGTTTTTTGTGGATGAGTACTATAAACATGTAGTACATTATTTTGCATTGTGTTTGCAGTGCACGCCACATAATGACTTTTATGGGAAAATTTTTGATACCTTGGGTTGCATCATTGTAATTTTCGTATGAACCTCTAATTAAAAAAAAAAGTAAAGCCCATGTTACTAGTTGACAATTTTTTTTCTATACGTGAAATCATTTTTAAAATCAGTTAAGTAGTTTTTAAGTGTATTCATTATAAATAAACAAACAAAAAATCTTTATAATACTAGTAAAGATATAGATTATGAGTCTGCTTTATAATTAGGAAGATTTCAATTGTGTAAAAAATATCATAATCAAAAAGCTTGTTAGACGGATCAAAGTCAAATTATTTATTTCAAATAGGCACATAAAAGGCACTTTTGAACGTCAAAATTAACAAAAAAAAAATAGAATTGATTCTAGTTGCCCCTTCCAAAAGGTAGTTTTGTATGGAGAAGAATGGGCAAGAAACTCCACCGTTACTCTTTTAAAATGTTTTACAAAATTTTGTATAGGTACATTTTAAAATTATATGTGAAGACGATGCACCTAGAATAAAATTAGTATACCAAAATAGGTAAAAAAAGAATGAAAAATAAAGCAATGACAGATAAATTAATTATGTGATAGGTACATGATGCTCACATATTTACAAACATTGTAAAAATATACGTTTTCCTAAAAATAATAAATAAAGTCAGTCAATTTTAATTCTGTGATTACTTTAACTCACACAGAGTTAAAGTAATCACAGAATTAAAATTCAACATTGATTTATTATTTTTATCAAATAATAAATTGTACAATTAAAATAACAACCAGTTTGATTTTGTCTAGACTCTAGTTTGTCCTATGGAGCTGGACCAGCATGTTTCCAAGCATTCTTATCTTGGATATAATCCTCTAATTTGTAATATGCTTATTTACAAAGTGTACTTTTAACATGAGTTTTAAATTTTCTTTCATTTAATTGCAATATATCACAAGGTATTTTGTTGTAACATTTGACACAGTACCCCATAAAAGATGTAGATGTACTTTAGATAATCTGAAAAATGGTTGATCTATTTTATCTTTATTTCTAGTATTAAAATTATGTCTATCATTTATTTTATTAAAAATATGTCGATTTTTTCTTACATACATAATATTTTCATAAATGAATTGGCAAGGTACTGTCATAATATTAATCTTTTTAAATTGTTCCCTAAGAGATTCGCGGTGACGTAGATTATAAATGGCTCTGACAGCTCGCTTTTGCAAAATAAAGATGGAATCAATGTCAGCAGCCCGACCCCACAATAAAATGCCGTACGACATAATGCTGTGGAAGTAGCTAAAATAGACCAAACCCGCGGTTTCTACATCTGTCAACTGTCTTATCTTTCTAACAGCATAAGCGGCCGAGCTTAGCCGCCCCGCAAGAGATGTTATATGTGGTCTCCATTGTAGTTCCTCGTCTAGAGTGATTCCTAGGAAAACCGTTTGATTAATAAATTCCAGTTTTTCTCCATTCAATATGAGATCAAATTAAATTACTTAATTTTTCATTAAGTAATTTAAATCTAATGCATTTGGTTTTTTTTTTCATTTAGTACCAAATTATTTACCGTAAACCAATCATGGACCTGAAGAATAGAGTTATTCACGTCGTCATGATTTTGTGATAGTCGGTCTATTTTAAAGATCAATGATGTGTCATCTGCAAATAACACCATCTTCGGTTGATTTTGAAATAATTGGGGTAAATCATTAATGTAAACTAAAAAGAGGAATGGACCCAATATCGAACCTTGAGGAACGCCCATTGCCATTTCAGACCCCAATGAGTTTACGCCGTTTACTTGAACTTTAACCTTTCTATCTTTTAGGTATGATCTTAGTAAATCAAGAGCTGTATTTCTAAGTCCATAGTGCTCTAGTATCAGCAGAAGTGGTTTACGCAATCGAACGCCTTAGAGAGGTCGCAAAAGATACCAATGGCATCCTGTGCTTCTTCCCAGGCGTTAAAAATGTTCTTTATTAGGGTGACACCGGCGTCAGTCGTACAACGCCCTTTGGTGAACCATCACCAGTATCCCTATGTTGTATTTTATGCTGTTCCCATCCTCTTGACGTATATAGAAATGTGTTATACATAAGCTTTCTCTCTAGATTACAGTAGGTACCTAACTGAAAGAATTGAATTTACTAGAAGTTGGTATAAAGGTACACAAACACAAATAAATTGCTTTCATATAAATATAACTATTTTTATTAAGGTGATTTATTTATGTTTGTGTATTTAAGAGAACTTATAAATAATCGTCGAGTCCATTCCTTTCTATTAGCCATTTTGCACTACCTAATGCAATGAAAAGAATGGAGAAAATATGATTAGCAGTACAATTATCCACGTTAAATCATGTGTGTCTCGCCGACGATTAGGTACAAGTAATTCTCAGTATTTTTTTGACCAGTGGTAGCTTAGTGGTAACGACCTCGACTTGTGAGTAGTAGGTCGTGAGTTCGAACCCAGGCAGGCGCTTTACTTTTGTAATTTATTTCATCACCACTGCTCTCAAAACGGTGAAGGAAAACATTATGAGGAAACCGCCATGTCCTAGAACCGAAAATTTGAAGACATGTGACATTTTCCAACCCGCACTGAGCCCGCGTGGTATATTACAGCCCACTCCCTCTCAAAGAGAGGAGGCCTGTGTCCCAGCAGTGGGAACATTATAGGCTGATTATGCTATGGAACAGTGATTTCACTCAATTCGTGCTTATGTATAGTAAACTTACCCCTTGCTTATCTTTTAGGTTTACAGCTTATTCGCCTGCATTTAAGAGCACTATTAATGGATCGTAAAAACTCCAACTCCTACACTAAATGATTTGCCGCAGTCGTAAAAGCTATCATTTTATAAGTACCTATGAAATGATAGCTTTTCACGACTCAGTAGCGCTTGCGAATTACTTTTCTCCTTTGATTATTTATACATATTTCGAGATGTCGCACTGCAAAACAAAAAAAAAACAAACAGGCCAACTTTGTTATGCTGATATGCGTGACACCTACGTCTTACACCCGCGCCACGTCATTGTGTTATTGTAGTGTGCGTGCATTTTGCGGTTTACAGTTGGCCGCAATAAATTTTTCGACGAGTTCGCAGCTTTGACTGTCTATCTAGACATATTTATATCTTTGTTTTTCTCTTAATTCTCTTATTTTAAGGATAAATAACTTCTCCATCAGCATTGTTTGTATGTACTCCCATAACGTCGCCTTAGAGTGAAAACCTCGGGAATGTATTTGGTCATTTTTATATTAATACATTTTTGGAAAGCAAAACCTCGCAACGCACGCCTAGTTTCCCACTCCCACCAGCTGTAGCGCCATCTATGGCGAGTTCGAAATTCTCGCAAAAGAACAGACGAGGTTTTAAATTTACCAACACTTAGAATTTAATAATTATTTCAGTAAAGTTGCCTTTTTCGCATATACGAGGTTTTCACTCTAAGGCGACGATAAGTACCTGCTATGCAGTTATATACCTATAAGCATTATCTGTTAAGCTAATTTTTTAAAATAAATGCAATTCTCTTGACACTACTTTTACACGAATGAGAGATATAATGATGATAGAGTAATATATGGTTCAGGAGATTGACACACTACTTAAAGCAATTTACAAAAAATACGGCAGTTGTCAATTCTCATTATTTATCTGCGGTAAAGCGCGTAATTTGCGCCAAAGTCAAAGTAAAATCATTTATTTCAAATAGGGACAAAATGCACTTTTGAACGCCAAAATTTTCAGAAAAACAGATGTAATTTTAGTGGCCCCTTCCAACAGGTAGTTTCGTATGGAGAAGAATGGGCAAGAAACTCCACCGTTACTCCTTTTAAATGTTTTACAATATTTTGTTTACATTATTTATATAATTGTATGTGAAGACGATGCACCTATAGTAAAATTACTACATCACAACAGGTCAAAATAATTTAAAATGAAGCAATGACAGATAATGACATTATGCTGAGTTAAAGATCCTTTTGGCCTCGTACAGGACTTCTGTTTTTATTTTAATTTAACTTTGTTTTGTTTTTTTTTTATGTTTCTATGAGTGTTTTTTAGTTTAATGTGTGATCCCTGTGCGAGTCCCAATAAATACGTTTTCTTTCTTTCTTTCTTTATAAATGAATGATGTGATAGATACATGGTGCTCACATATTTACAAAAATTGTAAAAGTAGATAATTTTCATAACATTTTAATAAGTTATAAACCAGTGTGTGTGAAGTAGTCACATACGAGCGGCTTACCCGTAAGGGTAATACGTACAAAATTAAAATACACACTTTCACGTTTAGATATAATTTTAACAGACGTCTAGTTATTAAATTATCTTCCCATGGAACTCCATATTTTAATAACCGCCATACCGATACGTGTTACGACTCCTCCGGGCGCAGGCTCTCAGTCCTCAGACACTTGACCTGTCGCCGTCTATTTGGGTCAACATTTTAATTAGTCCATGCAAGTTATATTGCCAGACATGACAATTTTATCAATGGCCTGACGAGTCTAGTAAATGGTTCGCATATTTTATGGACACGTAGTTGAGTAATATTAATTATAAGAGCTGCATTTGACCTATGAGTTAGTATGTAAAATCGTGCGTGACTGCATTCTGTTATTAAATTAATAAATACATCGTGAGGTTTGTGTTCCAGTAATGGGAACATTATAGACTAATTATCAAACAAAACTCAAGCACTTTCCTTTTATTGACCACCGATGCCGCCGCAATAATCCCCTACCAAGGTGGTAGGTGACCTCACCAGCATGATACGACCTGTTTTTTGGGTGGGAATTTATCAAATACCTTCTCTCGCTCTGGGTGGAGCGGGAGCGTATGTCAGACTCTTACTGACTAAAACCCACCCGTATTCCTTCCGTTGCCTGTGTTGCCAGGGGCCTCGGTAACCCTTTATTACCTTCCCGCGACCCCGGCGGGCATCGGCCCTAGTGGACCCCTACACTTGTGCTGACGACATCTCTTTGAGGCGCGCGTGGAATACAACGCGCCGTCGACCCGGGCCTGGTCCTTACCGGACGGTGAGCTACCCATTGCTCACCATCCGCAAGGCCGCGTCTACGATGGCCGGAAATCCGCCCGGGATTCCCGACGCCCAGGGCGTCTCCTGCGGCGGCTAGGGGCGAGAGGGCGTGAAATTTGCTTTTCTTCAACCGTCCCGCCTCGTCCTTAGGTCCTGGGATGTTTTCTTAAAGAGTCGCGCCTGCGGAGTCCATAAATGGCTCTGATGACTCTTTTCTGCAGAATAAAAATAGACTCGATGTATGCAGCCCGTCCCCATAGTAAAATACCGTACGACATAATACTATGAAAGTAACTAAAATAGACTAGCCGGGAGGTCCGTCAATTTACTGATGTAGATAACATCAGTAAACTGACGGATTTTTCTCACAGCATATGCTGCTGAACTTGCCCCATTGATTGAAGCCTTGAGTCCATATCCAGTCCAAAACATGATTTCTAAGATAATGACATGGGTTTATTTAAGCACCAACAACATAGGCAACGGCCCTTCCGTTGCCTATGTTGTTGCAAATGTAGGGGTCCACTAGGGCTGATGCCTGCCGGGGTCGCGGGAAGGTACTAATGGGTCACCGAGGCCCCTGGCAACACAGGCAACAGGAAGGAATACGGGTGGGTTTTAGTCAGTAAGAGGCCGACACACCCTCCCTCTCCGCCCAGAGCGGGAGAAGTTATTTGATCTGAGTTTCCTCTGAGTTTGTTTCGGCCTTTCTTCTCAGAGTAGTCAGATAGGAAACGCCGAGCTCACCTAGTTTTTTTTTTTCTAAATATGATTGACGTGTAAAAGTGTTTGTACAAACCTAGTTACAGAAAATAAAATTATTTCATCATGATAATTTCTCACCCAAAAAAAACCAGCTGTGGTTTCTTCTTTTTTTTTTACATTTTAAAGACTATTTCTGTAATCTATGACAAAAGTAACATAAGCTCCTCAAAAATCAAATGTCCCTAATCTTTTAATAAAGCAGTCAAAACACCACTCATCTCCCAAGAACAAAGATATTCACAAATTGCATAGAGCCAGGCCTTCAGACCTCCGGTGTTATACGAGATTGAATATAAATAATTCAGGTTTGAGCCGTGCGGCCCATCAAATGTTACACAGCAGTGATTTCATAGCCTTAAGTAAGGGATTTTATTAGAAGTTCACGAAACCAATTTCGGTATATTGTCTTTTAAATATTTTATGTTACCGTCAGCGTGGCCATAATCATTTCTGTGTATTGATATAAAACGTGGAGGCCTTTGAGTTTTTATTGTATTGACAGAGGCCGAGGTCTTAATAAATTAATAAGTTTTGTGTGCGTTTATATTTTATTGAATTATTTTTAAGTCAAGTAAAGTTTGTTAAGAATATTATTTGATCATATTTGGTAAGTAAATTACAAAATATAATTTAAATATTTATAAATACAGAAACGTTAGTATACTCGTACTTACTACCTATATGGTAAGTCCGTATTATTTTATTGAGCATTTTTTCCGGACAAAAGAAGAGAAACATTGTCATCTTTTGAAGGCTTCAAATTTTGATGTTAAAACATAGAGAACAGACAGGTTTTTGCTTTGACTATAAAATAGTATAGAATAGAATACTCTTTATTATGTACACCATAAAAATTACAGATGGTAAATGTAGAATTTTTACATAGGGTGCCACAATGGACGGTCTTATCGCTAAAAGCGATCTTTTAAAGACAACCTTACGACGACCTTAATATACTCGTACGTCGTTACCTACTTAGTTAATTTCAGTACCTACATGAGTGCTCATTAACAATAAGCTTGCAAATGATCTTTTGCATAATAACATTGTTAAGGGCTAGAGTTACTCAGAAGTAAAATCTTAACTTGAAAACGGTTCATGAAGAATATTGCGAGTTAGAAGATATTCTGTGAATTTCATAAGCTTCTTACAGAGTAAGGAAGATATTATTTGACGGTAATGCTATTAGGAAGTCCTATATAAAAACTAAATTATTATTCCACCTTTGAAGGGCAAAGGTTAGTGAACCCGTTTAACAGAACTGTATTTTAGCCAGGTTAGTTGCTGTTTGTGGGTTAGAGATGTATGTTTGTGAACAAATCATAGATACAGGAGAAACAACAAGTCTATGAATAAGTTCTTTAAAAAAAATGACTGAATTTTTTATAACACATTTTCTAAGTTATTCGAAACTCTTAAGCATAGTGATTTGGCTTACCGTTATCATCATGAAGAAATCTAACTATTGATGGTCTGAAATAACATAAATATGTATATCATGAGGCAACGCACTATGGAGAATTGATGTCTGTTTCAGATCTAAAATCGATAACTTCTTTATTTTTCAAGAAAGACGCTTTAACTTTTGTACTTGCATAGAGTATTAAATAAGGCTTTAGAGAAAGTTGAGACGGACAGATGCTATCATTTACTAAAGTATAAATATTAAAAAAAAATAAAAGGAAAACTTTTGCAAATGGTCAACTCACAATTACTACATTATTATATTAAAGTTCCATTGTTATACTATTAAAAAAAAAAAATAAAGTGCGTCAGTAACGACATTAGTAAAACTATTTTTGATATACCGTTGTTCCACCATTTTCCATAGTGCAACGTGGTGACCAATACTCGTGTCTTCTGTGAGTGAGAAGAGGCCTTAAATTTGCTCAGAAGTAGACTCGTTACAGGCTGATATTATTATGTACTAGATGCGCCCCACGGTTTCACCCGCATAAGTCCCACCAGTAGCAGTAAGTTTCACCCCATGGGTATATCAGGATAAAATCTTATGTGTTATTCCTGGTTATAAACTATTTGTGTGCCAAATATCATCCAAATCCGTTCTGTACTTTTTGCGTAAAAGAGTAACAAACATCCATCCATCCTTACAAACTTTCGCATTTATAATATTAGTAGGATGTGCCTGAATTTGTAGGACATAATATAACATTCCTGTATTCCCCGAAGGGTTGGGCAGAGGTGTATTTATAATACACCCACATTGTGCCAGTTATGTTTAAGTCCCATGTAATAGGCTGCGAGCCTATTGCTAATTTGTAAGACTCGTAACCATATCTCGTTCAATTGGATACAGTAATCGAATATTTTGATAAATAAACACACTTTCATACGAAATATGAATTCCAATAAATGGGTTTTCGCTGCAGATGGTTTGGTGAATTGGGCTAGAATTAAGTTTCAATATTTGATATATTATTCGAAATCGAAATTTCGATATCCATTTTCGTGAAAAATTTAATTTAGCAAGTAAAAATAAATTACCTACATATATCAATTGGATATTTGAAAACTTTGACCGATGACCTTGTGATGGTCACAGGGATCCGCTAGATGCGAGAAGCCCAGAACCGGTCGAGGCGGCGGTGCTTGGGGAGGCCTTTGTCCAGCAGTGGACGTCTTTTAGCTGAAATGATGATGATAATTTGAAAAGTTAAACCCTATTTATTTCCATTTAACTGGTAATTTAGGAAGGTCTCTAATAATCTATATCTGTACTAATGTTATAAAGAGAAAGAGCGAATTTTGTGATTTTGTGTTTATGTGTAATGTCCGGAACCATAGCTTCTATTTCAAAGGGACAATATTTCAGACGGAGATAGACTATACACTATGTAAACATATACAAAAAGAAATACATAATAATACTAATGAAATTCTATGTTGAATTCATGCAAGCCTAGTTATTTTTAAAGTTGCTGTTCACAAAGTGTCATGAAAAGAATACCGTCTCCGGCTCCACACGGGTGCAATTTACACGTAAAAATTCGCTAGTAAACAATAAAATGAACTAACTTCATATTGTATCTAGTCATCCCCAACATTGTATCCAAATTGTAAGTCACCCCCAATGTTATTAGTACCTACGACAGCCGTTGTAATATCGTATCTCACAGTTATTGAATCTTGGCAACAGCTGAGAATTTACGTAGTTTTGTCTCGCTAATAGAAATTTCTACAAAACGCTATATCTATTTGGCAGCCGGTGTATGTGAATTGCAAAGACTTTTGATGCAAGCCGCTTAAAATGGTCCATGAAGTAATTAATACTCAAAGGGGAGCAGTGATAATAGTAGTACTTTAATTAAGGGGACTGCAGGACCTAAACGCAACTTTTATAAGTTTTATAATGCCTTAAAGTATATGATCCACTGCAGTAAACAAAATAAAAAATATATAATATTCTTAAGAATATATGCTCGGTAGACAGTGTGTTGAAAACATAATATAACTAATTTGATACGATAGAAAAAGCACGAATTTAAATGATTAAAAACCATACCAATCATTCTGATTTTTGTCAGATTATTTTACAAGCAACATATTAGCATAATAGTGTTTTATTTTTTTTATACAATCTACAGCTTTTTTGTAAATCGATAATTGCTTCATATTTTGCAATAAATTACCAGCGTTGTGTCATCGCGCTTCTCCTTCTTTTCTATGCAGTCCGACAGTGACCGCGCTGTAGGTGTTGTCGGCCTCTTAATGAACTGTTAAAATGGTTGTTGTAAATACTGGAAAAATAATTCAGCTGCATCCGATTAGACTGGAAGCCAACCCCAACATAGTTGGGAAAAGGTTAGATAGATTGATTGATTGTTAGAATAGTTGTTATTTTGTTGACACTTAACATAGAATCACGCCGGAATTATAAAAAGGGTTAAGCAGAGATGAGAGGTATATCCACGTTTCACCAACAATATTCAAATCTCACGTAATGATCGAGCACAATTGATCAATCGGGCACAGTCTAGGCTGTCCGTGAGAAATTCCTAATACAAAAAGTCAGTCACACTTTGCGCGACCTGGGGATCGATCCCAGAACCCTATGCTAAGTAGTCGGGCTTGGAGCGCTTTGGTTGACAAATAAATAATTCAGTTTTTCGTACACAAACAAAATAGGTGCACATTATCAGTACATATCATCGACATGACAGCTCCCCCTTAACAAAAGTAATTTGCTAAATAGTACGTACGTCATACTAGCTCAACATGATTTACATGTCGAGCTAGTATGACGTACGTACTATGAATAATGTATCCAGAACAAAGTATTCACGCTCAGGTGAAGGCTTCTACGGGAGTTAAAACTGCGCCTTTTTAGTCTACGTCAATGTTTGCGTTGCTGCTACGCTCGTAGACGTGTTACGACCGTAGACGTGCTACGAGATAGGGTTACAAGATGTTCGGTGCTACGAATAGCGGAGAATTTCCAAGTGATTTGAAATAATTATGTATGATATCTTTTTTAGAACTTATTGCTTTGTTTTAAATTGTACTGAAAACTTCTATGTGGCATTTGATTTTGCAGTTTCACTGGTCTCTCGATCCGTTGACTAAACTGAGGTGATTACTTTTGCCAAGTTATAATATTTTACTAAAAGTTACATTTTATAAGTTTTACATTAATTTTGGCATAATGTTGCTATTATTTTAAAAAAAGGCTCGTGTTTTTTGATAAAAAAAATACCGTATTACATCAGATTTATTACAACGGCAATTTAGCTCCAAGAACTCAATTTCTCCGTGATACTCTTCAAGCCAACCTCATTACATCATCCATATTATCCCTCTAAGTGAGAACGGTATATATATGTACTTCACGAGCTCACCTCAGGCACAGAATAAAAATGTATAGAAGCGAAACTCCAGACCTTAACACATTCTACATTCCTACAATTGTTTGTTGTTTTTTTTGTATTATATTTATATTATATTATATATATTTTCCTACATTAATATGATTTCGCCAAAAACAAAATATAATAGTGACAAAACATAGCGACATGATAATGAACATATCCCTTATGTTTTGTCCCAAGCCACTGTACATATACATTATATCGTAAAATAGTATTGGGACTAGTATTATTAACCAGAGAGGAAACAGAGGAATACTCGTACGTTAGTGTGAATGAAAGCCAACGATCACGTGACCGCGTTTCTTTTTAAAGAATGTTCAACAATGTTCACTGGAGTCTGGATTGTATCGCTTTCGCTTATGGTACTACTCCAGAACTTTTCTCGTTCGCCTTCCGCTCCACAAGCAATGTAAACACAAGGCCGTGACGTTTGCGTAAGTAGGCTTTTTTTTTTGGGTGGGAAATCACCAAATAACTTCTCCCGCTCTGGGCGGAGCGGGAGGGTGTGTCAGACTCTTACTGACTAAAACCCACCCATATGCCTTAGTGTTGCCTGTGTTGCCAGGGGCCTCGGTGACCCTTTAGTACCTTCCCGCGACCCCGGCAGGCATCGGCCCTAGTGGACCCCTACACTTGTGCTGATGACATCTCTTTCAGGCGCGCGTGAAATACAACGCGCCGTCGACCCGGGCCTGGCCTTTACCGGACGGTGAGCTACCCATTGCTCACCGTCCGCAAGCCCGCGCCTACGCTGGCCGGAAATCCGCCCGGGATTCCCGACGCCCAGGGTGTCTCCTGCGGCGGCTAGGGGCGAGAGGGCGCGAAATTTGCCTTTTCCTCAACCGTCCCGCCTCCTCCTTCGCGAGCATTACTGCTTCGCAGAAGGAGGTGACGGCTGCCCATGCCCTCTCGCCATGCCAGGCCATGGTACGGAGGTACCATGGCCTCAACCGGGGCTGGACGCGAGAGATCTCTGCCGCCGATCGCCTCAACGAGGACACAGCGGTGCTCTGCCCAAGTCGGGCAGACCTCCACCGTATGCTCCACCGTGCGTGAGTAGGCTGGACTGACGATCTGATGAAAGTCTTCAAAATGTACGAATTCGTTCTTTCTGACTGATTTTTAGGGTAGGCATCTGGCCAGTCTGTAGTTGACAACCTACTTGCTGGATGATAATGATGGTGGACACAGGTCGTAACGTGCTGGTGGGGTCACCTACAACCTCAGTAAGTGATTATTACGGCGGCATCAGCAGTCAATAAAAGGAAAGTGCTTCAGTTCTGCTTCTACACGCTTTCATTGTTCTAGAATAATAACATAATCAGGCTATAATGTTCCCACTACTGGAACACAGACCTCTCTGTGAGAGGGAGCCGTAATCTACCACGCGGGCCCAGTTGGCAGATGTCACATGTCTTCGAAATTTTGGTTCTATGACATGCCGGTTTCGTCACGATGTTTTCCTTCACAGTTTGGAGAACAGTGGTGATGAAATAGTTTACACAATGTAAAATTATTCTATGCCTCAAGAGAATTTAGCCAAAGTGCTTTTATTGTATTAAAATAGCGTCAGTATTGCTCAGAGCTCGGCTAATGTAATAACGTTGTACTAAAAGGTGTGAGCAAGCCCGCATTACCGAGAGAGCTTTCCCACATAATAAAAATACAGAAAAAATCTACGTAGAAGCACTTTCCTGTAATTTTTCAGTGTTCAGGTGTGGAAGATGTGAGTCGTTTCGTTGTAAATTTATATTTTGTGTTTTTCAGAGCGTGGATTATTTTTTTCTTGGAAATATGGGTTGTATTTTTAAATAAGTTTTGACTTGACGTGACATGACATCACATTACGACTGTAGGGGTAAGCAGAGTTTACACAACATAGCAACAAAAAAACATGCCACGAGTTTTCTCACTCACGAATCTAGCACACAAAATTCATGACGTCACCATTACCGTCACCCAAAATTTACATTTCATAACCATAGAAATAGATTTATCTCCAAACCAACGTCATAGCTATTCAAATAGATGCTTCAAAGCTACGTAGACGACTCATTCACGACATACGCAGATTTAATTGGATTCCTAAAACTACTTCCGCACTGTTAATCGTAACTAGTCATAACAACGATTGAAATTAATTCCTAAAACTGAATTTGTATCAACTCTCTAAATAATAATAATATCATGGCTGTATTTTCTAAAGGTTCAGGGAGAAGTACATGGTACAGCAGCATTTCGCTAAATAATGTTATAAATGCTTTGTATCAGAGAGCGAGCCTGATACAAATATAAACTCCGGTCATGTACTCAAAATCAAAAGTCATTTATTGAAACTAGGCTGAGAATCAGCACTTTTCGAAGGTCAAAATTACATAAGACAGTCCCCCAAAACGCTCACCCTTCACCACTACCTAGTGCTTTAGCTGGGAAGAAGAAGTGGCCAACAAACTCCCCAGCAGCACAGCTGTCTGTTCAGTTAGAAGAAAAAATGGATTCTATTCACACTACTTGCAACACAAAACATTAAATTATTAGCCATATTATGTCAGCTAGTACACCACTATACCAAAAAAAAAAAAAACACCGAAAACTATTCTCAAGCAGAGATAAAAACGTAAACAGAACTAAATACCCAAATAAAAGCCTCCAAGCATAAAGGGCGTGCCCGCTTATAGCTATAGCTGTAACAGTCACAAATGATGAACTATTACCATCAAAGTAAAATAAACAAACAGTTAATTACTAATAACAAAACAAAACAATGGTCAGCAACACGACAATGATACTGAAAATTTCATCATGCAAATCCTACTATCACTATGCCCGAAGCGCGATTGAACCCAGGACTAGAATAACGACGTAGGTTTACACCTATAATGTTCTCACTGCTGGGACACAGGCCTCCTCTCTGTGAGAGGAAGTGGGCCGATTTCCACCACGCGGGCTCAGTGCTCGTTGGTAGATGTCACATGTCTTAGAATTTTTGGTTCTAGAACATGCCGGTTTCCTCAAGATGTTTTCTTTCACCGTTTTGAGAGCAGTGGTGATGAAATAATTTACACAAAGTAAAGCGTCTGTCTGGACTCGAACCCACGACCTACAACTCGAAAGTTGCGGCCGCTACCACTGGGCCACCACTGCTGTCGAGGTAAGTAGGTTTATTAAACAAATTTCATACAATTATCGGTATCTCGTTTTTTGGTGTGTGTCGTGTGCGGAGAAGAGCAGAAACAGGGTGTAAAAAAACCGTTCCGGAAACCGTCATTTACGCATTCTGTACATCAAACTAAATGCAAAAATAATCTGGAAAACGGCTTTAATTTTTGGTGTGAAAATTCGCTGCTTATACTACTGGGATTCATAGTATCCTATGTATCCAGGTCATGGCCTATTTTACTTTTCATCTAAATATATTCATCCATTATTTCATGAAAAGGTAACAGGCAGACAGGCAGGCAGATAATTATTTCAAATAATCTTTTATGAAAAATTGGAACCCTTAAAGGATGACTTCGTTGACGGTCAATAACCTTTTTTTCAGGAACGCGTGGAGGTATCAAGTTGCAATAGATATCAAAAATACGACCTTTTCTGCCGCAAATTTCGACACTCGTAAATAAACCAAAGCCTATTATGGTAGTTCCCGTTGACCTAGCAGCACGAAGTTTGGCGAGAAACAAGGTCTTACAGTTCAAGTACAAGTAAAGGGAAAAACCGGCCAAGTGCGTGTTGACCACGCACAATGAAAGGTTCCGTAGATGGGATGAATTTATACAAGAACAAACTTAACATTGTAGTTGAAAAATATGTACTCCCCATACATTCCAATTGCCTTGAGCTTGAGGGCCCCGGAGCACGGCACTGCCTAGCCTTCCGATAGCTCTACGCGTGGTGGCCCATTTTCAGTCATAAACGAATTGCATAGCCTCATTTTGGTGATGAGGATGTGGCAAGACTGAACAAACCCGCGAGACAGACGCAAAAGCTATACTGGAAAAGATCTAAACTGTGTTTGCAGAGCTCTTGGCTCCCTGTGACTCCTACTTAGCCAAGAGGAAACGTATATTTGAAATTGTAAGTTTGTACGCACAATATTGAGTGATTTACCAGGTTTTTCTGTGATCTATATGTATAGAACTCTGTATTTTTTCAAGATTTTAGGCTCAGCAGTTTCGGAGATAATGGTCATGGTCAATTTTCATCTATTTTCTTTGATAAGTTTAAAACTAATTATTTAAAAAACAAAAATAAAAATTATATTTGAAATCCTCATAACAAGTCCTTTCATTTGATATGCCACACGGTACAGTTTGCAAAACTATTTTTTTAATTTTCTAGATTTTCCCCTAAAAGTGAACCTCATATATTCAAAATTCATTTATTTACAATATACGTTTATGTTTGGGTCGCAGAAATTTATATGTGTACCAAATTTCAACTTAATCAGTCCAGTAAATTCAGAGCAAAGCGGCTGTGACAGACGGACAGCCAGATAGACAGACAGACAGACAGATACACGAGTGATCCTATAAGGGTTTCGTTTTCTGGTTCTTCTATTTGTCTTGAAGTAACAGTTATTCTATTAAAATCGATCCACTCCACTCTATTAAAAGGTCTTTTTTCAACTCAGTTAAGGTTTCCCATCAATCCGGTATTGAAAATTGGGGCAGCTGAGTTTTTTTTTTGTTAGCACAGCTTTGAGACGGAACCCTATGGGCGTGAGTCCTACTCACACTTGTTTTCTAAAATAAATAAAACAGGTTTTAATGATTCTAAATGTCTTACCTAAAATAATAATTATTCGTTTTAATATTACCACCAATCACCAATTATTTGTAATAATACCTACCCTAATGCCGCCATTGGTGCCGATTCCCTTGTTCACAAACTAAATTAAATTTAAGGTCAGTGCATCTTTTTCTTTCTATTTCATTATGAAAAGGACAGAAGATAAATTTTAGTTTAGTCCTGTCAAATCAATCAGCGCCTGTCACTACTCCATACAAGTTTAGACGTGATTAAAAACTTGCCTACTAAAATTACGTCAATTTACGTCAAGCGCTGATTAATTTGACAGGGCTGAACTAAAATTTATCTTCTGTCCTTCTCTAATGAAATAGAAAGAAAAAGATGTACTGAACTTAAATTTAATTTAGTTTGTGAACAAGGGAATCGGCGCCATTGTCTACGTAATGCCTACATGTTACAAAGATTATTTTATCACTTTAAACTGTTATAATTTTCGATCGAGTGGGCCGATTTAAATAAAAACTAAAGGTTACTTCAAGATACGGACTAAAGGAAAAAGTACACAAAAAATTCGATATTGCATTTTAATTTTGAAATCATCTCCTTTTTACACCATTGAGGGAATGATTGTACAAAAACGCTGAAACAAGTAATTCTTTATTTCTTACCAAAAACATACTTTTTAATTTAAATATCCTTAACTTAAGAAATACTGGGTGTTTTACACAAACTTTCATCTCTTTAGAAATCCTTGTTATACAAAAATTTGCCTTTGTCCTTCTCCAGGATGACATCTATCTCCTTGCCAAATTTTAATCGAAATCCACTCAGTAGTTTAGGCGTGATAATGTAACATACAGACAGAGTATTTTTTAAATTAAAATTTTTGGCCGCGTGGTGGCAGCAAATTATCCAGCGGGAACTTACTTCCGAGTTAAAAATTATACTATATCGTAACCCAGGTCATGGTCTAGATATGTGCCAAATTTCATCCAAATCCGTTTAGCCGTTTTAGCGTGAAAATGTAACAAACAAGTTAACCATTGAACTACACTACATGAATATTTAGTAGTATATTGGCGCCGATTCCCTTGTTCACAAACTAAACTAAATTTAAGTTCAGTGCATCTTTGTCTTTCTATTTCATTAAGAAAAGGACAGAAGATACATTTTAGTTCAGTCCTGTCAAATTAATCAGCGCTTGACGTAAATTGACGTATTTTTAGTAGGCAAGTTTTTAATCACGTCTAAACTTGTATGGAGTAGTGATAGGCGTTTATTAATTTGACAGGACTAAACTAAAATTTATCTTCTGTCCTTTTCTTAATGAAATAGAAATAAAAAGATGCACTGAACTTAAATTTAATTTAGTTTGTGAACAAGGGAATCGGCACCATTGTCGAAATTTGAAACGTTTTTTAGTAATCAATTTAAAAACAAGTTCATTACTGCTTTGTTGGTCTAGTGGTCGCAAGCGCTACTGCTGAGCATGAGATCCTGGATTCGATTCCTAGGTCGGATAAAATGTTATTGGGTTTTACCATCTGGAACTACTCAGTAGCCACCTGGAGTCTATTTTTGTGCTGCTTGTCTGGATTTTTTGCCTGGTTGATGGCCATAGGCTCGCCCCTATTAAATGGGACTTAAACATAACTGGCGAAATGTGGGTGCACTATAAGTACACCTCTGCCTAACCCTTCGGGGAATACAGGCGTGATGTTATGTTATGTGTTACGTTATGTATTGAGCCAAATACTAAGGCCAATATTCTAAGTCCGTCAGGAGGAACTTCGTCGACTCATACTCGACTCAGGTCGCCATGACAACGGCCACAGAAACGCCTTATACATAAGTGGTATTTGTAATCGCAAGGAGTGAAATTCAGAGGTTCCACGAATGTTTACCTCACGCGCTGTGTAGGAAATGACAGATTATTGGTAAGAATCGTTTTCAGATATTATAATAACTCTTATTAGATTTCTAACTGCAGTTTTCACAGGATTGGAAATAAATATAGCAATGGTTATAATACATAAAAATATATTTTCATCCAAAATAAACGTATTTAGCTGATTGAAATAAATTCATAGAAATGCTGTTAATAGGGAAATATGCAAGTAATTCAAAACTTATCCATTATTTAAATATATGTACATTGTGTAGGAGTCAAGAAACAAATTCCTATTCTTTTTACATTTTTCAATGCAATACTTATTTTACAATTCATTCATTTATGTTGCGTTTTTTGTTTGTGGAACGGAACGCAAAATCAAAACGCGTCGTCTTCGACAATGCCGAAAGTGACGAAAGAAACTATGTTATTAAAATCTATTCTTAGCAAAGTGCTTGAAATCTCACTAAGTTAAGTAAGTAAGATGCGTGCGATTTCTGCTTGAATAAAGAACAACAAATAATTTAATTTATGTAATTTGCGGCTACAAACAGATGTAAACAAAGAAGTTTTGTGGCAAATGACGTCACATCATGCCCGCGACAGAAACCGTCGTTTGAACTGTAGTAGAAAATTGTTGGAGTTTCATAATTTTTGAGCAACAAGCAGTAGTTGAATTTAACTTTTAATAGTTTCTTGGGTTTATATTCCTGTATATTATTGATATAGTGAAGAAAAAAAAATACATGCATATTCCAATATCAAAAGTCATTTATTCAAACTAGGCTGAGAAACAGCACTTTTCGAAAGTCAAAATTACATAAGACAGTCCCCTTAAACGCCCGCCCTTCACCACTTCCTAGTGCTTTAGCTTGGAAGAAGAAGTGGCGCAACAAACTCCCCAGCAGCACAGCTGTCTGTCTGTAGAGATAGATAATGTAGTGGAAATGTTGGCAGATGCGCCGGGGGTTCAAACCCTATATTATTTTATCTGATTCTTCATTTTTTTAAGGGGTTTCCAACGACTGAGCAAAAATGCCATGAACAATTTTGACAACGTTGTTTATAATAAATTTTGAAATAAGTTGACTGGTTTTGCGCTCAATAAGTAATACTGCAGTAAGGACGAATTATGTATTTACTATCATAGAAGGTGCGAATCACATTTTTTACACCTTGCGTTTAATAATTGAATCTACAAACTTAAATCTACATACTTTGTCGGTCATTATTAAGTTGTTCTTAATTGAAGTGAACACTACGCTCGTATCTTAACGCGTTAAGAGCTGAACAGAATTCGATTACGTAAAAGGTTTAACGGGAGTTTAAACACTGTCAATTTTCATTATAGTTTCGACTGCGCTTCGTTCCAAATTCCTTTACACTTTGATACTATTTGCAGAACCAAAATTTTTATTAAATCAGTGTTAAGGAATAACAATGGTTTCATTTTTATTCATTAAGGGACCAATTTATCAATCGCCAGAGAAGTTTTAACTCATGAATAAAAATGGCGGTTTGACATATTTTATAAACAAAAACTGTCAAACTGCTGTCAATATTTGTTCCTCAGATAAAACTTATGTGACGATTGAAAAAATAGCCCTTAATAATGTATTTTTTTGACACGGGGACTTCACATAAACAAACATAGCTGGCCAATGTGGGTGAATGAAACCACCATGAGGGACACCTGTGCCCTTCGGGGAAAGCCCTTCGGGGAAAACAGACGTGATGTTATATTATATGTATTTATGAAGTTGTACTGTTGAACAGATTAATAATAAGGGACATGCCCATGCCAATCTGTTCAACAGTATAACTTATTATAACAGCCGCACGGGTCAATCGATCAGGTTAAGCTACGCTTGCTGCGGTAGGTTCGTAGATGGGTGACCATTTTTACATAACAAGACCCTTCCGTGCTTCAAAAACACGTTAAGCCGTTGGTCCCTGCTGTCAATCGTGGATCTTTGACGGTCGTTACGGGTCGTCAGAAGCCCGAAAGTCAGACTACCCACCAGTCTTACCAAGGATAACCCAGTTGGGTTGTGGAGGTCAGATAGGCAGTAGCTCCATGTAAAATACTGGTATTCAACTGCATCCGGTTAGACTGGAAGCCGTTCCCAACACAGTTGGGAAAAGGCTAGGTAGATGATGATGATAAGTGTTCAACAAAAAATAATAAGTGGGTCAGGAAAAGTTAGATTGAGAGCAAAAAACAGGTTTACTAAACACTAGTTTTTGCCCGTGGCTTCGCTCACGTTCATTTATTTATTTTAGTATAGGTACTCCAATGACGAACTTATACATATCGTCGGTGATAATCTGAAACCGCGGAACTAACAGTGTTTAAAACCGCGTAAGTTAGGTGCAGCGAATTTTACAGGAACGAGGAAAAACGTAATATTTACTAAACCACTTGACTTTCTATTGTTTAAACTTTTAAATTGATAAATTCCTCTTAATATTTTAGGCATTAGTTATGTAAAATATATATTAATGAATTAGAAAATTCGAAATCTCGATTTTGCTACTTTTGTAAATACGTGGTTTTAAACACTGTTAGTTCCGTGGTTTCAGAATATCACCGATGATATATCTATTAACATGGTGAATTTATCACTTAAAGAAGTACACAGCTTAGACATAGATAAAAAATACATACCAATTAAGAGAATTAATTTAAAGTGATTTAAAATTAACTAACTTATTTTTCGTTATAATGAAAGATAAAAAAGAGCTACTTTACCATAGGAAGACAATATAAAAGATATTGATAGATAATGAAGATTTTGTAAAGTTATTTTTCTTTCCCTCGGGAACAGTACTTTTTTTATGGATGAAAGGTAAG
The DNA here is from genome assembly GCA_905333075.3 of Atethmia centrago. Taxonomy (NCBI): domain Eukaryota; kingdom Metazoa; phylum Arthropoda; class Insecta; order Lepidoptera; family Noctuidae; genus Atethmia; species Atethmia centrago. The sequence continues at coordinate 10,430,362 of HG995374.1, forward strand.
AAAATCCTATGTCATTTTCTGTACTCCTGACAATATGTATGCAAAATTTAATGATGATCGGTTGAGTATTTAAGACGTGAGAGCGTAACAAACAAACAAATAAACAAACAGACTTACTTTTGCATTTATAATATTAGTTAGGATATCGAAAACTACTTGCTTTTAAAAATGGTCTCATTGAAATAATCTTATTGAAAGGCAGCAAAACCAACAGATTCTTCCCGAAGAATAACGCGGTTACCGCCAGTTTGGGCTAAGGTAAGCAAAACTTACTATAACGAAGCCTATTTACGTACCAAGTAACTAAATAATAATCTATCTACGGTATTTCACGGTTTCACGATTATAATAGCGTATTCATTAAGAGCGGTAGTAAACCCACGTCATGCTTGTTACATATCTAACTTATTCGAACCGCGTCTAGTATTTTATACATATAATTAAATTCCTCATTTATCTCGTCTGCTCGACGTCCGTATGTCACTGCAGGGATCCAGCAGAATATCAGCGTCAGGTATATTTGCCTGACACATGCTGAGCTGGACTCCCATCTGGTGCGACCTTGAGACGCACACCGCACGTTGTTCGATAATTGACTTGTCTTGATGTCAGTGTCACTCTATTTCTTTATATGTATGTTTTTCTTTTTTTTGTATATTGGCACCTTGTTTCTATATATATATTCCTGTAATTTGTTATCCAAGAATTGTCCTATTGTGTGCTATGTCTTTTGTGTACACTGAATAAATGCTTTATCTATCTAACTATCTACTTTTAAATGGTTTTATTGATTTTTAACATAATTGGCGAAATTCGGGTGTACTATATACTAAGTACGGGCCCGATTCCCAGGTCAGGCAGTGTTACTGGGTTTTTCCATCCGGTATTTTCCAGTAGCAACCCGGAGTCCGGAGTCTGGATTTGTGCCCGCTTAATGGCAATAGGCTTGTGGCGGCATCTACGTCGCCACATACGAACTACGCAACACACTGCCGTCACGCAAAATCCTGCATCGCACAAGCAGAGTTTACCGTGCAACTATCATATATACAACATCCCGACATCAACCGTCGGGCAGTTGCCCACCAGACACGACACACATGGAGGATGAGTGAACTTTACACCCTGTTCCTCATTCCTCTATACTGGTGATCCCGAACATGAACGTCAGCGCAGCCTTCGTGCAACTACTTCAGCGTGACGTCATCATCATTACTTCCTCAAGCTCTCGAGCGGCGAGTCACACAGTCAGTCAGCACCCACGCCTTCAACGGGTATCCTGACCACCAGCATGCAGCGACCGCGCATACCTGGTCATCAACCTGAGCCTCATCAGCAACCTTGGCACAGCACACTGCACTTTCGATAGGTCAACAAGCGGAGCTCTTCAACCCTCTCCTGGTCAACGCCAGCAGTCAGCCCTCAACCCAGCACTGTACCACCTCTGACTCACTGGATCAACGACGGCGACGAATGGCGAAATGTGGGTCTACTATAGGTACACCTCTGCCTGATTCTTAGCTTTATTATATTTAAAGCACCTTTGCGTGGATGAAGACTCAGTATCCTCCAATTCATTCACCAATAGTTAATCCATGAAGGCACCTTTAAGCCTTCCACAAAGTGAATACCTCGAGCTGATTGTTCGACGTGACGGTGACGTAACGTTAACGTCATGAATAATTCAACGGCGCATAAATCACTTCATCTGCGACGTTGACGTCGAAGCCGCGTCATTACGTGAACGATGCGATTTTTAAATTTGACGACACATTCAAATGCAGATCAGTGATCATGGTTGGAGAATATTGAATTAAGTCGGCGAATGTAAGTAAAGTTATGTAGTTCAGAAACTTCTTCAGAAAGCTAACTCTTCGTTATTAAGATATCTAGCTAATTGATGAAATCACTCCATCTTCTTCAGACAAGGAATGAGAAAGGCTTACAAAGTTTATGAAAAATACCAATTTTACCTTGGCCAGAGGTTAAGCATTGCCATACAACGTGGCAATGCCGCCTGTCTCTTGGGTACATTACCAGTCGACAGCGATGTGGAGGAATTTTTCGACTCCATATTTTTGTTAGTTAAAAGTTTTAGTTATGGTAGGGTATTATATTTTAATTTAATGTTAATACTGCCTCGTCGGTCTAATGGTCGCAAGCGCTACTGCTGAGCATGATGTCCTGGGTTCGATTCCCGGGTCGGGCAAAGTGTTATTGGGTTTTTCTATCTGGAATTTCTCAGTAGCAGCCTGGAGTCTGGATTTGTGCCCGGTTGATGGCTATAAGCTCGCCCCTATTACATGGGACTTAAATATGACAGGCGAAATGTGGGTGTACTACAGGTAAACCTCTACCCAACCCTTCGGGGAAACAAGGCGTGATGTTATGTATGGTTTTTTTTTTTTTTTTTTTTTTTTTTTTTTTTTATGTTGTTAATGTTAGTATGAATAATAATTAGGGTCAACGCTTTTAAATAAATACCAATTAGTTACGTTATTAATAATGCACCAAAGAATCAGCACGAATTATATGATAGTAGTCATCTCTTGCTGTGGTTACCAGTCAGCAAAGCGGTGGTGGGTCTGACTGCCCAAACGCAGCTATTGTTAAGGCGCAGATATATGATTATAGTGACTTTTAAATCTGTTATTACGCCTTCATATAATGCAGTAAGTTAGGCTAAAAATGTATGATAAACTAGAACGCATTTACATCAATTCTATATGTGAATATTTAAGTGTAATTATTTTTGCTGTTTTTATAGATAATGGTACGGAAGCCTTCGTGCGCGAGTTCGACTCGCAATTAGCCGGTTTTTTTTATAAGGACAGACTATTTTATCATCTGTAATTCTATCTGTGATTTTTTTATATATTCATATTTTCGTTACTAACGGAGTTTTCAACAATAACTTTGTTTTTCAAAATAAAATAAAAATAATAATTTCGATGAAAATGATTCAAATTTTTATTATATTGGAAAGAGTAAGGTTTGGCAATTAAGAATGAAAAATGATATCGGACAAATGTCCACCACGACCACGCTCACAGATGTCGATTCTTTCATCACAATTTTCACTTTTTGCCAAAATGGCGAGTCTATTTCGTTAATCGCGCCACGGATTTTAAGTTTTTAGGCTGCAATCGATTCGAGTCGCTCCGTATTTAACAACTCTGTCTTTAACATAGCCCCACAAAAAATTATCCAGTGGTGTTAAATCACATGATCGGGCCGGCCACTTATCATCTGAATTTCTTGAAATTATGCGATAAAGAAATTTGGTATGCAATAAATTCATTGTTTCGTTGGCTGTGAGACTTGTCCGTCCTGTGAGCGTGGTCGTTAGTGGACATTTTTTCGATATCATTTTTCATTCTCAATTGCCATACCTTACTCTTTCTAATACAATAAAAATTTGAATCATTTTCATCAAAATTATTATTTTTATTTTATTTTGAAAAACAAAGTTCTTGTTGAAAAACCACAACAACAACAACAAAAAAACAAACAATTCTCTATGAAACCGAACGTCTGCGCAGCGTGAGTTCGACGCGCATTTGTATGGTCAGCGGCGATTACCCGACCCTTAAGAATGGCTACTCGTATAGACTTTCAAAATTCCAAGAAATATAGGTAAACTTCACCCATCCTCCAATCTCTAAAGATTTTCTTTTTCCATGAAAATCTATTCTTTTTTTAAATTCTCATTTAGAAAGTAAAGTCAGGGTTTCAACAGATAAGAAAATTAAAATAGGACAACAGTTCGTTCTCAATGCGGTTTCTAATGAATTATGTATGTATGTTGTGGGATTTGCGTTTCAGGTAGAGAGGATATCGTTATGCTGCGACACGACGCTAGCCTGGTTTTGTGGAGCTAAAAAACAAGCGGTTATTGCAGCGCGAGCGGTTTTGTAAAACAAAAAGATAATACCGTTAAATTATAAAATCAGTACAAAACATTGTTTCCTTATAAATGAAATCACCGAATTTATGATTATGAAAGATATTATTTTTCAAACGTTATCCGATAGTAAATTTATAGTTTACTTTTATTTATTTTCTACATCTAAAAGAAACGTCGCAGACGATTCATTTTTGTTTCATCCCACATTCGCACGTTAATGACAAAATTACATCAAAGTCATTTCGATGTCATTTTGTCATTGTTTAACTATCTATTTCATTTCATTTTTAGATCATTCAGAGCACGAGTGAAAGCGAATGTCAAAATGCAATATTTTTATGTTCAAACGTTTTACTTTAAATGAAAAATGCTGGCCGAAACACATAAATGAACAAGAAATGAAGCGTTTGACATCGATAGCTAGCTTAATTAAAGGATGCAGTTTTGCAAAACGTTAAAGAATGCTTTTTATGAACAGTGAATGAAACTAAAACGTGACGCTCGAGTCAGTGACGCTGATTTGGATATACTCGGCTCCAGTCGGTCGGTGACGCTGAATCGGGTATACTCGGCACCAGTCGCTCGGTGACGCTAAATCGCATATACTCGGCGCTGAATCGCGCATTATTATTATTTTTATTTATTTATAATAAATAAAGTTTATAAAAACCTTAAAGGCTCCTACATACTGGCGCTACATACTGGTGTAGCGCTACAAGCGGTGCCTTTGTGTCGCGACGCGTCGCGCGACAAGTCGCGCCAATATGTAGGAGCCTTTACTTAAGAACTATGCCCCGCAAAACAGTGTTCACGGTTTGTCTGCGGGAACAGCACAAACAGTTTTACAAAAAAGGTTTATTAGTGCGGACACTTAATTTTCACTTCTTGCACTTATATAGTAACCAATGATATTATCTTATCTTATATGTATTAAATGATATCTTATATCTTATAAAACTACTTAACTACTTATTTGCTTTATCTCAACAATCTGCAAAGTACTTTCCTAAGAACTTACAGGCTTATTCATAAATAATCGTTAATCAACGTCTTAAACATTAAGTAACTAATTAACCCTTAAATACTAATTAAGTATAACTTATTCATAAACGATACTTAAGCATTGCTTAACTAACCACTACTTAACTTTTTGTACACTGGCAACTAGGTGGATTTTCGGTAGAATACCGGTCAAATTGGTCTGAGGTGCTCGTGCCAAACATCAAATTAAAAAAACAATTTGTCAGTCTTTGTCTGATAAAGTTTCACTCGTGGTAATTTTTGCAATTGTGTTTTTGAGGATAAAAAATATTAATTATTAAGCTATGGCAGGTATAAATGGATGCAGCTCGCCTTTGTCCAGTACAAAACGAAAGACAGCAAACTCCCTCTGTGTGACTTGACGACTTTGTTCAGCTAACGTACTAGGCATTTGTATGAATTCTGTATCTACACCTTCTGGCTAGTGCACGACCAACTCTTTTACATAAGCGAGACATCGTAGGTTGACTTGCTTATGCCGTGCAACTCACCGCTATCGTCTTGAATCAGTTTTAGATAAAATTTTACTCAGTCAATCTGTACGACTGCCTACCTAATTCTATCGCCATCGCTGCTTAGAAGTACCTCAGTAAGTGCACCTACCACATGCCGCCCCCAGTGCCCAATCACACCCATTATTTGAATATGTACATTGTACAGGAATGCCGCCGCCTGTTTTATCCACTGTAATGTCGTCTTTTACGGGATTGATTATTTTCGTCATATTTTCTTTGGTACTTTGTTCGAAACTCCACATTATCGTAATCGTCATCAGGATGCAACTTATGCTATTAACATTTTGTACGAGGTCAACTAAATTCATTTAAATCTTCTACATCTTTCTCAAAAAGACTTAAAATCGTCATCGAAGTCAAAATATTCCATTAGGTATCACTAGAAAAGTTTTAACAATGCACTGCAACAAGTTAGAAATTAATGACAAAGACTCAAACAGATATTAGAAGCAAGGATTTCGTCCGCCATTATGTTGTTTAAAATCGCTAAACAAGGTCCGAGGGCTGTTTAATTTGACTTGAATTTAAACAGTTAATTAACTCTAAACAGCGTTTATGAATGCAAAATATTTTTAATCACTGCTTAAAGTACTGTTTAAAAGTTAAGTAAGGTTTATGAATAAGCCTGTTAGTTTAAAAACCCCCGACAAAGAGCTGCTTAAGTAATTTAGCAAATTTACCTTTTATTTCCTGACTTCTTATAACAGTAGGCAATTGGTTGAGAAGTTATGGTACCTACTCTTTTATCAAGCGTTCGATCGCCAAAATAATTCCTTGTTCCTACATCACAACCCAAACCTACATCAAATTTACCTGCTGATACCATGCTAGTTGCGTGATTATAGGTAACTAGCGAGTGACGCTCCCAGCTGCCATGGCTGCTAACCAGAAGTAGGTATTTATGTTTTAAGCTGATAGGAAGTACTTTGCAAAATTGAAATAACTTATTATAATCATCTTTACATTTAGTTTTAGTTTTCATACTTACTAATAGTTTTAAAAATCTAATTTGTGGTGCTTCTAACTTTTCTAAGTTACTTTTGAATATTTGTCCATACCAATCGTAACTTAATTTTGGGTCAACTAATTAAAATAAAGGCACTTAGGGTAAGCTTAAAGCTTATATGGTAAATTCTACCATATAAGCTTTAAGCTTATATGGTAGAATTTACCGAGCAACATTCTATGTTTATTACACAAGTACTCAATGTGGTTTGACCACGAAAGTTCTCGTCTACTTTTACTCCGAGATATGTTACACATTTTATCGCGTACAATTGGCTTACCATTACAGTTAACATAGTTTTTTTATGAATGCACGTAAACTCATCTGTGTAAATCGGAGTTGGTTCGTCAGGTGGTAGTAAATATGGTGAGCATATCCCAACTAGCTTAGCTTTATCCGCGTTTAAAATTATCCCGTTGTCGTGCGACCATTCAACAACACGGTCTATGTCGTGCTGCACGAGTCGACAGATTTCAGCGAAGTCGGCGCCGCCGCGCCGGCGCGCCGCACGTACAGGTCATCCGCGAACATGTACGCTGAGCAGCTGCGAAAAACGCCGCACAAGCTGTTGACGTTGACGTGCATTAGGTAGCATACAGGCCCGCATCCCGCGCCCTGCGGCACCCCGCACCTCACCTCCCTCGCGTCACTGTACGACTCCTCCACCTTTACGCGGTAATATTATCTCTTCGTGAGATAGTCTCTAAACTAGTTGTTAAGTGGTTCACTCACCCGCAGCCGCCGCCACTGCCGCCGCCGCCGCTGCCGCTTCCACCGCCGCCGTAGCCACCGCGGCAGGACCCTCGGTTCCGGAGGAGGCCAACGCCAACATGGAGTGCCAATAATGGGCCCATCACGCCTCCTCCAGGCGAACATCAACCACTGCGCCACCGCTCAAGATCTGTTGCTCCAGAGCATGGCGCAATGGTCGATTAACATCGCCGTGGTCGCTGAGCCGTACTTTGTCCCGCCCAGGGATGACTGGGTGGAGGACCTGAGTGGCGTTAAGTCGACGATGAAGTACCTGGGACTCATCCTCGACAGCCGGTGGAACTTCGTGGAGCATTTCCAACGTTTGGCTCCCAAACTGGAATGGGCAGGGGCTGCCTTGAAGCGGCTCCTGCTCAATCTAGGGGTGCAAACGCCTCCTGCCAGCGGCTCTACGCGGGGTCGTGCGGTCCACGGGGCTCCTGTATGGGCGCGTTCCCTGGCGCTGCGGCCAGCCCGCTGGTTAAGCGCGGCTCAAAGGGTCATGGCCATCCGGATGGTCCGGGAATACCACAAGGTCTCCTGTGAGGTAGCTAGCCTCCTTCCTCCTTCCTCCCGCCTTGGGAGGAAACGGCCGGGTGTCACCACTGTGTGGATCGCCCGGAGGACACGGTGGAGGTCTACCCGGCTTGGGCAGAGCACCGCCATGTCCTCGCGGAGGCGATCGGCGGCAGAGACCTCTCGCGTCCGGCCCTGGTTCAGGCCGTGGTACGGAGCGAGAGGGCATGGGCAGCCGTCACCGCCTTCTGCGAAACAGTAATGCCCGTGAAGGAGGAGGCGGGACGGTTGAGGGAAAGGCAAATTTTGCGCCCTCTCGCCCCTAGCCGCCGCAGGAGACGCCTTGGGCGTCGGGAATCCCGGGCGGATTTCCAGCCACCGTAGGCGCGGGCTTGCGGACGGTGAGCAATGGGTAGCTCACCGCCCGGTAAGGAACAGGCCTGGGTCGACGGAGCGTTGTATTCCACGCGCGCCTCAAAAAGATGACGTCAGCACAAGCGTAGGGGTCCACTAGGGCCGATGCCTGCCGGGGTCGCGGGAAGGTACCAAAGGGTTACCGAGGCCCCTGGCAACACGGGCAACGGAAGGAATACGGGTGGGTTTTAGTCAGTAAGAGTCTGACATACCCTCCCGCTCCGCCCAGATCGGAAGAAGTTATTTGATGATTTCCAACCCAAAAAAAAAATAAAAAAAGTGGTTCTCTCACCCCGCACTTCCCCCGTAGCATTTAATAAAGTATTTGTTTCTAAGGTATCAAATGCTCTTTTAAAATAAAAAAAAACGACTATTACAAATTGCTTTTTATTTAAATAATTATTAATTTCGTCATTTGACCTAGATAATAAGGTGGTCGTACTTTTACTCGTTTGAAATCCATGTTGGCATTTAATGCTATTTTTTTAAAGGTAATTTCCTAGTTGATTTACATCAGTCCTCCACTCCAGTCGGTCGGTGACGCTAAATCGCGTATACGCGGCTCTGAATCGCGTATACTCGGCTCCAGTTGTAATACTTTTTACATCTATCGTGTGGTCATAAGCAAACGCCCTCTTTTTTACGCTGAATTCAAAGCCTAAGACGCGAGAACAATATCACTTGTCTCGTTAATACGCCCATGTAAATGTAATAATAAATTACTTCGCATACCGCAGGTTTGGGGCACGTAGCTGTAATCCATTTACACGGTATATAATCGTGTTCCAAATCGTTCCAAATGAGTGCGATTATCATTTCGATTTTCGAGCTTTAGGACGAGATGTTTCTTGTACCTACTCTTTTTCTTAGCTACATTTTTTAAAACAGGTGGAATATTATCAAGATGCTAGGTTCGCGACTTTCTTTAGGTTTTATCTAACGACAGTCTATTCACAACTTTTTTATCTTTGACTTGACAATGAAAATATATTTTCGGTTAATTAATTATTTTCACTGTGCAATCAGGCGCAGATGCTGATTTAAAATAAGATCTTATAACAAATCAGTATTTTTTTTTAAACTATAACATTCAATTTAGAGTCTCGTTTAAACCCAGCCCTAGCTTAAAATCATCGCACTATAAACCGCTTCAATACAATTTCAAACGAATAATAAAACCACAATTCAAAGTCACAGCCTTTGATAGCATGTACGAGTTTATGAAATATGAAGCTCTACGTGCATATTGTACGGAATCTGATTTCTGTACTCGCTTCACAGTTTTCAAATAAAATTCTATTCGAATATCGAAATATTTTGAAATAGCAAATCGACAGTCGATGTTGAAATATGGAGTACGAATTAGATGATAAATAAATATTTTCAATTTTATTAATAATTTGAAATATAATTATATTTTTTTGGAATATTGGTATGAAGTTATTATTTTGATTTAGATGTGGTGAAGATGGGAGACACATTAAATGGTAGGGTAACTGCTATAGTAACTGGCCACTCATAACAAAAGAGTTGGGTACAGGGTAATGTCACAATGTAAACTAAAACGAAAATACAATATGTACAGGAATATTTTTTGTCCTTTTCAGGGTTCCGTAGTAAACAAGGAAACCTTATAATCTCGCCATGTCCGTCTGTCTGTCTGTCTGTCTGTCCCCGCTGTAGCTCAGAGACGATTAGTACTAGAAACTTGTTATTTGGCATAGGTATACATATTAATCACGCCGACAAAGTGCTAAAATAAAATCTTGAAAAATATTTTTTTTAGGTTACCCTTGCACGTAATGTGGGGATGATAATTTTTTTTCTCGTAATACCGCACACCATGGGGTAGCCATGGTGTGGGGTATCGTTCAAAAATATTGTGGGTCTGTGAAAACCACTCCTCGATTCAAGAATCCGCTTACGTAATATTAAGCATTAAAGTGCTAATTTTTGTTAGAGTCAAGTGTACCCGCCCCTGCCAGCTAAATGGTTGTTTATGGCGATGTTAAAAAATTCATGGCAGTAGTTCATATAATAAAATTACAAGGAAAACTATCACAGCTAGTAGACTTTACAAGTTAACGAGTAATAGTCGACCAAACTTAAATTTGCAGCTGGAGAATTGACCGTGACGTATATCGATGTATGGGAGAATATGTTTTTCAACTACAATGTTAAGTTTGTTTTTGGGATAAATTCATCCCAACTTCCCAACTACGATACTTTTCACTATGCGTGGTCCGATACGCACTTGACCGGTTTTCATTCATGGGCTTGTTTGCATTACCTTGTACCTCCTTGTACCTTCTACCTCTTTTGTTATGAGTGACCAGTTAGTATATCGTGGCCAAATACTACACAATTACCCTACATGGATCTTCTTTTAGCGCTTGAATGACATAGTCAGGGGGCTTTTTGGTTTGTACAATTGTACTTGAAAAAACAAGATGGCCGCGTTACTTCCTATGTTGGTCACGCGCCAAACGATTCTTATCTCAACACCAGTTTTCGCAGACTATAAAGGCACCTGTGTGTAGGCAGATTTTATCATAATATTTGTGTCTGACATTATAAAAAATAAAAAAATGTTCAGTACAATCATTTGAATCACACGTAATGCCATAGATAATATGTTATTATTTTAGTAAAACATCTAAAACAAAGTATACCAGCAATATGGAAATATGGAGATGTAAATGGCATACAATTTTTATCCTACCCAATTGCTAATGATAATAAAAACAACCTCCACCAACCAACCTCGGAAGCCCTTGGGTGAAAACATGAATATTTCTAATGATATCCGAATACCTTATTCAAGTGGCAACCCCTTACCGCAGCGGGGACCGGCCATTGAGGCTATTCTGGAAAGTTTCTATACACCACCCTCCGAATTTCAATTAAAGGGTATATCAAGCTATACGATGACTGTGCAATCATATTTTATGTAGGTTTAAGAATGAAAGTAGGTAAATAAACGACATTTCAGCCAAGGAAATATTTCATAGACTATAAGGTAAAGGTTACTTGTTTATTTTACGTTACTGCTCAGGAGTAAAATGAATCTGTGTGCTAAGAATTGCCTAAGAATGTGTGATTCCAGAATCAAAACTGTACCAAGTGCTAAGCACAATTTTCTACATCAAGCCATAGTATGAAAACTTTACAAATTCCATATTTTTTCGGGTACACATAACATGGAACCAAATATCGTAGAGTAATAACAGTCAAAAGATCTAATTTTGGATCTTTTTGATCCCCTGTTTTGCATAAATTATAATTTATTAATTTTAAATTAAAATTAATCTCACACCTTTAAAACTCTTCAAAATTGAATAAATTATGTACTATAGATTGTACTCAGTATGTCATGTGTTAAGGTTGCATGCACCGTACCTATTAAAAATGTGATCCCACCAGAGACCATATTACAGTAGGTACCCAATCTTAAATATAATTATGGCTGATCGAGTTTTGGAAAACGTTAGGCTTTTTGGAGCGTAGTCTCCGACACTCTTTTAAAAGTTTGTTTCTCCTACTGTGTTGATTGTAATTTTATGTCGTTACGATCATAGTATTTAGGAACCCAGTATGAAGCCTGGCTAGTAAGAAAAACATTTCTATATGTAATAACATAGATCCATTTGCTCATGCTCGGTACATATTTGGTCACGTATCACATTATTTAGCGGTTAGCCAGTACACTTTTCTTGGCGTTTACATTGTAATCAAAATGCACCTACCTGCATTGTCCTGCAGCTGACTGTACCTACCTACCTATTTATTTACAAATTAGTTTTGGGTTAAAATACTTGTTTTAGCTAATCTTCGCAACTTAAGTTTTAGAGTGTACTTAGTTAATTAAGTAGGTATATGTGTAGCCACGTCTGAAAGTGGCACCGGTAACTGAAAAGTTGTGCGGAAATCGGTTGTCATGGTATGGGCATGTGATGCGGAGGAATGAGGAAAATGTTGTGAGGAAAGTTTTGAGTATGAATGTACTTTTTTGACATCCCACCGTAGAAATCCTTCTACATAAAAAAGGACCTAGACAAAGATCGTTAGAAACGAAAGACAAAATGACAGATTGTAGAAGGATTACTACGGTGCGATGTCAAAAATGGAGAAACGAAATGTCACTTTGTATGGAAAAAGCCGTGTCTAATCTTCGAAGAAATACAAAGCGTCATGCTAAGCCTGCAGGAATCAAGCGACGGTTTTTACGATTTGACAAAACATCAAGCTGTTAAAAGTGTGGTAACCCTTTACTTGTTTTATCTATGGTGATATTCGTATTTGTGTGGTCTCTGTTCGCTCTCTGATCATCGGCTCGCTGCTGCCTGATTTTATTGTAATCTCATATAATTGTAGTTTACCATTTAAATACTTTTATAGCATCACAAATTCGATTGTAGTGAGTACACTGATTTCAATAAATGATAATTTACTGGATATCCGAAGTTTATATTTGTAGCCGCCGCCACCGACAAACCTCATTACAAGCTTTCATTTTTATGTGAAAGTTTAATATTAATGTATTATATACATACTTCAACCTTCCGGAATAAATTCACTATATGACAGTGAAAGCCTCATCTAAATCCGTTAAATAGTTTCGAAGAACAACGCGAAAACACAGACAGACACGAAAAGCGATTTTAATTTATAATTATATAGATAGATTGATCTCGCTAGATATAGATTGTGGCTGAAATATCTACTTCACCAATATTAAGTTTAGTACCTACCTATATTTTCTCAACATGACCACAACAAATCTTATAATCCCGTTCAGGGCTTCTTTGAAATGTTCGTGAAAAATCGATAACCTCAAAACTTTTCCCTTTCTTCCTTAATCCTTAACATTTATAGTATCTGATCCAATCTAGATTTCTATTCCGATCTAATAAGGATTATAATTAGAACGAATTGGAAACAAATTCGGTCGTGGATCAACCGTGAGTCTTGAAAGTCTTATTAAATTAAGATTGTAGATTAATCTCTTGCTGAGCAATCAGTACCTAAATCTAGGCAGACAAGCAGAACCAAATTGATTTTCTAGATCATACATAGAAACTATGACTGCCTGACAGACAACACTTTGACACTAAGCCTAAACCACAGAATGTACAAAAAGATACAGAATAATTATGTCATGACCTGTGTTTTTTCGCGAGCAACACTGCCATGAGGTATGTTCAAATATTTCAAGTTAAGTGGACAGAAGAATTAAAAACCGGCCAAGTGCGTGTCGGACCACGCACAATGAAGGGTCCCGTAGTTGGTATTACTTACGATCAGTTCATCCCAAAAACAAACTTAACATCGTAGTTCAAAAACATGTTCTCCCATACATCGATATACGTCACGGTCAATTCTTCAACTGCAAAAAGTTGGTCGACTATTACTCGTTAACTTGTAAATCCTACTTAGCTGTGTTAGTTTTTCTTTAATTTCATTATATGTATTACTGTCATGATTTTTTCACATCTATAAACAAACATTTAGCTGGCTTTGACTCTAAAAAAAAAATAGCATTTTAAAGCTTAATATTACGAAAACGGGTTCTTGAATCGACAAATGGTGTTCACAGACCCGCAATATTTTTGAACGGCCTATCCAACGATACCCCACACCATGGGAATGATGAGAAAAAAATATCATCCCCACATTAAGTGCAAGGGAGGCACTTAAGCAAAAAAAAAAAAAATTTTTTTTTCAATTTTTTATTTTACCACTTTGTTGGCGTGATTAATGTGTATACAATACATACATAACAAAAATTAGCACTTTAATGCTTAACATTACGTAAGCGGATTCTTGAATCAAAGAGTGGTGTTGACAGACCCACAATATTTTTGAACGGCCTATCCAACGATACCCCACACCATGGGATAGACGAGAAAAAAAATTATCATCCCCACATTACGTGCAAGGGTACCCTAAAAAAAATATTTTTCAAGATTTTATTTTAGCACTTTGTCGGCGTGATTAATATGTATACCTATGCCAAATCACAGCTTTCTAGTACAAAGCGTCTCTGAGCTACAGCGGGGACAGACAGACAAACAGACGGACATGGCGAAACTATAAGGGTTCCTTGTTTACTACGGAACCCTAAAGAAGGGACTGGTAATTGAGGTAATATATGTGACACGTATAACTCAGCGAAATAATTGTTTTCATTAAGAGGCCGACAACACCTAAAGCGCGGTCACTGTCGGACTGCATAGAAAAGAAAGAGAAGCGCGATGACACAACGCTGGAAATTTATTGCAAAATATGAAGCAATTATCGATTTACAAAAAAGCTATAGATTGTATAAAAAAAAATAAAACACTATTATGCTAATATGTTGCTTGTAGAATAATCTGACAAAAAATCAGAATGTTTGCATGTGGGACCCATATTAGTATGGTTTTTAATCGTTAAAAGAAATTTTTAGAGGTATCTTCGTGATTTTTGTCTATCGTATCAAATTAGTTATATTATGTTTTCAACACACTATCTACCTAGCATATATCCTTAAGAATATCACATATTTTTATGATTTTGTTTACTGCAGAGGATCATAAGGCATTATAAAACTTATAAAACTTGCGTTTAGGTCCTGTAGTCCCCTGAACTCAAGCGATAATTCCATCCGCGTACTTAAGGCGCTGACAAGACCCAATTGACCAAAATTGGCTTGCTTAAGAAAAAAAATTGCCAAATCTGTATAGTTTGTGGTAGCGGAAAAAATATATGGTAATTTTGAACATATTTCCCAGAACCTGGTTGTTACCAAAACACGTTTTGAAAACAAAATCTCGATATAAACTAACGCTAAACTAACCTCTTACTTTGAGTTCTAATCCAACATATCTGTATCAAATATCAACATACGTTACGTATTTAATCAATAAAAAGAACGTCTTATTTGAATGCAGAACTTGGTTGTTTTTATTTTCGATTACTCAACTCAATTTTGAGTAAATAGATAATTACTTCATATTTTGCAATAAATTGCAAGCGTTGTGTCGTCGCGCTTCTCTTTCTTTTCTATGGAATTTGACAGTGACCGCGGTTGAGGTGTTGTCAGCGTCTTAACAGCAGCCTAATGTGGGTTAGTACTAACATAACATTTTGAATAGCGCCATAAGTCGGATATAAATATTGTGTTATTAATTTTCAGGCAGCACTCGAGAAATATGTGCTCGCAATTATATTATTATTGTTAGCCATAAATATTTTTTATGGAAGAACGTATAGCGTACTGGTCTTAGCTTAAACTATCAGATGATTGAGGGGTTTTGCTGGTTATTTGTCAATTTATTATGACTAGGCGTAGTAAGTCCTTTTCTTCCAAACATTTTATCAGTGTTCACTTATTTTTAGGGTTCCGTATGTCCGAATGAAAACACGGAATCATTAAAGGGTCCCTCATGTGTCTGTCTGTCCGACTGTCGCAGCCAATTTGTCCCGAATCTAAGGGACAGATTAAGTTGAAATTATGTACACATATTAATTTCTGTGACCCAAACACGGACCTGTTACGTAAATAAATGCATTTTGACTATGGGCGCACTTTTGGGAGGTAATAAAATAAGAACATTAAAAAGTAGTTTTGCACACTGTATCAAGTGACAAATCAAATGAAAGGGCGTGAGATTCATCATCATCATCATCATCATCATCTGCCTAGCCTTTTCCCAACTATGTTGGGGTCGGCTTCCAGGCTTACCGGATACAGCTGAATACCAGTATTTTACATGGAGCGACTGCCTATCTGACCTCCATAACCCAGTTACTGGGTAACACGATACCCCTTGGTAAGACTGGTTGTCAGACTTTCGAGCTTCTGACGACCCGTAACGATTGTCAAAGCTCTACAAATGACAGCCAGAACCAACGGCTTAACATGCTTTTCGAGGCACGGAGGGTCTTGGTATGTAAAGATGGTTACCCATCCACGGACGTAGCTTAACCTGATCAATCGACCCGTGCGGCTATTATTACTTAGAGAGAGTCTCAAGTACATTTTTTTAGAATTTTAAAATAACCAGTTTTAAAATATTTAAGAAAATAGATGATAATTGACCATTCCACCCTTATCTCCAATACTACAGAGCCTAAAATTTTGAAAAAAAAAAATACAGAAAATAGTTCTATACTTATAGATTACTGGAAAACCTATAAGAAGTCTATGGTCTTCAAATAACATGGTAAATCTCCCAATATCGTTTATCCATAACATCTTTTTTACCATCCATCCATCTTTTCTTTGGTATGCTTCTTATCTTTTAGGCAACTCATACTATATAAGATAGTTTACTAATTAGATGATCTTCATATTAACATGATACTTATGAATTATATTTGAGTATATTGCGAAAACGTTTTTGGTACCTACCCAAAACGCCACTCGGCTGAATTACTTTTAGTAGACCAGAAAAATTCGTCAAACGGTCTAATCTTAGCTTATACGTTACCTATGTAATTAAATGGGTCGAATAAGCCAGACGACACGTGCAAAATACTAAAACCCAGCCAGATCTAGTTAATCTAATTCTCCCGACCCAAACACAGCGAAAATGTGAGTAATAGTTGTGAAAATTCTCTGTGGTTTCCTTTTAAAACCGCACTGAACCTGGCAGCTCCTGAAAGTAATTAGGTACTTATCGACATACCATCGTTACTCTTTTATTGGTAATTCCTGAAATACCTTTTGAGGTCGAATGAGTGTTAAATTACTGCAAGAATTTCCGTTGGCGTTTATTGGGTAATATTTTTTAGTGGTTGTTAAAAGAATTCATGGAATAACTTGACTGCGACGTGGAAAATGCATAAAATTATAACGCAGTTTCTATAGGAAATTAATTCAGAATATGTTTCAAGACGTGTGTCTGGAAGTGAAATGAAAAGAAATGAAATGAAATTGTTTATTCTGTAAATAGGATATGAGAATCACTTTTACACGGCATATTAAAAAAAAAAAATAATAAGCTAGGTGTGGAGTCGACATTTCCTATCTGACTACCCCTGAGAAGAAATGGCGAAACAAACTCAAGGGTCAAAGTCTCTTTTAAAGTCCAGACATAATCTTTGAAAGTCATGGGGTCTTTGCCCAGCAGTGGGATGATACAGGGTAATAGTAGGTAAGTTTACAGACTATAATAACTAATTTAACTGAGGATAATTTCTGGTAAACTCATTTAAAACAGCAGGTCTGTCTATTCTGAAAAAACCTCACCGTGATAACTTTGGTTTGTTAACCTAGGGGTTGACACACCAAAATTATCACGGTGAGATTTTTTTGAACACTGTAGTTCAAAAACTGTTCTCGCATACATTCTAACTACAAATGTTGCAAAGCTATCACGGTTTTTGTAGCTGACGTTCCAGCTGATACTAGGGTATCAGCTGGAACGTCAGCTCACTTCAAGCTCACTTCACCTTAGTTTTCTCGGTTGAAGTGAAATACGATCTTGCTAGATACATAACATACATAATCAGGCTATAATGTTCCCACTACTGGGACACAGGCCTCCTCTCTGTGAGAGGGACACATACATACACATACATAAACTCACGCCTTCTTCCCATGGGGGTAGGCAGAAACAGAACGCCACCTGCTACGCTCCTTACATACTCCTTTTGCTTCGTTTACGTTCATACATATGTAGTGTATTTGTTAATTCTATTATTTTAGTACTTCAATCATGTGTAATATTTAATATACTGCTGTTTGTTGTCCCTAATAAAATAAAATAAAATACATCTGGTCATACACGCACGCCGGTTGCGAGTACTACGCACCTGACCTTTTTGAAGAACATCATTAATGTGGTCACTATATGTCTTTCTGGGGCGTCCACACACATCTGCCTTGTAAATACCTTTTGTTGGTCGCCTTTCATTCATCCTCTGAATGAGAGATGTGATCTCGATGTGAGAGGGAGTTGGCCGTAATTTACCACGCGAGCCCAGTGCGGGTTGGTAGATCTCACATGTTTTCGAATTTTTGGTTCTAAGATATACCGGTTTCCTCACAATGTTTTCCATCACCGTTTTGAGAGCAGTGGTGATGAAATTATTTACACAAAGTAAAGCGCCTGTCTGGGTTCGAACATACGATCTACAACTCGTAAGTCGCGGCCGTTACCACTGGGCCACCACTGCTGTCCTGCTTGCTAATTAACGACTGCTTTATTTCTTTGTAGCTAAGATGAACGAACCAAAACATTATTATGTAGTTACCGTCAATGTATAATATTAATATACAACAACAGTGAGATTTTTACAGAAAACACCGGCTGGTGAGCACAAGTCAGCCATAGTATAAAGAGAGGAAGTAGGCTATCTCCGGCCCAATCTGCGATATAATTGCCTACTGTCTCAGGGTTGTGACTTTTAGCTAAATTTTAATTCAGTGCCTATAAATTGGCAAGGGTCGGCAAGTTGTATTTTTTACTTGTATTGTCTGGGTACAGGGTTTGTGAAGTCGGTTTTACCTAAACGATGATGAAAAAAAAAACATCGTAAAACAACATAAAATAACTAACGCCTGCCTCTTAGATTATAATCAAATTTTTGTTCTGTTGTTATGATTCGAACTTTGCTCTATTTATTTGATTCACAATTAGTCAATTACTTATTTTTAATTACGATTTTATAACTGTAAGTAGGTACTTAGTTACTATACCTACAATACTGAGAAATCGGCATGACTAAACGTAAACAAAGCAATAGCGGCAAATCAATTGACAGATCAAAATTACCTAATACATTCTAGTGGGAAAGTAGGCCTACCTACTTCCTCTGTCTGATAGAAAACTAATGCAACAAAAAATCATCAAGTAAAAATTATATGCTAGATTTGCTTACCTTTCCTGTTCAATAGGTAATCTGAACAGAGACAATAGGGTCTTACACCCATTTTTAAAAAGTGTCTTCATTAAATTCTATAGTGCTAACATGCCCCAAAAAAAATCACAAAATTTTTATTCAATCGATAAGTGCCATAAAAATGCATTTAAATTTTAAATTTTCAAATTTCGCGCGTAGTTTGACGAAAACGCTGGACGCAGTGGACGCCATGTTGCTCTGTGGTCATGACGTCACTTGGCTAGTAAACAAATGCGCTGATCTATTAACTAACTATCAGTTGACAGTTGACATGTTTTAGTTTACATAACGGTATAACGTAATAACATGACGGCTACTATTTCATGGTGTTTTTTAACAGATTAGAAAAACTGAAAACGTTGAATTGAATTTTAAAATTTATTTTGTTATTTTATGAACTAAAAGTAACATTTTCCGACTCCTTTTTGCCTAAACTATCTCAATAATCTATTTATAGATTTTTTCTCGTATATAGTAAAATACCCTATTCTGGAATCGATGAATGGAAAGACACCCAAACACACAGCAATACGTTCTCTTGCGATTATCACACATTTTTCATTCATTTAGCGGTGCTGAAAAGCCGTGACGCGCGAACCTCGTGCGGTGTTAGCTAGACTGTCGTGTTAGTTAGGCTGGCGGACTCAGAAACGGGTCGAGATTTTTTTAGGTGTGCGTGCGGCGACGCTTAGATCCTTTGGCGCACACTTACAAGCCGCGAGCGGTGCGTTTGTATGAAGATAACGTACTTCCTCTCTTTATACTATGACTCAGCTCCAAATCCTAGTTCTAAACGGTAGACAGAAAGTCAACCGGATAATAAGTTAAGTACAGAAATAGTAACTAAAATACTATTATTATTGTATTATCAGAGCTACAAATTACGTAATTATCTACAGGAAATGAGAGGACATCACTAACAAGCTTTGAACGGATGTCATTAACGATGTCACAATGTGCGCTATTTCGGGACTTCTAATGCCCATTGCTATAGTGACAGTTAACTAAGGTTTTAGTTAAGATGAGATGGGTAACAATTAGTGCTAATTTAAAGGAGCGGCACGTTGCGAATGATACAGGCAACTGCAGCAGTCGACACTGCTCGGCGACAATCGTAGATGCATCGACGGCAGCCGCCGACGCGTCCAACTGCGGCAGTCGACGCGTCAGCGGCTGCCGTCGGCGCGTCTCGTGTATATGAGCACTAACAGTCTTCGTAATTACATACATAGGTGTGTCTATTATTGACAGTCACCATATGAAGTTGGGGAGAGGAGGCCGCGAACCGATAAACGAAGGCTAGGACACCCTCGGGTTAGTAATAGCTAAAGAGTACCTAACCGAGGATCGTTCTCTGCTGGACATAGGGACTATATACGCTAACGCTGATGATAGGTAAAACAGGTACATAGGTACACGAAACTTATCAATTGTTTTTGATTTTGCAGACACGTCAATAAACCGCCCGGTGTTGATAGATTAGTGACAGTGACCACTTTTAATAAGCTTGGTCGCGTTTTATCATGAACAAAGACACCTACCAAAAATTATATAGCCAAACAATTCGCTTATCCCTATTAACATTGTCGTATATGTATTTTATCCATTTTCTTTTTATTACATTAATCATTCTTAAAAAGTCCCTTTAGTGGAATCAAGAACATTTATTAAAATTCTGTTGATTTTTGACAATCTAATTTCTATATGTAAAAAAATTGCAATTCAAACTTTGACACGCTCTCTTGTAATATTGCTGATTTTCACATCCAACAATGTTAATAGGGATAGGCGAATTTCTTATTTTAACACCTAACCCTTTTCAAAATGCCTTTGCCACAATAATCCTTATATATGACATCAGTATATCGGGCCCACAAATGATCCGTCTTTCATAGTATTCGCGGACCCTTTCCGTCGCTACCTCTGGCGGATTTGCGATTTCAGAGTTATATCCTAAATAATATTATAAATACGCAAGTGAGTTTGTTTGTTAATTTGTTTGTTACGCTTCAACGCTAAAATGGCCGAATGGATTTGGATGAAATTTGGCACATGGGTAGACCATGTGCCAAATTTCATCACGTTCATTTTTATCACGAGATTCTCACGGGATCGAGACATGCGGGTGAAATCGCGGGGCACAGCTAGTTAGTCCAGGTTTCCTCACGATGATTTTTCTTTCACTGATGTCAGTGATTCTAAGATAAACTTATAAAGTACATATTATTTATTTATTTATTTATTATGTATTTATTTATTTATTTATTTATTTATTCACTCATCATCACTATCATTACAGGGATTTCCTAATTCAATAGTGTGGCCATAGTTACCGTTTTATTATTTACCATAACATAGTCTGTACATTGTGGTTTTCGTGAACTCACTCAGAGAACAAGTAAAAAGATCTATGCTCGGCAGGTATACCGAATAATAACTCTTAATACCATTGGTGTTGCGAGCATCATAAATAAGTGGTGGAAACCACTTTTAAAAATATTACTCAGTTTTATATCAAAAATAATAACATACCTAACCTCATTTTAACACCTGACCCTTTTCAAAATACCTTTGCCACAATCGTTATAAATGTGACATCAGTATAACGGGCCCGCAAATGATCCGTCTTTCAAAGTATTCACGGACCCTTTCCGTCGCTACCTGCAAAATGAGGTCAACTCTATTATCGATTTTTCATAACTATCGTTTGGAAACCACCCCTATTTTTACAGTCCAATTCATTTTACGTCCACGGGTAATGTACGGTTTTTTTATAACAAAAGAACGTGTAGAGGCGTTTTGTAATGGCTACAAAATCGATAATTATTTGTGTCTATTTTAAATAATAAGAGATGGTATAAAGTGTGATAGTTTTAGAATGGTCAGAAAAGAGAGAATTTAAAATCTTTATACTTTGTGTACTTGCTATTGGTCTGTTTCAAAATTATATGATGAAGATGTAAACAAATGTAGCGTCAGTCGTCACTGACAAATGTAGTGCTTTTTCTTAATTATTTGAATACTTAAACGCGGAATTCTAATTTTGTAACCCAGAAATCTAAATCACATTAATGATGTTTTTCATTAGACAATAATTTAGGTTAATATTATAACAAAATTTTCACAAATTAATTGTTGGAAAAAGTGGTTAAAGTGATAAAATGACTTTCTAAATACAGGGTGTTACTAATTCCTTTTAGTGAGTGATTGCGTAATAATTTAACCTACCTTATGGTTGCCAAACATGGGCTTTAACTAATTAAAACACAAAATAATAACAAACATGCGTCCACAACATGAAAAGAATGCTTAATGTTATGAGAAACGAAAAATTAAGCCTTAAACATATTAGAGGGAAAACAAAAATATCTGACGTATCATACAAGATAAAAAAGCTGGACCAAAAGTAAGGAAATTTAAGGAAAGGTAAGGAAAGGTAAGGAAAGTGTGATTGTCTGTCATGTCTTCTAATTAATAACAAAATATTTTATTCTAAATTCTTATTTTAACATTGTCTCACGATATTAGGCTCTTACAAATACATTAAATCTCAATTTTATGGGCTGACAGTTCGACGTGTTACCGTAATTAATAACAAAATATCCTATTTCTTTGGAATTGTGAAACCTTTAAGAAATGCATTCCATTTATATTTTATGGGAATCAAACTTGAGACAATTAACAACGGACGGGTCAAAAGCAATAATTCAACAAATTCTAAAGATACGACTAAAGTATTCGATTTCTTATCGCAGAGCACAATATTAGTGCACATCTGTTTAGGATGAATTGGGCTCGGGCAAAACCTAAACAGGCCCTTAAAACAATTGACAAATGGTACAAAAAAGGCAATAAACCTATTCTGAGTATTCGGTTGGAGGGAAAAAAAAAGACCACACTCCGGTCATTTTGGAGATGGAACGGAGGACGGAAAAGGGTAGGGCTGAGGGGAGTCGGTGATGAGCCGCGACAGGGTTCGGACGTGATAACTAGCGAGTTAAGTTAGGGAGTTCGTGAAAAGACCACCAGAAAGAGCGGTTGAATTAGGCCTGACTAGGAGAGATAGAACTAGGTCGATAATAAGGACACAATGTCACTTTGGAGAGATCGCGATAGTCAAAAGGTTATCAGTTTAATTGTAATAATAAGTGTAGATTTAGACTAGGTTATATTAGTCAAGTATAATGTAAGTTGTGTGTAAGGCGCGCGAATCTCAGTGAGTGTATCTGTGAACGATTGGGTGAAAATTTTATTGGCCTAGGGTCACTTAGGAACAGTCACAAAAGGTAAGGAAAGGTAAGGAAAGGTAAGGTAAGGAAAGGTAAGGTAAGGAAAGGTAAGGAAAGGAAAGGTAAGGAAAGGAAAGTTAAGGAGTAAAGTAAACTCCGGCCAAGTAAACTCTACCAGCGCACACCCAGAGTTTGGAGTGCGCAAGCCCCACCACGCAGCACGCGCACGCACCATTTTGTTATCATTATTTTTGTTTTTTTTTTAATGTATTTTAGGTCAGGTTCCTAGAACCTGATATTTTATTAAAATCTCACGGGTGTAAACTTAGGTGAGATTTTATTATTATTGTAGTTGCCATCCGTCCACAACTAGCTTTCGAATAAATAGTTCAAGAAGAAAATCCATCTATAAGAAAACCTATATTTTCTATTTCTAATATATATTTTTTTGAAGCAGCAGCAGTAAGAACTCTTCATCTAAAATCATTGTCAAAGTTAAATAAACATATTAAAATGACACACAAAGTTAAATTCCTTCAGTTACTTGAACCATGTAATCAGAATACAAACAAACACATTGCGTACAAAATGCGAAGTAACGAACCATACAGTTGATCGTGTTGTACATACAAATGACTAGGCTTCCAGGTAGAAAAGACTTTGTAAATAAACGATAGGTAATCTTTAAGGTACAAAAGAAAAGATTAAAACACAATAATATTAAAAAATTCACCATTTGTACATCCTTAAGTGTGATTTGACATTGCACAAGAAAAGGAATTTAGGCAATAAAAAATAATAAAAATCACTCGCTTGACTACGTAAGAACATTTTGTTACTTTGTTGGACAATGTAACAAAACCAGCACATACATCGAGAATGTAACGAGAGTTTGATTATATTCGTAGCTTAGGATACCATAAAACTCACGCCTTTTTCCCATGGGAATCCGTTGGAACTACATAAGGCGTTCTATAGTTCCTACCAAACCCCTGGGTAATGTATACAAAATCAGCCTATAATGTTCCCACTGCTGGGACACAGGCCTCCTCTCTGTGAGAGGGAGCGGGCCGTAATCCACCACACGGGCCCAATGCGGGTTAATAGATGTCACATGTCTTCGAAGTTTTGGTTCTAGGACATGCGGTTCCCTCAAGATGTTTTCCTTCACCTTTCGTTTGAACCTACGACCTACAACCTTGGGTAATGTATATTGGCAGCAATTAAAAGCATTAAAAAAAACTCGCTGTAATCACTTATCGCTGTAATACTGACACAAGCACGGAAAGAATCGTTCTTTACGTTGAACGTAAATGTTTGACAACACACTCTATTACATTACAGTGCTTACCGCGACTTTGACCTCGCGTTCACATTCACCACCCTTAAAGCTGATCCCAAAATATTTACCCGCCGACCTTTTAGATATAAAGTGTTGTTAATGTACCCTTTTCTATCAAAAGGGCCTGTAGAAGATAGTCCTATTAGTATTGCTAAGTGGTGCTACCTTTGTGCGTATTAGTGAATAGTAGGGCTTAATAAAAACCACGTGTAGGTATCGATCGATTTTAAGTTGGGCCTAGCCCGCACTGCGAAATTTTCCGCGCGATTTTTATTCACGCGGTTTATATTCAGTATACTCAATTGCAACGGACGCGAATTTTAAATCGCCAATACTTGAAGATACATAAGGTACCATGTGCTACAGAATTGCGATAAAAAATTCGCGCGATTTTTTATCGCAGTACAGGTTAGCCCTTAAACTATGCTAAGCAGGCACATTTGCAAAGACTATCATTACAGACCGTGTATTACCGTTCGTCCCATTGCTGTCGTCCCACTGGTGGGACGACAGCAGTGGGTCGATAGCCAAATCGTAAGTAGTTAAAGATAAAATACCAAAAAATACGAGTACCATAATAAAAATCCGCGGATGAAATAATACTAACTTAGTTGTACCTCTGTCTAATGTAGGTATTTGTCCTAATCACAATAAACTGTATTGCATATTTCTGCCAAATAAAATACCTTACGTGAGGAGGTAGGTACCTTTATCGGGACTGTGAAAAAAAGAAAAAGGTTCTAGAAACCCCGTTTTCTCATTAAAATAACAAGATACCTTGCCTTTTCCGAATTTAACATCGTGCCAATATCGGTAGGCGATGTCAAATATTCGTGAAATTATCCAGAAGTCGTTATGAATATCAAGTAGATCTAAGTACCTATAAGGTTAGGAATTTAACTTTTTGTGTGTTTTGCATACATTATTTAAGCTAGTTGAGATGCTTTAATATTGAAGATTTTTTTTTTAAATGCTTGGTGCTGTTTATTAATAAAAAAAAAAAAAAAATTTCTGGCTTTGTCCAAAAGCAACACAGAAGGAAATTATCCAAGTCTTAACATTTCTGTGAACTCTACAAGACAATCTTAGGTGTAATAAGATGTAGGTACTTACAGAAATAGATCATTACGATATTGGATTGATCATTGATTAATTAATAAAGTTTTCATTAGAATAAAACACCACATCACGTTGATTATTCCCAAGTGTACCTAAATCCTGCCGGGGTCGCGGGAAGGTACTTATGGGTCACCGAGGCCCCCGCAACACAGGCAACAAGAAGGAATACGGGTGGGTTTTAGTCATAAAAAAAAAAAAATAAATAAAAAAGTGTACCTAAATACCTACTTTTTAAAATTAAACACATCATCAAAACTGCTCATGTATCATAATTAAATAAACCAATCCGCATTGGGCCCGCGTGGTGGGTACATTATAGCCTGAGTATTCCAATTAAGTAATACGTAGTAATGATTGTTAATGCTGTTAATAATTTAATCATCATCCATCACTAATAAATATATTAATTAAACACCATCACACTATTCGCACAGAATTTGCAGAAATATTAAACAATCAAAGCAATGTTTTTGACCGAATAGGGCTAATATTCCTGCCGGGGTTGCGTGGAAGTTCGAAAGGGTCACTCAGGTCCCTGGCAACACAGGCAACGGAAGAAATACGGGTGGGTTTTAGTCAGTAAGAGTCTGACACACCCTCGCGCTCCGCCAAGAGCGGGAGAAGTTATTTGACGATTTCCCAATCAAAAAAAAAAAAATCAAAGCGTCCATTTATATGAAAATCTAACAGAAATTCATAAAAACACTTACTGTGGACATCACTATTAATTCCCGTTTGGTTCTCATGCTAATATTAATATTCGACCATTCTGTGTTCGTCTACGGTTCGCCCATTCAAACAATGGAGGGGCTTGTAGAATCCATTAGCGTTCACTTGTATGAAAGCTAACGCGAAGGTTTGTACCAGCCAGCTTTTTAAACGACTTCCAAAAAGGAGGTTTTGAGAACCTCCCTTGTTCGGATGTTTATATATTTTTTTTAATGTATGTTCACATTTCTCCATCAATTGTAGACCGATTATGAAAATTATTTTTTAGTTTGAAAGGGTATTCTCCTGAGTTGGTTCCATTGTCACCAAGTCAGAATCTGATAAGGGAGGATTTCTGAAGGGGGAAATCCTCAAATTTTAAAGGCATCTATAGCGATTTAGGTATTTTTATAAGATATAAAGACCACAGATGGCCACCGGTACTACTTAATAATAAGTATTTAACGGGTTGCGATTCGATTAGGTACTTTAATATGGTTGCTAAGCCATGTATGCTCGTCACAATGCATATGGTGAGTGGCAGTTCTCCTGGTCCTTACCAGGAGAACTCCTCAACAATTAACGTCCCTGCTTCGGGTAAAGCAATATTTTGTAAAAGCTGATGAGCAGTTGACATTAGGCTCTTGTTACTTAGATAATTTACAAACACACCCACTAAAAAGTGAAAAATAAAAATCTTTTTACAAAAAAAACAACTGAATTCCAAAAAAACACTACAAAGGGAAAAATAACTTTAATTTTGGAAGTCGGTGGAAAAAAAACTAAAATACAGATCCAAAGACACCGACTTCCTAAATTAAAGTTATTTTTCACGTGGTAGTGTTTTTTTTTTTGGAAGTCTGTTGTTTTTTTTTGTAAAAAGTTCAGTATAATAATAATAAAAACGAGATAAAGAAAACGTCCCGGACATAGAGGCGCAAGGGTCCAACAGGGAATAAAATTGAGCGGCTTTAGAGGCAGCCATGATACAACTAGATAAAAATACGAAAGGGTAGATTTACCTTCGGTCCCTTTCGAGGACTATTATTTGTATAGAGAATACGCAGACAGGACAATTTATTATATAGAATGTATTGCTTATTGCTTGGGACGAATATATTAAAGCGTATGGTAAATAGGGACTGCTCTATCTTGTTTGACGTGAAACCTATTTGTATAACTAAAACTACTAACAATATTATAACTTTTTGAATGTTAACTCTTTCTACGTTAATTCGATGTTGGTCAAACTTGCGATCCTGACTTTTTCTTTTAAAAATAACAAAAAGCCTGTTTGAAAAACGTAGGTACGTCATACAATCTCGCAGAAGCTCAAATTATTTGTGAAAAATAGGCATTTATATTGTGGCGGCATCTACATCGCCACATGCGAACTACGCACACACTGACGTCACACAAAATCCTGCATCGCGCAAGCAGAGTTTACCGCACAACTAGCATACATACAACATCCCGACATCAACCGTCGGGCAGTTGCCCACCAGACACGACACCCATCTGGTTGGAGGAGCCTCCCTTTTCTAGGGAGGATGAGAAAACTTTACTCCCTGTTCCTCATGCCTCTATAATGTCAAAATTCACAATTGTTTCAGTTGGAAATGAACAAAAGGTCTTTTTACGACAGCCTGTTGTACTCCTAATACCAAACGCTATGAACACCTGTGTTTATCATTGTACTTACTTGATCATTGCAAAATTGTGGTGATTTTCCACAAAAGCTATAAATTAAGAGTTGTGAAGTCTTTGTGGTGAAAAAGTTAAGAAAGTCGACCAACAACAAAATCGTAACTAATATTATAAATGCGAAAGTGAGTTTGTTTGTTACGCTTTCACGCTAAAACGGCTGAACGGATTTGGGTGAAATTTGGCACATGGGTAGACCATGCCATGATCTGGGTTAGGACATAAGATGCTTATATATAGAGTACGTTCCCGTGGGATAATTTCCAAGCTCTACGCGGGCGGAGCCGCGGGCAAAAACTAGTATTATTAATAATTCATACTTAAAACGTAAAAATTCTTACCACGTTTGAAAGGTGCAGCCTCTATAGTGCTAAAAATCCAATTTACCGCTGTCATCCCTTGTCAGAAAATATTGTCCATGTCATCGTATGGTTTATTAAATCCTAAACTGAATGAAACATATTCATTTTCTTATGTATTTTTTGTGTAGTCCAGCTGAGATAGATCCAAAAAATATATTATTTGGGTAGAACGTTCCCGTGGTATAATTTCCGACCTCTGCGCGGGAGAAGCCGTGGCTAATAAAGCTGTATTTAGAAATAGCTCTATGCCCCAGATGGCGGACTCTGATGTGGAGCAATGCATAATTTAAGGTTTCTCTTTTTTCATTTTGTCATATGGACTTTTTTTAGGGTTCCGTACCTGAAAAGGAAAAACGGAACCCTTATATAATCATTCGTGGGTCTGTCTGTCCATCTGTCACAGCCAATTTGGCCCGAATCTACTACTTGATTAAGTTGAAATTTGGTACACATGGAATAGAATAGAATACTCTTTATTATGTATACCAGAAAAAATACAGATATAAATGTAGAAAGGTGAACGGCAGATTTCGTACCGCTTACTTTTTTTGTTGTTTTGTTATAGAATTTGTACCACATATTAAGGCAACTAAGCCATTTATTTTCATGTAAGAATACTATTTTTAGAAGTTCGGGTTAATTTATAATATAAAAAAGATTTTAGTAACTACAAGTAATTTAGTCGTAAACGAATCGCAGTTATGTTGGTATTTAAGTTATGTTCGCCATGAGGGTATGACCCGACCTGCCCCCTTCTTAGATGAAGTAATATTAAGAATTAGTTAATTATAATTAAAATAAATGTACTTAAAAAAAACTATTAATGGTATTGTTTTATTTGCCTACACTCAAAACCCCATCAGGACTTCATCAATAACAAACTGTTGCATTCAGCTGCGGGATATCTTGTAGGTATCTCCTAATGCACTCCGCTGAGTAGGTACGATCCTCATCTCAATTTACCTACTTGATAGTAAGTAAAACACTACAAAAATAACGACAACCTATCTAGAACATATACTTTATTACCGAAACAATGTTTAAGTGCCTTTATGTAACAATCTACATTGGTACACTAGTACATAACCTTAAAAAATAAAACTGGTTATAACTTTTACGTCCCAAGTTCTAAAAATCCAAGAATTTAAAAAGGGCTTGTCTATCATATTAACTACCAATTAAAACAAAAAATATCCTAGAACACGATATTTTTTTTGCGGTACGAAATTCCCAAACAAGCCTGCCGTTCGCCTTTGACTTAGGGTGACTCAATGCGCGGTCTTATCGTTAAAAGCGATCTTTCCAAGACAACCTTTAGACACATGAATTCCTGTGACCAAAACACGGACGTGTAACGTAAATAAATGAATTTTTAATATGGGGTCACTTTTGGGGGCTAATTATAAAATGAAATACAGTTTTGCAAACTGTACCATGTGACATATCAAATGAAAGGGCATGTCGTAAGGATTTCAGATATTTTGTTTAATAATTTAAAAATAAATACTTTTTTAAATTATTGACAATTGACCAACCTAGAATTTTGAAAAAAGAAAATAGTTATTTACTTATAAGTCTTTGTGCATGTCGAACCACGCACAATGAAGGGATCCTTAGTTGTGGTGAATTTACCCTAGAAACAAACTTAACATTGTAGTTGAAAAACATATTCTCCCATACATCGATATATGCCACGGTCAATTCTCCAACTGCAAATTTAATTTGGTCGACTATTACTTCTTAACTTTCAAAGCCTACTTAGCTGTGATGGTTTTCCTTTTAATTTCAGTATATGTATTACTGCCATTAGTTTTCTCACATCTCCATAAACAACGAACGAACGATAAGAGATGCTTTTAGTAGTGACGAATATTTATATTTACATAATCAAACTACAAACATAAATTAACATCAAATTAAAAATTTCTGTAATTTAAAAAAAAACTGGCTAAGTGCGTGTCGGACCACGCACAATGAAAGGTTCCGTAGTTAGGAATTTGGAATGAATTTATCCCAAAAACAAACTTAACATTGTAGTTGAAAAATATGTTCTCCCATACATCGATATACGCCACGGCCAATTCTCCAACTGCAAATGAAAGTTAGTAATCGCAAAAAAAAAAAATATGCGGTAAAGCTACACATTATGTACGATTTTCGGATTTTTACCTTTACTTGTGCTGTGAGAACTAGCTACTTGCCAGATTACTTGCTTGATTCTAGGTCAACGTGAAGGACCCGGTTAACCCCAGGTTTTAATTTATCTTCGAGTACCTACCAAAATATGTCGCATAAATGGCCGTATTTTTTTATTGCGTTAACCTATAAGCTTTTTTTGAGCTCCAAGGGACCGTATAGACCTACGTATTCGATATAAATTTCAACTTGATCCCTCCACGCATTTCTCGAGAAAAAGGGTATTGACAGACTGACAGACAGACAGACAACGAAGTGATCCTACAAGGGTTCCATTTTTTCCTTTTGAGGTACGGAGCCCTAAAATGTAATAACATTTTAGGGCTTTTTAGGCATTTTAGGTCATAAATTGTAGTAAAGTAATAACTTTACTACAATTTATGACTGGCTAAAATTATCATAAATGATGAAAAAAATTATCAAAATTATCATGATGATGGAGTAAGCTCACCTGTCGGGGTGGATCTTACAATATTAGCGAGTTATATTTTAGTAAGGCATATTCTTGTATTTTGGTGGTTAAGGCGATTGCTGAAATATATAATAGGAAAATCCACTGAGATAAACGAAGCCTTCGGAGCAATTGACGTCACCATCTTTTCGCCATTTTTCAAAACCTACATTTCACACTGGTACAAATATGTTTTTACCAACATCGAAAGATCATTTTAGCAGTTTATGCGACATTAGGTACACTATTTTCCGTTGCATAAAGTTACTAAGCAGGTAGGTAGTTGAGTTTCGTACTTTTTAGATAACTATCTAAAAAACAAATCATTTAAAAAACAAAAAACCTGACTGCAAAAACACATAACTGAAAAGAGAAAAACATGCATCTATAGAATTTTGGTCAAATCTATGTGTTTTTGCAGTCGGGTTTTTTGTTTATTAATTTTTTTTTTTTAATTTCAAGCTTTTTAGTTTTATTATAAATATGTTGTAATGAATTTAAAGAAAATCATGCAGATGCAATATACAAATATTATATAGCCTATGTCACTTCCACAATGAAGACGAATCTAACGACACCTCTTATGTTAAAATCCATCAAGCCGTTAAGGCTACAGAGCGTGCCAAAGAAGACACAAACATACGTACATACATACATACTCGAAAAACGTTACCTACCCTCCTGGGACAGTCGGGTGAAAATAACTTACCTATGGCTTAAAAAAAAAATAGCTCCTCAGCGGCATTAATTTAAGAACACAAATAAAATACATTCAAATACAAGAGACAAGCGGTTGAAAAACGAACGAAATATACCGCCAACATTTTTCTGAAAATCAAAAAGTAATTTACGTTCTCCCAGCGTCTACCTATTATTACTCCCTGTATAATTCTTTCTTTCTTTTTAATACATTTTCTTCTGAACTTTTGATTTGAATTCTTCGATTTAGGTCGCAGCGTTCATTTTGCCATTTGTACCTTGAATTTTAATGGTGCTTGAAGGGAGGAATTCGTTAAGAAGTCAGCCATTTCCATTCGTCACTAATTTACTACTGTTTTATTGATCAGGCGTCGTGAACTTTTCGGTGTTTTTGATAATTTATGTGCATAGCATTAGTTAGTTCCTGTTTTATGATTTTCTATCTCTGGTAAAAATTACATCCATTAAATCTGGGTTGACTGGCATTACTGGTATTTTAATCCAAGCAGAACTAAATGACTCTTTTGAAATTCATCCTGGATGCGATACGGGTCCACCATTGTACAGCTAAACTTCAATGCATCTCACTTTATAACCAAAATAAAACTGACATTATTTAACCAACTTGCACCGACATTCCTTAGGTAACTCCGAACAACTCTCGGATCCCATTCGTTTTAGCGACACGATTGGATTAGGATGCTTTCATAATGAAAGGTGATACCAGTAATATTGTGCACTAAGCTAAAATATTAAAATATCACGCCTACATTTATCGAACAGGAAGGCAGAAAAGTCTCATGTAATAAGAGGGGTAGACTCGTTGATGCGTACACAAATCTGCGATCTCAAAAATAGTGGAAAACTCCAATACAACCTTGGCCCAATCTGTGTTGTCTCATGATCAGCAGTCGCGACCACTAGATTAACGATACAATAGAAATGGATACCTAAGTGTTTGCAATAAAGCTTAAAATTCACTCGACATCGCACATCCATCGGTAGGTATAGGAAAATAGACACATCACCTATACCAATCCGATTCCTGACATTTGAGTCTATTTCAATCCTCCGGGGATATAAGTGCTATTTTCAAACCACTAACAGATTTACCTGCTTACATAATCAGCCCATCATGTTCCCACTGCTGGAACACAAGCCTCCTTTCTGTGAGATAGAGTGGGCCGTAATCCACCACGCGGGCCCAGTGCGGGTTTGTAGATGTCACATGTGTTCGAACTTTTTTGGTTCTAGGACAGGCTGGTTTCCTCACGATGTTTTCCTTCAATGTTTTGAGAGCAGTGGTGATGAAATAATTTACACAAAGTAAAGCGCCTGTCTGGGTTCGAACCTCTACGACCTACAACTCGTAAGTCGCAGCTGTTACCACTGGGCCACCACTGTTCTCAAATAAAATATTAAAAATATTTTTTGTAGAGTACCTCCCTTGCACATAAAGTGGGGAACAAAGTAACTTGTACAAAGGCCGTTCAAAAATATTTTTGGTCTCTAAAAACCATTTTTCGATTCAGGGATCACTTTGCGTAATATTAAGCTTTAAAGCAAATTGCAAATTTTTGTTAGAGTCAAGTGTGTGTGCCCAAATAATAATATGTGAAAAAAATCATGGCAGTAGTATATATATAACGAAGTTAAAAGGAAAACTGTTACAGCGAAGTCGGCTGTACAAGTTAACGAGTAATAGTCAACCAACTTACATTTGCATTTGGAGAATTGCCGTACCGTGACGTATTCGATATACGTCACGGTACGGCATAGGATTACTGTATAGGAGAACATGTTTTACAAGTTTACATGTTTTACATGTTTTTAAGTTTGTTTTTGGGATAAATTCATCCCAACTACGGAACCTTTCATTGTTCGTGGTAGACGCGAACTTAGTCAGTTTTTATATAAAAGCCGTCGTGTACCGATTGATCGCAACGAATAATATCAACCTTTATAAAACCACCCTTACAAAGGACAATATCCTGGCAAACCCCGAACGTCATTTGAACTTTCAGAATGACTCTTTAAGACTCCGTCTGCAGTTTCCCGACCTGAGTCTCTGCAAACATATTGAAGATTAGCGTCAGAGGAGTAGATTTAGCTGATCGCTCTGGTGGAAACTTGATTAGTAACCGAGTAGTCTCCGGAGAGGCGATACCGAGTATCAGTACTGCTCTCTGAGAAGGTATACCCATAAGTTGATGTAATTTGGCATACCATTAATGCAGTAGTTCCCAAAGTATGGGTCGCGACCCTGGTGGGTCGTGAGTGATTGTTGGGTGGGCCCTGAAAAATAGGACGACAAATCGATCAACAGGGCCAGCGAGCGGGCGACCACTGACTGGCTGTGATTTTCGTCGTCTGCGCGGGTGAAGGGGGATGACGGAACGCATCGAAATAAATTGGACATATTAAGCTCATTGCGATTAAAATTAACTAAAACTGATGTTGATGCTAATGTTATTATGAAAAAACTAGGTAACAAATGCATCCTTCTCATTAAAAAAAATAGCACTCCTTGTATTTTAACAATAAAACTTAGGATCGGAACTGAATGTTTTTGTTTTCTTGTGTGACCAATCCCCAAACCAAGAGGTGAGTCCCGAATTTGAATCTTTGTGTTATGTGAGCCGCGGTGCAGTCAACTTTGGGAACCACTGCATTAGTGTTGATTGAAAAATGCATTCGGGGTTTTAGGTGAATTTATTTAGATTTACAAATAATTCGTATACTAGTGAATTTCTAATGAAGTACGAGAATTCAAGCTATTGCGTAATCCAAATAAGCTTATACTGATATAAAAGTCGGTATCAACTCAGCCTATCGCAGTCCACTGCTGGACATACAACTCTTCCAGGCTGCGGCCACAACACTCTGTCTTCTGCCTTCCACATCCAGTCTGTCCCAGCCACCTTTTTAAGGTGGACGGACTATTTAGCGTATTGGCAAGCATAGTGTGGGACGCTTGACAATACGCGGTCTCCACTCCAATACTTATGAGACATGCAAAAAATTGTGAAAAAAGCATAATGTATTAAATAATAACACATTACGCTTTTTCCACAAGGCGAGCACTATTTAACGCGCAATAGGTACACAAGCAATATAATACGAGCGTCAGCTAAATAAACCACGCACCTACCCAGTCTCATACCAGGCTCAGCCTTGATTATAAATGATAAATGATTTTATTTCTGTAAGTAGGTTTTTACAAACACTTTTACACGTCAAAACATATTTTTTTAAACTAGATGAGGCCGGCGTTTCCTATCTGACTACACTGAGAAGAAAGGCCGAAACAAACTCAGAGGTCACAGTCTCTTTTAAAGTCCAGACATAATCTTGGTCAGATCATGTGAAGACCATGTCGATTGGTGTCTGAAATGATCTTTTGATGAAAGAACCACACAGATTGAGTGGACCTGTCCAGTCAGTGCACGCATTTGTCAGTCGTTGTGCAGCTCAACTCATAACTAAAGGAGCTCAACGATTCAACGAACAATACCAAAGAAAGGACATTTGGCTAGGCCGCAAAAAATACTCAAAACTGCCAGACCATGTTAAAAACTAACTGAGAATAAAACAAAATTAAACAATGATTCAAATAGTCTTCACATTTACAATAATTAAAACAATATAATACTACACAGAGTAAATATTCATGTCATTGCATAAATAAAATTCATCAATGTCAATGTGTATATTCGGACATAATCTTGGTCAGATCATTTGAGGACCATGTAGGTTAGTGTCCAAAATGGTCTTTTG
Organism: Atethmia centrago; assembly: GCA_905333075.3. Classification (NCBI taxonomy): domain Eukaryota; kingdom Metazoa; phylum Arthropoda; class Insecta; order Lepidoptera; family Noctuidae; genus Atethmia; species Atethmia centrago. The sequence continues at coordinate 10,465,988 of HG995374.1, forward strand.
AGGAAAGACCACACAGATTTGAGTGGACTAGTCCAGTCAATGCACGCATTTGTCAGTTATCATATCATGCAGCTCAACTCAAAACTTAAGGAGCTCAATGATTTGACGAACAATACCAAAGAAAAGACAAATATAATATGTATCATACCATTCCTCACCCGCATTCAGATCCCTTTTGTACACAAATATAAAAACCCCTATGTCTTCAATATTAATTTTCGAACAAACCAAACAATAACAGCGAACTTCTGTCCTACAACTGTTATCCAACACCAGTGTCGGCATGTCGGCACAAAGGTTTAATTAGCGCAATCATATACACTGCAAAAGTTGCGCCACGACTGAACTACAACAACTGGTTCAGCTTGTAAGTAAAAAACTTTAAAATTAGTTCACCACGGTTAAGGGAATGCAGGTGAAGCGAAGTCGGACTTTGCTTTGTTTGATAAAGTATTGTTGAATGAAGGTATAATTCCGAAGGCGACGGCAGACTGCAGCGGTAGTGTTAAGAGGCACTGCCGCTGCAGTCTGCCATCTGCCCGCAACGACGGAGCGTAGCGACAGTACTGTTTTCTATATATTTCTATGATCACGCTTCCGTAAATGGAGCCAGTGTCGTCAATGGCCGTCATTCACAGAACGACAAGACGTATTACTTTGCCGCGTTTATTGTATCGGTATTTATATTTTGTCGCTGGTAGACAAATTCGCGGTGACATAATACTGATATGCTACGGCTACAGTGTCGCGATAACGCGAACCCCACTTCGCGGGCTCTCTTTCACACACCGATCGACGTCTCGCTACAACAGAGAGCGCGCGAAGCGTAGTTCGCGTTATCGCGAAAATGTGCCCCGGCACTACTGATGAATCCTTTCATTTCGTGAGTTTAATGAAACATAGCTGCTTGGGTTGGAAGTTAAATAGGTTAACCCTTTTCAGGGTTCTGTCCATATATTAGACACCATGCGTTTCGTTAATTTTCTTTCAAAATATTTGACAAGCTGCTTTGCTATTGTGTAGGTACAAAAAATCCAAAATCCAGTGTATGCGATGCAATATACCACTATGCATTGTTCCTTGCTTTGCATCTTTTCATTTACCCTAGGTGGCTGCTGTCCATATTTTGGACACCATGTTTTTTTTTAAGATATTCAATTTTTTTTTTTCACATTTTGTTAATATAAACTCATTTAACGATATCCATGTGTTTTTATTTTTATACCTTTGCCCATTTCCTCTGCACGTTAAAGGGTTAACTGGTTAAGTAGTGATACACTTATAACAGCAGTTGCAATAGTTCAAGTGTTTTCCATTAGGAATTTATCAGTAGCAGCGCCTTAACACAACATAGCGTTGTATCGGGCAAGTCTCCACCGCCGAGGCTCGGTCGGAAACGGAAATGAATTCGGTATCGCTACGTAAATGTTTCGAATATCGAAACGAAACAACCTGCCTCGGTATTGGTAAACTGGGTATATTTAATGCTGAATCCCTACTCTGTGAATACTAAGAAAAAGCTGTAAATGACCGGTTTGTTATCTTGTTCAATATCGAGTTGGGTTGAAAGAATGGATGGCTGCATTACGGGAAATTGCTTTGAATTCTGGAAACATTAAAAAAAATATTTGTGCGAGTAGGTACTTGCGCCCGTTTTATCGTGATCGCCCAACTACACTCGCGAGCAACCAAATTTACTCAAGCCTAGACGGCGCACATACGAGTATACATTGATTTTCCTAAAACGATAAATGGTAATTACAAAAATGATATGTCATTCGAAAGCTAAAGAATTAGGCTTTCAATTAACATCAATACCTTAAAAAAAACTAAGTGCTGATTTATTGACACATTTTAATTGGCCGTCAGCGTAAATTACCTCTTTAGGAATCCACGACTTGCACTACCTGTTCCCGCTATAAACCCCCACTTCCGGTTTATCTTATCAGTTGCTTGTTACAAGTTGACCGGTACACATCTCCGTAAATTGCAATCCTTGTTTTCGCTAACCCATGGATACCACACCAGAAGAAGCCGCTCAAGTTGTTGCCTTGTTGCAACAAGGGTTAAGTCAGCGAGCAGTCGCAGCCCAGCTCCACTTGAGCCAGTCTTCTGTATCCCGAGTATACAGACGGTTCCAAGAGACTGGTACCTTCAATCGGAGACCAAGAACGAGCCGCCACCGGTGCACTTCAGAGAGAGACGACCGCTTCAATGACTCAACCTCGCTGCGTAATCGACACCTTACGGGCGTTGATCTGCAGCAGAACTGAGACGTGTACGACAAGTGGCTGTCAGCGAGTGGACAGTGAGAAGACGCTTGAAGGAAGCCAACTTGACGCCAAAAAGACCTGCGACGGGCCCTAAATTGACTGCAGGCCACCGACAAGCGCGCCTTCAATTTGCTCGAGAGCATCTCAATTGGAGCGTTGCGCAATGGCGATCGGTCCTGTTTACTGATGAGTGCAGAATGTGGAGGAGAAAAGGAGAGGCCGAGTCTACAGGCGTCCGGGGGAACGATTTGCCCAATGTTGTTTCGCTGAAACAGTGGCATATGGCGGCGGTTCCTGCATGATGTGGGCTGGTATCTCTTTAGAGGGAAAAACCGAACTTGTTTTCGTGCCTGGGGGCGGCCGAGGAGGCGGGCTAACAGCTGATCGGTACATCTCCGACATTCTACTGGATCATGTTGTGCCCTACGCAGGGTTTGTCGGTGAAGACTTCGTGTTAATGCACGACAATGCCCGCTGCCACACGGCACGAGTCACTCGACAGTTTCTGCAAGAGGTCGAATTACGCACGATGGACTGGCCTGCGCTCAGTCCTGACTGAATGACCTGAATCCCATCGAGCACTTATGGGACGAGCTTAAAAGAAGAGTTCGGGCCAGAAATCCAGTCCCTTCAAGCGTAGAAGGGCTAAAGACAGCATTATTAGAGGAGTGGGACGGCATTCCTCAAGAAAATGTCAAAAAAATGATAAGGTCCATGAAAAACAGACTGCGGGATGTAATTAGGGCTAGAGGGGGCAATACGAAATACTGATTTAAATAAATTAATTAAATATACGAAATACTGATTTTTAAAATTTTTTGTACGAGACACATACCCTTTTTCCTAAATTCCCGTTTTTCCTACTCTTGCGTTCAGACATCATTTATTTCAAAAATGATGGAGGGATTTCAATGATAATGATATCAAATTCAAGCTGACATCTTAAGCTTTCGAATGATTTTAATAATTTCCATTCATAATTTTAGTTGTATCAATGTATGTGTGCGCCGACAAGGCTTGAGTCGATTTGGTTGCTCGCGAGTGTAGTTTTGTAATCAACTAAAGCTTCTGGGGACCTTACATTCTCTACATGGTTTTATTTCGAAAAAGCCTTGCTTTCATCTGCTTATTGTATTATCTACGAGCAGCGGATTCCTGCGGCCTTCACAAGATCATCGGTCCACCTTGTAGGAGGCCTTCCAACGCTACGTCTTCCGGTACGCGGTCGCCCTCGCCACTCCAGAACCTTTCGGCCCCCGATGGAGCCATCTGTTCTGCGAGCAATGTGCCCTGCCCACTGCCACTTAAGTTTGGCGATTCTTCGGGCTATGTCGGTAACTTTGGTTCGCCTGCGGATCTCTTCATTTCTGATTCGATCATGTAGGGAAACTCCAAGCATAGCCCTCTCCATTGCCCTTTGAGTGACTTTTAGCCTTCTAATAAGGCCCATTGTAAGTGACCACGTTTCAGTGCCATAGGTCATCACTGGCAACACGCACTGGTTAAAGACTTTCGTCTTGAGACACTGCGGTATGTGGGACGACAAGATATTGCGTAGCTTCCTTCTTCTACACTTATATGAATTGATTAAACCACTTAAACGATCACCATCACAATAAATATGACCATTTTATTACACAAAGTGACAGCTAGCATGTCTGATTACTCCCGTGAATTAATAAATAATTCGACTTTAGGCACTTGCGACATGTGTGAAATAAACATTTTTTCTTTCTTTCTTTACTATACCTACTATATTCTCAGCTGTTCTAAAATTCGTGTTTCCTAACGCCATCTGGCGACAAGACTTCAATGTACCATGTATAATAGGTACCAACCCGCATGATGTCAACTCAAACTAAAGGATTTTGTCTGTGTGTGTGGGTTGTGGGTGGTACTTTGAATTACCATTAATGAACTACAGAAGATTCTGAAGAGAAGATAATGCCAAAAACAGGCAACCAGAATAACTTTTTTTTTGTGGTGTGGTGGTGAGCTAGCTGACATATTGTTCATAATTTAACGTTTTGTGTTGCGCGTAGTGTAAATTATTTTGCATACTATTGTATAGAATCCATTTTTTTTTGTAATTGTACAGACGACAGCTGTGCTGCTGGGGAGTTTGTTGCGCCACTTCTTCCTAGCTAAAGCACTAGGAAGTGGTGAAGAGTGGGTGTTTTGAGGGACTGTCTTATGTAATTTTGACGTTCGAAAATTGCTGATTCTCAGCCTAGTTTTAATAAATGACTTTTGATTTTGATTTTGAACGCTACAGATAGCTGTATCGTTATCCCGCCTCCTAATCAAAAACATCGTTCGTGCGAATATGCAGTCGTCACTTTCATAAGTCACTCATTTGTTTCGAAAACCGAAAGACGCTCTGTCTACGCGACCACGCCGTGTTCACCAAACAAAATGATCGCGACGATCGCATACTTGCATGACCCAAACGTTCGCGTTGGATAGGACGCGGCCATTTCCTTTACGTAAATGTAACTTCAAAATTCGGGTTTGTGAGGCAGGCAGCGATCTTTTGTCACTTTCTCATTTACTTCTAGCTAAGAGTACCTACTAATCTTTATAATCTTAATTATTACCTGCACGCTGGAAGATATTAGATACATAGGTATCCAGTGTAGGACACGCATAGCCTAATAGCATAATCAGCCTTTTAATGTTCCCACTGCTGGGACACTGGCCTCTTCTGTTTGAGAGGGAATGTGTATCTACCACGCGGGCCCAGTGCGGGTTGGTAGATGTCACATATATTCGATTTTTTGGTACATGCCGGTTTCCTCACGATGTTTTGCTTCACCGTTTTGAGAGCAGTGGTGATGAATTATTATTTACACAAAGTAAATAGCCTGCCTAGGTTCGAACCCATACAGACGCCCAGACGGGGCCCAGACGGGGGGGGCTCTAACACTGGCCTACTACTGCTCTCCACTGGGCCACCACTGCTCTCCACTGGGTCGCCACTGCTCGCCACTGGGTTACCACTGCTCTCCACTGGGCCACCACTGCTCTCCACTGGGTCGCCACTGCTCTCCACTGGGTTACCACTGCTCTCCACTCAGCCACCACTGCTCTCCTCTGGGTCAACAATGCTCTGTGCGAGGGACACGCAGCGTGTGCATAATTATATAAACTAGGTAAGTTTCATGTTTTACGGAACAACAGCACATTTTATATCATACTGCGACCACCAATTTGTCTGCCGAACGTTAAAATTGTAATATCGACGTTCGCCGTTGATTTAAACAATAAGACAACAAAATTTGCAGGTCGTTTCCAAGCTCGTTCCAACCGTTCTTATTGTTCTTCCTTTTCAACTAAATTCAAAAAGATTGTATGAGTTCACTATTATAGCCTGTTACTCCAGGGCAAAGGCCTCTTCTTCATACAGAGAAGGTATAATCATTGATCACCACGCTTGTTCAAGACGGGTTGACGATCCATACTTAAAAACGCAAATCCAGACTCAGTGGACTTATATAGTTAATATAAACTATATAAGTCCACTGAGTCTGGATTTGTGCCCAGTTGATTGCAATAGGCTCGCCCCCTATTACATGGGACTTAAACGTAACTGGCGAAATGTGGGTGTACTTACTATAAGTACAACTCTGCCTAACCCTTCGGAGAATACAGGCGTCATGTTATGATGATGATTAAGTCCACTGAGTTCATATAGGCTTTTATCAATTACCAGTAAAACCATCTACTGTGACGAGGGTCAATAAATGAAACGATTATAACGTCGTATTATTTATTTTCGTGTGTGTTCCAGCCGCCCGGTACAGATACGGGTGGCGTTTACTCTTTACGTTAAGTTCACGTATGTAACGCTACTCTTTACCAAATTGTCGAAATACTGATATTATCAGAGGGACTACAGTCCCGCAACACAAACGTACAGCGGCATCAACTTTGAGAGAGTAACACTTGGCCATCTCTTTCACTGTCTGCATCATCATAAAATCTAACAATAGAGAAGACCTTTAGAATAGATATAGAAAAACCACGATAATCTAAATTTTAAAGTTATAGATAGTCGTATCGAGTTTGTACGTAGGCCAAATTATATAGACAAGTCTCGTAACAGCAGTTATTTTATACTTTGGCGCTATATAACCATCTGTTTGAATATAAAAACTCTATCACTGTGTATATGTCAACAAACAAACATCAAATCAATAATTAAATAATTTATCTACATTAAAATATATCGCATCTATCAATTAAATCGTTATATTCATTTAATTTGGAATATATCTAGTTAAACTTTTAATTGTTATAATATACAAGATACATGGGCGGGCAGATACCAAGTCAATGAATATGTAACTCTAATCGTGTATAATAAGTTTTATTTTCAATAAATCAATTTATATATAGATGGATTCTAACAAGTGCTAAAATTACAAAGACATGTAATAACTGTATTACAATGTAATTTATCGGTACCTAGGTGTAACTTTTCAAACCTAGGTGTAATTTTTCGGAACCTAGTTGTAACATTTCATAACGTAGGCGTAACTTTTCAGAACCTAGGTGTAACTTTTCAAACCCTAGGTGTAACTCTTCAGAACCTAGGTGTAACTTTTCAAACCTAGGTGTAACATTTCGGAACCTAAGTGTAATCTCTCAGAATTATTGCCCCATTGAAGCCAACTTAAGCTGTGCGCCGTAGTCACTACACACTACCGCCGCATCGCGGCTGGCTACAGGACTGTCGAGCGACACTTCAAGCCACTCACAACATTTAGAGCGTGCTCACATCACTAACGTTTTGTTTAAGACTTACTACTGTCACTTTAATTTCATATTTACTTAACTTTTCAAACAAAACACAATTGTTATACTTATTTATTCTTTTAGGCTTTCCAATAATTCGTTTAACTTCGTTCACTAACAATGTTCTAAATCCTTGTTAGTCCGTCATTTGTTTTCTTACTTTCTGATTCCCAACTTTAAAATGACAGTAAATAACTCGTTTGACAAAACATCGGCTATGTAAACACCCGTACAGCTATATGCATCCAAACACCACGCCTTAGTCATGATTAAATGTGAACAATACAAGTCATGATCAATCGTATCAAAGTCTAAAGTATTATATAATAATAGGCGAGAGACCTACTGTCGATTATAATGACTTATGATTATATGTTGTATATTTTAAACAAATTTTGTTAAGCTCATAATTTTACTAGGACGAGTAAGGCGCAGCGAGTGGAAGCTGTCGGTTCCCATTACCGGACAACATCGTGATAACAGTCACAACTAGATTTTCGTCCTTCAGACCAAAAGGACATCAGAAAAGACTCAAATATCTTCAAAATATTTATATAAGTATCTCCCATCGAACAAAGAACTTATGATTGTATTACACTAAACACGTATCTGATCAATATGATCCACTGTGATCATTCCCCATTTATCTAAATTGAGTGTTTAAAACCCCCTCTATTCTCTAATATTTATATATTTTGCAATAGAAATAAGTATTCCACACGTATATAAATAACATCTAAAACATTGAGTGTCCGGCAATACGAACCGACGACCAAAATCTTCATGAAGGCGACCGCTCGACTAATACAATCCGTACGATCGTTAAAATTATCGCTAAGTATTGTCATCGATTTTCAGCCTTCATACAAGATATTGTAACTATTATTCGTACACGAATTCGTTTATAGTAAAAGTTTATGATCGAACGCCCCAGAGGCCCCTGCGAAAGATGAATAAATGAATGAGGATAAAGCGAACTCGTGCACAAACATTGATATTATTAAAATTTATAGAGGTACAGCAAAGGCGAGGTTCTCCAACGAAGCCCTAGTATCCATTATTACAAACGAGGAACAGGTACAAAAAGTAAAAAGTATCAAAAACATTTTGTGTCCCATATCAGTCGTATTATTTGTGCAAAGCTATTTTTATAAACAGTTTAATATTTAATAACAAAATTTCGTCTTGAAGTGTCGCTCAAAAGTAATAAGTAACCGTGTAGCCTCCGACAGACATATAAACAAGTGTATAATTATTATGCTTTCTATTATAAATGGACCAATCATGGCAGTGAAAGTAGGATCAGTGCTGTCATTGGTCGATTTTTCCCACTCTTATATGTCTAGCAGACGCTAGTTATAAGAACTGAGGTTATGTTTTCGAATTTCGAATGCTAACGTACGTTTTTGAATTTATATTTGTCTTTATTATATTCAATTCGATCGTTTGGATCATCCGAACTTTGAACACAGCGCCCCTGATCTTGAGAATGCGACCGATCCAAACGGATAAATTCCATTCCTTCATAGAATTAGCGACTCGTAAAAATGCTTTACTAACACTATATTTAATTAATATGTTATATATTTATTACTTTATAAAGAACGGGGATTATTTGAATAGTACTTTAACATACACAACAGATTTGCGTTTGCAAGACGTTTTCAATATGCCACGTAATCGCTCGTTCTACGACGGATAGCCTTCAAGTCTACGAGCTACTCTGATATGGTCTCAGTCTCAAGACAGTCCGTACGTCTGATCTATGATACACTCTCCCTACTCGAGCTACTGACTTGTGTTCGTCGTCGATACTAAAGTATTGTGATTTTGTAATGATTTTTTGATTATCGTTAGTCTTATATTTGGAAGCTGCTTTGTTTGTGGTGTCTGTAAATCAATAACCTGGATATTTTCTTTCCATCTGCATCGTGTCGATTCCGTACACAAGTCTCTGATATGTGGGATGATGTGTGTAGCGCCGCGGGCCGCCCGCCGCGGTCCCACCCGAATGGTACAAAATTGGAGCGTACCTACATATACGTTTATTATATACAATGTACAATACAATACGATAAACACTATAGTGGCTACGGGGCGGGACGCCGGCGGCCGGCGAGGCGTTCACCTCGCGCCTCAGCATGATACATTCTCACAGTAATATACATCGTAACTCGCTCTATATATAACAAACATTACACGAACGCGCACCACGCTCGTCGAATAAACAACATAATATACAGCGGAATCGTAGCACTCTTTCGATTCGATTAAAAAAATTGACTAGAAAATCTCAATTCGCTACGAGCACTATGCGTGCGTGGAGGACGAGGAGAATATGTCGGCGGCGCGCCATGCCTCGGCCTCCTCCTCCGCATCGTACTGCTGCAGGAAGGGGTTGGTGGAGCTGTAGCGCGGGGATAGGCCGCCGCGCCCCGGCGAGTTCAGCGTCACGGCCAGGCCGGCCGACGTGCCCGGGATCACGGAACGCGGGGACTCGCGGGATCCGGGCTCGCGCGGCGTGTGCTCGCGCGAGTGCTCCCGTGACGAGTCCCGGGATTGGTGCTCCCTATCCCTATCCCGCGGCGTGCTAGTCCGCGGAGAGTCGCGCGGGGAGGCTCTTGGTGACGCGCGCGGTGAGGACCTTGGCGAAGACCGCGGGGATGCGGCGCGCTCTGGTTGCCTCAGTATGGAGGACACAGATCCTCCATGTTTAATTGTATCCGCAGGGCTGTGACTTCCGGAGCTACTGCTGGGCGAACCGGGAGAAGAAACTGTCACCTGACGGGACCGAGGTGGCGCGGGCAGAGGCCCTCTGAGCGGCGACTGCGGACGATATTGGCCGGCCCTGACTGATGAGAGAACCTGGAACATAACATGAAGTACTCTGAAGGGATGTATCTTGGCTGTGTGTCTTTGGTAAATAATATAATGAAAAGTAATTACATGTGCGGGCGGCGAGCGGTCTGGCGCGGGCCGACCCGAGAGAGCTGGCGGCGGAGATGCTGCTGATGCTACCACTTGAGGCCGATATGGACTGACTGAGGGCGGAACTCGGCCTATACAGAAAAAGTTCACGGTTCACGTATTTTGGAGGTTAATAGATATATTAACCTCCAAAATACTGCAATGGAATAAGACAAAATATTAGAACATGAGAAAGAGGTTTAAACTGTGTGTACAAAAAGTATAAAGTGATAAAAGCCTGTTGAAAATATTATGATGATGATGTAAATAGTGATATAGTAAAAAAAACAGGCAACATTCTTAATCAGATCAGGATTATGCAAATTGCATGGGAAAAGCTACGTTTTTCTTTAAAGTAATTTCAGAATTCTACTGGCGTTTTAGCGGGTTTTCTTTAATATTTTTTACAGCCAGCTATTCCCATCTTACATATAAGTCTATGTAAGGAGGTAGTATGTTATACCTTGGGGGAGTGTGAGTGAGGCCGCTGGCGACGCACTGACTCTGTTTCCACGCGGCCCGATTACTGACTCGCCGCGCCGAACTGTCTACAAACATACATGCGTTAAGGGACCGCTTAGCCTTTAGACATTCAGTGTTCTTGTCTAGTGTATAAGTATAGTATAGATCAGCTAGAGCATGCAGAAGGAGTTGGAGAGCTAGAGGGTGTTCTAACGCGCTTTGAGCTTATGTCAAGTTTCACTCACAAAGGGCCAGGAAGGATACTGATCATTTGATACCTCATATATTCACTTCATAACGGAATTAAAAATCTCACAATGCTCACAATTTCATTGTTTTTGTCAATTGATTTAATTGAGCGGTAGATTTTTCATCAGATTAAGTGAGAGCTTGATAAAGGATAACACCGAGCACATAAGTATATATTGTGTCCCGGAAGAACAGGATTTTTTTCCAAGAGAATCTATCTACTTTTCAATTATCAAGAGCATCATATTTATCCCTCTTGTAATTGAACATCAGTTCTTTACGCCCGTGTGCGCGAGGAGTAAGAGATCATATGAGATGAATAGGTACAGCAATAGGTGAAAGTAGCTTGGTGAGGAGTGGAATGTTGTCTAGTTGTGTTTTGGGTCTAGTATCTGGAGTATGCTAGTGGGGTCTATGTGCGTGCTTCTGCTACTACTTAGCATAGTGATGTAAAACACAACATTGGTATAGTGAATAAGTAATCATTGCCCAGTTTTGATCTGGAGATTCCCCAGATTGTTACAGTAATTGCTTACAGTAATTGCTCCGTATTGCTGATGTTGCGATCAGTCACAACATCAGCAATACGGAGAATAAAGGTAATTTTATTTATTTAACCATTTTAAAGGTGACGGTTATTTCTAAAGAAATCTCTTGCAGCATACCTGCGATAGGAAAGTAGATAAAGAGATGTAGACACATGAGATGTTTATCTTTGCTGTAGATCACTTGTAACCTAATGTAATAGGTACCAACAGCCATGTTGTTTTTTACATCAAAATATCTCAATGTAGTGTAAAGATTGACACAAGAGGTGACATTACCTGAACGTTTAGGAGCAGGCCAGATCTGCAGAAGACATTGCAGAACATTTATAGACCTCTGGTAGTCCATTTCTGTTGGTGGTTGCGAGTGGAGCATCAATGGTGGTGCCAGAGCCACTGCGAGGTGTTGTGGAGACATCTTGTTACGGTCCTGAGCAGCCACGACCAGGGCTAAATGGTCGAGTAAGAAAACCAGAGTGGCTCGAGATGCTCGAGGGAGCAACTCGACTACTGAGGCCATTAATCGAGCGTTGCCTTCCCTGTCATCTGGGAGACATATACCTGAAAGAAAATGAAAAAATTTGAATAATGAACGTGATGAAGAGCGCTTTGTCTCAAGCCGTTATGGAAGACTGTATAGTCTTAAAAAATAAAAAATCTATAGTCTTAGTAGAAGTGGGAGAAAATGTCTGTTATGTCAATGAACCCTTCGTACGACGTACTTGAACGTAGACATATGCAAGACACACTGGTGCCGATTCCTTTGTTCGCAAACTAAACTAAATTTAAGTTCTGTGCATCTTTTTCTTTCTATTTAATTAAGAAGAGGACAGAAGATAAATTTTGGTTTAGTCCTGTCAAATTAATCAGCGCCTGTCACTACTCCATACAAATTTAGACGTGATTAAAAACTTGCCTACTAAAATTACGTCAATTTACGTCAAGCGCTGATTAATTTGACAGGACTAAACTAAATTTTATCTTCTGTGTTTTTCTTAATGAAATAGAAATAAAAAGATGCACTGAACTTAAATTTAGTTTAGTTTGTGAACAAGGGAATCGGCACCAATATCTTTTTAATTGTTTCTGTAATTACCGGCATACAAAAGTTTAAGCAAATAAGACTTTAAATAAGGCTAAGTTATATATATTGTTTGATAATTTATAAATATACAAAAAAAAAACAAATAGCATTAGCAGAGATGTTTTAAAAAGTTTATTCACTTTATTTTAATTCTGGTACATGTCTAAAGGCCACAAATGAATGAATTTCATTGGGTTTTTGTTGTTGTATCGGTAATAGTTGTGATACTATATTTCTAGATAGTACTCATAAATTTAAAAAATATGTAAATAATATTTATGGCTATTCCTGACGAACACTGCAAATAAAATTCTGCATGTTGGTCTACTTACCCAGTGCATCAAGAGTCATCTGATACATGCAGCGACTGAACAGCGGCTGCGGCAGTTCCCTCAGGTAGTCCTTCAGCAGACCGGTGATGACGTTGATGTCTGGCACGGAGTCTGGAGCCAGTTCCACTCCTCGAGCATTTTTGTCGAACGCTTCCCGTAGGATGCGCTTTTTACTTGCCGAGCCGCATAAACGGTAAAGACCTGTGTCAAAAAAAAAAATGATCAAAACGTCAGTATTTTTGACAATCACAATTTCGAAATACAATTTTCTCACTTACCAATGATATCCAAACCACGTCTCTCAATTTCTTCAACACATCTCCTCACTATCATGGGCACGGGGGGAGCGTGTGGTGGACGCGGTTCCCTTGACACCACTGTGTCCAGTTCAGCACCGAAAAGGGCCGAGCTTCGTGGAGGCGCCGGTCGTCTTCGGAAGAGATCGTGCGGTTCCGTGTGTCGCACGCGGATGTATAGAGTGCCACGAGGTTCCATCTGCGAAGGAGATTTTTTTTTTTAATTTTAACATCATTTTGACAAACTACTTACAGTAAATACTTCCTATTTTCTGTTCAATGGTAGGTACATATATAGTAAAAAGACACGAAGGCGTCATTTGCACATTCTGTACATCAAACTAAATAACTTTGTGCAAAAATATGTGCTAGGAAAGGATTATTTTTGGTATAGGTAATTCACTGTTTCCGGCAGCGCGCAATGTAAAGCACACAAAACATTGTGCGTTGGGTGCATGCAACGGTACAGGGAACGAAACATACTTGAAACACTCCCAGTGTTCCCAGTTCCCAGTGTTCTTTTTTCTTTCATCTATTGTTAGGTTACATTTAACACTTGTTTTCGTAAAAAAACGTCAAAAAAGTTGGTACTTTGACCTTCAATATCTCCGTAACCAGATAGTTCCCAGGTAAGGTCCAGTAAAAACAATATTATAATTACGGAAAGGGCAAGTGATTATCGGCTTCGTTAAGGGTATGTTGACACATGTCATATTACTGGGTCAATAGTGGAGGTGGAAGAACCATTACCATGAGACATAGTCTGAGGACATAGACAAAGTCAAAAATTTATTGGATTGTCTTATGCTACCGAATAGCTTATGTTAATCCTACTGGAAGTCGTTGAAGAAATATGAAACGCTTTGAAAGCTATTGCCACTCGAGGCCCTCTGGTCGGCAGTACTGCACTCGCACTAGGCGTTGTTGGATGAATCGATAATCCCTCATCTTATCAAATTGTGTTGCAGAGGTCTAATTTGGTACTTAGTTAAAGTTAGGTTTACCTTGACAGCCAGCTGATGTGCAGGTGAGCGTGACAGCAGGTCAGGCAGGGTCACAGCACTTCGGTAGCAGAGCTTGTGCCTATGCTGTGGATCCCAGGAGTAGACCAGGATGTCCAATTGTCTGTTGTCGACTAAATCCAGTTCGAACGATTCGTCCCAGTCGAAACCCAGCTCACCGGTACGGACCTACGATGATAAAGGGATATTTTTAGTATTTAGTACAAAACAAAACAATAACATAACATACCACCAACCCTGCATGCATCATGCTTTTATTCCCAGAAACGGTATACAGAGTTGTATTATAGTACACCCAAATTTTGCCAATTATGTGTAAGTCCTTTGTAATGGCTGCTCCACACTTTCTCCGCGAATCGCGAACACCGCGAAATGTCAGCGAACACAAAGTGTGAAGCCGTTTCGCACATTTTTCGCAGCTTCGCGCATTGTTCCCCGATTTTTGTCGGTTTTTGATGCCGCGTCAAAGGGACCGCGAAGCGCGAATTTAACATGAACACGCGTAGTCTCCACATTAGCGCGTCGCTCAGTTCGTTGTTGTCAACGGCGGTCTCTAGTTGTGTCAATTCGAATAGGTTGCACAAAAAAAATTATCAAACAGTGGACGAGCCATTTAGAGCTGAAATTTCTGAATACTACCAAAGTGGACCAATATTGTGGGATGCAAATTGTAAAGATCATAAGAACAAAATGAAAGTTAATGACGTATGGACGCGGATCAGCGCCATGATGGAAATACCAGTTAACATTTTAAAACAAAAAAGGAATTCCCTGCTGTCTAGCTATAGAAAATACAAAAGTAATTATAAAAATCATTGACGACTGGAGCCGGCGCCGACGAGGTGTACAAGCATTTTTACCCGACTGCCCCAGAAGGAGGGTAATGTTTTTCGAGAGTATGTATGTATGTATATGTGTATTACCTTAACTCACATACTGACCTACTACTTTTTTTTTTCAGAAAAACGGATAAGTGCTTTTACAAAGTTTGTAAATATGTGAACACCATGTATCTATCACAGAATATATTTATCTGTCATTGCTTTATTTTTACTTCTTTTTACCTATTGTAGTATAGTAATTGTATTCTAGATGCATCGTCTTCACATATAATTATATAATCAATGTACCTATACAAATTTACCTATACTTATTGTAACACATTTTTAAAAGAGTAACGGTGGAGTTTCTTGCCCATTCTTCTCCATACGAAACTACCTTTTGGAAGGGGCGACTAGAATCAATTATATTTTTTTGTAAATTTTGACGTTCAAAAGTGCCCTTTATGTGCTTATCTGAAATAAATAATTTGACTTTGACTTTACTATGTTTTTATGTATGAATGTCTATTTCTTTGGCACGCTCTGTAGCCTAAACGGCTTAATGGATTTTGACATAAGAGGTGTCGTTAGATTTGTCTTAATATTAGCAGTGACATAGGCTATATAATATTTATATATTGCCTCTATAAATACAAAAAAAGGAGGAGAAAGCTTTTTTAAAATAAATTACAACAATATTGATATCAAATAAAAGCTGGTCAGTTCCATATATATATATGTATATATTAATAAAACTAAAAAGCTTGCTATAAAACAAATTATTTAAAAAACAAAAACCCGACTGCAAAACTCATAACTGAAAAGGGAGAAACGAGCATAATATTTTGATCTTGCAGGCAAACGAATAACCTGAAATATGGTGTAACTTTTGATTGTCCCCCCGCCTACGATACCAAAATTCTATAGATTATTATGTTTGTTTTTCCTTTTCAGTTATGTCTTTGCAGTCGGGTTTTTTGTTTTTTAAATATTTTTTTATTTTTTTTTTTACTTTTAATATATTATGTTCAATAGTACGCTAATGCGCACAACACGAGGGATGCAGCAAAAGATACTTCGACGTCCATCGCTTTCGAACGTGCAAAAGTTAATGTGAAACTTCTGCGATGATTGCAAATGTGGATCTTTGTCGCACTTCACGCTGCGTTCACGCCGCACCGTCGCGTAGGGGTCGCGGAGGAAGTGTGGAGCGGCCTTAAAACTAAGCCTATTTTCATCACCCGGAGCAAATCCAGACTCCGGGCTGTTACTGAGAAATTCCTAACAAAGAAACCCAATAACACTGCCTGACCTAGAGATCGAACCCATCCTCATGCGCAGCAGTAGAGTGTACGACCGCTAGACCAACGAAGCAGACAAAACAATAAGTGCCTAGTTTAATGTTACACTTACCACAGTACGAGCTTTATGCACACGGTCACATTCCAGCACGCAATACAGATCCCTGGGTGCAACTGCTGGCTGCGGCGGTGCCAGTGGGCCCGACGGAGGGGACCCCGGCGATGCGCCCGTCGCGGTTGGCCGGAGACCACGCCCCGCCAACAGATGAACCCAGAGCATGCCTGATACTCCACCCGATAACCGTGATAGACCAGTCATGGACGCAGAAAGACCACCCGTACTTGGCTTCTCTGCTTTATACTTTAGGAACTCTGCAAGAAATGTTATAATTGTTATGAACATCGGTGTCTTTTTTAAAGTTTATAAAACTTGATCCAATTTCTTTCAACGCTCTTAAAACCATTATATACAATTGTGCATACTTACGCAAGTAGCGTATATCCACTTTATAGCTGTTCACATAAAATAGGCAATGTATGTTAATACTTTACCATTAGGATTAATATCAAGGTGTCTTTGATGCCGAGAGCCCGGCGTTGGAACCGGGCTGGGGTTGGGACAGTTGAATCGAGACCCCAGCTCAAGCAACTGTCGAACCCGACGGGCTGAAGGGGACCCTCCGGCCCCTGCTCCAAGTTGTTGCGTGGCCCCCAGTTGCTGTGAAGAAACTGAGCGAGCAGGCAAGTGCCGAGGTCTTTCCACCCGACGGCCTGCCAGACCTAATGATGATCCGAAGCGACTGGCACTTTCCATCTGAAAAGAAACCGTATGAATCTAAAGCAAAAAAATCGATTGATATAAAAGCTGATCGATTACTGTAGAATTTCTTACGTTTTTAAGCGCGTCGTGAATATTTTCAGCTGAATAGTGCGTGGGAAGTCGTGGACGCAGCGTCTCATAGAGAGCGCTCGTAGAGGGCGCCCGCGACAGCCACGCCCTGTACTCGTCCGAAGTGAATACTGAAGGAGAGGACGGTAAACGACCTGATAATCAAATGATCCCTTAGAAAGGATGTCTTTTGGTAAATGTTATTAGAAGTCAGTTTTGTAAAAGGCAGTAGATTGGCTCACCTCTGGAAGACCGAAGATCCAAACGTGAAGACAAGGGCTCCGGCTCATCTTGAAGAACACTTCCTGCTCGCCTGCTTAGTCCCAACCTATTTGGAATAACAAAATTGGTAGATTGACCTGATTTTAGATAGTTAATGGTGAGTGGAACTGATGCTTACCTCTGTCCAGTCCCTCTCACATCCCTTGGCAACGAATTAAACTTTGATCCAATATCCCTTCCCAAAGTACTACTCCTGTAACCACTGAGTCCCGAATAATAAGGAGTTCTAGTAGGAGCCGTAGCCTCAGTATCTGACGAATAGTCCAGGCTTCGGTTCCTCCTAGCTGTTCCAAATTTACTACTATATGACGGCAGACCCAGCCCAGTTGTTCCATATGCTCCTGATAGTGCAGAGCCCAGGCCAGTTCCTCCTAAACCAGATCCTAGGCCAGAGCTCGTCAGGCCAGATCCGACGAGACTTGAACCTGTCAGGCCACTGAGTCCTGTGCTTGAGAGTCCAGAAGGAAGCCCAGTGCCTAAACTAGTTCCTGCCAAGGCGGAGTCTGTCAATCCTGTGCCTGATAGGCCAGATCCAGGCATGCCTACGCCGCCGTATCGTTGATTGTATCTGGACTGTAGACTTGACGCTGCAACATAAATATTGTCTATTAGAAACACTAATGGAATTTCAAGTATGTCATTCTAATATTAGAATTTTTACCTCCAGTTGCAGCTGAAGCCTTCAAGCTAGATCTGAGCAATGAATGTCTACCGAAATCAGAATGAGTTTCTGCTCTGGGCAACTGCTGTTCCGATCCCGATCGCGGCACACGACCTCCAAAACGCGTTCCACTAAAATAATATTAAAAGTTCTTTCCTCAAAAGACCATTTCGGACACCAACCTACATGGTCCTCAAATGATCTGACCAAGATTATGTCCGGATATACACATTGACATTGATGAATTTTATTTATGCAATGACATGAATATTTACTCTGTGTACTATTATATTGTTTTAATTATTGTAAATGTGAAGACTATGTAGGTCATTGTTTAATTTTGTTTTATTCTCAGTTAGTTTTTAACATGGTCTGGCAGTTTTGAGTATTTTTTGCGGCCTAGCCAAATGTCCTTTCTTTGGTATTGTTCGTTGAACCGTTGAGCTCCTTTAGTTATGAGTTGAGCTGCACAACTACTGACAAATGCGTGCACTGACTGGACAGGTCCACACAATCTGTGTGGTTCTTTCATCAAAAGACCATTTCAGACAACAATCGACATGGTCTTCACATGATCTGACCAAGATTATGTCTGGACTTTAAAAGAGACTGTGACCTCTGAGTTTGTTTCGGCCTTTCTTCTCAGAGTAGTCAGATAGGAAACGCCGACCTCATCTAGTTTAAAAAAATATGTTTGACGTGTAAAAGTGTAAAAACCTACTTACAGAAATAAAATCATTTATCATTTAAAGGTTTAAGGCAGAAGCCCAAAAAGATTATAAGAATAAGGAACTGTTCAATAGTGTCCGGATAGATTTACTATTTCATTTATTTATGATGTTTAGGTGGCTTGCAGCTAATAATATAACAAGTAACAACACAATTTAAATTACGATAAGCCATTTACAAGCATCCACAGTAAAGTTAGCAAAGGAGAACTAGAGAGACTATCTACTGACCAGAATCAATCAAAACCCAATATTATAAATGACAAAGTGAGTTTGTTTGTTACGCTTTCACACTAAAACGGCTGAACGAAATTTGGATGAACTTGGTACATGGGTAGACCATGACCTGGAGAAGGACATAGGTAAAATCGCGGACTGCAGCTAGTAAATAAATAAACCGCTACTTATTGTGTAGATGGTGCAACAGGCCATAAATATATAAATGAAACCAGTAGTATAGTACGCGTCAAACTTTATGGAGGCTCTGATTTACGCTTCTCGCTGCAGAATAATCCATCCCTCACCCCCGCTGACACATGAATTCGTTACTGCGCAGTGACTCGCCTCATGTTCCGAGCCGCCATAAAGTTTGAATCGGGCTGTACTTACCTATCATATCTTCCGCTGTCAGCTGGGTAGAAAGAATGCACTTTCTCCGCTAAACTATCCAGTGTGTTCGGATAGGATCGCTCGTAAGGTACAAAATGAGTCGTTTGAGACTTTGGCTGCTCTGTTATCACCGGTGGTGGTGGACGGTAGCTGTGAATGGATGAATGCAGAACTTAGAACAAGAAAATGTTTAACAAAGAATTTGTATCTTCCGGTGGAAGGTGTACCTTATAAGTACACCCACATTTCACCAGGTATGTTTAAGTCCCATGTAACAGGGGGCTAGCCTATTTCCATCAACCGGACACAAATCCAAAATCCGGGCTGCTACTGAGAAATTCCTGATGAAAAAACCCAATAACACTTTGCCCAACCTGGGAATCGAACCCAGGTCCTCATGCTTAGCAATAGCGCTTGTGACCACTAGTGTGTGCGCTTGCGATCAGCCTATAATGTTCCCACTGCAGGAACACAGGCCTCCTCTCTGTGAGAGGGAGTGGGCCGTAATCCACCACGCGGGACCAGTGCGGGTAGGTTGATGTCACATGTCTTCGAATTTTTGGTTCTAGGACATGCCGGTTTCCTCACGATGTTTTCCTTCACCATTTCAAGAGCACTGGTGGTGAAATAATTTACACAAAGTAAAGCGCCTGTCCGGGTTCGAAACTACTACCTACAACTCGCAAGTGCAGCCGTTACCACTAGGCCACCACTGCTCTACCAAGCGAAACTCTGCAAAGCGACGTGACTTCTTATAATTGATATTTTCAAGATAAGTGTTACAAATAATCTTGCAGGGATTACTAACAACAGCAAGCAGGTGATCACTAGAATAATACTTTTGTGGTGTTTTGGGTGGATGTTTGGTTGTAGGCAGATTATGAATCATGGTCTTGTCATGATCACTACATCTCAAATAGGTATGCATGATAATGCAGGCAATCTATACAACTCACGCCGGTAACGACTGTATAATTTTTAAGAGCATAATAACTTTATGAGACTTTACCTCCATGTAGAATGATCAGACGGTGGTCTTGGGTTATAATATAAATCCAGAGCCGTGGAATCAGGTGACAAAGCACCCAGTTGCAGCCGACTTCTTTCTTCCCTTCCGTCACCGACTGGACGAACACCACCACCCACTGATCGAAGCGTACCATGTCTGTTTGAGTTTTTGAAAAAGCTTTTAATTTTAGTGCCTTGAATAGGTGACGGTCTTTCTTTAAAAGTGTTGCCATTCGTTCCGCTTTATATACACGTTGCGTCACGTAAATATGTCATTGATGTAAATACGATATTTCGCATCGTATGTGTGTACGAAACCATCTTTCACTGGGGCCACCATTGGCAAATATGTAGAGGAAGGTAGAAGATGATCAAGCAGATTAACAGCGAAAAACACTCTTAATTTTTTTGCTGTTTAAACTGTTTTATCAATTTAATCACTATAATTTTGTTTTAATCATATTTGTTTCCAGAGTCGAGAGGTTCCACGGAAAAGGCAAAAACCGAAGGTTGGTTCACAGTATGTTTACCACTACACAGGGTGAATTTGCAAAAAAAATCCTGTTACATACATGTTGGCCGCGTAGAAATTATAATTTTGTAGGAACCAGCAGATTTAATAACCTTCGGAAAATCTTGAACACCTAACCCAAAAAAGTCTGTACTCACTGTGAATAAAGTCCATCCACTCGATCCCGCTCCCTCTCATCATCGTCACGACAGTCCCTCTTGAGCACAACGACTGGCGGTGGTTTGTGCTCCGACCGCAGCATGGATGGCGAGCCTGGTCCTGATTTACCTGGTGAGAGAAACAGAATGATTATATTATGCTTTTGTACGAAATATTTAAGCTGCAATGAACAATATTCTCGAAATTCAGAAAGCCGTTTGTTTTTCCAGCGTTTCAACTTCTCAGAGAGAGAGATTTTTTAAGAGCCAGGGAAATGTGCGAGTATTTCTTATAGGCAGAATGAATTTCTTAGAGGCTGAGTCCTTGGAAATCGTGCTGTGTTTATCCTGTATAAACACAGTTAGATTTCCAAGGATCTCAAAGAAATAACAAATTTTCACACAATTCATTCAATTCATTCATCGTTAATTTAGAGCAGTGGTGGCCCAGTGTTAACGGCCGCGACTTACGAGTTTTAGGTCGTAGGTTCGAATCCCGACAGGAGCTTTACTTTGTGTAAATTATTTCATCTTCACTGCTCTCAAAACGGTGAAGGAAAACATCGTGAGGAAACCGGCATGTCCTAGAACCAAAAATTCGAAGACATGTGACATCTACCAACCCGCACTGGGCCCGCGTGGTGGATTACGGCCCACTCCCTCTCACAGACAGGAGGCCTGTGTCCCAGCAATGGCAGCATTATAGGCTGATTATGATTCATCGTTAATTTGTTCTTTCCTTTTTTTCTATTTATTTTGACAAGTTAGATTTATGAAACTGCTACTCATCTCTTTTGGTGAGAGTGTGCGGGACATTGTTGTTACTTTCTCTAAAGCTTAGCTTATTTTCGGTCTTGTCAGGATTGACCCAGTCTGCTCAAAGCCTAACCCTAAGCCCACACAACTGCGTAGATCTGCCCACAGTAATACCCTGAAACTATACTCTATTTTGCACTGTGCCAGTCGGTTTTATCTTATTGTATTCCAGTTTGGGGAGGGGTGGTCCTAAGTGCATAGTGTAGAATTATTAATTCTACAATATCTTTTTTTGCTATTGATCCTTTTTATAATCACCTCATGTTCAACCTTATTCGCTACTTTGGACCTTTCATAACTTTCATAATTTTTTCCAGTTGATTTAAGACATTTCATCTCTTGAGATAAAATTGAGATAAAATTTACATCCAAGGAACTATCTCAGTTCAATATGTCAATTATGGTATGTCAATTATCTTATTACTTATTCCATTATTTTTTTATCTTCAGAAACGTGGCTTGGTAACTCATTCGCTTTTGTTTTGTTGTAGAACTGAAGTTCCATCAAGCCAGGCCTTTTTTTCTGGTTTTATTATTCTCCTATTCAACCTATGTCTTTTGGTACGAATTTACTGAACTTCTGCTAAGCTGACCGATTGGAGGACGTTGTTCCAGCAGCTATTCGCCGGAATTTCGGTAACCCGAGGTGATCCGGCGAAGTCTACGCCACATTCGCTTCAGGAATGCTACCAGTTAACTACTTTAATTATAACTTTCTTCTTTTATAATCTTAATTTAAAACATGTAGTTTTGAAATGCAAGTAAAAAGAAATTATTAAATACAAATTTTAACATTACAAAAGAAGAAACAAATTATGAAAGGTCCAAACTAGCGAATAAGGTGTTCTACCTTATTCGCTAGTTTGGACCTTTCATAATTTGTTTAAGGTAGAACATGAGATGATTATAAAAAGGATCGATAGCAAAAAAAGATATTGTAGAATTAATAATTCTACAATAGGCATAAGATTTTCCCACCAGAACCTCACAGGACATCTTTTGCCAGGCGCCAGTATTACATCAACAGCATAAAATTGTACAATAATTTAAACAAGGTATTAAAACTATTTCCAAAAACAAAATATGAGTGCAAACTCGCATTGAAAAAATACTCGTACTTGTTAAAATTATCTCATCAAAACACTGAAGATCTTTTTTTAGGCCATCCATTAAATTAACAATTAATTTCAATACACATACACACACCCTACCCTTTCATTCCATACACACACAAAATAGTAAATGAGAATAATATAATATTTTTAATTTTAAGATTTATATTCTATTTTAATTTCATTTATGCGATGTAAAGTTAAATATTCTTGTTACTAATTTTATATTGGCTTGCGACATTGCTGCGGAGGGACACTGATCTCCAAGATACAGGGTCACCCCTAGTTTGGAGATCAGGGTTTCAATGAGTTGTGCACAGCATAAGCCACTTAGTTATAATTTAACATTGTATTAGTATGTAGGCTTTTTGTTCAATAAACTTTTTTTTTTACATAATTGACAAAGCGAGCGAAGCGTCTCTGCTTCAAGTCTGGCAAAATTTGCTTTCCTCTGTCACTTTGTTGGCTCTACAGGTTGTATTTTACAACCGATCTGGACGAAACTTGGTATACACGTTTTAGAACTTTATAGACATTTTTGCAGTCGGGGAATTTTGATTGGAGGGATATTTTTTTGAAAAGGAGCAACAAGGGGGCTACTGGATATCTTTGCCTTATGAGATCCGATTTCAGTAGTTATAGTTATTTTATTTGAAAGATAGTAACTTTAAGTTGGTCTCATAAAAATTTGGTAAAGATCTAATGAGGATCTTCGGCGTGATGAGCAGAATAGCTCCACAAAATGCAGTAAATTGCTCACTTTTAGATTTATATCAATGGAATTGTCTAGTATGTTAATAGTTGCAAAAAAGTTTGTGTCCGCGAGTTCGCAGAACTACTAGTTATTAGTTTGAGATTAACTAAATCCTAATCTCAACTGAACTCAATGGTACTCCAGTATCACTTTACTCAGGTAATGCATAGAACAATTTTAAAATTCATAAAACAATCTTTTATCTAAAACTAACCTTTCCTCTGCCTAGTACATAACAACAGCCTCCTGGGTATCGACATAATAATAACGACATCATCCAGTGACATTCTTCTAACATCCACGAGGTTCACAGCCAGAATCTCATCCCCCACTTTGAGACACCCGCTGTTGTAGACGGCAGACTCCAACGCTATCCGAGAGATGAACACGCCGTCCGTCCGCGCTCCTCCGTCGCCTTCCCTGATGTACAGCCCCAGGGTTTGGCCGGGTCGCTTCACTATTTCCACTAGTTGGACTATGTGACGGGAGTCCTGTGAAAGAAATGGCAGATTTTGTAAAAAGTTTTATAGTATAGTAGTTTTGTAGTAGTTTTAACTACGTCGGATGATTTTATGTGAACTCATATTATTACTGACACACTAATCATCACTCATTTATCATTTAATATGTAGTTAACCGTTGAAATGTGCCCTACCCGCATCACTCAACGCTGTTCCTTGTGTAAAACTACCTAAATCTGATTAGTTTTTTTTTTTTATATGCCAAAACTTATTAAATATGTCAAAGTGAAAACGAATATTTAAACGACAAAATATAAGTGCTCACCTAATAAATATTAGTACAGTAGACTATTTATGTATGAAAATCTTAATATAATAATATTAAATTTAGTTCAGAAGACTGATATCCTAAGTCTTTCAAAGCTCCCTCTCTCCTACTATTTTGCTGTGTCCGACAGCCTAGGGTCTATAATTACCACATATAATTTTAAGTTATCACTACAGTACACATTGTGGAATGCAAATAAAGTATTGAGTAAAAGTATAATGTTAGTTTTAAGATACGTACCTACCACGATATGCAATATTTTATTGTTCAAACATAATAATATGTTTGAACAATAAAATAAAATTCTTTTATATAGATAAAAGAATTACAAATAAATTTATAGAGAAAACTCTCTTTATATGTATTTGTAATTATTTTGAGAAATAAATATATTTAGTCGTAAAACGTCTTAGAAAACCTATATTCTGCATCGGGACGATTACGATCTGATACTAAACGTGAGACTGAAAATAATTTTAAAATCAGCAGAATAAACATGGATATAAAAATAACGAGCGAGCCTTACAGTAGTCGAATATGATGTGTAACATCTGACATCTCACCTTGGTAATAAGCAACTGAGAAATTACCCTCAAAATAAAATAAAAAACTAAATACATATTATATTTATTCGAATAATTATTCATAACTAGTGGTCGCCCATTGGTCGAAAATCGACCCCCTCTACTTACAACCTCTATTTATAGTACTTATAATTGCATGAGTACACAAATTCCATGCTATTATAAAGTACTTACTAATTCCAAGCTATTAAAAAATACTTATTCCATCCATGTTCAAGCTATGGGCGTCGGGAATCCCGGGCGGATTTCCGGCCACCGTAGGCGCGGGCTTGCGGACGGTGAGCAATGGATAGCTCACCGTCCGGTAAGGACCAACACGGCGCGTTGTATTCCACGCGCGCCTCAAAGAGATGTCGTCAGCACAAGTGTCGCAGGAAGGTACTAAAGGGTTAACAAGGCCCCTGGCAACACAGGCAACAGGAAGAAATACGGGTGGGTTTTAGTCAGTAAGAGTCTGACACACCCTCCCGCTCCGCCAAGAGCGGGAGAAGTTATTTGATGATTTACCACCCAAAAAAATAAAAATGCTCAAGCTATCACTTCCTGTCACACAGTTCCGTCACTTTCACGAAATGACTCCCACAGAAAGCGAGAGGAAAGGTTTTACACATCAAATATCTCTTTCAACAAAAAACGGAGATACACGTAGAAGATTCCGATTCCCAACCGATCTGACGCCTTACGACAATAGTATTGTATTGCACAAAGCACAACGCAATTCAAGGAAACCGCAAATGGAATAAACCACAGAATCTATAGCGAACAATATTACATAGCTGTGGTATGAACCGTACTGCACATCCCAACAATGCTGGGCTAAATTGCGTTCACATTCCCGGCGATCTAGGCCATCCCGGCTCGAACAAAAGGGTTCACTAGAGTAGCGTTCTTTCACAGTGGGTCCCGTACTAGGCTACGAGCTGACTATTCGGGTCAATGGAGCGGGAAAATTACCTGAGAAGACTGGTGTTTTCAAAAAAAGAAGTCTAATCACTGTTCTGTGTTATTCTAAATATTTATGATACGACGTCTTTTTAAAGAACAGTGAAATGATTAGAGTAGTTATTCAATCATTTTTGAGTTCACTATGTTTTCTTTTATATTTGCCATTCACGATACTGTGAAGGTTTGTAATTTATTTTCATAGTAGTTCGTGCAGTGATCAGTATTAATTACGACTAACGATTTGTTTTCTATTTATTGTTGTTGGTTTAGCTATTGTAAATAACAAAAGACGCCAAGAGTTTCAGCAAAGTTACACTGACTTGAGGAAAAGGCATTGTTACGAGTTCAGATTGTTGCATAAAGCGAAAACTAATAGCGAACTCGTCTTCATATAATGCAGGTTTATGACGTAAACAGTTTTAATAGAAACATTAGATAGGTATATTCAATGTTATTTTTTGTTCCAAAGTACTAACTTTAATTACTAGAGTTTCCGCGGTCTTTAATTAGAGGAGTTTATTAAATTCCTAACCCTTATAATGATAAGTTTAATAATAGTGTTTTAAGCGGGTACATAAAAATTATTTAAGAAAAACCAAAATAAACAGAGAAAATAATTTCATCAGCATCGTAGGGAACCGACTTCACAGACAAACATTTTTTTTGTGTAACCTTGCTAAGCTTACTATCTTCTGCTTCTCTCTTCTCGGCATCAACTTTATAAAAATAGCTCGGAGGAGCAATTCCCGTATGTTTAAGAATTTTCTTGAATGTGCCCTGGCGGCTGAGAGTACATACTCTCAGCATGACATCATGCTCACTCAGATGTCTCGCTGATGGTGGCGCGAATGATGGATGATTTAGCTCCCTTCAAAATGGTTGGAATGCATGGTGCTGACCCATGGATCGTGTTCGTGAACGGGCGCCGTCAGTTGGGACTGGTCATCTCTTATCTGCCTCGGCTTAGTTTTAATTATTTTATTTTAAATTGTTTTTTTATTGTTTATTTTGCTACTGTGGTTTTTTTTTTTTACATCGTCCTCACATTTAGTAATAAATTCAAAATTATTTATACTAATCTTTATGTAACAATATAGTTTAAAAGAGTGTCCATGGAGTTTCTTGCCCGTTCTTCTCCATAGGTACCTACTCGGCTTTGGCATGGGCAACTAGCTTCATATTTTTAACTGACCGACTCCTTGACAATTCAAATGTGCCTGTAAATGGTTTAATTGAAATACATGCTTTCAGTTTCAGTTTGAGTTTCAGTTCGCATTCTAATCGCAGTCTCAATCTGCCAAAAGTTCTTGCCTCTAATTTATTAACTGTATACAATTTTTAAATTGATTACGAGGCTTTTAGCTACTTTGTATATGTGTGTATTTTACGTAAATTTTTATAATGTGCGTTTTGTTTGTGCAGAATAAACAATTTTTCTTTCTTTCTTTCTATAGACTGTGTACTGTACCTCAAAAGGAAGAAACGGAACCCTTATAGGATCACTTGTGTGTCACAGCCGCTTTGTTCCGAATCTATTTGACCGATTAAGTTGCAATTTTGTATACATATCAATTTCTGTGACCCAAACACGTGCGTGTTACGAAAATAAATGAATTTTGAATATGGGTGTCACTTTTAGGAGAGAAATAAAAATATTAAAAATAAGTTTTGCACACTGTACCGTGTGACATATAATGAAAGGGCTTACTGTGAGGGTTTCAAATATATTGTTTTATATATTTAATATAAATACTTTGAAATTTATTTAAGAAAATAGATGAAAATTTACCGATTTATCTTTAAAACTACTGAGCCTAAAATTTTAACAAAACACACAGAAAATAGTTCAATACTAATACATTACAGGAAAACCTATAAGATAAAAAAAATAATCATAAGGGGCCCGCTAGCTAGACACTTCATAGAAACGTCATTTAATCAAAAACTGTTGAGGTACAAAATATATCTTATTTATTTTCTTTAGGTACAAAAAAATGACTTTATGAAAAGCTATGACCTATTGATAAATCTCGTTGGGGCCCGCCAGATAGACTCATACCTTCTATAGTCTAAACATAACATGGTAAATCTCCCAATATTATGCGTACAAACTTACATTTGCAGTTGGAATGTATGGGAGAACATGTTTTTCAACTAAAATAAGTAACTAGCTAAGTTTGTTCTTGGGAAAAAATCATCCCACCTATGGAACCCTTCATTGTGCGTGATCGGATGTGCACTTGGCCGGCTCTTTTTTTTAATTTTTGTCATTGATTGTCGCTGGGATGAGTTTGTGACTACAGTTTGAAAATTTTTAAATACGGGAGTTGGTCTTCTGGCAATGGTAGAAATATTAACCAGACAGCTAGGTCTCACCAGAGCAGAATACGGTCACGGAGTACTTTTATTATTATTGACGTACCTACAGCACGTACTCTTTGTTTATTTATTTATATATACTTTATTGTACACCAATAGAAAAAGAAAAAAATATACCTTATCGCTAACTGCGATCTCTTCCAGGTAACCTTGGAAAGGACTGTGATTTTCGGGACATAAAATGGGGTTGTCTTTGGTGAAAATACAAAGTATATAAGTACAACACATAGATAATACATACACAGATATACTCGTATGCTATATAATAGATGCATACATACATACTAACTGTGAGGAAAGTCTTGAGTATGAATGTCGATGGCTATAAGAGTAGAGGAAGACCAAAGAAACGATGGATGGACTGTGTGAAAGATGATATGGCTGACTACTAAGAAAGGGGGTGACTACCGAGATGACAACTAATAGAGAAGTATGGAAGAAAGCGACATGTTGCCCCGACCCCAAATAAATTGGGATAAGGGCAGGAGAATGATGATGATACATACTAACTATATAAGCAACGAAAATAAATGAAGACTATAGATAGTTTAATACAACTAACAACGAGAACAAAATCACAACGACAAGTAATGTTCTTTCATGAGTCTTTTAAACACAGGCAACGATTGTGCACGTTTTATTGGAACTGGAAATACATTCCACAAACGAGCGGCTTGGACAGTAAAGGATTTGTCAAAGAAAGTTATGGAGTGCATTGGTATTTTAAGCTTCAAGTTATTTGATGACCTTAAAAATTTCGTGTGGGAGTCGCAAAGAAACTGGAGACGTTTTTTGTGATAGAGAGGGGTGGAAGCGGAAAAGCAAAAACATTATAAAAAAGGGAAGGAATATGAGCATTACGGCGAAGGCGAATTGGTAACCACTTGAGCTTCACACGAAATTCGGAAACATCATCGGGTCATATTTGCGTAAACCGTATATGAACCGTATACAAACATTTTGAAGCCGCTCAAGTTTATCGAGTTGTTCTTGAGTGAGTTCAAGAAAGCTGGCATCAGCATAATCAAGGATGGGTAAAAGAACCTCTTTGCTTACTGTTACAGACTATTATTATTATTAGACAGTTGAAATAGCCTGTATAGAATTGGAGCAGTTTATTGTATTAAGTGTGTACAGACCCCCTTCAAAACTGCTTTAAAAAGGTAATGGATAACGTGTTACACAAGATTTGTAACTCAAACAATTCTATTATCACGTGCAGTAATTTTAATGTTAATTTATTAGAAAACTCAGTTTCTTGTAGTAAAATAGTAAGTATGTTTCATTCCAACAATCTTGTAAATCTATTTTTAGAGCGCACAAGAATAACCCCTACTAGTGCCACATGCCTAGATTATATTTATACAGATATTATACCAAGCCACAAAAGAAATAATAAACATACTAGACTCGATTATTGCGGGCAAAAGATTACTATCCAAAACCAAAACAACAAAGTGGCTAAAAAAGATATCACTGTTAACCCCAAAACAGCAAGTCACTTGGAAGCTTTTAAAATTCATTAATAAATTACTAGTTTTGTCTATTCCTGCTGATCCTAATCATACATATACATATATGATGATTTCTTTAATATATACTGTAAACAATTTCATTCCATTTTTATTCCCAAGAATATCTCGTTTAATAATATCTTTCAGTGGTTGGGCTACCATTGGTATTCATAAAAGTAGAATACGGCTTTATGATCTGTACAATGAACATACTTATACACTGCTTAATTTAATTTATATGTTAGAAATTATTTAAAAAACTTTGTTGTATGGCCAAGTCGCGTTGTAATCAACACGACTTGGAATATTATTAATAGTGAAACGGGAAGGTCTAGTAACCGAAATACTGACTATAGCCTGTCAATTAATGACAACATAATAAAACCAGACTCGCGAGTCGCCGCGGCCTTTGAAAATTTATTTTCAGATATTCCAGTTTCAACTACTAAGTCCCTAAACTCATCACCTTCTGTTGCTGAGTCTCTGCTTAAAGAAAATGTTAATATTTGCGATTCGGAATTTCATTTTGGACATATTACCTGTAGAGATATAATTAAAACCTTTCACACTTCAAATGTAAAAAAGACTGCAGATCTGTGGGTAATTCTGTAGAAGTTGCTAAGTCTATTATTGACATTGTAGTACCTACTTTAGCTATTATCTTTAATAACTGCATTGACTGTGGGGAGTTTCCTGACCTTATGAAAAATATTAAAATAATACCTTTGGTCAAATCAGGTAGTACATCAGACCCCACCAATTATATACCTATTTCAGTACTACCTACCTTTAGTAAATGAAAAAATAACTAGACCAATTACAAAGATTTTTGAATAAACGTAAATTATTGCACAATAAACAGCTCGGTTTTACAAGGGGTCATTCGACTACTGATTTTGAACTGACATATTTATAATGCATGGGAAGATAAACGCGATACCTTGGGCATCTTTTGAGATTTGTCGAAGGCATTCGTTTGTGTTCTCCATGAAACGTTAATCAGGAAACTCCGCCCCTACGGGATCCGGAACACCTCTCTGGATCTTCTTACTTCATACTTGAGTAATAGGATTCAGAGCGTTGACGTTAATGGGATAAGATCTCCCGGATCTATAGTAACA
Source organism: Atethmia centrago (assembly GCA_905333075.3). NCBI lineage: Eukaryota > Metazoa > Arthropoda > Insecta > Lepidoptera > Noctuidae > Atethmia > Atethmia centrago. The sequence goes on from HG995374.1 coordinate 10,496,997, forward strand.
ATGGGAGTCCACAGGGCTCAATTCTTGATGCTTTCTTGTTTTTTATTTATATTAATGATTTGCCGTACCTCATAAAGGATAATCATGATATAGTGTTGTTTGCGGATGACACTTCACTTTTGTTTAACTTAAACGTCACCAGCTGGTTACTGACGATGTAAATAGTGCGATCTCAAAAGCAGTTCACTGGTTCAATGTTAATAATTTACTTCTTAATGAAAAAAAAAACCAAATGCATTAAGTTTACGCTACCTCACGTTAGGCAGGTGAAAACTAATGTTTTCATAAAGGGCGAATTTAGCATAGAATTGAATGTTGAAGATAGCACAGTATTCTTGGGCTTAACTTTGGATGCTAAGCTTCAGTGGGGTTCACATATAGATAAATTGTCAAAAAAGCTAAACTCCGCAGCATACGCTGTAAGAAAAAATCGTAATTTAACTGATATAGAGACAGCCCGTTTAGTTTACTTTATGTCGTACGGGATTCTGTTGTGGAGAAATGCCGCTGACATTTAGACTATCTTTGTTTTGCAAAAAAGAGCTGTTCGATTAATTTATAAATTAAGTCCGAGCCACTCTCTCAAAGAGAAATTTAAGAAGATTAATTTAATGACCGTGCCCTCTCAGTATATTTATGAAAATCTTTTATATGCCCATAAAAATATTAAATTGTTTAAAAAATACAGTGATATCCATAATATAAATACTAGGAACAAACACAAATTTGTTGTAGCTATAACAAGGCTCAAGTTAATAGGTGGCTCATTCAGATGTCAATGTATACGTTTTTATAATAAACTTCCAAGCCACGTTCAAGATCTCAGCATTAATAAATTCAAATCATTTATTAAAATTAAGTTGTGCCAGAAAGCCTTTTATACCGTTAAAGATTAAATTAAGGACAAAAAGGCTTGGGATTGAGCTGCTGTAATTTTAGCATACTGAACGTTTTTTTTTTTTTTTTATATACATTTGACATTTATTGATTATTCTAAATACATAATATGTACTTTGTGGAGTTTAATATATTATTATTTAAATTATTGTGAATGTGAAGACTATGTGGGTCATATTTTGTTTTGTGTCTTTCTCAGTTAGCGTTAATGATAGTCTGGCAATTAGTTTATGCGGCCTACCCAAATGTCCTTTCTTTGGTATTGTTCGACGAGTCGTTGAGCGCCTTAAGGTCTGAGTTGAGCTACACGATTACTGACAAATCGTGCACTGACTGGACAGGTCTACTCAAATCTGTGTGGTTCTTTCCTCAAAAGACCATTTCAGACGCCAACCTACATGGTTCTCTATACACATCGGCATTAATGAATTTTATATATAAAATAACATGAATATTTACTTGTTTTCAATTATTGTGAATGTGAAGACTATGTGGATCATTTTTGTTTTTTTCGGCCTATCCAAATGTTCTTTCTTTGGTATTGTTCTTCTGAGTTGAACTGCACGATTACTGACAAATGCGTGCACTGACTGGACAGGTCCACTCAATCTGTGTGGTTCTTTCCTCAAAAGGACCATATCAGACACCTTGTTCTTTTCAGAGTAGTCAGATAGGAAACGCCGACCTCATCTAGGGTTATTTAATAAATATGATTGACATGTAAAAGTGTTTGTACAAACCTACTTACAGGAATAAAAATCATTTATCATTTATCATTAAGGGTAAATAATAAATGATTTTTATTTCTGTAATTAGGTTTGTAGAAACACTTTTACACGTCAATCAATAAGATATAAATTAATCCTATAGCAAAAAAATCTTACCTGTAATGAGAAGAATTTCTTGGCGGCTTCAATATTGTTACGGCCCACTTGTCTGATTTCAAGGATCCGTACGATCATCTCGCCGCGGCGCTCCACCGCCTGGAAACATTGTATCACAATATATTGAACACGCTCGATAAAATGGATTCGAAGAAAAAGGGTACTTTCTTTTTATCGTGGGCTCTTTAGGATATATTATTCAAAATTGAAAATGTAGTTATATTGAACAACCATTTTCAATTGTCTACATTGATAGCCTGCAACTGATCTATAAGTGGAATCTTTGACGCCCACGATTTCTGAGCGAAACTTCGCAGATACCAAAAATGTTACGTTACCATAAACGTTTACGTTACAAAACGTGGGTACCTATTATCACAGTTTTTCAATTGTAAAACTATGGCATAGGGATGCTGTGGTGCGTGGAAGTCCAAAAGGGTTACCGGGCCCCTGTCAACACAGGCAACGGAAGGAATACGGATCAGTATAGTCATTAAGAGCTGACACACCCTCCCGCTCCGCGAAGAGCGGCAGAAGATTATAGATATTTGATATTTACCCACCCAAAAAAAAAGGGGCGCTGTGGCGACCCACTAAGTAAAAATTATCTTCATCATTTCTTACGATGTTAACGAAAAACCTTCGTTTATGACGTTGGAAAAGTCTCAGCCTTGTTTGAATAAATGACTTGATTTTGATCTTGTTCATATAAATACGTGAATCGTGTCAGAAATAAGTCGCTTCTCCTAATTGGGCACAACATCAAAACGCCAAAATTTTACCTAAGATATGCTAACTACGCAATTCAGTACTTAGAGAATAAATTAAATAATTTGTTACTGACCTCGAGCGCCGCGGCAGTTGTCGAATCGTGGTCATTCTCGACCATTTCAATCTGCCTGAATATTTCATTGCTCACTCCTGATACCTGCGTAGTAAAAAATAATGGTAATAAGTAAGGTTTTAAGAAAAAATTGTATGTAACATAACATAACATTACGGCCCATAATCCCCGAAGGACGAGGCAGTACACCAATATTTTGCCAGTTATATTTAAGTTCCATCTAAAATGGATGAGCCTATTGCTATGAACCGGGCATTCATCCTGACCTCGGGATGCTACTCATAAATTCCTGATGCTAAAACCCAATAACACTTTGCCCGACCTGGGTATCAAACTCCAGACCTCATGCTCTACCCTGGGCGTCGGGAATCCCGGGTGGATTTCCGGCCATCGTAGGCGCGGGCTTGCGGACGGTGAGCAATGGGTAGCTCGCCGTCCGATAAGGACCAGGCCCGGGTCGACGGCGCGTTGTTTTCCACTAGGGCCGATGCCTGCCGGGGTCGCGTGGAAGTCCAAAAGGGTTACCGAGGCCCCTGGCAACACAGGCAAGGGAAATAATACGTTTGGTGGGTTTTAGTCAGTAAGAGTCAAACACACCCTCCTGCTCCGCCCAGAGCGGGAGAAGTTATTTGGTAATTTCCCAAAAAACACGCAAAAAAAAAAAAAGACCTCATGCTCAGCAGTAGTGCTTGCGAGCACTATACCAAGGTGGCAGTGTTAATTGTATTTCATCATAATTTTCCTGCCCGTATCCCATTTTTTTTGTGGTCAGTGCAACGTGTCCTTTTCATCCATACTTCTCTTTTAGTCGTCATCTCGGTAGACACCCCCTTCCAGCCATATTATCTTGCAGTGTTAATTGTTTGTGTCGCATGCACTTGACACATTGAAGGTACAATTCAAAGTTACAGATGCATTTTGCAAAATGTCGATATTTATACCACCATTTAATATGCGATACATTTCTCAGAATAATGATGTTTTAGAATAAAATAACAATTCAATTTTAATTCTAACTGGCACGATTCTAATTTCACACTCCTGTTTCGAGACCACAAGACAAATAAAACAAAATGTTTCGACAAATTGATATGGCTTGCTTCTGATATGCTAAAAACATCCTGTTATTCCGATATTGTTGCCAAAAAATCATGCTATTTTTATTTTAGTTTCTTAAGAATGTTTGTTTGAGGATTTAGATATTCTTGTCACGATTGAAAAATATTTATTTATACCCTTTTGCAGAATGTTTTAAAAGTGCAGCTTAGAGGGTTACAGTTACGGTTGTCGCAACCCAGTGCTGGGCACGCCACGATTTCGGCGATAAGTCCCCTCTTTGAGGAGTGGCTGGAGAGGCGCCACGGCGTCCTCACCTTCCGCCTGACGCAGGTCCTCACCGGACACGGCAGCTTCGGGAGGTTCCTGTGTCGGATAAGGCGGGAGGAAACGTCCGGGTGTCACCACTGTGTGGATCGCCCGGAGGACACGGTGGAGCATACGGTGGAGGTCTGCCCGGCTTGGGCAGAGCACCGCCGTGTCCTCGTGGAGGCGATCGGCGGCAGAGACCTCTCGCGTCCGGCCCTGGTTCAGGCCATGGTACGGAGCGAGAGGGCATGGGCAGCCGTCACCTCCTTCTGCGAAGCAGTAATGCTCGCGAAGGAGGAGGCGGGACGGTTGAGGGAAAGGCACGTGTCGCGCCCTCTCGCCCATAGCCGCCGCAGGAGACGCCCAGGGCGTCGGGAATCCCGGGCGGATTTCCGGCCACCGTAGGCGCGGGCTTGCGGACGGTGAGCAATGGGTAGCTCACCGTCCGGTAAGGACCAGGCCCGGGTCGACGGCGCGTTGTATTCCACGCGCGCCTCAAAGAGATGTCGTCAGCACATAGTAGGGGTCCACTAGGGCCGATGCCTGCCGGGGTCGCGGGAAGGTACTTATGGGTCACCGAGGCCCCCGCAACACAGGCAACAAGAAGGAATACGGGTGGGTTTTAGTCAGTAAGAGTCTGACACACCCTCCCGCTCCGCCCAGAGCGGGAGAAGTTATTTGATGATTTCCCACCCAAAAAAAAAAAAAAAAAAAAGAGGGTTACAGTCGGTGGAGCATACGGTGGAGGTCTGCCCGGCTTGGGCAGAGCACCGCCGTGTCCTCGTGGAGGCGATCGGCGGCAGAGACCTCTCGCGTCCGGCCCTGCTTCGCAGAAGGTAATGCTCGCGAAGGAGGAGGCGGGACGGTTGAGGGAAAGGCACATTTCGCGCCCTCTCGCCCCTAGCCGCCGCAGGAGACGCCCTGAGCGTCGGGAATCTCGGGCGGATTTCCAGCCACCGTAGGCGCGGGCTTGCGGACGGTGAGCAATGGGTAGCTCACCGTCCGGTAAGGACCAGGCCCGGGTCGACGGCGCGTCGTATTCCACGCGCGCCTCAAAGAGATGTCGTCAGCACAAAAGTAGGGGTCCACTAGGGCCGATGCCTGCCGGGGTCGCGGGAAGGAACTTATGGGTCACCGAGGCCCCTGGCAACACAGGCAACAGGAAGGAATACGGGTGGGTTTTAGTCAGTAAGAGTCTGACACACCCTCCCGCTCCGCCCAGAGCGGGAGAAGTTATTTGATGATTTCCCAACTAAAAAAAAAAAAAAAGAGGGTTACAGTAGTTCTTGTAACCTTTCAAAAGTGCAAAATATACAGTTTCGGAGGTTCTTGCAAATTTCTTAGAAAGTGCGATAAAAACACTTGTAGGGCATTTCAGTGGTTTGGCGAAGTTGTAATATTTCAAGAGAAGGACGTACGTACTTAAACGGTGTTTCAATTACTCTCATAGCCTTACATTCTAAAATTGGAAAGAACAAGTTCATAGCTGAAGAAAATCCTATTCTTTTGCTTTTGTAGGGAGTCATTGTTGTTATTTGTGCGACAAATCTCCCATTTGCGCTGTACTAAAGTATCAGTCGTCCTTTTACGTACGCCGTTTCTGTGTACATTAAAGAATATATATATATAGTGTACCTTTCGGAAGTCTGGCTGCAGCACACAGGGTGGTGCGTGGTTGGCGCGCGGCGGCTGCGGCGGCCCGGGCGGCGCGCGGCCCGGCGACGCCGTCAGGTCCGGCGCCGCGCGCCCGTTCTCCTGTTGAACGAGAGAGAAACACTATGGTAAGAAAGGTGTCTACATACAAAGTATTGTGGCAAAAGTCAATTTACGAGAGGTTATCAAAGGAAATCTTTAATTGAGTAGGGAAAACCAAACCTTCAAACTCATAAACATCCTCGTTTATGCATTTATAAATGCGCTCGAGAAAATACCGGGACTTACAAGTCGTAAGAAATCGTAGGTGTCAATTATTTCATCATCACTGCTCTCAAAAAAGGTAAAGGAAAGCATCGTTAGGAAACCGGCATGTCCTTGAACTAAACATTCGAAGACATGTGGCATTAACCAACCCGCACTTGGCCCGCGTGGTGGATTAGTGGGAACATTACATAGCCAGACTACTTAATGTTATGATATAGAAAACAGGTAGGTATATAATGATCATGACATGTTATTTTCTATAGTTTTCGCTACCCTGATGTCATTCCAGTAGAATGTTTAAAGAAACCAACAAAAGAAGCATTGCTTCTTGAATCCCCTCTTCAAATTCTAACAAAAGATTCGCAAATACTTTGGAATTTTCCGAAGGAGTAACACACAGGTGCCAGAAATAAACCCCAGCAAATAGACCTATAAATCCCTCGTAGCTACGTTCCTATAACTTAATGTCTTTACTCAGTAAGGCCTGTAAGTGACACTATTACTCATTATATTACAACGAAAACAGTCTTCCAACTTGAAGCATATTACGAGCTGGTTTCTAACAGATGACTCCATTTTTCTCGGACTATTAACTTGGTGAAGGAAAATAAGTGCTTCAGGCTTATTTTTTATCAGCGTGACAGATTATATTGATGAGTTTATGACGTGTTTAAACGCCTATATATACTCGTACCTACGAGGGTCATTCAATAAATACTTAGCCTACAAAAAGTAAACGAAAATTTTGGAAAAGTGGCAATTTATTTTTCAACAGTCTCCTTTTAGTTCGATACACTTAGCCCAGCGATGCTCCAACTTTTTTAACCCGTCCGAAAAATAGTTTTTGTCAAACTCTGCAAAATAGGCCTCCGTGGCGGCGATGACCTCCTCATTCGATCCATATCTATTCCCGGCGAGTGATTTTTTCAGATTAGGAAACAGAAAGAAGTCACAAGGGGCCAAATCTGGAGAATACGGTGGATGGGGCAACAATTCGTAGCGTAATTCGACCAATTTGGCCATGGCAACGGCAGACGTGTGAACCGGTGCGTTGTCGTGGTGAAACAGCACTTTTTTCTTCGCCAGATGGGGTCGTTTTTTCTTTAATTCGGCGTCGAATCGGCCCAATAAATCGGCATAGTAAAGCCCTGTAATTGTTTTACCCTTCTCGAGGTAATCGATGTAGATCACACCTTGTGAATCCCAGAAAACGGTGGCTATAACTTTTCCGGCCGATTTTACAGTTTTCGCCTTCTTTGGAGCACGTTCCCCGGTCTGGATCCATTGTTTTGATTGCTCCTTGGTCTCTGGTGTGTACCAGTGGATCCAGGTTTCATCGACGGTCACAAAACGACGCAAAAACTCCGCTGATTTCCGCTTAAACAGCGCCAAACACGTCTCCGATGTGGTCTCACGGTTGCGCTTGTTTTCTGGTGTGAGTAAACGCGGCACCCATCGCGCCGACAGCTTTCTCATGCCGAGTTCCTCGTGAAGAATATGATGCACTGTTCCTTCTGAAATGCCTACAGTCTCAGCTAGCTCCCGAACCTTCAATCGGCGATCTGCCAATACGAAATCATGGATTTTTTTAATGTTTTCCTCCGTAGCAGCTGTTTTCGGTGCACCTGGACGTGGTTCATCAAAAACCGACGTACGGCCACGTGAAAACTCGTTGAACCAATTCTTGACGGTGGCCATCGATGGAGAAGAGTCACCGTACACAGCATCCAAGCGCTCTTTGATTTCGATGCGCGTTTTCCCTTCCAAAAATAGGAATCGAATTACCGAACGATATTATCTTTTTCCATTTTTGTAAAACCGATCGACACGTTCGCTTCCATAAGTTGTCAAATTAAAACAAATGAAGGGATTGGAATGAAAATTTGAAAAAAGAATTAAAAAAGAATGTGCTACACTGTGGTAAAACTCTTTTGAAACTACAGCGCCCTCTGGCGATGAGGCTAGGTACTTATTGAATGCACCTCGTACCTTAGTTTGAAAACTTAATGGAGCGTTCTGAATTGAACTACATTATATTTGAGTATTGCTCATAAGCAACATTGTGGGTAAACATAACTTAATTGTTTTTATATATATACGGAAGTGAATTCACTTTTATTTAGAGACAAGCATACGCGAGATGCACTTCTCCATAAATTCTCTAGGAGAACAAATCTCGACACATAAACGATTTTTGCAGAATGAAAGCAAATAAATTAAGTTTTTATGATTTATTATTGACGTATATCGTCAAAACGTATTGAAAAAGCAGTATTTGTAAAATATCCAGAGCTAACAAAAAACGAAAAATGTTTGGTTGTGTGAGTGAGCGAAGTCACGCCTGGCGCATCGCCCTCTACCGGATATATAAAGAACCATCGAGAAACAAAACAACCTTCTTGCTACTTATAGCGAGAAAGATAAGGGAAGTGGTTGAAGGGTTTTTTCGGAAAGTAGAATTAGAACGAAATTAAACCCACAATATCGAACTTATCTATCGTTGGACAATGCAACATTTGACAATTGATCTGGTATCCCAACTGATACCATTTAGTTACTTAACATTTCTTGTCGCTTATGTAATAAGTACTGAAATCCAATATACATAACATAAGAAGAATGTGACTCTTCTCTGTAGTCTATTCTAATTTCTGTGTGAAGGCCAAAAGTGCAACTATCTTATCTCAAGAGCTAAACGCTCACTCCAATTTACTTACTTACTTACTTAATTAGATAACGATATTATAATAGGTACAATATATTATAAGTTTTCCAATAGTTATATATTCATAGCATAGCATAATCAGTCTATAATGTTCCCACTGCTGGGATACAGGCCTTCTCTCGGTGAGAGGGAGTGGGCCGCAATCCACCACGCGGGCCCAGTGTGGGTTACTCGATGTCACATGTTTTCGGACTTTTGGTTCTAGGACATGCCGGTTTCCTCACGATGTGTTCCTTTACCGTTTTGAGATTTGTTTGTTTTTTGTTTTCGATATTTAATCTGTAGTTATTAAGTAATTTCCTAGAACCAGGAACGGTGGATTAATACCTGTATACATGTATACATAGTGTTATATCTGAGTTCAGTTATTTCCTACGACTCAGAACCGGGGGAACCTATATCAATTACCTTTAGTTAGTAACTAGATTTTCAGTTATTTTCTAGAATTCCGGAAGGCTGAAAAATACTCATATACAATACTAGCTTTTGCCCGTGGCTTCAGTCGCGAGGCTGTCAATAAATATCCCACGGGAACGTACTACCGGAACGAGGAGCGTCGGAACAAAAACCGATATGTCGCATTTATGCCATTATTTTTTTATATTTTTTTTCCGTTGCAAAATTTTGTATTACATACCCTTCAGGAAAGAAATCTATTCAAAAACAGACATTTCCAGCTTTAAAAAAATATCACAAAACAGTGGTCCAATCAAAACCCGATACATACATATCTAAGGAGGTTCAGTTTCTAGTTGTCGTATCAAAAACCGATAATTCCTTAAGAAGATTAACATAATTTAATAGTGGTCGGTTCAAATGCCGAGAAATACATGTTTTCAAATAAGCTTAATCTTAATTTCGATTCTTTTTAAAAATCGATTCCCTGTACGTATCTTAACACTCTCCGTAAACACCCCTCTTACGCTGACGTGATTGGCTACCTGTCAATATCTCTTGTCATCTCGCTGTCAGTATTTTTCATGTTCGATTCTGTCTGATGTTTTTTTACGTGTGCTTTGTATTTTTCAAAAACAAAATTACGATTAATTACGATTTTGTATAATAATAAAAATTATAATATCTACCTATCTGTTTTTATTTAAGTACCTACTTTACATAAAACAAGGCTAATTTACTGTAATTCTCAAATTGATACCATGTAGGTACATAATTTGAAAACTAATTTGCAGTTAATATGATTTGGTTTTACCAAAACCCGATAAATCTATTTTAATAATTTCAAAAACCTACATATCCAAATGATCGCGTCAAGAACCGATATATCCAAACGTGTTCACCCAATATCTCGCCAAATTATGTATCTACCTTCCGTTTCGTTTCACAAATCAATCTGGGTCCCTTTTAACTGCATATTGACATAATTTATTTTTCCACAGCTGTAACATTAAAAAGTTACAAACTTTTTTCTAATTTGTGTAAAATACGGTAACTTGGATATATCGTTCTTTGTTCCGATGCTCCTCAATTAAAAGTAGTAAATCATGTATTAATCCAGGTTATTAAACTACAATAAGGTGAAGGGTGGGCGTTTTGGGGGACTGTCTTATGTAATTTTGACGTTTGAAAAGTGCTGATTCTCAGCCTAGTTTGAATAAATGACTTTTGATTTTGATTTTATAAATTAATACTTTTGACTAATTTTAACAAAAAAACGGTTATTGTGATTTAACTATAATAGTCAGACCCAGCGGCCTCGCGGGCTTTTTTGGGGGTAATGATGAGTATTATAATCATGTAGTACATTATTTATATGTATCATCAATGGTTTCGGCAGCGCACTCAAACTAATGACCTTTATAGGCAAATTTTTGATACCTTGGTTTACATTATTCTAAGTTTCGTAGGGATCTCAATGTTTTTCGTAAAATAAAATACGACCCGTGTTACTCGCTGATAATGTAGCTTTCAACAGGTATTTGTTTTATTAGTTAAGTAGTTTTTGAGTTTATCGATTACAAACAAACATAAAATCAAATCGTTTATATGTATAATATTATTATTAATATACAGTATAGATATATTCAACTCCAGCCACGTGATGATGAGATAAGAAAGTAATTAGCATAATCTAATATTATATTCGATTTTCATGTTACATGAACAAGGGAAAAACGCTTTGAACGTCTTAATATGAAATTAAATACGTGCTCCGTCGGCTTTGAACAACGAAGATATTATCATGTATTGTGAAAGGAAGACCTCCCTCTCAAGGAGAGAAGGCCTGTAATCCCAGCAGTGGGAACATTATAGGCTGATTATGTGTGAAAGGAAGAGGAAAACATAATATGAAAACAGAGATATTGAGATATATAGGTAAATATGATTAAATATTTAATAATAGTTAAATATTAATATTAAATATGATAGGTATAAACCAAATTTATTCAACGTCTACATTACATTTCTCTACCGACTGACCTTAGGTAATGACCTTAGATGATAATGAACGATTAATTAAACACGAATCAATATTAAAATAATCATCAGTATAATGAACGTCGTAAATTGTTTTCGATTAAACTTCGGTGAAAAATGAATTAAATTCACCAACTCTGTTTTGTCAGTGAAGCAAAGCTGACACACGTGTTGTCAGTTTTTTACGCACGATGGCCGCCAATTAGTTACAACCATAGACATGGGAATTCGACTGAGTGTGAGCATCTCAAAAGTGACCACTCTCTAGAAAAAGACAAAGTGACTTTTCAGTCAATACCTGTCCCTTTTCTCCAAGCCTGTAATAACAAAGGCTAATAATTGAAAAAGTTTTCGGTATATCTCTGATTATTAATTATTATTTCTAGGCTATTAGCCAGTAAGTCTTTGGTTCCAAACTGAAAGATTTCTTTTTTCTTCACAAGAGAAATTGAGCCAATAAAAAGTAAGAATAATGAAAACAATTTTTATAATATTAATACTAGATTTTTTTTTCTCTTTTAAGACTAACTATATTTTGATAGAATTATTTCATTGACTTAAAAAAATGTATCGATTAAATTTAAAATATTATACTGATAGTTTACAAGCATGAAAGTATCTCATTTAGGGGAAAGCGTCAGAGTACCCCGCGAAATTCAAATTTTCTTACGTTTTTTTTGTTAAATTGAGGGTCAGTTTTAGTTTGTATGTTGATATAAATATGGTTCGCGGCCGTATCAAATATTTATTTAAAGAATTATAATCATAAAAACCGGCCAAGTGCGTGTCGGACCACGCACAATGATGGGTTCCGTATTTGGGTAGTTGGCATGAATTTATCCAAAAAACAAACTTAAGATTGTAGTTAAAACACATGTTCTCCCATACATCGATATACGCCACAATCAATTCTCCAACTGCAAATTTAAGCTGGTCGACTATTACTCGTTAACTTGTAAAGCCCACTTAGCTGTGATAGTTTTCCTTTTAATTTCATTATATGTACTACTGCCATGAACTTTTTCACATCTCCATAAACAACCATTTAGCTCGCAGGGAAGGGGAACACTTGACTCTAACAAAAATTAGCACTTTAATGCTTAATATTAGATAGACAGACAGACAGACGGATATGGCGAAACAAATGTGTTCCACAGGAACATTCCAACTGCAAATGTAAGTTTGTACGCACAATCAAAACAAAATCCTGACGACTTGAATAACTCTATTCTTCAGGTCCAAGATGGGTTTACGGTAAATAATTTGGAACTTACCTACTAAATTAAAAAAAACAAATGCTTGAAATTATTTAAATTACCTAATGTTAGAAGGAGCGAATGTGACATCATATTGAATGGAGAAAAACTGGAATTTATTAATGAAATGGTTTTTCTAGGAATCATTACATGACGAGAAATTGCAATGGGGACCTCATATAACATCCCTTTCGGGGCGGCTAAGATTGGCCGCTTATGCAGTTAGAAAGATAAGACAGTTAACAGATGTAAAACTGAGCGAAATACTAGAAATAAAGATAAAATGGATCAACCATTTTTCAGATCATCTAAAGTAAAGTCATCTTTATGGGGTACTGTGTTAAATGTTTCCATAAAAAACCTTGTGATATATTGCAATTAAATGAAAGAAAATTCAAAACTTATATTAAAAGTACACTTTGTAAACAAGCATAACATATATATGACAAAATAATATGACAATGATTTTACATTCTGTGACCACTTTACCCACACACTGACCACTTCTTAAAATTTTATTAAAATCATCTACTTTTACAATGTTTGTAAATATGTGAGCGCCATGTTTCTATCTATCACAATAATTAATTTATCTGTCACTGCATCATTTTTTATTCTTTTTACCTATTTTGTAATTTTATTGTAGGTGCATTGTCTTTACATATAGTTATATAATTAATGTACCTATACAAATTATTGTAAAACATTTTATTGGAGTAACGGTGGAGCTTTCCCCATTCTTCTCCATACGAAACTGTCTTTTATAAGGGGCAACTAGAATCACTTCTATTTTTCTGTTTATTTTGACGTTCAAAAGTGCCTTTTATGTTTGTCTTTGACAGTATTGAGAGATTTACCATGTTATTTTAAAACCATATGTCTTCTTATAAGTTTTCCTGTAATTTATAGGTGTAAAACTATTTTCTATATATTTTTTTAATCGATAGTTTCTCAATAGTTTCGAAGATAAGGGGGAATAAACATTTTTAATCTATTTTCTTAAATAAGATTCAATTATTTATTGTAAAATTAAAAAAAAAAATATATGTTTCAAAACTGTTATTTTTAATTTTCAAATTTTCCCTCCAAAAGTGACCCCATATTCAAAATTCATTAATTTACGTAACACGTCTATGTTTGGGGCCCTGAAATGCATATAGGTACCAAATTTTAACTTAATCCCGAATATTGGGAGCAAATTGGCTTTGACAGACGCACAGACAGACACACGAGTGATCCTTTAAGGGTTCCGTTTTTACATTCAGACGTACGGATCCCTAACAATCCTCAATACAACTCTCTAAATTCATATTGCCCTATTGAATGACTATTTCATGAAATCATCACATTTGTGGCCAATTCTAACTTAAGGAGTTGTATTGCTGATTCTAATGGTAATAAGTATGTAAAGTCATATTTGTTACGGTCGCGAATCATATTTTAATCAACATACAACCTGACTCTGACTTGCAAATTGCAAAAAAACTTTGCATTTCGCCCACCTTAAATCATCCCCTAAAGTCAAAACATCATTGGACTAATCAGAATTCCAGAATGAGACAACTACTGGCCGCATATTCGCTTTGTCTCTCTCGTACTTTTCGGTGTGTATTAACTGTACAACTGAATACGGAACGCTGAGTCGATTCTGTATGAATTCTGTATGTTTACAATTCATTATTAAAGCTTCAAGTTCAAAGGCTTTTACCATCAAAAGCTATTACATTGAAAACCCCATTCCATTTCAATAACCGAAATACTTTCCAAAACAATACTTTCAAACTAAATACAATAATCTAACCACAGCGAACCAAACTTCTACGTATTCGAATTTCAAAGCGACCGCGAACAGACCGAACATATTGTATCGAACCCTTTTTCATTTTAATATTATGACGTCACAAACAAATATGGCCGGTATTCTTATTTCCTCCGTTCTTCCGTCCCGAGTAATATTGCCACTTCCTATGTGAATGCGAATGTGGTGCGAAGACGATAGGGAAACGCCATTTTAAACATAAATATAGATTAAGGAGCTTGTTGGCTTTCGTTTGTAATGTACTGTGGGAATGGGAAGTGAAGTAAATATTTCATTTGAATGCTTATTTTTTTTTGACGGTATCATTCTTGACAGATTTGGTAAAGATGCTTTATGATGATGTCAGCATTCAAGTTGATGAACACTCATTCACATCACCAACACAATAATTGAGTTTTTTCCCAATACACACCATAAGTAACTATTTGTTTGAATTCTTGGCCATCAATGCATGATTTTCCAGAGAGAACGTGCGGAAGATCTGTGAGGTCCATTAATGACAGCTTCGTCAAGGATAATTTGAATTTTATTTGAACTTCCTACATTAAGAACGTACGGAAATGAAACCATCTCAGTTCTTAACATTCTTCAAATGAATTATTGAAAGGAATTGAAGGACTTATTACATCAATTGATGAATTTAATGACACCCAAGTGAACACTTTAAACTAAAAAAAAGTGAATTCTACAACATGTATCAAACAGCATATCAATCAGATTCATGAATAAATGTTTCTAAGTAGAAAGTTGAATGAAAAACATGAGGAGTGACGGCACGTCATAGAGTACGTACCTACGTCATATGAATGATGAATGAAGTATGAGTAGAGAATCAAATGCAACTTGTAATCATTCAATTTTTTTTTTTTTGCAATCAGGCTTGTTTTCAGTTGCATGTAACTTTAGCTTTCCTGAAAAAAGGACAAATTCCTTTCCATAATGTAATCGAGATCTCTTAAGAGATTCTGGAAATGGATTTATCCACTTATTTTTATTTGTATTCAGAAAAAAAAAGTAATATACAATATTGATGCTACTAACTATTTACACTAAGTAGACACTATAATTATATTCACAGTATTCCAGCAGAAGACATTTTTGAATAATTTTATAATTAGGAAGAACATAAGTAATTACGAAATTTACTAGTTATTACAAAATAAAGTTGTGCGAACAGTCAAATTATTTCGAGCAAAATACTCCATTGTTTCTGTGTAAAGTACACCTGCGTACAGTACAACTCCACAAATCAAAACTTTCCAAACTGTGCTCGTCTGTACAAATCAAACAATGATTTGTCGACCTATCATTGTGTCCTTCCTCTGATTTTCTCGTTTGTGTGAGCGTTAAAATTTTTGGCGGTCGATCGAGTGCGGGGTACGGGGGGCGAGTAAGGGGGCGGGTCCCTGACCTAGTTCCGTGTGTCCCCCCGCGCGCTCCTCTCGCGTACGCATGAGGTCACTGTACTGCAGTTGCAAGCCCCCAAATACCGCAGGGTGACTGGACTCATCCCACAATACGTTCCAACGACTGTAGTAGACACGCAGCTTTGTGTGCCAAAAAGTGGGAAAATTGGATGTGCATCAAAATTAAAACTCGATTTTTGATACGAAAAACGTTTTGATTTTTATCATGAAACGTATCGTAACACAGGCCAGTGTAACTATGAGAATTATCTAGAATGATAAAAAAATCGAAATACATATTAATTATTGTAGCGATATAGGTATTTTGTGTATCTGTAAGTAACTGAATAGTATTTTTTTTATATTAAAAAAATCGGAATCATGTCTCATGTTTCCCGCATGTCATTGGAAAATATAATACGGTGGGAAATAGTACATCCACGACACAGCACATAGGATGTCACTGCATCCGTATATGGGCACATTTGTGGTTAGCTTTATTCCCGCGCTACATGCAAATGCCTACGCCTCGTAGACGCTGCTACGCTGCTACGAATGTCTACGAATTTCGTAGCGGTGTCTATTTTTTTATTTTAATATTTGTTTGTGTTTTTATTTGTTTACACAACAATGTATTTATATGAGCTCAATTTGTTCAAGTTTCTGAATAACGGTGCACAATGGAACAAATTGTACGGAATAAAGTAATAAACATTTGTACTGAAACGTTCCCAACGTTTCTGTACACGAAATATTTTAACGTTTTATGTTTTTGTTATTTTAAAGACTTTCATTTTGGTAGAAATGAAGGTACTCTTATCAGATATTATGAAACAAACCAAACTGTTTCGGTTAACCTACAAAATAAGACCAATAAAAGTGTTTGTATCTAAAAGAGTTCTGCTGAGGTTGTCGAAAAACTATTCTAACTTATAAAAAATCTTTTTTACTGCAAGAAAGGCTTTTTCTTCATTGTCTACATAAAACTAACATTAAGAATAAAACGTACACAAAAACCCTTAAACAGATTTCCATTAAGTGAACAGCGAACTTAAAAATTTAAAATCGCCAATCATGCAACCCAATATTTCACTTCAACAAATGTGCCGTTGATTCATTCTGTACCCGCCCTAATGGCCTCCGCAAAAAAGCAGTAACAAGTAAAAAAAAAGGATCCGATTAAGCCTCGCGATTCAGCAAACGGGTCGACTAACCTTTCTGTTTGCATACCAATTACACGGCCCGATGTATTTAAAAGAAATCGACTCACTCGATGCAGCAACGACATAACTACCTTTCAACATACCATTCGATATTAAACCTTAATTCTTTGCTGTAAGTCTCATCACTTGACAGTGATTTTAATATTCAGTTTGAGGGATAATAAACTTATGTTGGCTGTGATGTAATGTCCAGTGCATTATTGCAGAGGGGATCTAATCTTAGGCTTTATTAGAACACTAGATTCATAGTGCTTTGACCTGTTTGCTCGTAATCTAGGTTCTACAGATAAAGATTGAATGGCCTTGTTGATTGGTGATAAGTATAAGAGTTTTATATTTGTTCGTTTAAACTGATTTGGTTGACTGCCACCCCTTTTAATTAAGGTGTCAAACGGATTGATGTGCTTAACAAAACGGTTACAATAAAAGTATTTCTAGGTGTTTAGAGCACTTTTTTTATTGTCGAACCTTTTTTAAATGTAATAGCAAATTGTCAACCCGAAATGAAGTCAAGAATATGTTTTTTGTTTTTATTTGATTTGTAAAGTAAAAAACTACCAACCCAAGCCGAAGCTTAAGTCTCCTGTTTTATCAAAAATACTTTATATATAATTATGTTTTTGTTTATTTTGGAAGATAATGTATTATTTTTTCTGTTTTGGAATTTTCGTGACGAGCGAATATATGACGCTGCTTAATGTATAAATAGATAACCTAGTCTTAACTAGGCTTAAACTACCCTATCACGGTACGAAGAAGCTCACACCAATGTCTACATTTTCGTGGAACGCCCACAAATAGATTACTAAGGTCTCTGAATAAATAATGCTGACGAACTACCTCCAAATGAGGCTAGACCTGTCATGTTACTTAGAAAACAAACTTTTGATGGATTCTAAAGGGTAAGACATGCTATAGTGGGTATTAGGTTGAGTTTACATTTTGGAAATCATGTGAGTTAAGTAAACATTTTAGTGAGGAATAGGTATAAATCCTAATTCAAACTATCCTTACTAACATTACGAGTATAAATGCGAAAGTTTGTTTCTTTGTTACGCTTTCACGCTAAATCGGCTGAACGGATTTGGATGAAATTTGACACATGGGTAGACCATGACCTGGAAAAGGACATAGAATACTTTTTATCCCGGTAGTCGTATCCCATTGTATTTTTCGACATGCATCCGAGTGAAGCTGCTGGCTAAAGCTAATAAATTAATATTAAACCTACTACAGTGAGTTTATTGATAGAGCAACGTGTAGTCTCTTTTTTTGGAAAAATAATTTTTGATTTTTATTTCTGTTGTGCTTTATACTTGAAGTCTATATTGAAGTGATTGTTTTATTAGTTTATTAGATAGACAATCTTATCTTTTGAGCACTCAATAAGCGTAGTAACTCCCGGTTTTTAATCCTTGCTTACATTTTGTGTAAATTCGAAAGATAACATAATTATTTACCATACTTTGGAACTTTTTATTGAAAGTAAGATGCATGACACATTTAGTCCTGTTTATAAAAGCATGTCTTCTAAAATGATTGATTCTTTGTTTAACCTGTTAAGCCCCGCGCGACACCGATTCGGAGTCAAACAATAGAAAATCAATTGTTTCTCATTAGCTGTCCTTGACCAATTAATATCATGCCAACTATTATTTGTTCTACTCAATCAATCACCACATACATCATATATCCCATCAACATAAACATAAACAAGCGCAGTTTCTACTCTTCTCCAAAATAATTTTCACTGGCTGTCTCGCTGCGGAAGCCAGCGCTAGTTGTAATCACCGGTCCTCGTAATAAAACCTACTGTCGCGTGTTTCTGGAGCAGATTTATCATGACAGTATTCTAGTGTTGCACATCGATATTGTGTTTTATTAACTTAACATTACGCTTGTATTTCCCAAAGGGGTAGGCAGTGATGTAAAGTACACTCACATTTCACCTTATAGGCAGAGAGTCTTTTGCCCTAATCCCGGGCTGAGAAATATCTAATAGAAAAATCCCATAAACACTTTACCCGACCTTAGAATTGACCCAAAACCCACCGACAGCAGTCACTCTTGCGACCACCACTACCACAACTACTTTAAGGGGGTGTAGTACTCAAAACCAGCCTATAATGTTCCCACTGCTGGGACACAGGCGTCCTCTCGGTGAGAGGAAGTGGACTGTAATCCACCACGCGGGCCCAGTGCGGGTTGATAGATGTCACATGTCTTCAAATTTTCGGTTCTGGGACATGCCGGTTTCCTCACGATGTTTTCCTTCACCGTTTTGATAGCAGCACTCATGAAAATGAACAACTTTTACTATGGGACCTACCCGAAAAAATATGAAAAAGGCATTGTTTCCACTCGTCTCCAACGTAAAGTAATTGTCGCTAGCTGTCTCGCTGCGGAAGCCAGCGCTAGTTGTAATCACCGGTCCTCGTAATAAAACCTACTGTCGCGTGTTTCTGGAGCAGATTTATCATGTAGTGTTCTAGTGTGTCTCATCATTTTTTTTTTTACACTTCTCCATGCTTGTATTTCCCGAAGGCATATTATTAGTATATTATATTCTTCTCTGCTCCTGCCTCGTTGGTCTAGTGGCCGCAAGCACTACTGCTGAGCATGAGGTCCTGGGTTCAATTCCCGGGTCGGGCAAAAGTGTTATTCGATTTTTCAATCTGGAATTTTTAGTAGCAGACCGGAGTCTGGATTTGTGTCCGGTTGATGGCAATAGGCTTGCCCCCTATTACATGGGACTAAAAACATAACTGGCGAAATGTGGGTGTACTACAGGTACACCTCTGCCCAACCCTTCGGGGAAACAAGGCGTGATGTTCTTTATTTTCGTACAACAATGACCGAACGTATTATTAAACAATATTATAACGTATTACTAGTGTTAATAGTTAAAACACAATAGAGAAGAAAACAATAAAATTATTATGAAAAGGACATCACCAAATTAATGTTTAGTGATTGTCCTCCTCACAAAACTTTTAATAGTCGGAGAGTTGATACTCTCCGCCATAGTTTTTAGAATGCTGTTGCCACTCGCCCGCAACCTTGACAACAGTGACGCGGTTTTCTTGCAAATGACGGCGTGGAAGCCGTCCGTTAGGTTTTGCGCAAACATAGCGATGACTGACATAAGCAGATGTGTATAAATAAATACGTAGAATATACCTAGTTTATTGTGCATATAATAATGAAGCATAATCAGTGTATAATGTTTCCACTGCTAGGACACAAGCCTCCTCTCGGTGAAAGGGAGTGGGCCGTAATTCACTACGCGGGCCCAGTGCGAGTTGGTAGATGTCACATACATGTCTTTAATGTTTTTTGTTGGTTCTCACATGCCTGTTTCCTCACGATGTTTTCCTTCACCGTTTTGAGAGCAGTGGTGATGAAATAATTTACACAAAGTAAAGCGCCTGTCAGGGTTCGAACCTACGACCTACAACTCGTAAGTCACGGTCGATACCACTGGACCTCCACTGCTATTGTACACTTACTTCATTTTATTTTGTTTGCTACCCGTCTTAATTAAGTTAGTCTGTTTTAGTTTAGTATATTAATTAAATTTCAAGGGAGCAATATATTGTGATCAACGCTCTGTACGCCTTGAATGTCAAGTTCATTAGTCCTTTAATAATTAAGATTGTTTCTAGCATATGTTTAATGTATGTGATGTGGCTTTGTTTTTAAATATGTAAATAAATACACCTAAATCGTAACACAGCCCTTATATACGTATAGTACGCCCATATTTTGACAAAGATGTCCAAGTCTCGTGTAATACTGGGCCATAAACTGAACACAAATCCAAACTCCGGGCTGTTACTGAGTTTGTAATGGCTAAATCCAAAAACACTTTTCCCGACCTGAGATATGAACTCAGGACCCATGCTTAGCAATTTCTTTTGCGGCCACTAGACCAACGATGAAGTAACCATTCGGTCCTCATAATAAAACTGTCTCACGTTTCTCTCGCAAATTTATCATGTACGAGTAGTATTATTTGTCCACCAATATATATTATGATTTTTTTTTGAAGACCTGATTGATGAACCCCAACATGAAATAAATATCTTTGAATAATTTCCATTCATTATTTATTTATTTATTTAATACTTTACGCACACAAATGTACAGAGGCGGACTTAATGCCATAGGCATTTTCTACCAGTCAACCTTTGGGTGATGCAGAGACAGACAGCGGTAGGTGCAATAACGAAAAGTGGAATAAATATTTATTAAAATATAAGTATATACATACATATACTTATTAACCTATTATTTATTACCTATTATTCGTTCCAGAACTTGGTGTCTGGTGATGCTTTCAAATATAGGGCGAATAAGTTACAGTGTAATTAACAATGATTAGCTAGTAAACCCTAGTAATATGTTCCTGTACTGAGCAAGTACAAATCGCGATAAAACGACTTAAGTGCATATTGACATAATGTCATTGCGCTGCGATCTAAATTGAGCAAAATTCAAGTCAATTTGCATGCTTTCTTGTTTCAATTTATTATTTATACAAAAAAAAACTCCCCTTCCAAATTGGCACCCAAAAAAGTAAAAGTGTGACACTCACACCAATATGATTCACCTAATGACGACTGATTCAATGAACTGCTACGCCGTAGGCAATGCGTAGCGTTCTCGTAGCCGACATCAATGCTGCGTAGCTGAAGTACTACGTGTGAGTGGTGCTACAAGGCAATTTTATATCCATTACTCGCTGTTTTGTGCACACCTGACGCGTAAAGGGTGAATATTCGATGCATAATTCAATGAATTTATGGGATTTCGATGAGTCTATCAGTGGCCTCAAAAGTCGAATTATTAATTCACTCGAGTAATCTGACATGTGCTAGCTGTCACTTTGCGTAATATAATGGTCGTATTTGTTGTATTCTAGACTTTTACACTTATTATTATACATTTATTTCACTTATATAAATCGATTAAACTTAACGATCACCATTACAATAATTATGACCATTACACAAAGTGACAGCTAGCACCTGTCAGATTACTCCAGTGAATTAATAATTGGGCTTCACATTTTAAACTTTTTAAAGTGACGATTTAAAATTAAGTATGAGTATAGTCACGAGCACAAATATATTACTATGAACAGCTCGCCAATAATATCTGATTTTATGACTCATCCATTAATATATGATGGCAAATGTATATACATAAATGATAATTTGTGGAAGGCATATACAGGTTGGATTTTTGAGACGGGGCAGTAATGGCAGCTACCTTAACCGTTGTAGTTACAGGAAAACAGTCTTAGGTGACCTTCCTTAACTTTTTGAGACATTTAGATCTGCATTCACAGATTTTGAAAAAATGTACAGTCAGCAAGAAAATGGGCAGTTTTCACAAAAACTTTTTTGGTGCTAATCGATCCTGTTTCTTACAGGGATCAAAAAAGTCTATCAGACCAACAGAGGTTTGAGTACTAGAAAAGTCAGAAATCGCAAAAAACTATTCCCATACATTTTGTAGGTAATTAATCTCCAACTTACTTTTTTACGGCCCAAAATAAACAAAAAAAGATGAACTTCAAATTTCGAATGAATAAGCTATTTAATTTAATTTGGTTTGAGAACAATATTTGTTTTAATTATTGTTTTTAAAGGGTAATTAATTATTCCATAACATACTTTTAAATTATTTATTTTAATTTTATACATATAATGACAAGTTTTGATTTTAAGACACGGTGTGCTAAATGGTGGTATTTTTATTTTAAGCACTAAAGGTGGTTTTATACTCTCACGGCGAGGCGAGGCGTGGATGGCGTGGGGATGAAATGTTGGTTTCGCATGTACACCTGTGTAAAATGTATGCCAATAAATTTTATAGTTTAGGCATACGTGAAATTTTACCAAATAACATGAATCATGACTGCCTCATTGGTGTAGTGGTCGTAAACGCTACTGCTGAGCATGAGTTCCTGGGATCTTTGGGTTTTTCTATAAAGTCTCTCAGTAGCAGCCCATTAGGTAAGCAGTCTGGATTTGTGCCTGGTTGATGACAATGGGCTCGCCCCCTATGGGACTTAAAAAAAACTGGCGAAATGTGTGTGTACAATACTGCCGTCGTAATGAAAAAGGCACATCCAACCTTTTGTAAATTTTAAGGTAAATATTTTTTTTTTAAAGTTTGCCGGTTTTCAGAAAAAAAATGTACATAAATGGTTGTTTTATAAAAAATGTGTCAATGAGTGTAGTTATATTTACATGATTCATACAGAACTATTTAATAATAATTCTTTCTTTCTTTCGCTATTGTTTAATAGTCAATATTTTCTCTTTCAACTTAACAAAATAAATTATGTAAAAATATGAGTCACATTTGGTGACTTTTCTTCCTAGTATTTAATGTAAGAATAGAAAATATTACAGTGAAAAGGCACATTTGATTAATTGTGCCGTTTGATAAGAAAATACTTCTTTTATATAAAACATTGGTCGGGCAGAGGCCATATTCTTTCCATAGTACTAGATAACCAGTTCACTTTAGCCACCCAAACCCGTAATCCAACATCTTTGTTTCCATATCAATAGCATCAACCAATGCGACTTGCACAGTGCATACAGGGATAATCGCTGGTTGGTTCCTCATTTAATTCAAAACTTCTAACTGGCCTCTGAATGTTGGCTTCGGCCCCTCGTTCGCCTTTCAAAGGTCCGGTACCCCAGAGTCCCGAGTAATGTCAATGATATTTTTAAAGGAAAATGCTTCAAAAGTTGCAATGATTTAGTCCGGTCAAGCCCCGCGCGACACCGATTCGGAGTCAAACAATAGAAAATCAATTGTGTCTCATTAGCCATCCTTGACAAATTAACTTTACTTGTAAACACAATTCTTAAAAATATTTATGTTACTCGCTTTGAAACGGACTCACTTCACGTGTTTTCAAAAATACAAGAGCCTAAGAAAAGCACGTCGGACCAGTTGTTTATTTTCTTTTAAACTAATTTTAAAGCCGTATTGTGGACGAAAATTAAAAAGAATAGGCATATTTGGCTCATATGCCTTTTATTTTTAATATGGGCCTGAAACAGCCCCACTGTTTATTTAACAAAAAAGAAAGAAAAAAAGCCACATCTACAAAATTTGTGATCTTTCAACGTAATCAAAGTCGAATGAGTCCTTTTTCATATCCTAATGTGAAAAATGGTGTAATTATGCCCTTTTATTTTATATCTCTGAAGATCTTGTTCATAAAAACATATTAAAAAAAACAGACAGATGCGCCTGGTTTTCTGATTCCAAATATGTATTTAACGTTTATATGTTTTTTTTTTTTCGTTATGACGGAAGAATAGCACCTCTGCCTAACCCTTCCGGGAATAAGAAAACAAAATAATCAATATATTATATTTCACATAAACCTACATGTACACTTATGAAATATCAGAAGCTAGATGCACAGTTCCAATTGGTCGTTTCCTATGGAGAAGAGCTGGCAAGAAACTCCACGGGTATTCTTTTAAAAATAATTGGCTTTTACAATGTTTTCATATTACAGTGTTAATAGGTATGGGAGGACAGTAGGGACTGCCGGGGTCGCGGGAAGGTACAAAAGGGTTACCGAGGCCCCTGGCAACACAAGGAACACGGGTGGGTTTTAGTCAGTAAAAGTCTGACATACCCTCCCGCTCCGCCCAGAGCGGGAGAAGTTATTTGATGATATCCCACCCAAAAAAAAAGCGTCATGTATAAGTAACTACATTCACCATGCCCCTAATCTTTACTCTTATGGTTGTTAATAATTAGGTATTCCATAAAATATTCCTACTTAATTTCCTTCCTAATCATCATCATCTGCCTAGCCTTTTCCCAACTACGTTGAGGTCGGCTTCCAGTCTAACCGGATGCAGCCGAATATCAGTATTTTACATGGAGCGACTGCCTATCTGACCTCCACAACCCATTTACTGGGTAACACGATACCCCTTGGTAAGACTGGTTGTTAGACTTTTGGGCTTCTGACGACCCGTAACGACTGTCAAAGATCTACGAATGGCAGCCGGGACCAACGGCTTAACGTGCTTTCCAAGGCACGGAGGGGTCTTGGTATGTAAAGATGGTCACCCATCCACGGACCAACCGCGGCAAGCGTAGCTTAACCTGATCGATTGACCCGTGTGGCTGTTAATATTTAGCCACAAGCCCCACCTTTTAATTTATTTTAAACCTAACATGTACTTTAAAGACAAGAATGTGAATTTTAGCAAATAACATCAATCATAACTTGGCTTGCTTATGTAATTGTATCAATAAATTTGCGCCACCAATACTATTTAATGTAACAAACATCGGTAACATGATAAACGGCTGGTATTAATTACGGACTACGACCGTAATATGGCACTACGTTCATATGAATTTACAATTTTACGGCGAATCGTAGAAATTTAATAGCGATGGTTTGTTTTCAGATGGAGCTGTTTCGCATTTAATGTATGTAAGGGAATTGTGTTTGTATCTAGTATCTTAGGTTTTACTAACATACTAGACATTTGGTCATAAAATAACACAACATGGTATCATGCTTGTTTTCTCCGAACGGGGTATCCGTTCGGAGAAAACAAGCAGAGATATATATTACACTCACATTTCGCCAGTTTCATTTATGTCCCATATAACAGAGGGCGAGCCTATTGCCATCAACCATGAACAAATCCAGCAATCACGGTGTTATTAAAAAAATCGAAATGGAAAAATCAAAATGAAATTGACCAATCTGGGAATCGAACCCAGGTTGAACGTCAGTTGCGCTTGTGACCACTTGGAGAACGAAGCAGATGTAACATAAATAAGCTCTTAAAATACAGGGTGAAATTTAATTAGCTTCCGAAACTTCACAGATGTGATGGGTATCATTATCAAAACACGATAAATAAATAAAAACTGTTTTTCTAAACTCAAAATTTCAGGTAACCCCGGGCGTTAACTCCGTAATCAGCTGTAGTTACTAGAACGAATAGAGTTTCACGTTTTTTATCTTGTTTATACACTGTGTCTGTGTACGGTGTTCGAAAATTAAGGATGAGGTGCAGACCATCAAACTGAGCAACTTTTTCCCGGGGACTAAGATCGTAACCGTAAAAAAATCAGTCATCCTATACAAAACTTCAATACTTACTCGACCAAATGTATGGGACGACTGATAATTTTTACGTGATTCCGATGTTGGTCCCCGGGAGAAAGTGGTTCAGTTGGACAGTCAGTACCACACCCTTAAATTTCGGCAAACCGTAGGTATACAGACACATTGTATATCGATAAACATTCCGTCTCTGAAGTCTCGCTAACTAATTTCATTTGATCCTATATAACATTATTATATATGAAGCTGTATTTAAATACTTAAAAAAATATAACATTATTATGAATAAAGCGAGGACACCTTATCTCATGATTGCTAAACTCTATGTAACAGTATGTAGCAAGCGAGACTGCAATTATTAAGATTTTGGGTT
This sequence comes from Atethmia centrago, assembly GCA_905333075.3. NCBI lineage: Eukaryota > Metazoa > Arthropoda > Insecta > Lepidoptera > Noctuidae > Atethmia > Atethmia centrago. The sequence goes on from HG995374.1 coordinate 10,523,284, forward strand.
TACGTTCAAATAACCTGGAGCATGTTTGTGTTGCTTTCTCGTATGCTGTAACTGTGATCGTCGGGAATCACTGTAGATATTTTACTGTCTATAACTGCGGCACTCAACCAGTTAAACATATTCGTAGAATAAATACTGTCAACGTTAGTTATCATAAACTCGAGTCTCTTGAAAATAATTGCATCATCTGTGTTCAATAGGGGTTGTTATCTTTCTGACTAGCCCTTTAGATATAAACCTACGAAAGTGTAAAGATTATAGAAGTTAACATATGCAGTTAAAAAAATGCTATTATTGAATATTTTAAACCCACCGACTAGTTAACATATTCCCAAGGGTATTCGCTGTAAAAACAAAAAACAAAGTTTAATAAACAAAATTAATATAGTACGTAATATAATAAATTAATAATGAAAGGTTTATTTAGTTACTGATTTTAATTTAATTTATTGCGAACTTCATTAACGTAAAGAACAAAGAAACAATTAATTTCATAAAACATTGCATTCAATTATATCTGTCCGACGATATGAATGATAGTCATTATCAAGATAAAATTAATGAATGAATACAGACGAGCAAGAATGAGGTCAAATGAAATGTAATAAATTAAAAGTCATTTATAATGAAAACAGCTTATTTTTGCTCACCATACAAAGTACAGGTTTGCGGTATGAATGAACAGCAATTTGTAAATCATTAAGTAACACATGAATGGGGTAGAATAACGGTTTGTATTCTTCAATGTTTAATGTTGTGAATATCAATAGGATGGAAGTCGAAAAGTTTTAGAGCGGCCACTCCCAACGTTCCCACACTCGTACAAATCAAAGTAACGACGAGTAGGCGACGCCCTAAATGCCCCACGTGTTCTGGTCTCTATTCAATAGTAAATCCAATCTAAAGCACGTCCACACGAAACGCGTATGCATTTCGTGTGGACATTATTTTCTATGAACTATAAAAGAAAGCGTGAACTAAAAATAACAAGGAAATTCAAGTAAGAATTTAAATGTCGTCGAAAAATAAACATTCGTTTGGACAAAGAAAACGATGTCCAATGTTTAATTAGTTAAAAAAATACCGTAGACAAATCCAAGACGTACATTAAAAAGACGTTGTGAAGCACACAAGCGGCCTCGGATCGATGGTCCGTCGTACTCCTAATCGATAGCACCGTACTACTAGCTCAATGGGGTGCGCGCGCCGCCCGACTTACATAACGCGCAGAACACCACCTGTTGCTTAATACAACCACCCATTTATAACCCGACCATGTTGGAAAGGCCGTCTCACCTCCACATAAAGTCGATTCTCGTGTACTGTCAAATTCGGGCGGATAGCCGGAGTCAATGCACTTGGGCAACCTTCGGCGCTGCACTCAAGGGTGCATAGTAGGGTAGCGGTATGTAGGTATGATAATGATCTTCGTTACCGTTATTGGAAGACGTAATGAAGAGTTTACGCTGCAAAGGCCATGGTAGAGCATAAAGTTGCTTGATACTTCGCGGTTAAAAATGGTGTCCTAACAAAACAGATTTGTACTTGCAGATTTTTAAGCTTGAGTGCGGAATGTTGTTAAAAGCTCTATATGGGAATATGGTGACTGCATAATGAAGTTATTTGAGTATTTTTTCACGTACATTTAGATAGTCGATCTCCTTCCAATCTTTAAGAAGTGTACATGATTTTCCTCTTTATTTTTCGAGAAGAAGAGAATTAGCGTTCAACCGTAAATAACCGATAAAATCGTGTGAGAATCCGGTTTTCCGGATGGACGCAGAGATCAGACGGCGCTACGCACAGGACCAGAAACTGTGCTCGACGCGGATGAACGGATCGGTCGTGTGTCTATCTGTATAAGTATGGAGCTCCGCAATGAGACAAAAAATACTCGGACAAAACAATGGAATCATTATATTTTTACGCCTGTATTGTCCGATAGAGTAGGCTGAGGAAAACTTACAGTTACAGTATTTTATAGAGAATGGTAAATAATTATTCTTCTTACTTACATAAACAAACCCATGATTTGTCGAGAAAACGTTTGATTTGGGCGTTTTAAGGTGGATGCGCTAGGGTGATAGCCCACGAAATTCAAATTTTCTTGCGTATTGTGGAATTTGCAGGCCAGTGTCAGGTTGTATGTTGATTCAAATATGATTCGCGACCGTAACAAATATGGTTTTACAGGATTATAATCATTAGAATCAGCAATACAACTCCTTAAGTTAGAATTGGCCTCAAATGTCATGGATTCATGAAATAGTCATTCAATAGGTTAATATGAACTTAGAGAGTTGTATTGATGATTTTTATGATTATAATTCTATAAATAAATATATGATACGGCCACGAATCATATTTAGATCAACAAAAACCTAATACAGGCCTGCAAATTGCAAATAAATATAAGAAAATTGAATTTCGCGGGCTACCCTGACGCTTTCACCTTACAACATTCCCCTGTTTCTCTGAGATTTCTTAGAAGATATGAACCAACATATCATCTACTACCAACATAACACTTCGCCTGAATTTCCAACCCGATATCTATGACGCAAGCGACAAGACCAAAAGATTTTTTAATATCATTTAAGAGGCCGACAACACCTAAAGCGCGGTCACTGTCGGACTGCATAGAAAAGAAAGAGAAGCGCGATGAAACAACGCTGGTAATTTATTGCAAAATATGAAGCAATTATCGATTTACAAAAAATCTATAGATTGTATAAAAAAAAATAAAACACTATTATGCTAATATGTTGCTTGTAGAATAATCTGACAAAAAATCAGAATGATTGCATGTATTTTAGTATGGTTTATATTCGTTAAAAGAAATTTTTAGAGGTATCTTCGTGATTTTTTTCTATCGTATCAAATTAGGTATATGATGTTTTCACCACACTATCTATCCAGCATATATCCTTAAGAATATCATATATTTTTCTGAATTTGTTTACTGCAGCGGATCATATACTTTAAGACATTATAAAACTTATAAAAATTGCGTTTAGGTCCTGTAGTCCCCTTAATATGAAAGTAAATGCAAAATGAAACCCACACATTAAATACTGCGTAGGTTTTGAAACTGATAGGATAACACGTTTCACTAACAGGCGTGGGTTTAAATATCAGAGTCGCTGAAACATTGACAGTTTTATATTAGAACTACCGCCTACGACGCCGCATGTGGCATGTTACCCTTATTTGTGACGGGTGACTAGACAGGCATGATGATTACAGGGTAATTGGTAGGTAATAGTTAGCTGGGGTGTTATAAGTAGTGTAGAATTATTAATTCTGTACAATATCTTTTTTGCTATTGATCCTTTTTTATAACCATCTCATGTTCAACCTTATTCGCCAGTTTGGATCTTTCTCAACATTTTTTTATTCTTTTGGAACGTTCGATGTTTTCTTTTTAAGACGCTGACAACACCAAAAGAAAGAGAAGCGCGATGACACAACGCTTGTAATTTATTGCAAAATATGAAGCAATTATCTATTTACTCAAAATTGAGTTGAGAAATCGAAAATAAAAAACAACCAAATTCTGCATTCAAATAACACGTTCTTGTTATTGATTAAATACGTAACGTATGTTGGTATTTAATGCAGATAATTTGGATTAGAACTCAAAGTAAGAGGTTAGTTTAACGTTAGTTTGTATCGAGATTTTTTTTCAAAACGTTTTTGTATCAACTAAGTTCTGTTCAAAATTAACATATATTTTTCCGCTACCACAAACTATACAGATTTGGCATTTTTTTCTTAAAAGAAGCTTATTTTGGTCAATTGGGTCTTGTCAGCGCCTTAAAAAATCTTTTAGCTTGTCAAAAAATTTGATTTGGGCATTCCTCTGCTGAGCTCCGTCATAGTCGGTTATATTACTTTGATCAAAAAACACCAAAAAAAAAAAAAAACGTGTAAAATGTCGCGAGTGTTTTTGTTAAATCCTTCCACACACGCTACAGTAGGTACAGTTTTTTTTTACCTTTTGGCTGATACTCGTATACATTTGTATTACTGATGTAGCGAGTTTAGTTCAAGTACCAAGAGTTGTGTCCAAACGTCAGTCCAAAAGTGAGTTTTTTCATTGGAAATGTCACGTATATACGACAAGCGACTTAACTCGCTACTCCATCATTCATAATTTCAGCCAAAAGACGTCCACTGCTGGACATAAGCCTCCCCGAAGCACCGCCACTTCGACCGGTTTTGTACTTCTCGCATCCAGCGGATTCCTGCGGCCTTCACAAGGTCATCGGTCCACCTTGTAGAAGGCCTTCCAACGCTACGTCTTCCGGTACGCGGTCGCCACTCCAGAACCTTTCAGCCACTGCCACTGAAGTTTGGTGATTCTTCGGGCTATGTTGGTAACTTTGGTTTGCCTGCGGATCTCTTCATTTCTGATTCGATCACGTAGGAAAACTCCAAGCATAGCCCTCTCTATTGCCCTTTGAGTGACTTTTAGCCTTCTAATAAGGTCCATTGCTACTTATCTCATGAATATGTTAGCTTAGTTATTAACTTTATTGTGCGTGCTGTGGTATCTGTTATGTGAAGCAGTTCCTAACACCTGATGTTGCCCATTATTTATGTGTCATATATTCTGTACTAGATGCGCCGCGCGGTTTCACCCGCATAAGTTTTGACCCCGTGGGTATATCGGGATAAAAAGTATTCTATGTATTATTCCTGGTTATAAACTATATGTGTGCCAAATTTCATCCAAATCCGTTCAGTACTTTTTGCGTGAAAGAGTAACAAACATCCATCCATCCATCCATCCATCCATCCATCCATCCATCCATCCTTACAAACTTTCGCATTTATAATATTAGTAGGATGTCTTTCGTTAGACATCCTAAATAAATAAATAAATAAAAATTAAATTATATGTAAAATATCCTTAAGATTAGTAAGAAATGCAATTATAATAGGCGGGTTCAATTGTTTTTTGTTTTCGATCTTTTTTCCTATTTTGATAATGAGTGTCTCGTGCATTGGACTGCGATACGCTGGGTTACAACAACTATTTTTAATTATACTTAGATGTTAAACTAGTTTGAAATGGGACAATAAATAATATATTCAATCATTCAGTAATCGTAAGAAATATAACTGAAAAGTAACTTACGCTTATTTAAATCCATAACAGCTTAATTTGTTAGAATAGATCCAAACATAACAATATTCGTTACAAAAATATTGTCACACAAAATATTATGTCTAACAAGCAGATAATTCACTCAACCATAAATATCACTCGAGGAAATTGCGAACATTACTGACGTATTACATTATTTACTTACACTCATAACACATAATTGGTATACAAAATTATCGCAAGGTGAACCTATCCATTCTCTGCCCACGAGACATCTGTTTTTCGCCCACACTACAAGTAACCCGTGCCTAATTGAATAACAATATTATTTAAGTATGCTGGAATTTTTTATCTAAAAAGGCGATTATTTATTTTATTTTGTAAGTGGTAATGGCCAACAGTAAAGTAGCCGTCAGGCTGACAAATGAGAGTTCCACAAAGTGTAGGGGTCCACTAGGGCCGATGCCTGCCGAAGTCGCAGGAAAGTCCGAAAGGGATACCGAGGCCCCTGGCAACACAGGCAACGGAAGGAACACGGATGGGTTTTAGTCAGTAAGAGTCTGACACCCCCTCCCGCTCCGCCCAGAGCGGGAGAAGTTATTTGATAAATTCCCACCCAAAAAAAGGCTGGCAAATGAGAGGTCGTAAATTGAATCCCAATTTAAGAAAGAAAAAAAAAAGGAAATACGTTCATTTGCGGTAAATATGACACAAAGAAGGAACACACACATAAAACAGAACAAGTTGGGGGGAAATATGCGTCACATCCATGCAAAACGGCCATTGCTCAGCATAATAATGCGACCCTATGTGATACAGAGCCCCAGCGCTGGTTTTCAGCGACAGCCAGCGTTGACGTGATAACGTCGACTGGTGCGGCATACGATGTGATATAAATAAGAAACAAAAAATAAAATAAATACGCAATACTTAATTCTAAATGTGCATATAAATATAATATTTTATATGGCACCATTCCGTCAATTGATTGTTCTATTATAGCAACACCTATTTGATAAACATGTTTTGCTTCTTCTATCGACACAAAATAACTCGTGTTGTAGTAAAATATTGGCCAGTCACACCGGTGCTTACAGGACTGACGGCTTTTTTGTAACGGCGCGACTTACAAGTTGTAGGTCGTAGATCCGAACCCTGACAGGCGCTTTACTTTGTGAAAATAATTTATCACCACTGCTCTCAAAACGGTGAAGGAAAGCATCGTGAGGAAACCGACATGTCCTAGAACCAAAAATTCGAAGACATGTGACATCTACCAACCCACACTGGACCCGCGTTGTGGATTACGCCCCACTCCCTCTCTCTCACAGAGAGGAGGCCTGTGTCCCAGTAGTGGGAACATTATAGGCTGATTATGTAAGTTAAAAGGATTTATTGCGATTTAACATACAAATCGATTCTGAGCCGCAGTTCAGGTCCGGATCGCGCAAGACTTTTGGCGGTCGGAACCAGAGAGGCCGGTCATTGGCTACATGCCCATCCTTCTCCATATACCGGTACCTTCCTGGATCCGACCTCGCTTCGTCTGGCGACTGGTCTGCGGCTTGGGGTCACGGTATGCACTCCACACACATGCCCTTGTGGCACGGACGTGGACCGACTGGGTCACCACGGACTATAGTTGTCAAAAAAGTGCAGGCCGCTTTTCAAGACATGCAACACTTAATGACATAATCCGCCGGTCTCTTGCCAGCATCAATGTGCCTGCTCTTCTTGAGCCGACTGGCATTGTCAGAGATGATGGCAAAAGACCTGATGGTGTGTCTTTGGTCCCGTGGAGTTTGGGACGGATGCTTGTGTGGGACGCTACCTGTGTAGACACACTGGCACCATCCCACCTCCAACGGACTACTTCTAAAGCGGGTGCAGCGGCAGAAAATGCCGAAAATCTGAAAGTTATTAAATATGGAGGCCTTGGCAGAGAGTACAACTTTGTGCCCTTTGGCGTCGAGACCCTCGGTCCGTGGGGTCCCAGTGCGCATAAGTTATTTGCGGAAATCGCGAAACGTCTAGTTGATGTAACTGGTGACCGAAAAGCTGGCGGCTTTCTCGCGCAACGCATCAGCATTGCAATTCAGCGAGGAAATGCCGCCAGCATCCTCGGTACAATGCCCCGAGGGCCTTTTTTAAGCTTAACTTAGTTTTAATTTAATTTAGTTAATGTTAATAATCATCTTGTCATTTGGTTATGTAAATAAATGATACTAAAAGTTAAAAGGATCCTAGTAAAGTATATTATTTTTCTTAATCATTTAACTAACCTCCATCAGGACTTATATAGGTACTCAATCTAACTCAAAATAGGTGCTTAATTTCTCCCTACGAATTAAGTAAACGTTCGTCTTAACTTCCGTAACTCAATTCGGCTAACCGTGGTTCAAACATTAATACCACTTAGATCTGCCCTCGCCCCATGAGAGAATTAGAGCGAAAAGATAAGTCCATTCAGTTTAATTATCCCATCCAGGGGACCATCAGATTGCCATGGAAGTTGTCAGAATCGGAAGATGGAAATGATTTATGCTTATAAGGCGTTTTAGATCATTTAGTATGAAACTGTGATTGATGGTTTACATAAGTCATGAAAATATAGTATTTAGGACACCTTATAGGCAAAGAGATGCTTTGTAAATGCCTAAATAAATATGTATACAAAAATAGTAGAAAAGACACATTATGGCGAAACTTCGAAGAGGTTTACAGGCTACTGTTTTTTTGAATAATTCACTTGTACATTAGACGCTGACAACACCTAAAACGCGGTCTCTGTCAGACTGCAAAGAAAAGAAAGAGAAGCGCGATGACACAACACTTGTAATTTATTGCAAAATATGAAGCAATTATCTATTTACTCAAAATGAAGTTGAGTAATCGAAAATGAAAAACAACCAAGTTCTGCATTCAAAATCTTCCAAGTTCTTGTTATTAGTTAAATACATAACGTATATTGATATTTAATACAGATATTTTGGTTTGGAACTGAAGGTAAGAGGTTACTTTAACGTCAGTTTGTATCGGGATTTTTTTTTCAAATCGTGTTTTAGTAACAACCAATTTCTTAGAAATATGTTTAAAATTAACATATATTTTTTCCGCTACCACAAACTATACAGGTTTGGCATTTTTTTTTCTTAAGACAAGCCTATTTTGGTCATTTGCCTCTTGTCGGCGCCTTAACAATATCATACAAGAAGGCCTAGACCAAGTGCCATTATATCAGTGATAACGATGAAGGGAAAGAAAAAAATGTATGGGACTGACGATACGACTTGTCTTAAGTATGTCAATCCTGTTGAATGTCGTTGTAGAAACACGAAACGCTTTGAAAGCAATTTCCACTAATCTAGGCCCATGGTAAGTCGATAACCGTAAATCAGCACCCGAAGTGACTTCTTTAAGAACTGAGAATATATGTATCGTATTCAGAGTATGTATGTGTATGTTTTTTGCTAAGTAAGGTCTAGCCAAACCTGCCAGGATTTGGCTAGACTAAAGTAGGCGAAAAAAGAATAAGTAATTTTCAAGGATAAAGAAGACTGCAGATTTCTTTCTTTTAGACACAGATTTAAGGAGCTTTTAAGCCAAACTTGGCACAACATCAAGAAAGAATGAATTTGTGCAGACGATTTATTTTCAATGCGTGGGTTGTTAACATATATTTCTACTCTGCTTAGCATATTTTACTTTGAAGTTACCTACAACGTTGGCGCCTACGGAAAATCTGTCAAATATTATGTAGCTTCAGTAAAGGTTTGCGGTGTCAAAGATCACGGAGTACCTATACTTTTGCCTTTTTGTGACCATGTGGTTTAAGTTCATGGCTACAAAATTTTAACTAATTAAATACGCTCTGTAGACGACTAACTAAGAAAATATTATTGCCCACCAGAACCAGATTTTAATAATTAATAGTCGTCTATAGAGCGAGATTCTAGGTTCGATCTCAAGTTTTAACGAAGATTACTTTTTTTTCATAAAATACGAAATTCTAAGTAATAGACATCAACGTAGCAGACTGTTGCAATATACAGGGTCTACACCTGGTGTAGTCCCTGTATATTTGGTCAGTCTGCTTTATTCAGTAGAGAGCAGAGGTCTGCTCGCTCTCAGGGAATACGCGTAGGTAGTTGCATTTTTCATTTATTTGTTTGTCTGTGCACGCATTTATATGCATAGCCTTGATTGCTTTATTTCATTTATAACTTAATTTCCATTACATCTTCCCTAGCACAAGAAACTGAAGGTTCGTCAGAAAAAAATTGATGGAATTTCCACGTGAAATACTTTTAGTGTACCCTAAGGTGGGAGTAAAGTGAAATTGCGAAAAATACACGCTACCGCCATAAAACATCCCCACATGAAACGGTGCAGTGTTTCCACAGACCCGGAGAATGGGGTTCTGTGAAATAGGCACTTCGGAATGTAATAAACTTGTCACATCATTTTGACGTCTTGCCTGAGAATGAGGAACTACGGTTTGAACACCGATACTCTGATGCACATGCTAAGATAGGAATGGTTTATGTCTATGTTTTTCTTTGAGAGGGTAAACTACATACATAATATGTATCGTAACCGACAGTATTTAACGTTATCTCTGAATTTTAAATTGAACTATATAACTACTTAGAAATGGCTTAATTTATGGAACTAATTGGTTTCCACGAAGTAAATCTTGTCTAATTGAAAACTTATGAGATAGAAATATCCAATGACGAAAATCCTGAAAACTGTTAAAACCAATTATTTCCACAATGTTCTCAAACGCTAGGTAAAAGAATTTCCCTTCAAAAACCAAACCTGTTCAATGGACTGGAAAGCACACATTGAATATTTGAATACCAAAATAGTCTTCCATCTTTGATCGAAATACTTATTCCGGGCAAAGACATTCGCAACTTCAGTGTATAAAACAAAACTTTACTAATATTAAAAGCTGTTTTAAACCTTACAGCGTAACCACAAAATCAGTTTCCTAGCTCCGCTTAGTAAAAAGCAGCGGAAAAAGCGCTTTCATAAAAAAGCAATCAAGTTTTTCAATCAAAACAGCTGCATGTAATATCTGCAGCCTGAGGCTATGAGATCGTCAAGGCTATCGTCTAGACAGGATACGGACAAACTGACGTTTCTGATAATGTCATCTGAGCTATGTGCTATTGCATTTGGGCACGGAATGCAGACATAATGCACAAGATGGCACAATTGTGCAGTGGATAAACTTTTTAACTTTTTATTAGTATTGTTAGATGTGATTATATCATTGTTATTCTGAGAGAAGTGTAGGTACTTATGAAACAGTTTTTTTTTTTTAAATCAAATTATTTGTATGCACCATTTACAGATCTTGGGCATGACAGTTGTCACTACAGATGCCTTAAAGTCTTCTCTGAGTTTCTTAGACTTGTCTATGATCCATTGCGTTTTACAGGACAGATTATTATGAATGCTCCTCTGTTCTGCTAGAAATTTGATTTTTGTTCACGATTCCATGCAATAAGCCACCTCCCTTCAAAGATATCCAAAGCTAGAAATCGTACGTTTTACCGAAACCAACGACCGTAAGTGACGAGGGGGAGCGGAAAAGTGACGTAATTTTATCTCAATGTCCCATTTGAAAATATATCATTTTGTTAAAAATACACTACATTTGCATGAATACTCTCACTTAATATATGAGCTAGCCCTTAGCATAAATCTAGTAGAGTTGTAGCCTAAGGATATCGTCTAGACAAGCGACAACCACCATTATTAATGTAGTCTCATGAAATATGTTTCATTGCTCTTCTATTTGAATGGCAAATGGAATTATGTCAATGTCAGACTGGAAAAAAAATTGTTAAGTAGTTAGAATTGAATAAAGGAGAGCTAGTAAATAAATTATCAGAAGGTAACTTTTCGTACTTAAAAACGTTCAAATTCAAGTCGCCATCTCATCTCATCTCAGCGACAACCAATGTCAAAAACGTGACAAAAATGAAGTTAAATAGAGGTTTTTGACAGATTGAGGCTGAGATTTGAGAAAATAAGGGGAATTAGCGTCTGGATTTGGCACTCTGCGAACGCAAGACTCTTGCTTCCTTTTGCTACGATCTCTACGAGAACAGCTGCAGAGACGTAGTGGGACTAATCCATATACTGTTTGAAAATGTAATGTATTTTTAAGAGGGGGCCATAGCATTGTCATCTCAAAAATGTTACGAAAATATTAATATCTATTTAATATCTAAAGCAGGACAACATAATTATATGTATATACCACCCATATTAAAACCCATATTATACGAATAAACGTTTTGATTAAATATCCAATTTATTAACTTGTTTATCAAACATTCATGATATTAATGCATATTTTACAGACTATAACGAAAAGATCATCTCCGCACATGCACGTACTTTGTTTTTTTTTTGGCTCGAACAACTATCTAACACATCCCTTAAATTAAAACAACTTTACCCTACTAAAATCTTCCACTGTAACATCCCAGATAACGTCGAGACAGGCGCCAGCCTGAACTAAACCCCATTACAAGGCTGGTGACAACGTGACGTCACCACCATCGATAAATTGATGCTTACGAGGACATCCCACAACCTTTCCAAGAGAATTGACCTATTTTACAGATGAATGATGACTTGTTATGTGGTTCGGATGTTTTGTAGGATTTTATTTAATGGGCCTTTTATTGTTTGTTCCAGAACATAGTACTTAGACTTATTTTTTTCTTTGTAGACTAAACCCTATTCTTCTGTAGAAAATAAATTCAAAAGAGAACTTCTCAGTTGCTTTCTATTATTAGATAGAAACAGGATCTAGACAGGGAAAAAATAAGCTATAAATAAAATTGTCCTGCGTTGGAAGATTCAATCCTCAATTCGTAAACAACCTATTTAGATCTATCTTAATTATCGTTTATTTACATAATCAAATCACAAGATGGTTATTAACATTAACTAAATTAAATTACAACTAAGTTAAACCTAAAAAAGACCCTCGAGGCATTGTACCGAGGATGCTGGCGGCATTTCCTCGCTGAATTGCAATGCTGATGCGTTGCGCGAGAAAGTCGCCAGCTTTTCGGTCACCAGTTACATCAACTAGACGTTTCGCGATTTCCGCACCATTTCCCCACGGACCAAGGGTCCGCCAAAGGGCACAAAGTTGTACACATATATAGATATACAGATCTATCTTAGTTAGTAATAGTTTAACAAGCTACTTGGACGAATCTCTCGATAATTCACTCTAACGACGAAAGTAGATGACCGTCATTCTGGCTACCTATAATAACCCCACTTCAGTGCAACGGCCTCGTCATACAGAGATAACCTATGAATGAGTGTTGCTATAACTAAAAAAAAATATTTAACTTGAATTTATTTTAGGCTCATAACTCACTAACTTCAATAGATTTACTGCCATTATTTAGTAAGCAATCTTCTGTCTCCTCACAATTTCTTTTGTACTCACATAATGAAAAAAGGTTTAATAATAATAGGTTTATTTGATGATAATATTCAGTAATTCTCATTTATTAGTCTAGGTTCTGTCTGAGCCGTTTATCATTTATTAGCCCACTGAGTCTCGTCAACCTTTTCTATTTCAAATCTCAACATAAACATTGTTTTGAGAAAACGTCAGTAATTATTTTACCATGTAACTAGTATGCAAATGTGAGCAAATAGAGATGACACGTCGCGTCGGTCTAAATGTACTATTAATCTAGGTAATTACTAGTCTGGGAAAAGTAGTGTGTGAATCCTATTGGGATGCCTATAAATCTCATTAACCATTTCAATATTTAAACACACATTTCTAAGTAAGTACTGGATTTTAGCAGGATTATTACAGAATAACTCGTTATTATTTGTTATTTGAAGAATATTATTTTGTATCAAAATAGTATTGGGTGAAAACTAGATCAACTCTAAACTGTGTTAACTAATTTCTTCAACATTTTTTTTTTTTACTAAGTGATAAAAGTTTCCTGCTATCCACTGACTTAAAACTAAGCCAATTAAAACTGTCTCTGTACACTGTATAAACTGAGTATTTAAGTATTCGGAAATTTCGTCTTGATAAAAAAATGTGAAAATAACTAAGGATTTAGTACCAACCCTTTTCACGAGTGTTGTCTTTTCATATGAGATGCTCAAGAAATCGATGCAAGATAATGGTGGAAACAGTTTCTTCTTCTTTAGGCGGCTTCATATGTCGTGACCACTGAAAATCAGCACTGTGTTGTGAGTCCCCCATACCACAGTATCATGCTGAGTGGAAGACTTCTTGCCACAGTCATGACGTGCAGCTGTATGTGTTTTGTGATTAAGGCGCTGACAAGACCCAATTGACCAAAATAGGCTTCTCTTATGAAAAAAAATTGCCAAATCTGTGTAGTTTGTGGTAGCGGAAAAAATGTATGTTAATTTTGAACATATTTCCCAGAACTTAGTTGTTACCAAAACACGTTTTGAAAAACAAATCTCGATACAAATTAACGTTAAACTAACCTCTTACCTTGAGTTCTAATCCAAAATATCTGCATTAAGTATCAACATACGTTACGTATTTAATTAATAACAAGAACGTCTTATTTGAATGAAGAATTTGGTGGTTTTTTATTTTAGATTACTCAACTCTATTTTGAGTAAATAGATAATTGCTTCATATTTTGCAATAATTTACAAGCGTTTTGTCATCGCGCTTCTCTTTCTTTTCTATGCAATCTGACAGTGACCGCGGTTTAGGTGTTGTCAGCGTCTTAATGTGATTATATGTAGATCTATTTTCTTTTAATTTTCTGTTTATCTAATCTAGATCTAGATATTTTTGTGTGCACGTGTTTCTGTGACTAAACTTAATTTTCAATCTTTTCTATTATTATTGTAATTTATCAATACGTTAGCCAGTCGTGGTAGTTGTGCGTACCTAAACTAACTTTAAAGCATTCCGGATGCTACCCTGCATTTAATTACACAATATTTTCGATCTTTAAGGTCTGGACTTTAAAAAGAGAGCGAGTTCTTTTCACCGTTTCTTCACAGGGCCTTCAAAATAAGCTAAAAAAGAAAAAAAATGATGAAGTGTCGTACTTAGCTTATTTTAATTTTATAATCATGACGTGTGAAAGTGATTCCAAAAGGTATACTATTTACAGAATACAGACCGCCAGACATCTAAGGAGGCCCATATTTAGCAGCTGAACATTTAGAGACACGTAGATATCAAACTGATGACAAAAACATTTTATGCAATCGAGATCTACTTACACACTTTCTTTAGCATAAAATTATTATAAAACAATCAAACACAGGGTTTCATTACCAATAAACTGTTTAACCGATTCCAAGGAATTGATCAATCGGAAACTCGGAGCACCAAAACGTTTCACATAATTGTTTTACACGACAAGCGTTAGAAAGTTCCCTTTGAAACGGTTAATTTATTCCAGACGTATATACAATATATACATACGTAAACATTAACATCACAAAAGGATACCCTAAACAATGCCGTCAGAGGAATTCCTCTCACGAATAAAAGCTTTATGATACATCCCTTAACTTGATGTAATCTCAAGTATTACAGGATAAGTTGTAGATAAGTTCTCGTTTGTGTTAAGTTTAGTGTTTGAAGAGCAAGTAATATGTGATATTAAACACATGCTGAGCGTTCCTTAAAGTCTTGAGTAAAAATAATATTGCGCTAAGTATCTTTAGTGAGTAGTGGTGGCCCAGCGGTAACGTCCGCGACTTACGAGTTGCAGGTCGTAGGTTCGAACCCAGACAGGCGCTTTACTTTGTGTAAATTATTTCATCACCACTGCTCTCAAAACGGTGAAGGAAAACATCGTGAGGAAACCGGCATGTCCTAGAACCAAAAAATTCGAAGACATGTGACATCTACCAACCCGCACTGGGCCCGCGTGGTGGATTACGGCCCACTCCCTCTCACAGAGAGGAGGCCTGTGTCCCAGCAGTGGGAACATTGTAGGCTGATTATGTATGTATCTTTACGTAAAGTCAGGGAAATTAATAATTTTATCAAATTGAGTACCAACTTAAATTGTCCGTTTATTCAAATGACAACTGTAATTCTTCGAAAGTTGTATAAAATGGCAATAACGCGGCAAATTAACGTTGAGTGTCAATTTAATAAATCATTAATTTCCCTGGCTGTATTTTTGGTCTCCTTTTAATCCTGAAGTAGATAAGTTTTCAAATAGATTTATACTTTGAAGTCTTGAACAGAAGAACGCTTCGCTTGATATTATAAAATAAGCAAAGTTTATATATTTTTTTAGCTTATATTGGTTATCTCTATTGGAAGGGCTTGTGGCTTAGTAATAACAGCCGCACGGGTCGATCGGTCAGGGTAAGGTACGCTTGCCGCGATTGGTCCGTGGATGGGTGACCAATACCAAGACCCCTCCGTGCCTCGGAAAGCACGTTAAGCCCTTGACTCCGGCTGTCATTCGTGGATCTTCGACAGTCGTTACGGGTCGCCAGAAGCCTTACCCAGGGGTATCGTGGTATCCAGTAACTGGGTTGTGGAGGTCAGATAAGCAGAAAGGCATCGCTCCATGTAAAATAATGGTATTCAGCAGTATCCGGTAAGTCTGGAAGCCGACCCCAACATAGTTGGGGATAGGCTAGGTAGATTGGTTATCTCTATTCTAAAGCAATTATTTGTTACTGAATGTGGCCAGTGAAAAGGACAGTACACATAGCAGCGAGGGCAAGTTTCATAAGTCAATAGTCCGAAGTCCAACAGTTGTTGATTCAAGCTAACCACGGAAAATTTAGCTAGGCAAGCATGCGGGTATTTGAAACAGATTGTTTTGTCCGTTACTGAGGATTTGTGGACAGTATACAGTATCACAGTACAGGGAATAGTATCACTTACTAGTAAGGTAGAGATGAACTAGAAGTATTTAGTACACAAGCAGAACAGAACAAATAAGGCCCGCTTGTACCACAAATCTCTAATTTGGCGCTAAACGAATTATTTAAAACATTGTTCTGTTTTTGTCAGGATAAAATCAGGAATTACATTATCCGCAAAACAACCGAAATTACTGACATTGCTTGCAGAGTAAGCAAACTGAAGTGGCAGTGGGCTGGCGATGTTTGTCGAAGGATTGATGGCCAGTGAAGCAGGCGAGTCCTGGAGTGCAGACCGCGTATCGGCAAGTAGTAGTGTGGGACGCCGCCCAGCCAGATGGACTGACGACTTTAAGAAGGTGGCTAGGACAGACTGGATACAGAAGCCGGAGGTCAGGGTGTTGTGTCGCAGCTTGGGAGAGGCCTATGTCCAGCAGTGGACTGCGATAGGCTGAGATTATAACGACGATTTTTAAAGATATCGGAAAAAATCATGACGACTGGGAGCTTTACTGGCGTGGAATTCACGATAGTATTTCAATCATTAGTATTATGGATTTGGATGAAATTCGGCAGGTAATATTTTTTCTAGTGTTATACTGAATTAAAACAAAATATTAAAGAAAAAAATAATAATAGAACAAAAGTAGTCAAAGGGTGTGTGGTGAATGGTGGTGAATTTGTAGATGAATGGAAGTGAATGTGTAGGTACATGGTGTTAAGTGCGTAGGTGAATGATAGTGAATGTGTAAGTGAATGGTAATTATTTGAATACAAGTGTTATTTAATTGAGAATAAATAAATACAGAAGAAATCAGTTACTTTTACCTACAACTGGGTTTGTGTAGTTGATAAGTATGTTGACCCTTTTTGATATCATTATAGAGATAATCCCCTAGGTAACAGAAGAACTTGTGGGACAGACTAGAACGGGACAGGGTTGAATCGTTTGATGATGACAAAGACGTAATGAAGTTTTTAATATCTAAGTTTAGCGTTAACGCATTTTTTGTTTTGTGGTGCAAGTGGGCCTTAGAATAGGTACATTACATACTACTATGAAATCAAATCCATATCACACGTTGAAAGTAAATCAGTTTCTGAACTGACTGACAAACTACAGACACCCAATCTACTGAAGATGTGTACGTATATGAACAATGTTTTAATGTTTTAGCGAGACTGTTATATTGACATATGTTTATGCTTAGCAAACTAATTATGTATTATGTATCTTTAGTTTCTTGGCAAACATAGAAAAAAGCCATACTTATCGTCATAATACGCAAAAAGGTCAGACCCATGTTTAAACCACGGAGCCATTTTTGCATTGTGAACTTTATTCCGACTTCAATAAAATACAAAAGTTAGCACAGAACTAAGTTGTATTTTTTTGTATAAGTTGAAAACTGTATTTCAATAATAGTTACCTACGTTCTTATTACAAAAAATTGTTGAATGGTTTAAACCATGTCAAAAAAAACCTTGTTTTTTGATAAGACCAGTGTAGAATAATGTTTAACAAACAAGGTTTATGGGTCTTGTGCAAAGCATGTTTGTATTTCACTATTTTATTGTCATAGTAAGTTGAATCGAACCTTCTGTACATACCTTTATCAGTCTTTTGATTAAACTCTACACTGTTGGTTTTACCATCAGTCTATGCAAAGTTTTCATGCATATAAAATGAAAACTCATTCAGTCTATTGTACGAAGTCTAGATAATGTAATCCACAGACGAAACAACACATAATAATATTTTGTCACGACTGTTGCATGTTTTTATCTGTACATATAATAAAACTTTTCCACTTTAAAAAGTAAATAAAAAGTGATGAAGCAGTCGAAAGTCGATTGCTTCATCACTTTCTGTCACTTCACTAAGGTTGAAATTATCCAAATGTCACATAGACAAATAGACCTTGTCGTTTTATGACGTGCAAGTGACATTCAATCTTAAGGTGATAAGACAGTAATTAGATGTGTGTGTTAATATAATTATATCATTGTAAAAAAACTACAAAACTATTTTTATTTTATTTTACCCAAGGGTTGCGAACCCCTGAATGTGTGTTTACAAAATTTATAGATTCTCGTGACGGGGACTTTATGTATCAAAAGTGTATGTTTGGTCGAAAGTCGATTGCTTTATCACTTTTGAAAAAACTCCCACTAAAATGGAAGTTTACTAAGGTTGCAACTATCAAACTGTCACAAAGACAAATAGACCTTGTCGTTTTTTGATGTGTAAGTGACATTCAAACTAAGGGTGATAAAGTAATTACTAAGTTGACTATACCTAATATATTTATCAATTCTAGGCGCAGACATTTACTTCGAAATGAGTCGCATTAAATCAATCGCTATTGGAGCTTCTTTAATATTAAAAGCCAATACATTAACGAGGTAAGTTACTTCAAGCGAACCAATACGTCTTAATGTTATCTCTAGAAGTTTATTCACTGAGAGAGCAAAGTAAATTACGAGCTGCGCGCGTTTCTAAGACGTATAATATTAATAAAGTTTGAAATCGTAAAAATAATAAATAAATATACTAACATAATATCGTAATCAGCCTATAATGTTCCCACTTCTGGCACACAGGCCTCCTTTCTGTAAGAGGGAGTAATAATATAATATATATTATAATATTACTAATATAACTATATACATAATCAGCCTATAATGTTCCCACTGCTGGGACACTGGCCTCTCTGTGAGAGGGCGTGGGCCGTAAACCACCACGCAGGCCCTGTGCGGGTTGGTAGATGTCACATCTCTTCGATTTTTTGGTTCTAGGACATGCCGCGAGCCTCCTTGCCGGATTGCCGCCATGGGATCTGGTGGCAAAACTCCTCGCGCACGTATGGGAGTGGCGCGAGGACGCGAAACGCCGGGGCGTAGCTCCGATGCCGCGAGAAATCGCTGCATAGCGGACAGAGCTCCGGCGGAATCTCATGGCGACATGGAGAGTACGATTTTCGCTACCCAGTGCTGGGCACGCCACAATTGCGGCGATAAGAGGAGTGGCTAGAGAGGCGCCACGCTATCCTCACCTTCCGCCTGACACAGGTCCTCACGGGACACGGCAGCTTCGGGAGGTTCCTGTTTCGGAAAAGGCGGGAGGAAACGCCTGGGTGTCACTACTGTGTGGAACGCCCGGAGGACACGGTGGAGCATACGGTAGTGGTCTGCCCGGCTTGGGCAGAGCACCGCAGTGTCCTCGTTGGTCGGCGATCGACGGCAGAGATCCCTCGCGTCCGGCCCTGGTTCAGGCTATGGTACGGAGCGAGAGGGCATGGGCAGCCGGTGAGCAATGGGTAGCTCGCCGTCCGATAAGGACCAGACCCGGGTCGACTACGCGTTGTATTCCACGCGCGCGTCAAAGAGATCTTAGCACATGTGCAGTAGCACTAGGGCCGATGCCTGCCGTGGTCGCGTGGAAGTTCGAACGGGTTACCGAGGCCCCTGGCAACAAAGGCAACGGTAGGAACACGGATGGGTCAGTAAGAGTCTATAGTCTAGTATTATTATCAGCCTTTACTACGTTGATCGATTGTCTTTTTCATTCGTACACCTTTGACAATCGTTTAGTAGGGTAGTGAAAAGACCCAAAATTTTGACAACCAGTCTCACCAAGGGGTATTGTATTACCCAGTAACGGGTTGTGAAGGTCAGATAGGCAGTCGCTCCATGTAAAATTTTGGTATTCAGCGGCATCCTTTTAGCCTGGAAGCCGACCCTAACATAGTTGAGACAAGGCTAGGCAGATTGATTGATTACATTGATGCTACATTTTTGTGAATGTAAAAATATTGTTGCCCGTCCCCTTAAAATAAATTCATACGCCCTTTCAATGTAAAACTAGATTTAGCGAAGATTATTATTAAATCTGTCAGTTTTAAATCAAGATTCATGACCAACCATTGTAATATAGTGTCTCAATCTTTTTGCGAGCCTTACCCACACTAACTCAAACATCAAGAGAAAAGGAATTAATATTTCATACAATTTTTATTTTCTTACTAACATTTTTCTAACTTTAATTAATTTCTCTTTGTAGTTACTTTCTAGAGTTCCCTCCTACACTAGAACAAGAACTAAAGTATACAGAAACCTTATACATAATATGGGATTACCAGGAGACGCCTACATCACCCTAAGGCTTTGTGAGTCACCGACTAAATTAATTCCTAGTACTCAGTCTATGGGTGATTCACAGTGCAGGAGTTAAAAGAATGGCGGGAGTTGTGTGATGAGTTGGGTTAGTCATGGCAGTAATATATTGCATCTTTTAAGTAGTACATTCACGATCAAATTTGAATGATTTGACACGAGCAAATTGGTATAAATTACAATGCAATAAGAGTCACATTGCAATGGCTTACTATTTTATGTGATGGTATTGGATAAAACCCTGAGTGTATTCCAAATTTGAAGTCGCGCCATTAATGTCAGCCGGTTGGTTTTACGTCAAAATTGATCGATCGAATGTGAATGTGCTACTTTATAATCCATACAAAGATGTAATCCACATAATCCATAAAAAAAAACACTCAGGAGAAGTCACGAGCAACAGCACAACATAATTGAGTATTATACGATTTGCTGTCCATCAAACTTAGAGAAATATTAAGTTGAGAGTTTGACCTTTAAAGACAATGAACGAACGAAAGTAGGCGATGAAACAACAGCATAATAATATTAGAACGTAATATGTGGCGTTCTGAACATGTAGGAAAACACAATAATCTGCTAATATATATACATAAACTCAATCCCACACACGAAAATATGAATTAAAATTTAATATGAAAGGCTACCAACGATCTTGTTCTGTTGTCATTATTACCACCTAAAAATTACATCGTCTCAGAGGCCTATGTAAATATTTACGACACAACATTCCCCAACTTTCGTACTAAAAGCTTCACGCTGCTACCGAATTTTTTAAGCGGGACATATTCGCAAATCGCCTAATGTCCCGCGGTGCTATTAAAGGCACTTCGTCCTGGTACCACGTACGGCCCATTATAAACTTTGTACGATATTACCCTCTACGTCTTGGGCCGAAAATTGAGGCTACTTTAAAAGGATTGCGTTTTTTTAATGTGTTTTGTAACTCTGGTTGCGGTTAATTTTAAAGAAAATTATAGACTGGTTGTATTTTTTTTTTTTTTGTTTGAAATCATCAAATAACTTCTCCCGCTCTGGGCGGAGTGAGAGGGTGTCAGACTCTTACTGACTAAAACCCACCCGTATTCCTTCCGTTGCCTGTGTTGCCAGGGGCATCGGTGACCCTTTAGTACCTTCCCGCGAGACTGGTTGTATGAGTCCTCTATGTTAATGGCAAACACAAAAAAAAAGATAAATGATATGTCACATCACCTATTCTTCTAAGGCCGGCTACGCAATTTCTTTTTATTTTTATATTTTCACCACGTCTTTTCTCCGATCAAGATAGTATTTTCATAGTTATTATTTTGCGCATTGAATACCAAGACATAAAAAATAATTGATAATGGAATATAATCACTAACAGTTTATAAATAAAGGTCAAGTTCGTGTGGGGTGGCACAGCTCATTAAGGACGCCTACACGCTTCTCTCCAGACGGCCACGCCCACTTAAGGCCTACACGAACTCTAGACAGATTTAATGCAATGAGAATTGGAACGATTCTCGCGTGAGAGGATTCTTGATACACACGAAAATGTTGAAATCATTAGAGTTTTGAAGATTCATGCTGTTTATTTACAAATAAACAAATGAAGATGGAGTTCAATGTGGATTTTTAGGGTTCCGTTGTCAACAAGGAGCCCTTATAGTTCCGCCATTTCCGTCCATACTATCTGTCGGTCTGTCTGCCTGTCTGTCCGCGGCTTAGCTCAGAGACTATTAGTACTGTAAAGCAGTAATTTGGCATGGGTATACATATTCATTACGCCGACAAAGTGTTAAAATAAAATCTTGACAAAAAAATTGTAAAGACCTCCGTTGCAAGTAAAGTGGGGATGGTATTTTTTTTCTTGTCTATCACATGGTATCGTTGGAAAGGCCGTTCAAAAATATTGCGGGTAGGTCAAAACCATTTTTCGATTCAGGGATCCGTTTGCGTAATATTAAGCTATAAAGTGCAATTTTTTGTTAGAGTCAATTGTCTGCCCCCTGCCAACTAAATACGAGTAGTTGTTTTTGGATATGTGAAAAAAATACGGCAACAGAATCTATAACGAAGTTAAAAGGAAAACTAGTAGCCAAAGCTAAGTTGGCAGGCGTTATTAATGCTTGAGTATGTATTTGTATGTATCTAAAGTATCGTTATTTTATTTGCTGCTATCTAATTTATTTTAATTTTTGTTTGAGTTTTTGTGACATTTATTATGAATTTTGTTATTATTATTATTTTATTCTATTTTATGGTATTATTAGTGTGAATTGTTTTGTAAATTTTCTTCTATGGGCCTAGTTACCCAAAATAAATGAATTTTATTTTATTAATTTAAGTCAGCTTTACTAGTTAACGAGTAACAGTCGACCAACTTACATTTGCAGTTGAAATGTATACGTTGTAGTTTCTTACTTAACGTTGTGGTTGAAAAACATGTTTTCCACATGTTTTTCAACTACAACTTTAAGTTGGTTCTTGTGCGTAGTCCGAGATGCGCTTCATTAGTAGATCAGACAGTCGTTACGCGTAGTTAGAAGCTCAAAAGTCTGACAACCAGTCTTACCACGGGGTGTAGTGTACCCAGTAACATGGGTCGTGGAGGTCAAAAAGACAGTCGCACAAAATGAAAATGTTGTGATAGGCTAGACAGACTGATTGACTGTGTAATGCAATCACAACGTCCTACCAAATAAAACTCGAATCAGTAAAAAACCAATTAGCGACTACATAGGTAGTAAATTGTAACGTAACTGCTGGAAAATTTATCACGGAATAGAGCGCTGTTTTAAAATAAAAGCTATTAATTACTGTAGCACACATTAAATTTGCTTGATAAGTGAAACGGCGACCGAAGCTTTTAAGCGCTTCTCGCCACAGGTGTAACGGACCACAGGGGAAAACTATTTATTTTGTATATACGCTGACATTTTGTGGACGACATATTTTGCCTTCGACAGTGCGAAAATCAGTAGTATATTTTTCCAGATATCTTTAGGTATCCGAGGAATTATTTTGATTTTTTGACAGTTTTTGAATGGAAAAACTGTTAAACGTCAATGTAATTCTTCCCAGCTAAAGCACTAGAAAGTAGTGAAGGGCGGCCGTTTTGGAGGGCTGTATTATGTTATTTTACTGATTTTGAAAAAGAGCAGATTCTCAGCCTATTTTGAATACCTATGTGACTTTTGATTTTAATTCCACTGATAAAAGTTATCTGACTTTCGAAAAGCTATCAACAAAACAACTTGACATTAAGTATCTTGTAACTGATGACTAAGGGCTCAACGTCAGATATCTTTTATCCTTGAAATAAATTGACGTTTGACAGTTTTTGTATGGAAGACCTTGTCAAAGTTTCAAAATAATTCCTTAGGAATAATATCTGGCGTAGGAATAATCAGCCCTTAGTATCGTTCAAACATTTATAATTTACTCCTCTGCACGTTGCCACGATTTGACTTGATAGTCACCGAGTTTTACGGCACAAGTAGACTTGCACCGTGTAAACATTCCGAGTAAGTCGGTTGCATACGACAACTAGGTGCAATATTTGGAAATCTAATTTGCTTCATTGGTCTAGTCACAATGTTCGCAAGCGCTACTGCTGATGAATGAGGTCCAGGGTTCGACTCCCAGGTCTGGTAAAGTGTTATTGCGTCTTCCCATACGGAAATTCTGGCCGGTTGATGGCACTAGGCTCGCCCCTTATTACATGGGCCTTAAACAAAACTGGCGAAATGTGGGTGTACTATAGGTACATCTTTGCCTAACTCTTCGGGGAAACAAGGCCTGATTTTTATGCAAGATTGGTTTCAACGTTGATCCCCAAACTTGTATCTTGAGGGTCATATTATTAGTTTAATAATATGAATTCTTACATTTTAGTTTAGTAAGGCGTTGTGCAAGTCGCCCTTATTTTTTTATTTTGACCCTAATAAAAATACTCCATGCCAAGCACAGAAGTTTATCAAACAACATTTTTACTTTCACATTTTTGACGTAAAATTAGATTTACTAATCGTAAATAATGTTGTAAATTATTGCTTTAATTTCATGTTCGCAGTACTTAACGCCTAACGTTTTTATTTCCACCGTAAATTATAAGTTACGAAGTAATGAAACAACTTGTAATCACGGTTATTTATTAGTTTTGTCTCGCGGCGGGCCTTTAACAACTTTCAGCGTTGTTTTTTTAAGGGAATCCCACGCCTCAAAGTGCGCTAATATCAGTAAGTGAGACTGTGTAAGACTGTGTAAGTATAGTAGATATATAAAGAGCTGAGGAACAAAACGCTTCGTCTTAACGTACAATGGTCTCCCGGTCTGACGCCATGCCTGCCCCCCACCCCTCACGCCCCGCGCATCACACCCCTTGCCCGCCTGTCTCTGTGAGCGGCGCCTAATGAGAAGCGTTGAAACCTAAAATTTGGTGCCAACTCGAACTCTGAAGTGTTCTAGACGGTCGAGAGCTGAAACGTCGACAACTGGAGCGAAGCTTCCTCATCAGTTACAAAGAAAAATAGCCCCTATCTCATCGCCATAAAGACAGAAGTGGATGCAGTAAATAAATTTGTCAGTCTCAAGTGGCAAATGGCGGTATTGATAGAATTTTTACGGTTCTACTTTTAAGAGCTTTTATGTCAGCTGTAACCTGATTTTTCACTTAGAAAATACGTTTGCTTTTACATGTACTTACGTACGTACTGCCTGCTTTTTTGTAAAATTCCATGGCTCTTTACTTTGATTTATTAAACATGTACTAACAAAAATGTCTCCTTTATTTTTAATGTATTTTCGATTGTTTATCTTGACTGGGGGTATTTTGTACAACCTAATGGCTGTACACAAAATCGATACGAAAACAGGGTCAGAATGATTACTCAACAACCCTTACCAACCGTTCGACCTACCAATCGTTACATTGATGTATAATTAAGTAGAAGGACACAACACATAATTACGAAATACGTACAAGCAGTAATTTGTATCCAAAAAGAAAACAATAAATCATCGAGCAAATCTATCGAAAAAAATGTTGAACATCAAAACATAAAAGAACTCCTTTGGGGGCAAACAATGAGATTCATTAAATAAAAAATACTTTGTCGTGTTAAAAAAACTTTTGCAGGAAATTTCTCATTACCGTGCCTTTATATGTACCCGTAAAAAAGTATTTTAAAAGCTACCAGCAAGCACACTTTCCAGAGCAAAAAATATATTTTCTATTAAAAATCAAAGTAAATTATTATCTAGAGGCAAATTAATAAGGTTTTATCAAAAGAATTTCTAACAAAGAAAACATTTAGAACCTTTAAAGCTTATTAACGTTTTCTAAGTTATTACGGAGAATAGTTTTTCAGCGTAGCCCGCTACGAGAAAGCTACGAGAGTACTACGAAGCTACGAACTTTCGTAGCGTACACTAATGAACTGTTTATATATCCGGCACTTTATATTATGTACTTTATTACGTAGCTTAGTGCCGGTTCAGTATAATTATGTCATTATAGGTATGACGGCTGTATAGGTTAACATTATTACCCAGTGGGTTAAAGCACGGAACGGCTGTTCCGTGGGTTAAAGCTTGAGTGCAATGGTGGCCCAGTGGTAACGGCCGCGACTTACAAGGTGTAGGTCGTAGGTTCGATCCCAGACAGGCGCTTTACTTTGAGTAATTTATTTCATCATTACTGCTCACAAAACGGTGAAGGAAAACATCGTGAGGAAACCGGCATGTCATGACATGTGACATCTACCAACCCGTACCAGGCGTGGTGGACACTCCCTCTCACAGAGAGGAGGCCTATGTTCCGTTAATGGGAACATTATAGGCTGATTATGAGGGTTAAAGCTTTAGCACTTGCTTCAAAGCCATTCAAAGGAGACTCATTGAAGAGTATAACCCTATTTTTTTTTTTGTTAGGGAAATGATTTGTGTGTTCCAGACAGGTACGTATGGCGACGACAGCCACGGCTGCTGGCGAAGCCGCGCGCTTGGACCAATCTTCTACGTAAGGCGTCACAGATGCGTGCATTCCACACTCTCAACCTCATAGCAAGTGACACGGGCCTATTATGTTGTTCTCTGTGTGTGTTCACAAATAATGCATTGTTTGTAATAACTTAAAAAAAAATATTATAATAATAAGTTAATAATAAGCTAGGATAAGAGTTTAGGTAAGTACATTATCGCAATACATTACCCTGTAATGATAGATGTAAGTTGGAAAATAAATAACAATTGACAAGTTAGTTAAAAGACTTTTTTTGCGTGGGAAATTATCAAATAACTTCTCCCGCTCTGGGCGGAGCGGGAGGGTGTGTCAGACTCTTACTGACTAAAACCCACCCGTGTTCCTTCCGTTACCTGGGTTGCCCTCGGTATCCCTTTGACTTTCCCACGACCCAGACAGGCATCGGCCCTAGTGGACCCCTACACTTGTGCTGACGACATCTCTTTGAGGCGCGCGTCTCTTTGAACGCGCCGTCGGCCTGGGCCTGGTCCTTATCGGACGGTGAGCTACCCATTGCTCTCCGTTCGCAAGCGCTTATGGTGGCCGGAAATCCGCAATTAGAACACTACCTACTTTTTTTTTGTGGGAATACATTTATATAAAAATAACTTAAACTAACATTCATTTAAATAAAAATAACTTAAACTAATAACTTAAAATAACTTAACTTAAGTAATTAAATACAAATAACCTCTCGCTCTGGGCGGAGCGGGAAGGTATGTCAGACTCTTACTGACTAAAACCCACCCGTATTCCTTCCTGTTGCCTGTGTTGCCACGGGCCTCGGTGACCCTTTAGTACCTTCCCGCGACCCCGGCAGGCATCAGCCCTAGTGGACCCCTACATTTGTGCTGACGACATCTCTTTGATGTGCGCGTGGAAAACAACGCGCCGTCAACCCGGGCCTGGACCTTACCCGACGGTGAGCTACACATTGCTCACCGTCCGCAAGCCCGCGCCTACGGTGGCTGGAAATCCGCCCGGGATTCCCGACGCCCAGGGCGTCTCTTGCGGTGGCTAGGGGCGAGAGGGCGCGAAATTTGCTCCTCCTTCGCGAGCATTATTGCTTCGCAGAAGGAGGTGACGCCTCTCGCTCCGTACCATGGCCTGAACCAGGGCTGGACGTGAGAGATCTCTGCCGCCGATGGCTTCCACGAGGACACGGCGGTGCTCTGCCCAAGCCGGGCAGACCTCCACCGTATGCTCCACTGTGTCCTCCGGGCGATCCACACAGTGGTGACACCCGGGCGTTTCCTGCCGCCTTATCCAACACAGGAACCTCCCGAAACTGCCGTGTCCGGTGAGGACCTGCGTCAGGCGGAAGTTGAGGACGCCGTGGCGCCTCTCTAGCCACTCCTATATTGAGTATTGAGTATTAAGTTGTTCGATCATTCAAACCCCAACTCCCAATCTTTGACAGTTGTATAAAATACGTACTTAGCTTAAACACGGCAAATTCACGTAAGGTGTTAATTAGCTTGACAAATACATACAAGTACATATTACCTATTACTTGTTATGAAATCGATTCAGATATTGTCATAAGTACCGGTTATTAGGTAATCAATATGAATTACTTATAGGTCCCAGCAGTGGACATTCAAAAATCATTCAGGTGTATACTTACAAAAATGTCCGGCCATAATTGTATGCTACAAG
Organism: Atethmia centrago; assembly: GCA_905333075.3. Lineage (NCBI taxonomy): Eukaryota > Metazoa > Arthropoda > Insecta > Lepidoptera > Noctuidae > Atethmia > Atethmia centrago. The sequence goes on from HG995374.1 coordinate 10,551,144, forward strand.
AATGGAAAAACACAAAAAACTAATGGGTTAATAATTGCATTGGTCTGCGTATCTATCGACCGGCAGTAATTCCTCTGACAGATAAGAATCAAATGGATTAACATTCGGTATTGCTGTGACCACTTACAATTTTTTTTTAACTTTATTGTTTTGTTAATATCAACTACTGTTGCATAAAGAGTGAATACAATGAACTATGGCACGATTTTCTAGTGTAACTTGGTATGCTACAATCAACCTAAACTTTTCCAATCTAGGGTAGGATTTCAATCAGGGAGGACCATCAGCTACCCAGCTGCGATTGATCAATATTTATCATGGAAGAGACAGCCATCCGTCCTCCGTTAAACTGAGTTCATTCATTCATTCATTCATTTATTTCATAAACAATGTTTACATTGTGACGAAATTTCATTAAAACTCACAAAACACGGATTTTAATGTTTACAATTTAAAAATAAAATAATACAATTATAATTCGGTACATTAGCAAAAAAAAAAACAGGAACCTATTGAAAAGTAAATCCATAAAAATCATTTCAATAAAAATAAATCAAATTAGCGAGAAAAAAAAATAAATCATGTCAATAAAAATAAATAATGTTAATAAAATATAAAATACATAAATTATAACAATAGAATTTTTTTAAAAATCATACAAATAAAAATTTAAAAAATGATGTCGATAAAAAATAAACATGTCAATAAAAAAAATAAAAAAATATTAAATTACTTATTAGAGTACTATTGATCTAAGATCGGCCGCCATGGCCCACGCACAATGGTCCACCTGAAGGACTATGTGCGGAATCCAAACCCTCTAACATAGAACATAGATCTAAGATCCGACTAGGTGTCGGAGTCTTGGACTTTTGTCTTTTTTTTTGGGTGGGAAATTATCAAATAACTTCTCCCGCTCTGGGCGGAGCGGGAGGGTGTGTTAGACTCTTACTGACTAAAACCCACCCGTCTTCCTTACGTTGCCTGTGTTGCCAGGGGCCTCGGTAACCCTTTTGGACTGCCACGTGACCCCAGCAGGCATCGGCCCTAGTGGACCCCCACACTTGTGCTGACATCTCTTTGAGACGCGCGTGGAACATAACTCGCCGTAGACCCGGGCCTGGTCCTTATTGGACGGCGAGCTAACCATTGCTCACCGTCCGCAAGCCCGCGCTGGACTTTCGACTAATGATACCATTTCAGACACCAATCTACATGATCTTCACATGATCTGACCAAGATTATGTCTGGACTTTAAAAGAGACTGTGACCTCTGAGTTTGTTTCGGCCTTTCTTCTCAGAGTAGTCAGATAGGAAACGCCGAGCTCATCTAGTTTTTTTTCTAAATATGATTGACGTGTAAAAGTGTTTGTACAAACCTACTTACAAAAAATAAAATCATTTCATTTCATTTTGAAGTGTATTCCATGTGCTACACATAACATAACATCACGCTTATATTTCCTGAAGGGTTAGGCAAAGGCCTAATCCTATTATCTTATTATATTTGCGATTTTAATTACCGGATATTACCAAAGTGTGGATCTACAATAATATAATAATATTTTAATCAAAAATTACAAGTTATAAAAAATTTGTATAGTTTTGCTTAAATGTAAATTATATTTCTAAGACTTACGTGCCTGACCAAGTTATCCTGTGTCATGCGAATAGTGCTAAAATAGTCTTATAAAATTAATAAATTATCTTAAAGTTGACATTAGAGATCTTATTATACTCTAGGGTAAACTCTAATCTAACATCTATCTCTGTCATCTATCAAAGAAGTATAGTTAATCTTTCTAGACCACTTAAGCATCTCGTATAAACATAATGAATATAAGTGATATACATGTTATTAGTCCTAAATAACATCACCAGATTATGGCAAATATCAAAAGAAGATCTATGGAAAAGATAGCAGTTTTAAAAAGTAGGTTATAAGGTCCAAGCGAATGTTTTTGTCTCGATACTATAAAGTATAACCTAGTTGGCACAGACTATATGTCAGAGATGAACCAGATACTAAGATGTATGCTATATTCACTAAACTTTGGCTTAGGTCACTGACTTTTGAATTATGTGAAGTCAACTCCTAACAAAAAATTTTTACACCCTATGATTCCCACCCCCATAATTATTATTATTTTAAGAGTGTTATCTTCTAAATTATTTAACTATTTTTAACTCTTAGATTTTTGTAATAAATGTTCTCCTGATTGGTTTGCATAGTTTTATTTTGCAAATTCACGTTATTCATAGTGCCATATTCGAGTTAGCAAAAGTGTATCAAACTCACGTTAGACCAGCTAAAGTGGGTCCTACATAATAAACGATCACCCTTTATTATGTAGGTCCTACATAAAGTAATTTATTTTTGAAAGAATTTATTCAATTTAAAATGTATAGCACTAACATAAAATGCTTCTACAAATGTAGAAAAAGTTATACATACAACATTTTAGAAGTAGATAAAGATGAAACATATTCTTTGAAAATATGAAAATAATTGCGCATTTATAGGTCAATTAAAAGCAACCCATAAATATTTTTTCATTTTTTTTTATTCTAGAGAATAGGGCTTTGTCGCACATGCGATTATGCCACCCTGGTTGACTTAAAAAAATAATACTTATCTTTATTTAACAAAACTTTAGCATAGCTCTTTTGTAAAGTACTCTAGCTGCATCAGAAAGTGGCATAGCTAGAATACTATTACAGTAACCTATCTCTCTAATCCTGCAATCTAATTTATTTTACCCATAAAGATTTTTAGGAAAAATCTTCCTTTAACATTGGAGATGCCTTCCCTACTATCCCGAATATATCTCTTGTAGGAAAAGTGTACAAATAATGTTATTATTAAGAATTTACTCTCGTTTTTTTTTTCTATTTGATCCCTGAAGAAAAGGTTACCCTACTTGCGACCTTCCAGTCAAGTGCCTAAGAGATTACGTCTGGTTGAATGACACAAATGACATTATTGCTGTGGATGAACTGCAAACTAAATATAGGTAAATTGATAGATATTCCTATAAGTGCATTCTATAGGTCGCAAATACAACCCCGCATGACGTCAGAATGTGATTGCGTAGATATTTCCAACACGCACGCTAAAGTTAATTCGATTTTTTTTATATAGGGTTATTGTGTCACCCTATAGTATGTAAAAACTCTGTATTTTCAAAATAAAGAGTAGATATTCTATTCTAATACAAATAAGTAAACTGACAGACAAATTTTGTACCCACGAATGAACAAAAGCTTGTTTTGCTACTTAAGCCAGTAGCTGATCAAATTCTAATCCAATTTTGTTTTTATCTTCACAAACAATGACATGATAAATATTCAAAACAAGTTTAAAACATATGTGACAAAGTTTGTGAGAGATTGGTGTCTACACTAGGAAAACCTGTATAGCAGATCACCAGGGTCCCACCAGACGGAGTGTAAACATAATTAGTTATACAGTAAAAGTGAAGGAGCTGAGCATAACAATATAAATCAAATAAAATCAATAATAAAAACCAAATCAAAGTAAAAAAAAAACTATAAAACACAGCAATAGAAAAGTGGAAAAATGCGTGAAATATTACATAATCAGCTTATAATGTTCCCACTGCTGGGACACAGACCTCCTCTCTGTGAGAGGCAGTGGGCCACAATCCACCACGCGGGCCCAGTGCGAGTTGGTGAATATTGGAGAAATTAGCGGGACGGACTATTTTGGATAAGTCAGTTGCTTCATAATCTAGGTTAAGGAGCTATTCAACTCGTTTGTATCATTACAAACTTTCGATCGTAATTACAAAGCCATTAAACATCGTGGAAAACTCACACGTGTAACACAACAGTCACACGTGTAGATTTTCCTAGACTAGACAACACTACATAACATGGCATGACAACACTACATACATATCATGGTTGCCTGGAAGAGATCGCAGAAAGCGATAAGGCCGCCCGTTGTATATTTTGTAGTGTTTGATTTATTTTTTGTAATGTATTTTTGTGGTGTACAATAAAGTATATAAATAAATAAATAAATACATAACATAAAATCAAGCCTGTAATCGGAATAAGTAGCCTGAAGTACCACATTGGACGTCTTGTCATTGCTCCAATTCATCATTGATCACTTTGCAAAACTGTTTATTTTTTTGTTTTATTACTTCCGGCTCGTCACCGTTACTTTATTCAGGTTTAATCCCAGTCAAAAAGAGAAGTGGCAGTTTATATAATGGTCTACTACATACATAGGTATGTTTTATGCAACCTACGCTATTGCTGTTAACCATATTTAGCGTTGATTAGTAAATCGTTGATAAAAATACGACCCATTCACCCTCAAAATAAAATAGGTATGGATTAAAAGGTTAAAACAAAGCGCAAAACACAATTTTTCTTCAGAAGCAACTTATACAAAGTTACTAAATTGGTTAAACGGCAGACAATGGCGCCGATTCCCTTGTTCACAAACTAATCTAAATTTAAGTTCAGTGCATCTTTTTCTTTCTATTACATTAAGAAAAGGACAGAAGATAAATTTTAGTTTAGTCCTGTCAAATTAATCAGCGCTTGACGTAAATTGACGTAATTTTAGTAGGCAAGTTTTTAATCACGTCTAAACTTGTATGGAGTAGTGACAGGCGCTGATTAATTTGACAGGACTAAACTAAAATTTATCTTCTGTCCTTTTCTTAATGAAATAGAAAGAAAAAGATGCACTGAACTTAAATTTAGTTTAGTTTGTGAACAAGGGAATCGGCACCAATGACGAGAAAGTCGACGGACGATTGAATTTATTATCCTAAGCTATTGTGAATTGAGTCGCTTGATTTATTTAAATTGAGCTGGCTAAATGGAAACAGTCGGAAGCTACGAGCAATGATACTTTCAATTTGTTTTTAGATTATTGTTTTTAACTTTGGTTATGGTATGGTTGGTAAATTGCATGCTGTAACAATTGAAGTTAGGGAAATAGCAACTCTTAAATTGTTTTCTGATTATTTTCTTATTAAAGTATTCCCATAGTCAATTAAAAATGTAGCAAATCTTTTAGAAAACGAGACTTTATAGAAAAAAATAGAATAGAATACTCTTTAGAACATCATGTCACTCATCTCTATAACGAAAAACCAGGCTTCAAAAAGCGCAAATAATTGTATTTATGCCCACACCGTACCTATTGTATTTTTGCGATTATTTTCTCTCTACTTCTTCTTGAATCAAACATGGCAGAGCCAAACCGTGAAAATTGACATTTAATTGTATTTAAAATTGTATTGTAATTTAGTGAAACCCCATCAAGAGCATTGAACTTAAATAATAAATCGAAGCAGTAACAATAACCATCAATAAACAAAAACAAAACAATATTCGAATCAGACAGCAAATTGATGGCTCAGTAAATAACAGTTAATGCAACATTACAATAACCAAATGAAATATCGATACGATTCCGAATAAAATTGTCGATTCATAAAGGTCCTTGAATTTTACCCATTAAACATTACTAAATGTTGATAATAAACGCAGCAGACCCAGAAAGAGATGAACTAAACTCATTTTTCACAACAGGCAAATATGCAAGTAATTCAAAACTTATCCATTATTTAAATATACGTACATTGTGAAGGAGTCCAGAAACAAATTTCTCTTTTTACCCGACTGCCTCAGGAGGGTAATGTTTACATTTTTTTAATGCATTTTACAATTCATTCATTTATGTTGCGTTTTTTTGGTGGAACGGAACGCAAACTCAAAACGCGTCATCTTCGACAAGTGACGAAAGAAACTATGTTAATAAAATTCTATTCTCAGCAAAGTGCTTGAAATCTCACTAGTAAGTAAGTGCGATTTCTGCTTGAGTGAAGCACAACAAAAAAATTAATTTATATGATTTGGGGCTACAAACATATGTTAAGGCGCTGACAAGACCCAATTGACCAAAATAGGCTTCACTTAAGAAAAAAAATTGAAAAATCTGTATAGTTTGTGGTAGCGAAAAAAAATATATGTTAATTTTGAACATATTTCCCAGAACCTGGTTGTTACCAAAACACGTTTTGAAAACAAAATCTCGATACAAACTAACGTTAAACTAACCTCTTACTTTGATTTCTAATCCAAAATATCTGTATCAAATATCAACATACGTTACGTATTTAATTAATAACAAGAACGTCTTATTTGAATGCAGAACTTGGTTGTTTTTTATTTTCGATTAATCAACTCAATTTTGAGTAAATAGATAATTACTTCATATTTTGCTATAAATTGCAAGCGTTGTGTCATCGCGCTTCTCTTTCTTTTCTATGGAATTTAACAGTAACCGCTGTTTAGGTGTTGTCAGCGTCTTAACAAAGAAGTTTTGTGGCAAATGACGTCACATCATGCCCGCGACAGAAACAGTCGTTTGAACTCTAGTAGAAAATTGTTGGAGTTTCATAATTTTTTTGAGCAACAAGCAGTAGTTGAATTTAACTTTTAATTCTTTTCTTGGGTGTATATTTCTGTCTATTATTGATATAGTGAAAAAAAAAATTACATGCATATTCCATATTGGATTAGACCTGCACGCCAAATACGTAACACACTTTCTATCATTATCCAAGGGTTTTGAAGGAAATTCCTAAACCATAGCTTCGTAAGTCTGAAAAATTCGTCTGCTCAGCAACGTAAAAAACGCAATGAACGTGGTCGAACTGTCAAAATGAAAGACATCGCGATCAATTGTCATTTTATGTGAATTACGCAATTACCCTACAGTAAAGTGAAAAGAGCGAATCCCTTCATTACTTTCTCTTTCCTGTAGGCTCTTTGCCCTGCAGTTATTTTGTACTATAGGTATGTATATGTATATTAAATGTTGGTATACCAAACTACAGCTTTCCGTTATTGGTTTTAGATAAACTATTTTTAACTTATCTTAAGTCGGGATTTGTGTCCTACTTATGGTATTGGGTCGCCCCTATTACATGGGACCTAAACTTAACGTTGAGCTCCTTAAGTTCTGAGTTGAGCTGCACAACTACTAACAAATGCGTGCACTGACTGGACAGTTCTACTCAATCTGTGTAGTTCTTTAATCTAAAGACCATTTCAGACAATCTACATTCGCGCCGTCTCGCCCCTAGCCGCCGCAGGAGACGCCCTGGGGGGTAACCATCACCTCTTATAGCAGTATTACTTCAATATTACTTTAGCGTGAGAAAGAGATGGAGCTATAAGTCCTGTATAGCTCAGCTCCAGGTGGGAAAAAAATCCCGGGCAGATTTCCGGCCACCGTAAGCGCGGGCTTGCGTACGGTGAGCAATGGGAAGCTCACCGTCCGGTAAGGACCAGGCTCGGGTCGTTATGTTCCACGCGCGCCTCAAAGAGATGTCGTCAGCACAAGTGTAGGGGTCCACTAGGGCCGTTACCGAGGCCCCTGGCAACACAGGCAATGGAAGGAACACGGGTGGGTTTTAGTCAGTAAGAGTCTGACACACCCGCCCGCTCCGCCCAGAGCGGGAGAAATTATTTGATAATTTCCCACCCAAAAAAATTAAAGACAATCTACATGTTCTTCACATGATCTGATTATTTCTGGAATTTAAAAGAGACTGTGACCTCTGAGTTTGTTTCGGCCTTTCTCCTCAGAGTAGTCAGATAAGAAACGCCGACCTCATCTAGTTTTAAAAAATATGATTGCCGTGTCTGTACTACTTACAGAAATAAAATCATTTATTACTGGTACAACATTAGTGACTAAAATCTCTGCCTGACCCTTAGGGAGAACAGATTCGGTATTGTGTAATCTTTATATCAAAGGTCGTAGGTACACGTGGTCTGGGTTATTGTGATGCAAAGACAACAAAACATTGATCAGACTCTGTGTAAAATCACCGATGCACAAACCATCGATCCTCCAAACAAATTCATCGATGCAGAAAAGTCCTTGAACTTTACCTGTCCTATCGGTATCCAGGCTTTGTTCCCATTCATGAAACATGTTGCCTTCAGTTGCCCGCCCACTGTGTGACGTCATTGGCTGCAATATTGTTTGCCGTGACAATAGATAGGGGAACACTTTGGACAGATAAAGAGAACGCACTAAGCCTATTAGCGCGCTTCACTTAACGGTTATCGCTTCATGGCCTTTTGGGTTATGTAGGAGAAAACTCGGAAAATGTAGCTTTTAAACACATCTGTTATGTCAGTCTGTTTGTTCCAGTCTTCTTTGGTACTACGCAAGAATGATTCATGGTTTGTTTTATTATTTTATGGAACCATTTTTAGTATAAAAAAATATGAATCTTACAGACTTGCACCAAAATAATAATTGTATTCAGAAACATAAAAAACTTGCCATAGGCGACTACGCAAAAAAGTTTTCATTGTGCCCAGTGAATGAACTACGGAACCCTTCAATATGTGTTGGACAGACTATCAATATTTTTAACAAATGTGTCAGGGCTGACATGGTTCGGTTATATACATTTTTGCAGCCAACTCCTATCAGTTTTTGAAACTAACAAAGTGTGGCGATAAAAAATAACGGTAACAAATTGCATGTTCCCAATATTGAAGTCACTGTTGTGATAACATTTTAATTTGGAATATACAAATATTGTTACGTCAGTCCAACAAAAAACCATTTGCAAAAGAACACAGATTTTAAATTTATGTGTAATTTTACCAGTTAACAGAAGTGGCTAAACGGCTCTTCTTAACTTTCACGAAAGTGTTAACTTAGCGTATTTCAACCACTTAACATAATTACCGTAACTATGCAAATCAACGATAAACTGCCCAAGATACTTCATGATCAAGTTGCGTCAACAAATAGTTGTCAAGTGGTCCCACAAACCCCATGGAAATTTAGTTATTTATTCAAAGCGCGTAGTACTTTGATTATTGTAATTTGACGTAAGCCACGCCCGTCCCGGGGTAGGTAGGTTAAAAGGTTGAATGGAGTGGAGTCACTTCACATCACAATATTGTACCGTGGGTGTTGATTATCTCTGACGTTCTCAAGTTGCTTTGAATATGAACGCGAACTGAATTGTCGTGTGTGAAAAGGATGGAGGACTGTGGTGAAACTTCTTTAAAAGTTGGACTGTGCATGTTGTTCAGTGGATAGGCGTCAAGCTGGTCTTTCATATTGTAGTTTTACAAACTTTAAAACCACCAAATGGGTTATTGTAAGTTATCTGTTTGAGATCATATAATAAATAGTAAATCATTTACTTAACTCTAGATATAGGCCCCTGGCAACACAGGCAACGAAAGGAATACGGGTGGGTTTTAGTCAGTAAGAGTCTGACACACCCTCTAGCTCCGCCCAGAGCGGGAGAAGTTATTTGACGACTTCTCACCCAAAAAAAAAACTCTAGATTAAAAGCAATTGGTTAAAAGTGTTATGCTCGTGAATGGGTGTTGCTTGTGGTGACTGGTCGTCTTGCTGACTATGGTTTTATTATTTTTATTAGTAATTAACTGTTTATTTATTTTACTTCGATTGTGCTAGTTTATCATTCTGACTTCGACTTACAGCTATAGCCTTATGTAAGCGGGCACGCACTTTATGCCTGGGGGCTTTTATTTAGGTATTAAGTTCTGTTTACGTTTTTATGTTGTAGTTTTTATTTCTGCTTGAGTTACAGTTTCCATTGTTTTGTTGGTATATTGGCGTGTGCTAGCTAACATATGGCAAGTAATTTAATTTAATGTTTCGTAGTGTTAATTACTTTGCATACGATTTGTATAAAATCAAGTTTATATAACTAAACAGACAGATGTGCTGCTGGGGAGTTTGTTGCGCCACTTCTTCTTCCCAGCTAAAGCACTGGGAAGTGGTAAAGGGCGGGCGTTTTTGGGGGACTGTCTTGTGTAATTTTGATGTTCGAAAACTGCTGATTCTCAGCCTAGTTTGAATAAATGACTTTTGATTTTGATTTGATTTGGTACAAGGATGTGTTTATGTTATGACAAGAATCAATTTTGCACAGCTGTATCCAGATCTACCTATGTTCTGAATATAACTCGTTGATTCAGAAAGAATTCCCTAAAAATACAAACTCGGTGTCATCCACATTTAGATAGACGGGAAAATATGTCGCCCGCCGTTGCAAGGTTATATGAAATATGAGGATCCTACATAAATTACGTCATCAGCATAAAAGGGAACGAATGTCAAATTTTGATGCCAGCGTTCAGTTGAATGTGAAAAAGTGTGCTATAGAGGAACAGCAATCGAAAGTTGAACACGAATATTCAAGTAAGGTGAATATTTTTGGTACCGCATCGTATTTAAACCCAAACAAAGTATGAAAGATTTGTTACATTTGGTGTGTTTTGTAAGAAATCATCATCAACAACACATCAGCAACACGGGTTTTAAGAAAATGGTATGAGCATCTTAATTAGTCAAGTCAAAGGAAATGTCTACAGATGAACTGACTCTTCTAATTAGCGGTAAATTAAAGAAGAACAGGAAAAGCCAAAGATTTTTAAAAACAAACATTTTTAAGCAATTTGACACTCAACGTCATTTTGCCGCCATTTCGTTCAACTGTCAAAAAAATACCGTTGTGATTTGAATCGGTCAATTCAAGTTGGTACTCAATTTGCTTAGGTAACAATTAATTTCTGTGACTTTACAAAGTTACAGATCGAAAAAACTTATTTTGTACCTTTTTGTTTAAAAAAAAAGTACCAGTATTAATTCATGTTATGTTTTCATGAAACAATTTTAATGGAGCACAATAAAAAATCTTTGATTAAGTTAATCTGAATCAAAGTATTTTTCAGCGTGCTAGGGGTTTAATAGGTGGTGTTTTTTATCAATTTAAAGAATAAACATTAATTACCAGTAAAAAATAAGCACAATAAAAATCTGTTGGTTAAGATTATCTTAATCACAGTATTTTTTACGATATCGGTACCCAATCCTAAAGGTAAAACCGAAAATAAGGGTACAAAAATTGTTTATTTTGTGAGCTGTGCCTTTGCCCCATTCAACCCCATGGTATAGGTACATATGGGGTATGTCTGACCTACATAAGTCATTACCAAACGTGGCTTGATGTTACGTTAATTATTATTAATCGTAGAAACGAGTTTACGAGTAATCGGTAGCTATTCTGTTTATCCAAATCAAAATAAGTGGTTGAAATTTCAGAACGGTAGGTACGTAAAATGCGGTGTTTATTAGGACCAGAGATGATTTCGGTGTATTTTCATTCAAGTGACGTTTTTTTTATACATAAATATGATTCTTATATTAATTGATTGATTATTATTATACATAAAGTATCTGGAATTTAGATATACTGTAGAACCTAAGTTTAAAAAAATACCGGCCAAGTGAGTGTTTCTAGTACTAAGCGTCTCTGAGCTATAGTGGGAACAGACAGACAGACGAACATGGCGAAACTATAAGGTTCCTTGTTTACTACGGAACCCTAAAAAGCAGCCCTTTTTCGTGTCTATAATAGTTTATAGTCGTAGGTAGTCCTCTCTACCTCTGTTATTACAAAACAAGGTTTGTCTTTTGACATGTTTTACAGTTGAAAGCATCGAGTCCGTATCGAGCCAGTATTTTAATATGAACATAACTGTGATTCAAATACCGTTCTTTATAGAACTGGCAACTTAGTCAGGTACTTGTCAGTTTTTAACGAAGTCGGAATTCGAAATTCAAAAATGGTTTGGGTCTGAAGATAAACCTTCTTTTGCAAGAAGACGGCATGTGTTTCGGCTGCTACGTAAGCTGTGATAACAGTGTTTATAATACTTATGTCTAAGTGTAGGTAGAGGGGCTCGTGGCTATACAAGGTGTTGTTTTGGACCTGCAAAACATTTTAGGAGGTAATTATGTTAGTGATTCTCGACCCGAATCAACAAAAAAAAAATTAAAAAAATTAAAAAAAAAAGATAAAATTAAAAAATCTAAAATAAAAAGTATTATTGATTATTGACTTGGTATCGTATTGTTATACGATTATTTACGAGTTTCATAACAACCTCCTGAAATGTTTTGCAGGTTCAAAACAACAGCTTGTATATTAACAGCCACATGGGTCGAACGAAGGTTAAGCTGCGCTTGCCGCGGTCGGTTCGTGGATGGGTGACCATACATTACATATTGAAACCTCTCCGTGCCTTGGAAAGCACGATAAGTCCAGCTGTCATTCGTAGACTCAGAAGCCCAAAAGGCTGACAGCCATTCTTACCAAGGAGTATCGTGTTAACTGATTGAGTTGTGGAGGTCCGATAGGCAGTCGCTCCATGTAAAATACTGGTATAACGTAGTTGGGAAAAAGCTAGACAGATTGTTTGTATAAGTGAAGGCAGATACCGCCTCCTTGGTAATATGTCTCTATCTTTGTAATCCATACCCTTTTTTTTTTGGGTGGGAAATCATCAAATAACTTCTCCCGCTCGGGGCGGAGCGGGAGGGTGTGTCAGACTCTTACTGACTAAAACCCACCCGTATTCCTTCCGTTACCTGTGTTGCCAGGGGCCTCGGTGACCCTTTAGTACCTTCCCGCGAGCCATGTTAAGTCTTGCCCGTAATTCTTCATATAATCATTACTCTGAATCGCTGCTCCTCCTTTGCATCAAGAACCAAAAGCTCACAAGTTTCTGGGCAAAACCCTGGCTTTCGTCTAAATTTCTAAAGGACTTGAGCAATCCATACCCTGACCCCTTAAGATTTTTTCATCAATTATGATTACTTAACTCATCTTATCTTATGTCAACCATAATTTAATAAGTTCTATGACTTGGACTCTATTGCGACTTAGTCAATGAACAAATTGCAACATAAGACTTGATTATATGAGATGAATATGACTGCTGAGATGGTAGCGAGTTCTAGTCCTGCTCGTGTACAAACTTAGGAGTAGATTTCAGATTATTGTTCATAAAATGTTATGTTATAATCAGCCTATAATGTTCCCACTGCTGGGACGCAGGCCTCCTCTCCTCGAGAGGGAGTGAGCTGTAATCTACCACGCGGGACCAGTGCCGATTGGTAGATGTCACATATCTTCGAATTTTTGGTTCTAGGACATGCCGGTTTCCTCACGATGTTTTCCTTCACGGCTTTGAGAGCAGTTGTGATTAAATTATTTACACAAAGTAAAGCTCCTGTCTGGGTTCGAACCTACGACCTACAAGTTGTAAGTCAGGGCCGTTCCCACTGTAATGGAGTGGATAAGCTAGACCAAATCAAGAATTGGTTTATTTTAACAATTATAACGAGAATAAATACTCGTATTTTGAAAGTTAATATCGAGTTAAGTTAATACAGATAATAACGAGCTCCCATTATTATGACAATTTTTCTTTATTTCCTCAAACAAACCAAAATCTAGATACAAAACCTTCCTGCAGTAGATAGGCATCATTTAAAAACACCACCAACTCCGATTCGTGACATGAATCATTACAACCATGTCACAATAAAACGCGACGAATAAAAGTCGAACATCATGTCCGGGCGGCACGAATTATTGTTCATATTTCTGACATTACTCTTTGAATATAAAACCATTCTTCTTCAGTGTGTAGGTAAAAGTAAAAAAAAATAAGCAGGCACGAGTTTGTGTCCTTACCAAACTGGACGAATGTGACAGGAGATCGTTGATAGCAACAGAAACGAGGAGGCTGCTGTCTTAGAGCATAGGTATCTAATGCCTAAAGATCTACAGTGTCAAATTAGATTAGCTGGCAAAACTTCACAGATGTAGCGGGTATCGTTACCTAATGACGATAAATAAATTAAAAAACTATACTCTTAAGACGCTGACAACACCTAAACCGCGGTCTCTGTCAGATTGCATAGAAAAGAAAGAGAAGCGCGATGACAAAACGCTTGTAATTTATTGCAAAATATGAAGCAATTATCTATTTACTCAAAATTGAGTTCAGTAATCGAAAATAAAAAACAACCAAATTCTGCATTGAAATAAGACGTTCTTGTTATTAATTAAATTTGTAACGTATGTTGATATTTAATACAGATATTTTGGATTAGAACTCAAGGTAAGAGGTTAGTTTAACGTTAGTTTGTAACGAGATTTTTTTTCTAAGCGTGTTTTGGTAACAACCAAGTTCTGGGAAATATGGTCAAAATTAACATATATTTTTTCCGCTACCACAAACTATCCTGATTTGGCAATTTTTTTTCTTCAGAGAAGTCAATTTTGGTCAATTGGGTCTTGTCAGCGCCTTAACCTCGAGTAACAACTTCTGAGTACGGGGTCAACGGCCTCTGGTAGTGTAGTAACTTGAAATTATAAAAATAACATAACATCGTGCGTGTAATCCCCGAAGGGTTAGACAGAAATATACCCACAGTAACACCCCAAGGCAAGCCTATTGCATGGGAAATTATTATTTGAAGTTATGAGTCTGGATAATCCTTTTTTTTTTATTCCCATTGGATAACGATACCGATCACATCTGTGAAGTTTCGTCAGCTAATTTGAACCTGTATAAACGTTACTTAGCACGTACTTTGATTGTTGTATATCACCGTGGCACAACTGTCAAACTACAAGTACAAAATAGAGACGGGAACATGTCTAAGTCAAGGCACGAGCAAAGTAACGTTCATAGATCTCGGCCTCAGTCTTAACGTTAATCTTTAGTTATCTGATGCCAATAGATGACGCCTAACCTCATATCCTCTCTGAAAACGAAGAGGGAGGGATTTACAAATGAGTGACAGAGTTCAATTAAGCGATCGTGAAAATTATAATATCCGTAGACAGTTTAACAGGCCTGTCTACCGGTATTAACCCCATCTAGATAGGCGGTCGACTGTCCAGGGTAGTGTACTCAAGAAGAAAAAGAATTCGTGATAAATTAGTGATAAGTGATTTATTAGAGATCGCAGAAAGCGATAAGGCCGCCCATTGTATATTTTGTAGTGTCAGATTTATTTTTTGTAATGTATTTTTGTGGTGTACAATAAAGTATATATAAATAAATAAATAAATAGACGCTTGCTGGGCAATTCCTTCTGTTAGAAAGAATCTTATATTCAGCATTGTACTAAAATGAGCTATGACCTCATCTCTTGTATGTCTCATCTACCCAACACATGGTCTCTTGCACCCTTTTAACTCATAACTGAGAGTAGGGTTGAAAAATCTCATGTGCAATGTGCAGCCCTTTCAGAAGAAGAAGAGTAGACAGCATATCGGACAAAACGTCATCATCTGCCTTACCTTTTCCCAACTATGTTGAGGTCAGCTTCCAGTCTAAATGGATGCAGCTGCATACCAGTATTTAAAACAAAATCAGACCATGTACAAAATAAATAGTTTTCCCCTATCGCGAGCTGAATTTTACACGGTGCGACTTCCTGGCCCCCACAACCAAGTCTGTCCTAGGTAAGACTACTTGTCAGACATGCGGGCTTCTGACTACCTGTACACGGAAAAAAGGATGTCTTAAATTAAGACAATATCCTTTTGGTCAATACAAAATATTGATTCATATATGGGGAAAACAATATATTCTTGAATGAAGTAACATTTTGTCTTAGTTTTATTGTCTTCTTCGAAGATACTTAATTAAATGAAGAATTATTAAGTTTAATTTTAAGAATATTATTTCTCTCTTAGAATATTTTCGTCAATTAAGATTGTTATAGTCTTGAATCAAAAATATTTGCTTAAGTCAAGAATAAAAACCAAGTATTTATTATTCTTAATTTGAGTAAACAGGTTTTCTTGGACTGAGTACATTTACTTACGTTAAGAAAATATTTACTTGGATTGAAACAATTTTTCTGAGAATATTGATATTCTTCGCTGAAGAGATCCTTTTTTTTCGTGTAACGACTATCAAAGGTCTAGGGACCAACGGCTTGACGTGCTTTGCACGGAGGGGTCTCGGTATGTAATGGATAGTCACCCATCCACGAACAGACTGCGGCAAGCGTAGCTTAATTTTTAATTGACTTGCGGCTGTATTTACTTGGCTACAAGTGGAAAAATCAATGCTAATAAATAATAGTACAATTCATAAAGCATTAAGTCCGCCTTTGTACCTAATTGTGTGCGAGAAGTTTAAATAAATAAATAATAAGTAGGTTGGTACCACTTGAACTTAAACGGCACTTAAAGTGACTACGATCATACGTCAACGTGTAATTATGTTTCCAACTTTCAGTAGCTATTAACTCTTTGTCAATATTTTTTATACTCCATAACTGTTGTCGGTACAAGAATATACCGAACTATTAATTACTATAAGTATCTAATCAGGATAAGTAAAATATAGTTGTATGCTATTTTTAGGATGGGAAATACCGAAGGTACCTAGGGAGGGACACGATTTAATTGACATAAGTACTTATAATATAAACCACGATTGCTTAATAGGTACTAATGATTAACATCCAGTCCATATAATAATATGGACATAGTGACCTTTAGTTGATTTAAAGTAACGGTCGTACCCCAACACTATGAAGGACAAAATACTACCCGCAGATCCACTATTTTATGTGTAAGTAAGTACCAATATCTTTACACAAGATGGCGAGATGCTGCAAGTACCGAAGGCGTTACGGCGCCGGCAACCATTATAGTAACTATTAACGATTGACTATTGAAATGACATTATTTTTAATGAAAATTACAGTATTTTATATTTGAAACAGTATGAAACTGAAATACGGGTCTAGTGGGAAGGTACGCTGGGGCAGCACTAGGTTTAAAATAGAGTAGCGCCACATTTTATTTTCTGTGATCATCGTACCTCAATAGTCGATGATTCAAATAATGATCGATTCGACGACCCACATTCATATGACCTACAGATTGATTACCCGCCCTTCAACGAAACTTCACTAATTGCTTAGAAAACGTGAACTTTTAAGCGTTTAGTTTCTTTGATTTATTAAACTGTCACGATACCTTATAAATGTCCACGACTATAGATATTTAAGTAATTAACGATATCAAAAGCGATAAAGCTCTTAGCGCCCTGAAACATAAGCTAAGGACCAGATGAAATTAGCTACTTGGGGGTTGCAATGACATAATTTGATAACTGAAGTCAATGATGAAATTTCATGACACGAACTTAGGCTAAGGAAAGATGAGAATCAAGAAGAAGCATGATTTAGTGAGGCATTAGTGAGCGGGGTCGTCGAACGGCGTAACGAAACGGCGTCGGCGTCCGGGCCGGGAGGGGCGACGGTTTCGGCGCGCGCTATCGATCGGATCGCATACCTTCCTGCGGCCGCAGCAGAGCATCCTCCGAGCGCGCGACTGTCCGCCCGGCGAAGACTTCAACCTGGTAAGTTTTCGCCACTGCATGGGTACAGGTTAGCGCGGCGCTTGCGGGAGCGGCCGCGGGGCCGGCTGCTCGCGCATCGCGACGCCGCGGGCTGGACGCGGCCGGGGCGCGCGAGCCTTAATCGCGAAGTGCCCGCCGCACGCCCGCGCCTGCGCGCCGCGGCCACCCCGCCACCCTCAACCACCCTCCGCCCCCCTCGCGCCCCCTTACTCCTCGCGATTAATAATTCCGGCTACGCTGCCAGTGCGTATGTGGGTTAGTTTTTTGGCGATCGATGCGATTATTCGGTGCGAGCCGCTTCCGGTCGCCAGACCATCGCGGTGCACCCCGAGACGCCAGACGACCTATTAATCGCTTTCTGACATCACCCCTTTAAGTGTCGCGTTGACGCTAAGGTGTCCTTAATCGAGAATTTAGGTCAGACAAATAAGTAGCAGAAAATCACTTAACATGCAAGGAAAGATTATGTGACCTACTGAACTATATTGGCAGCTTTCATTGTAATGAACTGAATATTTAAGAAGCTCAGGAAGGCTTCATTGATTTTAAGCAGATAACGCAGATGAATAATTAATGAGTTAGATACTACACCTAAACAGCTATGCTAACATTACGATGTAAGGTATTACATCAAAGTAACTTCAACAGGTGCTAATAATAACATCACACCTCTACTTACCATAAAATTTAAACAACCCACCGAAGGGCCCAGTAAACCTAAAACTGTAAATAATCCCATCACCGCATTCGACTATAATATATTCATAGCAATCCGTTCTAAAGCGCCAATAATTAAGGGTATAATAATTACCTAGGAGGGCTAAAAGTCAAACGTGTTTGGACTAATATTAAGCTATAACACAACAGCAAGGGTCCCATCCGACCGCACAAAGACCGGTCCAAACCACACGAGGCTCTCCTCAGCCCTCCGAGAGAGATTCAAGCCCCAAAAATGGGCCAAATGCGAGTTGATCTCGCTCCCTAAGGGTCCGTACTACCAAAATTACTATAGTTTATCTTATGTTTATGCTGAGGGGCTCGTGGCTAAGTAATAACAGCCGCACGGGTCGATCGGTCAGGTTAAGCTACGCTTGCCACGATTGCTCTGTAGATGGGTGACCATCTTTACATACCAAGACGCCTCCGTGCCTCATTCTGCCTAATTCCAACTAGCTACCTATTACTGTTAAAAAGATACAGCCTTAGGACAGAAAGACGGTATAGACTTAAGGCTCTTCCAGACAGAGGCGATATCGTGGGCGCGACAGGCGCCTGTCGCGCCCGCGATATCCCCTCAGTATGCAGGAGCCTTTAGTCATAGGCTACAGTTTTCATCCTTCGAGTACGGAACCCCAAAACGGGCTTTGGAACGCCCGGACGGAACACTTTCGTACTTAGGAGCAAATTAATGAAATTTTACTAACGTTTTTCCCGTACGCTGTTTTCCTTATACGGGATCCGTTATCGTGCACTGGGAAATCTCTTTGGAAACTCAAATTGAGCAAATTACTTGATAGATGTGTGTGTTATCTGTGATGTGAGATATTGTGCGCACTTTGAAGTGGCTATTGTTGAGGATTAGTTGGTGTCTTGTCTTCACTTGAAACAGAAGGTAACTTTCCATAATTTGTGAAACTGAAAAACAAAGTTTTGACGACCTGAGTCCACTCAGGCAAACTATCAAAGAGTTTGTCTTTCTAGAATGAGGGCTTGAGGAGAGATGTAACCTGTTAAGCCCCGCGCGACACCGATTCGGAGTCAAACAATAGAAAACCAATTATGTCTCATTAGCTTTCCTTGACCAATTAAATTTTAGAATTTTAAAATAATTTTACTATATGATTTTTGCTCCAGCACCTACACAAGATTCTCCGATCTACCTTGCCTCTTCAATTATAATTAAGTTCTCTGGATTCAGGAACAGCTATTGCAAACTATCCAACGACTGCTGTTACACGATGATCTCATTCAGTACAGGATGATTCTGTCTACGGTTTATCAGGTTGATGATGTTCTAAGGATACTATGGAACAAGTGTAGGGGTCCACTAGGGCCGATGCCTGCCGAGGTCGCGGGAAGGTACTAAAGGGTCACCGAGTCCCCTGGCAACACAGGCAACGGAAGGAATACAGGTGGGTTTTAGTCAGTAAGAGTCTGACACACCCTCCCGCTCCTCCCAGAGCGGGAGAAGTTATTTAATGATTTCCCAACCAAAAAAAAAGGATACTATGGACTCTTAATCTTAGTACTCACTATACTATTCAGCACTTCCGTTGACCCGTAAGGCAGGTGTCAGGCAAGACCTAAGAAGACCCAGTGTCTGTAAGAGCTAAGCGTTCACCCGAATAACGGCTATTGGATTAAGTACTTACACCTACTTACCCACTTAACTGTAGACACCCTTTATTCTTGCGACACGTGGAGTGCATGTCCACTATTACCCGTTAAAGACTGATCATTACAAATGTCCATTGTCCACTGCTGTCCGTGGTGGCTCGCTGCTTAATTTTCGCCAGATCAAATTCGTGCACAAGGTTCACATTCACAAATTATCTTCATATGATCGATCATACCGAGTTTGTTTATCAAGACGTTGCCCTTCACAAGCAAAGTGACTTCGTTTATGTACTCAAAAATGAATGTCTCATGCACTAGACCTTTCTTAGACCCGAGACTATCTATTATAGGTCAATTCCGTTTCGTCGAAGCAATCACCCTCGCAGTGACTACGAGTTAGCATTTATGTGACACGTGCAGACTACGGCGTAAGTTATTGTTGCATGTTATTGGAATTGTCTCCTTCTCTCTCCTATCTCTAATACCGAGATGTGCTGTGCTGTCCTCTGATGGTCAACCTATTGACATAATCTTCTAGTCGCCTTTTACGAAGTCCATACGAGTTTATATAAGGGGTTTTCTCCTCTATAATGACACAAGCGAAAAGTTTACTGTGCCTCCGTTGTTATGGTTTGTTAATTCTGTTATAGTAATGAAGTTGTTATCCTGGCTGATTTTCGTAAACTTTTCAAGTAAAACGAAAAGACTAAAAATATCGATCGAGACTTATAATAAAAACCGCTTAATACATCAGTGGGAAAACATCAAATCTGCATAACAAGGTCACGGCTCCATAATTTCGAAATGGCGTGGTCCTCAGCAGAATTGATTAGGGCAATTTCGTAAATTATATTTTTTTAGTTTCACCGTTTCATCGGAGCGATGTGGCGAAAACCTCCGTGTCGAATGTTGACTTTGTTAAGAAATAATAAGAGAAAAATTGGTTTTAACTTGAGGAAATAGGCTAGTTGACAGATTTGAGAAACTAATTAGTAAAGTTCGTTGTGGTTTATTTTGCTCAAAATATGAATGTTTCGGCGAAATATTAACAATTTTCTCATTTTTATATCGCAGTTAACTTTGGGATATACTCGTACACGGTGATTGGAAGATGGGTGCAAAGCTTTAAGGCGAAGACAGTACAGACAATTTAGAACCATTTAAACCATGGTTGTCTTAGACGAAGTCTTACCATTTTTTTTTTAACCAAATTTTTATGATATTTTTCGAAAATACCCTAAATTTTAACTAAACTGCTTATTTATGGCCAAATTGAATGAGAAATGAATTCATTTTTATTATATTTCATTAAAGTAATGTGTAAGCAATCTAGCAAAACGTGTTTTAGGCCTTTGTGTCTTTAGATTTTTTTTTAAAGACATTTAAAATTCATAAAAAAAATAAAAATTTATAAATACTTTTTGTAAACCTTATTTTAAAAAAACGTTCAGGGACTTCCTGTCAATACTCATCAAATTAAACTTCAGTCACCAATACGTTTGCCAACTCCAGTGACTTTGGATTGACATTCCTTTACGATACGTCTACGTAGCGTCTGCAAATAACATGATGCAATTAAGCTGATATTATAAACGTTGCAGCAGTGATGGCCCAGTGGCGACGGCTTTTTTTTTTGGGTGGGAAATCATCAAATAACTTCTCCCGCTCTGGGCGGAGCTGGAGGGTGTGTCAGACTCTTATTGACTAAAACCCACCCCTATTCCTTCCGTTGCCTGTGTTGCCAGGGGCCTCGGTAACCCATTTGTACCTTCCCGCTAAGTTGTGATGGCTGCGACTTACGAGTTGAGGTCGTAGGTTCGAACTCAGACAAACAGTTTGTGTAAATTATTTCATCACCACTGTTCTCAAAACGGCGCAGGAAAACATCGTGAGGAAACCAGCATGTCCTAGAACCAAAAAATCGAAGACATGTGACATCTACCAACCCGCACTGGGCCCGCGTGGTGGATTACGGTCCACTCCCTCTCACTGAGAGGAGGCCTGTGTCCCAGCAGTGGGAACACTATAGGCTGATTATGGTATAAACGTTGTCAATTTTATAATAAAGTTGTTAGTGACACACTGACTTATTATTTGTTAAAATTTTAGGAAAATCGTCTGCTTTTACAATATTTGTAAATATGTGAGCACCATGTATCTATCATATAATGAATTTATCTGTCATTAGTGTCACTGCTTCATTTTTAGGGTTCCGTACCTCTAAAGGAAAAAACACTAATTTATAGGATCACTCGTGTGTCTGTTAATTCTTTTTACCGATTATTGTATATTTATTCTATGCTTCTATACTAATATCATAAAGAGGTAAAATTTGTTTGTTTATAAGTTTGTATGTAGGGGGTAAAAGCTAGAACACCTAGTTGGTTCTGAAAAATTTTTTTTTGTTTTTTGATAGTTTAACTGACCTTTCCTTCTGCTTTATAAATTACTCGAACTAACGAGTTAATTAATTAAAGACAATCTAATTAATGAATACCTAGATAAATCGATAGCAGATACTTATGCTTTTTTTTTGGGTGGCGAATTATCAAATAACTTCTCCCGCTCTGGGCGGAGCGGGAAGGCGCGGGCGTGTCAGACTCTTACTGACTAAAACCCACCCGTGTTCCCTCCGTGGCCTGTGTTGCCAGGGGCCTCGGTATCCCTTTCGGACTTTCGCGCGACCCCGGCAGTACAACTACTTACCTATGCTGCGTTCGCGATTTAGTTTCCAAACATGTAAAATGTAATGTGGTTTTGAAAAAACAACTTTATTACGCACATATAAAGTTCAGTTTCCGTTACAACTTTAATCATTTTTATGACTTTTTTCAATAGTACTAGCCATTCTGAAATCACCTTAATTTACGCTACCATAAAGTTGATAGTCATGTCAGTGGAAAAAACATTAATTGGAAACAAGGATTTGAATACTTAGACATAAGTTATCATTGACATGATAATTTCCGTGATAATTTCCACACGAGAAAAAAGGATGAAAACAACTAGTAGTTTGATATTTGGGAAGATCGAAGATCTGCTCAGACGTTTCCCTCCATCACACGAGTAATATTGACCTCTCAGGGTATATTTACGTGCACTAAATAAGAATTAAATACGCAGCAATATACTGACACGAGTTATTTGTTGACGTGACATAAGTAGATATCAGTCTGTAAAATTAATAATAATGATCTGACACATTATGTTTATATACATACATATATCTACGTCAAAGATAAGACTATAAATTGAATTGACCCCATTTCTTTAGATCATGTTATTCGTAGATCTATCCATTTATCACTGCAGGGTTATTCTTCTAGCTTGACAACTTGGCAGTAGCAGAAACCATTGGGAAGGTTACTGTGGTCATAATCAGCCTTTTTGGAGCAAATTAATAGCCGGAGCTGTCTCTATCTTAAGTTCTATTCTAATGCCAAATTGCGTCGTATTGAAGGCATAATACACACTAGTTCGGGCCGACATTAATCGGCACAGCTGGGCGGCCAAATTGAAAATAAAACGTAGGAGGTACCTAATTGCTTCGGGTCGGCTTTGTTGTTCAACAAATACTGCCGAATTGAATGTGCCGACCGAACTAGTACAACTACATAATCTTATAGTAACTTCTATTTTCTTCAACAAACACATAACCACTTCGGATTTCCCCAGTTTTTACATGCAGCAGTAGTTAATAATAATGCACAGCTATATCATTATACTTCAGACAACCGCTACCTATATGCAGGGAGGCAACCATCACCTCTTATAGCAGTATTATTATAATATTACTTCACAGTGGGAAAGTGATGGAGCTATACAGGACGCATAGCTCCAACTCTTTCTCACGCTACAGTAATATTGAAATAATACTGCTATAAGAGGTGATGGTTACCCCCTGGTCATCATCTGCCTAGCCTTTTCCCAACTACGTTGGGGTCAGCTTCCAGTCTAAACGGATACAGCTGAATACCAGTATTATAGGAGCGACTGCCTATCTGACCTCCACAACCCAGTTGCACGATACACCTGGTTGTTAGACTTTCGGGCTTCTGACTACCCGTAACGACTGTCAAAGATCTACAAATAACAGTCGGGACCATCAGCTTAAAGTGCTTTCCGAGGCACGGAGGGGTCTTGGTATGTAAAGATGGTCACCCATCCACGGACCAATTGCGGCAAGCGTAGCTTAACCTGATCGATCGACCCGTGCGGCTGTTATTATTTATTCACAAGCCCCGCTAGCTATATGCAGGTAACTATGATTAAAACAAAACACTTACTTCACATAATTATTTAAATAACTTATAAACTTAACAATCATCACTCATCACTCAACTTAGGTCCTAGTGGACCTATCACTATGTCTGGACATTTCTTCACACACTCGTTGGTGATGGAATTTCTAACAGTGCCTGGGTTACACCAGCAGTCGCAGTAATGTCTTCGGGCAGAATGGGCGCTGGGTAGACCGCAGATGACCTCGAAGGCGCAATCGGGACCAGGGTTGTATTGCCCAGGTGGACATTCGGCTGAAAATGTTAAAAATAACATTTCAACACACCAGTATTAAACGTCCCATGTACCTAATACCACAAATCCACACTCCAAAACACACAAATCCAGGCTCCGGGCTGCTACTGAAAGATTCCATATGGATAAACCCAATAACACTTTACCCGACCTGGGAATCGAACCTAGGACCTCATGCTCAGGAGTAGCGCTTGAGACCACTAGACTAACAAAGCAGTAAAAATTGAAAAATGTTGAAGAAATATCTTTTCTGAAGTAATGAAATATTGGTCAGGCAGTCATTAATCACTAGCAGTGTTCGATACGCAAGTGGAGTAATTTTTTGTGAAGGTACCTTCCCACAAGTCTTCAGGCTCTTAATAATTATAAGATTTATTGTCATAAAAGAGTTGTTTGTGTAACTAAGTAACAATATCGACGGTTAAAAGGTAATAAGGCATAAGCGACATTTTGTTCGAAAATGAGTTATGGATGCCATCCTACTTAAAAATAGAGATTAAGTGGGATGGCATTCATAACTCATTTTCGACCAAAATGTCGCTTATGCCTTATTACCTTTTATCTGTCGATATTAATATCTAATTATTAATTATCAACATGACATCATTGTCTGACTCGGTCCTCTGCTCTACGTTTTTTAGAAATAGGCACCTCTGGATACTTTACAGCTACAAACAACAAAATAATTATCGACAATATTTATATTAAATAAACTTGAATTAAAAGACAACCGACATCATTAAAAAAATTGCACGCTTGCTTGCAGGCAGAATACAATGACACTTTGATTATAAAATCTCACTTTTACCAAAACAATGTATCTTAAGCAAATACAATTTTGATTTGATTTGATAATCAAAACTGGTATGTAATGTGTGACTAATAAAATGACTTAAATTTCTAAGAATACCTCGCTACTTGGGTAAAACCTTTGCTTAAATTAATTACACATAATTATTAAAGTACTCACCGATCGACAGATGGACACTAATAACTGACACAAACAATACTATCGTCCAGAGTTCCATGTTGACGGTACATACACACAAACACGAATGCAGTTTATCACGACACATCACTGTTTAAATAACTTCTTCACCTTGATTATCTGTGCCACTAATTTATACAACTAGCTCATTCAAATTAAATATCTTAAACCAATGATACTTAGCAGCCTTTTAGGGCACCTGAACAATGGGTTATTTGGGTTTAGGTACCATTCTAAGGTCACATTCATTGACCGATTTACTATGATTGTTAACTCGTAAACAAATGACGTACATGTTAAGATGTGACCAAATAAAAAGAACCGTTTAATACGTCTATCATCAAATAAGTTCTCAAACTATTAATATACCTACTTCACTGATAAAGTAAAATTACTGGCAACAGACAATCGTATAGAGACAACTTCACATCGTATTCAGAAAACTAATTTGAAAACGATTAACTCCGGGCGAACAGATGATACTCGTACTGATTGACGCAAACAGGATTCTCACGTGATGTAGGTATGCAAACGTAACTTAAGAATAGAAGTATATACGTGTATATTAGGTACTCATACTTTTAGTATGTTATTACCGCTTTACTTACCTACATAGTCTCAGGCCTGGCCATATATATCGCGTTATAATAATACTACAAACAATTAAATACCAAAGTAACTCCATCTGTTTGTTACGCTCGCGCTTAGGTAAACCACTGAACTGATCGTTATGAAATTACGATACGTAGCCTGGGACCCGAAGAAGGACATAGGCTGCTTTGATCGCAAATATTTGTATAAAAAAATATGAAATACAAAAACCTACACGCAGACGAAGTAGTGGAACCAATTCGCACAGGGCGGGCCCGCGTGCTGGATTACGGCCCACTCCCTCTTACCGTGAGGTGGTGTGTCGCAGCAGTGGGAACATTATAGGCTGATTATGTACACACAGACGAAGTAGTAGGCAATAGCTAGTTTTATTTAAAAAACACTGGCAATGTACATTGTTAAGGAAACAGATAATATAAAAAAACAATATGGCGGTACGTATTGGAGATTTTTCCTTTGTAGTATAAATCATTCAAATGAGTTCGTTAAAGATTACAACCGTCACGGTATGTACCTAACATTATACTTAATTTAATTTTGCGCTTCGGTCATAGTCATTGCTTAGTAGGAGTAGAGGCAATTGTTTCCTTTTTTTGTTTGGTAGCTAATTATTTCTGCCAGGCATATAGAGCCCACAAAAGATTCTGAGTTAATATTTTTTGTGATGATTCTGTATGTTCTGGTTTGTGATAAAAAATATTAGATGATTGCGTAGGTCAGTGATGTAAAAAAATAGTTCGCTTCTTATGTTTATTTTTTCTTTGTCTTTTCACAGTTTAGAGTCGAAATTCAAGAATACCTATATTTTTCTGTTGTATAAGTATCGTTCTATAGGTATCTATGATTTCATATCGTCGAGGTTCTTAGACTGGCCTCTACAGTCACCCGATGATAACCTGATCAAAAGTGTTCGGCCGTTGATCATCATCATCATCCCCCAAGCCCTCCCCCAAACACCGCCACTTTGACCGGTTCTGTGCTTCCCGCATCCAGCAGATTCCTGCGGCGTTCACAAGGTCATCGTCAGTCCACCTTGTAGGAGGCCTTTCAACGCTACGTCCTCCGGTACGCGGTCGCCACTCCAAAACCTTTCGGCCCCATCTCCCATCCGTTGTGCGAGCAATGTACCCTGCCCACTGCCCCTTAAGTTTGACAATTCTTCGGGCTATGTCCGTAATTGTTCGGATCTATTCATCTCATTCGATCACATAGGAAAACTCCAAGCATAGCCCTCTCCATTGCCCTTTGGGTGACTTTTAGCCCGAGATAAACACACCAACACACACCACAAAACATACCTACCTGCGTGTGTGTGTTTTTGTGTGAGTTTGCATGCTTGAATGTTATTGTTTGTTAGGAAGAGGTACTAACTCAGGGCAATGGCTTATTCATTTTGACAGTTCAACAATATTCATTGCGTTATTAATTGGTCAAGGACAGCTAATGAGACACAATTTATTTTCTATTGTTTGACTCCGAATCGGTGTCGCGCGGGGCTTAACAGGTTACATCTCTCCTCAAGCCCTCATTCTAGAAAGACAAACTCTTTGATAGTTTGCCTGAGTGGACTCAGGTCGTCAAAACTTTGTTTTTCAGTTTCACAAATTATGGAAAGTTGCCTTCTGTTTCAAGTGAAGACAAGACACCAACTAATCCTCAACAATAGCCACTTCAAAGTGCGCACAATATCTCTCATCACAGATAACACACACATCTATCAAGTAATTTGCTCAAGTTGAGTTTCCAAAGAGATTTCCCAGTGCAAGGAAAACAGCGTACGTACAGGCTTTGCCGAGCAGACGAATTTTTAGAACATAGTATGAAGCAATAGATTAGCAATATCCTTAAAAATCATTCAGATTGTGTTTGAAAGTGTGTTACGCAGATAGGGTGTCGTGCCATGTCACATCAAAAACTATGTAGCTCCGCACCTCGACACAGGTAAGCCCTGAAACGACAATGAGTATTGCCAATTCGAATCCCACCCATACCAGCAGCACGAAGTTGCGCTTGAGCAACAGTAAACATTATTACTAATTATGTAATTTATTTAAGTCGCCACTGTTAGTAGATTTTCTACCGCTTCGTAGTCAAGCGACTTTAGCCAGAGGAAGAGAACTTCCTTAAATTTATTATTGCTTAATTTGCGTAGAGAATTAATTTTATTGCATTTGTTGTAAACATGGCAATGAACATAAAGTGCTTTTGTCCAAAAGCTGTTCTTTGGCGAGACCCCGGAAAAAGTTCAAATCGCCGCTGGGATGACACAGGTAGGGTTGGCACACACCTCACTCCCCCCGCGAGCTTGAGGTGGCCCACAATGGCGGGCCGGCACCAGCCGGGGATCGCGGAAGTCGCACTAGATCCCATGATCCCCGGTGCAAGTGTGGGAGGGGAACACCGGGGTGGTTTTTAGTCAGTAAGCGTTAACAGACCCCTCCGCCTGCCCCAGGGCGGAGGACATCCATGAGGATTTTTTACCCCGGAACAAAAAAAAAGGTAGGGTTGGCATATACTCTTTGTGGTGTCTACGTATAATTTCGTATAAAAATATTTTTCTTACCGTGATAACACCAGACTTTTCATAAACATTGAGTTTTGAATGCCTGAATGGCAAATGCATTAGCTCTTTTAACACCGCACGCTGTCTCTGTTTGTCCCTTTCTGCTTCTATAAGAAATGTCTTATTTGAAACGACCCAAGCACAAATGCAATATCTAACTATACATTCACATAATGCTTGATACGTTCGAAGTAAGAGGGCTTTTTCTGCAACGTTGCGCAGCTTTTTTTTTAATAATAATAAATAATAATAATAATAATAATAATAATAATGACAAAAATTTAATGTATAAAATTGACTTTAAATCCTAATAAAATACATACCTACTTAAAAAACCTACCAAAAGAGCGAACGCACAGCAGCTTAGGTACCTTCCTGTCGGGGTCGCGGGAAGGTACGAATGCGTTACCGAGGCCCCAGGCAAGACAGATAAGGACCAGGCCTGGGTAGATGACGCGTTGCGTTCTACGCGCACCTCAAAGTGATGACAGCACTACTGTAGAGGTCACCATAAAAATTTCAAAGTTTCAAATTTAAAAATGTCTAAGTAAACATCTTTTTTTAACAATAACTTTGTTTTTTGTATTAAGACATCAAAAAAAATGATTTTGTAAAAATGAACTTAAAAAAATTAGCTTTAGTTTATTTTTTCAAAATTTGCGCACTGGTTATTTTTTTTCCCGGTATATCATTTTCCGGATCCTGACTGCAGTCATAGAAGCTATAGAAGCTACTCTGGAAAGTGGGCCGATTTAAAGCTCGGTTGCAGGGGTAAGAATGTATTTTAAGATTAAGCTCAGATGTAGGTTTGCTCACTGTCGTCTTACTAAAACGAATGTACTTGGGTTTGTTGGTATTCAAGGACAGAAGACTGTCCTCCACCCAGGTGGTAACCTTTGGTAGCCCACCTTCTCAAAAGTTGCGTTTCAACTATTTTCATGTAAGACCAAGACGGTGTCATCGGCAAACATGAGCAAGTCAAGGCCAGAGAGGGCGGCCAGATTACCTAGTTAGTTGATATACATGAGGAATCATATGGGACCAAATGAGAAAAGTAATTACGGCTGGCTGTAATTACGGCGTCCCTCAAGGACTACCTTGATAATTACAACCAGACGCCGTAATTACAGCCAGACCCGATACTTTCACTCCCTGCCACTCTAATACTGTGATCTGTCCCACAAATAATCCCTGAACCATTCTAGCTGAGCTATAACAACACCAACAATACAATACCAACGTTCTCCAATCGAGTTATTAGGATAATGGAGGACAATGGAAGAGGCTGTACACCAAATTGATAATAAAGCACGCAAGTGAGAATTCGGGACCACTATTATCATATTCAAACGCCTAAGTTAAACTCATTTTGCCGGACACGCTCATGTACGACAGAACATGGTGCCTACTTATGTGGATTCTAAAAGCAAAACGTTTCTTTTAATTTGCCTAATTGCTGTTAAATTTAGCTCAAAGGAAACGAAACCTGATAGCCACCTAGTAATTGAAAGAACTATAGTACCTACCTATGTACATAAAGCTACTGTCTGAAACTTTCAGAATTGAACGCAAGACTTCTAAGTTTTCAACTCTAGATGGATCAAGTATCCTAGAATTACCAGTTCTTCATTTCGTTTCAACAACAAAAGTATCTTCCTGCTATATTCTCTGGGTCGAATAGTCACAGCAAGATAAGACATACAAGACATAGGACGACGTAAGACATGTAAGATATTATCATTAATTATAAGTGCAATAAGTGAAAATTAAGTATCCGCACTAATAAACATTATTTTTATACAATACTGTTTGTTCTGTTCCCACAGACAAACCGTGAAAACAGTTTTGCGGGGCATAGTTCTTATGTTAAGATTTTTATAAACTTGATTTAAGATAAATAAATAAATAATAATAACTGCAGAAGGCTCTCTGCAGTTAATGTGATCTGAGAGTGGCACCTCAGATCTTCAGATCATCCAAAACGTACTTACAGAGACACACAGGACTCAAAAATAATCAAACTTACAAGTTTAATTTAAAAATATTATTTAATCATTGCAATTGCTTAGCTCTACACAGGCGTTGGTATCCAGTCTCCTGTAAGTGCCAGGTTTGCACCAACAATCGCAGGTATGCTTCGGATATGCATGGGAGCTCTTCGTTGAACAGGAAGGCTCTAGACCGCACTTAGGTCCTGGATTGTATTCACCATCGGGACAAGCCGCTGGAAAGAAGACATGTTTTATGGTTAAAGATGCCATGTGAATTCACCATCGGAAAGACAAGTATTTGGTTGGAGGTAGGGTAACTGCTAGTAATTGGCCACGCTATAGTAACTGGCCACTCATAACAAAAGAGGTAAAAACAAGGTATTGTGAGCTAAAACGAAAATACAATAGATACAGGAATATTTTTTGTCCTTTACATTCATGGGTTTGCTTGCATTACCTTATTTCTACCTCTTTTGTTATGGAGTGGCCAGTGAACAATCGGCAAGTCCTGGGGTACAGAATCAGGCTTAGTCAGATTGTATTCAGAACCAATTATTATTAATTAATAAAACAATTATTTTCAGTTAGGGTAGAATCTCACCTATCATAGGTACAAAACAGCCAGACGCGGAACAACTATGTAAGTAAAACAATTTATTTTTATGGACTACTCCATACAAATATTTATTTTGTGCGGGAATCGAACTCGCGACTGAGAAGCCGCTCGCTCAACAACTGCGCCAACCGAACGGTAGATCCATGAAGCTGAATAAATGCTATTCCGGGACTTCACAAGTCTAGTAATGAAATAAGGTCAGGTATATAATGACTTTAACTGTCGTAAATTTTATGAGAATGGTGGCCGGTGTCGTGGAAACCAGTAACTTTAATACTCCTATGAAACTGGTATCTGTCTATTGAAAGCCGGATAATACCGATAGGTGTGTTGATACACATTATTAGATACCACATACAATTATTGGAGTTCGTTTTTTAATCCCAGATAGTTATTAGACATTTCAAATCTTTGTTGTTTGTTTTTTAATTTGGAGAATAACATTTGCACCTGTCAAATTACTATCTGGAAAATAAATAACGGACTTTACGTAATTCTTAATGGCAGTCGTAAATTATTGACGGTGGGTACCTTCGTAA
The DNA here is from genome assembly GCA_905333075.3 of Atethmia centrago. Taxonomy (NCBI): domain Eukaryota; kingdom Metazoa; phylum Arthropoda; class Insecta; order Lepidoptera; family Noctuidae; genus Atethmia; species Atethmia centrago. The sequence continues at coordinate 10,582,636 of HG995374.1, forward strand.
CATCAAGTTATAGAAAGTAGGTAACCTATCGGGTAGGTACAGTCGCCAGCACATCAATTTGTCGCGGGAAGGTACTAAAGGGCCTCGGTGACCCACCGAGGCCCCTGGCGCCCAGAGCGGGAGAAGTTATTTGATGATTTCACACCCAAAAAAAAAAGCACATCTATGTACCACAAACTGTCAAATTTCTCATTCGATTTTGACCTTTACTGTCAACATTTCAAGGTTTAAAATAATTTGTGGAAACTTGATGTGCTGCCGACTGTACCAACGCGATTGTACAGTAGATAGTTTACTCGATAAATGAGGGACACAAAACCACTATTTTTTTTTTTTGATCTGAAATCATCAAATAACTTCTCCCGGTCTGGGCGGAGCGGAAGGGCGTGTCAGACTCTTACTGATTAAAACCCACCCCTGTTCTTTCCGTTGCCTGTGTTGCCAGGGGCTTCGGTGACCCATTAGTACCTTCCCGCGACCCCGACAGGCATCGGCCCTAGTGGACCCCTACATTTGTGCTGACGACATCTCATTGATGCGCGGGTGGAATACAACGCGCCGTCGACCCAGGCCTGGTCCTTACCGGACGGTGGCTACCCATTGCTCACCGTCCGCAAGCCCGCGCCTACGGTGGCCGGAAATCCGCCCGGGATTCCCGAGGCCCAGGGCGTCTCCTGCGGCGGCTAGGGGCGAGAGGGCGTGAAATTTGCCTTTCCCTCAACCGTCCCGCCTCCTCCTTCGCGAGCATTACTGCTTCGCAGAAGGAGGTGACGGCTGCCCATGCCCTCTCGCTCCGTACCATGGCTTGAACCAGGGCCGGACGCGAGAGATCTCTGCCGCCGATCGCCTCCACGAGGACACGGCGATGCTCTTCCCAAGCCGGGCAGACCTCCACCGTATGCTCCACCGTGTCCTCCGGGCGATCCACACAGTGGTGACACCCGGGCGTTTCCTCCCGCCTTATCCGACACAGGATCCTCCCGAAGCTGCCGTGTCCGGTGAGGACCTGCGTCAGGCGGAAGGTGAGGACGCCGTGCCGCCTCTCTAACCACTCCTCAAAGAGGGGACTTATCGCCGCAATCTTGGCGTGCCCAGCACTTGGATGTGACAACCGTACTCTCCATGTCGCCATGAGATCCCGCCGGAGCTCCGTCCGCTGTGCCGCGATTTCTCTCGGCAGCGGAGTTACGCCAGGGCGTTTCGCCCCCACGCGCTACTCCCATACGTGCGCGAGGACTTTTGCCTCCAGATCTCATGGCGGTAATCCGGCAAGGAGGCTCGCTGCCTCACAGGAGACCGTGCGGTATCCCCGGACCATCCGGATGGCCATGACCCTTTGGGCCGCGCTCAACCGGCGGGCTGGCCGCAGCGCCAGAGAACGCGCCCATACAGGAGCCCCATAGAGGGCCATGAACCGCACACAAAAACCACTCCGAGTACAAGATTATACGAACCTACGTTACTACTTCAATATAGCTACCATCAACTGTGGTATCTTTACTTTCATGAGCAACTTCACCCATGAGTACAGTACTTAAATATCTCTTGATTATTCAAAATCTGTTACAAATAGTCGATTTTACTACTCTCGTATCGCCTTCATATTAAATACCGACAACCGATTTTTAGTAATCGAGAAATATTTAAGTACAGTACAAAGTGGGTAAAGCTGCTCATGGAAAGTAATGATGCCACATTTGATCGTAGTTGAAATTAATCAACTACGATCGAGTGTGTGTGTGTGTGTAAAATAAGAATAATACATTGATAATTTATCACAAAAGTAGAATGATAAATTGACAATTAATGTATCATTCTACTTTTACAAATTCGCGTAAAGCCATCTATCTGTTTTGCTGAGAAAACTAGTGCCAGGTAAGAACTTCTAAGCTGAACAGTGGGTACATATGTAGTTAGGCAAACCGCAGTTTAAATGAAACTTCTGTGCCTTCCAGTAGTAAGTAACAATGTACAAGTTTGTGAGCATTTGAGTAAGTTCTTAGTTAAAGCGGGCAGTGCAACGCAAGAACAATAGTTCTGAGTAAAAGGCAGATAGTAGCCACCTCCTGAAGTGGAATGAATTAAATAATAATACCAATTATTTCAGTCGACACCGGCCCATAGAAAAATACTAAGAATGTGTGTACCTACCTAGGCGGCAATAGAAATAATACTTTTATTATGTACACCATAGAAATTACAGATATAAAAGAAGAAATTATATTTTGTAGTGTTTGATTTATTTTTTGTTATGTATTTTTGTGGTGTACAATAAATAATAATAATAATAATAATACTTTATTTCGGAAAAGTCCATAAATATGTTAGTTACAAGATAAGGCTTAAGAACTAGTGTTAGTACAAAATCATAATAACAAAATCTTAATAATATGCATGGCATTATTTGACTGTATGCAGTCGCACCCATCGTTTGAGCAACGGGGAGTCCCATCTGTCAGCTACTACGCACAGGATTCTGTTGGTACTGGATCGCAACCGCTCAAGCATAGAGGCGCAACGCTTACGCATAATTGCGGCAAAGTTGTCAATGCCAGCCTCCGCAAACATACCCGACGCACTGCAGAACCTTGGCAGCCCCATCAGCAAGTATATATAAATATATGGTGACACAATGGGCGGTCTTATCGCTACAAGCTATCTTTTAAAACAACCTTTGGATAGAGTTAAAGGGAGAAGGGGAGACAATACTACAGGTAGTCTGTGGTGTACCATTTACATATACAATAAATATATACATACATGAAGCATACTTATACTTATCAGTAAATATATATAATAATAATCATGAAACAAGAGCAAAGAACTAATAATAATGTTGAAGGTTAAGGAGAGAAGAATGTTTGTTTTTGTAGGTATATCGGCAATGGTCCCACGGTTTTGGCATTCTGGCTAGTCATGAAGGAAACAAAACCACCCATTGACACACATAATAAGATCACGCCTTTAATCCCTGATGAGGTAGGCAGAAGGGTTTATGATCCAAATATTGTTATCTTTATGTTTACGATCCTTTTAGATGCCTAATAAAGGGCGACCTATTACAGCCTTTCACCAAGCACAAATCCAGACTGGACCGAGACCTACCACGAGAGCTCGGTGCGAGTTGGTGGACGATAAATTATTTGTAGATAGAGAGATTCAGGATCAACCTCTCTAGCAAAATAATAGTAATTTCTTACTTACCCAAAACCAACGCCAGATTGACGAGCACAACACACGACACTATCGCCCAGAACTTCATGTTGTCTTTAAGTCGGACAGCCGTATGCAAATAAAACGAGCGATGCACCTTTATACTTCCCTATCTATAGAAAAAAGTCCACGACGACCGGTCCGGTCACTCTCCATTGGGACTCTGGATTGTTTTATTTTAATGCGTAGCCGATAAAGGGGTAAAGGACGTGTGTTTATTGAGTTTGTACTGGTAGCAGCAAAAGTGGGCTACCTATGATCCACAATGAAGAAAGAAAAAAAGGTTATTTATCACAGAAACAAATGCATACAAAAAGATAAGTCTATTAACCTAGTTTTTATTTTTATTCGAGTTACAAATAGTATACAAAAAACTAGGTTAATAGATTCCACCACCAGAACCAGAATTGAAAACACGAGGTTTTAATGGAATTTTCCACAAAACGTTTTTGAAAGTAAACCTGAAATATACTTTTCCTTTGATAGATAGCTATCTATCTATCAAAGATAAAAAAGTATATTTCAGGTTTTAAAATAAAAAAATATATCGAATTGAGAACCTCCTCCTTTTTGGAAATCGGTTAACAATCCACAGTCTAATGAAGAGTAGATAAAGCATTTTTTTTTAAATAATATACATTAATATTCAGTGCACGCAAAATACATAGCACAACACACACTAACACAATTACAATTAATAGGTAACAAATTACAGGAACATACCTATATGTATAAAAACATGATGCCAATATACAAAAAAAAGCTCACCGTCCGGTAAGGACCAGGCCCGGGTCGACAGCGCGTTGTATTCCACGCGCGCCTTAAAAAAATATCGTCAGCACAAGTGCAGGGTTCCACTAGGGCCGATGCCTGCCGGGGTCGCGGGAAGGTACTAAAGGGTCACGGAGGCCCCTGGCAACACAAGCAACAGGAAGGAATACGGGTGGGTTTTTGTCAGTAAGAGTCTGACACACCCTCCTACGCCCAGAGCGGGAGAAGTTATTTGATGATATCCCAACCAAAAAAAAAAAAACACATATAAAGAAATAGAGTGACACTATGACATCAATACAAGTCAATTATCGAACAAGGTGCGGTGTGCGTCTCAAGGTCGCACCAGATGGGAGTCCAGCTCAGCATGTGTCAGGCAAATATACCTGACGCTGATATTCTACTGGATCCCTGCAGTGACATACGGACGTCGAGCAGACGAGATTAGTTGGTGTTGTGACAAAGTGTTAAGGCTCTTATAGACTGAGGCGATAGGCGCAGAGTGAAATTAGGTATATTATTATAAGTATACCCGCAATATAGTTTTGCTGTAGGTACCTACTAAATAAATTTATTGGTACGGTCTGAAACGATACTCACACTGCTATTTTAACACATCATCTAAATCAGGGATTCCCAAACTATTTTGGGCAAGAGACCCCTTTTCCAAAATGAACTGATACCCTCAGACCCCCATAGCCAATTTTTTTCATCTTGTACGAACTTGTGGACGCTCATCGACTTGTTAAGTTTTTAAAGAAAATATTAGTCATTCTTATAACAAGTTGGTACACGTAACACAACATAAACAGTATTTTGAAAGTTTCAAGTAAGTAGTTGTGTTAATTAATAGGGGTCGATTTTTAGACCTCGTCGACCCCCAAAATCAGTTTTCGTTCCGGTTCCGGTTCCTGTTCCGGTTTTTTTTTTAAATATTTCTTTAAATAATATTGTTACGATTAAAAAAACTGAAGTGTTAAATGGCTTTTGTTGCTGTCTGTATCTACTTTTACAGCTTCTGTGACAAAGAAACTCAATAAATCTGCCTAGCCTTTTCCCAACTATATTGGGATCGACTTCCAGTATAACTGGATACCAGTATTATACATGGAGCGACTGCCTATCTGACCTCCACCACCCTGTTACTGGGTACCACGACATACCTCTTGGTAAGACTGGTTTTGTCAGGCTTTTAGGCTTCTGACTACCCATAACAACTGTCAAAGATCTACGAATGACAGCCGGGACCAACGGCTAACAAAGAAACTCATACCTAGTAGGTACCTACCTATGTAAAAAGCCGACATTACAGTTCTTCCTCAGACATTACCATTCACTTATAATGCTCACTGTACCGTGGTACTGGTGATATTATTATGCACCCATTTAATATTATATATACGCAGTTATAATGGCTTTACCACATGTTTACAATTTGATTAGGAGGTTACATTATTAATTACATAGTAATATAACAAGTCCTTATCAAATTCTTTTAAAGATTGAATGGTGAATTCCACTTATCTAGCTTCTAGCTTCTACAAAAGAAAAATAATTAAGTAGGTAGACATAGATTTTCGCCAAATTAGTGGTCCAAGCTTTGTTCCCTGTAAAGTAGGTAGCATACAAAATATTAATTGATGTTTTTCTGGCATGATAACGTATATCCTTCTGGTGGACCCGCAGTGGTAGCCCGCGTAATTCAATTTTTTTTAAATTTTCTTACGTTTTTTGGAATTTGCATTTCAATGTCAGGTTGAATTATTTAATCAAAATATGTTTCGCAACGATAACAATGGTGCCGATTCCCTTGTTACAAACTAAACTAAATTTAAGTTCAGTGCATCTTTTTCTTTCTATTTCATTAAGAAAAGGACAGAAGATAAATTTTAGTTTAGTCCTGTCAAATTAATCAGCGCTTGACGTAAATTGACGTAATTTTAGTAGGCAAGTTTTTAATCACGTCTAAACTTGTATGGAGTAGTGACAGGCGCTGATTAATTTGACAGGACTAAACTAAAATGTATCTTCTGTCCTTTTCGTAATGAAATAGAAAGAAATAGATGCACTGAACTTAAATTTAGTTTAGTTTGTGAACAAAGGAATCGGCACCAATGTATGTATTTAAATAATATAATAATTATTAATAATATAATAATTATTAGAATCATAAATACATCTCTCTAAGTTAGATTTGTTTCATAAGAACTTTCCATAAAAGATTTGTTCTTATGGAACAAATCTAAGAAAATTTGAATTTCGCGGGCTAGAACAGCAGATCCACCTAAAGCAACGGTTTCCTAGAAGAGCGATGGCCGCCACATAACGGCTGTCATGAAAATGACGACGATGGGCTTTGACTTTACAGAGTAAAAAAACGCTCTCTAGGAAAACACACGAACTTTACATAACCTCACGCCTTGTTTCCCCGAGGGTAAACAAGGGAGGTTGGGTAGAGGTGTACCTGTAGCACATTTCGCCAGTTATGTTCAAGTCCCATGTAATAGGGGGCGAGCCTATTGCCATCAACCTGGCACAATTCCAGCCTCCTGGCTGCTACTGAGAAGTTCTAGATGGAAAATCCAATAAAACTTGCCCAACCCGGTAATCGAACCCAAGACCTCATGCTCAGCAGTAGCGCTTGTTACCGCTAGAAAAACGGGGCAGTTCGATAAACATAATATATTTTTATTTTCAATTACTGTACGTCGTCGGGCCATAAGTTCTGTCACTTAAGTAAAATTTCGAATTTAGAATGCAAGAAGCCGAGGAAAATATTATGGGCATTCGAAATTTGAATATTTAAAGAAAATAAAAATGAAAGGTTTCTGGAATTATGTTCATTTTCTAAAATGGAGTAGACGCGCAAAGAAGACAGAGACGCAGTAATTGCATTGCATCGTTGCGGTTACGCGCCACCTAAGATTTTCAAACTGCCGAAAAATTTGAAATTTTCACTGAGATTTATTTACCGTACTATCAAACGATTTAGGGAAGATTCAAGATTAGAAGATAAACAAAGGAGCGGTCGACCTCGTACTGTTCGGACTCCAGTGGTCATCAAAGCAGTGAAGGCGCGAATCCAACGAAATCCTGTCCGCAACCAAAAATTCTGGCTTGGCAGATGGGACTAAGCAGAACTACTATTAAAAGGGTGTTAAAGACCTAGGACTGCGTACCTACTTATAGAAAAAAACAGCACGCACGGCTGAAGAAAATCAGACTCGAAAGAAGCCGGGTTTTGTTAAGGCGGTACGCGGGGAAAAAATTCCGCGACATACTTTTTTCGGACGAAAAAATGTTTAGGTAATGTTGAGGAGAGTTTCAACAAACAAAATGATACAAGTGTATGCACACTCTAGTGAAGAAGCGAGCAGACGTGTGCCACGTGTTCAGCGTGGTCATCACCCTTCGGCATTCATATTTTGGCTTGGGGTGTTCTATTTAGGTCCAACGGAAGCACTGTCCTAACAAACATTGTGGAACCTCTTTCACAAACAATGTTCGAAAACAGGCACTGGCTGTTCCAGCAGGATTTTGCACCGGCTCATAAGGCGAAAAGTACCCAAAACTGGCTCACGACCCGTGGAATCGACTTTGTCAGGCATGAGGATTGGCCCTCATTCAGTCCAGACTTGAATACCTTGATTTACAAAATATGGCAGCACTTAGAGGAGAAGGTCTGCGCTAAACCCCGTCGCAACTTGGAGTCACTAAAAGCATCCATGATTAAAGCAGTCGCCGATATTGACATGAACGTCGTGCGTGCTTCGATTGATGACTGGCCTTGCAGATGAAGGCTTGTATCGAAGCAAGAGGAGGACGTTTCGAATAATTTTAATGCGGTTTAAATCTGTATTTTTTACCCTTTCATTTGATATATGGTTGTAGTGCGTAACTCATTGTGTCATTTATTTAACTATCCATGTGACAAAACTTATGACCAGATTACGTAGGTAAATAAATACTGTTGTCTTTTTTTTTTGGGTGGAAATCATCAAATAACTTCTCCCGCTCTGGGCGGAGCGGGAGGGTGTGTCAGACTCTTACTGACTAAAACCCACCCGTATTCCTTCCGTTGCCTGTGTTGCCAGGGGCCTCGGTGACCCTTTAGTACCTTCCCACGACCCCGGTAGGCATCGGCCCTAGTGGACCCCTACATTTGTGCTGAGGACATCTCTTTGAGGCGCGCGTGGAATACAACGCGGCGTCAACCCGGGCCTGGTCCTTACCGGACGGTGAGCTACCCATTGCTCACCGTCCGCAAGCCCGCGCCTACGGTGGCCGGAAATCCGTCCGGGATTCCCAACGCCCAGGACGTCTCCTGCGGCGGCTAGAGGCGAGAGGGCGCGAAATTTGCCTTTCCCTCAACCGTCCCGCCTCCTCCTTCGCGAGCATTACTGCTTCGCAGAAGGAGGTTACGGCTGCCCAGGCCCTCTCGCTCCGTACCATGGCCTGAACCAGGGCCGGACGCGAGAGATCTCTGCCGCCGATCGCCTCGACAAGGACACGGCGGTGCTCTGCCCAAGCCGGGCAGACCTCCACCGTTTGCTCCACCGTGGCCTCTGGACGATCCACACAGTGGTGACACCCGGGCGTTTCCTCCCACCTTATCCGACACAGGAATCTCCCGAAGCTGCCGTGTCCGGTGAAGACCTGCGTCAGGCGGAAGGTTAGGACGCCGTGGCGCCTCTCTAGCCACTCCTTAAAGAGGGGACTTATCGCCGTAATCGTGGCGTGCCCAGCACTGGGTTGCGACAACCGTACTCTCCTTGTCGCCATGAGATCCCGCCGGAGCTCCGTCCGCTGTGCTGCGATTTTCGCGGCAGCGGAGTTACGCCCCGGCGTTTCGCCTCCTCGCGCCACTCCCATACGTGCGCGAGGACTTTTGCCTCCAGATCCCATGGCGGCAATCCGGCAAGGAGGCTCGATGCCTCACAGGAGAACTGTTATGTCTACCCACTGGTTGGTTTATTTTAGCAAGATTTAATATCATCTTATCACTAGGATTTACCCACACGGCACACCTTTAATGATAATAATAATAAATATATATTTTTTTATAAATAATATAATTATATATGGCAATAGAATTAAATAAACGTGATAATAATAAAAAGCAAGTAAGTAAATACAAACAGAAACCTTTATTACCTGCATCCAAGGATCTTAAAGGTCAAGACGGGTTTTAGCAATGGAATGTTACTTTTGTTACCTACAATAATATAAAATAGTATAATAATTTGATATTATGGAAACCTGATCTGTGTGCAAGTTATCTTATTTGAATAAAATCTTTATTTGACAATGTCAGAAGTTCAATAATCTTTATATCATGAGTGGATGTACTGTAGTGGATGTAGACAGAGGTGCGCCTCTGTCTAACCCTTCGGAAAAAACAGGCGCTATGTTGTTTTATGAAACTTTAGTACCTACACAATTCTTACGTATCAATTTAAAGGAAATTAATAAAAACGTTTTATTTCAAAATATTTTATTTGAATTGAGTTACAATTCTATGTAATGATAATGGATAACCTTAAAATAAACGTAATAAGTTAAAAAATCTTAATTCTTAAAGTAAATTACTTTAAAAAGTTGTAATTATTAATTCACACAATTTTATATCTTACACATTCACATAAATTAAATAATTGTAACAGCACAAATTAAAATTCAATGCAATAGGCTCACAGAAGCCAAGACAAGTACCTATCTTTATTCCATTTAATAAAGCATTAGACAAATAACGGCAAAATAACGACAGTTATTGTGTAATATTGTTGAAATTACTGCGTGGTACGAGTTTTGTTTGAACTGAATGTTTTTGGTAGGGAAAATTAATGGGTTCGCGTCACCGACATGCTCACCGCGACAATGGGACGTTGTAGGCTTAATTGACTGTAGATTTGTAGACCATTTTTTTTTGTTAAGTACGTGGTAGGTACTTGTTGATAGGCCTACACTGTCCTCCCATACCTATTAACACTGTAATTTGAATACATTGTAAAAGTCAATTATTTATAAAAGAGTAACAGTGGAGTGTCTTGCCGGTACTGCAGACCATCCATCCCTCAACGAATTGGAACCATGCAACTAGATTCTGACGTTTCATAAGTGCCCATGTAGGTTGATGTGAAATATTTTTTGTTATTTTTCAATTATTGCACCAGACTCGCGTCGCGCAGTGATAAGTGTACATGTATACGCATATATATATATATACATATGTTATTCCTAAGTTTTAAGACGCTGACAACACCTAAACTGCGGTCACTGTCAGATTGCATAGAAAAGAAAGAGAAGCGCGACGACAAAACGCTTGTAATTTATTGCAAAATATGAAGTAATTATCTATTTACTCAGAATTGAGTTGAGTAATCGAAAATAAAAAACAACCAAGTTCTGCATTAGAATAAGACGTACTTGTTAATAATTAAATACGTAATTTATGTTGATATTTAATACAGATATTTTGAATTAGAACTCAAGGTAAGAGGTTAGTTTAACGTTAGTTTGTATCGAGATTTTTTTTTTTCAAAACGTGTTTTGGTGACAACCAAGTTCTGGGAAATATGTTCAAAATTAACATATATTTTTTCCGCTACCACAAACTATACAGATTTGGCAATTTTCTTTCTTAAGAGAAGCCTATTTTGGTCAATTGGGTCTTGTCAGCGCCTTAAGTCTGTCAGCAGTCCCCATGACTGCCTATTTCTTAATGTAAATAGATCATATTGTTTGTCATCCTGAAACAAGTTTATTAAAGGTGTATAACGAAAGGGTGATAACCGTCATATTTCTAATGTTATAATAAATGAAGTACATAATTATTAAAGTTACCATTAAATTCTTGATTATTACTTTAAAACAGAACATAAACAAGTATTTAACCTATAGATTAAGTTAGGCATACAAGGTACAAGTACAAAAGTATGAATAGGTACTTATTGACTTAAAACATATCAGTAACAAATATTGTTTACTAAGTTAATTCTACTAATCAACTTAGTTAATAAGACAACTGGTAGTCTTGACATCATCATCTACAAATATTTTGGATGTATACAATATGTCTGTATACGGGGAAAATTAGAAAATTAAGGCTGTGTAAGTATACAATATTGATCCCCTTGGGAAAGTTGTTCAGTTTGGTGGTCTGTACCACAACCGTAATTTTCGCTACACTGTCTAAAGACACATGGTATATTTTTCTTAGCAACTTTTGTCTTGCAAACAAAATAAATTATTTGATTTGACAAGATCAGCATCTATAGCAGTAAGCAAAAGGTACACATCACACATTTAATCCATTTAGTATACGGTACTTATATCAAAAAAAAACATTGTTTTTTTTGTTGTCTGTTTGTACCAGCTAATCTGCAAAACAGCCAGACCCATTTTGACAGCACTTCATTGACAAATAGCTGATGATTTAACGAGTAACATAGGCTACTTTTTTTTAGAAAAAGCTGAGCAGACAAAACCACAGTCAGCATCTAGTTTTACATAAAACTTATAAGTAACATGCCAAAATTATGATGTACTACTACTTTGTCTGCTAGCATTGTATTGCCGTAAACTGGCCCATGGGTCTTGCAGCATTGAGGGGTGTAAGTAAGCATCTATGTTGTGCCTTTCTTGACTATAGCTATTGTTGCTTGAATTGCTCTGTAAATAAATAAGGAACACACATTATTAAATAAATTTGAGGTTTATGTAATGAAGAAAACACACTTCTGTATTATATTTATATACTTCTTGATAAAAGTTACGTGTAAAGGCTGATTATTTTATAGGATGCAATTTAATTGACTTGTGGCATACCATAAGTTGAGGCAACTATAAAAGGTGCACCATCTAAACAGTATTACTTAGACGTCGCAAGTCATCTATTGCTTCAATTCTATTTTATGGCACAGGCAAGAAACTGGCTTCGTGTAAATGGGGCTTAAAAACGGTTTTTGTTTTCACTTGGGGTAATTATCCTGATGCACTCTTGGTTTGAGAGAGCGGAGGCTTGAATATTCTTAGTTTATACTCACTCCATAGCTACTATTCCGCGAGTTATTCCAGTTATTGTGACCACCTCGCCATTTGCCACTGTTTTGTCGATTGTTGTATCTTTGTTGTTGTTGACCTTTGTCCTGTTGCCATCTGTTTTGAACAGGCGTGCTTTGGTTCAACGGTATGAAATTGTCTGACATTTTGATATTTGATTGCTTTTAGGTTCCTTCTACTTTTCAGAATTAATATTTTTTTTGCTAATTTACACCTTTCGATAAAAACTGCCAACAGCCAAAGTGCTAAACAATCGTACGTCAAAACTGACATTAATAGGGTTGTTGTTTTTCTAGACTAAACTTAAACAACGTCAATTGGATAGTCGAGTCTACTTCTTTTCTAAAAGGGGAATGCCTATCAGCCATACAAAAAATGCCTGAAATGAACAACAATGAAAAATACGCCAAATTGACAAATCGTGGGAATCCCATTACAATTTCAATAATTATCAACAAACTAGGTGGAAGCCAGTTAAAAATAACAGTCTTGTTCAACCAGTGAGAAAAAACAAAAGATAATTTCAATGTTATATGTCAGTGCGTTCAATATAATTAGGCAAGAGAACTAGGTAATCTATTGAGATTACCTAGTTTTCTTACAGCTTGTGGTGTTCCATGCCTGTAGGACCATTTGCGTTTAGGACTTTTCGATACGGAGGCTATTAAACAACATACTTCATCATTTTGCACTAATTAGAGGTTACATCCTTGCAGTATCGAGATAGCAATTAACACACAGTGTAGATTTCTATCTATTTTTAAATGTACATGGGGCACAAGTCCAGAACAACAGTAGCGTCGTATAAAGAAGGTTCAGGTCTTTCGACAAAAAGCCTTGCCCGTGTCGTCGTTGAGGTGGTTCCAATCTAAGCCCGTGTCCAAAAAAGGGTATCGTGTGCAGAAGCAAAATCAGAATCCTCAATCCTTAAAAAATAGCCACAGTTGTTGTTAAATAGGTATCTTAAAAAGCAAACGTCAACTCAAGTCGCAAACGCAAAACCATGAATCAAGTAAACAATCGAAAAAATGACATGCATTATTGTATTGTCAAACTGTCAGTAAGGCGAAGGACAGGATCACAGAACACTATTACTCCTGACAGGATACAGCCTACGATACGTAGAAAACGTATTTTGAAAATAATTTGATTTTAATTCATATTGACACGCATATATTATTTTAAATAGATTTACGGTACATATAGGTTGAATTTTTTTTAATTAATGATGTCTGTGCACTAATTCTATAAAATAGTTCGTTAAGGATTATTTGACGATTTCTGTTTGGCTGAATGTCACTTCGACACTCATGTCAAATAAAATGAACAACACGGATAACATATTAGGGATGGCGATTCTTTCCAAAAAATATCGATTCTTAAAGGGGAACGCCCTAAAAATGCCTGAAACGGACAGAAACTATCAATTGTCCTTAATTGTATTTAGAGTAATATATAAGTATAATGAAATAATTCTCAAGTTTGTTTATCAAGGGTAAACTTACAACGATCATTAAAATATATTATAGGGATGGCGATCTGAGATCGATTAATCGAAGAATCGATTTCTTGGACCAAAAATAATCGTTTTTTTAATCGATATCCAGTACGGAATCGATCCAATGAATCGATATTTCACCCTAGAAAATCGAGATTCGATTTTTCTGTTTTGATAAGAACCTGAATCGTAAATTATTTAGAATTAGTTGAACGTAATGTTCACTTAATTCCCAAAAACTCGATAGATGGCTGTGCACTTAGTTTCCTCGGTCGTTCGTACCTAAACAGGTAAAAGAAATAGGTAAATTATAAAAATCGTTTATATTACAAACGTATTTTTTAATATTAACATAGAAAATACAACCTTGAAAAGCAATTCGAAATAAGATCGATTTCGATTCGAATGGATTTAAGGTGACATTATTCAGTCACAACGAAAAATTCATATAAATAGTGAACAGTTAGCAATTATTTATGTAAGTAAGCTTAAACTTAGTAGTGAAAAAGAGAAACACTGAAGTAATATCGAATGAATAGGGATGAAAATTAACAAATTTTGCCACGGATGTCAATAGTATCGCTTGACTCACGGAAAATGTCTTATGGTAAATTCAAATTTTCTTAGGTTTTTGCAATTTGCAGGTCAGTGTCAGGTTGAATAATCGAAATATGATTCGCGACTATAACAGATATGTATTTACAGAATTATAATCCTTAATACATCTCTATAAGTTAGATTTGTTCCCCAATGTCATGATTCATGAAAAAGTCGTACAATGGAACAAATCTAACTTACAGAGATGTATTAATGATTCTAAGGATTATAATTTTGTAAATACGTATCTGTTAAGCTACGTTCACATGACCGCACGAAGACGCACGTCGCCGCGCGGTTGGAGCGTTCACATGACAGCATATGTACGCGCGGCCCGGCGCGGCAGTCTGGCGTCTAGTGATGGATTAATTAGCATTCGCATTCATTGTTAGCATGCGAATGCATTAGCATTTGGTAAATGAAACGTAGTTGCGAAATTCTGTGAAGTGCGAAGTGAATTTATCGCACGTCAGAGCGTATTATCATACGTCAGAGCGTCGTCGACGCACACAGCGGTAGCGTGCGCTCTCCGTCGCACCCACGGGAAGTCGGGAATACTAAATCTATCGGTTTCACTTGACCTGGAGCTCGTTCACGAGTGAAAACTAGCAGGTGCTGCGAACTTGCGAAGAATGGCTTAAGCAATTGTTATCTTATTATCTTTGATTTGCACGTACTTTTTTTTTTTGAGGGTGGGAAATCATCAAATAACTTCTCCCGCTCTGGGCGGAGAGTGTCTGGAGGGTGTGCCAGATTATTACTGACTAAAACCCATCCGTATTCCTTCCTGTTGCTTGTGTTGCCAGGGGACTCGGTGACCCATAAGTACCTTCCCGCGACCCCGGCAGGTATCGGCCCTAGTGGACCCCTACATTTGTGCTGACATTTGACGACATCTCTTTGAGGCGCGCGTGGAATACGACGCACCGTCGACCCGGGCCTGGTCCTTGCCGGACGGTGAGCTACCTATTGCTCACCGTCCGCAAGCCCGCGCCTACGGTGGCCGGAAATCCGCCCGGGTTTCCCGACGCCCAGGGCGTCTCCTGTGGCGGCTAGGGGCGAGAGGGCGCGAAACATGCCTTTCCCTCAACCGTCCCGCCTCCTCCTTCGCGAGCATTACTGCTTCGCAGAAGGAGGTGACGGCTGCCCATGCCCTCTCGCTCCGTACCATGGCCTGAACCAGGGCCGGACGCGAGAGATCTCTGCCGCCGATCGCCTCCACGAGGGCACGGCGGTGCTCTGCCCAGGCCGGGCAGACCTCCACCGTATGCTCCACCGTGTCCTCTGGGCGATCCACACAGTGGTGACACCCGGACGTTTCCTCCCGCCTTATCCGACACAGGAACCTCCCGAAACTGCCGTGTCCGGTGAGGACCTGCGTCAGGCGGAAGGTGAGGACGCCGTGGCGCCTCTCTAGCCACTCCTCAAAGAGGGGACTTATCGCTGCAATCGTGGCGTGCCCAGCACTGGGTTGCGATAACCGTACTTTCCATGACGCCATGAGATCCCGCCGGAGCTCCGTCCACTGTGCCGCGATTTCTCGCGGCAACGGACTTACGCCCCGGCGTTTCGCCTCCTCGTGCCACTCCCAAACGTACGCGAGGACTTTTGCCTCCAGATCCCATGGCGGCAATCCGGCAAGGAGGCTCGCTGCCTTACAGGAGACCGTGCGGTATCCCCGGACCATCCGGATGCCCATGACCCTTTGGGCCGCGCTCAACCGGCGGGCTGGCCGCAGCACCAGAGAGCCATACAGGAGCCCCGTAGAGGGCCATGGACCGCACGATCCCCGCATAGAGCCTTCGGCAGGAGGCGTTTGGACCCCCTAGCTTGGGCAGGAGCCGCTTCAATGCAGCACCTGCCCGCTCCAGTTTGGGAGCCAAACGTCGGAAATGTTCCACGAAGTTCCACCGGCTGTCGAGGACGAGTCCCAGGTACTTCATCGTCGACTCGACGCCGATGGAAACCCCTCCCACCGTTATTTGGGACCCCAACGGTGGCGCATTCCGAGGACCATGAAAACACATGGCCTCGGACTTGTGCAGGGCCACCTCGAGTCCCAATTGCCAGATCCTTTCGACGATTTTCGCAACCCCGCGTGCCGCTAATTCGGCCGCCGCCTGGTGCGACCTCCCCTGCGCCAGGACCAACGTGTCGTCAGCGTAGCACACTACGCTGACGCCACTAGGGAGGTCGGCGCGCAGCACCCAGTCGTATCCGATGTCCCACAGATGCGGCCCCAGGACCGATCCCTGTGGGACACCGCACGACATCTCCTGCCGGTTCCACACTCCCTGGTGACCGGGGTAGATGACGACCCTGTCCGTCAAATAGGCCTCGACCACACGACAGAGGTAGGTCGGCATTCGGTGATACCGGAGTGCCTCCCTGATGCAACTCCAGGGCAGGGTATTAAAGGCATTGGCGATGTCTAGAGACACCGCCAAGACGACCCCACCCTGGGCAACAGCATTCCCCGTCGTCAGGGCTCGCACGCGCATGATGGCGTCCACCGTAGAGCGCCCTCTGCGGAAACCAAACTGGCTCTCCGCCAAATCCGGCCCCACCCGCACCAGCTGGCCGACGAGGCGGTCTGCAATGACTCTTTCAAAGAGCTTGCCCACCTCGTCGAGCAGAACGATGGGCCGATAAGCGGACGGAGAGTCCGCAGGGCGCCCTGCCTTCTTTAAGAGGACCAGTTTCTCCGTCTTCCAGCGAAGTGGGAACTGGCCCCTCTCCATGCATGCGCTTAGGAGCCTCCTAAGTCGAGGCCCGAGAGCCTCCAAGGCCAGGACCCAGGCCTTACTAGGTAAGCCGTCGGGTCCTGGGGCGGTATTTTTGGCATTAAGCCTGCGTACCGCCGCTCTCATTTCTACCTCGGTCACCTCCAGAGCATCGTCGTCGTCGTATTTGCTCGTACTTAAGGTTGTATATTGAATGAATGCTTGTGATTAACTAATTTATTTAAATTAGTAGCATTATCTGGGTGGTGCGAAGAATGATGTTTAGCAATTATTACCTTATTGTATTTGATTTGCTCATACTTAGGGTCGTGTATTGATTGAATGAATGCGTGATTGTTTAATAATAATTTGTTGGGCACGCGCGTGGTAGTTTTGTGTCAAAGTTCAGTACGTTTTGGCAAGTGATAGTGAGAGTTTAGTTTACGTATTCGTTAAACAGTAATTACATTCTTTCGTATTGTGCTTATTATTGTACTTAAATAGATAATAGTGTGAACCCAATACAATCAAATCAAAATATCAAAACGTCTTAAATAATGAAAGGTTATACATTGTTAAAAATATTTAAGTATGTGATCAATCTTAATCACATTAAATATGCAGATGTACTAGCACAAATAAATCGATCGATCAGGTTAAGCAACGCTTGCCGCGGTCGGTCCGTGGATGGGTGACCATCTTTGCATACCAAGACCCCTTCGTGCCTCGGAAAGCACGTTAAGCCGTTGGTCCCGGATGTCATTTGTAGATCTTTGACAGTCGTTACGGGGTCGTCGGAAGCCCGAAAGTCAGGCAACTAGTCTTACCAAGGTGTATCGTGTTGCACAGTAACTGGGTTGTGGAGGTCAGATAGGCAGTCGCTTCATGTAAAATACTGGTATTCAGCTGCATCTGGTTAGACTGGAAGCCGACCCCAACATAGTTGGGAAAAGGCTAGGCAGATGAAGACTAGCCCAAATAAAACGTTATCGGCGAGTAAACAAACCGCACGCTAGGAGACGTCCTAAGGCGAACGCGCTTTTTAATTCGCATATTAACAAAATTCACGTACTTCATTATTATCAATTATCGTCATATTAGCAAATAGCATAGCAATAGCAACTAGCGTTCTGGGAGTCAAGAATGAATGACTTGCTAATCAAATTAAAGCGAAATCGCATTAATTGCCATTACTACTGGCGTCAACATTGCTGGACAATGGACGTGGAGGAGGCAATTTGCTTATGGATTTTATACTGAAGGCTGAGTCGTCGCAGAAGAAGACAAAGGCGATACTGGGTGTATTCTATTTTAAGTGAAAGCTTTTCTTCAAGCATGTTTGTCACTTAATATCCCAAACTATTCTATTTGAATAGTCCTTAGAATTAAGATTCCATATGACATCTCTTTTTTCAACTTCGTCAATGAGCAAGTCGATAGATATGATGTCGTCTTCGCTATTCATTTTTCCTGCATCTATGCGTCTGTCCGTCTCAACTCGCGCGGATCAAATGAACAGGTCGTTACAGGTACGTAGAACTTAAACCGCGCAGTAGTGCACGGTGCAGGATCTTGCGCTTGGGTCGGGGCGCGCAGTACCGCGCGGTAATGTAGACAATAATCACTGTTTACTTTGATCTTATATTACGCGGTACCGCGCAGTCATATGAACTTAGCCTTATAGTCGCGTGCGAATCATATCGTAAAGGTGGGTTTAGACCAAACGAACACAAAATCAGAACAAGAGCAGGAGCATTATTTTCTTGATATTCTTGTCATTTTAGTATGGATAGACTAACGAAATAATGCTCTATCCCTGTTCACATATTCGTACATTCTAATTTCCATTCTGCCAAATTCTTTTGCTCGTTTGGTTTGAACCTTAAATAATAAGGGTGAATGCATTATGTCCCCTCAATGCGACTTTCTCTCTCTCTGTATCTATTATACACGAGTGTGTGATGTGTGCAAGTATCGGGTAATGAACATCGTTCCTGTCGCGGGTCCCCCGACCGCACATTTTTTTTCCCGTTGCACATTTCATAGCTGAAACGAAACTCTAAAAAAAAACTTCAAGCAAACACAATAAGTGTTTATTGAAAATTATAAGCAAATTGCGAATGAGAAGTGATATTGAAACTCGACTAAATATGTATTTATGTACTCGACTAACAGACAAACATAATTTATCTGTTGTTTATTGTTTAGTTTTTTCACGGCACTTCTGTCAAAAAATTTGATCGAACGCAGGTTTTGTTCGGAATTGATTACCTATCTATTTTCGGATGAAAATAACAATTCTATAATAATGATTCAGTGAATGTTGTGTAAAAAATTCGTAGAAGCTGGCAGCGTTTGGTGTGAAAATGTGGAATCCTACGAAATCACCAAAGCTAGCTGTTGGTAAGTAGTAATTTTTTTAATCAATCAGCATTACGCGGTCCGGATACATCCTGCCAATTACAGCGGAAACGTAATAACATGTTATGAATTTTAAATATTTTAACAAGTTATGGTAAGGCATACTAGATAGGCCCATGATCTGTTGACAACATCTCATGCATCTTGCTTTATAACTGATTATGCTCATTGTTTGTCAACCAGGTCTGTGTTTTCCTTACTTTTCGGCCTTGTTCTTGAAATCAAGGTGTTTTTTATTATGCTTATTTATAGAATAAGTCTTACTTTTCAACCACAACTTCAAGATTGATATCCTAAGAGATAATAGGGTAGTGACTGAAACACTGAATATTGTATAATAAAAAATAATTGATATTATTTTAATTTTAATTCCACAATATTATAAAAAAAAAAACTGTTGAGTACAGTGTCACGTTTGAAAAAAAAATTGTGATAGCTGATGGAATAAATTTTACAAGATTAAGGAAAACAAATAAACTTTTCTGATCAAAAGAAAAGTATCTGCAGATCTCAGTTTGTGCAAACTATCTTATCTGCCTTTTGTTCAAGGTTTCGTTCACTTCCCACTATTATTATTATTATTATTTATTATTTAATACTTTACGCACACAAATGTACAGAGGCAGACTTAATGCCATAGGCATTTTCTACCAGTCAACCTTTGGGTGATGCTGAGACAAACAGTGGAATAAATATTTATTTAAATATAAGGATATACATACATACATACATATACTTATTATAAACTTTGAATATGATATATATACCTAATTATATATAAATATAAAGACACATAAATACACAAATATACTAAAGAGATAAGACAAACATGGGAAAATATTACTGTTGTGATGGTACTGCCAGCTTCTTACGAATGTACTTGCAAAATTTAACTTTAAAGGATAATTGGTTAGCTGCCATCCATTGAGTGATGTTATTTGCAACACATCACTATAACATTGGCATTTTTTCTGATTTATTAATTGCCACCACAACAATGAATGAAACATGTTTTATGCATGTGCAGGAAAATTTACTGAATATAATTATAGTATGTTTGTGGTCAAAAATGTGGGTTTAGCACAATAATACAGACATTGTCAAACTGTGGAACAAAGACCTCTACAGATAGTGAAGAAATATTGAGTTGAAAATGTTTAAGGTAAATGTGCTGATGTAGCATGGAAAATTGTATTTAAAATATTTTTAAAATATATAATTTTTTTTTGCAAGTAATATTACTTGCAACAAAAAAAAAATACAAATTGGTTTTTATGGGCTATGTTAGAGCATCCTCATAGACTTTTATTAAAAAGTTATAACATAAACTATTTTAATTTCAGCTGTTTATAACTGGAAAGGAGATGTCAGATCAGGACTGCCATTGGAAATTGGAGAGACAGTCCAGATATTGGAAGAAAATGGAGGTAAATGATAGAATAAATACTTCTTTGTCATGCATTGGCCTGAGCAAATGGAAAGTTAGGTGCACCAAGCTAAGAGGCAATTGTTTTATTTAATTTAAACCTTTACATTTTTTTAAACTCAAACTAGGTATTAAAGTTTGAGTTAAAAAAAAGGAGTTTCTAATACTCAGACTTAAACAAAAATAGTTTACAAGCATTTGTTGAATTTTTAAACATACCACACAAACCATTTCACAGCGGTATGTATGGCCAGACACGGTAACTCGGTGCCACTAAATAGAAATTAGTCATGAATGAACAATTAGGTGGGTACATAGTTATTTTTATTTATCTTTCTAGATCGCACTGCAATTTAGAAAGTAGCTTTTTAATACCTTTGAGCAGTTCTTAGCATTTATTACATTGCAGATTTCCATAGGTAAATCATTCATATACGATAGTAGCACACATTCCCACATCTGCACTCCATAAACATTATTAGATTTAGGTATTTCAGTATTTTATAAAACATGAGTTACAGAACATATGATTGGTTCTACATTACATCATTCTGTATTAATATTCATTAAAATGCAGACAGACATTGACACAAAAACACAATCTGAAATGTTAATGAATTACAAATTCTAGTTCTCTTTTTTTTAATGCTTATCTGTAATTAAATAGAAACATATTGTTATGTACTGATGTACCTATTTATTATCTTCCCACACAGTACTGGCAATTGACCCATAGGAAGAGACCTAGCTCTTTTAATTAAAATCCTAGAACGCTAATTGTGTAACTAGTGTCATGGATAATAATAAATATACCAAAATCAAAATAAGTGAGGCCGATAATTATATTTAAGTATATAAGTAATCCCCCGGTTTCTTTAAAGATAATCTTATGTGAAGTGATTATATATTATGTCAACATTATTTTTGTCAACCAACAATACAATATTACAACTGTTGACATGAGATGTTTGTTGAGATTAGGCTTGATTGGAACTTGTGAATTTTTATTTATTTATTTATTTAATACTTTACGCATACAAATGTACAGAGGCGGACTTAATGCCATAGGCATTTTCTACCAGTCAACCTTTGGGTGATGCAGAGACAGACAGCGGTAGGTGCAATAACGAAAACTGTGAAATAAATATTCATTAAAATATATGTATATACATACATATACCTATTAAAAACATTATATATAATAGATATACCTAATTATACATAAATATAAGACCAAATAAATACACGAATATACTAAACAGTAAGAATTTTTGAACAAGATGAAATAAGGGTTTGTTTTAGTCTCACAGATAGACACTGGTGCCGATTCCCTTGTTCACAAACTTAACCAAATTTAAGTTCAGCGCATCTCTTTCTTTCTATTTCATTAAGAAGAGGACAGAAGATAAATTTTGGTTTCGTCCTGTCAGATTAATCAGCGCCTGTCACTACTCTATACAAGTTTAGACGCGATTAAAAACTTGCCTACTAAAATTACGTCAATTTACGTCAACCGCTGATTAATTTGACAGGACTAAACTAAAATGTATCTTCTGTCCTTTTCTTATTGAAATAGAAAGAAAAAGATGCACTGAGCTTAAATTTAGTTTAGTTTGTGAACAAGGGAATCGGCACCAATATCCGCCAAATAAATTCAAAAACAGACACGAATTTGTACAAAATTAGACAAGCCATGCCCAATGGGTTTTGTCATCGGAAAAAATGACAGACTTCCATAAAAACTTTTTATCTCCAATTTACCCACTTGGGATGACTTTAAAAAAATCCTTTGTTAGTGCTCACCTTCCTTATAAAAGGAAATCTAGTGCAAAATTTGAAGCTTCTAGACTAGACCTAGTGGTTAAAAAAAAGCGGTCAGTGAATGAATTTAAGATTTTTATTAAGTAGATTAGTTAACCAAAATTATCTGGAAAGGATTAAACGGCAAACGTAAGGTAGGACGCCCTCAGCCTAGGTGGAGCGATGATCTTCGCAGCTTCGCCGAGAATCGAGTTGAATGGCGTGCAATCGGGGAGGTCTATGTCCAGCAATGGACTGCTGTAGGCTGATGATGATGTTGATGATGATTAAACAGGCCATGACTAAAAATATTATATTTTATGTTAAGATATTAATCAGTAATTTATTTCTTCTAGTCTGGTACCGAGGCTTCAGCTCAAAGAACAGGTCATCATGGGGCATATTCCCCTCATGTGTGGTAACAATCCGGCCATGCATTGTGAAGGGATCAGGAGCTACTGCAATAGCTGAACTGAAGGATGATCCGTTAGTCCGGGAGATCGCATGCGTCTTGAGAGAATGGGCAAGATTATGGAAGAAACTCTATGTGGTAAGTGAAATTTATTCATGAAAATTATCCCACGGGAACACCATAATGGTAAAAAAAATCCTCTGTCTGGTCTGGTAGACTTGATCATGGTCTACCGGTGTGCGAAATCTGTTCAGCCGTTCTGGCGTGAAAAGGTAACAAACAAAGTTACTTTCGCATTTATAATATTAATATGGATTGATTTTCACATGAAAGATCCATTTGCTAAACTTAAGCGGCCGACGGGGCCGAAAGGTTCTGGAGTGGCGACCGCGTACCGTGGACCGATGTCCTGGTCAAGGTCGCGGGAATCCACTTAATTCGAAAAGCATAGGACCAGTCGGTGTGGCGACGCTTGGTGGAAGCCTACGTCCAGCAATGGACGTCATTCGGCTAAAAATAAATGATAATGAGGCATGAGGGAGAAGGAGGACGTAAAAACTCCGAATAACATGCACAATTACCACAAAGCATTTTCAGAAAACATCTGGAGTGACACAAAGGAACGGAAACTGATGCCATGGCTGATTCTAATCAGTTGAGTTGATATAGGCTGAAGAGGATGGTGAAGAGATTAACCGCTCAGGCCCGTGGCTCAATAACGTCATCTCTCAATCTCAAAAAAAACATTTTTATTCGATAACTACTTTCAAATCGCGCGCCGCGAGGGCTCCTATTCGGAGCCATTGGGGCTTTATCGGTTAAATTCTCTATATTGATTGCAATCATTATATTAACAATATTTACTATGTCTGAAGTTTTGTTTAGTCTGCTGTCCCATGGTTTATGGGAAAAAAATGAGGAGCTAATTATCATGGTATACTCACTCATATTTTGTGTTTTAGTTGGGGTAGTGGGCCTTGTGGCTAAGTAATAACAGCCTCACGGTTCGGTCGGTTTAAGCTACGCTTACCGCGGTTGGTCCGTGGATGGGTGACCATCTTTACATACCAAGACCCCTCTGTGCCTCGGGAAGTACATTAAGCCGTTGGTCCCGGCTGTCATTTGTGGATGTTTGACAGTTGTTACGGGGCGTCGGAAGCCCGAAAATCTGACAACCAGTCTTACCAAGGAGTATCGTATTACCCAGTAACTGGGTTTTGTAGGTCAGATACGCAGTCTCTCCATATAAAATACTAGTATTCAGCTCCATTCGCTTAAACTGGAAGCCGACGCCAACACAGTTGGGAAAAGGTTAGGCAGATTGTTTGATTGCAATCATTATACTAACAACAATATTTACAATGTCTGAGTCTTGTTATGGTCTGCTGTCCCATGCAGTATGGGAAAAAATGAGGTGCTCTTTATCATGGCATACTCACACATACCTTGTGAATAATCATTTGTTTTAGTTACCTATAAGTACCCCAGTGTGGTGGTATTGTGGCGATTCTTGAGGGAGACCTATGTCCAGCAATCGACGACTTTGAATGATGCAGTGCCGAGTATATGATTCAGTTAATATTCTGTATTCCCCAATGGGTTAGGCAGCAGACTTAGCATGAAACTCTCTATTTCTTCGAAGAATAGACACGGCTCTTTCTATACAAAGTGACATTTCGTTTCTCAGTTTTTGACATCTCACCGTAGAAATCCTTCTACAATCTGTCATCTTGTCTTTCGTTTCTAACGATCTTTGTCTAGGTCCTTTTTTATGTAGAAAAATTTCTACAGTGGGATGTCAAAAAAGGAGAAACGAAATGGCACTTTGTATGGAAAGAGCCGTGTCTATTCTTCGAAGAAATAGAGAGCGTCATGCTAAGCCTGCAGAGGTGTAGTTATAGTACACATTTCTTTCAGTTATGTTTAAGAGTCTACAATAACTCAAATTGCTGACCAAGATGCTCCGTTATATTAAAAATATTGCAGTATTAATTTTGAAATAAATATAAGTACGTTTAAAGTTGAGGATTAATGTTAGGTACTATGTTTAACGAAAACGCAATTACATGAAAAAATCTCTACAGAAAAAAAAAATACAAAGTTACCTCCAAACCGAACAATAAACCGCTAGTATTAGAAAAGTATAAGTACTTCAAATTAGATCATGAAACTGCATAATAACTGAACTAAATATAAAACAGATACTATGTTTTTTTTATTACCATTATTTTCACCGTAAAAAGAAATACCTAAACTATCGGCGCCTTGGATCCTTCTCCCTGCCGCCCTGTCTGGCTTGCTCCCGTGACTTCGAGCAGTAGTGTGCGATGCGAGACAAATAAAGAGTGAGACTACCTCACGCTGAGGTATTATGGATTCTTAAGTCACATGTAATAGGGGGCGAGCCTATTGCCATCAACTGGGGTCAAATCATAACTCCAGGCTGCTACTAAAAAAATCCTGATGGAAAAAACTCAATAACACTTAGCCAAACGAACGAGGCAGTATGGTTTTGTTATTAATAACTAAATAGGAAAAGAAATTGACCATTAGCATTAGATACTTAGTTACACTATGCTGAAGATCTCATTGCATACGAATGTTAGAGTCGCAGCTGTGTTTATCTCTAGGCCAGTAAAGCTGTAATTAAAGTATGGATCACTGGCTCACTCACTAGTAATGAATCATACTGCACTGTAAATGCATCGTCTTTGTTTTCTTGTTTAGTAAAGTTATTTTAGCACATTTCTGGCCAGCCTTAAACAAACTTTATTTTCAGTGCTTACAATTAGATATTGCATTTCAATTATTATGAGCAAATAAAATGAACAAACATATTATACAAGCATCTAATTCCGTAAGAAACTAATCAAATATAATGAGGCAGTTACTTTTGTAAGAAATTGATAAGTAACAATTAAAATGTTCCTTTAATTTGTTTAGTGAAGTAACGAAATATAAGTGCAATTAATAAATGATTTTAAAGTAAACTATAACTTTTTCCCTTAACTCATACAATTGGAACCTCATTGTGAAACTCTTGATCTATTGTGTACAATTTTTTGCAGCATCAAATTGTTTTATGTAAATGTTTTCTACCATACGTTCTAATTGTAAACTTAAAGTACAATTATCTCCTGGGCCTGTCTGTCCTCCGGGCGATCCACACAGTGGTGACAACCACTGTGTGGATCGCCCGGAGGACACGGTGGAGCATACGGTGGAGGTCTGCCCGGCTTGGGCAGACCACCGCCGTGTCCTCGTGGAGGCGATCGGCGGCAGAGATCTCTCGCGTCCGGCCCTGGTTCAGGCCATGGTACGGAGCGAGAGGGCCTGGGCAGCCGTAACCTCCTTCTGCGAAGCAGTAATGCTCGCGAAGGAGGAGGCGGGACCGTTGAGGGAAAGGCAAATTTCGCGCCCTCTCGCCTCTAGCCGCCGCAGGAGACGCCCTGGGCGTCGGGAATCCCGGGCGGATTTCCGGCCACCGTAGGCGCGGGCTTGCGGACGGTGAGCAATGGGTAGCTCACCGTCCGGTAAGGACCAGGCCCGGGTCGACGGCGCGTTGTATTCCACGTGCGCCTCAAAGAGATGTCGTCAGCACAAGCGTAGGGGTCCACTAGGGCCGATACCTGCCGGGGTCGCGGGAAGGTACCAAAGGGTTACCGAGGCCCCTGGCAACACAGGCAACGGAAGGAATACGGGTGGGTTTTAGTCAGTAAGAGCTTACACACCCTCCCGCTCCGCCCAGAGCGGGAGAAGTTATTTGATGACTTCCCACCCAAAAAAAAAAAAATTACAATTATCTGTATTTTTGGGATTTATAGATATATATTTATTTTATTTTATTTATTCTGAAGCTAGAACTGCATTTATTGCAACTAGAAATAAAACAAATCATTTCGCTACGAATAAAGTTAATTGTCGACTTGTTTAGCGCCGACATTACACTGGCGAGACAGGAAACGCATCACGCGGATAGAATTTCTAGCGCATGGATTGAACTTTAATTGCTATACCTATATACAATATACGTTTATATTTTTATGCGACATATAGAAACTTTTCCGTTTTCCGGTACAGATAGTGTGATAGTAACAATAAAATGTTTTATTGAATATTAATATTTTATGAAAATGAATCACTGATATAAAATACAGACAATGTAGGTATATCAATTTATAGATAGTTAATATTTACTCCTCAACTGCTACTGTTACTTAGTCTTTTAAAGTCAAGTATTGGACTTGAAATTTTAATAATCATAAAAAAGCAGAAATGCATTTTACTGCAATGGGCTGATAACCACATATCCGATTATTTTGCACTGCTGACTCTACATAACAAGAAAGTATAAAAAAAAACTTTTTACAATCAAAAAAACAACCAGCTTCCAAAAAAATCACTTAAGGTGAAAAATAACTTTAATTTAGAAAGTCGGGGTCTTTGGACCTGTATTTTAGTTTTTTGCCACCGACTTCCGAAGTTAAAGTTATTTTTCACTTTGTAGTGTTTTTTTGGAAGTAGGTTGTTTTTTTTTTATAAAAAGTTTTTTATTTTTCACTTTTCAGTGGGTCGTCACGTTGTGGAGTTCTCCTGGTAAGAACCAGGAGAACTGCCACTCACCATATTTGTTCACCACATTAAAGTACCCACCTAATCGAATCGCAACCCGTTATATAGTTATTATTAAGAGGCCGACAACACCTAAAGCGCGGTCACTGTCGGACTGCATAGAAAAGAAAGAGAAGCGCGATGACACAACGCTGGTACCTAATTTATTGCAAAATATGAAGCAATTATTGATTTACAAAAAAGCTATAGATTGTATAAAAAAAATAAAACACTATTATGCTAATATGTTGCTTGTAGAATAATCTGACAAAAAATCGGAATGATTGCATATTAGTATGGTTTTTAATCGTTAAAAGAAATTTTTAGAGGTATCTTCGTAATATTTTTCTATCGTATAAACACACTATCTACCTAGCATATATCCTTAAGAATATCATATATTTTTCTGATTTTATTTACTGCAGTGGTTCATATACTTTTAGGCATTATAAAACTTACAAAATTTGCGTTTAGGTCCTGTAGTCCCCTTAAGTAGTTCCGGTGGGCAGCTTCGTCATCAGTTCCATTTCACCAAATGATGCTTTCCGAAAGCAAATGCACAAGTTACTATAAAAAATGCCCAAGTCGCTATAGATATAAAATTTGAGGGCCCCACGATTTCCATGGGATCCCTCCATCAGATTATGACTTGGTGACAAAGGGAACACCTCGGGAGCAACACCCTTTCAAACAAAAAAATTATTTTTAAAATCCACAACCGACGGAGAACTCGGCGAACATACATAAACAAAACAAAATTAAAAAACCGAATTGAGAACTTCCTTCTTTTTGGAACTCACTTAAAAATCTATACTACAAAATTCTGCATTTCGTGGTCGACTGCATGCATTCAATCATTATGAGACAAGGCACTTAATTCAAAATGTAATACTTTCAGTCATATTTGTACATAACATAGCTACATACAAAATAGTCATCTTTCCATTTATTTAAACAGAAATTGGACATACTATGGCAGCTATTTACAGCGTTATATTTGTTTAAGGCGTACATATTTGACATTTTAAATAGCCTAGTCACAGTTTCCTTTGTTTCTTTTAGTTATTCATGAATCATTGTTTGTCCGGTTTCGTGTGAAGCCTATTTCTTACTAAGTGGAATATGAATACATGAAACTAACGTTTTGAATATTGTAACTTATTTAAAGTCCATATTAATACTTCATACGTTTTCTGGCAGAATCTCGACGAACTCTCAGAACGATGCAGTGTTAAGTACTCACTCACAGTGCTTCTATTTTCTTAATGTCTCTCGCCAAACTTCGTGTCGGTCAGTTGCCCTTTGCTACTGATAGAAAATTCAGAAGCACTAGTTCTGAATTCAAATGATTGTACACAATAAATCTAATAATTGAAAGAAAGAAAGAAAGAAAATACAGCACCTACTAAAAGGCACACAATACCGCAGATAATTTTTTTTATAAAAATCTAATAAAAAGTGTAAATGTCGATGTAAGAAATATGCAGGAGTGTGCCTCACGGCTGCGCCAGAAAGGCCCAGTTCAAGATAAATGCTTGACGCTGGTTTTCAACTGGACCTGAATTGATGGACATGGAAATTAGCATTCGTTTGTTTTCGGAAATGTGATGATTGCCGAGAGACATTAAGAAAATAGAAGCACTGTACAACCAAGTTTGCTAGCAATGGCGACCAATCTAAGCCTTGTAAGTTGTCAACCTGTCCCTCATCATCAAAACACTTGTCAGCTGATATTATTGAGCAATTCTGAAGTATCATAGAATACGTCATATTGTTATGGGTAATTTTATTACGCCATCGCCATACATATAACAACTAACAATAGCAACTTTTTGGTCAGTTCACATTAACAGTGTGTGCAGAATAAGGCATTTGATATGCATGTGTGTGTGTATTTTAGTACCTATCCGGTATCTTTTGTTCCCCATTTTTGACTGCCTTGTGATTGCCAGCGTATTTTATGGGTGTGTGTACTTGGGTTCGATCCCTGGGTCAGGCAAAGTCAATAACTGGCAAAATGTCGTTGTGTGGGTGGGATGCTATGACTCCTGCCTACCGTTTAGGAAATTACAGGAGTTAAGTATTAAAATTAACCTTATAACCGCCCGACTTCATATCAATTGTCGTGCCTCCGGCGCCCGGCACAGTGAATCTAAAAATAAATACCTACAACAAAGAAGGAAGTGCAATATTTAAATTTTTCGGTGTCGATATTTCGTTTTACGTATTTAAATAAAATCTTTTTAAATATTTTCATATTTGTTTTATCTAACATTATCTCTAGTAAGAAATACCAGTATAAATAAGTATCGAAGAAATAAAAACATAACTCATACACGATCTATCACAATCTGAATCGTTTTAAAACAGATCGCGCCGTCGCACAGTGGAACGAATGTATGGGAGCGGTTGGACGTAGACATGTCCGAAAAAAAAGAGTAAAATTATGCCAAACTAATGATGCCATCTTATTCGATTACTTAATGCCTTCATAACTTGTGGTGATGAATTTCTTCATAACTCCCATATTTCGGGAGTAATTTGAGAAAATGTGAAATTTTACTATGAAAATGAGTGTATCGAGCTCTCTCCCTCCTGATTCCGGGCTTGTTTCAAGTAGCGGTCTCTAATATCATAATGCTAATACTAAGAGCTATATTTAATACTAAGACACATAGTGCGCCAAATGTGCACTTTCTGGGATAAAGAGTGATGTTTATTTTATAACACAATTTTTTTATTTTTTGTTTATTTTGTTGATTAAAACCGTTTTTCTAAAGGTTTACCTTATTACAATAACATTTCTGAGCAGCCAATTAGAGAAGATATAAGCTAATTAGGATATATAATTAGGGACTTTTTTTTTTTTTTTTTTTTGAGGGTGGGAAATCATCAAATAACTTCTCCCGCTCTGGGCGGAGCGGGAGGGTGTGTCAGACTCTTACTGACTAAAACCCACCCGTATTCCTTCCTGTTGCCTGTGTTGCGGGGGCCTCGGTGACCCATAAGTACCTTCCCGCGACCCCGGCAGGCATCGGCCCTAGTGGACCCCTACTTTGTGCTGACGACATCTCTTTGAGGCGCGCGTGGAATACGACGCGCCGTCGACCCGGGCCTGGTCCTTACCGGACGGTGAGCTACCCATTGCTCACCGTCCGCAAGCCCGCGCCTACGGTGGCTGGAAATCCGCCCGGGATTCCCGACGCCCTGGGCGTCTCCTGCGGCGGCTAGGGGCGAGAGGGCGCGAAACGTGCCTTTCCCTCAACCGTCCCGCCTCCTCCTTCGCGAGCATTACTGCTTCGCAGAAGGAGGTGACGGCTGCCCATGCCCTCTCGCTCCGTACCATGGCCTGAACCAGGGCCGGACGCGAGAGGTCTCTGCCGCCGATCGCCTCCACGAGGACACGGCGGTGCTCTGCCCAAGCCGGGCAGATCTCCACCGTATGCTCCACCGTGTCCTCCGGGCGATCCACACAGTGGTGACACCCGGACGTTTCCTCCCGCCTTATCCGACACAGGAACCTCCCGAAACTGCCGTGTCCGGTGAGGACCTGCGTCAGGCGGAAGGTGAGGACGCCGTGGCGCCTCTCCAGCCACTCCTCAAAGAGGGGACTTATCGCCGCAATTGTGGCGTGCCCAGCACTGGGTTGCGACAACCGTACTTTCCATGACGCCATGAGATCCCGCCGGAGCTCCGTCCGCTGTGCCGCGATTTCTCGCGGCAGCGGACTTACGCCCCGGCGTTTCGCCTCCTCGCGCCACTCCCATACGTGCGCGAGGGCTTTTGCCTCCAGATCCCATGGCGGCAATCCGGCAAGGAGGCTCGCTGCCTCACAGGAGACCGTGCGGTATCCCCGGACCATCCGGATGGCCATGACCCTTTGGGCCGCGCTCAACCGGCGGGCTGGCCGCAGCGCCAGAGAGCGCGCCCATACAGGAGCCCCGTAGAGGGCCATGGACCGCACGACCCCCGCGTAGAGCCTCCGGCAGGAGGCGTTTGGACCCCCTAGATTGGGCAGGAGCCGCTTCAATGCAGCGCCCGCCCGCTCCAGTTTGGGAGCCAAACGTCGGAAATGCTCCACGAAGTTCCACCGGCTGTCGAGGACGAGTCCCAGGTACTTCATCGTCGACTCGACGCCGATAGAAACCCCTCCTACCGTTATTTGGGACCCCAACGGTGGCGCGTTCCGAGGACCATGAAAACACATGGCCTCGGACTTGTGCAGGGCCACCTCGAGTCCCAATTGCCGGATCCTTTCGACGATTGTCGCAACCCCGCGTGCCGCTAATTCGGCCGCCGCCTGGTGCGACCTCCCCTGCGCCAGGACCAACGTGTCGTCAGCGTAGCACACTACGCTGACGCCGCTAGGGAGGTCGGCGCGCAGCACCCAGTCGTATCCGATGTCCCACAGATGCGGCCCCAGGACCGATCCCTGTGGGACACCGCACGACATCTCTTGCCGGTTCCACACTCCCTGGTGACCGGGGTAGATGACGGCCCTGTCCGTCAAATAGGCCTCGACCACACGACAGAGGTAGGTCGGCATCCGGTGATACCGGAGTGCCTCCCTGATGCAACTCCAGGGCAGGGTATTGAAGGCATTGGCAATGTCTAGAGACACCGCCAAGACGACCCCACCCTGGGCAACAGCATTCCCCGTCGTCAGGGCTCGCACACGCATGATGGCGTCCACCGTAGAGCGCCCTCTGCGGAAACCAAACTGGCTCTCCGCCAAATCCGGCCCCACCCGCACCAGCTGGCCGACGAGGCGGTCTGCAATGACTCTTTCAAAGAGCTTGCCCACCTCGTCGAGCAGCACGATGGGCCGATAAGCGGACGGAGAGTCCGCAGGGCGCCCTGCCTTCTTTATGAGGACCAGTTTCCCCGTCTTCCAGCGAAGCGGGAACTGGCCCCTCTCCATGCATGCGCTTAGGAGCCCCCTAAGTCGAGGCCCGAGAGCCTCCAAGGCCAGGACCCAGGCCTTCCCAGGTAAGCCGTCGGGTCCTGGGGCGGTATTTTTGGCATTAAGCCTGCGTACCGCCGCTCTCATTTCTCCCTCGGTCACCTCCGGAGCATCGTCGTCGTCGTCGGCGGTGTGGTCCGCATCAGGCACCGCAGTAGGCGGAGCCATAGGTGGGGAGGAGTGTTCCCCTCGCGAAGGGAACAGAGCGCTCACCACGTCCTCCACAAGCTGGGGCCGGAGACTCTGCGTTAGCGGGGGAGCCCATGGGCGGAGTTTATCCCGCACCACCTTGTACGGGCGTCCCCACGGGTCCCTGTCCAGAGTCCCCAGCGACTCCTCGCGGGCCAAACCCCTGGCCCGCAGGATCTCCGCTTGGAGGGCGGTCTTCGCCGCTCTGTACCCCTCGTACAGCTCCGCCTGAATGGCTTCCGTATCCGGAGGTTTGATACGGAGCCTGCGGTGCCTGGTGTACCGGCGTCGCGCAGCCACGCACGCAGTGCGCAGAGCCGTCAGCTCCTGCGACCACCAGTACACCTGGCGCGAGGCACGTCCAGGCTGGACCCGGGGCATTGCCACGTCACATATGTCGGACATGGCCTCCCGGAACCACTCCGCCTCGTCGTTGATGTCGGCAGGCCTGTCCGGTGGTGACACCCAGGCCTGCACGATCGAGGCTTCCAGGAGGAGCTCCCGGTCCAGCTGCTTCAGCGCCCACCGCGGACCACTCAGGGCCCGTCGGACCGGCGCGTCCGAGGTCTGGGCGGAGACGTCGAACCGGATATACCGGTGATCGGAATAGGTCTCCACCCCCTCCATGACACGCCAGTCAACTACACGCGGCGTCAGAGCGGGGCTGGCGAACGAGATGTCCACCACTGATTCACCCCGCATCCGCACACACGTGGGGACAGAACCCCGGTTTAGGACGACCAGGCCTGTCTCCAGAGCCCAGTCCTCCACCATCCTGCCCCGTGTGTCCGTTAACCGGGAACCCCAAGCCAGATTCTTGGCATTGAAGTCCCCGAGGACGAACACGGGGAGGGAACCAAACCCGACGACGACGTCTCTCAACTCCGCAAGGGAGTTGTGGAGCTCGGCAAGAGTTCGGTTCGGAGAGAGGTAGACCCCTACCACGACAATCTCCCCGAACCGTGCTGCTACGCAGCCCCGTCCTCTCTTGACGGCCTCGAGGGACGGGGGTACCGGCGGCGGCCGACGAAATTAGGGTCACTGAGCCGCTCAGGTCCTCCACCCAGTCATCCCTGGGCGGGACAAAGTACGGCTCAGCGACCACGGCGATGTTAATCGACCACTGCGCCATGCTCTGGAGCAACAGATCCTGAGCGGCGGCGCAGTGGTTGATGTTCGCCTGGAGGAGGCGCAATGGGGCCATTAATGGCACTCCATGTCAGCCCCCTCTTGGGCCTCCTTCCCAGCCCCCTGAGAGGGGCCTGCCGCAGCGGCCACGGTGGCGGCGGCGACGACGGCGGTGTTGGAGGCGGCAGCGGCATAATTAGGGACTTAAGGTTTACATATAAAACTGATGCACTAATGATTACTGATAAGAACATTGCTATTATTTAATTACTAAATGGCTCTTAATACACTAATTTAGCATGCATCATTTACTAATTATCACAATAACTAATTACCTTGCAATATTTAACAAAGGATACCTGGGATACCTGGATTTTATATAAATAGGTCACTATTAGTAACTTTAAAATCAGTGTTGATTTACACCTCGTTGTATCCAAGCTAATCTCGCAATGTATTTTCCAAATTTTAATACAAATCTTGATATTCACGTTGCTTTATGCGCACGCGCACATAAAGATTTACGCGACTTTAACTATTTGTTCAGTGTTTTAAAAGATAACAGTTGTGTTCAGTTATGTGAAAGTGCTGAAACAAGTTTAAAAGACTGGTGTCGTCGATTTTGCTACCGCATTTATGCAAAATGGACACAGTCTGGAAGAAGCACAGATAAGTTTCGGAAGAAACATGAGATTTGGCTACAGGCTGCAATTCAATGGCCGGAATTACAGAATGAAAATATGGAACCTTCTACAGAAAATATAAGTGACGTCATCGAGCCCATAATTTCTCCTGCTAAATCTGATGCTTCAACTTGTACACATCCTAGTCCTCGTAAATCTTTTGAGGACCTTAGTAACCGGCAAAAAAGAAGACGCACTGAAGATAGTCTTTCATGCAGCAGTAGCAGCGCTGAAATTATGTTTTCGGCCGAAAGGGCGCTTCAAAAGGCAGGACAAAGCGATACAGCTTATGTTATGAAATACTTGACGGAGAATCCAGAAGAGGCCTCAAAAATCAAAGCCTTCATTGAAGGTAAATCAATTCAGGTACGGGAAATATCCCCTTTGAAGGCATTGGCTCTTTATGTATCGATGAACTTATCGAAATGGCGCTATAACACTCTTCGGGATTTCAACACTCAAGAAGGAGCTCTTCAATACCCGAGTTACTACATGTTGGTTAAAGAAAAAATTAAGTGCTATCCGGCCAAAGAAGATCTCACAGTTACAGAGAGCTCTGCAAAAATCAAATTACAAGCCTTGATGGATTTAACCTCAAGAAGACTTATTAGGTCGTTAGAAACCCCTGTTGATCCCAATCAACAGCTCGTATTGACCAGCAAATGGGGTTTTGACGGATCATCTAGCCAAAGCATTTATCATCAAAGGACGAGTGAAGATGAGCAAATCGATCTTGCTAGTAATTTTATGATTAGTCTTGTACCACTGCGGCTCGTCTCAAAAGGTGTAACAATTTGGGAAAACGAGCGACCATCTTCCACTTCATTTTGCCGGCCAATATTGTTTAAGTTTATAAAGGAAACCAAAGAAAATGTGCAGAGAGAGATGGCTGAAATCGAAGCAGATATTGAAGCCTTAACTCCATCCACCATCACTGATGGAATTAGTGTCAAACACCAACTGCTGTTGACAATGATTGATGGTAAAATTCATTCCATTATATCCAATACAGCAGCTTCAGTGTGTGACATATGCAAGGCTTGTCCTAAAGAAATGAATAATTTAGAGTTAATCAAAGATAAACACGCAAACGAGGACATGTATAAATATAGCTTAAGCACCCTTCACGCTTGGATTCGCTCAATGGAATGCTTATTACACATTTCCTACAAATTAGACATAAAATCATGGCAAGTAAGGGGTGATATAGCAAAAAGGCAAGTTGATGACAGGAAGAAAAGAGTTCAAGAGGCTGTAAGAAGAGAAACGGGCTTACTTCTCGATGTTGTGAAACAAGGCAGTGGATCCACCAACAATGGCAACTCGGCAAGGAGATTTTTTGAAAACTACACTAAATCTGCTGAACTGACCGGAATAGATGCTATGCTTTTAAGAAAAATCTGTGTGATCTTGCAGTGTATTTCATCAGGAGAGAAGATCAACGTAACTAAATTCCGAGAGTTCTGCTTTGATACTGCTAAGCTTTACGTGGAGTTATACCCATGGTATTATATGCCTTCTTCACTTCATAAAATTTTAATGCATGGGCCAGACATAGTTCAGAACATGTCAATTGTGCCCATTGGTTTTCTATCCGAAGAGGCATCTGAGGCTAGAAATAAAGATTTTAGAAAATATAGAGAGGGGCATTCTCGAAAGCATAGCAGTATCTCATGCAATGAAGATATTATGCACAATCTTTTACTGTCTTCTAATCCACTTGTTACAAGTATCCGTCCAAAAGGAAATAAGTTTGTAAAAAAATCTTCTTTTAAGGAATTTTATGAGCTTACGGATTCTGAGAAAAGTGATATCGAATTTGTTAACATAAATGATTTAGCGGACATCGATTCTGAATTTGAATTAATTGATGATGATGATGATGACGAAGATAATTAAATGATGTTATTGTTTTAAAATGTGTAACTTAGTAAATTAGAGCTTACATCTTAATTATTTATTGTACTTTTAATGAAACTAGGTAATTTATTATCAACTTACTTAAAAGTCATACTCTCATCAGTTCTTGTGAATATTTTTGTTAATATATATTTCTGTATATATATAATATATTTATAGACCTCTTAATAAGTCTGTCTGCGGTTTAAAGTAAATACAAATGGGGAAAAAACGTTTTTTTTTTTAAATTTTCATTTCCTTTTATCCCAGAAAGTGCACATTTGGCGCACTATGTGTCTTAGTATTAAATATAGCTCTTAGTAATAGCATTACGATATTAGAGACCGCTACTTGAAACAAGCCCGGAATCAGGAGGGAGAGAGCTCGATACACTCATTTTCATAGTAAAATTTCACATTTTCTCAAATTACTCCCGAAATATGGGAGTTATGAAGAAATTCATCACCACAATTTATGAAGGCATTAAGTAATCGAATAAGATGGCATCATTAGTTTGGCATAATTTTACTCTTATTTTTCGGACATGTCTACGTCCAACCGCTCCCATACATTCGTTCCACTGTGCGTCGACCCGGGATGAAGCAATGGATTACCATTGCTTCATCCCGGGTCGACGGCGCGTCGTATTCCACGCGCGCCTCAAAGAGATTTCGTCAGCACAAAGTAGGGGTCCACTAGGACCGATGCCTGCCGGGGTCGCGGGAAGGTACTTATGGGTCACCGAGGCCCCCGCAACACAGGCAACAGGAAGGAATACGGGTGGGTTTTAGTCAGTAAGAGTCTGACACACCCTCCCGCTCCGCCCAGAGCGGGAGAAGTTATTTGATGATTTCCCACCATTGCTTCATAGGTTCGAAAAAAAAATCTGCTCAACAACGTAAATAACGCCATGAATATTGCTGAACTGTCAAAATGAAACTTCGCGAAAATAAGTAACGCAATTAGATAACAGGTCTATGGTTTAACGACTTCAACGTTTTTTACTGTAGGTATGTAAGCGGCAGAATGTTTCACGTTATTTAAAGTGTTTTTCGAAATGTAAAGTAAATATGTAGGTACTTATTTATAATAGAAACTTAAGTATAATAAATAATACAACAGTCTGAAATCACAATTTAGTTTTATTCACTGGTTATATCAAATACAAACAAAGTCTTTAAAAATAAAAATTAACGCATTATAAATACTTCATTGTCATCGCCTTCCAGAATTCGTATTAATTCTTCCGTAGTGGACATGATAAATTTCAATACACATTTAGCGACACACGAACGTAAAACTGATGGAAACACACAACACTAATGGAAAA
Organism: Atethmia centrago; assembly: GCA_905333075.3. NCBI lineage: Eukaryota > Metazoa > Arthropoda > Insecta > Lepidoptera > Noctuidae > Atethmia > Atethmia centrago. The sequence continues at coordinate 10,620,361 of HG995374.1, forward strand.
TTCCAGAAGTCGGCACTCGTTTATGAAGTCAGAAGCGGTTGTCTTTATCCGACCGTGGCGCAGGGCGTTCTAACAAAGTAAGTTTCGGAACATGTAAGCTAGGGATGGGAACCATCAACTCAGTTGCTGACATTTCACAAGTACATTTACTTAATTTCCGCTTGCGCGCCGCTGTCGCATGAAGTCAAGATCCCTCGCGCCCCGAACCCGTACCTTATTGCGTTATAATAGAGTTGCAAACCGCGTGGCTACTGACACCTATTCGGTGTCAGTGGGGACTGAAGGGACTTGTGACTTCGGGAGTGCGTCTCCTATTCGGAGACAACGGGGACTTACCGGTTAAATGAAATAAGTAATCACAAATATAAAAAATATATATTACCAATTGCTGTATTTGTTTTATAGTTAATTAGTCAGTATAAAGAAAAATATTTTGATTTATTTTTATTTTTGTATCTGTAAATCTTGGCGTATGTCCCGTCCCTAATGTCGGATTTTGCCGCCATGGGCGTTGTACATCAATACAATTTTCTAAAAATAATATTAGTAATTCATATAACTTTGGACATTATTTTTTATTATGAGACTAAATTATATTAAATTGTAAATGATTACTTAATTAACTATTTACCTAATATAAACATATTTTTGATAGAATGCAGCATAATTAAATAAAAAAGTACATCAAACGAGCTGTGGTATATTGGTCGTAAATATACGACCTTGGCGAAATGGACCTGAAAATATTTGTCGGATTAATTCGACGTAAGCGGTTAAAAGGTTAAATAGGCGTCAAAACTGTAGTAAACGAGATAGGTACCCAATCCAGACTCTTATTTTGCCTGTTACTTAACATCATTATACTTTAATCGGAAGCCTATCAAACGGTGCCATTGTGTGCAGAATAGTACCTCTCAAGCGAGTAGGTGCGCTATTCTGCTAATGATTCCTAAATGTTGGAACATTTAGGTATCAGGTGGTAGTGTTGACAAAAATATCCATTCTGATAGTAGTGTTTGCGCCAATATTCGACCTACAGAATGTTATCCTTGCAATACTTATGATTATGTATTGCAAGCAGATTATGTGTCCCAGCAGTGGAAACATTATAGGCATCAGCCTAGGACACAGGCCTCTCTGTGAGAGGGAGTGGGCCGTAATCCACCACGCGGGCCCAGTGCGGGTTGGTAGATATCACACGTCTTCGAATTTTTGGTTCTATGACAGGTCGGTTTCCTCACGATGTTTTCCGTCACCGTTTTGAGAGCAGTGGTGATGAAATAATTTACACAAAGTAAAGCACGTGCCTGGGTTCGAGCCTACAACTTGTAAGTCGCGGCCATTACCGCTGAGCCACCACTGCTCACAATGCAATGCTCTCATTGTAATGCTCGATAATAATATAGTTTTGGATAATTAATAGCGATTTACAAAATAAGCTTGGGCAAGGCATACTACTTGACTATAATATTGCCATCCCAACTGAACCGGCCGTTACCTATGAACACTTGAACTTGTGGCGGCATCTACATCGCCACATGCGAACTAAGTAGCACACTGACGTCACGCAAAATCCTGCATCGCGCAAGCAGAGTTTACCGCGCAACTAAAATATATACAACATCCCGACATCAACCGTCGGGCAGTTGCCCACCAGACACGACACCCGTCTGGTCGGAGGATCCTTCCTTTTCTATGGAGGATGAGTGAACTTTACATCCTGTTCCTCATGCCTCTACAAACTAATGAAAAAATTCGTTAGATCACAGAATTCTTCATCCAACAGAATTTTCATTCAGTCAGTTCTTATATTAGAACATCTTAACATAACTTCACGCCTATATTCCCCTAACGGTTAGGCAGAGGTGTAACACTAGTACGCCCACATTTTGTGTTAAAAGTCCCACGTAATAGGGAGCGAGCCTATTGCCATCAACCGGGCACAAATCCAGACTCCGGGCTGCTATTTAGAAGTTCCTGATAGAAAAACCCAATAACACTGCCCGACCTGGGAATCGAACCAAGGGCCTCATGCTCAGCAGTAGCGCTTGCAACCACTAGACCAACGAGGCAGTATTCCGGAAAGTTTATTATAATACACTAGCTTTTTGTTGAACTTTTTAAGTTGTACAATCCCGTACATCATTAATTTTATACCTATATCTTTTACGGTTCACGCGGCGCACGCCAGAAAAGATTCTAGTTGGCATGATTTTTCCGACAACTTCAACAATCATTGTCATATTTCAGCCAATTTAAACAAAACCTTTATGAATTATATACCTTAACCTTCCTCATAATCACTCCGTCCATTGGTGAAGACCGAATAGTTCGGTAGTTTTTGAGTTTATCGCCTTCAGACACACGTGGCGGAGGGACCTCGATGAAGAAATCTTGATGGTTTGTCAAATCGTAGAAACCGTGATAAACAGGTCGCTAGTAAAAAATAAAACAAAATGTAAAAATGTTTATCACTCAACCCCTTTTCCAGGAGCGCGAGACCTACAGATTCAGCGCAGTAGCCAAGGTGATGCGGGAGCTCCTAAGCGGCAGACGAGCTCTTTTGGCCGGTACTTTGACCCAGGACCAAACGCGAGCATTGAGGCTCAAGCTCGTCGCCAAACTGGACTGGGGGAACAGGTGAGTCTTGTCAGCATGGATTTGGGAATGGAATGCACAGATTGGTGTGTTGACTGTAAAATTACGTACACTAAGCCCAGGTTCGCATAAGCGATTTTTTTACGCGTTGGGATGCGTTCTATTGGATTGTCAATGCTCGGCTCAATACCGAGAGTTGAAAATCAAGTGCGCAATAAATAATCGGCGCGTTAAAAAATCGCCCGTGCTACTTGGGCTTCGAGTTTTTGTGGAAATAAAGTGACGCGTTCTGGGGTGCTTGGGATGTAACCAAAAGTTTTCATAAAGGATAGTAGTGAATCCACCACGGCTGCGGAATTATTCGTCATGGGTATAATTTTCATAGATTTCAAGGTCGCTGATGCGAAAAAGGAGGATACAGATCCAAGATGGCTGACACTAAAAAAACTAATTAATCGTCATGGGCATCATTTCCATGGTTTTTAGGGGTTTCGAGGGCGATCGTGGTGATGAAACTGAAAAACATTTACAAAGCCAAGGTGGTGGTGATTTAAATAAGAGTAATCGTCGTGGCTTTCGGTTTTGGGGGGTGCTTAAGTCGAAAATGAGGATAACTCGGAAGTAATTTGTTAAAAAAGATAGATAACTTTTCATGTATATAAATAGTTAAATTTTCATTCTTTTCATCATTTATGTAGATTGTAGGATGCTCCTTAACGAAATGTCGCACGCATGTAGCATGTTACACAAAGTATCAAATAATAGCAATAATTTGCATCATTAGTTATTACTTAACTTCTCATACTTGACACTATATTTGCAACTGTGAGAAATTCTCAGGAAGAACTCTCATTTTGCTAAAAGACTGGGTTCAGGTGCAATAAACATTTGTGTTCTTATAATATGAATATTTGCCTTTAGTTTTCCGTATTAAAATTGTATTATTTATTATAAAATCTATGGTTCTCATGATTCTTTCATTTGTCAAATCTGTAAATAACATTCCCATTCTACCATACTAACTTAAACTACCTATCCTTGTGTGTCGATGTTTTTCTGTTGGGCTGCAGGTATTTGGGGTTGTTCCTGTTCGTCCACACCCCGTCGTCCAGCTTTTCTTTACACTGACTCTTAAACTAGACATGAAACGAGGTGCGGACGACTGGGAAAGATGCGTTCTGTTCGTTCACAGTGTAGACCAGGGATTCCCAAACTATTTTGGGCAAGAGACCCCTTTTCCAAAATGAACTGATACCTCAGACCCTCATAGCCATTTTTTTATCTTATACATACGAACTTGTGCACGCTTATCGACTTGTTGAGTTTTTTAAAAGTACAACAATGATACTTCCTACTAAAATATTAGTCATTCTTATACAAGTATAACAAGTTGGTACTCGTAACACAACTTATACAGTATCTCGAAAGTTTCAAATAAGAACTTCTGTTAATTAAAAGGTGTTGATTTTTAGACCTCGCCGACCCCTGGGAATTCGTTTTCGACCCCAAGGGGTCGATATCGACCACTTTGAGAATCCCTGGTCTACACTGTGAACGAACAGAACGCATTATTCCCAGTCGACCTCACCTCGTTTCATGTCTAGTTTAAGAATCAGTGTAAAGAAAAGCTTTAGATTTACTAGGTATGTACTTTGTGGACGACGGGGTGTGGACGAGCGGGAATGACTCGGTATTTGGATTCTTGATCATCAATCTTCAAAGTTTTCAGGATACTCAATTTGTTTAGCTTTATGAGGCTTTGTGTGAACTGAATTGAATAGTGGTGTTCATTGAAATGATTTTGTCTGTGTTGTTTTCCTCCTTTTTGACGCACAAAATACATATGGGCCTAGTTTGGGTGTTAACTTGATACCTGTATTTTTTTATATTATTTTTGTTTTTGTTTTTAGTAGATACTCTGTATTAATAATAAATGTTTATGAAACGTATTTATAGTTCACAAATAAAATTAAAATGCAATAATTTGAAGTCATTTATTACCAAATATAATGTGTTACATTGTTACACATTGAAATAATGATTGTTGCAGTCTCAGAGATATTACGTAGGAAGTAAGGCAGCATCCACTGCAAAACATATAGGAATGGCAAAGTTTATATTAAAAACTAGTAAATACAAGGCAAACTACAGAAATCGAGTTCCATTAAAACACTGCTCGAGTGTATGGAAGACAGTTTTCGAGATTCCAAGAAAGTTTATCAATTCATACACACATATCTATTAAAATAATGCATGACTCAAAATCTTATTCTACAATAATATTTGAGATACGTTGAGAATCGTGGCTTTTCCCTCTGGACATCTTATTTAATGGCACATTTGGAACAATTTATGAGTATAATGTATTCACTTCGAACTTATAGATAAACGTTCCTTGATTATAATCCATTCACACTTCATACATATTTATGATTTCACTTTGTCTTAGTACCAAATATAATTTTGATATCAATCACGAGATTGAAGTAACATTATATAAAATTTGACTATCGGCAGATACTCCCAGATGTAGCTATTCATACATAAAATTATAAAATTATTAGTTACATGCGGTTTACTCAACCAACGGAACAAAAGAGAAGCACGTATAATATACTCTAGTCATATAATATCTACTTAACTGTAATTGAAAGACTTAATTTAAAGTCGATATGTGTATTCTGAAGAATTGTTATAGTTTTAATTCTACTACAAATAACTCACTGAATATCATATCAATTTGATTATTAATATTAAAGACCAGCCTGTTTAAGATTTCATTGGAGTATAAATCACTTTATAAATTATTCATTAATTTCATTAAAAATGCATTGCTATGGTCTCAATATTTTATCATCCTTATCGATACAAAACAAGAAATAATTATAAAGAAAAAGTTAAAATTAAAAATGTCTTCTATATCTCACGTATGAGGTAACTAACAGCACAATATGGGCAAGTCGTTTATTGATACATTATTATAACATATGATGATGGAAAATAACATAAAAATACCTAGATGTTACTTGCTCAGATCCCACTTGTTGCAACCTCTTATCATTTTCATAATATCCTAATACAAAAGATATGCTATACTTAAAATAAAAATGAATGTAGGTATGTATACTATGTATGTACTTTTAAATATCAATTGCATTTATCTGCGAGTTGCTTCGAACTTACAAAACTAACTAAACATTTAATTCAAATATCGTTATTCAGTAAAATGTAAAATGTTGCTTATTCGCAAAGTCGTAGTACCACAGCAAATTCCATCATAATAACAAACAAATTGATAAGTATGTTATAAGAAAAGTTTCAACAATTTTATTCTAATTATAAATCGTATAGATTCACTTAATTTAAAGCTCAAGGCAAAAAGGCAAATGTTGTCTTATATAAACAGGTAAAATACGGAATGTCATGGTCATTCATATCGTTGGAACTGAATTTCTTACATTACTGCGAATGAGTGTTACAATTACAAAAGAACAATACACTACGCGTCCTATACCTTCTTCACAGAAAGTAGTCTCGGATACAAGAATTGAGATGGATCGAAATGGATTGTATAGGAATCTCATTCATTCGCATTTCTCAAAAGTCGTATTCGAGACAAAATTGCATACCTACATTTTCTAGGACTATTCTGGGAGTGTTGGGTGTATTGCCTAAGCTCAGTCTGGAAACTTACGTCTCTGTTTCTTTTGCGTACTTGTCAATGTTGGGGTAGATGGGGGCCATCTCGAGGGTCGAAGGGGCGGAGGGCGCGTTCGAGTTCATGTGCAGCCTTCGAGACAACTCGTCTAGTACCTCACCAAATACACGCAGTGACATGTTCTGACCCAGCAGGTGCAGGAGTAGGAAGTCACCCACCTAGAAATTCAATGGAAAGTTTGAATACATACAGTGGCATAGTACATAAAAATCTTAGTTTCTAAAGGCATTCAATGAAACTTAACGCCAATCAAAGTTATGGAGATCATCTATACTGATTAGGCTTTGGTCTTCAATATGTATATCTACAATGATACGAACAATGACATATTAATAAATATTTTAACACAAACCTGAGTTTTCCTAACAAGTGACTCGACACCGGCCGGTGTTCCGAAACGGAATCGTCTCTTGAGAATCGTTTCGCGGGTTCTTGGCAATAGGATTACTGCTGCTGAGTATACTAGGGCCAATCCGGTTACCACTGATAAGATGATGAACCTGGAATTAAATAAACAAATGAGTAACGACACTTGAGTATATATTTTGCTAGCAAGTTAACAAAGGGTATCGTGTTGATTGGGTTGTGGATGTTAGATAGGCAGTCGCAGCATATAAAATACTGGTATTCAGCTGCATCTGGAAGCCGACCACAACATAGATGGGAAAGGCTTAGGGTAAATGATGAAGAATTTGACATGTCAAAAAGTAGTCGAGAAAAATAATTCGCAAAGTTTTTCATATCAAAACTAAACTTTTAAGATTATGCAAGGAAGTAATACAGACTAAAAAGATAAGCATCTACAACAATATCTTAAATTCACACAGTACTTAGCAATGCATGAAATCATGCAACTAAAGTAAATGGAGGTCAACGTACCAGAACCACAGGAAGATGAAAATCTTCTCATTGAGGATGTTCAAGGCTAACACACATAGCGCATCGTGTTTCTGGATCGTTCCAGAAGCTCCGTACTTGTGGAATGTACACTTTGTTATTCTTGGGAAGACTTCAATCTGGAAAAGAAAAAACTAAATGAAATATTTGGTAACTTATAAGTAACAATACATAATTCTTGAGTACACCTGACAAAATGAGTATGAAATCTGTCAGCTTTGCGTACCAAATCTTGAATATTGTTTTATTATATGGACTATGTAATGTCCGCTACTAAATGAGGTAATTGCTTAAAGAATACATCCAAATAATTACATAAGTTCGGAGACCTAAAAGCAGACAGGTAAATATGACATGTAGTGCGTATGTTTTACTCATTCATATAATCTATTGGTATTTGTAAAGACAATAGAATAAAGTAAACAAGCAACTGGAATGTTGCTGCAATTGACGTACTTGTCTTTGACATGATAATTTTAAGTTAAGGGATCCACAGTAGTAGCCTGGTCGCGGGAAGGTACTTATGGGTCACCGAGGCCCCCGCAACTTAGGCAACGGAAGGAATACGGGTGGGTTTTAGTCAGAAAGAGTCTGACACACCCTCCCGCTCCGCCCAGAGCGGGAGAAGTTATTTGATGATATCCCATCCACAAAAAAAAAAAACAGTAATAGCATGCGAAATAAAAAAATGTTACGTTTTTGCGATTTGCAGGACAGTGTCAGGTTGTATCTTGATCAAAATATCATTCGCGACCATAATATATATGTATTTACATAATTATAACCATTAAAATTATTAATACATGTCTCTTAGTTAGATTTGTAAGTTCTTATGGAAAATTTGAATTTCGCGGGCTACCACTGGGGATCCACCTTAGATGTTGCTATCAATCCTAATTGCACCTCCATGCGATAAGATTTGGAAGGGATCTAGTACACAAAATAGTGTCTTGCTACTTATTACAAAGTGAAGGTGCCTACAATTCAAAATTAAATCATTTTTCTACTTACCATAGGGTCAGTACGTTGCTCCTGGTTCATGTTCGAAAACCGAACAACATCAGTACCATAAGTCAAGAATGCACCACCAAGGAATGTGTCCAAGAAGAATATGTTGCCGACCTGAAAAAAAAACAAATTGACTCGTGTAAAGTAATGATAAACGGGTATCGTATTACCCAGTGGCTGGGTTTTGTGGGTCAGATAGGCAGTCGCTCCATGTAAAATACTGGTATTCAGCTGCATCTGCATAATTGTTACAGTACCCCAAAAAATGTATTAGTGAATAAGTCGTTGGAAGGCCATAATAAATAAATAAATAATCTAGTTAGACTAGAAGCCGACCCCAACATAGTCCAACATAGTTGGGTCTAAAAGTCTAGGCAAGATGATGACGTAAACGAATGATACGAAATGAATGTCTTAAGATCATTTCATTAATAGGAGATTAGCTTATGGTTAAGACACGCCTCCTATTAGATGGGGTCTTATCTTTGTAGGCGATCTGATGCTGCAGGACAATGCACCTTTGATGTTTCGTAGCGTGACGATACACGCTCACTAGTTGTGTTCAACTTGCTTATAACTATAACTAAGTGTGGGTGTATCATCATCATTATTTCTGCCGAAAGACGTCCACTGTTGGACATAGGCCTCCCCCAAGCACCGCCACTTCGATCGGTTCGGTGTTTCCCGTATCCAGCGGTTTCCTGCGGCCTTCACAAAGTCATCGGTCCACCTTGGAAGAGGCCTTCCAATGCTACGTTTTCCGGTACGCGATCCTCACTTCAGAACCTTTCGGCCCCTTGTGGCCCTGCCCACTGCCACTAAAGTTTAGCAATTCTACGGGCTATGTCGGTTACTTTGGTTCGCCTGCGAATCTCTTCATTTCTGATTCGATTACGTAGGGAAAATCTAAGCATAGCCCTTTCCATTGCCTTTTGGGTGACTTTAAGTCTACTAATAAGGCCCATTATGAGCGACCATGTTTCAGTGCTATATGTCAGCACTGGCAACATACACTGGTCAAAGACTTTCTTCTTGAGACGCTGCGGTATGTGGGACGAGATGATATAGCGTAGCTTCCTGACCGCTGCCCAGCCGAGTCGGATTCGACGATTGACCTCTTTCTCGAAGTTGGACCTACCTAATTGGACAGTTTGTCCTAGGTAAACACACTCGTCCACAACTTCGAGTGTAACGTCTCCGATCTTCATGAGAGGTATGTAGGTACTATGTTACTTGGCCTTTGAATACAGGCGTAATGTAATGCCAATTAGTCATCTTCAAAAGTACTTACCACATTGATAAAGTTCAGTATCTCACAGAAGAAGTAACCGAAGGAATAAGTATTGTGCATGTGTCTGGTATCCACCAAATACTGGACAAGGCGAGTCTGTAACATACAATGACGAATATTAGCCTAGGAACATAGCTCTCTGACCAGAATATTACATAATAGACGTTCCAGGCTCAGTTAATTTGTCTTATTAGGGACGTTCATCAAGTTTCATTAGTATCGGGACTTATCTCAATTGTACCACTTTATTAAGAAACAAGATACCTATGTATATTGGCCTTATTAATTTACTGGCATTATCTGTTTGTTATTCTACTCCCACAGCTACGGGAATATTTAAGGAGCATAGGGAATAATTTGAAGCTTACCAAACGGTTGCTCTTGTCGTCAGCTATGCTGGCAGCAGTTCCACGCATACCATCTGAGATCATGCGGACCTTGCCTTCTTCCCAGTTCTTCCATACCCAATGGGGCACGTAAAACAAGAGACCCTGAAAAGTTAGGTTAATTGTCAATTACATCAATTACTAAAAATGCTAAAGTCCACGCACCATTATGTATTCGAATAGAAAACACATGATTGAACATTAAACCTGTTTGTTTCTAGCAAAAAAACTTAAAAGCCAGCAAGCATCAGATTTACTCACTCGTTGAAAAATTACATCATACTTTACGTAACGCAATACAGAGACCTCTCGATTGAGTACAAAGAAATCGTAATTTTTAATGATCGTAGTTTAATGATAATAAAATAAATGAAAGTGCTTACTTGGAAGAACAGCATGAAAGGCACCCACTGGTAGTAGGCATGGATACGTTTCTCTTCGCCATAGTCATTGCCAAGGCCAGGATGTGCGATGCCCCTGGTGTGGGCATTTGGAAGTGTGAACGTGTAGGTGATCCAGCAAAAGGTGTTGAGGACGTGGGCAGGGACCGCTCCGTCGTTGATACATGAGATCGGGTCGCCTGGAAGGAAATGGACGATAAGAATTTCTAATGCATTGTTAAGTAGGTATACACCTACGCTTTTCTGTCTACTGTTTCTGTACAATGGAAATAGTTACAACAGCCTTTTAAGACCTTCAATGGTTTTATGCAAAAATAACTCATAATTCCATAGAACATGGCACATGCTTCGGAAGAAAAAGTAGATAAGTTTTTCTCAGGAGCTACAGTTCTGAATGAAATAACATTTAAATAAAGTGTGAAGCCAAAAACCGCAAGATGCTTTGCGAAAGTCAGTCGAACCCTAACCAGGTACGTAGGCAAATCGTGTTCTGTGGTTTTTTCCCTGGCGTGGATTAAATGGAAGTCGTGATGATTCACTGTTTCGTGATTTAGAGTAGTTCTTGTCTTCGTTTTCCTTGTCAAAAACTTTTGATATTAGTTGGTAGCTTTCTTTGACCACGACCCCTGAGTCATTTACGACTATTTATGTGTTTACAGTTATGTTTTAAAGTCCGCATTAACATGATCGTTATTATTGTCAGGCCTTGAAGGGCCATTGAAACGCTCCGGACTATATATAGGTAGATTAATATTATTCGTTCTATGGCCCTGAGTCCCTGACATTGCAACAGCGATTGCGGATGCACTAATATCGTCAGTAATAGTGCATCTGCCCCACAACCTGTCGCAATTTGACGACCGTGATTCAAATCACCTTGGTCGTGTCGAGAGCTGTGGTCCGATGTTTTATGTTCCTGCTATCGATTTAAAAATAAACGACCCAATCACGTGCAAAAGTTGTTGAATTTATCTTATCATATCTACTATTTTTAAAACAAGACCCGTTCTTGAGCGGGTCTTGTTTTAAAAATAGTATGAGACCGTCGTTGATAAAGTGAATGCATTTTAAATAATGTACCATTTCATTGGTTTTCCCCATCATGATCTTGCAATGATGTAGTCAAAATACCTAGTTATATATAATATTTATACCTTTATGTAGGTAATGTGCATTATCGCATTCAATATGAACGAACGAGAATTACATTTGTCCTGTTACATCCAGTCATATGATCTCATTTAATTTAAACTTGGTTTGTCTCGGATAGCATTGAACTATACAATACCACAGAAGTGGTCGGTATATCGGTACCTAAGTAGGTACTCGTGACAATGTTGGGAGTGACCAGCTTGCCACATAGCGGATGCTGAGGACACAATCCTGGGAATATCACGTTTTAACCAGATATTGCACATAATGCGACCTCTTCTAGCGCTTAGATCTCTGAATTTTCCGGTTTCCTCATCGGAAAATATTGATGTTTCATTAATTGACTGTAATTGTTATTGATTATAATCGATTACTACAAAAAAAGCGAAAACTTCCTTGATAGTAATTTGTGTTATTAATAGAGTAGCGAGGTTATTTGATTACATGATATAGCAAAACATTTCCCATTTATAAAGAAAAGTGAATTCCGCTATAATGTTCATAATCTTCATGCACCTATAAAGGTCATTTCACATTGCGAAATATTGTATCATATAATAATATGTATTATGAATACCGTTAACTCTGACTCAACAGCCGAGGTGTCGAATTGACTAAAGTCACATGCTTGCTAATTGCTCCATAACGAGCACTTACAATTGACTAAAGTCACATGCTTGCTAATTGCTCCATAACGAGCACTTACAATTGTTAGTGCATTTATCATCGTCTTGAGAATCTCGAACGGGCATACAAATAAGAATGAATTAACAAATAACGTGGTGACATTTTTATAGCTCGAAGGGTCGAGACAGTGCTGTATCTGCTATTGCATATGTCGTCATAGTTAACAAGGGACATGAAAGTCTATCACTCTTAAAGTCCATCCGCTTAAATAGTGCAGCGCTTTCTGTACACAGTGAAAGTTTAATGATTACATTACGTTTGGGTCGCTATTTGAGCGGTTAGACTATACACACAAGCTTTGATTAAAAAAGTGTGCTCACTATCAGACAAAAAAATAAAGAGACCATTTACGACGAATGTAAGTTAGTAGCAGTCTTCTTTATCACAACAAAGTGCATTGACTTCATAAATTCTAACAATCGAGAGAAAACGCAAGCGACAGAACTGCATTGTAATCGCAACGGTTTGTAGTAAAGTTGTAACCATCAACAAACCAAGCAAATTACCTTTCCAATGCTGTTAATGTTATCGTCAAGCTATTCAAGTTATGTTAATTCTAACTTACGTACCATTGTACTGGTAAAAGTACACGATATGGATTTAAAACGGTTCTATCAATAGTACCCTGACTGAAATACTCGTTTTGCTGCGATTGTCTGGTTATTATTAGTGGGTCATGGTGAGCTGGGCTGCATAAACTTAACTGTCATATAAATAATATATAAATACTCGTATGACATGTGCTCATATGGGTACAAAATACATAATATAATAAATGTGGAATGAAGAATTTAGGTCGTGACGTTATGGTACAATGTTCATCATGATGTTGACGATTGCTAAATATGCTCACTGTCAGTTTTGTGTACGACCAAAATTATGAACCTATTGTTAGTTATGAAGTACAAGGTTTTATCTACCAACACATCCCTTTTCCAATCCGAATTCTGATAAAATATTGAATGTGACTCATCTCAACTATAATAAAATTAAAATGTTTTTTTTTTAAGTTGGGATTTGGTGATTTATTCATTAATCTATTGAACGCCACGTCAAAAAAGCAAAAACGTGCCCTCGGCGCCAAGCTACGAATTATTCCTTAAAAACTGTCATGTAGTCGTGACCGTGGCGTGCTGGGCACATTTTGGTCTGTCATTTATACATGACTGTGGCGGTCAAAAGGTTAAGCAATGCAAACAATATCCGTAGTAGTAATACAAGGAAATAGTTTTACGATAGAGAAAATGGATTTCAAGTTCGGTGTCCTTATTAGCAAGTAATATAAAAACTCGTTAGCCATTTCTCACAGCGACATGCATAGTAACACTCAATCTGTAACTGTTATCGTTGCTAACGACTGTGTTTTGATTACCAACACCTGAGGCACAAATGTGATTGTTTAGGCTGCATGTAGGGCAAAATATCACGGACTGCAACGCTGCAATAAACTCCATATGGATTGCTAACTACCTATGAGACAATGTGCACTGAGTACGTGACCTAGCGTAAGAAACCTGGACGCTTTAGTATGCACGTATATTCGATATTACTATTGTTGGACTGTACATACTGTTGGAAAGTTACAGACAATGAGCTATGGCCTAATGACCCATTAAGTGTCTTGAGTCGCGTAAATTACTAACATACTTGTACGTAATTGTTTATTTTAGAATTCAAATTGTTAGACCTGATTTCTCTGTTCACTAATGGACACTAAATAGATTTGTTAAGGCAAACGCAGGTTAAGCTAATCTGTCTGAAGTCAATCTGTCTGTCACGAACTAGTCAACAACCTGCACAAATAAGGAAAACTAAGAATAGTTTAGCATTTAGCAGAATATGTTTTGTCAAGTTCTTAGATGAGGAAGATGACTAAAACAATGCCTTAAGTTCACTAAACAATAATGCTAAGGTTCCAAATACAAATCGTGCAGTCGCGGAAGATAATTCGGTCTATTGGAATCAATACAAACAAACCTTGAACATTTCACATGTAAATTCTGAATCCTTATTTGCTGAATTTGAATAGCTTATTTTATTTTTATCGTGTGCTCACACTGTCACACAGCAATTATCGTCAGTAGGTTAATAATAAGTATAAGTTACAAGTGGCTATTAAGCAGTAGTTTGTTTGTTTGTGGCTAATCGAATGGGGAGCATGCGATAACGTCGGGCGTAAACATCGTTTGTTCCACCGACTCATTGGAACACTTCCTATCATCACGTACTTTACATAATAATGAATAACGAGCATCTTCGATTTGCTGAGAACTAGTTTATTGCACGATCTCTATATCTGAAAACGAGGCGTTTATTTTGACAATATTAAAAATTACAAAGACTGGATTTTAGCACAAATACTAGTAATGAATAAAATTAATGCTATAATAATATAAGGATTTCTATTTTGATTAATGCACAAGTCGGTTAAATAAATAACGATCAGTTACATATAAGAATCAGGCATGCAATAATACTGAATGTCTAGATGTCATAATCGCTTCATTAACAGAGTATATCAATACGTAAATGTGTATACGAGATGTTTAACGATTGTTTATGGTCTTTATCATGTGTATGATAATAATAACTGTTATGGTTCTAATAAGCCTCTGTCTTGAATCTGACCAGATGCGCGTTATGTAAGAGAAACTATAGAAATGTGAATGAGACTATACAGACGTCAGGGACAATCCATCAATTGATGAACTTTGAAGCTACACTAAAGCTAACAGGTGAGATAATTCAGAATCCGGATTCCAGAAAAGCCCTGTAATAGTAAAGCTATCCGTCTATAATAGAGGAGGTAACTTTCAATTACAAGCATTAGGTAATCAGTCTTAAGATAGTAGAAGTCGAGTATTAAAGATAAGCTAATGGTGAAGAATAAATAGGTAAATCATGAGAAGGATTTCACTAGTAACATAACTTAAACTTCCGCAATAAAGGCTATTTATAAATTAAGTTCAACACGTAAACAGGAGCATAACCACGTTTTACATTGTATTTGACTTTGAACTGTAGAATAGTGTACATCAGTCGACCGTAAAAATATTTCCATGGCCTTTAGTTTTCTGTGTTTAGGCGATCAGTTGATACAATTAGATCGTATAGGTTTTTTGTACTACATTGGAGTTTCTAATGTCAAGTGCACAAACTTGGATACAATTAGGTACCTACTTAAATTATTCAGGGTGGGAAATAAAAATTAAGGAGTAAGAAAGCAAGTGTGCAAAGTATACACAGATTAACGATGAGTGAGTGGGTGGACTTGTCATCACTTATCGGGATTCAGAGTAGGTATAGATTACTCAGAATTTCCTGTCGGAAAAATTCTTATATACGGTGCTCTACAGGAAAATAGAACTGATGATCAGTGCCTTACCTGATATGAAATGGCTGAATCATCTGAGAAAGACGTATCAGCAGATGAACAATGACCGATGTCACTAGTGAGTTGCGATAACAACACACAGTCACACACAATATAACAATAAGAAACCTTTGGGTTTAAAAGTTATCAAAGGCACAGATGCAGCCGGTGCGCATTACGTCTCTCAGCCGCCTACGCAAATCACTCTGCACAAACTTTCCACAATCGGTTCAATCAAATACACTTGTTGCCTAATACATAATCTTGTATTCTTTGTAAGTTCACTGCCCCGTTTCGCTCTACTGAATTGAATCTTATCACGTACGACTCTGTGTATGTTTGTACAATCAATTTGTCATGACGTTTCAATTTGGGTAACTGTTACACACACGGTGTTCCTGTTCTGAACAATGACCTGAAAATGATTCACAGTTTTACGGTAGTTACGCGATCAGACGAGACGAACTGTTATTTCTGGTTAGACTCTTTGTGTTACTCGGTCTTCAGGTTAGTGTCTAGGTCAGACTTTGCATCTTTAAAAAACAAAAACGTTTGCAATTAGGGGTTCAGTTTTAATAAGCTTTCACTTGAATGTAACAATTTCTCGGTTTTGTACTTTCTCGTTGGTGATATGCTCAAGGAAATTTTGAAGTGTATTAATAACATAATTAATTTAAAGTTGCTTTGTACGTTCTCATACTCGCAGCTTGAAATGATTATGGTTCAGAAATTGCAATGATACGTTCGTAATGAGAGGTTGGTTGCCCATCACTCTGGAAACTTGATTACCTCGTTAGACCCTTTGGACTGTGGACAACAATCAAGTCTGGGTTTTTCTTTGTAATTACAGTGTCACTTGTGGTGAATTATTTAAAACGAGTACAGATTTTTTTCAATGTTGCCTATTTAAAAATAAAATACTAACGTAACTTACTTACTTCAAGAAATAAGTTTGTAGAGTAGTTGAAACTGAAAGATATAAAATTTAATAGCCAATTGTGTGGTGGTATTGCAATAAATGCCAATTATATTAACAATACTTAAATAGGTGATGTAACAAGAAGTCTATTCCAAGTAATGAGGTTAACCATGGTAAAATAACTCCATATTAAACTTAATTATAATACACCTTGTTAAGGAACAGGTTGATTCTCTACCGAGCGTGAATAGGGGAATTAATTTAGTTAGGTTAGTCACTTGTGTTCATGGGAACAAAATTCCCTTGAATTCAATAGAGTATATTAAGTTCACAAGGTAGAACTTCGAAAGAGGCTGCGGTTATCTAATTAGTTCTATTGTTCATTTCCTGGGTTTGTCACTTGGTAATGATTTTGATTGTGTTTATTAACGTACCTACGTATAATTTTCGCGTTAGTATTAAATGTTTGCCTTTCACAAGCACTCAAAACTGTTTATCGCATTGATATGACTACCAAATACCTTGTAGCATTCAAACTATCGCCAGTTTAAATTCATGATAGACATTTCTCATCGTACTGGGACATTGCTCGGCACTGTTCCGTATAATAAAGTATAGAATATAAAGACAATACATATAGATGAGTTGGAACAGGTTGCTGTCCCATCGTCTGCCTGTCTAGCAAAGCGACAATGACCCATATCCCGTTTACGACTTCCGTGAGCAAATCACTAGCTGATACAAGCCATTTTCTAACGTTGCCATATCAATATGTGATTGCCTTTCACATATTCTATTTGTACGGGATTTCATTAATTTTCCTTGTGTCTTTCCTGAAGCAAGGATCGATAACGATGTCAAGATCAACCAAATAACACCCAATAACAAATGGCGTGCCGTAGGGAACTATCCTAGGCCCTAAATTAAATCTATTTTTAAACTTACCAATAAGATTATTAGCAGTGACAAGTATACAGCACAGGAACAACATGGCTGATGTGATGCGATAATGCATTCTGAACACCATGTTGTCGATGACAGCCTTGTCGATGAGGTAGCGGACCTTCACGAAGCCCGCTACTGATGACACCAAGCCAAATACCGCCATCTTGAATGTGTTTAATTACTTCGTTGTCTGAAACAAAAAATAATACCTAATAAAAATGAAGTACCAAAGCATTGAACGTTTAATAAGGCCACATTATGCAGTCAAAAGTCCTAAGTGCATTTGCAGATATATTGTAAGTTATTCTGTTTACCAACATGCGATTGTAAAAGAATTGCAAATGATTTTTTTACTTTACAACCAATACAAACTGCAGACAGTCTAAAGCAACCCTTTGTCTACATTAGAACACCAGTCACAAAAGACCACTATAAATACATCGACGCGTCTTAACTAACTTCGTGACAAGTGCCATACGGCACCCATACGAAATTAGAACTTAAACGGTAAACTTTATTAGTGTTTTGATTCCACCAATGTGCGTAACAGCTGTGTCGACTCGTCGTTCTCATGTCTTCATTTTCATATAAATATTTGCTTTTAAGTTTATATCCCAATTCGATAAACAGTTATGTGAAGAAAACACGAATCCATTTGCTAGAGCTGGTCTTCTCAATCAATGACCTCAGACATAATTTAACGCTATAGCTACCTCTCGCCCACGCCTTGTCCAGTCGGTTCCATCGGTTTTTTATAAACCAATATTTTTTCTACGCCGTTAACACCACGTGTCAATAATGTGGAGTCGTCGTATTCATTTTTATACTTTACTAACTATTCTTGTGTTCATTCTGGTCTATTGCCGTAGGATGTGTGTAAATGAATGAATAGGTACGGTCTAGTAGACAACTCATGATAAATGGATCTAACCTTGACGACTTCTTGATCTCGTTCCTACGCGGTGTCGCATCTAGCATATGCTATTTAGGTCACTCGCAGGGGGGCAATATTAATTGATCATTGAAATGTGTTATGAAATCAGCTCGGAGACGAACGCTTATTATAACTGTTATTGATAGAATTTACTAAATGCGATAGTCATAAAGTTAATGGTAACTTATGTCAGTTTACGCAGCTATTGCACGAAGCTCACACAATAAATTCTGCGTGATGATAGTTATGTTGCATGTAACTATTTTTTTTACTATTTTGCTAACATAATCGTAATCGTGTTAGGATGAAGTGCGGTGAAGGCGAATGGTGCGCCGGCGCAGGGCATGTGGCGGGTCGTCGACCGGCCGCTGTTCGTGCGCCTCCTGCGTTTTTAACCTCCCTCCTCCCCCGTGCCCCCTCACTGCTTTACCTCAACCGACCCTGGCTGATGCATCGCTTGGCAACGCGAATTTTACGCGGAAACCAGTTTGAGCGGCGACAATCGTTGCCAGCTTTGCATGTCGCGATCTCGACAATCGATTAGCTTCGGAGTATAGTTAGTTCGTTATAGCTATTAATATTTGATATCTTAACTACCGACTTAATTGCTCCACTCCTGCTCCACACACAGTTTTGCGATTCTCACATTCACCAATCTGTTCGATGAAATCACAAATATTTGCTCATGTCATTTGTGTATTCGGTTGGATAACGATACGTCGACATATTCCCTGAATGATACATATTTTGAGGAACTCGTTGTTTGCTAACGCCGTGACTGATAATGGGCAGCGGAGGGGGAGAGGTGAGGCGTACATTCCGCTGTTTATGACATGCACAGGCGCACAGGCAGTGGCGGGTTTGCTGCGTCCCTGAACTTTTGTGGCATATCCTTGTTCCACTCGCTTGTTACCGCAGACCATTTATCACCGGCACAGGCGGCACTTCGCGTTGCTAACTCTGTTTTTATTATCTTTAGTTATAAATTACTTTGACGTTTATAGGTTCCTCTTGTAAATCAAAATAATTAAGCGTTGTGAAGCGTATGGACATTATTGTCCATGTCTTTAGAAGTCACATTTCACTCCTAAACTTGTGATAATGAGCTACATGCAGCTGCCGTACGTATTTTACTCAAACGGCACGCGTCGACTCTCTACTGAATGGACACTAATTGCGGTAAATGTGAGCCGCTTCAACCTGCACAGCACACGTTCAAACTTAATACAATACCGACGACTTTCGTGGGAAAGAATCTCGAAACCTCTCGTATCGATGGCTCAGGTCGGACAATAAGCATTTCATCAGAAAGCGTGACTAATGACGTGAAACGATTGGACCGAATATTAGGTAACGTTGAGATTTGCAGTGCAAGTGAACGGCCCAGTTTGTCGCTTCTGTTGTAATTTACGTCTCAGCCTCGCGGCGAATAAACGTACAGATTCAGTTCGGTCGGCTGCTGTCGTCTCGTGTCTGATATAATTAACTCTCATTGACTGCGTTGATTGTTACTGGCATTCCTTCCCGCATTGTTTACATTGTAGAAAAACAATGTGAAAACACGTGGTACTTATTAACACAAGTAAATAACCCGTTGAAATTACTTGAAATCATAGGCGGTGACCAGATAAGCCAGTGTGTGGGTCAAACATCCGCGGTGACTATGCCTGCCTTTCGTCATGTTTTGTGTCCATTCATACGGAAATGCGCTTCTAATGTGGACCTGCGGTTGCGTTAATGCGGTCCAGCTTATGTTTCATAGTCCTTTAAACTACACGCTCTGATAAAATTCTCTACATTATTTACGGAGAATATTGCAATTGCAAAGAATCGGTATCTTACGGCAGATAATGATAATTTATCCATTCTGGGGTCAAAGGTGCACTTTGAAATTCTCGATGGGTTGGTAAACAAAACCACGCTTTGTAAAATTTATATACGGGCTAATTGATAGCGCGTGTGCAGCGTACGCAATGAGGAATATAATAGGATGTCGAACGTGCTTAGTGTTTATCTGCATTTCTCTGCTATCTGTTCCAGTGCCAAGCATAAGAATCCTGGAATAATTCACTCAAATTCCATTGCTTGAATTCTCAGGATCATTTGAATATGTAAAAAGAACTTTGGAGCCTTAGAAAGACAAGAATAACCGTGACTTTACTGCCAATTAGTGTTACTATTATTTTTATATGAGAAACATGAATACTTAAACAAGTTTGCAAGTTCAAGGCGTGTTTTAGAGGTTATCGCCAGGCGCTTCGGCGTCATCATGGATGCAGGTGCCGTGGCCGCGCGCCGTGACAAGAATAATATGTGAGACCGGTTAAAGATGCCCCCTTTTGTGGCACCATACCAAAGAAACTCTCACACGGTACCTAATGGGAACCCGATAATTTCCTACACTCATTCACGCGTTATTTAAAATTTAAATACGCTGTACGGTAAATGTTATGAAATCGCATTTAAACTATTTGATGTGTTGACCTTTTTACACGATCGCCTTAGATAATAACACTTCTGCGTGATTAAGTTAACCTCGTTACATCGCCTGTTAAAAACTATTAAGTGATCCTAATATGACAAATTATTATTAATTATGTCACCTAAATTAACTCCAGCTAATGTATCTACCTACCTGTGTAAGTTATTATTAGTACGCGGTCACTCGTACAGTAGGAAATTATTTTCTACAGCCACTGACAATGTGATTGTTATTTTATTTTGTGCGTGTACATGTCCGGGTTGTAACGAAATTAAGCGGGCAGTGGTTTGATTGTTTTTATTTCTTTATTAACTGTGTCCTTGGTCGGCAAATCTTCAATGAAGTTTCGTGGACCGTGAATTTCGCGTGTTTAGGCACATATATTACCGTTTCTTATTGAAAATCTAGTAATGATACATCGCGATTTGTAAACTTCATACCATAATTTCCAGATTTTTATGAATCAAAACGTGGTAATTATTTATCTAAACAAGGTGGTGTTTAAATATGTTCATCCCTTTGGCTAAACTTGCTTTGTCCATTCTATTCAAATGGAGTTCCCGGTAAATAGAACGGCGTCCCTTTCCCCCTCAGTCGCCGCTCAGGTAAACGGGGACACAGCCGCTACCTGTGACCATGAGAAACTCTGGCACATCGAGGCGTCTTTAATTCATAACATCATTACTTTTATATGAACCCATTAATCGTTCGTTCATTACTTACCCGCCGTTCCTACCTCGCAAGACAGCGGGCGGAATAAAAAAGAAATGTGATGACTATGCACAAGGCTTTTGTTCCCGCACATGTATGCTGTCAAACAACATTCCTCGCGTCGTCGATATGAGTTAAGCTCGACTCAATCCATTCCAGTAAGCTTTTGTGACACAACTCACTTACCTTTTAAACCTAACTGTTCCCAGCCACTCTGGTCTTTAAAATTTAATGATCGCAAGTCGCTCGTTCTTTGTACACAACACTGATCACAGTCTCACTTATAATATGTCTAAAAATACTTTGCTACAAAAATTCAACGTCATTGTATTACAAGGGATATGTCATACAATATAATGAAGCGGAGTAAAGCGAGTTACAACTGGGGGCCCGCAGCACAACGCACCAGCTGCTCGTGTGTCGGAAACTTAACTGAACGAACGAGCGTCCGATTCGATCGGCCTCGCACACGGTGACTCGCGCGGGATTTTCTACCGATGTTGAACCTCTATGTTGGGCACGCGCAGCTATAGCTATCTCTCTCTTCCGCAAGCCAAGTTCATAATGTGCGCATATTTGCCGTCTCTCTCTTAATGCACAGTAGCCACGGGTACTGAACGGGTTGCGACTCGAGAGGATTTTGACTCCAGTGTGAGGTTGCACCGTGAGCCATACTTTGATCTTCGTGTCGATTTTTTTGGCGAGATTTTATTGACTGGTTTCGACGAGTGAGGATCGCTCGCGGCTGTTAATTAACACATTTTCGGGCCTTAGTAATTTACCTATAGAGTTGCATTATTTTGTTTGTGCTTTAGTTATATTATTTTTATTAAAGAGCAAAAGCTTCACGTGTTGTTTTGGGTAGATTCAGGCTGATCTTGATCTCTTAGTAATCAGCTGGCCAGCTAAAGATGGATGCTTTGATAAAAGGGCTGATATTGTGTTAGGGGTTAAGCAGAGAAAAACCGTATTAGGCTAAAGTGCCAACTAAAGATTTTGTCGACAAGCCGTTATTCTTATACAAGCCATCAGTAAATTGCAAATTGGATTGAAAATTGCCACGACAAGTGTCGGGCATTTGTAATGCAATATTTTGCGCTCTTTTTTGCATTGACAGAAGCAAACTTAAATAAGATCGTGCCGTACATATTAATTCATAGTACATACCTCCTTCATATCAGTTGATAAAGAGTCAATTATATGTCTCAGTAATTACTGGTCCGGTGGCTGCAAATCGCTGTCCGCAGCTGTAGCCTCATTGAACAGGCATGCGACCGTCTGCGCGTGTACATGTTCCTCAAGCCAGTATAAAAAGCTAGATACAGCTGAGATGTGGTTTTACCCGATTGCCCATATTTAGTACTTTAGCACCAGATTACATAACTTCAACAGCGTATCAGCAAGCTCGCTGTGTTCATTATTTTTATTTCTCCACGGACGTTTCTAAACGTTTTATCGTCTCATAATTTTCAAGTTAGCGACTAGTTTTTGCTGACTCCGGTGTAGCTTGCGAAAATATTAGTTTCTCATTCCTTTTAACGTATGGCGATGATTTAATTAAAATCCGTTTATTTATTTTTTTGTGTTGTCCATGCAAAATGAAAAGTTTTACTTTTCCCGTTAGAGGGGCGAGTTTGTTTCCACATTCTCCCAGTTGTGCTACTTCTGCTAATTTTTCGTTTAATCTAATAGCATTTGACTTACCTAGCCCGTATCTGCATTAAACCGACATATTTAGACTGAGTTGATCAAACAGCATTTGAGTGGACATAATGGGAGCCTGTAACACGTGGTACCCGTTTAGAATATTTTTGCTCTTTAAGTCAGTCTGACTCTGAACTTATAGAGCTTTTAAAAGCTCCTACTAGTAACTATTTCAAGAAAACAGTTTTACTACACATGTCATTCTCATACATAATAGGAAGTATTCCTACTTGTATATTTTATTCAGTTAATCTTCTAACTTGGCTTATTTCGCTTAACTAGCGTCTAACTAAACTTAGTTGCCTAACATGGCTATCCATGGCTATCCATGGCTTCTTTTTCTCTAGATATCCTATACAAGGTGTCGTTTGGCATCCTCGTCGAATTTAAGGAGGTAACTATGCTAATGATTTCGACACGAAGCAACAATAAAATAAGTAGGTCTTTCTTTTCCTTTTTTTTTCTAATTTTCGGATATCGACCAAGTGTGGGACACGCATGTTAAAACGCGGCCCGTGTGATACCGCACTGTAACTGCCCTTTTACACACACACTACCGCATACGCAACGGGATGATTCTGTTCTGTGAAAGTGGAGTATTCTAAAATACTGTCAAACTTAAATAACTAAAAAAACTAGTATGTATTAAGTATTGAGCAGGTATAGTAATTTTATTTGATTATATAGGTACGTCTTTCATAGCAGCCTCCTGAAATTTCACGAGGATGCAAAATGACACCTTGTATTGTGGGAAGGTATCGTTTCATTTTATCAGAACTTCAGTTCCTTCTATTGTTCCTGCTTTCCACAGGCCTTACCTTGGATGAACCGTTACAAGAAACTGGAAAACTAAACATCATATTGTTTTTATGATGTAGAACATTTAACGTTTGCAGCAAGCCAAATACTGTTTAAAATTCACAACGGACAAAATAACATTTTTCATAAAGGATTACGAAATCATTTGTCTAATGAAACGTCGTAACGTGATGAAGTTCGATGCGCCGGAGTTCTGCAAAACTTGATTTACCTGTTTGGTCTGTCACGATGAAATCTAGCTTCATTTCTCGTTTATTTTCGGCTGGGTCGGGGAGACATTAATATCGACGCTTGAAAGGCAAAATTTACTAAACGCCATAGGGCAAATTTGACTTTACATTATTAAAGTCAATTTTACAGAAAAAAAAAGTCATATAAATTCTGATTCAAATGATTATATAAATAAGATTTCCGAAACAGTAAGATTTACGCCTGTAGGATGATTTTAACAAAATTTTGACAAATATGCCCCCTATGTTGCTTAGTACATTTTGCCTTTCAAGCGTCGATATCTTTAGTCTATGCTAGGAATTTATTTTAAAAGGTGCTCATGGCCACAAATAAATTCCTTTTGCGCATTTTATATAATTTAGGTATATATATTTATGTATCTCCCTACTATATATATCTAGTAAACAAGACTAATTTAATTAGATATTAACACAATGGTAGCATTGTTAATTTTATTTATAATTCGTGCGTGTTGGGTTTTGCTTGTAAACATGTCATTATAATAAGACAAATTAATGTTATAATGTATAATAAATAACATTAGTAACAATATGTCTGTGGTCTTTGGTATATAGATAGATAGATAGATATTTCAGTGCACACAAAATTAGAACACACAACACATAAAAGCAGTGGTGTCTGTCTGACTGTCTGTCTCTCTATCTGTCTGTTCGTTTGTCCGTCTGTCACAGCCGATTTGCTCCGAATCTACTGGACCGATTAAGTTGAAATTTAGTACTCATATGAATTTCTGTGACCCAAACATGAAGGTGTAACGTAAATAAATGAATTTTGAACATGAGGGGGGCAAATTAGGAAATTAAAGAAAAGGTTTGCAGATTGTACCGTGTGTCATGTCAAATGAAAGGGCTTGAGGATCTCAAATTCCTTTTTTTATTATTTTAAAATAAATAGTTTTAAAGTTATTTAATAAAATACATGAACATTGTCTTTTCCCCGTCCTTATCTCTGAGCCTTTTAAAAAAAATACAGAAAATAGTTCTTATAGATTACTGGAAAACTATAGAAGTCTATTGTGTTGAAATAACATGGCAAATCTCTCAATATTGTGCTTACACACTTCCATTTACAGTTGGAATGTATGGGAGAACATGGTTTTAAACTACAATGTTAAGTTTGTTC